>CM061131.1:9650804-11080804 GCA_030789695.1 Scilla litardierei
TGAGGCAACTACGATGCGCTAGATCAAGGACTCTGATATCATGTTAGAATTGGAGAATTTTCTCTTTATTTTTAATGATATTGAAGCATCCATTTACTTCCCGATGAATCAAAAAAAAAAAGGTATCCATAAAACTTTTCATACTTGAAATTTCGCAGCAAAGTGCCGGTCACTGGGTGCTGGTCGGTTCTCTGTTACTAGCTCTACTTGCACAATTGCAGGGCATCTGCATACTCTGTTGGTGATTGGCCTGCCCCATGTACTCTTTATCGGAGAATGAAAAGTCTCAAACAAACGGCCAGAGTCCCAAGGCAAATGCAACGGTTAATTAGCACAATTTTATTCTCTGAAATGAGCTTGATAGCACCCCCCACATGCAGGCTGTACCCTGCACAGAACGAGGGCACTAGTTAATCTTTGATTCCCAAAGAAACCCCAGACGAGTTACCGTAGCAGAGATCCAAAAGGATCCATCCATTAAATCTTGGCTGACATGTTCATGTGGCATTCACAAGCTGAGATAGAAGGATCGGTAGCCAGCTGCTCAAGGATAAGCTCTTCAAGAGCACTAAAATATTTGGTTGTCTCTACTATCAGCACTGCATTATTTGGTCTCCATCCCAATCGAAATCTAGGCAATGTTTGCTCTGCAAACCTTGTGCATAAGCAGCGAGCATTTGAACTGGCAGTGACGTTGATTGCACACAATTATTGAGCTCCGTGGTAAAAACATGCCTTATGCCGGGGGGGAATGCAAACGATCCAACAGGAGGACAGACTGCTTGGCTGTGGCCTGTACCATCGATTTCAAATCTCATCTTAATCCTTCAGTTCGTGGTCCCTTCGCTAAATCCCTGCCTGGCCTATCGATTCACTGTCAGAGCTCTATAATTCGATCGGTTACAACCCAATGCCATGCATGCATCTCTAACCATTCTTGCAATTATTTACTTTCAGCTACTCTTTTCACATGCTGTGGAGAAATAGACAAAGATAGCTGGTTGCTTTCGGTTAACTCCAGCCCATTGGCAATGTCTCTCGCATAATGGAGCCAAGGAGATTCACGCTTGCTCGAGGTCAACATGCCTCTTTGAGTGGTCCTGGGGTTCTCGACGTGCCCATGGGCTCTCGTTTGATTTTGTTCAGGATCGATGTGGGTGAAAACCTTTAAAGGGGGCTGATTCAGTTGCTCTATCAAGGGGATACATATGGAGCCCCTCCATCTGCAAACTATTTATGACATTATGTCCTATGTATGTTGGCCATATGATGCCTGAATTATGTTGGGCCATTTCTCACCGAGGTTTCCCTATATTCTTTCGCTCCTGTAACTTCCACCAACATTTACAGGTGTATTCGTTCAGGATTAGTTACTGGAATTGAATCAAGCAACTTCTTGGATTTTAAGGGAGGACTGATTCTGCATTGATATATGCTGTTATTGCATGATGCAGGGAAATTAAATCCGTGATGAGAACTTCAATCTCTGTTTCTAGTGATTAGACGTGCAGTTGGTCGATGTTAAAATAGTTTGCATATTTATTCATCCTGCAAGAATGATTTTCAACCCAAAGGAACACTGTAGTCATGTGGTAGCTCCATCTACAGCAATTGAGAGCATGTCACTAATTACAGCGGCAGATAAAAGAAGGTTTGTGCTGTGTACACCACATGAAATGCAGTGCAATTTTTACACGAAAAAAAGAAAAATGGTCACATCAGTTGTCTCATCACTCCCTCTCTAAGGGCCTGTTATTTTGCTTGAAAGTTGAAATGGGAAAGTTGGGGATTTGTGGAATCTGAGAAGAGAGAAAATGGAGTTTTGTGTTCTTTTGGGTGGAAAGTTGTATGAAAAGTGGGGTTGGGAAAGTAAAGTGGGGTCCACCCAACTTTCTTGTACTCTTTTGGTAGTAGAAATTGGAATGAGAAAGTGGAAAGTTGGTGAAAGAGAGGAGAGAGAGAGAGAGAGGAGATAATAAGCCCTACAAATTCCAACTTTCACATACTTTCGGTTAGGGTTGAATTCTGCTGATATTTGTTGGCATTAGTGGCACAATGGATGGAGAGTTCTGTTTGAGGATTCAGAAGTGTTTTTGAGCAGATTGAGCAGTATTGTTGAACATAATGTCGTTCAACAAAATGTTCAACATTCGGGATCTGGATTTCTGGTTCGTATGCAAAAACGCTGTTTTGGTTTCAGATCCGATTTGCTGCCTAAAATGACGGGGATTCTGAATTGATTGTGGAATATCTGCTTGAGAGATTTTTGGAAAGCCCTTCCTAAATCTGTTGCTAAATTGAAGGCATGTTGTAGAGGAATATGCCCTCAGATCATTTGTATTTGATGCAAATGATATTTTAAGCTTAGATAGGGACTATTTTGCATTTGATGCAAAAGCGATTAAATGTGTATTAAATTGTTTAATACAATATTTAATAAAATAAACGCAAGGAAAAGTTCACGGGTAAGACGGGAATGTCCCGGTCTAGACCCAGGTTCGAACGGCGTCCAAATCGGACACCAAATACCAAAGTTATGCCCAAAACAGCCCAAAAGACAAGATCAGGCCAGACTGGGTCTGGACTGCTGGCCAGGCCCAACAGATACAGTAAACCCAGGCACAGGCCTGGGCATGGCCCAGGCACGGCCTGGGCTTACCCAGCGCCTGGGCGTGGCCCAGGCGCGGGCCTGGGCGTGGCCCAGGCCGCCTGGGCAAGGCCCAGGCGGGGCCTGGGCATTGCCCAGCGCCTGGGCAAGGCCCAGGCGCGGGCCTAGGCAAGCCCAGGCGGGCCTTGCCAAGCGCCTGGGCAAGCCCAGGCGCGGCCTGGGCCTTGCCCAGGTGGGTTTCTGCGCGCGCTGAACGCGTGGGGCCCACTTGTGGGCCCCAGCTCTAGGGTTTTGAACCCTTATTGTGCAGAATTGTTTGACGGCTCAGTTTTGCGAAAAACTAGCCTTGGGTTGATCTTTGGACAATCAATTGGAGGGTCAAACGAACTCCGATTGACGAACGGTTTTTTCCTATGCGTTCACCGTTGAACACCCTTCGAATTGATAGGTTGTATCAATCCTGAAGTTCAACGGTGAGGGAGTTAAAATTCACGGAAGTTTGTACTTTGTGAAGTGCAAACTAAATTGAATTTGATTAAACTCTATTTTAGTCCCACATCGGATATTGAGTAAAGGGGAGAGTCCGCCGCCTATATAAATAGGGGTCTGCTCTCCTCCTCAAAACTCGTCCCAAGCTCTAGATCTGAGCGGCTCTCGTAAATGTTGGAGCACGCTCGGATCTAGGCTAAAATAATATTCTCTATCTCCCTATAAATTTCTGCCTTACTCTTGAGGGCTCTAGCAAAGCCGCAACGGAGTTCGGATTCAGATCCGAAATCTAGGCGAATGTTTCACTCGCGTGAAACTTTCTTCCGCGCGTGGTTGGCTCGGCGACATGGGATTGATCGCCTCGGGATGCGGAGCGGTTCGAGGAGCAGTTCGGGGAGCAGTTCAAGGAGCGGCTCGGCGTGGGACGAGAGCAGCTCGGAAGACGGTGCGGAACATCTCGCCTGCCCCAGGGTTGAGATTCCGGGTATGTGTTTAATTAGCATTAGTTTAATTTAATCGCAGTAGGTTAGATCCTTCTTGGGATGGTCAGATCCATCCCAAGTTGGCATAGATCTTGGCTAAGGGTCTTGGACCTTAGGGCTAAGTTAAAAATGTTTTAACTGCATGTTAATTAGATTAACATAAGTTTTATTCTTCCGCTGTTCTTTTCTGTCTATGTTCCGTCCGACTTAGGACGGGACTAGAGTTTTTGTGCCCTAAGGGTCCCGCAAAACCCTTCAGTGGTATCAGAGCAAGGTTTGCGTAGCCGATCTAGCACTGCGATTTTATTAAACCATAAAATGCTTTTTAAATACTTCTAAAAAATGGTTTTAAAGTTATGAGATAATTTTAAAATAATTTTTTTTTTTCGAATCTTTTAAAATGATTTAAAATTTATGAGATATTTTTTAAAAATGATTTTAAAAGAATTTGAGATGTTTAATTATTTTATATGATAAAATTTTAAACATGAAAAAAATTTAAAATGGTGTTTTAAATTTATGTGATAAATTTAAAATTGATTTTAAGGCTTTAAATTTATGCGATAAGTTTAAACTGTTTTAGATGTTTAAAAATTGTATATGATAAATTTTTGAACATGGAAAAATTTTAAAATGGTGTTTTAAATTTATGTGATAAATTTAAAATTGATTTTAAGGCTTTAAATTTATGCGATAAGTTTAAAATGTTTTAGATGTTTAAAAATTGTATATGATAAATTTTTGAACATGGAAAAATTTTAAAGTGATGTTTTAAATTTATAAGATAATTTTAAAACTGATTTTAAAATGTCTAATATTGTTTATGCGATAAACGTTAGTCTATTTAATTGTTAAATAGTAGTACACTTTTTATGCGATAAAATTAGTGTAATTTTAATGGCTAGTTCATCTTGTCCCTTATTTGATTACACAAGACAACCCTTTAGGTTAGCCATTAAGTAATGATTAAAATTTATTACTTGAATTTTAATGACATGCTATGTTTTAATAAAACATTAACAATGCTTCAAGACCTAATTCCTGATTAGGGTAGTCCGTTTAATGAAAATTTTAATTTTAATTGTTATTATTAAATCATTAAAGGACTTCGCTTTTAAGCGTTGGTTAATAATTTATTAAAATCCTAATAACGATTAGGATAGCACGTGAACCTTATAGTTGATAAGGACTTAATAAAAGTTATTAAACAAATCCTAAAATTTTGAATTTAAGGATGCAACTAGTTGATAGGATTAATTAGTTGTTAATAAAAGCTGTTTAGTCTATGGCACACATACAAAAATGACAAGCTTCATTCAATGGACCATGATCCAGTCAATGTGCTTGGCTAAGAGTTCTGGGTCAACCCTTGCTAGTACAAGGGGCAGTGATCCTGGCTTAGTCAATTCCCTGGCTGTGTTCCGCTGGACCGCAATGTCGCGAATCATGATTGTATGACACCCTGGACTATATCTAGTCAATGCGTTATAATTTTTATTAAAAATTAATTCGTCTCCCTCCTTGATTTTGGAGCTTGGTAACTCAAAGAAGACAATTATAGTTGTTGAGTCTCCTCAAGCTGTGACTTGTTTTTTCTTTAAGGAACAAACTCCAACATACATGTGATGTAGTCTAGACTTGACCCAAATCGATGCGTCGGGTCTCCTCGAGTATCGATCTAAGTCAAGTTTGGACACGAAATCAAGGGTCTGACTAGACCAGCCATTATGATTTGTTGAGTCTCCTCAAGATCATAAGTGACTGTGGGTAAAAATCGACAGGGAATCACATGTGATGTGATTGACCAAGAGTTAGTCTACCAGTCATGGAACCAATCAACTTGTTGAGTCTCCTCAAGGTTGTGAGGTTCGGGATGATTGGATCCCTCTTTCACTAATTTTTAAATTCGATTAAATCGTTCGTTATTAAGCTTTAAAACGATCGTAAAAATAGTGGGAGGATATAGATAGATGAAAGCCAATCTACCTATATTTAATATTGAACATATGCAAAAACTAGGGCAAGACTATGTTTACCGAAGGAATCAAAATATAATATTGGAATAAGTTAACTGGTCAAATAGTTGATTGATTGAATATCAAGTTAAATTCTAATTGATGGAATTAAACTATATTCTCGTTGACATTAAATGACCTTCTAAAGAACAGACTTAAGAAATATGATTTCATTAAGTTCTGAGTCCAACAAATAAATTAAAGCTACATGTCACTCTTCTCTATATGAGGCAGCTTGAACATATAGGATATTCGAAGTATGTTTCTCCATACAACTTGTCGAGCTACCCTCAAGGTTGTATGGACAAACAATTCCGATCCGCAAAGTTCGAAAATTCGATCAAAACGTTTGAGTCGAATACGAGTGCATGAGCGGTGCAAGACTATGTAACCCAACCGGATCTTGAGATAAGCAACTTCTTGAGCTAAACTCGAGATTGCAAAGCTCAAGCGTTTGGATACATTAGATGCTTGCATAGCTATTTGTGTTGGGTTAATTAATATCTAAATGTGATTTAGAAAAGGAAGAAGGCACTCCGGAAAGTCAATTGAGAAAGTTAGTTTAATTTATCATTAGTAAAGGCATAAGTAGGAGGAAATGAAAATGTGATATATTTTGATGTCACGATTTCAGAATAAATAGTTATACAAAAACGTCAAACACATTTTTTTGGACGAATGTCGTCACCTTGCTTCGGAAGCAATGTTTTGTGTTAAGTAATTTGTAATAACTATATATATATATATTAAATGTTAATATATAAATACACAAGATAGTAGCAAACTTATATGGTAAAATAGACTAGGCCGTATCGAGAGACTAAGCTTCACAAGTCACATAAAGAGGGGTCTGACCTCTCGTATTATGAAGTCTACGGACACTTGTGAGTCTTATCCTCTTAGATAAAATTGGCCGAAACCCATCTGTGAGATAGTGGGAGAATGAGTTGTCAAACTCAGTCTAGTACATACTGATGTACCCGAGTCTAGATCAACCAAAATAAGTTATTCGTATATTTTATTAAGACGTGTTCTTGATGAAACACAAGACTGAAATAATAAATGAAAAGACAAAAGTATTTAAACTGATTCGATTAGATCGAATGGCTAAATACTAGGCTACATAAAATCTTGTGTAATTAAAAGAAAATGTGATTTTCTCTCAGGTCAAGTCTGTTAACACATCAGTGTGTTAAAAGGTATGAATCACACTTAGTTAGACTCGGTGCGATCCATAACAAGTGACTCTGAGTTAAGTCCTTCCTCTGGGTTAAGTCCCAGATTGTAATGCCTAGGTTTTGATAATGTTCTATGAGGACATTATCAATAAGATATTCATTAAATCAAGTATTAGGAAGTTGTATAATTACTCGAATCTCGTGAGACGAAGAGTCGAGTTAGACATCATAACTGATGATGACTTAGTCAACTTCCGGGATGAAATTCAGAGAAGTAACTCCGATTTTTTAAAAAAAACTTGATGCAACCAGAATAGGTCCGTGTGCGTAATTAAATTTTGGAATTTAGTTTACGTGCCCAAGGAAAATGTTTCCTCACTTACTGCAAGTAAATCTTTAAGTTGAAAGATTGGTGCAGAAAAGAAAAATAGTGAAGTGCAATCATGTTGGTCGAGAACGGTTTTTCCATACTAATTCCTATAAAACGGATTACAATGAAACCGTTTTCCACCAGCAGATGTGTACAGAACTACTCGGACCAAACTCGATGTAAACGCTTAAGTTGACCATGAAAATTGGAGTATTCACTTACAAGTTCGTTTTTCTAAATATGATTTAGACGGACCAACTTATATGAATTAACCAGATAATTTTCAAGGTCAGTGGGAGCGTGTAAATTACATGTGAGGCATCAAAAGGATGGAACATATATTTTGACAAAGTGATCAAAAGAGTTTGATTCTTTATCAGAAATAAATATGAGCCATTTGAAATGACCAGTAACTGATTTAAATGATTATCGTAAGGTACGATGAATTGGATAAGATCCAAGTAAATTAAAATATTATGGATTCTGAATGACCAAATGAATTATTTGAATGAGATTCAAATGGTTGGTATAAACATAGAAACCCTTAAGCCTATAATGTAGACGGTTTTAGCAGATCCACTCATGAAGGCTCTATCACATGAAGTCGGGAAAACTTATGTGTAAAAACGGTATGAGATACCGAGATAAATGGGCCTGAGTGCAAGTGGGAGATGTTGAGAGATGATACCCTCGAGGCTATCTATTTTCATGTGTGCATAGCACAAACATCTTGTTCGAAATAACAGTAAGCTGTTTGGTAATAATTTATCTACGTTATGTTATAATGTAGTTAACATTAGATATTAACTTAGGTAAAGTCCTGAGACTTTATGCAAGGTCAAACAGGTATCGAGATGAGTATCTCGATCATGGAGAAATGTTTGACCGTCTGTAGCATAAGTCTAAAAAGGGTTCGTGGTCGTAGATGTTTCGAGACTAGGATATCGAAACATCGGATAGACCATTGTGTCTTAGTCTTCACTGTATAGCGGTGGCGATGATCTCATGATCGCTTGACTTGGCGAAGTCGTTGACAAGACACAGGTGCTCATTAGAGAATGAGTTCACTGAACGATCCACAAGAGTTATCATATGGTTATATTGACCAATCTGTCAATGATGACTCTGAGTGATGATAGGCTAGTTGGTCTTTTGACTTGAGGTTATTTTGACGAACCTGTGCGTGAACGGTGCCACTTAGATCAAATGACCTAGTTTCGGGGCAAGCCGCGTCGAAAGGTCTTTGATTGGGTGACACTTGAAGCGTATGAGGAGAGTAATGACCAAGAGAGGATTCGTCTCTCCCGGTCAATGGGAGTTAGTGTCGTAGGGTTAGTTCGATCTTTGGTAAAAACTCTGGCCAGAGTATGTTGGAACAAGTCCAACATGATTTGACTAAAGATTGATAGAAACTAACCGGAGTCAAGTTATTGGGGTTGACAGTTTAACCGTACCCTAGACTTGAGCTACACGACATAGTTAAGACGAAGAGACTATAACTGCGGAATTCATCACGGAAACAGTCAGGGTGGTCCCGACAATACTCATGTCAATGAGTTAACCACATAATGATGATTCCTGAAGCAGGGACGGCAGCCACTGCTTGTGGTCACTGCCGTATAGGGCTTCGAGCCCAACTTGTTGTAAGGGTCAGGCTGTAGGGTCTCACACAGAGTGCGATCTTCGTCTAGTAATAGGTAGAAATTAGTTAGGGAGAATAATTTGCATTTGATGCAAGGGATAAAATATTGGAAAAGATGTTTGCAATCATCTCCTACATTCGGGATAAATGATCCTGAGTGCAAGTGGGAGATGTAGAGGAATATGCCCTCAGATCATTTGTATTTGATGCAAATGATATTTTAAGCTTAGATATGGACTATTTTGCATTTGATGCAAAAGCGATTAAATGTGTATTAAATTGTTTAATACAATATTTAATAAAATAAACGCAAGGAAAAGTTCACGGGTAAGACGGGAATGTCTCGGTCTAGACCCAGGTTCGAACGGCGTCCAAATCGGACACCAAATACCAAAGTTATGCCCAAAACAGCCCAAAAGACAAGATCAGGCCTGACTGGGTCTGGACTGCTGGCCAGGCCCAACAGATACAGTAAACCCAGGCACAGGCCTGGGCTAACCCAGGCACAGGCCTGGGCATGGCCCAGGCACGGCCTGGGCTTACCCAGCGCCTGGGCGTGGCCCAGGCGCGGGCCTGGGCGTGGCCCAGGCGGGGCCTGGGCCTTGGCCCAGGCGGGGCCTGGGCCTTGGCCCAGGCGGGGCCTGGGCTTGGCCCAGGCCGCCTGGGCAAGGCCCAGGCGGGGCCTGGGCATTGCCCAGCGCCTGGGCAAGGCCCAGGCGGGGGCCTGGGCTTGCCCAGGCCGCCTGGGCAAGCCCAGGCGGGCCTTGCCCAGCGCCTGGGCAAGCCCAGGCGCGGCCTGGGCCTTGCCCAGGTGGGTTTCTGCGCGCGCTGAACGCGTAGGGCCCACTTGTGGGCCCCAGCTCTAGGGTTTTGAACCCTTATTGTGCAGAATTGTTTGACGGCTCAGTTTTTGCGAAAAACTAGCCTTGGGTTGATCTTTGGACAATCAATTGGAGGGTCAAACGAACTCCGATTGACGAACGGTTTTTTCCTATGCGTTCACCGTTGAACACCCTTCGAATTGATAGGTTGTATCAATCCTGAAGTTCAACGGTGAGGGAGTTAAAATTCACGGAAGTTTGTACTTTGTGAAGTGCAAACTAAATTGAATTTGATTAAACTCTATTTTAGTCCCACATCGGATATTGAGTAAAGGGGAGAGTCCGCCGCCTATATAAATAGGGGTCTGCTCTCCTCCTCAAAACTCGTCCCAAGCTCTAGATCTGAGCGGCTCTCGTAAATGTTGGAGCACGCTCGGATATAGGCTAAAATAATATTCTCTATCTCCCTATAAATTTCTGCCTTACTCTTGAGGGCTCTAGCAAAGCCGCAACGGAGTTCGGATTCAGATCCGAAATCTAGGCGAAGGTTTCACTCGCGTGAAACTTTCTTCCGCGCGTGGTTGGCTCGGCGACATGGGATTGATCGCCTCGGGATGCGGAGCGGTTCGAGGAGCAGTTCGGGGAGCAGTTCAAGGAGCGGCTCGGCGTGGGACGGGAGCAGCTCGGAAGACGGTGCGGAACATCTCGCCTGCCCCAGGGTTAAGATTCCGGGTATGTGTTTAATTAGCATTAGTTTAATTTAATCGCAGTAGGTTAGATCCTTCTTGGGATGGTCAGATCCATCCCAAGTTGGCATAGATCTTGGCTAAGGGTCTTGGACCTTAGGGCTAAGTTAAAAATGTTTTAACTGCATGTTAATTAGATTAACATAAGTTTTATTCTTCCGCTGTTCTTTTCTGTCTATGTTCCGTCCGACTTAGGACGGGACTAGAGTTTTTGTGCCCTAAGGGTCCCGCAAAACCCTTCACATGTTGGGTTGAAAATAGAAAGAGAATATCTCACAGATTTGTTGGTTGGAAAGATTGATTGTTGTAGATCTTTTATTGTTGCTATTTCCAGAAGATTTGAAAGAATCATTTCCTATCTTGGTTCAGTTAATTGTGGGTGAGATGGAGATATATTTGGAAGCTATTATCTCTCGTTATTATTGTTGATTCAGTTGGAAAGAATCTCGCTCGGTAAGAAAGAATAATTATTGTTGCAATTGAAGATCGGTTGGAGATATAATTGGAAGTTGCTATCTCTCGGGATTTGTTATTGAATTTGTTAGAGAGATTTTCGCCCGCAAATATTGGTTGGAAGATCTTGTTGAAGATATTGTGGAACCACTTGCCCGAAGTGATTCCTTAATTTGTGGGCTGCCGATTCTGCACGGGATTTTAGCGAGCGTCCCTCCTTATCTACTCGATGATTGAGGGGGAGCAAAGATTTGAACGTGCGTGCGGTTTTGTGGCAAAGGGAGACTTTTGACGAAAATTTTGAAGAACTCCGGGAGGAGGCCGACGGCTACGCACGTAGGATCAAGGGAGTTGATCTAGTCGGTTGTGCAAGGGGAACTTACGGGCAAGGGGAGCTTGCTGAGAATACTCCATGGGTTGGTAGAGACCACCCATCACGGTTTGTATTGAGGGGGAGGTTGTTCCTCCTAATAGAATCGCGATAATTAGTGATTGTATTCATTGATTATTTTAGTGGAGTATTCTGATTTTATGGGCGTGGCCCCGCAGATGTAGGTGTACGCACCGAACTGCGTTACCAAGTTTCTTGTGTCATCTTGGTGTTTATGTTTTATCTTTGTGTTTTTATTTGTCGTGCTTAAGTACTGAACTTTCAGTTGGTATCAGAGCAGGTCACCCGTGTTTCTTTGTTAACAAAGAAGGTGTGATCTTGGATTTCAGTACTTGAATCATGGCTACACGTGAAGGTGCCTCCGTTGTTCGTCCTCCACTGCTCACTGGTACAAACTACACTTACTGGAAGTCTCGGATGCGTGTATTCATCAAGTCCATTGATGAGAAGGCCTGGATCGCTGTTGTTGAAGGATGGACACCGCCGATCGAAATTGACAGAGATGGCAAAGAACACCTCAAGCCGGCAAGAGACTGGAGTCGGATTGAAGAACATGCGGCCTTGTGCAATTCTAAAGCAACTAATGCTATTTTTTCGGCTGTAGATGAAGAGCAGTTCAAGCTGATCTCCACATGTGAGTATGCCAAAGAAGCATGGGATATTCTCCAGAATGTTCATGAAGGAACAAGTACCGTAAAAGCTTCCAAACTCCAAATGCTAGCTTCTCAGTTTGAAAATCTAAAGATGTATGACAACGAGACTGTTGCCGAATTCAATGGGAGGTTGAGAGATATAGCCAATCAGGCCTTCCAGCTTGGGAAGAAATATTCTCAAAAGAAGTTAGTTGAGAAAACCTTGAGATCTCTTCCAGTCAAATTCTCAGCTAAAGTTGCAGCCATTGAGGAGGCCAGAAATACGTCTACCATGAGACTGGATGAACTCATGGGATCTCTTCAAACCTATGAAATGAACCTGAAGCAGAATCAGAGGGACAAATGGATTGAAAATGAGTCTGAGTTAGATGATGACGTTGCCTTGCTGACCAAGAATTTCAGTAGAATGATGAAAGAGATAAGCAACAAGGGTCAAAACTTCAGATCTGGTAACAATGCGGCACGTGCAAATCTTCCCTCTGCAGGCAAGAACAAAGGCAAAGGGATACAGTGCAGAGAATGTGAGGGTTTTGGTCACATACAAGCTGAATGTGCCAATACCCTCAAGAAGCAGAAAGAGAAATCTTTATCAAGTACCTGGAGTGAAGATGATTCTGATGGGAGTGTTAAAAATGAGGACATCATCAGTAATTACATTGCCCTCGCAGCCTCTCAGAAGAAGGGACCTGATTACAACAAACTAGCCAATGTCAGACAGAATGTTGCAACATTATGTTCAACATCATGTTCAACATCTACAATCGAATCAGATTCTGAAGCTGATAGCGATGGGAAAGTTAGTGACGATGATATCCGTACAACATACCAGATGATGTTTGAGAAGTGGATGCAAATCTGCAATATCAACAAAGTCCTGAAGGAGGAGAATGAAAGACTGAAGAAAGAGAAGGAGGAGATCAAAATCGAATGTCTGAAAGCTGAGGAAAACTGTAGAGAATTGGAAAGCAACTTCAGAAATGTTCTTCTCAGGGCAGAAAAAGCTGAATGCATATTGGAGAAGTGGAATTCTGGAAAAACAAAGCTGGATGATATCATGAATATGGGTAAGACTTCAGGAGATCGCACCGGAGTAGGATACAATAGAGGAGCTTTTGATGATGTGTCTGCTGAAAGAAGAAGTCAAGTTAGCAAAGAACTTGAAAGAATGGATCAGCACAAGGGCCATGATCAGAAGAAGAGGCAGATTAGAGGTATAAAAGGTGCTCGTTCTGTATGCAGTTACTGCAAGTTCATAGGCCATACTGAGAGAAACTGCTACAGTCGCATGCGACATTGGTCAGAAGGAAGAAATGTTAGACATCCTGATATGAAGATGAAGAAGCAATGGGTCAAGAAGTCTGAATTATACAGCAAGAACACTACAGCTTCAGAGAGAACACTTCATGTTATGACTAATGTTGTAACATTAGATACAACACAGAACAATGTTGCTGCAGATGTTATGACACCAGACTCGACATCTCCCCTCGACAATCACTGTGAGCAACCTCCGTCAAAGTCTCATGAATCTTCCTCCAGAATTATCAGAGTGCTATCTCGTCGCTTTGCTCACTGCTCTTCCTCCACCGGTGCCATTGGATCTTCGCCTGTACCCTCTCCTGCACAGCAATCCACCTCTGCTTCATCTTCTGCGGCCTCATCATCTAGACCGGTTGACTTCCCTAAAGTTCGTTCACTTCTTAGCCGGTTCCATCGCATCCACGTCTTCAAATTTTGACATACAGACACCCGAAGATCCTCTGTCAACACCGCCGATGTTTTTCTATTCTCCAACTTCTTTTTGGCCCCTCAGAGCTCGACTCGGATGTGAGGTATAATGCTCTTTCTCTTATTCTGCTGTGACTGAGAATTTATTTGCTATTAACAGAGACAGACGAGCCTCTGGATGTGCCTCAGTTGAGTTTTTCTGAATTTTTCTTTTGGAGATGTGAGGCTAGCTGAAAGGGGGAGAATGTGGTGTCTTTTCTGAATAATTTTGATGTCTCTTCTGAAGTGATCACTGCTCGGGTTGTTCTAGTAAGGGGGAGAATGAGGTTTGGATTATTGTGGCTCAAAGGGGGAGAATGTGTGCTTGGTTGGTGCTTGCTTTGGGTTGTGCCACATAATGCCAAAGGGGGAGATTGTTAGGGTTGAATTCTGCTGATATTTGTTGGCATTAGTGGCACAATGGATGGAGAGTTCTGTTTGAGGATTCAGAAGTGTTTTTGAGCAGATTGAGCAGTATTGTTGAACATAATGTTGTTCAACAAAATGTTCAACATTCGGGATCTGGATTTCTGGTTCGTATGCAAAAACGCTGTTTTGGTTTCAGATCCGATTTGCTGCCTAAAATGACGGGGATTCTGAATTGATTGTGGAATATCTGCTTGAGAGATTTTGGAAAGCCCTTCCTAAATCTGTTGCTAAATTGAAGGCATGTTGGGTTGAAAATAGAAAGAGAATATCTCACAGATTTGTTGGTTGGAAAGATTGATTGTTGTAGATCTTTTATTGTTGCTATTTCCAGAAGATTTGAAAGAATCATTTCCTATCTTGGTTCAGTTAATTGTGGGTGAGATGGAGATATATTTGGAAGCTATTATCTCTCGTTATTATTGTTGATTCAGTTGGAAAGAATCTCGCTCGGTAAGAAAGAATAATTATTGTTGCAATTGAAGATCGGTTGGAGATATAATTGGAAGTTGCTATCTCTCGGGATTTGTTATTGAATTTGTTAGAGAGATTTTCGCCCGCAAATATTGGTTGGAAGATCTTGTTGAAGATATTGTGGAACCACTTGCCCGAAGTGATTCCTTAATTTGTGGGCTGCCGATTCTGCACGGGATTTTAGCGAGCGTCCCTCCTTATCTACTCGATGATTGAGGGGGAGCAAAGATTTGAACGTGCGTGCGGTTTTGTGGCAAAGGGAGACTTTTGACGAAAGTTTTGAAGAACTCCGGGAGGAGGCCGACGGCTACGCACGTAGGATCAAGGGAGTTGATCTAGTCGGTTGTGCAAGGGGAACTTGCGGGCAAGGGGAGCTTGCCGAGAATACTCCATGGGTTGGTAGAGACCACCCATCACGGTTTGTATTGAGGGGGAGGTTGTTCCTCCTAATAGAATCGCGATAATTAGTGATTGTATTCATTGATTATTTTAGTGGAGTATTCTGATTTTATGGGCGTGGCCCCGCAGATGTAGGTGTACGCACCGAACTGCGTTACCAAGTTTCTTGTGTCATCTTGGTGTTTATGTTTTATCTTTGTGTTTTTATTTGTCGTGCTTAAGTACTGAACTTTCACTTTCCCAACAAAAAGCTTGGATTACAAAAAGGAATCTACATTACCAAATTCCATCACATCTGCCCGCCACGTAAGCATACTTTCCCATTTTTAGTTTCGAGCAAAAGAACAGGACATAGTGGAAAGTTGATGAACAGTACATGAAAAGTGCAAAACTCAACTTTCCTAGCAACTTTCCATGCAAAAGAACAGGCCCTAAATGTTGAGAAAGAACATATCTAGCACATACCTAAAAGAATCCATCAAGAATCAACTACATTTCTACGGTAACAACTTCTTTGACAACTATGCTTCCAATTTTTACACATTTTTGGCCTGATTATAGATTCCATTGTGCCCGAATAATCCACTTCAACTTATGATTATTATCAGTTTATGTAGAATTTTTGTCACATTCTTTGGTTTTCGTTGATACATCTGATTAGATTATTGAGACTCTACAAGAAATATTGGGCCATTATAATACATGATGGACGTTAAATAAAACAAATCAGCATTATTAAGAATGCAGATCTTCAGATTTATCTGCATCATGAGATTCTTTGCTTTGATCAGGCAACATTTACTCATTTTTCTTTAATTTCTTATTAAAAACACAAGTACATATACCGTTATGTACATACTTTTTTGGCTTCATTCTCAATTCAGATGCTAACCCATCTGTGTCTTGAGACAGGACGATTTAAATTTTTTTAAAAAAGGGAACAAAAAAGCGTTTAGTTGTACATCATTATGAAATTAGTATTAATTGGTTGATTATGTCACATGTTACTTCTAATGACAACATTGGTAGCTGGCTAATGATTTGATCCACAAAAAATGAAGGGTCCTGATAATAAAACTAGAAGAAAGTTAATATTTTTCATCTCTTTACATCATCGAAGGGAAAAAAAGCACATGGATGAATTTACATATCTAGTCTAGTCGGAGACAGGGATGGTCCATGACAAGCAGGGACATCAATCATAACACTGGACAGCAACTAAGGCAACCCATTTTCTGCATGGATCAGAGCTACAGACAGATCTCCTGGGGCATGCCACTGCACAAATAGAGCTGCCCTCCTTAAACGAAGAAACCTACTGAAGGACAGAGAGAGCCCACACAGGCCAGCATCGAAGTCTCAGAAGTAAATGACTCCATCCCCCTCTTTTCTAAAAGAGACCCATCTGAAATAAACCCTCATCTTTGCATCCAGTATGTGACAAAAACATATACTATTGTGTGCACTATGTGATAGCATTTTTAACTAGGCACAAGTGTACTGTAATCTGCAATCTATCATAAGTTATGGCCTCTTTAACATAGATCAGAGTACTAGATTAGATCTTAGGAAAAAAGTAATTAATCCTTTCCTGTCCAAAAGGGAGAAGAGAATAATTCCCCCCAACCTTTTCTTTAACCCTAAAGCTTAACCAAACTGATGCTTCTCAGTGGTCTGATCACTCCACCCACTTATATGCTGAGACTCTGTCTCTCCCTCTTCTTAAATATCTCATGGGGAAGCAAACTCCAGAGTCCAAGCAGACCAGCAGTCAAAACAATAGGATGCCTGGCAGGCACCAGTGTGTACAACAAAGAACAGTCTCACATAAATAAATGGCATTTATAAATACCCACTTCCTCCTCATCCTTTTTTTTTTCTATCATTTTTTTACCAGTAAAAATTTTTTTATCCCATATGGATTTTTTTTAATCTTTTCACACAAAAAAAATAAAAAAAGCAACAAATGAAAACATGAAAAAAATACTAATCCCAGCCTATGTCCTCTCTTCATTCATCTCAAAAGCATGAGCAACTGGTTCCAACCTCTGTTTATTCCTCTCTTTTTTTTTAAACTTCTCTAGTTTCAGTCATTTACTTGCCTTGGGCACCCTTGGCTGGCTGCCACACCAAAACTCTCACTAACCAAACTAAACTGACTTGCATGAAAAGTACAGATGACCTCTCAAACAGGTGATCAACACAAACTAGGCCACCTCAATTCTCATCCTCCTCATGAAACAGACGGCCTGCTCATCTTTCTCCTCTTGCTGGCTGGAGAATTAACATCCTCGCTGTTGTAGCTCAGGCAGGCAGCATCCAAGACCCCGTTCGGGCTTGCGGGCACCGAGGAGGCTGATGGGCTGGCGGCATTCTTTACAGGCCCCCTCCTCATCAGCATCGCCCCTTGCATCTCCTCGTAGCATCTCATCACTCTCTCCTGCAACCAAAATTTACTTGATGAAACGAGGCAACACTAGACTACGCATCAGGAGAAGCAAGAAGAATTTTTACCATATCTACATGGTCGCAGCAAGCCGAAGCCTTCTCGGTCTCCACAACCTGGGTTTCTCCCAATGCCGACATCGCCGCCGCCGCGGCGATCTCGGAAGGCCTGAATGCTAAGAATTCGACACCTGCATTACGGTTTCAATGTCTCAGACCTGAACAATTTTAGCACTTGGGTGTATGAATATTCTTGAGATCCAATCCCACCTCTGGATGTGCCCAAGATGAGCTGAGCTGCTCGAGAGACCAATGCCTTGCTCGGGGAATTGCCATCATTGAGCTTGTGAAGGAAGTAGTCTATGAAAGAGAAAGGGGTCACTGCTTGCATCCTCCATTTGAGGGTGCTAAGAACAAGAAGCTCCATTCTCTGTATGGTTCTAGCTTCAAACACAAACTTCGACTCCCCTACCTGATTGAGTATCACCCAACAATTTCCACAAATTAAGCACACACACAAAATCCCCATGGAAAAACCTCGAGCAAATTTTGCAATTACCATCTCCTCACCTGTAGATCAAGAGACATGGGGACTTCAGTTTCCTCCATCTTGGCTGCCAAAGACAAGCAAGCCACAGACAGTAACTGAGTCATCCAAGTCTTCCCTTGCTGTACAACAAGAAAATTATAAAAAATGGGGATAACTAAGGGAAAATATAACATAAAAGGATTTGGGGGCTCGATGCCCATTGTAATGGGATTCTCACTGGAAGTTCGTAGGCCGAGAGGAATCGATCCAAGTAATTTACAGAGAGATAGGCACTCAGAGGTCCAAAACTGTAATGGGCATGAGCCTGTGTTTCAGTAGAAAAAGGATAACATCCATTAGTCACTTGGAGGAGGAGACATTGAAGAAAGAAAATGAAAATGAGAAGCAAAATCCCCTTTTTTTTATTAAACAAACAATGAATACTTAAAAGAAAGAACAAAACTGGAGAATTATAGAAAGTAAAAACAGTCAGCAAACCCATAACTAAAGGACATGAAAAAGCTGAAGAGAAAAAATGATGATGGGAGATAGCATTGACTCAAAACGATCAAAACAATGTTGCTAAAAAAGGAAAATAACAGGAAAAAATAGAAAGATAAAACAATAATAATAATAATGGTCACCTTCCAAATCCAATCAATGGCATCTCTTCGGATGGACAAGTCCAAGGCCCCAGAGGCCAGCCTCTCCCCATAGTCCTCTTTCGGCCGATGCTCGGCCTCTCTCTTCACCATCAAATCCAAGCACTCATCGGACTGCAGAGGGAAACCCATCATGAAATCCGCATAAAGACCGCTCCTTTGCTCTCGGGGAGCCCAGCCATGGGCATCCTCTTCCTCAATCTCATCTTCAAAGCAGAGGATGCTGTTGTTGTCCTCGGCACAGAGGAGGATAGATGAAGCGGTGTCATAGCTCAGACCCATTTGCCCCCTTTTCTAACGTTGTAAATCTTGGATTTTTATAAAGATTTTTAGCAAAAAGAAGTGTTCTTTGGTGGTGTTTTTCTTTGTCTCTTCTTCCTCTTCCTCTTCCTCTTCTTCTCAAATGGGTCTCTTTTTATACCACAAGGGGAAGAGAAAGGAAGAGCTTTTCTTGCTTATGAGTGTTCAATGGAGGTGAGGAAGAGGAAGAAGAGACACTGTAGCATAGAAACAATGGAGATGGGAGAGAAGGGGAGAGGCTTTGTAGGGATTGGGGGGTGGGGGGATGGCAGGCAAAAATTGGGACAAATAGGGAAGGGGGAAAATGGGAAGGAAATTGATAAAAATACACTGTGGTCTGCTGCTCTTTGCTTTGTGTTGGGTTCTTTTGATTTTCTTTTTCTTTTCTGTGTGTCTGTCTGTATTGAGGAGAGGTTTTAGGGGGGACCTTTTTGGGCTTTGGGGTTTTTGATTTGGGTGTGTGTGGTGTGATTAAAAAATGATGATGATATGATAATTGATTTGAGGGAGGGTGCTTTAGATTTTGCATTGATTTGATTAATGATGTGGGGAGTACAAATACATGATTTTAGGGGAGGTGTCTGGACTTCCATGTCTGACCCTGATATTGTAGCCAATTCCCTAGAGTGCCATTGCCCTTATGGGCATGTCACACACTATTCATCTTTTTAACTATTCACCCTTTGCAATTTGCATCATCTCATTCTATTGAAGTTTAAAATAACTGTTGAAATATATTTTATATGTGTGCGATTAACATATTTGAATGGAACCGGCTTTTCACTTGTATTATTGTTTGCCAAATGATCATTAGATGCTTATATGTATATTAGCTGATTTTCCAAAAGAAGTGCCTTCCTTAAATTGATTCTTGGAAATTCGGCGGTCTGAATCTGAATCTGTGTCTATTTTACATTTAAAGAAGCAAGAAAAAAACGGTCGACAAAGTAAATTAGTAGATGTATTCTTTAATTACAACCTAGGTAAATTGGGTTGTTCACAAGAGGAAGGAGGTTGAAACGGTACTATAGTCCATTCTTATTAGGTGCATGGTTGAAGAGGCAAGTGGAGGAGTAAAAGTAGTGGATCTTTTGTTTTGGTACGAATAAGTTCGGGTGGTTTAGGCACGGTCTCCACCACGTGTCAGGGCAAGCCTCCGGGCTCTTAGAGCGCTTACAGAGGACTTACAGGTTGCCCACCAAACGCCCCTCAATTCATTGACAGCGGGCCTCGAACCCTCGACCTAGATAGTCGGGGCCGAGAGCCGTACCAATATGCCAAAGGCGCCGGCTAAAGTAGTAGATCTTTCAACATTAGAGAAATAGGTGATTTATGCTTCAAATCCTATTCTGGAAGTTCTGCTGCCACCAGACGTCTGATGGTATAGGACCACACGTCTGGTTCTTGCAGCTCCAATAAGATATATCAAACAGACACGCCAGACATCTGATGCTATATGATCAAACGTCTGGCTGAAGGATTAGAAGCCTGACTACTTGCCTTCAGACGGTTGAATGGCATGGGGTGTAATTCCTCACAACTCTCTAGAATTCTGCACACTGTACAGTCTTTTTATCAGACGTCTGATGGCTTTGGGGCAGACGTCTGACAGTTCACGGATGCAGCCGAACCATAGCTCCAGACATCTGACCGCACTGGATCAGATGTCTGATAGTGAGTGTTCCAGCAGATGCGGAAATGGATCTTTGTCGTCTGATTGATTATTAATCAGATCGAACGGCCACGACTTTAGATGTCTCTAATAACTCTAATCATCAATTCCTTAGGCTAATACGGATAGAGGCGCAGAGTTTGGAGAAGGTTTTTGCGCAAGGAAGAAGAGAAGCTGCGACCTAAGCTCTTGGAGATGATATAGTCTTCTTCTTGAGTTTCTGATCAGATTTTCTCCATTGTTCTTGTATTCTTGAGATCCTATAATTGCTAGAGTGCTAGAATTACATTGTCAAGAGGGCTACGTATTGTTTGGAGGATATTCGGGGTCGATGTAAACTCTTTCTGTAAACATATCTGATCTAGTGAAAACCATGACAATGGAAGACTGGACGTATGCTCAGAGACTAGCCGAACCAGTATAAAACCTTGTGACTATGTGTGATTGTCTTGCTCTTGTCGTGTGGTGACTAATCATGCGCTTCCTATAATTCACTCAAGATTTTAACTCTGTTTGATTAAGTTGACGATACGTTATTATTGATTAATCTGTTGTGAACACATTGGTGTTGACGATAGTGTGTCGAACCCAACACGTCCTTACCTAGACTCTCGAAAATTAAACTGTGTAAATCTGAATTTGTGTTTATTTTACGTTGACAGAAACAACAAAACATTCAACAAAGTAAAATTAGTAGATTTATTCTTTAATAACAACATAGATAAATTAGGTTATTCACGACAGGAAGGAGGTAATTCTTAATGGGGGGCATGGTTGAAGGGGGCCAAGGGGAGAAGTAAAAGGGGTGGATCTTTCAAGAACAAAGCTAGAGGGGCATTTTGGGAAAAGACAATTGTTCAAGGGCCTGACCAATGGGATTGTGGGGCTCAAAGTGTTTCGTGCCTTTTAGCATGGGGACACGTGTGCAGGCTGCTCTCTTTGGCAGTAAGACCAAAAACACTGCCGTTTCGGTCAGGCCCAGCTCATTATTACCCGAAATTTTGGACTTTACCCACTCCCCACGTAATTCTTGGGAAAATATAATAAATTTCTCAAAATTGTATTTTTACAATATTATAATTATGTCCCCTGTCTTTTACCGAGTTCTGAAATTTCTCCCCCTTCTTTTGTCAGATTTTCATCTTTTTTTGTCACAGTGGCCATGGCAGTGTTCTATTGCCTATTTGTTTTTTGGATTCTTATTTTCTGATAATCCTCTTAATGTTGTATGATAATGAACTCAAAAGAGAGAGAGAGAATTTCATTGCTAAGAATAAGTCACATAGCTAAGAGTCATGATGCTCTATTTATATATCTCATAGTGGGGAGGCCAAAAGACTCTAGGAGACCAAGGATCCCCATTACTCTAAGTAATGCGGGGGTAATGAAGGAGGGGAGGCCAAAGGCCTCCCTCATTCATAACACTCCCCCTTACACATTCATCACTTCGGTCTCAGCTACTGAGGCAAGGGGTGGATACTTCTGGATCCAGAGTAAGTGTGTTTGCCTCGTTAAAACCTTAGCTGTGGAAAACCCAGTGGGAAAACCCAACAGCTTAAGGAAAAAGAGTGCAACCCACATGTTACTCCCCCTGATCCGTACAAGCTTCAGGCTTGCAGGTCTTTCAACTGTCGCATACCAATGTTCTTTACAAGCTTTACAAAAGTACATTTAGGCAATGCCTTAGTAAAAAGACCAGCTAAGTTGTTGCATGACTGGATCTGTCGAACTTCAATCTGCTTGTCGTTCTTCTGCTCGCGCGTCCAGAAAAACTTGGGAGAAATGTGTTTTGTCCTGTCGCCTTTGATGTAGCCCTTCTGAAGCTGAGCAATGCATGCGGCGTTGTCTTCGAATAGGGCAGTAGGCTCCAGATCACTGGTCTTCAGGCCAGTGGATTGGAGGATGTGTTGGACGACGGAGCGTAGCCAAAAACATTCTCTGCTCGCCTCATGGATCGCGATGAGCTCTGCATGGTTGGAAGATGTAGCTGTAGTGGTTTGTTTTACCGATCTCCAAGAGATAGCAGTACCTCCGTAGGTAAATACAAAACATGTTTGAGATTTTGCCGTGTGCGGATCAGAGAGATAACCTGCATCAGCATAACCAAACAATTTGGGGGAGGCACCTCTCTGGTAGTAAAGTCCAAGATCAATGGAACCCTGAAGGTATCGCAGAAGATGCTTTACTCCGTTCCAGTGGCGCTTTGTGGGCGCAGCACTGTGTCTGGCTAGTAGATTAACTGTAAACGCTATATCGGGACGCGTACAGTTAGCCAGATATAGAAGTGCTCCAATGGCACTGAGGTAGGGTACTTCATGACCCAGTATCTCCTCCCCCTCTTCCAGTGGCCGGAAGGGGTCCTTATGTACATCTAGTGATCTTACGACCATAGGAGTACCTAAAGGATGACATTTATCCATTTGAAACTTGCGTAGAAGTTTCTTTGTATAATTAGATTGGTGTAATATGATTCCACCTCTTAGGTGTTCTATCTGTAAGCCAAGACAATACTTTGTTTTGCCTAGGTCTTTCATTTCAAAAGTATGTTTAAGGCTTTCAGATATCTCTTTGATCTCTGCAGGAGATCCTATGAGATTTAAGTCATCTACATATACAGCTATGATGACAAATCATGTTCCCGTTCTTTTGATAAAGATACACGGGCAGACTTCGTTATTCGTGAATCCTTGCTGTGCAAGAAAATCACTTAGTCTGTTATATCACATCTTGCCCGATTGTTTTAGACCATATAATGATCTATGTAGCCTTACAGAGAATACGTCCCGAGGTATCTCTTTCATCTCTGGGGGTAGATTAAACCCATCAGGAAGTCTCATATAGATATTTTTATCTATATCGCCATATAGATATGCAGTCACAACGTCCATGAGCTGCATTTCTAGGCTTTCCAGAGAAGTTAGGCTGATTAAAAATCGGAAGGTGATCGAATCCATGACCGGGGAATACGTATCTTCGTAATCAATCCCCGGTCTTTGGGAAAATCCCTGGGCTACAAGGCGTGCCTTATAGCGAACGATCACATTATTTTCATCTCTTTTTCTTATGAAAACCCACTTATATCCCACAGGTTTTACACCCACTGGTGTTTGGACTACTGGTCCAAAGACTTTGCGTTTCAAGAGTGAGTCCAGCTCTACTCTTATTGCCTCGTCCCACTTTGGCCAATCATCTCTGCGTTTACATTCCGCTAGAGATCGTGGTTCGACGTCATCGTCATATTTAGTGACGTGAATGGCAATATCGAACGCAAAATCGTCGTCGACGACTATGCTATTTCTGTCCAGTACTTCTCTAGTATGTACAAAATTTAATGATGTTTCTCCTATTGTTTCCTCTACTGGGGAAATCAGGAGGGGAGAAGTAGCTGGTCTGAGCTCAGCATCCTGTGGAGGGATAATCTTAGTATCGCCAGGAGTCTTCCTCTTTCGAGGAACTTTATCTTTTGAACCTGGTGGGCGTCCTCTTTTCATTTGAGGTACAACCAATTCTGCTGCCGGTGGGCTGCATCCATCTATGGGGATGTCAATCCTAGCTGGTGTATTGGCAGCAGGGACGTGTGAACGGACAATCTTCTGGTTGTCCGTGAATTTATCCGGTAAAAGATGTACTGTATTCTGGATGTGAAGGATCTTCAGGATCTTCAGGATCTCATCTTCACACAGATTAGTACGTGGATCATATAGGGACAAAGACTTCTGGTCCCAACTAATGGTCTCAGAAGCTTCTGGCTTCTTAGACTGTGTGCCCAGTTTTGGAAAAAATTTCTCATTAAATTCACAGTCTGTAAAACGTGCCTTGAATGCGTCACCCGTCAGGGGTTCAAGGTATCTGATAATAGAGGGTGAATCAAACCCAATATATATACCTAGACGACGCTGAGGACCCATTTTGGTCCTCTGCGGTGGTGCTATTGGGACATATACCGCACAACCAAACACTCTCAAATAAGAGATATCCGGAGGTGCGCCGTATGCTAGTTGCATCGGGGATAAAGTGTGACCTCCAGAGGGTCTTATCCTAATAAGTGATGCGGCATGTAAAATAGCATGCCCCCAAGCATCCACAGGCAACTGGGATTGCATAAGCAATGGACGTGCAATCCATTGGAGTCTCTTTATAAGGGACTCAGCTAATCCGTTTTGGGTGTGAACATGTGCTACAGGATGTTCAACTTCAATACCCGTTGCCCGGCAATAGTCTTCGAAGACTTGTGAAGTAAATTCTCCCGCATTATCAAGAAGTAGTTTCTTGATTTGGTTATCGGGGAAATGAGCACGCAACCTTATTATTTGTGCCAATAGCTTTGGAAAAGCTAGGTTGCGGGTGGACAAGAGGCACACAAAAGACCATTTGGTTGATGCATCAATCAGTACCATGAAGTACCAAAATGGGCCACTTGAGGGGTGAATAGGCCCGCAAATGTCACCATGAATTCTCTCAAGGAAGCCAGGAGACTCTAATCCCACTTTCAGGAGGGATGGTCTCGTTATAAGTTTTCCCTTGAAACAAGGGAGACATGGAAATTCACCCTTTTGAAGAATCTTCAGGTTCTTCAATTTGTGTCCACGGGATTCAGAGATGATGTGTCGCATCATTGCTGTTCCAGGGTGACCAAGTCTATTGTGCCAGAGTTCGAACTCTGGCAAGGATTGGCACGTCTGGTGCTCAGTCATATTGGCTTCTATTGGTTGAATGTATGTTTGGTAGAGACCCGACGGGAGTCCCTTGAATCGTTCGCAGATGATCTTCCGGTCATCTTTCTGACGAGTTACATACAGATATTCAACCGTATTTTCATCTCTGGTTTCTAAGTGATATCCGTTTAAAAGGAAATCTTTGAAACTTACGGGATTCCTATTTGATTTAGGAGAGAATAATGCATTTTTTATTTGAAGTCTTGTGTTATTTGGGAGCAATATAATTGCTTCACCAGATCCTTCGATTATTTGGGACAGTCCTGAAATTGTGATAACAGGACCGTCATATTTATTTACGCTATTAAAATAGCAATGATCGCGAAGGATTGTGTGCGTTGAGGCACTGTCCACTAGGCACTCAGACATCATCTATATAAGCAAAAACGAAATTTTATTTGAGCGAAAATGTAAACATTCATTCGAAAATAAAAGTTCGTACTTAAGCAAATAAAGATGAAGATACATTGAATTCTAAAAGCATAGATAAAAGATGATGCTCAATCGAGAAGGTCGTCGTTTTCAAAGTCTTTTGCAGTAAACATTGTTGGCGGCTGAACAGCCGCCAAGTTTGTATCAGGTAGAGACTTCTGGCTCGCCTGGTATAGATCCTGGAGGTGGCGAGGAGTGCGGCAGTTTCTGGACCAATGGCCAGTCATGCCGCATCTATGGCATTTATCCTCCCAGTTCTTCTTTGGAAGTGACACTTGCTCGGTGTTCTTTCGTTTCCAAGTGAAGTTTCTTTTTCCCTTATTGTTTTTGTTTGTCTGGGGAGCTGCACCTCTTGGTTGCTTCATTACAGCTTTCCCTTTAGTGTTTTTAGCCTTCCTCTTGTTTTTCCACTTCTGGGGAGAAACGTGATGGGCTTCAGGGATAGGGGCAGTGCCAGCTGGACGTAAGTTATGAGTTGCAAGCAGTAAGTCTCGATTCTGCTCCGCCCTAAGTAGGCATGAGATCAGATCGGAGAATTTCGTGAAATTGCGTTCACGATACTGCTGCATGAGGATTGCATCTTTCTCGTGAAAAGAGGTAAATGTCTTTTCCAACATGCGTTGTTCTGTCACTTCTTCACCGCACAACTTCAGGCGTGAGGTGATGTTATGAAGTGCAGAATTGTACTCAGCGACAGACTTATAGTCCTGAAGTCTGAGGTTTTCCCACTCATAACTGGCACGCGGTAATATAACATCAATTTGATGTTTATACCGAGCTTCCAGCGCTGTCCACAGGTCATTTGGATCCTCAACCGTTAAGTATTCGGCCTTTAAGGTCCGATCTATATGTTTCCTAATGTAGATTATGGCTTTCGCCTTATCTACATCGGATACAGTGGTTGTAGGGCTGCTGCTAGTTGTAGCAGAGGCTTCGGCCGCTACTGGGGCCGAGGAAGGAGCCAAAATGGACCCAAGGAGGGCCATCGAACGCAAGTGGAACTTCAGGTCCACTCGCCAACTCAGGTAATTTGTCCCTGCAGAGTCAAGGACTTCGAAATCGACGCTTGCCAGTTTTGCCATTTATCTACGTAATTTAAAATGAGCATGAATTAATTAAAATTCAAAATTCATGCATAAAGAAATAAACAAGTAAAAATGCGGGGATCGGCCAGATACCCAAAAATAAACAGTCCAAAGTTCGTTTACAGTCCATAAAAGGAAAGAAAAATACAACTGCGGAAACCCAAACTGAACTGGGTCCCTATATCTCCGTCTTTGGCTTACACAGTCATGAATCGACTCCTTGCGGTCCAGCGGACACGGCCAGGGAATTGACTAAGCCAGGACCACTTGTTACCCAGTCAAGCTAGGTTGGTCCAGCAAACTTAGCCAAGCACATTGACCGACATCATGATCCATTGAAGGAGTTTTCATCAATTCTATGTGCTGTTGCATCGAGCTTTGGCTTTAAAATACAAATTTCCTCACTTACAAATTCTCTCAAAAGAAAATAAAAGTGCAAGGAAAGTAAATAGGTATACAATGGCCGATCCCGAAAAACACATTTTTACTGATTTAAACATCCACGCAGTTCTAAATATGCTACGGGCATAAAAGTAAACAACCACGCATATATCACAAGCAAAACATATGGTAAAGGAAACTAGAAAATATAATTATCTCGTAGACCACGTGGAAACGTCATACACCGTTAGGTTAGTTGACTAACGGCAGAGCGGTCTCAGGATCTTTAAGATAGTTATATTTTGAAAAATAGAGTCCTAGTAAACCAAAGATAAAAGTATGCAAGAGCGATGTTTAAATCAATTTGTCAACATGGACTATAGAAATTATTTGTGATTTTACAAAGTTTTCTCCGAGTTTAAATATGCCAATTTTATATCCCGATAATAAAAATACAAACATTTCTCATATTTCAAATGCCGAATTTATAAATTATTTTGTGGCTTCGGGCCAAAAAATAGTTTTAATTATATGGGCTTGTGGCCCATTCCGCAGTTACGCATAATCATTTGCCTCTAAATTTTGGCTTCGGGCCAAATTCATTCATAACAGATACAAAATTATTAATTTTATAACGTTCGATTCCATGTGACAGGAAGGGTAATTAAAATATCATAGGCATTTTAGAATTTTACAGTGTTTTAAAGCATTTTAAATGCAATGGGTCAAGATTGATCAGTGTGAATTTTCAATTTGCATGGCCCATAGAATGTGAATGTGAAGGGTTTGCTATCAGCTCAGCGCATCTGTGTGTATCAGGATTTAAAATGCCCATAGAATACTAAAATGCCTATCAGGATTTAAAATGCACATAGGATTTAAAATGCATTTTAGAATTTTCAATTTGCATGGCCCATAGAAAGTGAACGTGTACATGGTTGTATCAGGATTTATTTGAAAGGATCCCAACCTCGGCATTGAGGACCGGAAACTAGTGCTTTCAAACAGGGTCTAAGATTTCTATAATTGTCTTTGAATTACAGACAACAAACGTTAAAAGATTGAATCACTAAAAATCTTGACAACCACTTCAAAACATATAAATAACAATGAATATAATTGGATTGTCCAAAAAAAACTTAATAAATTTAATTTATTGCGAAGTATGGTAATCATTCAATCAGAGATTTAACTCAAAGAACATGATACAATATCAGAAACACGACAGTACTTTGCTAGCATTTCAGAAGCAATCAGCATTAGAACATGCATAATTCCAAAACTATCTACATATGATATTAAATTGGTTTGGTGCGCCAATCCAACTAAGGTTTTTGTGGTTTGTTTTTTATGATTATTATTTTGTGATATCTTTAGATAATCAGAATTGTACAAACTGATCAAGTAAACCAAAAATCAAAACTCAATAAACGAGGAGAATGAAATTGGTTTTTAGCAAAAATGGATAATATTTTGTATAATCCATATCTACGAGCCAATGAATATACCTCTAGATCAACGATCTAGGGAAGAACCAATATAATCCGTAGATCGGAAATAAAATCCCCGCACCGCAACAGATCACCGCAATAACAATTAGATTCCTTCGCGTTGGAGTTTGATTTTAAGGAGATTTGGAATAATTTTAGTGGCTCAAAATTTGTAGAAGACATGTGCTGATAACGTGTTGTATGATAATGAACTCAAAAGAGAGAGAGAGAGAATTTCATTGCTAAGAATAAGTCACATAGCTAAGAGCCATGGTGCTCTATTTATACATCTCATAGTGGGGAGGCCAAAAGACTCTAGGAGACCAAGGGTCTCCATTACTCTAAGTAATGGGGGCCTAATGAATGGGTAATGAAGGAGGGGAGGCCAAAGGCCTCCCTCATTCATAACACTTAATTATTTCTTCATATTAGTGCAGTTTCTCTTTAATGAGACGATATATACATGTTCTCATATATCTATGTGTTGATTAATGTGCCTCAAAAAGTACAAATTCTCCTAATTTTGGACGATCGGAACTGTTCATTTTGATCTCCATAGTCAATAAACCCCAAATCATCAAATATCATGTGAATCCCAGGTGTTTGCCCATTCATTCAACCATCCATCCCAAATTTAACGGGTTCACATGAATAAAACCTTTAGCGACTGGTGGATAAACGTGCAAAACCTGTTGGGTCCGCCCGATATTTGGTGTTTTGGGTTTGTAGAATGTGAAAACTAAAATAAAAAGTTCCGATCTTCCAAAAAAATTATATGAGGATGAGCTTTTAGAGGATGACATATGCGACTTACTGACATATGTCATATATTCCCATTATTCTCAAGATAAGTTTACCGTTCTTATGAAACAAGCTGGATTATTTTAATTCTTTGTTAAGCTCTTAAATAAAATAACGGACAGCGAATATTAGAGAGTGATGTGGGAGACAAAAATCAGGAAGCATGCACGCATACCATGGTGTCAAAATGGCCCGGCGGCCTAGCCCGATTTCCGGGCCGGTCCGGGCCCGGGCCCGAGGCCGGGCGGGGGTACCTGGCCCACCGGGCCAGGCCGGCCCGGTCCGGATTTTAGCCTGCGGGATAAAAAAGCCCCTAGGCTTAAATAAACCTCCCACATGCTAAACAAGTCGGGCCGACGGGCCGGGCTGGGCGGGGGGTCCTCCCCGCCCGGGCCAGGACCCCGCCCGGGCTGGCTCATGGCATGCATAACATTTTTATTGTAGCTTTAATTAATCATTCACTACATATTTATCCCAAAATATTTTGATATCATTCAATCTTTATGACTCATAACATGGAAAATGAAGGGAAAGCTAGCGATGGCTTGAGATAAGCTTGTCATGGACGATCTGCTCCAAACCTCATACTGTTATACTTCGTCCACATATCTCGTTTTTTCTTTTCCTCTTCTGCTCTGGTAGGCGATGTATGCAAGTTGGACACGTCTATTTTATTAGACAAAGACCCCTCTGATTGAGAGCTAACATCGGGACATCTTCCATAAAAACTGAACAAAAATCATGTAACCAAGAACTCTGATCGGATACGTCGGTGATCCCGAGGGGGTTGGCTGAGTGGGAAGCGAGTTCCGCTCTCCCTTTGGAGAGGCGAGGGGTCGAGGAATTCGCTTAATTCTCACGACGATACTGTTATGCGGGTGTGGGTCAGCCTTGCATACCCACGATTTGATGCATGACCGTCCCACTAGTGAGTCGGTGGGAGAGTCCGGGTCACCGAAAAAACAAATACGTCGGTGACATTGGTGCATGAGTATTGCGGTCTTAAACGCTCTAGTCTGTTACATCGATCACTGAAGTGATTGCAAGGTCAGTGTTGCTACGGTTGGGGCAAACTCAATGCACCATACTTAGATCTGTTGATGGTTGCTAAGATCTTGCTAGTACACCGAAGATCATGGACTTGTTCCATCTCCAAATAATGCAATCCGGGGCTGGGACGGTGCCCATGGTATCATGATGGATCTCCATTGTTTTTATCGGCTGTCTTCCAAAAAGAGGGGTCCATGGGTGATTGGGTTCACCTTGCATGTGCTCATTTGCCTTACAATCCCTCCACGGAATTCAAATATCGTTGAAAGAACGAACAAATTAAGCTAACTGCCCTTCTCTACAAGTCCCGCAACACAACAATATATATGAAAAGTAACACAAAATAAATGTTAAATACGCACGTGACACCAAGATTTATACTGATTCCATCCAATAGGTGGTGTATATCCAGTTGGAGAGATCGCCAATGCTTCAATAATCTTGGATTACAAATTATGACGTTTGGTTCAAGTGAATAACCAAACCCGCTAAGAAATCGGAGGAGAATACAATGGAGAAGTCCCTCTTTTGGCTCTCAAACAACCCTCTATTGTCCCCCTGATCAGTTTGCCTTCTGTATTTCTTTAGACTGTCCCAAACTTATACATGAATTTCACAGGAGTAAAGCAACGAGAAAGTAAGAGTGGACTGTGACATCAATGGATTTAATATTGATCAAGACTTGGATTTCTTTCAAGATGTTCGAATGCTCATTCATCCTCTCGGATCCAAACAAGCTATTGCACAAATTGATAACGAATTCAATTCCTTAAATCAATTAAATCATTCGTCCATCTTCTCGGATCCAAACAAATGACTAAATTATTCAAGAGAATTGATTTAGATCATCATTTATTAAATTTTATAATTGCAAGTGCAGATTTACCTCTCTGAGCATTAAATCAAACACCTTCTACCATCAATTCCCTTTCTCAAGGCAAATTCATAGCATTTCAAAATAAAAACCCAATATGAATGATAGATCTAAAATTGAAGAATTAAAGAAGATCCAAATCACAATCAACATCAATCCACATCAGATCTCAACCACACACCAAGAATCTAGCTACTCATGATGAAGAAATTAACAAAAACATTATAAGAAATCACCATCTCAATTTATCAAATGAAATAGAGAAGTAAATTGAAGTATAGACCAAAATTTTATCACCAAATTCGTCTGAAATATGAAATCAAAGCAACTAAACCCTAGCTTCGTTCATCACGCAACATCAAGAAGAAGAGGAAGAAGAGCTCACGCCTTGGTTTTTGAGAAAAAGAGAATTTCTAATCTAAAACTGAATTTTGTTACAAATCACTCTTACCCCTCTCTTATATACAATAATTTCCCTCCAATCTTCACCATCAATCACAAAGTCCGATTCTCTCCACCTTCCTCAGAACGTGAATCCATAAAAAAACTCGTCGCGAGTTCGGGTAGAGTAGCAGCAGCCCGATAATAGCCCGATCGACACGACCATGAGGTTTCGACACGGTCGTGTTCTCGCCATAATCCACATCTTCGACGCGGTCGCATCAAATCAACATGACTGTTTAGCAGCAGAGTCAAAAACATTCAAAGTTGCACTTTTTCTGTGTCTGTAACTACACGGTCGCGTCGAATTCAACGGGACTGTGTCATTTCGAGTCTCTCCATAGTCTGGGTTACTTAGCTTCTACACGGTCATGTTGAACGATCGTGTAACAACCTCATTTTTCTTCCTTCTTAGCGCACGACCGTGAGCTTGGCCCCTTTTTTTGAAGACTAGGATGGTTACACTCCACACGACCGTGTGGAGTGTAGCACACGGTCATGTGGAATCTCTCTTTCCACCTTCCACTTGAGCTTGAAAAATCCTAGAAAAATCCAGAAAAATCCAGGAAAATTTTTAACACACAGTTAAGCCATGAGAAGAGTATTTTGTGCACACAAAATGGTTAGCTCATAACAAAAGATGATATTCTCAAAATGAAGTAATTGAGCTCGGTTATTCACATATTATGCACAAAATCTTATGAATTAAGGGCTTATGCATACAATATTCAATTATAATCACACCTCCTCAAGGAAAATAAGTTTGAACCCCACTCAAAATTCGCCACCACATGTCCATTACCAGATTCTCCTCCACGTGAATTTTCTTAGGATGCGGTATCATGTGGATATGTTCCCCAGCACACCTCCATACTGAGTTTGCATCCAAACTCAATGCATTCATCTCAATCCTATCTGTCGTATGATCTTCATGCGCAGGCAAGCATAAACCAAATTCACAATGTGATGCCCCCACTCTGTTTGCAATAGAGTCATCCACCGTAGCACTAGGATCTCTATCTCGACTAGAACTCCCACTGCCATCGTTGCATGTAGTAGTACCTCATGTGGACCCTTTCCTTCAACCACCACTCCTTTACCAATATCTATGTCAAGCACGCGATTTGGAATATGCATCTCTATCACAATTGGCACTTCCTTACCTCCACCTATTTTGGTACTTTCTGAGGTCTTTTTTTACACCACTGTCGACTCATCAAATCTAAGGAGGCAACCATTGGTATTACCTTGAGAACAAGAGTGGGTGACCCAACCGGTATTCATCGATGCACCTCAAAGATTTACCTTTGTATTGTCGAAAAGTAGTAACATTACACAATATGAAAAAATTTGATGCGTAGAACATAACAATATGACTAATAAAACATGTACTTTCTAGCAAAATATTTAAGAGTGTCGTATCGTTAAATTTACTAGCAAAGAGAGTGTTTGCTTTACTAGCAAACTTTAAATTACCCCTCGTCCCCTCATCCATCCTTCATAAAAATCCCATGTGTCTACCATGACCAACTTATGTACCCAAAAAAAATTACACTTCACCACCAAAAATTACTTCACCATTAACATTACCCTAGACTCTTACACCACGATATGGTTCAATATTTTATATGCTCTCACTACGCTAGCACCAAGAGCCATTTTCCTATATATTAAAGCCATATATATGAGAAGATCACATATTCAGTAAGAACTCATTAAATACACCCTGCGAGATCTTACTGATAAGCATAATATGAATGAAATCTTGACACAATCACATGACTGCCTCTCCCTTTCCCTATAAAACCCTCAAAAAAAAATTTATCATCTCATAACTCTGTGATGACTCCCAACTGTTCAATAGTTAAATTGACCACAAGTTGAAGAATGTATGATGCATGCTATGTACGAAGTCAACTGCTGTCCGATAATTCTAATCTGAAAATGAACTTTGGATGCCAACAGCCCTTCGATTTTTCTATGTTTCTCAAGCTGAACACAAGACACATCCAAGATCTTTCGATCCTGAGAGCCAACCAAACTCAAAAACTATATACATGCCGAGTTTTGTACTAACCTTATATGGGTTGTTCATACAATAGTGGCTTGCGTGAATCAAGACAGAGTTGTATAAAATATGAGAGAGTACACCAAACTTGTTGCATGAACATAGAGATGCTCAAAGCTCAGAGTAGTTCAGATTTGTCTTGGCATCCCTAGGATCATGTGCATGCTGCATGAAGCCCAGCCCCCCCCTCTCTGATGCTCCGTGGTTCGCCAGCGAAAGCATCCAGAACATCCGCCACAGCTTCTGTCTCGAGGCCGCAGTCCTCGCTGGCTGCTGCCGATCTTTCTCTGTTCTTCTCCCTTTTGTTAATGCCGCCCACTTGTGGGACTATATAAACTGGGAAAATTTATGCTCAACAGTTCGGTGTTGGTTTAATTGAATATGGCTTTTGTTCGGAGCGCGGTGTGGATCAGTTTTAGATCTGATTGGGGGCGCTAACAAAGCGCGGAAATGTTTAGCGCCAACACGAAATTTTTAGTTTGAGTGTTAATTTTTCGTACGATGATCGCATTGTCTATGTGCGCATGTCCTCTGTTTGGTTTGTGGACGGTATTAGGATGCTGTTATTTTGTAGATGCATGATCGAATATTGTTGGTTGTACGATTGACGTACGGTATCTTAGGTCTCCTTAGCCTTTTGCTCGTATGTTAGCATTGTTGGGAAAGATACGTAGTGTTGAAGTTTATGCTTCAAAACTTTCCCCGAATTTTGTGCTGTCATCGGGCAGGCGTCTGATAGTATAGGATTAGGCGTCTAATTCTGGCCGCTCCAAGCTGTGTATCAGAAAACCGACACATCAGGCACGTGACTCTATATGACCATGTGCATGACTGTGTATCGGACGCCTAACTGGATGTCTTCAGACGACTGGATGACATAAGGTGTAATTTCCCACAACTCTCTGGAATTCTGCAGTTGAGCTAGCCGACTGGCTTAGGCTGCACTGGGTCCGACATCTGACGGCGCAAGTGCCGCTGATACAGAATTTGATCTGGGCCGTTGATTTGATAGTTAATCAAATCGAATGGCCATGTCTTAATATGGCTTATAAAACCCTAATTATTGATTTCGAAAGCAAAAGATGCACCCAGACGCAGACATACATGAAGCATTTGTGTTGGGAAAGAGAAGAAGATGGTTGCGAACTTTGGAAGATGAGGTAGTCTTTCTAGAGTCTGTAGTAAGATTTCTCTATTGGTGAGTATGCATGAGACCTTGTAATTACTAGAGTGCTAGAGTTACATTGTCAAGAGGGTTCGCTCGTTGTTGGAGGAGATATTGGTAGTCGTTGTAAACTCTTGTAATACATCTATGATCAAGTGGAAATTGTGACAATAGAAGACTGGACATAGGCGGCACCTTACGCAGAACCAGTATAAATTCATGTGTCTATGTTTGGTTGTTTGATCTCACGTGTGTTGGTTATCTTTGTGCTTTCTATAATTTCTTTAAGATCCTACTCTACTTGTTAAAGTTGGTGACAGATTATACAATGAATAGTATTTTGCTACGTCCAACCCCAACGAGTGGTATCAGAATTTTAGTGAAAAGAAAGTTGAAAGTCAAGATGTCGTCTTCTTCCACATCGTTCAAGCTGGACAAGTTCACTACGATGAATGACTTCAGTCTGTGGCTACTGAAGATGAAGGCTTTCCTGATGAGAAACGTGTGCTATCAAATTATATTTGAGAAAGACAAGCTTGACAAGGATGTCACAGAAGGTCAAAAATTGGAGATGGAGAGAAAGGCATTAAGTGCACTGTAGTTATCATACTGATGAAATACTCAGGAAGGTGTTTGAGAAAGGAACTGCAGACATGATTTGGAAGAAGTTGGAGGCACTATATGCGAAGAAGAATTTGATAAGCCAGTTGTACTTGATGCAAAAGCTATATATGCTAAAGATGAGGAAGGGCCCTCATGTCAAGGATCATATTGACGCTTTCACGAAGATCGTAGCAGACTTGTGGAACATGGGGTGAACATCGAGGACGAACAGTTGGCGACGCTACTGTTGTGTTCTTTGAGACTTCGACGTAGTGGTCTGGTCCATGGTATATGGGCTGGACACACTATCCTTGGATGAAGTTGAGACTGTGATACATTCTGAAGTTCTTTGTGTAAATATAACTAGTCGGGATAATGGTGATCAAGAAAATGCTTTATTCATTAGAGGCCATCAGGATTCTAAGAACGACCATATGGTTCAAGAAAGGATAGAGGTCAGTCGAGATCAAAGTCACGTGGACGCAGAGACACATGTCATTTGTACAAAGAATCTGGACACTATAGAAGAGACTTCTCTAAGTTGAAGATCAAAGGAAATGGAAAGAAACTTGCTACTGGTTCCCTTTCTGTAGGAATTAGCAGCAACAATAACGATTATGAGAGATTTTGATGGCGACTACATCTGAAGATCACCAGATCTCATTGCTCTTGGGTTCGAGATGCTCCTTTTACATGACGCCTCATAGAAGATGTATTGTTCTCGAGAAAGTAGAAACGTGCTGATGGGGAATAATATGGCTTGTAAGACTATGGGAGTTGGAGATATGAGAATCAAGATGCATGATGGAGCTATCAAAACGTTGACAGATGTTCGTCATGTCCCAGACTTGAAGAAACTCTAATTTCCATTGGTGCTCTAGTTAGATTGGGATACATGACTGTAATTGAAGGTGACTTGCTGAAAGTGTCAAAGGAGTCTCTAATCGTGATGAAAGGAAGAACGGTACAAAATTTATTTACTTTATAGGGGCACACCGTGGAGGGTGAAGCTAGTATCTCTCTAGGCTCGAGTGGTGAAGAGTTAGCCAAGTTGTGGCATCTTTGCATTGGACATCCAAAGGAAGTGTGTTGATATGCTTCATAGTACGAAGCTACATGAAGCCAGCAATGAGAGATTACAGTTCTGCAAGAAGTGCGTTGAAGGTAAACTGACGAAGACAGTTTAAGACCGCAAAACACAGCAGAAAGAGGCCGCTTGATTACGTGCATTCTAACATATAAGGCCAACATCTGTGCCTACCATTAGGGGAGCAAAGTTTTTTGTGTCCTTCATCGATGACTACTTGAGGAAAATGTGGATCTATTAGATTAAGTCTAAAGATTAAGTCTTTGAGAAGTTTAATGCGTGAAAAGTCTTTGCTAAGAAGCAGTCTGGAAGAGTAATTAAGGTGTTGAGATTAGAAAATGGTGTGGAGTACACATAGAGTGTATTCAACGATTTCTGCAGATCACATGATATTTTGAGGCACTACACTATGCCTGGTGATCTACACTCGAATGGTGTTGCAAAAAGGATGAATCGAACACTGATGGAGAAGTGACGTTGCTTGAGGCTGACTGTTGGACTCCCGATGGAATATTAAGGTGAATGTGTGACTACCGACGTCATGCATCTCATGAACAGACTATCATCTTCAAGATTCTAGAGAAAGAGTGGACCAGAAAGACTGGTGATTAATCCTACTTGCGGGTATTTGGATGGCATGCATATGCTCTACAGAAGGAGGACAAGCTAGATTCGAGCAAGGAAGTGTAGGAGGATATATGCCCATAAGGCAATTTATCCTAAGTATACGTCTTGTTCATACTGTATATGGTATGTATTATTCTAAGTATGAAATCGTTCGTATTAATATACTTAGATAATATCCATAGACTTATAGTTAGGTCCTTACGCATCTAGATGAGATCTCGATTATGAGTTAGTAAGAGACCGAATAAAAACGTAAGTCTTAAACGGTTCGTGGTCATAGATATGTCGAGAACTGGATATCGACACATCGGATAGACCACTGTGCCTTAGTCTTACCTTAGGGTAATGATGATCTCATAGTCATTCGACTTGGTGAAGTCGGAGACGAGACACAGGTGCTCATTGGAGAATGAGTTCACTGAACGACCAAATTAGAGTTATTAAATGGTTGACTTTGACTAAACTGTCTTTAATAACTCTAGGGTGATGATAGGTAAGACGATCCTTAAGACTTGAAGCCATTTGTACAAACCTGTGAGTGAACGGTGTAGCTTAGACCTATGATCTAGCTTCGAGGCTAGGCCTGCTGAAAGATCTTAGGTTGAGTTGCACCTGAAGCTCTCGAGGTGAGTAAATGACTAAGATGGGATTCGTCACTTCCGTTAAAGGGAAGTTAGTATTACAGGCTCAGTACGATCTTTGTATTAATCCTCGGCCGGGGTACATTGTAAGAAGTACAACGTGAATACAACAAAGACCGCCGTATACTGACCAATGTTGTCTAATAGGGTTGACAGTAAACCATACCCTAGGCCAACAGGAACACAGTCTTGACGAAGGGACTATAGCTAACGGCATTCATCACTGACACAGCCAATGTAAACCCAATGATGCTTTTGTCAAAGGGTCGATCACGTTATGATGATTCTGAAACAGGGACGACAGCTACTGCTCGTAGTGACCGTCGTCTAGGGGTTCCGAGCCCCAACCTGTAGTAAGGTCAGGCTGTAGGGTCTCACACTGAGTAGTGTTCGTATCTTAGTAATAGGAAGATAGAATAGAGAGAGATATCATTTGATGATATTTAATATTCACAAAGCTTGTTGTGAAAGTTAGTCGCAATAGCAATAGGGACAAATGTTGCATTTGATGCAAACTATGATTAAACGTGTCGTAAATTGGTTACGACAAATTTAGTAGGAACAAATATATTGAAAATGGTTACCTGGATGACGGGATCGTCCTGGTCTAAACACAGGTTCAAACCGCGTCCAAATCGGAGATCAAACGAGCTCGGAAACGCGAAAACAGTCCAAGGCGAAATGAGTTAGACCCACTGGGCTAACAAGCCCATAGACAAAGGCAAACGGGCGCAGCCCGCTGGCTGTTGCAGTGGGCCAGCGCCCGCTGTTGCAGTGGGCACGGCCCGCTGCACAGCGGGTGCCCGCTGCATGCAGCGGGCGGGCGCGGCCCCCTGCATGCAGCGGGCGTGCGGCCCGCCCTTGTCTCCTTGGGCGAGCGCGCCCACAACTTAAGTCATTTAGGGTTTTTGAAACCCCAAAATAACGGCTACGAATTTCGATAATTTGCCCAACTTTGAGCAATTGTTTGAGGGGTCAAACAAAGTCGAAATTCGTCGTCGTCGGTTCCTACGCGTTCACCATTCGAAGCCCTTCGAATTGATAGCTCGTTTGGTGTCTAAAGTTTAATGATCGGAGAGAATTAATTAGTTAAAGTTTGCTTTTGAGAAAAGCTTACTAAACTTTAAATTAAGCTAAATTAGCTTAATTGAATTTTCTCCAAATTAACAATAGTCCCACATTGCTCGCAACGAAAGAGTGAGTGCTGACTCTCCATATAAATAGGGGTGCACTCTCTTCGTTGAAAAACACACCAAGTCATCGATCGAGTAGCTCCAGACTTTTAGAGCAAGCTCAATTGGCGACTAAACTATTCTCTCTCTCTCTTCCTATTCTCCAGAGTAGTCCTAGCAAGACTACGAAGGGGGTTCGGATTTTGATCCGGACGTCTAAGACGCGGGTTCTTCTCAAGTGAAACTTTTTACCGCGTGTGATCGGCTCGGAGGCGAAAGTCGGCTCGGGCGGATCGGTGCGAGGGTGCGAGGCGGCTCAGGCGGATCGAGTCAAAGCGGCTCGGCTACGAGGAGCTTCTGAAGACGGTGCGGTACATCTTGCCTGCTCCAGGGCCAAGATTCCGGGTATGTGGTTAAGTAATTTTAGTATTGTAACAACCCTAGTGTGCAAATACTAAGTAATCGTTAAATTCATCCAAGTTTCTCGTACATGTGCACACCAATCCCGGGGAATGGAGAGATTTGCAAATTGCCCCTCGATTTTTCATTTATACCCAAATGAGGGTATCATTGTAAGATTGGGTTTAAGTCAAATTTCTTAAAGTGAAGGGTTATTGTGAAAAAGGGAAATGAGATATTTGCAATGGCAAACTTGTAATAAAATCAAGCATTTGGATGGCTAATTTTGAAAAAAAAAAGAAAGAAAAAAAAATGAAAAGAAAAATAGAGTATGGCACTAAGTTGTCATACCTAGTACACCTAACCCCCCCCCCCCCCCCCCCCCCCCCATCTCTCCCCTCACCCTACACCATAACCCCCCACCCCTCTCCCCTCTCCTAGGTCCCTTTCTCTCCCCCTCTCTCCATTATTTTCAGCCCATGGCTGAAAATAGCTAGGAAAAAAAAAGGGAAAAGAAAAAGGAAGAGAAGAAAGAAGAAGAAGAAGAAGAAGAATAGGAAGAGGAGAAGGAGAAGGAGAAGGAGAGGGCTACTACTCAAACCATCAACCATTCTTGAAGCTCCAAAGAGATGGGAACTCTTCACTCTCCTACTCTAATTATAAATGATGGAAAGCATCTTATATGTATGAGTTTTCTCTGAAATTTTGGGAAGAATGTTGTAGAACTAGGAATCTTGATGCATGCCTGAAATTTGCTGAAACTTTAGCTGAGTTCTGGGATTAATTGGCTATTAGGAATGCTCTGAAAATTTTATATGATATTTATCTCGTAGTTATGAGAAACTTTCATGTTCATCACGTTTTCTGATTCGAACTGGAAATTAGGGTAAAAATTCGAATTGTGCAACATGCCAGGAATTCTGTCAAGCTGTACACATTTCAGTAAACTAAGCACCACTACCTGCACACATCTTGGAATTTGTTGATTTTGGTCTTGTTAGAAAGATAATAAATTTTTCTCAAAGTCCATCGCGACTCTTATGTCGAAATTCTGGCTATATTATGCCCAAAATTTGCTTTGAACACAGACATAGAAATCTGTCTGCAGAACAGTTTTGACACCCTTTACCAAATAATTCACTATAAATCCAATACTTCATATTTTTGTCTGAAATTTTATGGGTGAACTCAGAACGATAATATATCCAACTTTCATTCTTTGAGATTTGTCAAATTCTCAAAATACATGGGTTAAAAATGCTGTTTTTCTATCTGTTCATGCAATTTCAGTATGTTGAAGGGTGTTGGGCGAAATTGGACTTGTGTGATATTGCTAATTTTTCACTCCAAATGCATGAATGATGTTGATGCATGTATGTAAGATTAGTTATGCTATTTGTTACAAAAATTGGTGACATGATTCTCTTCATTTATGTGGCGCTCATTATATGTTTGTTAAATTGCCTGAATGAACTTAAGAATGAAGAAACTTGGAAAATGGCATGTTAATTGTGTGACATGTATTACCCACGAGGAATTGTATATGATCAATGAGGTTATGATACATGTCTTATGGAGCATGCTAGTTTGTTGTGAATATCTTGATGAAAAGAATGAATTTGGACATCATTTACATACGTCATTTTACATGCTCAATACCCTAGGATTAATGATTAGCTAAAAGATAACCTAGGGATATCTTGTTCCACTCGAAGTGGGTGAGGACCCTAGGAGGGTTGGGGGAAACCAAGGTAATGAGTGGACATGCGGGGATGGACTGCTGGCTTGTGGACCACTCCTGACGAGCCCTCAGCGGCGGGGAGTTGGTGCGGTTGTGGTTGAGTTGGTTGTGTTGGTGAACGGCTTCTTTCGTAAGAGCTTGTCTCGGGAAGTCGTAGCATTCCACCCACCTTACCGGGTGAGGTCCAGTCCCCGATGTCTGACCCGTTACTGAGGTTTCGAATTCATGCATGAAAACTAACCTATAAAGAAAAAAACAGTAACTCTGGAATGTGATGCCTTTTCCTTTGTTGTGATTCCTTGTTGTGCACTATGATTAGAGTAGTAGACTTGTGGAGTTCCTACTGGGCACGCTGTGACGTGTCCTCCCCCCTACAGGTCCAGGCACCGGTTCTCTGGCGGCGGGCCCGGGAGTGGAGACCCCGGAGGGCAGCTCGTCTCAGCAGGGTCCGTAGTGTATGGTCAGTGTGGGTCGCGTGGTGTAGTCTTGGGTTGTGTGTGTGTGATGAACGCAGTGTTGTACCCCTGTTCCCTTTGTACCCCGTAGGGTTGAGTTGTACTTTTGTGGGAGCTTTTGTTGTTGGGGTTGTACAGTGGACCTGTGCGGTACTGGCCATGTAGTAGCGGTGCTCTGTGACTCTTGGATGTTCTGTTCGTCGTATTTTACCTTACTGCCTGTGTTGTAGTGTCTTGTACTATCTTTCTGTGTTGGAGCTGTACTGTTCTGTTAATCGTTCAGTCTGTACTTTACTGCCTGTGTTTTCTCAGCGTTTGCAGTGGCCTGCGTGACTTTGGTGTGTACTTTAGCGCTTGGTACTCTAATACCGCGGCTTGTCACGCCGACCCTCCCTATTTTGGACAGCGGGGCGTGACAGGTTTTGTGGTGGCCCATGCAGGTCCGCGCCCACTGCGATACGCGTAAAGGGAACACATGTAAGGCTCCAAAATTTCAGTACACGACGCTAATGCATTTGTTCTGTTTCTCGCCTGCAGATGGAAGGTGGGAACGGGAGTTCCGGCGGAACCGGAACATCTGATGGTAGGATTGGCCCAGCCGGTGATGTGCAGTCTTCGGGTGACAGGACCTCAGAGTCAGCCCTGATGGCTAAGGTCCTGATGGGCATTTTAGAGCACATGGGTCAGATGGAGGAGAGGGCAATGGCGCCGAAGCCGCCGAGCTACAAGGAGTTCAGGACACTGCGTCCGCGATACTTCTCGGGCAGGGAGAGTAGCCTCGAGGTAGATGAGTGGCTGCGGCACACTGAGGATGATTTGACGATGTGTCGGTATCCCCGAGACGGTTGGGTAGAGTTGGTGAGGCGCCAGTTGACCCATCAAGCTAGAGACTGGTGGGAGGCTCAGGAGAGGCGACTGAAGGGGAACATTGCTTGGGAGACCTTTCGGGAGTTGTTTGAGGCCAAGTTCCTTCCAGAGGCAGCGAAGGACGAGTTGAGGCAGAGATTTGAGCATTTGACTCAGGATGGGAGGACGGTGGATGAGTATGATGCAGAGTTCTCGTTGCTGAGCAAGTACGCGCCAGAGCTTGTAGCGACAGATGCCATCAGAGCCAGGCGATTCCGCAAGGGACTAGACGTAGAGTTTCGGGCGGCCATGTCTACTCAGGAGTTATTGACTCAGGAGGCCGTACTGCGGGCTGCCAGACAGCATGAGACCCACCTACGGAGTGTGGGGAGGCCACCAGCCAGTGGTGGGAGACCAGCTGCTCAGCAAAGGACTGCACCTGGCCCAGTTCAGCGGGTGACATTCAAGCGACCGGGGGATCCACCTCCGGCACAGAAGGGACCTTCATGCTACAGATGCGGGAAGCCAGGGCATGTGCAGAGAGACTGCCGAGTTACGAATGCCAGGTGTTATACATGTGGAGAGCCAGGACACATCAGCAGATTTTGCCCACAGTCGGGTCATGCCCCGGTGCCGCCGGCGTCAGCAGCTGTCCGGCCTACACAGCAGAGACCTCTTCCACCGCCGCCACAGCGGCTTGCCCTTCCGGCACCGTCAGGATCGAGACCGTCTGCACCGAGAGGACCCCCTCCACCTCCCCAGCAGCGACGAGGGAACCAGGGGGCAGTTCCTCCACCGAGGCGGCAGCAGTACACCATGACCCCAGTAGAGACTTCGGAGGGTGCTAGTCGAGTGATCACCGGTATGAATCTTGCCCCTATGCAGTCTATTAGATTTGAGCCTTAGTTATTCTATTTAGCTAGTTGGCTGAGTTTTATTGTTGTGATACTTAGGTATCGTTAGAGTAGCCTCCTACCCTGCTATGTCCTTGTTTGACACTGGAGCGTCACATTGTTTTCTGTCGAAGAAGTTTGTGACGCAACACTCCATAGTAGTTGACACCTTTGCTGCTAGTTGGAATGTTCACACCGGAAATGGGGTTATTTGTAGTGTCTCTGGGATACGGAACTGTCCTGTTGAGATCGGGGGACGAGAGTTGTATGCAGACTTTTTGGTGATTGAGTTACCCGACTATGAGGCAGTGTTTGGAATGGATTGGTTGGGAATGTTCTATGCTAACATAGATTGTAGACTAAGGAGGGTAGTTTTTCGGATCCCTGACCATCCAGAGTTTGAGTTTTGGGATGGTAGTAGCGAGCTTGAGCCCTTGAAGTTTCGAGCTACGGTCGTGGAGTATTTGGACATGGAAGTAGAGCCCGTATTACCAAGGGTTGTTGAAGAATTTCCTGACATCTTTCCAGATGACATCTTTGGATTACCCCCAGATAGGTCCCTGGAGTTTACTATCGATCTGATTCCAGGCGCTCAACCGATAGCGAAGGCTCCATACCGTATGGCCCCATCAGAGTTAGCTGAGCTCCGCAATCAGTTGACCGATTTATCAGATAGGGGATTGATTCGCCAAAGTGTGTCACCGTGGGGAGCGCCAGTGTTGCTTGTGAACAAGAAGGATGGATCTCGGAGGATGTGCATTGATTATCGGGAATTGAATAAGGTGACGGTGAGGGATAAGTACCCTCTTCCCCGGATTGATGATATTTTTGATCAGCTTGGTGGATCCCGGGTGTATTCGAAGCTAGATTTGCGAAGTGGGTATCACCAAGTGAAAGTGCGGGAATCTGATGTTCCTAAAACCGCATTCCGTACTCGATACGGTCAATATGAGTTTCTGGTGATGCCTTTTGGAGTGACGAATGCCCCAGCTACTTTCATGAGGCTGATGAATCAGGTCTTCTTCGAGTATTTAGATAAGTTTGTGTTGGTATTTATCGATGACATCCTGGTTTACTCGAAGAATGAGGATGAACATGCTGAGCATCTGCGGATGGTTTTGAATACCCTCAGGCAGCACCGATTGTACGCTAAGTTCAGCAAGTGTCAATTTTGGTTGACCAAGGTTGCGTTTCTTGGACACATAGTCTCTGGAGACGGAGTGTCTGTTGATCCTGAGAAGGTTGCCGCAGTAGAAAGTTGGCCTATACCTCAGACAGTCACAGAGATTCGAAGCTTTTTGGGGTTGGCTGGGTACTATCGGAAGTTCATTAAGGATTTCTCGAAGATTGCCTCGCCTTTGACTCATTTGACGAAGAAGGATGTTGCGTATGTCTGGTCGGAAGAATGCCAGCGAGCGTTCGAAGAGCTGAAGCGTCGGTTGACCACTGCTCCTATCTTAACTATCCCTGACCGTTCGGGTGGATTTGAAGTTTTCTGTGACGCGTCTGGCAGAGGACTAGGCTGTGTCCTTCATCAACACGGGCGAGTGGTGGCATATGCTTCCAGATTGTTGAAGGAGCATGAACTGAACTATCCCACTCATGACCTGGAATTGGCAGCAGTGATCCTGGCTTTGAAATTATGGAGACATTTCTTGCTAGGTGAACACGTGAAGATATACACTGACCATAAGAGTCTAAAGTATGTGTTCACTCAGAAGGAGCTTAATATGAGACAACGACGATGGTTGGAATTAATGGCTGAGTATGACGTTGATCTGCTATACCATCCTGGGAAGGTGAATGTGGTGCCAGATGCTCTTAGTAGATTACCCGCCGTAATGAAGCTAACCTCTCAACCACAACTTCGGTGGGCAATCCGACAGATGAGAATAGAAGTTGTACTCCCAGGAGAGAAAACTATTATGATGGGGCTGCAGATCCAGTCTGATTTGGTGAACAGGATTAAGGCAGCTCAATCAGGGGATGCCAAGTTGAAGAGGATCCGAGAGCAAGTGGAAGCTAAACTTCGTACCGATTTTCGTATTCACGAAGATGGGTCGTTGAGATTTGGGAACCGGGTTTGTGTGCCAAGTGGCGAGATTCGGGAAGAACTATTGAAGGAGGCACATAGTTCCCCATATTCTATCCATCCTGGAGGGACCAAAATGTACCGAGATTTGAAGCAGTATTATTGGTGGTCAGGAATGAAGAAGAGTGTAGCCAAGAGTGTGGCGTCCTGCTTGGTTTGCCAGCAGGTGAAGGCTGAGCACCAGAGAACTGCAGGATTGTTGCAGCCTCTCCCTATTCCAGAATGGAAGTGGGAGCATGTGACCATGGACTTTGTGACTGGTTTACCTCGGACGCCCAGGGGCAATGATGCGATTTGGGTCATCATAGATCGATTGACCAAGTCAGCACATTTTATTCCGTTCCGAGTTGGACAGTCAACAGAGAATCTGGCTAAGAGATACATGGAAGAGATCGTGAGACTGCATGGAGTCCCAGTGAGTATAGTATCCGATAGGGATAGCAGATTCACCTCACATTTCTGGAAGAGTTTGCAGGCTAGTTTGGGGACGCGTTTGAATTTCAGCACTTCATATCATCCTCAGACTGATGGACAATCGGAAAGAACCATTCAGATTCTTGAAGATATGTTGCGAGCGTGTATGCTTGATTTCAAGGGTTCGTGGGAGGACCATCTGCATCTAGTCGAGTTCGCATACAATAACAGTTATCAAGCAAGTATTGGCATGGCTCCCTTCGCAGCTCTGTATGGAAGGCAGTGTAGGTCTCCTTTAAGTTGGGATGACGTTGGAGACAGGGAGTTTTTAGGACCAGACTTGGTGGCGGCAACAACAGATGTGGTGCGGACAGTCAGAGAGAATCTGCGCATCGCGCAGGACCGTTATAAGCACTGGGCTGATACAAAGCGGAGACCCTTGGAATTTCAGCCAGGGGATTACGTGTTCCTAAGGATTTCACCGGTTCGTGGGACCATCCGATTTGGCAAACGTGGGAAGCTGAGTCCTAGGTACATTGGTCCGTTCGAGATTTCCGCTAAGGTCGGTGAAGTTGCGTATCGGCTAACATTGCCACCGACACTCGAAGGTGTGCATAATGTCTTCCATGTGTCTCAACTCAGAAGATATGTGGGAGATCCCAAACATGTTGTAGATTTTTCAGAGATAGAAGTACGGTCGGATCTCACATATGAGCAGCAACCAGTGGCTATCTTGGACCGGAGGCAGAAGACGTTGAAGAAGAAGACCATTGACTTGGTGCGGGTCATGTGGCAGCAAGAGTCTCCGGGAGAGTCAACTTGGGAGCGAGTAGATGAGATGCAAGAGAAATACCCGTACCTGTTTGAGCAATGACTGTTGTATCTTATATTTTCTGCAGTTGTTGGGTATTGTATATAAATGACTGCTCTCCTGATTTTGTTAAATTTCCGAGGACGGAAATTTTTCTAAGGAGGGTAGGGTGTAACAACCCTAGTGTGCAAATACTAAGTAATCGTTAAATTCATCCAAGTTTCTCGTACATGTGCACACCAATCCCGGGGAATGGAGAGATTTGCAAATTGCCCCTCGATTTTTCATTTATACCCAAATGAGGGTATCATTGTAAGATTGGGTTTAAGTCAAATTTCTTAAAGTGAAGGGTTATTGTGAAAAAGGGAAATGAGATATTTGCAATGGCAAACTTGTAATAAAATCAAGCATTTGGATGGCTAATTTTGAAAAAAAAAAGAAAGAAAAAAAAATGAAAAGAAAAATAGAGTATGGCACTAAGTTGTCATACCTAGTACACCTAACCCCCCCCCCCATCTCTCCCCTCACCCTACACCATAACCCCCCACCCCTCTCCCCTCTCCTAGGTCCCTTTCTCTCCCCCTCTCTCCATTATTTTCAGCCCATGGCTGAAAATAGCTAGGAAAAAAAAAGGGAAAAGAAAAAGGAAGAGAAGAAAGAAGAAGAAGAAGAAGAAGAATAGGAAGAGGAGAAGGAGAAGGAGAAGGAGAGGGCTACTACTCAAACCATCAACCATTCTTGAAGCTCCAAAGAGGTGGGAACTCTTCACTCTCCTACTCTAATTATAAATGATGGAAAGCATCTTATATGTATGAGTTTTCTCTGAAATTTTGGGAAGAATGTTGTAGAACTAGGAATCTTGATGCATGCCTGAAATTTGCTGAAACTTTAGCTGAGTTCTGGGATTAATTGGCTATTAGGAATGCTCTGAAAATTTTATATGATATTTATCTCGTAGTTATGAGAAACTTTCATGTTCATCACGTTTTCTGATTCGAACTGGAAATTAGGGTAAAAATTCGAATTGTGCAACATGCCAGGAATTCTGTCAAGCTGTACACATTTCAGTAAACTAAGCACCACTACCTGCACACATCTTGGAATTTGTTGATTTTGGTCTTGTTAGAAAGATAATAAATTTTTCTCAAAGTCCATCGCGACTCTTATGTCGAAATTCTGGCTATATTATGCCCAAAATTTGCTTTGAACACAGACATAGAAATCTGTCTGCAGAACAGTTTTGACACCCTTTACCAAATAATTCACTATAAATCCAATACTTCATATTTTTGTCTGAAATTTTATGGGTGAACTCAGAACGATAATATATCCAACTTTCATTCTTTGAGATTTGTCAAATTCTCAAAATACATGGGTTAAAAATGCTGTTTTTCTATCTGTTCATGCAATTTCAGTATGTTGAAGGGTGTTGGGCGAAATTGGACTTGTGTGATATTGCTAATTTTTCACTCCAAATGCATGAATGATGTTGATGCATGTATGTAAGATTAGTTATGCTATTTGTTACAAAAATTGGTGACATGATTCTCTTCATTTATGTGGCGCTCATTATATGTTTGTTAAATTGCCTGAATGAACTTAAGAATGAAGAAACTTGGAAAATGGCATGTTAATTGTGTGACATGTATTACCCACGAGGAATTGTATATGATCAATGAGGTTATGATACATGTCTTATGGAGCATGCTAGTTTGTTGTGAATATCTTGATGAAAAGAATGAATTTGGACATCATTTACATACGTCATTTTACATGCTCAATACCCTAGGATTAATGATTAGCTAAAAGATAACCTAGGGATATCTTGTTCCACTCGAAGTGGGTGAGGACCCTAGGAGGGTTGGGGGAAACCAAGGTAATGAGTGGACATGCGGGGATGGACTGCTGGCTTGTGGACCACTCCTGACGAGCCCTCAGCGGCGGGGAGTTGGTGCGGTTGTGGTTGAGTTGGTTGTGTTGGTGAACGGCTTCTTTCGTAAGAGCTTGTCTCGGGAAGTCGTAGCATTCCACCCACCTTACCGGGTGAGGTCCAGTCCCCGATGTCTGACCCGTTACTGAGGTTTCGAATTCATGCATGAAAACTAACCTATAAAGAAAAAAACAGTAACTCTGGAATGTGATGCCTTTTCCTTTGTTGTGATTCCTTGTTGTGCACTATGATTAGAGTAGTAGACTTGTGGAGTTCCTACTGGGCACGCTGTGACGTGTCCTCCCCCCTACAGGTCCAGGCACCGGTTCTCTGGCGGCGGGCCCGGGAGTGGAGACCCCGGAGGGCAGCTCGTCTCAGCAGGGTCCGTAGTGTATGGTCAGTGTGGGTCGCGTGGTGTAGTCTTGGGTTGTGTGTGTGTGATGAACGCAGTGTTGTACCCCTGTTCCCTTTGTACCCCGTAGGGTTGAGTTGTACTTTTGTGGGAGCTTTTGTTGTTGGGGTTGTACAGTGGACCTGTGCGGTACTGGCCATGTAGTAGCGGTGCTCTGTGACTCTTGGATGTTCTGTTCGTCGTATTTTACCTTACTGCCTGTGTTGTAGTGTCTTGTACTATCTTTCTGTGTTGGAGCTGTACTGTTCTGTTAATCGTTCAGTCTGTACTTTACTGCCTGTGTTTTCTCAGCGTTTGCAGTGGCCTGCGTGACTTTGGTGTGTACTTTAGCGCTTGGTACTCTAATACCGCGGCTTGTCACGCCGACCCTCCCTATTTTGGACAGCGGGGCGTGACAAGTATAGATTTAATTAGTCGCTTTAGAATAGATCCCTCTTGGGGTGGTCAGATCCACCCCAAGTTGGCATAGATAAGGCTAGGTTCTGGCTCCCTCAGAGCCTAGCTAAATAGTTTAGCTAGTCTAGAAAATTTTGATTTTCGATTTCCGCTGCGCTTTTGTGCCCCTGTGCTCCGTCCGACTTAGGACGGACACAGATCCGAGCTCTGGGGGTCCGCCAAAACCCCAACAGGAAGGCCGTATTGGTGGGATACCTTGAAGGAGTGAAGGGTTACAAGTTGCTAGATCCTGATACCAAGAAATCGTTCACCAGCATACACATCATATTTGATGAGTTGTCGATGGTCAGACTGATGATGACTCAATCAAACATTGAACATATGTTTGAGGAGCCTGATACTGAGGTCAAGATATTTTCCCAGGATGATGAGAAGCAAGATACTAAGCCAGGTCAGAATCAAATTGCTGCAGAGAATCGGATTAATTGTACATGCAGATCAGGTTCAGACTCAATGTGAGGTTCATATCCAAGGTAGATGGAGGTGCAGTGGTTAATGAGGACTAGGATAGCATCAGAGAGACTTAGAGAGTGGAACTACTCTGCTTCGACGTTTACACTTGACGATGTGCAAGCGTATATCCTGAACATTGAGCACGATGAGCCTGTGATTTTGATGAGGCACAGACATCGAGCGAAGTTACAGAATGGCAACTTGCAATGGAAGAAGAGATGGAATCTCTTTACAAGCATGTCACTTGGGAACTGGTATAGTTGCCTAACGATCGAAAGGCCATTGGATACAAGTGGGTGTACAAAGTCAAAGAAGGTAATGGCGGCAGATGGGTGCAAAATGTTGTGCACCACTCTCCAGTATAGGAGGTCGCTAAGTAATAAATTCCGGTGAGACCCGTTCGGATCATGGGGACAAGTCGTTTTGCAATCACAAGTTTTATCGATAAAGGAAGGGTAATGGTGAAGGATTCAACCAACTACACTAACTGTTGTGGTGGTGTGGAAATTGGATTGAGACTATCTACCAAATCAACACTCTAGGGTAGGAGAATCATGGAGACAAATAGGCGAGGCGGCTTGTATGGTGTGTGGATCGGTGTGGTTGCTAGGCATATGGGTGCAATCCTAATATAACTTAATCTTCCACCCAGCTAAGGGATGGACAATCGATGGATGTGACATTTAATCGAACACTTGGTGTGCAATGAATTAGTGTTTGGATTATTGTGATAATGGCATGAGAACAATAAAAAGTGGTTCCACTAGGCTTGCTCCACTCTAGGGATGATCTACTAGGGTCCCTAAATTAAACTATAACTCAACAGTCCATTCAAATAAACATTTAAACATGCTAGAATTGAAATACCTATAGCCCAACAGTCAAACATCACCAAACAACCACACAAAAGACAGATCTAGATATTCATAACAAGAAAAGAAAGCTTTTTACTTCTAAAAACACATCGATCCTATCATTACAACAACTAAATCAAAATACACAAGAGAAGGGAAAGAGTTCACCAAAGCTTTCTCAAGAAAAACAGAAACTTTCTCCCAACCACGTGCTCCTCCAAGATTTCCTTGTGCTCCCCAGTGGCTCTAACCCTAAGAGATGAAGAAGATAGAGAGGAATGAGGAAAAAGAGGGGGAAAGCCCTAGATATAGCTTAGCTCAGGCGGGTTGGAAAAACAGCAAACTAGTCGAGAAGAAAAAGCCCAGACCCGCAACTTAAGGAAGAAGAAAATGGGGGCGACACGGTCGTATCGCAAATGACTTGGTCATGTCGCCTCCATCGAATATGTGGCTCTTATGTTGTTGCATTGGCTGACACGGTCGTGTCAAAGATGACATGACCGTATGGTGCCAGGAACCCAAAAACCGCCCGCCAAAACCGCCCTCTATAAATTGTATGACACGGTCGTGTCGCTATCCAACATGAACGTGTGGCAATATGATTTACTAGGGCCAAATGGTTACACGATCGTGCAAAATGATCGTGTACAAGCTGATGCTACTGCTCGGCTGGATCTCCACACGGTCGTGTGGAGTGCACCACACAACCGTGTGGGCTGTTAAATTTCCAAACTTGTGTGTCTTTTGATCTTCTGAAAAATCCAGGAAAATTCCCAAAAAAAATCCTACAAATACACCATGACACGAATAAGCCATAAAACATCATCTTATGCAGAAATAAATGATTTGCTCCAAAATAAGAAGATATCAATAAAACGCATGTAATGGAGCTAGAGTATACGATATATGCACAAAAGATAACGAAATTGGGGGTGGATAAATATATTTCTACCCTGAATCACGATATGAGATACAAAGCTCGGCTGGTGGCCAAAGAATTTGCATAGATAAAATGAGAATACTGTAATGAGATTTTTTCCCATGTGGTGAGACACATCGATACATGTATAGTGGGCTATGGTGACAACTAAGGAATTAGAACTGGAGCAGTTAGATGTGAAGACATCCTTCTTGCATGGAGATCTTGAGTAAGATATCTACATGTACCAACCTGAAGGATTCATGATGGATGGCAAAGAGCAGAAGGTATGCAAGTTGAAGAAATCTCTATACGATTTGAAACATACTCCAAGGCAACGGTATAAGAGATTTGATTCCTTCATGCTAAGTATTGATTTCGTGTTAAGTATTAACGATCAGTGTGTTCATGTTTGCACACTTGATGATGGATCGATAATCTACTTGCGCTTGTACATAGATGATATGCTGATTGTGTCACGTGACATGGCAGAAATCAATAGGTTGAAGAGGAGACTTGCAGAGGACTTTGATATGAAGGATCTAGGACCTGTGAGGAAGATCCTTGGAATGGAGATCAACAGAGACAAAAATAGAAGGGAGTTGAGATTGAGCCAGGAGGGCTACATCCATAAGGTCCACGTACCATACGGAATGGAGAAGACGAAGCCTGTCACCACACCACTTGGGGCCCACTTCCAACTTTCTACGAAACAATCATCGAGCACTAACAATAAGATAAGTCACATGTCTAAAATCCCCTATGCAATCATTGGGAAGTCCAAGATGTATATGATGGTGTGCACACGTCCGCACTTGGCCCAGGCAGTTGGAGTCGTCATCAGTTGGTATATGGTGAATCTTGGTAAGAAACACTGGCAAGCTGTGAAGTGGATACTGAGGTACATCAAAGGAACATCTGGTGTTGGATTGTGTTATGGCAAGGGTGACGGGTTGGTGATATCTAGATTTTGTGATTCGGATTATGCGGGTGACAGAGACAGGAAGAGATCAGAGACAGGAAGAGAACAACGACTAGATACGTGTTTACGTTGGGCACTGCTGCAGTGTCCTGGAGATCAGTCCTTCAGTCTGTTATAGCATTGTCAACCACATAGGCAAAACTGATAGTTGCAGTTGAGGCGGTGAAGGAAGAAAATACCTGTAAAGTTTATTGACGGACCTGGGTATTCCGCTAGAGGTGCCGAAGGTCTATTGTGATAGTCAGAGCGCCATCCGCCTAGCAGAGTATCAAGCCTATAGTTCGAGGACCAAGTATATTAAGGTGTGAGACTTTCTTTCTACCAGAGGAAAAGAATTTCATAGCACGACCGAAGGTCTCAACAGATCACAATCCTGTAGATATGCTTACGAAGATAGTTACTACAGTCAAGCTTAGGCATTGCTTGAGCTTGACCTATACTTGGTGAGTGATTTGAAGGATTTCCGTTGTCATGTGAATTTTATAAATTCTAGATCTGTGTAGATATGTTTGGAATTTGGGTAGAGCCATTATGGATAGCTTAGAGGTGTCATGGTGATAGTTGGAGTGTTGCTTGTATGATGGAGGAAGTTTGTAGCAGGGAAGAGTGTTGAAGTTTATGCTTCAAAAAATTTCTTGAATTTTCTACAGTCATTAGTCATCTGATAGTATAGGATCAGGCGCCTAACTCTGGCCGCTCCAAGCTGTGTATCAGAAAACCGACACATCAGGCGCCTCATTCTATATGACCAGGCGCCTGACTGGGTATTGGATGCTTGATTGGGTGCCTTCAGTTGGCTGGATGGTAAAAGGTGTAATTTCCTACAGCTCTCTGGAATTCTATTGTTGAGCCAGCCGACTGGCTCAGGCGTCTGACTGCACTGGGTCAGACGCCTAACGACGCAAGATGCATCGTGTGCAGAATTTGATCTGGGTTGTTGATTTGATAGTTACTCAAATTGAACGACCAAGACTTAATATGGCTTCTATAACCCTAATTATTGATTTTGAAGCAAAAGACGCACGCAGATGTTGATATACGTGAAGCTTTTGCGTTAGGAAAGAGAAGAAGACTATTAAGAGCTTTGGAAGAGGAGGTAGTACTTGTTCTAAAGGGTTCTGGCAAGATTTCTCCACTGCTGAGTGTGCATGAGACTTGTAATTGTGAGGGTTCACTATGTTTTGATGATTTGTGCATTTAGTTTATGTATATCACTCCTAAATAATCAAAAAATAAAATAAATATCAACATATTGAAATATACTGCCAAAGTGGGAAATTTTTTACTATGGTACGTAGCACTGTATATATGATGTCAGAGTAAGAAAATTCATGTGCCAGTAGCACAATTCTGGTAATTATATATATATATATATATATATGTGTGTGTGTGTGTGTGTGTGTGTGTGTGTGTGTGGCAATCTTCGGGTGCGAAAAAAGCCATGCGAAAGCCGTGCAAAAACATTTTTTTTATTTTTTTGAAATTTTTTTTTGATGTTTAATCCATACAATTATATTCCCCAGGGAAAATAATGGGTGCACCCGTTGGGGATTAGAGCACTCATCCACCCGTTACAAACTTAACGGTCTCAAAACGTGCGAATTTGATGAAATGCCTTGATCGAAGGCCAAATGACATTATTTCTCAACCATTATTTTTTGAGTGGGGGTATAACAACATATAATTAGGGTGGAAAAAAGAATTTTTGAAAAAAAAATTTCAAAAAAAAGATAAAAATATTTTCGCACCGTGCGAAATGTTCTCACATGAAGATTTACCTATATATATATATATATATATATATATATATATGAGGGATAAAATGACCCCCTATCAAAAATCCTATGCCCCCCATTTTTTCGGAAGATCCGAACCGTTCATCTTGATCTCCACCCTCTAAATAGCCGATCCACCAATTTTCAACCCGATCCCATGTGTTTTGCCCATTCATCCATCCGACCCAAATTTAACGGTTTCGCATGAACAGAACTTTTGCGAATGGTTGATGAATGGACAAAATACATGTGATCGGGTTGAAAATTGGTGGGTCATGTATTTAGAGGGTGGAGATCAAGATGAACGGTTCGGATCTTCCGAAAAAAATGGGAGGCATAGGATTTTTGATAGGGGGTCATTTTTGGGGGTCATTTTTCGGGGTCATTTGATCCCTCCTCATATATATATATATATATATATATATATCTATATATATAGAGTGATCTTCAAATGCGAAAAAGAGGCTTTTCGCACCGTGCGAAAAGATTTTTATTTTTATTTTGAAATTTTTTTTTTCAAAAATTCTTTTTTTGATGTTTAATCCATACAATTATATACCCCAGGGAAAATAATGGGTGAACCCGTTGGGCATTAGAGCACCCATCCACCCGTTACAAATTTAACGGTCTTAAAACGTGCGAATTTGATGAAATGGCTTGATCGAAGGCCAAATGACATTATTTCTCAACCATTATTTTTTGAGGGGGGTATAACAACATATAATGAGGGTGGAAAAAAGAATTTTTGAAAAAAAAAATTTCAAAAAAAAGATAAAAACATTTTCGCACGGTGCGAAATGTTCTCATTTGAAAATTTTCCTATATATATATATATATATATATATATATATATATATATATATATATATATATATATATATATATATATATATATATATATATATATATATATATATATATCAAATTTTTGTTTGGGATTGTACACATTCTAACATGCCAAATATAGGTGAATCTCAGGAGTATTTCCCCCTTGATCAGATTGTCACAAAAAGTTATTTTCTTCTAAAACCATTGAATTTGCAATGATCGGATCAATGGGCAAAGAAGGGATTAACTTGATTCTTAATATGGTGATCATCCATGATATGTACAAATCAGTCCTTTAAAAATTTAAAAAATAAAAAATAATAATGGAAACGGTAACGAGTGCACGCAGGAATTTTCATGCGCTGACAGCACGCTTACATGTGTGTGTGTGTGTGTGTGTGTGTGGAGGGGGTAGGCAGGATAACCTGAATCATCCTGCACTGACATTAGTGTTCCAAAATAGAGCATGCTGGGTCTCCAACCCAAAATAATTGAACGGGCCGGCACCTAGCCCTTAATTTACTACTAAGCTATACCTCAACCCCATGAATGGCAAGTTAAAATGATCAGCATGTGGTGAAAAACTTGTGTTCATCAGGTTCAAGACGAAGTTGTGGTGGTCAAGATGGACACACCGTCAATGGGGGAGTGAATAAAGAAAGGGTCCCCGTGCAGAGGCATCCACTGCGCTTATGCATGTGCCTTTTATTTGCTCAATATCAGCTCAAAATTTAGCTTAGTTTACTACTGTGAGCGATGGTTTACATGCTTTGCTTTCATCGATCTTTTCCCATATTCTCTCTGGGACTCTCTCAGTCTCTCATGCCCTTGGCTTTTGTAGTTTTTTTTTTAAATCATCTCTACTTTTGCCCACCTCTGGCCTTTCTTTGCTTCGGAGCGTGCATGGCCATAAAAAGCCAGTCTCCATTTTGAATCCAATGACATCTGCTCACAGTCTTCAAAGAGAGCAGGAGAAATTTTAATCTCCGAGCGAGGAGTCATGTGGGATCAAAGATTGTGTTGTATTTACAGGTGGGTGATGCATTGGGGGCATCGTACGTGATCAGTGAACCCTAAGCATTGACTGCTTTATTGTTTCATTCTCGGCAGTGGAAATAAAAATCCTTACTTGTTGCTTGCCATAATGCAAAGATAAGACTCTAAACTAATAGCAAGCTTAGGGGGCTTGGGAATCATAATGTATCCGAAGTAATTTTATGTGAATATATCTACCGACAGTGCAAGTTTTTATTATAACGTTGTGCAGACATCAATACATTTGAATGAGTAAACCCCAGCAGTGGGTTGGATGAAAAATGAAAATTAAAATGAGAAATTAAGGTGGGAGAAAAGCATGGAATGATTCACATTAATAGTCACGTGACGATGCATGTCCAAGTCCTTCGAGTAGTTGACGTACATAATGGGCTGGAGCTTGGTTTATGTGAAGGCTTTTGACCAGCTCTGCTGCCTTGGGGAAATGTTGCTTGGGGATGTGATGTGGGATTCAACGTAGTGATCCACGTTGCTTCAATCATTTTGTTTGCTAGGTGAAGATGATTGAGACATTGTAGTTAGGAAAAGCAATAACAAGATCTTAGACATTTAAACAGGAACATACATGTTTGAAGGAAAACGCTAACATTGTCCAACCGTTGAGGGGCTAGTCTAACAAAATCAAGTATTGGGCAACCAAAATATATGCAATTTCAGCTCTAAAAAAAGATTCTGAGGAGCTTGGCATTCAATCGATGAGATAGAGGAAGGAGATGGACCGAGAACAAATTGAAAGACCCCTTAATTTACTCGACAAAAACTTAAAGCATTGTTGCCGCGTTGTTTCTAACTCCTTAAGTTTGGAAAATATGATGGGACAGAGGATCTGTGGCACCATATCCTAGGCTATAGTAATACTACCGCATCTTCCTTCAGTAACATTATTCTAAAGCCCTAAAACAGCAAATATTTAGTGAAACAAAGAGGTTTTGCTCGTTCATCCATCGATCACAAATTTATCAGTAGTTTTACAATACTACGATTGTTTGAGATAAGTAGATGAACAAGCAGAACTATTTAGGTTCACTAGATATCTGGTGTATTGGGGCTTTAGAATATAAAGATGTTGTGATCATCGAAAAATAATGGTGAGTGGACTTTTTGACGCTAGCCAATGAAAAAATTCATCCTTGGTTATTTCCTCCTTAGCCAGCTAAACTACGTATTGCCCACCCCCCACCCCCACCCCCCCAACACACACACACACACACACACACACAGAGAGAGAGAGAGAGAGAGAGAGAGAGAGAGAGGGAAATATGATATGATGTCATCATAGGAATGGTAACAATTTCCAGTGTTTTTATAATTTTTTTAAAAAAATTTGAAATTGATGTATAATCATGATAATAAAAATCAAGTTAATCCAAAGCTATTTGATCATTAATCCAATTATTACAAATTCAACTTTTCAGAACAATTTTTGTAACAAGTGAATCAACGGTTAAATTCCCCTAATGTTCACCCATATTTGGGGTTTTGGGTTTTTAGAATGTGTACAACAATCCTAAACAAAAAGTTGAAAATAATTATAATAAACAAAAAGTTGAAAATAATAATAATAACACTGGATTTGTGCTGCTAGCACATGAATTTTCCTACGCGAACAACACACGTTCAGCAAACACACACAAATATAAAAATAATGGGTATCATATCGTATAAGAGAGATCTTTTCATATAGGATGATGTATCGCATTCTCCTCCACAAAGTACATGGGAGACAAAAAAAGACATGTGACGACTTATACTATACACTATACGAAGAAGAATGTGACACATCATCTTATGTGAAAGGGATCTCTAGTATGTCATATGAAACATATTATTCCTTGTTTGAATGCCCGCATATGATACCATCCATATTTCATATCGCTCATCCCTGGCGACCTTTTATGCCATGCTCTTCATTATTAGGGGCTTATTATTCAAGCAAGAGCAGTTATCAAGCGATTTTGTGACACACACTTGGCCTTGCTTATTAGCTGGTCTAAGGCAATTGGGAAGAAAAAAATTGGCTGGCGTTTCAAACTTGTTTGGAGAGTCAAAATGAAGCTGGCCGATTAGAATGAAATTTTGTTGCGGTGAAATCTTCGGAATAGGACATTAGACGACTAAACATAGAGTAAGCCATTCGAAGATACCAGCATCCAAGGAGGCGATAATGTCATTCCTATGATTCTCATCATATGACAGCGAGAGAGAAGGATTATCTTCAGTACTTGACTGTCATTTGCACGCCATGTAAACAAGAGTTGGGCAAAGGGTACCAAACTTTCAATGCATCGCAGTTATTATCAAGACCAGTCTTCACCAAATAAAGGACGGTGAGTATTCTTTAAAACAGAGACTGCAATCTGCGGCCAACTCTCCGACTCTGCTGTCACTGCTTGACATCTTCTCTACCACAAAAAAGGTTGAAGTAGATCAAGTAAGTCTCTGAACTCGCAACCAATTTCCCATACAAATTCACTTCATTGAATTGGGTTCAAGGATTTCAATCCACTTACAAGGTATGTGTGCAGGAAGTGGCCGAGAGCTGTGACTCTCTACACGGTCTTAAAGCACATACAAATGCAGCTAATGATGAATTATATAATCAGCACAATATCTTCATCAATCAAAATAGTCTTCTGTTGCATAGCCTTCTTCAGGACACAGTACAATATCTTCAGCGAGCAAGCACTTACTGGCAAAAAATTAAACAATTGTCAAAGGCCCTGCACCTAAGCAGCCGTTATTAATGGAATGGATCATCCAATAGTATTTACTTGCAATTGATTCCACAAAATTAAGGCCAAATCATGCTGCAACACTCATAGAAGTAAACATCATATCAAATTATCTAGCAAAGAGAGCGACCGAATGATGATTAAGCAATTAGAAAGACAATAGATGATCTTACATCCGATTTTTTTGAACTTGGTGTTGATGTTCTACTTGCAGAACTAAGAAATGTTCACAAATGACGTAGTTCCCCACAACGGTAATGAAAAAGAAAATAAAGGCAATGATGCAGCCAGTGATGATTTACAATCGTTACACCAACAATTAAGAAACAGGTCACTGATGATCAAGAAGCACTATGAGAAAGAGATAAGCAGTGCATTCCTAAGAAAGTACAAAATAAGCCAAACTTTAGGACAAGGGGGAGTGGTTTACAAAATGGTTGGCGCGAGACTAGGCAAGAAACATGGACAATGGATATGCCGACACGAATAGGAATGGGACACCAGCTCATAGCAAATCCTAAAATTGTACATGTAAAACAGCATTGCAAAGAAGTCAAAAATTGTACCTGGGGCAAACAAGGGTTCACATAGAAGCATCTCTGCACTTTGGCCACCAGCCAACACCGTCTGTGATAAGGGATTGCCTGATAGGACAGTTATTGGAGAGGAAAACAGCCTGGAACTAAAGTAAAGATATCCCAAAATGGACACAAATTGAAGCAGTGATATTTCCTTCAAGAGAGTTGCAATATACACAAATTGAAGCATTGCCATTTCCTTCAAGAGAGTTGCAATATACACCGCGTATGCAAATTTTGCCAAAAAAGAAAAAAACTGTCACTTCAGAATGAGTGATGAGACAACTACTAATGTGACAGTTTTTCTTTTTTTTGCAAAAAAATTTGCATACACGTCATGGAATGCGGTGTATATAGCAGTCTTCTTACTTCAATCTAAGAGTAGGAATGCACTCTCCGCATGCTGAAATGAAAGAACTGCTGAATATAATGACTGCATTTTTCTCCTCATACCATTCTCTTGGTAGCTTGTTTGGTAAAGCATAAAGTTCCAGATCAACCGGTCGCTAGCTTAAGGAATGGCACGTGTGTGAGAGAGGGATTAGCCAAGTCGTCATCAATTTCAATCAGCCGAAGCACCTTAAATAAATCAAAGCTTGCTGTAGATCAACAACTTACCATACAATGACCTAACAATCTTTCAGACACCTTTTACCCTAAACCAATACATAATAACATTATGTCTATATCTTGTTCGGATGGTAACCTTAGTCAAGTAGATAACCTATGTTACATGACCATGTCATGGTTAATCTCGCCTTTTCGAACTGAAAATGATGCGGAACGAACAAGATAACGCACAAAATTATGAGACTGCCTTCAAATAAATAGTTTGAAGAGTAATAAACACTTATTAGATAGTCAAACAACTTACAAGCATATGACTGAAACATTTACAAAAAAAGGAGCAACTCTCAACCAAAACGAGGCTTAAGTTAGTAACTTCCCCAGATTAGAAACAAAAACTAGAAATCAGGTGCAAGCCATCACAATAATTTCTGAAGAATGCGGGCCATATTTGTGAACGTCAGCACATGGGTTTGAATAAAATTTCATGTTTTGTGAGCATTGAATCACTGGTTCATAAAATACCTGCAAATATTTGGTAAATCTGAACTATCTGAAACTACCTGGAAATGATGAACAGCACAAGAACACTAATGCAACTAACTGATGTCTGGCCCTTAATAAATCTGCAACTATTATACCTTCACAAATATCTATATATCACGGCGACGTGGCCTATAAACAACCAGGCCGTAGTAACTGTACTTAGAACAAATATCTTCAGTCATATGTACTGATAGGAAAGTGAGATTTCAAATCACCCCCACGGAGAAGAACATAAACAGCAGCAGAATCCCACCTACGCTTCGTCAATATGCTACTGTTAATGACCAGAATATATTAAAATTTAATATCAAAATAAAAGTTTACGTAGGTTGAAAGTAGATACTGTTTGAAACTGTATTTGAGTTCTTACATGCGTATCAGAAGTCCATAGAGTGAGATTGTCTCGCATCAGTTGCATTATCAGGGTACTATCCTTGTAGGAATCTTCACCCAGACTATCCAACTCTGCAATAGTGTCTTCAAATGCCTGAATTAAGTTTGACATCAATCTGAATTATTTTTAGTCTTTTAGAGCTCACCAAACAATTGGGCAGACAGCGAATAAGATTATTTACAGTGCAACTCTGCTTATTATGTTATCTACTTGTTGCAAGTGCCACATAGCACCATGGTACAGCATTATTGCATTGGACAAGAAGTACGGGGGATCAAATGACCACTAGCATCAGGCTACTGCCTACACTCAACCACAAATAAATAGAAAGACAGAAAGGTTTTAGTCACAATAGGAAAAGGCTTCCAAAGAAGTACACAAACTACATGATTATGGAACTATGGTAAGCTAATAAACAAGAAGCAATTACGCTCCGTACCCTACATAACAGGTACATTACTCACCACTAAAAATTAAAGCAAATCAAACACATGGAAGCAATGATATACTCAATGGAAACCTAAATATGAAATGACTGCTTTCAGCTGATATTATGAATACTGAAACTTGGAGAATTGGTAATCGACACGGATAATCACATTGCTGGAAGCCTGGAACATGCGTCTTGCATCCAGTTGAATGTGCAAGAATAACTACCAGTTGGTGAATTAATAAGTTAGGCCAAAGGAAATAGGAATTAGGGTGTGAAATTAGTCAATAGTGATGCATCGAATACAGAGGCAATTGGATATATGATTTGGATAAGATCATACCCAAGTCTCCATCGAGGTTTTCCCTTTTGGATCTGAATTTAACAAACTTCTTAATCAATCCAGTGTCATATGTGTCTTATGAACTTGATGTTGCCAAACTCATAACAGGTGGTATCAGTCACTGAACCCTGAATTCGATCTGGTGAGCAATGACATGCTTGGTTTATTGTGAATGATGGGCGAAAGAGTCCACCATGCTATGTTCAAAAGAAGACTTGCAAGCTGCATATCGACATGCTTCCGTGACCGCAACTATGCAGGAAACGGGGGAAAGGCTTACAGGGTAAAAATTAAAAATTAATCCACCTTGTTGACCATGACGGAAGTGAAAAACCCCAAAAGAAATATCTATAGGTTAAAAAGTCGGCTTTTCTAGCTCATGAAAGAAGCAAAAAGAAAAAAAACAGGCTAAATAACAGTTTCTTTTTTATTCATGAATAAAATTAAAGAGAATTATATTTAAGATACAAAATCCAACATTTTTTGCATCATATTTGAGGCATGACCCCTTGAGAAAGCATCTCAATGGGTGTGGTTGAAATATTAAGATAGCTCATTCTCTTCGTAAGAACCGGAGTAGGAACTGTTGTCCTTCAATAAACTGTCAGTAGATTTTAGTGGTGGACCAGATCAAATCTAGCAAGGCTATAAATGTTTAGAAAAACTAAATTAAACATCTTCTGGTAATGCACTTGACAAGATGGTTTATTTTGACTTTCATGGGTTAAACCTTGTGCTCAACAGATTCCAAAGTAAAACATCAGATATCTATCATGCACACAAACAATAAGAAACAAAAACCGTACCAAGTACCACCTTACATGGTCGGGTACGCGGAACAAAGGACTCGTAACAAAGCTCCGCAGAAAGATGGAGCAGATTTACCGGTGTCCATCTACTGCAATTTTATGGGTAACAATAATTTTAGTCCTAGCTTACGAAAAAATGGAGACAGGTTACACTTTCTAATTCGACCATGCTGGTCTCACTTATCCAGTAGTTACATGTCTTCTACACCCGGGTAGTGATTGAGAACAGTTTAATACTTATGGGCTTAGGAAATTATGCATCCCACATTCATTGAAGAGCTTAGGAAATTATGGATGGAGAACAGTTTAATATTAAATGACAAGACCAATCCAGCACGTAACAGGTTGAATGAGTTGAAGAAGCTCAAAGTACGGTGCAAACATTTTCATAAGCTTCCGTTAGATAAGTAGTACAGAAAATTTGTGTGTGGTTTCCATTACGATTCGAAGCTAAATCTAGCTATGCAATCATCACACAATAAAAATGTCAATGAATGGCTGAAACGTATTATTTAGAATACTGAGAGACAACGGATTTTATCATTTTTTGAATCAATTGTAACAAGTACATACCATGCTCCATAATAAACTATACTATACAATTCACCTGTTTGATAAGTCCTTGACTCATTCAACTTTATACCAAATCTCTACGCATGACCGGGCACGAACCTACATAGGGTCCGGGTGCACCCACCACCCCCCCCCCCCCCCTCCTTGGGGGGTGGGGGGAATTTGAGAGGATATTTACATGTATACCCTCCAAGACCTAAATCAACTGTGTTTTAATTTCAGAAAATCTCTTTTTAAGGGTGGGTTCAATGCACATCTACTCTGCCCCGAACGAAAAGCAAGGCTCTCTGATATATGAAACCTCTCCCCCTCGTCTTAAGTCTCAAAAAAGAGAAATAAACAAAACCCAGCCCTAGTTCTTGAGAGGAGATAGAGAAATAGAATCCCAAATCTCTGCTCTCGTGGGTAAATTTCTCCTCTTAATCTTCCCTTTTCTCTTAATTCCCTTTGAAATTTGAGATCGGTAATAAGAGATCGCTCTTTCACTCGGCATCGAAATCCGATATCCTTTCAAGTTTCAATAGGGTTCGTTTCTTTTGCTAGGAGAGTTCTCTCCGCCTTTGTCTTCCTCTTCTCCGCTTATTAAGAGTGAGCTCTCCTCTCTCTTGTCCTCGATTTTGTTAGTTCGGATCTGGTCATTCATCGAGTTCGCAATCTTTAGAACCCACAATCTTGATCTAGGGTTCTCGATTTGTGTGGGTTTTTTTTGGTGTGTTGAATCTTATGGAGTCCTAGCGGCCCGTCGTCAATAGCGTCGGCAGTAGATGAATATACTCTCAAGTCTCCTCTCCTCTCCGGCAACTCTGTCTTCGTCGGTGGTCAAGCATCGATCCTCGACTCCGATTCTTTCTTCTGACTAGATTTATTTTGACTTCTCTCTATTCAAGTCTTTGTTTTTGTTTGATCTTTCTCACTATATTTTGATTGCTAATTATAATGAAAACAGACCCGTTCTCTGTAATCTTGGAAGTTGGTGTTAGTGTTATTCAGAAGTATAATAATATTAATGGATCACTTGACGTGGGGTAGGGGGTTTAATTGAATTCACTTGCAAGACTGGATTTTTTGATTGTTTAGTTACTTTATTAAAATGTGTTTTTTTGATTATTTGCATGATTTAATTGGTCGCAAAGTTAAAATCATGAACCTGTACACTTAATCATGTACACTTAATCATGTATCGTATAGTCTTCGCTCTCCTTAATTTGTTCCCCACATTATTTGGTATGTTGGAAAATAAACTTTAATAAATTTATTTTTGTGAAATAGCTATGTGTATGTACTTTAAAAGGACATCAGAATCACCAACTCTAACCGAGAAAAATAATGACAACATGAAATTAAGTAGAGAAGAATTTGACCATATGAATCTTGATGAGACCGGGAAAAATAATAACAACGCGAAATCAAATAGAGAAGAATTTGACTCTATGAATCTTGATGTGACCGGAAAAAATAATGACAACGCGAAATCAAATAGAGAAGAATTTTCCCTTATGAAGCTTGAGGCGGTCCTGGAAAAAGAGTTCCTATTTCTTATCATCCAAATATTCACGAAGAGCGTACATAGCAAAAGGTCATTGTCAACGAAACCTTATTAATTTTCCTTTCACCAAATTTGAGGCAAAAGATATGTGTTTCAACCATGCTTGGAATTCTCAATATGCTAATCGGTTGGGGTATAGTGAGATAAAAGATGCGGCTTTTTGTCTGTGTTGCTATCTATTTAAACCAAATACCAAAGATCAAAGATGTGGTGATCATTTTGTTGGTAAGTAATTCAGAAATTGGAAAAAGAAAGATAAATTTGATTCTCACGCTGGAGGTCATAATAGTGCTCATTATCAAGCTTGGATCAAGCTTGAAGCTCTAAGGAATTCGAAACAACATATTGAACATGCTTTCATGAAGCAAACAGATCAAACTCGGAGGAAATATCTAATACGATTGAATGCATCAATTGATTGATTGTGTTTGGTTTCTTTTACGACAGAAGCTTGCATTTCGTGGTGACAATGAATCAAATAACTCAAGAAATCAAGCTAATTTTCTTGATCTTTTGAAGTTTCCAACACAACATAATGATGAAATAAGGTCTGTGACATTGAAGAATGCGCCTCAAAATCTCACAATAACATCACCGAGTATCAAAAGGATATTGGAAATGTTTTTGCTACTGAAACCATAAATATCATCATGAAAGATACAGGTGAAGTGATTTTTTTATTTTGGTTGATGAATCTCGTGATATCTCGATGAAAGAGCAGATGGCTATTGTGGTGCATTATGTGAATAAAAATAGTTATGTAGTCGAACATTCTGGGGGTCTTAAACATGTTACTAATACAATGGCTTTTTCACTTAAATATACAATTGATCGCTTCTTTTCTAGACATGGGTTAAATATTTCAAGATTACATGATCAAGTTTATGATGGAGCTAGTAATATGCAATGATAGTTCAACGGATTAAAAACGCTTATTATAAATGAGAATCCATATGATTTCTATATTCACTGTTTTGCTCATCAACTTCAACCCGCTCTTGTAGCGATAGCCAAAAAACATACTTAAGTTGCAAATTTGTTCCTTACAGTTGCTAATGTCATCAATATTGCTGGATGTTCATCTAAACGTTATGATATGCTTCATCAATTACAATCAGCTAGGATTATTGAAGCTCTTGACAATGGCGAGATCTCTACTGGAAAATGCTTAAATCAGGAAACTATGCTTAAGCGTTCTTCAGATATACGTTGGAGCTCTCATTATGATTCTCTACTCAGTTTGATAACGATGTTCTCATCTACAGTTGATCGTTTTGATATAATTGCACATAAGGCGTCGAGTTATGAGCAAATATTTGAAGCAAATAATTTTTGGGTATGTTACAATCCTTTGATTTTATTTTTACTCTTTATTTGATGAAATCCATATTAGAAATCACAAATGATTTGTTAAAGGCGATTCAAAGGAGAGATCAAGATATTTTGAATGCTATGACTTTAGAAAAAATATGTAAGCGAATGTTACAAATGATGCGCGATGAAGGATGGGAGGCATTTTATGATGAAGTTTCTTCTCCTTTTTATAAAAAACAAAATTGACGTTCCTAACATGGATGATATGTTTATAACTCATGGGAGGTCAAGGCGTAAATTACAAGAAGTACTAATTTGCATGATTTTCGTGTTGAGTTATTTTTTCCAGTTATTGATATGCAACTTCAGGAGGTAAATGATTATTACTTTGAGGCGAATACTATGCTTCTTCTTTGTATAGCCTGTTTGTGTCCTGATAATTCTTTTTCTGCTTATGACAAGCAAAAGCCAATCCGTCTTGCTCAATTTTATCCAATAGACTTTTCTCCTATAGAGCCTTTGAAACTTGAATATCAACTTGAAACTTATTTATTCGATGTACGCTTGGATGAGAAGTTTGTTGGACTTAGAGAATTGGAAGATCTTACTAAGAAGATGATCAAGAGGAAAATGGGCAAGATATATCCATTAGTTTATTTGATTATTACACTTACTTTGGTTCTTCCAGTAGCTACGACAACGGTTGAGATGGTATTTTTATGGTATGAATATTGTGAAGAGTCGTTAACGCAATCAAATGGGAGATCAATTGATGAATGATAACTTGATTATATACATTGAGAAGGATATTTTTGATAGCATCGACAATGAAGTTGTTATACAACGTTTTCAAAACATGAGACCGCGTCAAGTGCAATTGTAATTTGTAATTTGTTACAACCATCTTGTTTAATGATGCGCTTGAGTCAATATAATTTTTCATTTTTGCTACAACTTTGCCCCTTGCATTTAATTTCTTGATCCGTCTCTGCGCATGACCAATGATTTTCAGGAAAAGAAATGAGCTTGTGAATGTATAAGCTCAGTCACCTGGTTAACAGTAAGGTACTATATCATTCCTCAAAATATTCATACATCAAGATTGTTGTGCATTGTTGTAGTTATCAAATTAAATCTTGTATTTTGCATGCAACACCACATTATGACATGCATTACTCGTAGATTAAAATTCATCCGGAAAATTTCATACTCTTTGGTTTTGGATATATCTTCCTTGTCATGGCTCCAGGTTGTGTGCGCATGCATGCATGTGTGATACGTACAAACATAGAATACATACATATGTTTGTACGTATGTACATACATATTCCACTCTGATTTATGTCTCTTGCTATAGAGCAAGACCTGAGCGGATTTCAGTACACCGTTTTCTCATAAATTATGGGTCTTTCTTTTACAAGATATAACCAAACCTTGATTTGAAGAGTTCATTACCATATATAAGCAAATAAAGCCCCAATATGACTCAAGGCCAATATTTAACAAATTAAATTTAACGTTGCGGAACAAAGATTTGCACTTCTGGCCACTTCTGGTATGTTCACACTAGACTATCTTTTTTTTGCTGTGACATAGATGGCTTCAATCATGAATGGCCGTCCATGGCTTTGCCCAGTACTTCTTAGACACTCCAAAAAGCTGCAGGAAAGTTCTGCGAATTTTCCTTGATTTTTAACATATTTTTAACCATGAGTATGAACCCTCTTTTAATGTTTTCAAATGTTTTATTGACACACATATCAAATTCAACATAATAAAAATGTCTTTTTTGGTTTATTGTTCATGTTACTTTATGGGTGTCTTTTGGTTGGATGTGTTTAGAGCCGCACGAACATCAAACTATAGATAGTAGTAAAATTAGTGTTTGGTTTCATATTACTGTGATGTTGAAAAAGCAAAAAAGACCCACGGCATGGAATTTACATTCAAAACATGGAATTTACATTCAAAACGAGCACAGGTCCAACAATACTTGCAGGCATGGTTTCGTTTCGGTCTCGGAGGCTACCGAGACCGAAACACCTCCTATTTCTCGGTATCGGCCGGAACCCTAAGGTTTCAGCTTGAAGACGAAGACGACCCAAAATTGAAAAATTAGACAAAGAAGAGGCAAAACAAGGGAAAATTGCAAAAAAGGAAGAAAAAGAAAAAAGGAGGAAGAAGAAAACTGTAACTTACCTCGCCACGCCCCACCTATTGCCTCGCCTCGCCGCCTTGCCTCGCATGCTGCATCACCGCCCGCACATCTTCCGTGAGAGAGACAGTGAGAGAGAAGACCACGAGAGAGAGAGAGAGAGTAAATGGCAAACATGTATTTAAATGGCAAACGTGTAAATAAGTGGAATGTGAGTAGAGTAAAATAGCCCGATATTTTATGGCAAACTTGTAAATAAGTGGTATGTGCATAAAGCAAAACGGTGGGTACGCAAAGCAACTCCAAGCAACTTGCAAGTAAGTGGTATGTGCACAAAGTAAAACGGTGGGTGTGCAAGGCAAACTTCAAGCAACTTTAGTTTTTTTACGTATTTAAGTATTTAAAACTACCGATATAGACCAACCGAAACCTACGTCCGAACCGGCCGAAACGGACGATACCGATACCGAAACCTAAATTTTCGAGAGAGCGATACCGAGACCGAAACCGAGACCTCAAACCTTGCTTGCAGGAATACCGCAATGAGGGGCTAATAAGTAATTTTAATTATAAATTCACCCTTCTTTTTGACACATCAGCACTTGATGTTATTAAATATCCTTCTCTTTTGCATAGCTATAGTATGCCAAACAAAATTTTTTACAAAGCATGTAATTGGAAAGCAAAACTCGCAACACTGATGTATTGTTTCAGCATCAGAAGTTGGTGTTACATGCAGTTAGGATACCGACATAGATTCAACCACAAACAACGCACATAATGAGGGTGGAAAAAAAATATTAGAGTAATATTTCATGTTAGACCACAAAAAATATAGATATATATTTCGGCATAAAACTTACAATACAATAGATCATCAATTAGAAAGCTTTAAAAATGCACAAAAGGTAATAATGTTTTCCACATTTTTATTCGAATGTATTAAATATTTTAAGATATGCCCACTAATGCCTAAATTTTTTTTATCAAAAATCAGCCTGACATGTTGATCAGTAAGGAATGCTTATTTTTTCATCTTATATTTTTAGTGATGAAACAAATCCAGTTTGTGTTATTGACAATCTATTTGAGTATCTTAGTTTTGGGTAAGCCACGCTTAAAAGACGATTGGAAGACTACGACGCTTAAATGATATAAATATCTAGCGATGATGGATGGAATCTGGATAATAGTGTGCTCCAACATATCAGGATTACTTAGTTTCTGTCAACATTCATGAATACACACATCATGAATAAGAATACTACAAGGTATCAAAGTTCAAATTTTGGAGTTAGAATTTTTCTTTCATAGAAAGTCTTACATTATAAGAATGAGAACGAGTTCACTTGTGTTGGCATAAAATCATAGAAACTATAAGATGTCTTAGTTGTCCTATTCAATATCATAATAGGATATCTCTAAATTATCAATTGAATTGATTACGCTTCATTTTATCAGCATTTTCTATCAATTCAAACTTTTTGACATGTTTTAAGAACATAGTTTGAACCACAATTTATGGTTCAGACCACACTCAATGCATGGTTTGAAACATAGTTTTGGAGTTCAAACATTTACTGGCAGAATGTCAAATTGTATCAGATCTTGTTATCATTTTTCATATTCAATATGGATCTCGTTTGATTCCTTATTTTTACGAATTTTTAAAAGTGATTTTCCATCATATTATCTTCATTCTAGGACATTATTTCTTTCTTTCTTTGTTAACTTTGATAATCAATTAAAAATTATTATCCTTAACTTCTCTCTCTCTCTCTCTCTCTCTCTCTCTCTCTCTCTCTCTCTCTCTCTCTCTCTCTCTCTCTCTCTATTTGAATTTATATATTCCAGATAATCTAAATTAGCTATCACTTTTCTCTAATAGCTAATTATCTTGACTTTGAACTTGATTCTGAACAATTATTGAACATTGGAATTCAAACTAGCTCTCAGCTATGGCTCGAACCACATATTTCATGATACAATCCTCGGCCAGAGACCCAGTTAAGATATTTTAGGTATTGTGAGTTGATACAATGACTAGTAGTTTATCAAAAGTCTATATACACATTCAAATTATTTCTATGATTAATTCATTTCAACCATTAAAAGATTTTCTTCTGCTTTAAACGTTCAAGCCTTCAACTCGCAATCTTTAGTCTTTTCAGAGAGAAAATTAAGCCGTAACTTCAACAAAAAATTTTGCAACATCAATCATCTTCTATATTAATTTTAAACTCTTCTAAACTCAATTTTCTCCATTGCACTAGTCATAACTAGTGAACATAGGTCACGGTGCACTTAAAGTATTTCCAAAAATTTGAACCCATTCAAAATCTCCTCAAAAAAATTTACAGCCTCATTCAAAATATCATATCCCAAAATTCAAACCCATTCAAAATTCCCCGAAAAAATTAACAGCCAATTTCAAAATATCCCACCGTCAAAATTGTTTAACTACATTCAAACTAAACTTTAGTTCCCGTCGGAGAATTTAGTTTCCCAAAAATTTTAGTTCCTCCAAAATTTAGTTCTATCAAATTTTGTTTCCCCCAAAATTTAAAATTTTAATTCCCACAAATTTAGTTCACTCCTCCTCCCAAAATTTTAAATTAAAATTTAGTTTTTCCAAAAAATTTAGTTCCCCCAAAATTTAGTTCCCTTCAGATTTAGTTCAGTTCTCCCCCCAAAATTTAAAATTTTAGTTCCATTTATATTTAGTTCTCCCAAAATTTAAAATTTTAGCTCCCTACGAATTCAGGGTTTTCTCCTCCAAAATTTTCACAAACTCTCATCTTAACCATTAATTCCTTAATATTAAATTACAGTCATCTTTCTACCCACCTCTTTGTTCTAGTTAGCAAACCCATTCAAAAACAAAAACACCCCTCATGTGTATGATTGATTTCACTATTTCTTAGGATTATTCTTATTGTTCTTATATCGCATAATCCTACATTGAGTGTGTATATCCTAAATTCATTTCTATTGATCTTATCTTATGCCACTCACACTATACATTTGATATTGTGACTCGTTATAAGAGATTGTAATCTTGTCGGTGAGATTTGTACGCTCCTAAAGTTCTCAATTTGGTATAAGAGAACATATATACTCTTTGTGAGTGTTTGTTATACATCCTAAAGTATGAAATTGTTAGAATGTATTCAGCATCCTTGTGTGACACTGGTGGAAAGTCTACATATCTTGGGATTAAGAAGTGATCGATATAATTGAGAATTAATTATTGACGAGAACCCTACGGCAAGAGTTTTGTACACTTGTTATATCTTGTTGATTTTGATTATATTGCTTGTTATCTTTGGTGTGACTTTTTCCCAAGCTATTAGTGTGATATTGTTATTGATTATTTGCTTCACTTGTTCTAGTTGGACAACTTTGGCTATATTTCCACCTATTGCTTTTTGATCCCTATTCATGTGCTCCTTGTAGGGATCTTACACTTATGGTGTACATCAACATCCTCTGGTAAGGATTTTATAGCATCATCCTCGCATTTGAGCCGGACATAAGAAAATGATAAATGTATTATATCTGCAAGAGATCATGAATGATAACCTTTCCTGTGTAAATTATTTATTGCAAGTTGGTATTGTTACAGAATGGGATGGAACATATACTCACCAAGAAGGTTCTCTCATATGTGTTTTCATGACTTCTTACTCCTATTTACCCATGTTAATGAATTATTCAGAGTATTTGGACCATTGAATCACATACCCTATTACCCTTTATATGGATACCCAGTCACAGAAACCACTGTTCAATAATATGTCAACATTTGATGCTCAATATGATGGATTTTGTGTGTGTGCGCGTGCGCGTGTACACCCTACAGAGCTGGGAAACATGGTTTACACACCTCTGGATGAACAGAAATATCTACACAATGAAAAGTTAGAGATCAGTCCACAAACCACATGAAATAAATAAGAGTAGATATTGCTCAAACCATTCCAGAGGTAGATTAGTTTAAATTAATCTACAAAAAACCACAAAAATTATATAGAAGATTTGGAAGCTATATCATACTAGCTAGATATGTGATTAATCAATATAGTGCATAATAAAATACTGGATTGACATTGCCAATATCTAAGGGTGGCATGGTATAGTGCATCACATGTCAATGGACATTAAATTTTACCCTCCACAATTTGAACGGATAGTAAAAAGCTACTCCATTCGTATCCATATGTAAACCAGATGAACATCAAATATCAGTATTGTCAAAATCATCAACATATCCATGGTGACTGGAATTGGATTGGCTTGTTTGTATTTATATACACCCCTAAAAGAACTACAACCTTGAAGTGGAAAAAAATTTAGTCATCCATTAATTGAGAAACTAATCAAACCAAATAAACCTGCTTGTAATTGTAGTCGCTGAACAAGACTTTCCAGATGGACCATCCAATTATATAACAAGGTGATTATGAAAGGGTAGACAACAAATAAAATTACATGTTTTGTTCCCTCAGATTTTAATATACGCAATATATTATATTGAATTAACCGCTTGGTAAAAAAATCTCTTCAAGCACATACTTCCATCGAAGGGGGAGACCTCAAATCATAACTTGAGGTTAAAAGGAGCTGATAAATAAGGAAAGGACATTCATATCTATTTAGCAAAATTAAAAGAAAAACAAATCACCTGTTTTGCCATGCTACAAGCCTTCTCTGATTGGTTCAGGATCTCAAAATGGAAAACAGAGAAGTTGAGCGCCAGTCCCAGCCTAATTGGATGTGTTGGTGGAAGTTCGGCAAGTGCAATATCCTGTTAATTAAAGAGAACATTTAATCCCAGAAAAATATTACATATGTCCATCAAAAAAACAGATGGAAACAATAAGTCTACAAGAATTTCAGCCTAAAAGAATAAAAGGAATTGCAGCTCAATACCATGAGAATCCTTTGGCTTCTACAGTCGCTGCTTCCCCCAAATTAACATTTATAACAAACGACACTATACAGTAAATAAGAACAGGAAAAATGAAAACATGGACTATAATAAGGGCAGCAATAATTGTATATACACACACAAGTAGAATTTTGCAGGTAGTATGCCATTGCTAATATGAAGTAGAAAACGTAAACATATAGTGTTTCCAAAGCAATTGGGACAGAACCACGTTAAAAGCACGGTTTGCATAGAACACAAGAGCCTAACAGAACATCAATGATCAAAATCTGTTTACCACAATAGAGGGAGTTCATAGAGGTTAAAGAAGCAAAGAGCCATATAGAGACAGTACCAAAGAGTAAGACTTTGATTAATTAGTCTCAAATATGAAACAAACATTTAATAAATCCCATAACTTTTATGGATCGCATTCTGAAATATTCTCTTTTTTAGAGACAAAACTATGAAGTGAAAAATAAACAACTTTTAACAATTAAAAACAAAAAAAGAGACTCCTTTAAATTTTACAGAAATGCTAATCTGAATAATTGGCCATTTCGTACGAAGCTATACTCTCATTCAACATCTCGTAGCATTTTTATATGTCTACGCAATGGTGCAAGCAAGTGGGCAGTCAGGATGAAGGAAGTGCAGGAAGAAGGATAACAAAACTCAAGGATTGCTTAGAAGTTTTAAAGACCAAGAACCAAAATCCACAAATCGAAAGAACAATGTATGGAGACCATAGGTAAAACATATTTGCTTTGAGATTATACAAAAAGCAATTTGATGAATATGGATTCAGGTATTGATAATATGCAGAAAAAAATCTTGTATCCATATCCACAAAAAAAGGATACGAATATGAATTGGATATAGACCATGACTATATACGATATAAATAATACACATCACATGTAAATGTGTACATAAAAAATACAAAAAATAACAATTCTACCATGTCACCATATTCGAGTTAAGAAATGAGCAATTACATGTAGATACATGACCATAGATGCGGGTGCAAATTACAGATGTTATGGCTTTAATATATTATTGGTAATATCGGATAATTGTATCCAAATCTGTATCCAAAAATCAAATTACATTATCCAAATTATTATCTGTATCCAGTCGGATAGCATATCTTCGGATATCATATCTTGATGTCCATATCCACATCCGAAAGGATAAGGACACGAATCTAATTCAGATAATCCGAATCCGTTAACATCCCTAGGACCGGCCCTTCTCCAGCAATATTAACTATTTGACCACACATACAAGAACGAAAAGGGGAAAACATATCAGGGTTTTATCTCGTGCTAAAGTACAACGAACAAATGTTCAAACTGCAAGAATAACTCTTCAGGTATTAATTATGTCATTTCTACCAACAAAAATAAGAGGAAAACAAATGAGGGTTTTATATTGTGCTAAAGAACAAGGGACAAATGTTCAAACTGTAAGAACAACTCTTCAGGTATTAAATATGTCATTTCTACCAACAAAAAATAAGCATTCAGTAACACGGGTCCATAAGCAAATGTGATTAGAAAAAAAAATTTGCTCCAAAAATTAGACATATGCTCTTTGAGTCTGCCTAGGTTACCAAACAAAATACCCAATGAGCACAGCAAGAGAACAAAAGCAAAAAAAAAAGCAAATACAAGGGTTTTGTCATATTATACACCAGAAGATTAACAAAGAGTATCAAGTAAAAAAGAAAAATCATTTGAAAAGCTGACAAAAAAAGACACTCAGCAAAGATGAAAATTATACATCCTCAGTTATTGTGGCACTATTTATTATCAGTACTGTTACAAGAGGACATGGGTCATTATATAGCAATGTAATCAAATTGACTAGATACTGACATAAAAAGAATGAAAGCGCACTGAAGACGGTATTAAATAACAAATGGAACAAATTATAACCATAAAAGTATGTTGGATGCATTTACCATGTCGTTCTACAAAAGAAAACTAAGTGTTACAAACGACGGTCCATTAGAAAATAGGTTCAAAAAAGTGGCAACAAGTCGATTTTATTGCAATTTTTTAATGTTAATTTTGTCCTCACTTTTCATATGGACAGAACGCAACCAAAATCTTTTGAATTTTGATCTCTATGTAGTTTAAATTTGTTAGATCACGTCTAGTTGAATGGATTTTCATTTTGTATTGTCAATTTTTAAATTTGGGTTGATAGAATCCTCAAGTTGATCCCCTCGAGAGGAACCTAGTCTAACTTTGTAATATAATATAATATAAAATTTATTGATGCCATGCAATGAATGAATATATAAAATGGGATTTGCATATGGTGTCATTAGGGGGTGTAAACGGATCTGACTCAAATCAAATCCATGTAAGATCCAACCCCAACCAGATAAGAAATTCAGATTTGGACTCGTTCAATCTAGAATCTCATCTTTTGTATTGAGTTTGGATCAGACTAATGATTAAACTAAACATATATAAGAACTAATAGAAATTTGTTTTATAAAGATAAGGTTCTTTGATGATATTACGATTGACAAAGTTACCACTTTTATCTTTCCAGTAATATTATATTATAAAGCTTTGTTTTTATAATATCATCAACTAGTATATAATGTATATAGTGAAATCTATCACAATAGCCTTCATTTCATAAATGTCACTCTATTTCGTGTTAGTTATTGGGTTTTCGGGTTTGCAAAGCGTTGGTCCCCAAATCAAACCCGATGAGAATTCAAATTCTATATCCGATCCCCAAAATGCCAAAACGGCATGCTCTAGTTTTCAAATACTTGGGCACCATTTACAATCCCAAGTGTCATACAACTCACAAGGGATATAATAGCTAAACTGAATTGCCTATCTCAAATTTGGGGCTATACATGGGTAAAAACTGAGGCAAGAAATTAAGTATATGAACACCAGAAAAATTGATACAAATCATGTGCAAGCTGCCACAACAAGCAATGCATGGTCGAGCATGCGAAATATCACAATGCTGGTCAACAAAATGCAATAAATGATCACTCAATGCTTGAAAGAAATATGTCAGCCAACATTAGAATAATGGTTTTATGCAACGAAAAACCATAAATTATAAAGATTAGAAGCAACCTTATTTGGATCTAAGAACCTAGAATTGAAAATTTCTCGATGTTCTGAACTTATTATAACCTATATTTGCAATAATTCTGCCAACAGATCGCCTATGGTACTAAATAATACACTTCAAAGATGGAAAAAGAAACGAAACCCCCAAGCATCCTAATAGTCTTGAGGGCAGAAAACCACAAAAGCTGGATATTGGCCAGTCATATCCTTTTTTCACGTCTGCTAAAAAGTATTAATAACAAGGAGGCCTCGTAAACTATTGAGTATATTCAAATTTGTATGTGTAGAAAAAATTTTAGTTAACTACTTCTGCAATTTGTCTCTTTTTTACTAGATAGAGATAAGTATAAAGATTAAGAAAGGATGTAAAGAACAAAGAATTCATCATCTCAAAAACAAAGTCGGGATATATATCTCTTTGCTTTAGTAACCAAGGTTAAAGCATAAGAATTGAGGCAGGATAACCAACAAGTCTACCAAAAGACAGAACCAGATGAACTTACAAAAATAACAACATGGCAATCCAGAGTATTACAACACCAAAACCCAGTTACAAAACCTAAAGCTATTGTTTATTTTACTAATTGAATTTACGGAAATATCAATCTGGATTTCTGAATTTTTACAAAATATAAGTAGCGCACTCATGGAAATCAAGATTATCTCTACACCAAAACCAATAACAAAACCAAAAACTATTGTTTATGTTACTAAGTGAAAATACCTTGGGCATGCTTGGATAGCTAACCAGATGAAGTATTTGTAAACATGTATGACTTTGTAGTAAACCAAACAACTGCAGCCATCATACCATCACTAATCAAAGTCACAGAATACAAATAAATAAATGTTCAAATGACTACTAAAAATAAAGGGAAGGGCAACCCTTTTCAAGGAATTGGCACATTGCTCCAACATGGAAAAGTGAAATATTTGGCCATAATCCCCCATATATTTCTTAGATCCAAACAAGCCAATTGTAACTTATAAATCAAACGACCGCTTCCTTATCAACATTGCCTACATTTTATTTTAACAAACAACAAAACTATGAATAACAGTAACAAAGATCTTAATTTTATTTCCTTTTTTCACCTGAGCCTTGATTTAGGCCTCCATGGTCTGTTGCGCGGCCGCCTTCCTCTCATCCCCAACCTTAAACTCAGCAAGATACCGATAGTAATCCCCTTTCATCTTCAGGTAAAACACATTCGACTCGCTGGATCCCGCCGACGACACGAGATATTCCTCCAATAATCCAATGATCCTCTTGCAGACGCCCTCGAGCTCGGCCTCGATCTTGGATCTGTACTCCTTGACAAGCTTGACGTTGTCCTCATTCTTCTTGCCCTCCTCCTCCTGCTCGATGGAGACGATGCGCCAGGCGGCACGGCGGGAAGGCGACCAAGTTCTTGTAGGCGACGGAGAAAAGGTTGCGCTCCTCGACGGTTAGGCCACCGGCGGCAGCACTGCCGGCGGAGAGGACGAGCTTCTCAGTGAAGGAGCCCATTTCCTCGTAGCGCTCCGCCTGCTCGGCGAGCTTCGCGAGGTACACATATTGCTCGCGGTTTAGGGTTTCGCGTTCGGAGTCCATGACAGTTGCGCAGAGGCAGGTGTTTTTTAAGTTGGTTTTTTAAATGGAATTGCTTCGCGCATCCACCGTTTTACTCCCGCGCACACACCACTTATTTACACGTTTACTCCTGAAATTAATCACGCCCACGAGAACTTAGTTGGTGAGTAAAACGGCCGAACGGCGGCCAGCGACGCCGTCGCCCATCTTCCGACTTCCCCAACCCCCTCTTCCTCTTCCCCCGATCCCTCCGCCGTCATCTCCAGTCACCCTCCTCTTTCAACCTCCACAGGCCCACTCCCCCTCTTTCCCACCGATCATTTCAAACCCCAGTAAAAATCGTTGTTTGGTGTGAGATGATACATCCAGGGAATGGCAAACTTGTCAATAAGTGATCATGCGTGTGAGTAAAACGGTGGGTGCGCGAAGCAACTCCCTTCACAAAGACAAAAGCAGCGGATAAAACCCCAGGCCCAAAAACCACAGTCGCTCTCTCGCTTCCTCCTCAATGGATATCTCGCTTCCTTCTCGCAGCATCCCAACTCTCCTCCCAACTCGAACCCCTTTCGCTCATCGATCTCACTCTCTCCTCCTCCCTCTTCGCTCGCTCTCCTCGTCCAAAACCATAGGTCAAAAACGATTCTGATTGGATTCTCATTTTCTCGTTCTCGATATTTGTTTGACCTTCCCCCCTATTTTGGTAGGATTGAGGTGTCGAGATGTGGGAGCTCGGGCGACGGAAGAGACGTCGACCTTCGTGACCGTGAAGTTCGACCGGAGCCCTAACGACACGGCGGCGGATGAGATCGAGGAGGTTCCGTCGACTGAGGAGGTTGCAGTAGAGAAAGAGGAAGCCGTTGCTGTTGTCGATGGAGAGCAGAGCGAGCCTGTAGAGTTCTTGAACAAGCTCGATATCAAGGTGAGGGGAATCTATTACGTGAGGTTTGATTTTTTTAAAAAAAAATTTACAATGTTTGGAATTTGTTTTTGTCTGAGCTGTATATTTGGTCCTGAAGAATATGACATAGGGCACTGTGATGAACTAAAAGATTCTAGAATCATATTAGTTTTTTCTTGTCTTTTTTGTTGATTTTTAATGGGAGAATAAATAACATTGGATCGTAGAAGCATCAAAAATTACATACATCTCCTTTATGGCGCAGAATATCTTGATGTTAGTCTCGATTGTATCATAGTATAGTATGTTTCCTATATGATATCTATATATGTCTGGGCAGAGAACTGGTACAATTTATACTGCCATTGGTATTCTACTTTGTAACCATTTGTCCTGTTTTTAGTCGGACCATTAAAATGTCTACCTCAAGTTGATGAGTTCATAAAATTTGTTACCCTTTTATATACGGTTTTTCAGTTTGTACTTATTGCTACTAGTCAATTTTTGATTTGGCTATGAAAGATTCATATAATTTCATATATCTTGCAATTGAATTTCATATGTGTTTTTTAAGTTTGATATCCATCGTGAAATAATTATGTTTGATTAACATCTTTTGTTTCCCTAGAAATTTTGAGAGTGATTAGCATAAGTAAATTAACAAGAGCGTTTTGTTAAATTTCCATAATGTGCAGCTAAATTTATTGATAAGCTTGACGCTGAAACTGAAAATGGATAGTTAATAAACAAGAACTAGTATGGAATCTAGATTAATTTGCTTACATAATCATTACAACAAGACTGGGATAATGTTTGTTCAGTGTTTTATGGAATAGGTTGAGCAACACATAAGTTTTTCTTCATTGTAAGCAATAAAACATCGTATTTGTGTACAAGCTAGAACCCCCTCATACATCTGCTGATTCTAAGAAACTTGCTAAAGACAGTAAACCAAATTCACATGATGATGGAAGTTTGTATCCAAATTGTAAAATGCAGGTCAAACGTATCTACACTATTTCAATTCTTGTTTGTCTAATCCATCTCTACGCCAAGAAATATGATTACAAACGGTTGCGATGAGATAACAAAGCTCTTTATGCATCAACTTGCTGATCTAGCCTGTAAAATATGTAGCTTGGGTTGTGATACTGTGGCTTGGTGTTACAGATGATCCAACAAATAGTTACCGATAACCTAAGGCGGGGTACATAAGCCCATGAATATTAACACACAAATAAAACTTTACGTATATCTCGACTTTGATTAGCATTTTCATGGACGGAAACAGAAAATGTACGACTCTAACCTTCATCTCTTCAAAAGAAAACAACAATAACCCAACCCAAATACAGCTGTTGTCACAACAACACAAGCAAAATATGCGAAATTTTTTACACCCCCCCCCCCTCATTTTGCAACTAACATCCTCTTTTGTCATAATTTGACAAAATTAAACCCCTTAAATTTGATTTGCACATGGGATACAAATCGTTAATCAAGGCCACAACAAAATTCCACGTGCCACATACACGTGCATGGTTACTAACCCAAACATATATTGTACAATTTTCGAACGAGTATTAAGCAGCAAAGGCAGCATTAATAAAAGATATTAGACTAATAATAATAATATCAAAAACTTCACACTACACTCAACAGAGAAGGTCTTTTGCTCCGTTACTGTTAACAGACCGAGCTATAGTTTACCACAAGCTATAAAATAATAACAATAATTTTAAAAAATTTTAAGAAAAACGAAATAGATACAAAAAAAAGAAAATTAAAGGACTTAAAGGCCTTAGCTGTATGTACTTTTAAATCCGAGACGCTACAAAATCAGCCGACAAATCGGCGTCCGGTAACCAAAACGGCACAACTACCATCAAAAATTCTTCATTAAGCTGTCGTAGCTCCAGGCGAGAACAAATCCCTGATATTTTGGAAGAAATCGTCAACCTGCAAATTCGGCGACAATAAATCGTCGAACTCTTCATCTTCACCAACGAAACAACTACCAACAAGTGCCGCATCCTCGAAAATTCTCGGCGCGAAGGAAGCACCGAAGTCGAGGAAGTCGTTGTAGAGCGCACTTCCTCAAACGGCAAGAAACCGCTCAGCTCTTCGGGTAGCATCATCGGCCGCACATTCATCTCGTCAACCTCCATCGCTCCAAACTTTAGTGGTGGTGCATGATGTTCTTGTTCTGGGTCTGCTTCGGGTTGCGATTTGACCGTCATCGCCGAATTGAACTCGCGAAAGACGGAGGTGTGAGACGAGATGTTTTGGCTATCATCGCCAGAGTTGGAAGCAGAGGGATAGGTCTGGTTGGCTGCGGTTGCGGCTACGGCCTCGGTGAGGCCAGGATGAGAAAATTTAGTAACCGCACCTGGGCCTCGGAGTTGGATGGCAACGGTATCATAGACCATGGCGGCCTCTTCGGCGGTGTTGTAAGTGCCGAGCCAGACCCGAACTCACCGGTCGCTAATCTCCGCCACGTATTTGCCCCACGGCCGTCGTTGGACCCCACGGAACTTCATGGGTCGTTCCGGCCCCGGCCCAGACGAGGAAGGAGCTGTTGCAGCAGCGGCGGTGGAATTTTGATTCCCCTTTTGAGCCGTCTTTACTGTCTCTGTGGAATGTCTCTTCTTGGGGATGGGCTTAGGCTCGTAGCGGATTTCTTGAATATACATCTTGATTCTCCGGCGAGGGACGAATGATCCAACAAATAGTTACTGATAACCTGAGGTGGGGTACATAAACCCATGAATATTAAAAGAAAATGCATCACTGCCCATTAGCTATGTAGCTCATAAGCTTTAATGAAGATTCAGGTATGAGAAGATACTCTGTTATAGAGTAACATAGTGGCCAGAATTATGGCATTCATATGTTTATGTTTTCTTTATATGTTCTTAAAGCTTATGGTAATTAGAACGCCGAAGGCTTGATCCGACCCATGCCGAGCTCGATCAGAGCTGCGGAGCACAGAAGGCCCGTCAAGCTCTATCAGAGCCCGATTGCATCGAACGATGAGGGTCAGATCAATCCGATTGTTGCCTTGAAGCCTCGCTACGACCGACCGTTCAGATTTCCTTTCTGAAGATGACTCGGATGGAGGTCCTAGCGTCGACGGCGGTCAAGATCATGGCTTTCGAGCCAGATCCAATTTTTCAAGCATGGGACGATTCACCTTCCAAGCCTGAAGATGTGTGCCTCGTTCTACCGAATCTCTTACCAAGTCTTCTATTGAGTATGGAACATGGATTAGTTTTCGGTCAAGATACACCTGCTGAACCACATGTCCTGCTTGAAGACTTGGCAAATTAGCAAAGTTGCCTGCTTCATCGGCTAATTTGGCCTCTCTATTGATGCACCAATATACCGAGCCGCTTTCTGAGCTCCAAGCTCCGGGGGCCAGCCTCCGTCTGGGCACCAAAAGTTTGTCCGAGACCTATCCAAGATTCGAGCTCCGAACTAGCTCGCCGAATCAATTCAAAAAATTGATGATGCAGGCCATTTTTTAGCAATGGAGGATGGAGAACCACTACAGGTCGTTTCTTTCTATCCCAAACTCCAATTTCAATTTAAAAGTTCTGGCAAAATCCTTGGCAAAATCCTTGCTTTAAAAAATGGCATCTCCTCTGCTGGAGAGATGAATTTTGTGCTTAGGGTCGCCGTAAAAGACGCGTCGTAGGACAAATGTGATTCCACGAGCGCAGCTTTCCATCGATCCTGGCATGTTCTCCTTGCTGCGTCCGGCTCGCCCCAATTTTTGACATCAACATCCACATCAAACCATCAACTGGAAGTAACCCTCGATGTGAAGATGACATATCCTGGGCGTCCGTCGTCAACCATAAGTCGAGGGGCCAATCCCTCGCCACTGAACGACTCAACTTCCGTCGTCGGCCATAAGTCGAAGGGCACATGTCCCTCGTAACTGAACGACGTCCGTCGTCAGCCGTAAGTCGAGGGGCCAACACCTCGCCACTGAACGACTCAACTTCCGTCGTCGGTCGTATGCTGAAGGGACCATGTCCCTCGCAACAGAACGACGTCCGTCGTCAGCCGTAAGTCAAGGGGCCAACCCCTCGCCACTGAGCGACTCAACTTCCGTCGTCGGCTGTAAGCCGAAGAGACCATGACCCTCGCAACCGAACGACATCCGTCGTCAGCCGTAAGCTGAGGGGCCAACCCCTCGTCACTTAACGACTCAACTTTCGTCGTCGGCCATAAGCCGAAGGGACCATACCTCTCGCAACCGAACGACATGTGTCATCAGCCATAAGTCGAGGGGCCATCCCCTCGCCGCTGAACGACATGTGTCGTCATCCGTAAGTCGAGAGACCAACCATTCGCCACTGAACGACTCAACACTCGTCGTCAGCCGTAAACCGAGGGGCCAACCCCTCGCCACTGAACGACCTGCGTCGTCAGCTGTAAGCCGAGGGACCAACCCATTGCCACTGAACGACTCAACTTTCGTCGTCAACTGTAAGCCTAGTGACCAACCCTTCGCCATTAAACGACTGGACATTCGTCGTCGGCAATAATTCGAAGGAGCTGTGCCACTCGCTATCGACCGACGTAACTTCGTCGTCAGCCGTAAGCCGAGGGACTAACACATCGCCATTGAACGACTCGCATTCATCGTCAGCAATACGTCGAAGGGGCTGTATCCCTCACTACCGAACGACTTAACTTCGTCGTCAGCCGTAAGCCGAGGGACCAACCCCTCGCCACTGAACAACTCGACATTCGTCGTCGACAATACGTCGAAGGGGCCGTACCCCTCTCTAGCGACCGACGTAACTTCGTCGTCAGCCGTAAGCCGAGGGACCAACCCCTTGCCATTGAACGACTCAACATTCGTCGTTAGTTATAAGCCGAGGGGCCGCACCCTTGCCACTGAACGACCTTTATCGTCGGTAGTAAATCGAAGGGGCCGTACCCCCTTGTTACCGACCGACGTAACTTCGTCGTCAGCTGTCAGCAGATCGACCAACCCCTCGCCACTGAACGACCTGCGTCGTCAGCTGTAAGCCGAGGGACCAACCCATCGCCACTGACTCGAAATTCGTCTTCAGTAATAAGCCAAAGGAGCCGTACCCCTCGCTACCGACTGACGTAACTTCGTCGTCAACCGTAAGCCGATGGACCAACCCATCGCCACTGAACAACTCGATATTCGTCATCGGCAATGCATCGAAGGGGCCGTATTCCTCGCTACCGATCGACGTAACTTCGTCGTCAGCCATAAGTCGAGGGACCAACACTCGTCACTAAACGACTCAACATTCGTCGTCAGTTATAAGCCGAGGGGCTGCACCCTTGCAACTGAACAACCTTTGTCGTCGGCATTAAGTCGAAGGGGTCGTACCCCTTGTTACCAACCGACATAACTTCGTCGTCAGCTATAAGCCGAGAGACCAACCACTCACCACTGAAGACCCTCGTCATCAGTCGTAAGCCGATGATCTAGCATCCTCGCAACCGAGTGACTCTACTTAGTCGCCGGTCGTAAGACGAAGGAACTGTACCCCTCGCAACCAGACGACTCTCTTCATCGTCAGTCGTAAGTCAATGGGTTAACACCCTCGCAACTGAACGACGCTACTTAGTCGTCGGTCGTAAGATGTCACGCCACGCTTCCCTAACATGGAGGCGAGACGTGAAAAGGTCCGCACGAGAGTGGAGCTGTGAAGCCCCAAACCCGATAAGCGTCAATAAAACGTAATCAGGTCCATGTAACCACAAACGGAACAACAATAATAACACAAGGAGAGACAGAAATAAAATCTCATATCTCATAATTTGTCCAACATGAAAATTAAGTTCAACATCCAGAAAAGCCACCAGGCTAAAAGAAAGAGTCTAAGGCCCAGAACAAGGCCACACAGAGACAAACGTAAACAGAGTATAGGTGCTACGCACCGACAACAAAACAGCAGTCTAAAACAAAAGAGGAAAGCACAACGAAAACACTAGGACTGATTCCCAGTGTCCACGTACTCCTCGCCAAACGCAGACTCGGGCACGGCGTCCGCAACCACCTCGTCCTCCACAACGGACTCAGGCTCGTGATCTAACATGTGTCACCCAAAAGAGTAAAAGGGGCACATGTCAGCAAGTCTAAAAGACTTGGGCAAGGAAACTGAAGGTAATGTAAACTAGCAACCTGACAATTATAGTATGATGCATAGCATGACAAGTATCGCATGGGAATAACAAGTGAAGTACAAGTGGCAAGTAACAAGTGGTAGTTGTGACACGTAATGTCAAGTAACAAGTACAAGGGATCACTCAACGAGTGCCCTATTGCCCGCCGGCTGTGTTCAAGTACAAGTAAATCACGTCAAGTAAACACGTCGTGCACAGATATTCCGCCTGTTGGCTAGAGTGGCTGATCCGGCCAACTCCTAAGCTCAAGTGACCGTTTATCTCTACCCCTCCCACGTGTGTCGAGCCAGGGCATTACCCCCGAACACGGAATGCTCGCTTCTGTGACACGAGCCAGGAAGTGTGATTAACACGTATGGCGTAGGGTTATGCCCACGTATAGTGGGTGCCTAGCCGGAAACTAGTAGGTCGGGCATTGGCTATCAACCAACACATGGCCCGCTTCTGGAACACGAGCCAGGAAACACAAGTATTGTAGCGTGTGCTACGAATGCGACATACAACATGGTTAGCATGGATGACAATGTATTCGCGTACCGATAATCAAAATTAAACATGACATGGTAGTTGTGCAACATGGTAAAAGATGGTCCTAGCTTCGTTGTCAAGCTAGTTCCGGAATTTGCGCCTAGGCGAGTATCATTTCGTCGCCTAGTCTCTTTTACGCCTACAACAAACAAATGGCCTAAAACATGGCTTAAACCCTAAGTGGCAAGTTTCACTTGCCTAGCACCGGGGATGACGATCACGAAAGTTCGTCTCACGGATGCTAATCTACGGGGTAGTCGCTGTTATGGAGAAACAATCATCAAAACAACAAGTAATTTCATTAGGGTTCCACAAAACACAACGGGTTATGAAAACATCAAGAGATCGATTTATTACCGTGAGGAAGCGGAAGAAACACTCCCGAGAACCTAGGGTTCAGATCTGGAGGTGGATGGAGAAGTTTGGAGAAATATGGTTTTTGGGGGATTTTGGGGGTTTGATGAGATTTTGAGGTAGATGAGAGGTAGAATGTGTTGAGGGAGGGTTTGGATGATGGATTTTGGGCTTGGGATGAAGGAATAAGGGTTTGAGGTAGAAGGGGGCTCAATGGGGGAGAAACTAGGGTTTTTGGTCGAGAGGAGGAAGGAGAAAACATTTGGGAGGGGTTTAAATAGGATGGGCTGGCGGCTGCCCAGAAATTAGGGTTTTAACACAGATTAGTCGGTCAAAGAGCAACCACTGACCGACTAGTTTGGGAACTAGTCGGTCGGTTGACCAGCGCAGACCGACTAAGTGTAAACAGTAACTCCTGTACAGAATTAGGATTTAGATTTAGTCGGTCAATGAACAACTGCTGACCGACTAGTTTGACAACTAGTCGGTCGAGAGATGAACTTAGACCGACTAAGAAGGAACAGTAACTGATACCAAAAATAGTTGAAGAGTTAGTCGGTCACAGAAGTATTGCCGACCGACTAGTTTGCAACCTAGTCGGTCAACCAACGTTCTTAGACCGACTAACGAGAAACAGTAACTCCTGAGAAATTTAGAAAGCCCACTAGTCGGTCCATGAAGGCTTGCCGACCGACTAAATCGTCATCTAGTCGGTCGGTTCCCCTTCTTACACCGGCTAACGTGCACCAAAAGTTCCGATATGGAGCGCGGAGCTCCGGGATCGATTCCTAAGACTCCTAGGCTTGATCTAATAATAAGATATGACCGATACGAAGCCCGTCACGAACGACTTACTCCGAAATCGACGATTCTAAGGAAGAAGCTAAGAAAACGCGACGAAACGATCGAAAATGAAAGCTACGGTGACGAAAACCACACATGATGAGAAAATCCACCAAAACATATAATATAATATAATAAATCCAGATACATGAAAACCAGTCGTTACATAAGACGAAGGGGACGTACTCCTCGCAACTGGACAACTCTCCTCGTCGTCAATCGTAAGCCGATGGGCTAACACCCTCGCAACTGAACGACTCTACTTAGTCGTCGGTCGTAAGACAAAGGGGTCGTACCACTTGCAACCGAACGACTCTACTTAGTCGTCGGACATAAGCCGAATGGGCCACACCCTCGTCACCGAACGACATTTCTTTACTCTCCTAATTGATCATGGTCCATTCTTTCCTTCGATTGAACACATCACCTGACCTCAACCTACACAATCGGTTGAACTCTGGTGATGGGTGGCCATTGTTGAGTACATGGACCAGCCTATTAAGCAAGTAGATATACTCTACCGTTGGACGAATACGACCCGCGGTCCGTAGCGTTCGGGTTGAATGAGTCAACCAAACCTCCCTCATAACCCATTACTATTGGGTTGAACAAGTCAAATCTCTCCATAAATGGTCCATTTCTATAGCCTTAAAGAGAGGAGTAAATGGCCAGCATAAAGAGAGGAGTTACACCCTTTTGATGACTAATTCAAAGCACACTAATGGGACAATTAGTTGTCACTTAATGTGGAGGGAAGTTACTAGTCAATGAGGAAGATAAATATCTCCTAAAGAAAGGAGGGAAGGGAGGCCAGATTCTCCTGCGGGATATCTCCAAGAATGGCTAAGTACCACATAAAATATACTCTCTCATCCCTCACTCATAGATCTTCTTCTTCATCTTGCTCTATGATTTTTCATCTAATGGAGACTAACTTGAGTGTCAGAGGGAGATCAGTCGGACACCAACCCCAATCCCTAACGATTTTCTCATGTTGCATGATTATGAAGATATCGTACAGCTAGAAAAACATCCATCCGTGGAGTCCGATCCTAGCACCCTCGACCCGGAGACGCTCGTTCACGGGTTCCATCTCTCAGCTGACGAAGGATCGATCTAACGGAAACATCCACGTCGGCCCAACAACTGTATCGGTCATTTTTGGCCTTAACAGAATCCATATAAATATATTAAGAACATACAATGTAAAAAATTTATCATACAAATATTTAAAATTTAAAAATAAAATATATAGAGTGCATGCCTCACTTGGGCCCCATCTGGGCCTATCAGGTCAAGTATTTTAGCTAATATCTAATCCGTTTATAAATCAGACCCACAACTTAGACCCCAAGCCTGCTTTAATCGGGCCGGTTCCCAGGTTGGCCTAATTCTCAGTGCTAGCTACATTGTCTTGTAGTGTTTACGAGAATGGGATATGATGTTGCCACACTGGCATTTCTAGTTTTCAATCTAAGATTTTCGGAAAGAGCAATGAAAGCCTTATATAGTGTGATTACATGTCAATTCATGTAATATTGTAGGCAACAATCCTTTAATCACCAGATTTCGATTTAAGCTGATGCTGTCCATGTATATAACCTTAACCCCTCAAGATGGGTTTGCCATTTGGTCACAGAAATTTAGACATTGCATGTTAAGGCGAAGGGAACATGCTTTCATCAAAGCTTTGGCTGCCATTCACGCCCTTTAAAGAATTCACATGCGTGATACATGCCACTTATCTAGTACCTTGTAGTGCTTATGGTACTGTACTTGTCATCAGCTAAGGTCATGATAGATAGTGTTACATGCTTAGGTTTCATCACAGTCAGTTATCACATACTCTCTTTGATCATTTATATATGTCAATTTCAATTCGGTAGAAATTGTTTCATCACCTGTTTGACCACGCTCTTTGCGATGCCTTTTTGGAAGGGCATTTTGGAAACAAATATTTCATTATACTGTCAATGAAATCATGGATTATTGGACACCTCATATGCAGCGAGAACATCTGCACCGTATGTACATGTCACTCGAGTTGCCTCAATAAAATGCTGTTGGATCTTTAGATGGTTGTTTTAAGGAAACATTGATGGCACAATCCAAGATTTCAAAATTCTTCTTGTGGAGGTTGTCTTATTTATCGGCAAGCCGATTGTATGAAAAGGGTCAAGAACTGCCACCACATCCCACCTCGTTGTATAACATGTTTCTGGCTATCTCGGTTTTCTTGTTCCAGCAGTATTTGCTTAATTACCTCTCTTGGCACCTGATATTCTAGATTTTTGTGCATCCCTTCAAAACCAACCTCCCCTTGATTTTTCATTTGTGTATTATGCTTTTTTGGAGAATAAAAATATAAACTTCACAATCACAATTTTAGAGTTTGGTCCAGTTGTAGGGATTTTGTGTTGGTATCAGACCAATCTGGGTTCAAATCCCTTTGGACTTGCAATTTTATTTTTAGAAGGGATTCTTTTTGTCATGTTATCTCAATCCTTGTCATAATTTTGGATTTTTGGTTGGTACTTTAAGAGCTTCTTTACCTTCTTAATTTTACCTAATTTTCTCTAGTTCGTGTCTATTGATATTTTAATTAAAGCTACAAATGTTTCTAGCTATCTTAATCATTCACAGGACAAGTTGCATGAGAATTGATGCAATCAAGACTGTACAAAGCTTAAGTTGAACATTTTTTTGACTGTTTATGAAATTATCATGTGGTTGATAAAAAACGGGATGATGTTCAGGGAATCTTCTTTTTTCTTTTACAAGAATAATTAAATAAGAGTTTTCTTAAGCATGAGCTTGTATGATAGAGTTCTGACAGATATGGTTGGTTTGAGAAAGATAGACGAGAAAGAATGGGAAGAGAAAGGAACAAACAGAGGGTTAACTACTGAGCTACATTGGCACTTGCAGGGTGCCATGCCGAGGTGGCATGAACTTGAACTTCATTACCAATGGGAGGGTCTTACCTTTTTGATGAAATGGCTAATGATGATGATTGATTGGTATGCTTGCATGTGTTGCAGGATGATGCCGATCTGCACTAAGCTAATTAGAATTTGCTATGACTAGGTTCATAAGACTGATAACAACACCACCATCAAAGGAGAAGACATTTATAGTAAGTGTTGTTTTTTGCTCTACCTATTAATACAGTGGTCTTGTGTCCAAGACCTGGTTGTTAAAAGAGTGTGGTTTTGGGTAGGAGTTATTTATCACCCGAGTGGTCAACCTAGTCTCACCATTTAACACCCCTGACATTGAGATTATTAGTGTTAAATCATGTTGCATCAAGTCAAGGGCACTAATCCTATCATTTGACATTTGACATTTGATTGGATTATTTGGGAAGTTCTGCGTTAGTGATTATTTCTTGTGTTGTCCCCCATCTTATGGTTTGTTGTCTTTTGTTGTACTCTGAGTGCCATACATATGCAGCTTAATATTATTATCATTCTTTGTATCTGAATTTGACTTCGTCTATAATGGTGGCAACACTGAAAACTGAAATTTTCCTTCTCTACTGAAATGTCCTTTTAACAATGGGTGGCAGTCGGATGGGTGGGTGGGTGAGTGTCGACCTTACCCGAATAGGCTAGACATGTGCCCGATCGGATTAGTAAACTGTTATGAAGTGCAAACCTGAACATGACGAGCTGGTAGGCCGGGTAACCCAAACCCGACCTAGCTATTACCGTATTATCAGTAGGGGCACATATGAGTAATTTAAATAAAAAACAAAATCGGCAAGATTTGAACCTGCCGTCTTTTACCTCAGTAAAATAGGACAGACAAATAAACGCATGGGTCTCTTAACTATACAGTAGTATCATTTTACTAACCTCATAAGCCAAAAGCTTTCATAAGAGGCAAAAATGCTAGGAGAAACCCAGAATCAGTTATTTCTATTTCTACTTACAGTGAGTTAGCCAACCGAGCACGTAACCACATTAGAAGTAAAACTTTTATTAAGATAATATATAATTACATAAAAGGGTCACCACGGTTCAAGCAGTCTGCGCCTAAACAACCTGGTTAATAATCATGTCAGGCAGGTTGAGGTTGACCTGATTGCAACCCATATCCAATTACGGGTGACCCAACCCCGGAAATCTTGGGTTGGTTTTTTGTCTGGTCACCGCATCATGTCACAATTTCCACTCCTGCCTTTAATCAAGAGCATCTGAAGTCTGCATAAGTGTTTGATATGTTTGAACTCAGATAAACCCAAACACACTTCTTTTGCATGGGTACATAGTTAAACATTTTCTCATTTGAGCATCGAATGTGTGAATATGGTAGACATCGACTCTAATATCCAATGCTACATGGTTGTCACATTGTACTGTAGTCATATATTCCAAATAGGGTGTGCTACCTTGATAAAGAAACTTTTGGAGTTGGCACACTTTGTTAAAGGTTCTTTTGTTGGCATTGTTCTGATAGCACATCATATATTGCAGTGCCTTTTTGTACCTGTGGATTTAAAAATAAGCATGAGGAAGAGATTTGGTTTACTTGGCCACGTGCACATTCCACTTTGATGGTAGACTTCTAAGCATGATGAAGATTTGGCTTACTTGACCAAGCGCACGTGCCTTTTTGATATTAGATTTCTATAATTCTCAGGCAAACATGAAGTTTTACCAAAAAAAATTGGCTTCTGACCCCTGGAAAACTACATTAAACATACAGCTCTTCTCCCGGGCAATATTAAATAATGCTGTCTGTTTTATCTGGCTTGCTAAGCTATCATTCAACTTATGCTAGCATTTTTGTTTGCAATATTGTGTCTATGTATACCTTGCCTATTTTGGGAAGACGGTTGATTTATAACGGGCTTCCTAATGTGGCATTTTCTTACTGCCCTATTGGTGCATTTCTTTAAAGAACATAGATCTCTCCTTTCATGCTTCGCTTAGTGAATCCATGCTACGAACATTAACGCATATGATACTTTCCTGTAATGCAGTTGGACTCGGATGATACTTATCCCCTCCTCGTATATGGGGCTGGTGCTCTAGTTGCTTTGTGGCTGTCATCTGCGGTTGTCAGTGCCATCGATTCCATCCCTGTGGTAAGTTCCTCCTCAAGATCTTGTACTTTTCCCTTTAAATTTACCTTGAGAATCGGCCAGCTAACTTCCTACAACATGTGAAAGCAGTTCCCAAAGGTGATGGAAGCGGTAGGTCTTGCCTACACCGTTTGGTTTAGCTATCGGTATCTCATTTTCAAGGTGACATTTCAAGCTCTTCGTATTACTTCAGAAGATGCTCCGTGTACTTAAAGCACGCACACTAATACTTGATCGTGTTGCGTTTGCAGGAAAACAGGGATGAATTGCTTGCAAAAATTGAAGACATTAAGAAGCAGATCATTGGGACGGATGATGATTGATGTGCCAGGACAGAATCTCCCTGCAATTTTGTTTCCCATATACAAGTTCTGTCAAAACTCTGTAGTACTTAATTCGGTTGAATTTGATGATGATGTCGTTTGATTCGTTATACGGATGAGGAACAGGTAATTGTGTAAGCTGCATGTCACAGGTTGAGTTATGTTTGCCATTGTTGTCGATAAGATGGCTCAGTCGGTTTTGCAATGCCCTTTTTGTTTCATTTTGAAAATACATATACCGAGTCACCATTCTGGAAATCTCCTTCGATATCAATTGTACCCTGGCTGTGTAAGTTTGCGAAATTTTCTTCAAATCCCTGCGAAATCTCCTTCGATGTCAACTGTACCCTGGATGCGTAAGTTTGCGGAATTTTCTTCAAATCCCTGCCAACGTTGTGACCTGTTTAGTTCCCTTTAATTTGATGGCAATCACTGCCTTAAACAGGAGAATGTTTGCTTTGTACGACTTAGAAGGGCTTAGATAAAGAACTAACAAGGTTCCAATTCGGGATGGATTCCTCAAATCATGTGCAATTACATCGTGCAGAGGGACTAGGAGAGTTATGGATGGGACTCCTAGTTTCTTCTAGAATTAGTGAAGGATTTGTAAAGATGATGACATGACATGTCCAAAGAAATCTAATCGGACTTTGATCATGTCTATTCTCATCCCTAGGACCAGTAAAATTGTAGGATACTACCCAAAAAAAACACAAAACAAATAGATAGATAAAGAAATAATTAAATTTAGAAAAACCTTCTTCTGAACGTTGGTCCCATTCTCAAATCCTGCTCTCGCTCTCAAACTCCCCCAATGAAAACAAAACTCGTTCACTCTGCATCCGCTTCTTCCTCCTCCCTCCCATGGATCTCCCCGCTCCAATACGTCCCCTCACCCACGCCCGCTCCCTCCCCACCACCACCACCACTCCCTCAACCCCCACCTACCCGCCCGCCCACCCGCTTTCTCACCCACCCAACCGCCATCCGCCTCCTCACCCGCGCCACCGACCCACAGAAAGCCCTGGACCTCTTCAACTCCCTCGCCCACCAACCCGGCTTCACCCACACCCACTCCACCTACTCCTCCCTCCTCCTCACCCTCGCTCGCTTCAAGAAGTTCCCCACCATCCTCTCCATCCTCGCCCACCAGCTCCCCCTCCAGCCCATCCCCTTCCAAGAATCCCTCCTCCTCAACCTCATCCCCTCCTTCTCCAAATCCAACCTCCACCACCACATCCCCCTCCTCTTCTCCTCCATCCTCCCCGTCACCCGCCGCCGGCCCTCCCCCAAAGCCCTCGCCGCCTGCCTCGACCCCCTCGTCGAGGCCGGCCGCGTCGACCTCGTCGATATCATCCTCTCCGTCTCTCGCCGCGATCTCCGGATCGAGCCCAACGCGTGCGTCTACAACATCTTGATCAAGCACTGTTGCAGGGCGAAGAAGGTCGACGATGGGTTCAAGGTTCTTGAGCTGATGAGGAGGTCGGGTTCGGAGTCGGCGAGGCCGAATCTGGTCACCTACTCGACCCTGATGGGTGGGCTGTGCAGGGAAGGGAGGGTCAGGGACGCGTTCGAGGTGTTTGAGGAAATGATTGAGAGGGATGGGATTGTGCCGGACCCGCTGACGTATAACGTGTTGATCGACGGTTTCTGTAGGGCGGGGAGGGCGGAGAAGGGGAGGGCGGTTCTGGGGTTTATGAGGAAGAACGGGTGCGAGCCGAACGTGTTCAACTACTCGGCTTTGATGAATGGGTTTGTTAGGGAAGGGAGGGTGGAGGAGGCGAGGGGGGTGTTTGAGGAGATGAGGGAGGCCGGGGTGGAGCCGGATGCCGTCGCGTATACCTCGCTGGCCAGTTGTCTCTGCAGGGATGGGAGGGTCGACGAAGGGCTGGAGCTGGTGAGGGAGGTGAGGGAGAAAGGGGTCAAGGCGGATGCCGTCACCTATAACGTGGTGATCGAGGGGCTGTGTAAGGTAGGGAGGGTCGAGGAGGCGATGGGATTGCTGGAGAGGTTGCCGTTTGAGGGTGCAAGGTTGAACGTCGCGAGCCATAGGATTGTGATGAATTGCGTTATCGGGAGGGGGGAGATGGAGAGGGCCGTCGCGCTGTTGGGGTTGATGCTAGGCAGAGGACTTGTGCCTCACTTTGCAGCTTCGAATCAGTTGTTGGCTGGATTGTGTGAGATGGGCAAGGTGGCGAATGCGACCGTCGCATTGTATGGTTTGGCCGAGATGGGGTTTCGCCCGGAGATTGCCTGCTGGGAGCGGTTGGTCGAGTCGGTGTGTCGGGAGAGGAAGCTGAAGGCAGTGTTTGAATTGTTGGATGGCATAATCATCGCCGATGGCCAAGCTCAGTGTGCAAGTATTGTTTTTGAGACCAGCAAGATGAATTGATGCAAGGGTTACTAACTAATAGTTAGCTTACCAAGCTGATGTAGCTAGCGTAGCGGCCATCACGTGGGCCCAGCAGATCTCTCTGACATCCCTCGTCAATCGCCCTCTCTAATCCAAGTCCTCAACCGTCTAACGTCAAACCGTGCCCGACACCGTGACGTGCTCCGCCGCCTCCGTCATTTCTCCATTTCTCTTACGCCACTCGTTGCCGATTGGGCTCCCGCACATCCCTTGTTTGCTTGCTGCCTGCGCTCGAGTCCATGGCATCACCGTTGGCTACGAGTCATAGTCGCCGTTGCCAAGAGTAGGCGTGGATAACCCCCATCTCTCTCTTCCAATAAAAATTAATTTTTAATGTTAGGTAAAAAAAATGTACTGTTTCCCTGCAATTAATTTGGCTAAGATTTTAGGAAAAAACACTTTGATTAACATTATATTATTATTATTTTGGAGTTATTAGATGTTAATTTGGATTTAAAGAAAATCATATATTTAAATTAATTTTTAAAATAAGTTTCTCAGCATTCAACTTTGTTATCTAATTCAAACATAAAAAAGTTATCTCACCCTTACTTTCCAATAAACTTTTCATCTAAATTAATAAAAAACTTTACTGTTTACATATTACATCCAAATACAAAAAAGCTACATTGGTCACAGAACATCTCCGACCCATACTTTCCTATAAAATTTTCATCTAAATCAATAAAAAAACTTTACTCCTTCCAAATTCGGATTCATTTCACACCTCAACAATTGAAATCTCGTCTTTTCATGACACTTGCATCAACGAGGAGAGATCATCAGAGCATACTTTTGGCACAAGAAAATGCAGATGAAGATGGTTGGTTCATGCTGTTAGCACTTTCGACAATGGAGAATGCGGCCAAAGGATTGATAGTGATGAGTGCGCTTCAGCACATCTCCTCGTTGCTTCCCAACTTTTATCGGTTGCCTCCAATATCACACCGTACGATAACTTATTTAGAACAAAACGGGCATGCATTACATTTTCAAATATCATCAAATATTGATCAAAGCTACTTGAATGTTCATATATTATAAAATGGACAATTAGCTGTAGAGGAACAATGATGACTTTCTCTTGAATTAACACCCTGCATACTTCCCTTGCTTTATTTTAGCAGTGTCTCAAATCATATGAACATTTATGTTCTCCCTCTTACTTGTTTATAGAATTTTTCATGTTTTTAACTAATAAAGGCAGGCAATGCAGAATAGAGCGGTAACGGGCAATCTCACATCAAAGGTGTGGCTCAAAAATGCAAGTCACGGCTCAAATATGCAAGTCATGATGATTTCGTGATTCCTCGCATGGATTTAGTTTTGTGTCTGTATAACAAATAGACATACATAGAATAATCAAGCAATCTACATATTATGATACTAACCAAAATCCACAATACAATTAAAAATGCCACCAGCATGGTATACAGATCAAATCAGTGGCTATTACTTTTGGAGTTATGGCATAATTATTTTTAATCCTTAATTTTTATTTATGGAGAGTAACCTATTCGTAAATTATGAGTTTGCAACTATGCTTTGCCTGGTGGGACATCCAAAACAAGTAAAATAATTCAGTTAATTTCTAAGAATAGGATGCAGCTTTCGCAACAAAGTACATCTAAGCAAACTACGTAACATAAAAGATTTGAGAGTTACCAAGGATAAAGTCCCTCAAGGAAAATATACGCCAGATACAACAAAAGTGTATGCATCCCAATTACCCTCTATATTTTTGGTGCATCATCCTCCAGGGAATTGCACGCGATATCTATCTAATTACATGCTGATGGTCCTCAAGAATAAGCAAAATTAACCATGTTACCATACAGAATTATATCTGGTTCCAAGGCCATTGCATGTCAATATCAAGCCCTTGTGGCGATTGAGATAATCCTGGAATGCAACTATATGTGTTAGGAAAGAACACTAAAATGGCAGAATATTGAACAGATACATCAAAATATAAGATTTACATCAATATTACCCCGCAAACTGCTAAAATTTGAACATGAATAGCAGAAGATGATAGCATATACATCAAAGGCTTTCAAAGTTTCAGTGGGGAAGGGCAGCTAATGTTCAAAAGAACCAAACTCTTTACCTTCCTTTTACAATTTCTAATTCTCACCATAGAATAAATTCAATTTTCAAATCAACAGTAAGATATCTAATCAAGAAGGATACCATTTTCATAGAACAATAATTTCGTATAATGTCATGTTGAAGAGGTCCAGACAACTGAATAAGCATTAATAGCTTGCACAATGAAGGGCTTAAATTTCATTAATGAATTTCCACGAAGCGTGAAAGAAAACATTGAAGCAGGCACTCAGCAAAGGGCTATATAATACAACGTTCATGCATGTTTTGAAGCCTTCAGAAGCAACTTTGAGTTCGAGCATTAAAAAAACTCATAATTTAGAAATTCCACAAAGTATCAAAGGAATACTCGTCTTGTTGGATGCAGAACACTGTTCAAGAATGTGTTTTAAACATGACACAATTTGCTTTGACGTTCACTTCAAAACATGGATTCATCTATCATTCTTCTTCAAAGCATATAGTTTAGAAGTCTGTTGAAGAGTTACACACTCTTTCTTTACACCAGATGGTCTTAGGTGGTTAGTTATTAAATATTGAATAACCCCAATATATGTTTTGGTAACGATCGAACAATATGCTTGCATTAACTTATTTTGTGTAGATATAGCAAAGCATTTGATGAGGTGTCAATGCCCAATATTAGACGCATCATCTATGACAAGGACATGGACGTTATCGATACATCATTTGAGCTCATTATGTTGTATTTTATATCAATTGTGTATATTCATTTATTCATCTACAGATTTAATGTAAAACTGTCACACCCCGCTCACCAAGGACATGACTGTTTTTCGCAAAAATTGACAGGTCCTGCGGATAACCAGTGAAAAGAATCTAGGTAACAAATAAAGGTGTACCAAAATGCTCATATGAAAATTTCATTAATACATGCGAGTTACAAAAGTCAGAACATCATACTCTCACAATACACAAGATACATCAGAGATGCGCTCGCAACCTCACGAATCAAAAGTATGTGCTCTCCACGACAAACTCGGTGTCCTCAAATACGGGGCCTCCTCTGGTTCCGTCTCAGCACCTGACGGTGCAACAAAAAACGGAGAGCCGCCAGCATGTCAATGGTAAATGACAGTAATTCTAGAATTTGGAATTAAACAATTATGAGTATAACTAAAAACAGGAACCGAAAGCAAGTTACAAAAGTCAGGCATGCAAGACAGTTTACCGTTTAAAGTTACACTATCATGGTTCTAACAGTTACACCAATCCTATGTCGTGAATCATATTAGAAAGTACAGTAAGCAACCATGAGTCCACCTTGTACCACGGAGACGCCCACTCAGACCGGGCCTAAAATAACAATAGGATGAGGCTCTGAGTTCAGAACAAAGACAGAAGGGACACACAAATTAAGTCCGACAATACTAGTAGGGGTCCATCGAATTCATGATTAGACACGACCGGAACACCTGATGATGTCATGTAATCAAAAGCATGGCTCCAGTCACTTTCACACACACTAAAATGATTACCCCAAAATCAGTGAGTTTGTAGTTTTAAGTGCATGTCAAGGGGTACATCTCTCAGTGCCGCAGGGATATAATACAAGTGTTGTTCTAGTAGGCTAGTATTTGTTTGCCAAACATGCATCATGAAATAAGATTTCTAAAACAAGTCCAAGAGTCATATCAAAACTAGCTAATATGATTGGTGTGCCATGTGAGTCAAATCCAGTCAAGTAACATGATTCTAACAATTTAAAGGAGTTTATGCCACAGATTGGGTGGCAATCAAAAAATAAAACCAACATGTCATGTGCATGAATAATAGCAGTTTTTTTCATCATAACACATCCAAGCATATTACTAATTTCTGATGTTATGAGACAACATGTAGCAGGTAATATATCGAGCTAAACATGGTAGCATGTAATAAATGAAATAACAGACGAAGCATGTAGCAAGTGATGTAACCATCTAAATATGAATAGCATGCAACACTTGGTATAATAGTCTAACCTGGATAGCATGTAGCGAATGATATATCAAACTGAAACATGAGGAAATAACAATAGAGAGATATGCAACTGTGATGATCTCAGAGAGTTCTCATCATCGATCGTTCTAAGAGTCATCCATTTTTTAAGCTTTCACATTTTCAACAGACGGGTCTCATCAAGAATAATTTTCAGTAGTTAATGTTAAGGCTAAAATATCCCATGATGTAACAAGCAGTAAGAGGGGCAAGACCCAGTCAAAAGTCCACGGGAAACGCCCAAGTCGAAAGCCAACAACAAAGGCCGAAACCTCATCCAACATCCCAAGACAAAACCCAAGTACAAGGCCAGCAACAGCACCAACATCCACAGAACCAACTCGCAGCCACCAATCAGCACCACAAAACACCAACCGAACCGACCAAAACACCGCCAGAACATCATGGCCAGAAAAGGCTAGAACAGAACCCTTCGGCCCAATAAGCACACCAAAACAGAGGGCCAAGCCCGACACGGTAGGGGGCAAGGCCCCAATAAAACTCATGTCAGGGGCAAAGCCACATGCTAAAGTCACGGCAAGGGTCAAACCCCCCAAAGAGACCCACTGCACGGGCCAGGCCCCTAAAAGAAGTCATAGCCAAGGATAAGGAGCCCACAGAGGGTTACTGCAGAGGCAAAGCCCCAGGGGAAAAAGCCAAAACAACTCAGGTGTCATCTGCAGCAGCGGCGTGGGACAACGACGAGGGTCACCACTGAGCCCAAAGCTCAGACAAACATCATCGCACATCACCGCATGAAAAATTAAAGAGTTTAAAACCCAAAACAGTATTAAAATGATTTACCGAAGATCATCGGAACATTCGAGCCATGTCACATCGTCGTTGAGCAGCTGCGATTGCTCGGCTGTGGATAGAGATGAAAACCTAATGCAAACCAAACCCTAACAGTAAATCCGAACTCAGGGGAAGAGGAAACCAAAGAAATCTTAAGAAAAATATTTTTCCTTGAAATCCAAAATCCAAATCAAAGAAAGTTTATAGAGGAAGAGAGAGCATGTGGAGCACGGAACAGGGTAAAGGGGCAGTGGAAACATTGCGTAGCTGACGTGCGCCGACCCACAAAGCAGAGGACTTAATGTAATGCGACGGGAGATGGGAGAGAGATTTGGAGAGAGATTGTGACCTGTGGGGTGTCAAACACTCGAGTGCAAGGGGGTGTAATAGGAGAGAGACGAGCGACGAGCGTGATTAAAGGTTTCATGTCGAGAGGTCTGTCGACTCAAATGGAGAGAGAAAGAGGGGTCATGCTGCTGCAAGGGCTTCCTTCTTACCGAAGGAAGACCGAGAGAAAGAGAGGTGGATTGGAGGGGCTCGGGGTGTGCGGTTCGCACGTGAGGGGGGTTTAGTGAGAGGGGATATGGGCCGTAGAGATGGGTCTCGGAAAAAACAAAAGAAAAAAGAAAGAAAAGGTGGTAGCAGGCTTAGGATGTGGTTTGGGCTCTGCAAACAAAAGAAAGAAAAAGAAGAGAAAAGTTAGAAAAGTAATTCTCTTAAAATGGGGTCACTACAAAAACCTTGAAGATAGACTCACACACATCATTTAATAGGTTTCAAGACTTAAAAATCATATATCTTCATACTTCAATCATATCACCTTGATTCTAATTTATTTCTTAGTTACTAGTGTCATTGGTTGATCAACAAATCCCGATGATCGACTGACACATATTCGTTCTTCATTGTTCAAATTCAGCTTTCATTAGTCGACTACTACATAACACATTCATTGATTGACTAATCAGACTAATAAATCTTTATTTGATTTTAACAATCAGTCGACTAATTTAGACATTAGTCGATTAATTAAATTTGCTTGCCATCAATATATTGATTAGTTGACTAACACACTGATTAGTCTACTAACGCGGATTTATTTAACTTTGATATTTTACTATTAATCGATTAATATGCTTCCTAGTCGACTAATGCAGACCACAAATCTTTCGTTGGCTTGAACAATTAATCGACTAATGTTCTTCCTAGCCAACTAACAGTCCCATTTTCTAGATATCTTTTTATAATATATCCGTTGAATCAGTTACAATAACCATATTTCTAAATGTTTATGAACGTTAGAATTAACACACACACACACATATGGATTGAGTTCATTCACATTTTGGCTTTTGTAAAATTTTATTTTCATTCTCTTGTACCAAGAACAAAGCTAAAACTATATCCATTCTTTCACGTTCCCGTACTATATAACAAAAAATCACTTTTAACCATCTTTTGATACACAAGCACGTGAATTCAAAGCTTTAGGAGTATGTGTACACTTTCTACGACAAATTTCCCCTTTAATGTTTGGGGCAGGAAAGATTCTCTTTGGTTTTGAGTGTTTCGGTCTCAAGATGTTGAGATTGTATTGTGCAATTAGTAAAAATTAGTTGTTAAGTTGTATAATTTATTCTTACGGGTTTGCAAGAGTGAGATAGTGAAAATCTCAAACAGAGAAGTTTTAGGAACTAGAGTATATGTGGAGGATCAAACCAGCATAAACGCATGTATTTATGATTGGTCACTTAACTGGTTTGCATTGTCTCTATTTACTGTATTTAATTGCAGGCTATCCATTACAGCAATATTTGGTTGTTTATTCATCTTATCACTAATAGTCGATGTTTAGGGCATAAGAGTTCATGCATATTCATTCACAAGATCCAATAGAAATATGCCCACCCATATAATGAGTTGTTAAATGATGTTCTGACCTTAGCAGGCTATTTTACGATAAACAGATTTAACCATTTTTTTTCAAAGAAATTCATCCAATTGCAGTTACTATGATTGAGAATAACATCGATAAGAAGAAAACCAATACCACAAAATTTAGACAATAATCACTTTTACCCATTCTTCTTATTAAGGGTCATCCCCTCTATTTGCCCCTCATATCCTTAAGAAAGTGGGAAATGGTTGTTCTGGGACAGGAAAATTGAAAAAAATGAAAATAAGAGATTATAACATGACATAGAGGATAAAGGTTATCCTCTTTTAGAGATCATAGCAGGACACTGATGCACACTCCTCTCTCCATCTCCCCCACTCACAGCAGAATTGAAGGCGTAAAAATGCAGAACATCAAACCGAGCCTGCAGAAACAGCTACCTAACTTGTAGAAGCTTGTTGATGCAACAAAGCTATTCTCATAGCTGTAAATACACATACCATATACTGAATCTATGTTTAGTAGGCAATATAAAGCTTATTCAGAAATTTTGGTTTTTTAGTTGAAATAACTGACAAAAATTATGAGGGAAATACAGCCTATGACGTTACTGTTTTCCTTGTAGTCTGACTTGTACCTGATTTTTAGGTACACAAGTCAGCCCCTTTAATTTCTTAACCTATTAGGATGATGAGATCAAAATACAGCACAAGATCACTTGATATTGATGAGTTGTTACTTGTTATTAAACCACATTTGATAGAAACAGGAGGGAGGAACTAAACCATGATTGATATGGTATTCTAAACTAATAAGCAACAAGACCAATCATGTCAATCTTAAATTTATCGGCGCATAAATGGAAATAAGTGTTGTAACATGTCAAGTAGATGTTAACTAAATATAATTTATAAGAGATTGATACTAACCATGACATTGTGATCTAGGACATGCATGATTCCTTTCCTGTCATACTCTCGTCTTTTAGCAGGATCACTTAGAACTGTTTAAAGAAATATTCGAGCAGTCAGCCAGAAACAAGTAACTTGTAACAGCATGCACATACTATAAAATCGACCATAATGCAAGTAGCATGGAAATAAAGTATAATTTGGACAAATTTTGTGCAAACTATTCCTGTTTTTGGTTCATTATCGTATTTTTATTACATAGTGAAGTAAAACTTTATAAAGAGAACATATAAGAAAAATGGAAATAGATGGGCATGCCGTTCAATGTATTTAAGACAAATACTAAAACACATCAGCATAGCACTTAATTTAATGGATACGTAGAAGTTCCATTAACTGAGTTACACTCTTGAGCCACAACCCAAAGGAAAGGAGGTGTCAGAGCAATGTGGATGGAATTGTTTGTTTGGAAAAAATTTCAAAACGGGCCAAATTGGAAATAATTTTAAACCCCGACATAATTTAAATTTAATTACAAAACATGTCAGATTTAATTAACAAATTGACGCTGAAAATGTCCAGTATTGGTAACTCCGGTTTAAATCGATCAGGATTGACAACTTCGGTCAATTTATGTGTCCTCGAAATGATCGGTCACTTTATGTATCCTGGAAATGATCGGGGTTGATAACCCGACCATTTCATTGTAATAGCTATTGCGAAATGATCGGCTTGCTAACTCTAGGCGTTAATGCCTCAAAATGACCGGCTTACTAACTCTTGGCATTGATAACCCAGACCATTTCATTTCATTGTAATAGATATTGAGAAATGCCTCAAAATGACCGGCTTGCTAACTCTATTGAGAAATGCCTCAAAATGACCGGTCATTTGATCTCAAATGATCGAGTTGCCAACTCTAGGCGTTTTGAAATCTTCCACTTCACCGATGTAGCGAGAAGTTAGTTGGCTTTTAAATTTAAATTTGAATTTGATTGATTTTTCAAATTATTTTTAATTTTCGGCTTATTTTGAAACTTCATTCTTGTCTGATTGTCATATGCTTATATGAGTGTACTGAGAATAGTAGATCCCCTTTTCTCTTTGATCGTTTTGTTGTGGGTTTTTTTTTTCTCTTTTTGTCTCTTGGTTTTGGTCGGGGGAGGGGACCAGTTGACTCACATGTATGGGATTTTTGTGATTCATGTAGACCTACATCATGTTCTATGCTTAGTAATGAAAAGTCGTTTCACCACTGTCTAAAGAAATGAAAGATCGCCTGGAAAATTCTGATGCAGAAATTTGAAAAAAGCACCAAGTTGGTTCTACACTCTTTGATCATATAGAGGAAATGGGTATACATAAAAAAACAGGGGGCCCATGCAACAGAACAACCCCTCTATATACATGCAGTGATAGAGGGACTTTGTTACGATTTGACTCGAAATCTAATTTGAGTTCTAATTAAGTTAGATTTTCTATCTTATGTTTTTCTTTTTGTGTGAGTTTCATGTTATTTAAGTCATAGTTTGGGTTACAATCATGAATATTGGTTCAACTTGATATAAAAGTCTTTGGTTTAGTATAAATAAAAACTCGAATTTGTAAGTGTTTTGAGATATTTTTGAAAGATTCTTGCGAAATTTGTGTATTTTGAGTTGGTGGGCGATGAATAAAATTAGAAAAGAATTCTACTTACATATCATATGTTTCATTTTATTATTTGAATTTTACTTTTGTCATAACAAATTAGTATCAAAGCCGAGATGATGAATTTGTCGTCATGCTTCCTTAATGACGACCAAGATGGTTATGAGTCAGCAATAGATAAATGCACCAAAAAGAAAACGTTGGTAAGAAGTTAGAATTATTATGGTTCATTGGTGATTTTGAAAGGTTCTTTATTTTTTGCTTGATGCTAAGTTACTATGATCTGATTGAGTTGACGGATCATAAAGTCAGAACGGTCCAAGATGTTGGTTGACCACAAAATAAGGAAGATGGTGGTGATAAGGGAACTGAAAGTAAGGAAGGTGAGCGCAATTGCTTCCAAAATGCTAGTGAAGATTCGAGTCAAGTCGGATAATGATTTTTGGTTTAAGTTGAAGTAGATTATAATCAAAGGGAGTTATTTATAGTTTTTTAAAGGTTATCGCATGGGAGACATTCATTTGGAGTCAAAATGAAGATCATTAGGATTTGACTCAAAATCTAATTTGAGGTCTAATTGAGGTGTGATACTTTTTTATATTATTTTATTTTGTATAAATTCTATGTTATTTAGGAATCAAATTTGGGCTACAGTTATGAATAGTAATCCATTTTGATCTTGAAATATTTGGTTTAGTATAAACAAGAGATCATGGATCGAACTATATCAATAGCTTTTTGTAAGAATTTGTAAGGATTTTAGAGGTGTTTTGGGAGATTCTTGTGAGATTAATGTATTTTGATTTGGTAGGTGATAAATAAATTTGGAAAAAAATCAGCACCCAAATCTTATGTTTGTTTTATTATCTGAATTTTTCTTTTGTCGTACCCCTGTACAACATCTCATTCATTTTAATCATCTTGACAGATCAGTTAGTTGACCTTTGGAGAAACAATAAAACAAAAGGGAATGTCAGTGTTGTTGGTGAGAAAGAAGCAAATCATGTGTACATTTAATCAGATTGAAAGCTAAAAGGAAAGATGTGGCAATAGCCCTATAAGTACCCAAGTTTGAACTAAATTGAGACTGATGGCCAGCGGCACAAAATGTAACACATACAAAATTACATATATGCTAAAGAAAGTGGATGCTCAAGGTTAATGTTCAAGGGTGAAATCCAACAAGAACGAAAGACGGTTGAATGTTTCAATATTTAAGCCAGCATACAAGAAAACAACAAAATAACGGTTCAATTTTATACAAGAAATCCTAATGAAGCAGCAGCAATGTCAACCATGGTATCGGATATTGTGTCTTCGCATAAATTGTAGTATGGTTCCTCTCGGACAACATAAAGAAATTAAGATATTACTTCTTACTTGTATGGGGAGTCCCAAACAAAGCGTTACACTTACCTGTGTATGCTTCATTTATCTCCTGGAATCTTGAGGTTGAGTTTTCATCACCCTTTTTCTTATCTGGGTGCCATTTCTGTAACAAAAGATGAAAAAAAAGTGATGTAAAGAATTTGTTCAAGTAAAATAAACAATCTAGCATGATCAACCAAATGCTACTATAAGAAAAGGAACAAAACTAAGATGGAGCTCACAACTAATGATATTGGTAAAGCCATAAACTAGTAACTAAAGATATATATAACTCAAAAGTTTAAACTAGTAGGTAGAGGCTCAATCCCAAATTTATGGGCATCAAATTTTTTCAATTTTATCAATGCGAGACTATTATTCTCAACCCCGCTCAAACTAATGTGTGATTCTTAAGTTTGGATATTAGATTTTTTTTTCATAATCGGGACAGAATCATGATTCATATTACTTTTAGCTTCGGATTAGGTCATTACAGAGACATGATAAATTCAGTAAACGAATTAGATAAAAATACAAATGACCATTAGACCAGTATAAATGGTCATGACAGGAGTAGAAGAGAAATGATCATCATGTGATTTAGCTCAGAAATCAAATGACATGACAAGATGAAACATTCGGCGTTGATACCGTATACAAGAAGAAACAAGATTGAAAGGTTGCTCACAGGGCCACAACTAATTATATTTGTAAGATCAAACTAGTTATTGAAGCCATATCTAACCCAAAATATTAAGCCAATAAGTAAAGACACAATCCTTAATTTATGAATCTCAACTTCTTTCCAAAAAAATTCAATGTGGGACTCTTATTCTCAACAACTACAAAATGGACGGCTTATATAAACAGAACAGATCAAGTCTAAGAACTTGATGATGTGTGTAGATGTCTCTCAATTGGGCGAAACAGCTTCTGCAATAAACAGGACAGTAAAGTCCACTAACCTATGCAACATGTCATTCCAATATCAAGAAACAAAATACCGGTATTAAATAAGTGAACAACAAAAAAGAGAAGAGTGTGCTAGAAAGCAGTACGAACCAAAGCCAGTTGAATATAGCTGGACCTGATATTTTCTTCAGTGGCATCATAATCAACTTCCAGTATTCTGTAGTAGTCCTGCATGCAAGGTAGTAATTAAGTCCAGTAGGTGTAGAAGATCTCACATGGTTTAGAAAATGTTTAATGACTACTATACTGATATATCTTTGTGTTGGGGAAACTATCGACTCCAAAATATATTACTATGTATGAAAACACAAAACAAATTGTAGCAAGGCCAACAAAAACAGATCGTATGTTTAGGAATAACCACATCAGAAAAACAGAAGATGGATATATACCAAGTTAGATAATTTATATCTAATTTGCCTTATTCAGAACATGCATGTTCACAGGATGAGCTGCATAAGAAATCAGAGGTGTCTACATATAAGCATTTCACATGCATAACATAAATGAAATGAGCTTGATATACGACAAAATAAGGCATCAGCTTAAAGCGAAAAGGTCAAAAGTAACATATGACTTCAAGAATCTAGATTCATTTAAGTCCTACTGGAACCAAGACAGAAGCAAGCATAATCAAAGTGGATATTGAAAGGGCTAGCAAAATCCCGGAGACATTGGCCACCCCAGCTAGATGGTATAAATGGATGAGCACTATGAAACGGATTCTGCCAGCATCAACACAATACTGATGATTAAGAAGTAGAGCATATGGTATATTAGAGTGGAAGAAGGAGATAGTTTCTATATTTCTTAATTACTTTGGTTACAAGAGTTAGCCCATATAAATACTATATTCATCATGATTGGGCACAAGAAAACAATCATAAGAAACTAGGGAAAATGACACAAGGAACTAAGGGACATGACACGAGGAACTAAGGGATAATACAATTTCCTATACATACTCATGATTATCTTAACACCCCCTCCCCTACAACTCAAGGTGGGTCAAGCAGCGAGAGTTTGGATAAGAAAAGCTTAAGTTGAGCTTGTGTTTGCGCCTTGTGAAAATATCAGCCACCTAATTTTTGGAGGTAAGATACGGAAGGGAAATCCTTTGAGCATCATATTCTTGACGAACCAAGTGACAATCAACTTCGATATGTTTTCTGCGTTTATGAGGATTTGTAGCAATATGTATGGCACTTTGGTTGTCACAATATAGCGGAGTATGAAGTGATACAGTTACGTCCATGTCAAGTAACAGAGTACGCAACCATTTTAGTTCTGCTACAGTGTCTGCCATTGCACGGTGCTCAGTCTCAGTACTAGATCTAGACACGGTGACTTGTCGTTTGCTATGCCAAGAAATAAGAGAGAAACCAATGAATATGCAATAACAGTAGTTGAATGACGAGTATCAGGATCATCAGCCCAGCCTGCATCTGAGTATCCACAAAGTGAGAGAAGACTACGAGGAGAACAACAGAGAGACCGTTGATGAGTACCCTTAATATAGCGTAGCAAGCGAAGGAGATCGGCAAAATGTGTGTTGGTTGGTGCATTGACAAATTGACTTAATATATGTACAACATGAGCAATATCTAGTCTGGTGATGGTGAGGTAAACAAGGGCATCAACAAGCTCTCGGTAACGTGTTGGATTTGGAAGCAGGTGTACATCATTTCGTCGTACTTTAAATTTAGCTCCATAGGAGTAGAGACAGGAGACGATGTGGAAACTGATGAGTCTGCAAGAGTGGCTCGAGCAAGAATGTCGTAGATATACTTCTGTTGAGAAAGAAGATATCTTTTAGCAAAGTATGCAACCTCGATGCCCAGGAAATATCTAAGATAACCAAGATCTTTCATCTCAAACTGTTGCTAGAGAGTCTTTTTGAGTGAATCAATGGCCGCAATATCATTCCCTGGAATGATCATGTCATCTACATAAAGGAGTAAAATGACACAACGCTGAGATGTCTACCGATGAAATATAGCATAGTCAGCCAGACTCTCTTGAAAACTGACTGTGAGGATAGACTGACGAAATTTTGCAAACCAAGCACATGGTGCTTGTTTAAGACCATATATAGCTCTGCGAAGACGGCATACATGGCCAAAAGAAAAACCTGAATTCTAGGATGAGGCTGCATATATACCTCTTCAGTTAAATCGTCATTTAGAAATGCATTCTTTGCATCCATTTGATAGAGTTGCCATTGCCGTATTGCTGCAACAGCAATAAGTGTGCGGATGGAAGTCATTTTGTCAACAGGAGCAAACGTTTCTTTACAATTGATGACATATTCATGAGAAAATCCTCGAGCTACAAGACGAGCTTTGTAGCGCTCAATTGAGCCATCTGCCTTAGTTTTGATCTTATAGATCCACTTGCAACTGATTGGACGAATATTGGTAGGCAATGGTATTATATCCCAAGTGTTGGTTCGATGAAAAGCCTCTAGTTCTTCTTGCATTGTTTGTTGCCACTCAGGATATTTGACTGCCTCGAAGTATGACTTAGGTTCTTGAAAAGAATGAATATTAGAAAGAAAAGCCGCAAATTGTGGAGAGTAAAAATTTGTCGCAAGACAAGCATAGCGAGCTAGCATACGATAGCTTCTCGGAGGGTTTCTGCGAGGTGGTGGTGGATCAACCGGCAACATCAATGTTGCAGGTGTAGATGGATTTGCTAGAGTTTCTTGTGAATCAACCAATGGTGTTCTAGTAAGATCATGTGATGAATCTGGGTTGGTAATATTTTCTGTTTGGACTGAGGGAGAAATATTGATACGAGGAGGATATGCTGCGATCGGCATATTTTGTATTGATTTCAGAGGCATAGGATGAAGAAATGACAAATCTATATCAGACTGTTATGCATAATAAGAAACATTCTCAAAGAAGGTGATATGACGTGCTATACGAAGTCTTCAGCTGATTGGATCATAACATCGATAGCTTTTATGTGAAGAACTATACCCCTAAGAAAATGCATTTTACAGTTCGGGGTGAAAGTGTATCACGTTCGCGTGGTGAAAGTAAAGGAAAGCGCACACACCCAAAGGTTCTAATCAAAGTGTAATCAAAAGCTTTGTTGTATAAACATGAGTAAGGACAATCATTATGTGTAGCAGAAGAAGGGGTTAGTTTAATGAGCAGATTAGCTGTTAATAAAGCTTCAGCCCAGAATTTCTTTGGAACCGATGCAGAGAAAAGCAAGGCCCTAGTCGTGTTCATAATATGTATGTGCTTTCGTTCAGCTACCCCGTTTTGTTCATGTGTGTGGAGGCATGATTGTTGAGCTAGAGTGCCATGTGATTTTAAAATATATTGCATGTTATGAGAAACATATTCTTGTGCATTATCAGATCAAACTATCTTGATATGTTTATTGAATTATGTGTGAATCATATTTGTGAATTCAATGTATATTTGAATGATTTCAGATCTAGTACGCATGAGATAGCCCCAAGTAAATCTTGAATAGTCATCAACAAAACATACATAATATTGATAACCACCCCATAGAAGGCAAAGGAGATTGACCCCAAATATCAAAATGTATGAGATCAAATGGTGCAAAAGAATTATGAATGCTAGATGCAAACGGTAAAGCAGATTGTTTTGCTAATTAACATGTAGTGCATGAGGATAAATGAGTAAATTTAAAGGATCCTAGCAAGCCAAATTTAGATAATGTATTAAGAGGAGAGCCAGAAATATGACCTCATCGACAATGCCACGGATCTGAAGTGGTGAGTCCAAAACCAATGGTCGAAAGTAAATGAAGATAGTCCATCTGATAGAGACCATCCACTCTACACCTTGCACCAATCTTCTTACCAGTTTGATCCTGCACAGTACGAGTAATGGTGAATGTAATTGTGCAACCAGCATCAGCTAATTAGCTAATATAGATTAGTTTCATGGTTAATTGTGGAATATGTAAGACAGAGGATAAGGTTAGCCTACCAGATGGATCATACATAGGACTTAATAACACCAACTTGGTTGACAGGAAGACGAGTACCATTAGCCGTATGAATATATAATGAAGATGAAACAGACGAACAATTTGAAAAGACAGAATTATCAAAAGTCAAGTAATTGTGAGGCACCTGAGTCAAGTATTCAAGGAGTAGAGATACATGTATTTGTAGATAAGACTGCGTAGTCAAAGGCGGTTGTTTGTCCATAAAAATCAACCAAAGTTAGCATTAGAGGAAGACATCTTAATAATAGAGGGAGCTCAGGGTTGATAATAGAGGGAGCTCAGAGTTGTGGATCTGATGAAGTGCAGGCGGTGATGAAGTGCAGGACGTGGTGCTTGATGATTGGAGTTGATGGACTGATTCCAAATTTTTTTACCTGAGAACTTCAAGAATGCAACAGAGATGAAGCCGAATAATACTGATTTGAAAGCTGAAGAGGCAGAGACTGTTGCAGCTCAGAAGGCAGCGGCAAGTGCATGGAAGTTTGTGGGCACCAATGCACCAGTCAACCAAGGGGCCGAGTCAAACATTGGAGCTCCCAATTTCTTTGGCCGAAGGCGTTGCTAAATCTGGAACCAAGTTGAAATTGGAATCGGACGGTGCTGCGTCTGCAATGATAGGTGATTCAGGAGCTTATTTTTGTTCCGATTCAACTTTGATATCAGAGAAATGCTTGCTTGAATGGCGTTGCCAGAGCGAGAGCAAGAATGAGATTGGAGTTCGGTGAGGGGCCGATAATTGGGCTGGCCCGTCGAAGCTTAGTGGACTGAGTGGAGATCGACTCTCGAATCTTTTGCCAACGCGCCCTTCGAGCTCCCCAGCAAAACCCTAGCTTTCGACGATGAATTTGCGGTCAGGATCGCTCAGCCTCCGCCACCGAAAGAGACTAAGGCCCATGCGACGGTTGAGGAGCCCGTGGCAGGTCAAGAGGAAAAAGGATTCGTTTGCTGCTAGCGAGAAAAATTTACAAGCCTCAAGAGGCTTTAGTTGGCAGATTCAAGAAGACAAAGGAGTCGGACCCCGTTGTGGCCCTGGCTGGGCTCGCGTCTCCACTCTACCACCGGCCAAGGCAACTAAGCTGGGTCGAGAGATTTGAAGGAGAGTACAGTGGGATTTGAAGCTCGCCGGAGCCAGAGATGTGGTCGGCGAGAGGGCCAGAGCAAGAGAGGCCGATTACTGGAGGTCGGATCTTCACCAGACATAGGGGTGATGCTCGACGGTTAGGCTGCCTCCCGGTGGTGGTGATGCTCGGAAGCTGAGGCGTGGAGATGGGGCTTTGAGTGAAGATGTGGGAGGTTGAGAAGTTTGATGCCGAGCAGTGGGTGGAGGGGATCCGACGGGCTGCTGGCTTGAGATTTGGGTTGTGAAGGAGATATGCGTACAGTGATTAATTGGATTAGAATTGGCTCTGATACAATATTAGAGTGGAAGGAGATAGTTTGTATATTTCTTAAATTTGTATATTTCTTAATTACTTTGGTTACAAGAGTTAGCCCATATAAATACTACATTCGTCATTGGTACAAGAAACTAGGGGACATGACACAAGGAACTAAGGGACATGACACAAGGAACTAGGGGGACAATACAATTTCCTATACATACTAATGATTATCTTAACATGGAAACTTATATAAAACTCAACTTTGTTAGAAAGAAAAAGTCACCGGTGACCACTCTAAATTACTATCACCTTTACCACCAAACCCCCCAACTAACTAAAATAGGAATAAGCCCATTTATCTATCATTTAAAAATGATCTACAGTTATAAAGTTTGACAAATTAGCATTAGCCATTGTTTTCATATTATGAAGTACCGTCTACACGTTAATGCCAAAGAAAAATCGATAAACAAGAAGAAATAGGTAGGACAATGGCTTGATGAATGCCCTTTTTTCCTTTCAACTACAAGCATAACTAAAATGACCAAACAAATGTATCCATTAAGTTGCAAGCAATTTCCAACTTCAGAGACATAATTTGATGTGAAACATTCTCCACTACACACAATTTCTATTACCCTCCGAGAAAATGTAGTTTTTTAATTATTTAGTTTGAGAATTCGCAGTTTAGCAGCGAAGAACTGCAGTGAAATTCAACTGCTCTTAATTTCAACTCCTGCCACCTCAGCCCATGTTGAACTATCGTAATTGCATATCAGCCATAATTTAAAAACAAAAATCCACTCGACGTTCATACAATTAGTTGCAGTTAGGAATAAGTTTCAATCAATAAAAATAACCTAAAATTCCATTAAAATATTCAATTATAATAATAAATAAAAGTTTTCTAAGCTCGGATTTATAGAGAAAAGCAATCCAGGCTCTAGTAGAACCTCAGCACCCCTTAAAAGCACTCATTTTGAATTGAACACCGCTTGAACAGCAATTAATCGACATGATTCACCTCTATCAAATCTCAAAAATTCCGTTTACCTTTGGATTCGATAATAGCGAAATGAAATCGAAATCTACTGGAGATTCCCGCTCGTATTCTTGTTCTTCATCTGATTCTGCTTCTAGTTCCTCCCACAACATTATCTTTGCCCACTAAAAATCACTCGTTCCCCCCCTTTAAAAGAGTAAATGAGAAAAAATGGCTTGCAGGGTGAGGAAGAAAAAGAAGAAGAAGATAACTGGGGTTTTAGTTTTATGCGAGTAGGGGAAACAGCATTCTAGCGTTTTCTGTAAAATGAAGAAGATTTTCAAAATAGAAATTATAAAAATCAGTAAATCGTATAATTGATGACATATTATACGAACTTGGGCCTCATTATAAACCCATGCTTTAAAGGCCCAATGAAACCTTATTCATGTTAACTTCATCCACTTTAATTTATTAGAATACTAGTCTATAACCCGTGCCCGAGGGCACGGTTCAATTTAGATATTTCCCATTCAAAATCTTAGTTTCCCCGAAAATGTGGGCACGATTCATTTTAGATATTCCCCCCTCAAAATCTTAGTGGTTCAATTTAGATATTTCCCACTCAAAATCTTAGTTTCCCCGAAAATGTGGGCACGATTCATTTTAGATATTCCCCCCTCAAAATCTTAGTTCCCCTGAAATTGTGTACATGATTCATTTTAGAAATCCCCCCTTAAAATCCTAGTTCCCCAATCAAAGTCTTAATTCCCCAAAATTTTAATACACAATCCATCACAAAATTTTAGTTCTCACATTGTTTAATTACCCACAAAAATTTTAGTCACTGACAAAGGCAAAAATGAAGATATAAACTAAATGCAATTAAATGACAAAGGCAAAAATGAGTACATTGCATATATAAGCTCTGCATAGTGAAAATGTAGAAATATTTTAAACATACACAACAATGAAAGCCATTTCAAAAAACCCTGGACTCACTAGCATTATTCGAAAGCTCGAAGGACAACTTTCTTTCTCAAAGTACATACCTGAACTCACTGCCTTTGGTATCCAAATCAGGATCCCAAGCTACTTCAAGCTCTGGCCAAAGAATCACAATGCATCAAAAACTCAAACCCAATACAATTTGAGGATGGCTGATCCTGAACTTCACTTACTGTTTTATCGGGATGGCTGATCCTGGCAGCTAGGGCGGCAGAGCTCGAATAGCCGGCCACGAAGGGATCTGAACCATACAATTATAACACAAAAACAATTAGCAGCCTGTAATCTTGAATGGACATGCAAAGTAAAACAACACTGTGTTACATGCGCAGTGTATATGGACTTTGTAAGAGAAATTAATCTCTTTCAAAGTATAAAAATTCTTATACTATGTAAGTCCTGAAAGAGAAGCCTGTAATCTGAAAGAGAAGCACCGTGTTATATACTATGTAAGTCCATATACACGGAAGCCAGGCCTGTAATCTTGGAATGTAGACCTTCTATCTTTTAGGGTTTCCAATATATGGTGCAATGCTTCTCTCTTTCAGCATATGCATAGAAGCAAAAACCATGCATGGAGGCCAGGCCTCTATAAAAAAACGTAAAACAAAAATAGCAACAAAGAAAACCCTATTGTCTTCATGCGAGAGGGAGGGACGATCATCCCCTTCCGACGACTTCTTACACCATGCCCCGGTCTTCCATGCTTCTAATGCCTTGTAGTACCAGGAGGATTCTCAATGAAAGCACACCATCGACTCCAAGTGGTTCCGGTTCATCGAGTCACTGACGAATATGAGCCTCCTCCATCGGAGCCTCTCCAAAAGCACTCCAAACTCCACAGCAAGATTCGGCTCCTCCCTCTCGAAGATAATGAACGATCTAAAGTGCCAAGTCCACGCGCATTGCATGATAAGAAATGTCTTGCGAACAAAAAATAGCAACAAACAAAAATAGCAACCCCACGCGCATGAAAACCCTACTGACTTCATATACTAATAGAAGAAATGCAACAAACAGATTGAGCGCTTGAGGAGAGGGAGACGAAGAAGCAATGATGTCTTCGTATACACAGATTAAGGAGAAGAGCACATACCTAGCAGATTGAAAGGGAGAGGGAGAGGGAGGCGAAGAGCCGAAGAGGAGTAAGAAAAATAAAATTCAGTAGGGCAGACGAAGAGTGGCTGCAGTTTCAGTACCAGACAGCTGTGTTCGTGGGCCCCGCAAGAATTGGAAGAGACACAAGAAGTGGAAGAGATGCCTGATGATGACCCAAAGTGCAGGCGCCTTTTGATGCTTTTCTTGAATGAAGGGCAGGGTTTCTTTGAAATGGCTACAACACGTTTAATGTAGGTGTTTTTTTGGAAGTGCAGGACTACCGGTTTTTTCGGAAGTGTTCAGGCGCTGCTTTAAAGAAAAAATGCGCTGTTTTTTTAAAGAAAAATATCGTAAGGCGATGTTTTGGTAGCCCTTTCAAAAGACTTTTGCCAAAAAATGTCTTGGATCTAGTATGTATTATAGAGCCCAATTCAAGCAACAATTTTTGGAGAGGGAATTCAAAGGCCACGCGTATCATCCATCCGTAGTTTCTACACACATACGAATTGCAAACCAATCCTTTTCCCTAATAATTTAGTGCGGGCCCCACACGAAATAAACCACCTACATGCCCTCACATCTAATCTGGGTCCCGCCACTTCTCTTAAGTAACAGTGATGCCAAAAAAATAGAACGCCTCAGGACTGTCAACTATTCATAAGTACATGCTGATAAGTGATAATGCTACTGAGCAAAATAAATACATGCTTAGCATTAAAGAAAAAGCATGTAATATTCATACGTTAGTTTTTTGCTGATGTCCAGCGTTTCAACCGAAGCACTAATGTATTTAAACCGAAATATGTTTTTTCACATCCCAATTCAAAGTTGTTGTTTCCCCCAACAAATTTTCACCCAACCCCAAAAATTTTCCCCCCAAAACTTGATGTGACATTGCCATATAGGATAAGTTCAAAAACAACCCTCTTTTGTAATATAGATGATCACCTCTAGTCGAATAATTAAGAAGATGACATATCAGTTTAAAAATCATTATTAAAATTTGGTGACAAAATACTTCCTAAATTTTAGGATATTTGGGTGTGCAGGATGCATCGCTGATATTAGCCCTCAAAAACTATTCCAAATGGGCATCATTCGGTGTCTGATCAAGGTCACGCGTCTATTATGAGAAAGATGCTTTAATTATCTCGTGAGACGAAGATCATGGTGGAAAAAGGTTTTAATCTTATGTGTGCATCACTATGAAAGTACAGTTTTAATCAAACATGATATGGTCGTAGCCATTTCGTTATAAGGAAAAATGTGTTTGCCGATGTGAGGAATAGGTCAAATGTGAAAACCCCGACATTCTTTCCATGTAAAAATCCGACCACTTCTTTGTTCAACATTGTGAGTCCTTATTTCCATGTCAAAACTAACCACTTCTTTGTTTAAATCTAAGAGTATATTCATATATAGAATAATGGGTATCGGATGACAGACCATCGAGTTGATCGTGGAATAATGGCTCTCGAAACGAGGAATGCAGCTGGCAACCTGTGGGTAGAGGTTCTGACCGTCAAATCACTTAAAACCCCTTTATTGATTTTCTAACTAAAAACTAAAAAAATTCAATAAATGTTTAGACTACAACCTGGAGTTCTACTATTTAGGGCCTCTTTCTTTGCTTGGAAATAGGTTGGGATTTACTATTTGCAATAGTAAATCCTTGAAGGAATCTAGAGGAGAGAGAGAATAGGAGTTGTGTGTTTCTTTTGAAGGAAAAGGGGTTGGAAAATGGGTTTGGGATTTGGTGGTGGGTCCCAAAGTAAAGTAGTGTGTATCTTTGGTTTAAAGTGAGATTGAGAAAGTTGGATGAGGAAAGTGGTGTAGGGCCCACTTAAACTAATATATTTAATTAAAAGCATTAAATTAACCTTATAATAATTAAACAAATTAATTATTACTTATTAATTAAAATGTCCTAGCATTAAATATTATAATGTTGAAGCTTAAATATTAATTAATTAATTAATTAGCATTAACTATTAAATAATTAACTGTTAATTTGCATTACTTATTAATCAAAATGACCAAGCAGACTCGCGCGCGCAAATCCCGCTGGGAATAAAAAAACCAAAAAAATCAACTTTACGCTTTCATTTGCAATGGGGCCCACAATTTCGGAAATACTGTGCATTTCTCGCACTAAAGACAAAAATTTTGACGCGTTTATTATGTTCCGCCTGTTGTGAAGGGAAAAGTAGAGTAATAGGTGTATGATGTTAATAGCTTCCTTACCCTCATATATATAGCTTTCAATGATGGGCCGGATACCCAATGGGCCTCATGGGCCTATTCATAACACTTCCACTTATCCAACCAACATTGAATAAGAGGTGGATTCTTCAGGATTCGAGTTAAGATAACTGCCTTGTTAAATAAAGAACAGTTTATCCATAACTTCCCCTGTTTTAGGGATGTCTTTAGGGGTGGATACTTCAGGATCCAGAGTCAACGAGGTTGCCTCGTCAAAACCTTGACTATGGAAAACCCTGTGGGAAAAAACCAATAGCCAAGGGAAAACAGTACAACTCTGCAATTGACTCCCCCTCATCTGACCAAGCTTCAGGCATGCAGATTTCCTATGAATCTATACATCAGTCTCCTATGTATCTATATATTCATAGTCCTCTCATCCTGACCCAGTTTACATTTTCTCACTCTCCTCATCCCAATCCCATATACAAGTTTCTCAAAGATACTAGTATGCAGGGATTTGGTAAGCAAGCCCGCTAAGTTATTACATGATTGGATCTTCTGTACCTCAATCTGCTTTTGCTTCTGAAGGTCATGTGTTCAGAAGAACTTGTGAGAGATATGCTTCGTGTCACGCCCCGCTTCCCATTCTACCGGGAGCGAGGACGCGAACGGGTCCGCGATGTGCTTAAAACAAGGAGGAGTACTTTTTTTTTGGAATCTTTTTTCTTTTCTTCCTCCTTGGCTTAAACACACTAAGCGTCTGTATAAAAATTGCAGATTCTTGCTTGCAAATTTAAGAAACAGCTCAAACAACATTATTACATATCCAGTGTACAATAATTAAGATACAGCTTGGCCTAGTATGGCCAATACAAACAAAGTACACGAATTACATTAATCAAATATGTATAAAAGTGCTGACGCGAAGGTAAAAGTCTAGTCTTCTGTGGGTAGATACTCCACGTAGTTTTCGAGCACTGGCTCGACTTCTGCAGTAGTGTCTTCAAAGAACTCACTATCGATACCTGACGGACATTTCGTAAAACAACAAAATGAAATGTCCGTCAGCGAGATTTACTCGGCAAGATATTCTCAAAACCAAAATATTGGACATTTTAAAATTAAACAACGATGAACTTTAAAGACAAGCAATAAGCTTAATTTACAAATAAGCAATAAAAGAGATAAATCAGTTTAAAGCAGTTAAAACAGTTAAGGCAGTTAAAGCAGTTAAACATTTGCAACCCGCAGCAATTTAATCATTGATAACCATTTGCAATACCATTTGCAACCTGTAGCAATTTCAATAGCAATTTGCAATACTATCAGCAACCTGTGACAATTTAGCATTTAATAACCAAACTGTAGCAATCCTGTAGAAAAGAGGTTATAATAATAATCAATAACCAGTCTATCCTAGTGATAAGTCCATGTCCAAGAGTACTAGCGATAACCAACATGCAGCCTGCGACGGGAGCAACTCCGAGGCTTACCCACCGTTCCGATATGGCAACGGTCAAGGTTCTAACCCCCGTAATGTGTTGGAGGTAATTTAGTATGGCGCATCCAGTCATTCTGTAACACTTGTGATCATAGACTACCCCAAACCCGGGTCAAGTCAAGTGGCGGTCAAAAGAATGTGTACTATCTGTCTATTATTGAAATTCCATCTTTCACTCTATATTATTAAAGTTCCATCTTCCATTCAATATTGTTGAAGTTCCATCTTCCATTCAGTCAATTCAATCTCGGTGTTCCAATAGTCTGTACAACAGTCTCGTGAAAGTTCACAACTTCACGACTCGATTAAATGAAAACATCAGGATCACTTAAATAAATAAAAGAACAAGTAAGATGTGATCTTAACCAAGCAAAAGAGTTTAAATTAGCTTAAAATACTTTCTAAGACTAGTAGTTATTTTTCAAGATTTTTAAACAATTTTTAAACAATTTTAAATAGCCAAAAAGCAATTTTTAATCAAGAAATGATTTTTAAAACATATGTTCAAGGAATTGTTTAAAGCAAACCGTACATCAGAATTCTTCAAACAAGGTGTCAAAATGATCGTATTCACTAGTACTACGACATATATTTTTATCGTACGTAAGTGCACGTAAAAATCACAGATTACGAATTTTAAAAGGATTTTAAAACAAGAATTTATCATTACAACATATCTTCAAAGATTTATTCCGGGCAAACCGTACGTCGGAATTCTGTAAACAAGATGTCAAAACGATCGTATTTACAAGTAATGTAACATATATTTTTATCGTATAGCAGTGTACGTAAAAATTGCAAGCTACGAATTTTAAAAGAATTTTAACCTATTTAAGTTTTGCCTTTAAAAATTCACTGTGAGAAATATACTTGCCTGATGGAGATGAAACTAGCGCCAATGGATTCGTTTCGACGTTTCTGATTTTCTGGGACTAGTCACTCATTTTTCTGGCCCCTGTATAATTAGTTATGGATTTATAACCTTAAAACCCATTTATTAATTAATTAAAATACGAAAAATACGAATATACGTTATATTTACAAGTTTGCCATTGAGTATATTACCGTCGCCTTCGTTCTACGTGTGCAAGCGGTGATAGGGGTTGGCCGTTCGCTCGAACGTCGGCGACGGGGCGGAGCGTGGGCGGAGCGGCGGCCTCGGAGAACGGCGGAGGGGGCGACGGCGAGGAGCAGCGGCGGTGCGGGCATTCGGGGGTCGTGTGCTTCGCCGAGAGCGGTGGAGGGAGATGTCGACACGGCGGTGGGAGCTCGGCGTCGACGGTGAAGCTCAGCTGCGGACGACGGCGGCGGCGTCGCGGGAGGCAGCGGCGGTGAGGCAAGGCGATACGGCGACGGAGGCGAGCTCTCGGGCTGCACGGGCGCTGGGGAGGGGCGGAGCTCATCGGAGATCGGAGGGGGGAGAAGCTGCTGCAGGCGGCGGCTACGAGCGGGCTCAGTCGACGGCGGGGGACACGGTGGCGGCGGTGAGGCGCTGGAGGGCTTCAGGCTTACGTCGGAGCATGGCGGAGCACGGCGGCGAGTTCGAAGTAGCGGCCTTCGTCGGGGCACGGCGTCGGGCACCGGGGCAATGAGCAGCGGCGGGGCTCTGCTTTGGCGGTGTCGACGTGGGGGCGCTCGGAGCGGGGGTTGCAGTCGGAAGACGGAGGCGTGGGTCGGCGGGCGGTGGAGTACGTCGAGAGCGGGAGGGTGGTTCGCCTGGGTTGGGGTACTAGAGAGAGAGAGAGAGAGAGAGAGAGAGAGAGAGAGAGAGAGACTGAGGGAGGGAATGGGAGAGAGAGATATATATAGTGTGTTACGGGCGGGGGTAGCTGCATCAAACGGGTAGGGGGTTTGATGGGAATGAGGGTAGATACGGTTGTGGGTAGCTGGGGTAATTAGGTTAGGTTAATGGTGATTAGGGGGGGTAATACACCATTAACAAAAGTCATTAGTGAGAATACAAAAGCGAAATTACGAAAATGCCCCTACTAGTAAACGTGTCCGAAAAATTACGAAAACATACCCACGGGATCGTATCGTCACGAGGATGGCGAATACGAAGACCGTTCCAGGGTTTGGGCTACGGGGATACTAGTTTTTGGCCAAAACGTTTAGAAAGCGGGTTTGCGGGTTCTCTACTGAAATGATATCAGAAAATTACGAAATTAATGTGGGGAGCCCTAAATGATCATAGGATGCTACTGCAGAAGTTTGAAATCGTTTTGAAAACGTTTGAATAAAAAATAAATTCAATGACCCAAAACTGCAATATCTGAAAACGAATTTTTATCAGATCTTTTAAAGGTATTTGATGAAATCCGATCTTACCAAAATACTCCATAACTAGTCTGGTACTTCAAAACATTTTTATAGGAAATTTTTGAAATCAGTTTAAGACTCCTAACAAACCATTATAAAATACAATTAAAATTGAATTTACTTTAAATACTTAATTTAAATATTTTTGGAAAAATACATGCCGTTACATTCTACCCTCCTTAAAAATAATTCCGTCCTCGGAATTTCTCAAAACTTTATAAAATAAAATAAATACTGTTATTAAGAAGCTCAAACAAATAAATGATAAAATGGAAAACTAGTCGAATGATTACAATTTAGAAAATAAGTTGTTAATAGCATGAAATATAATGTGATATAATGGCATCAAGAAAACAAGAGATATTTCTAATAAGTATTAACATTATCATAGTTTCCGTAACTAGTCCCGACCAGTATCACTACAATAGTTACCATGCCTTCTCAAGTAGTCCAAAATTAACATGAGATAATAATATCACATGAAAATGAGGGCTATTATGATGACAACATCTGTTCGAACTTGGAACCTGAGGTGATAAGCCAGTAGCAAGCTATTTAAACCACATATATAGTTTATTCGTGCTACTGGGTCTTAATCAAAGATGTCGCTTATAATATAGCACGTATCGACTAATCCACGGGTACCAACACCATCAATTTCCATAATGCCCAACCACATGCTAACGTCCAAATCACCGCCCAAAGGTAAGTACAGGGCCAACACTCTAAGTCGGTACTCACTGCCAGCATTTCTTCCGTCAATCTCCATACTATCACACAATAAGGCAGGATCCATGCTCTCATCCAGAGCCAAGCACAAGGCCTACATCCAACTTCAACACCCAAGGCCAATATCATGCCAATATTCATCGCCATCATTCCTTCCGTAGACCAATACTTGACATTTGCAACACCCAACATCACCCAACAAATGAACAACCAAAAACACGCTTTCCCGCACACCAAAAGGAGTAGACGCAAGAGGAAGCCTAAACGGGATCTCCACGAGGGTGAGACCCAAGGCAGAGAGCTCAAGAGAAGCCCAAGGATCACGGCTTCCCAAGATCTCAGCCAAGCGGCGGTAGCGAGGGTGGCGGCGAGGGTTGCTGCTAAGCCCAACAGACCCCAAGGTCGTTGGTGGGCCATCGGCGGCTGGCGATCTGCGGCGGCGAGGGCTGCGACTGGTTGACGATCCATGGCGGGGAGCTAGGGCCTATGGGATGGAGCGAAGCGGAAGCTGGCGGATCTTCGGGTGAGGCTGGCGGATCGGAGATCAGAGTGGCGACACGAGGTCTGATCGAGCTCGCTTGGGGAAGAGGCCGGGAGGAGGAGGGGGTGATGTCTGAGGGAAAAGGGAAGGCCACGGGGTGGCTTGCGGAGGAAGGAGATGGGTTAAAAAGAAAAGGGGGGCACCGAAGTCGTCGGTGTTAGGCTGGAACGGGGCTCGAGGAGAGGAAACAGACAGAACGCAATAAAGAGGGGGAAAGGCGGTCAGTGGGAAATGAATCAAACCCTTGGGGGAAAGAAATTGGGTACAAGATAGAAGTAGGGGCTAGAGGAGAAATACGAGCACAAAATGAAAAGACGCCAACAACCTACGCTGGCACGTCAGGTTGGATCGTCTCAAAATCTCCAGTATCATCCTCGAATACTTCTGAGCGTCCTTCGATCTGCTTCCGCGGAGGAACTTGAACTTAAGATGGTCGGGTATTTCGAACTTTACCCTCCTTTGACGACAGTCAAAGGTGGCATGAAATGTCCTTAACCAATTCATCCCAAGAACAACATCAAATGTTGGCATCTCTACCACCATGGATTTAGCAAAAAGACCTCGGCTACAAATCACAATAGAACATTGGAGGCATTCGCTGGGAACTGCCAGCGGTCTCGACCATCCAACGTGGAGTCAGAGGTTTAACAGTTACAGTGATAAGAAACATGTCCAAGCTCTAAATAACAGAGTAAGTAACTTAGTGGAATATCTCGTACCTGGGATTACTTGGTCCGTATCCTCAGCTTCTTCTACCGTCATGGTACAAGCTTGGCGTCTTTGGGGTAGCACCTGTTGTCGAGTCTGCTGGTACACTTGTTGTTGGTTGACGTTGTTGAGCAGAGTTGGAAGGCTGAGACTTCCTCTCAGGACAGTCGCTTGCAGTGTGGCCCTTCGATTTGCTTTAGTGGTTGAACTCGAACTTCTGATGATCCAAAATTCGAATGCTGTCCTCCATAACTAGAGTTCAAGGGGACTAAGGAAAGATTCTAAGAAGGTCAATCGAAAGGTCATCAAGATAAAGGAAGGTTGATAGTGAAGATCGATGACGTTACATAATCATGATTCACATCCTTGCGGTCCAGCGGACACGGCCAGGGAAGTGACTAAGCTAGGATCACTTGCACCCAGTCTAGCTAGGTTGATCCAACAGACTTTAGTCAAGCACATTGACCGGTATCATGTTCCATTGAAGGAAGATCATCATTCATATGAGTGCCACTGACAACTGAAGGAAAGGTGATGAAATGAGTAGATGGTTCATCCAATGAAAATAACTATAACGGTTAGCAAAAGTGGCTACTAAGGAGGGTATAACCAAGAATGGAACACAAGTTCCTAAGCAATGGTTAAGAGTTCGAAAAGTAATAAGGTTTAATGGAAATAGTTCGTTACGAATTTTGTGGTAAGAAGCAATAGGAAACTTTCAAATCAAGAAGTGGACATGTTATGAAGACAAATACATACAGCATGATAAGGTATGCTAGTAATGACAATAAAGACGATGGGTGTCAAATTGACATAGAGGGAAAAGATTCAGATATACTGGTGATTACCGGTTCAGCAGCTTTGTGGAGAATATAGGGTTGAATTTCCTGTTTTTCCTTTACGCTGCCCAAGATGTCGTTGTTGGTGACGTCGTCTGTATCTGGTCGACCTGCCATATATACTTTAAAACAAACCGCAATGTAAGGTAGGTTAGAATAAATCTATTCTAGCAGTATACTTGGATATTAATGTCATTTAAACCGATCTTAAAGTATTTGCATAAGCAAGACCTGCATGGGCCACCAACAAAACCTGTCACGCCCCGCTTCCCATTCTACCGGGAGCGAGGACGCGAACGGGTCCGCGATGTGCTTAAAACAAGGAGGAGTACTTTTTTTTTGGAATCTTTTTTTCTTTTCTTCCTCCTTGGCTTAAACACACTAAGCGTCTGTATAAAAATTGCAGATTCTTGCTTGCAAATTTAAGAAACAGCTCAAACAACATTATTACATATCCAGTGTACAATAATTAAGATACAGCTTGGCCTAGTATGGCCAATACAAACAAAGTACACGAATTACATTAATCAAATATGTATAAAAGTGCTGACGCGAAGGTAAAAGTCTAGTCTTCTGTGGGTAGATACTCCACGTAGTTTTCGAGCACTGGCTCGACTTCTGCAGTAGTGTCTTCAAAGAACTCACTATCGATACCTGACGGACATTTCGTAAAACAACAAAATGAAATGTCCGTCAGCGAGATTTACTCGGCAAGATATTCTCAAAACCAAAATATTGGACATTTTAAAATTAAACAACGATGAACTTTAAAGACAAGCAATAAGCTTAATTTACAAATAAGCAATAAAAGAGATAAATCAGTTTAAAGCAGTTAAAACAGTTAAGGCAGTTAAAGCAGTTAAACATTTGCAACCCGCAGCAATTTAATCATTGATAACCATTTGCAATACCATTTGCAACCTGTAGCAATTTCAATAGCAATTTGCAATACTATCAGCAACCTGTGACAATTTAGCATTTAATAACCAAACTGTAGCAATCCTGTAGAAAAGAGGTTATAATAATAATCAATAACCAGTCTATCCTAGTGATAAGTCCATGTCCAAGAGTACTAGCGATAACCAACATGCAGCCTGCGACGGGAGCAACTCCGAGGCTTACCCACCGTTCCGATATGGCAACGGTCAAGGTTCTAACCCCCGTAATGTGTTGGAGGTAATTTAGTATGGCGCATCCAGTCATTCTGTAACACTTGTGATCATAGACTACCCCAAACCCGGGTCAAGTCAAGTGGCGGTCAAAAGAATGTGTACTATCTGTCTATTATTGAAATTCCATCTTTCACTCTATATTATTAAAGTTCCATCTTCCATTCAATATTGTTGAAGTTCCATCTTCCATTCAGTCAATTCAATCTCGGTGTTCCAATAGTCTGTACAACAGTCTCGTGAAAGTTCACAACTTCACGACTCGATTAAATGAAAACATCAGGATCACTTAAATAAATAAAAGAACAAGTAAGATGTGATCTTAACCAAGCAAAAGAGTTTAAATTAGCTTAAAATACTTTCTAAGACTAGTAGTTATTTTTCAAGATTTTTAAACAATTTTTAAACAATTTTAAATAGCCAAAAAGCAATTTTTAATCAAGAAATGATTTTTAAAACATATGTTCAAGGAATTGTTTAGAGCAAACCGTACATCAGAATTCTTCAAACAAGGTGTCAAAATGATCGTATTCACTAGTACTACGACATATATTTTTATCGTACGTAAGTGCACGTAAAAATCACAGATTACGAATTTTAAAAGGATTTTAAAACAAGAATTTATCATTACAACATATCTTCAAAGATTTATTCCGGGCAAACCGTACGTCGGAATTCTGTAAACAAGATGTCAAAACGATCGTATTTACAAGTAATGTAACATATATTTTTATCGTATAGCAGTGTACGTAAAAATTGCAAGCTACGAATTTTAAAAGAATTTTAACCTATTTAAGTTTTGCCTTTAAAAATTCACTGTGAGAAATATACTTGCCTGATGGAGATGAAACTAGCGCCAATGGATTCGTTTCGACGTTTCTGATTTTCTGGGACTAGTCACTCATTTTTCTGGCCCCTGTATAATTAGTTATGGATTTATAACCTTAAAACCCATTTATTAATTAATTAAAATACGAAAAATACGAATATACGTTATATTTACAAGTTTGCCATTGAGTATATTACCGTCGCCTTCGTTCTACGTGTGCAAGCGGTGATAGGGGTTGGCCGTTCGCTCGAACGTCGGCGACGGGGCGGAGCGTGGGCGGAGCGGCGGCCTCGGAGAACGGCGGAGGGGGCGACGGCGAGGAGCAGCGGCGGTGCGGGCATTCGGGGGTCGTGTGCTTCGCCGAGAGCGGTGGAGGGAGATGTCGACACGGCGGTGGGAGCTCGGCGTCGACGGTGAAGCTCAGCTGCGGACGACGGCGGCGGCGTCGCGGGAGGCAGCGGCGGTGAGGCAAGGCGATACGGCGACGGAGGCGAGCTCTCGGGCTGCACGGGCGCTGGGGAGGGGCGGAGCTCATCGGAGATCGGAGGGGGGAGAAGCTGCTGCAGGCGGCGGCTACGAGCGGGCTCAGTCGACGGCGGGGGACACGGTGGCGGCGGTGAGGCGCTGGAGGGCTTCAGGCTTACGTCGGAGCATGGCGGAGCACGGCGGCGAGTTCGAAGTAGCGGCCTTCGTCGGGGCACGGCGTCGGGCACCGGGGCAATGAGCAGCGGCGGGGCTCTGCTTTGGCGGTGTCGACGTGGGGGCGCTCGGAGCGGGGGTTGCAGTCGGAAGACGGAGGCGTGGGTCGGCGGGCGGTGGAGTACGTCGAGAGCGGGAGGGTGGTTCGCCTGGGTTGGGGTACTAGAGAGAGAGAGAGAGAGAGAGAGAGAGAGAGAGAGAGAGAGAGAGACTGAGGGAGGGAATGGGAGAGAGAGATATATATAGTGTGTTACGGGCGGGGGTAGCTGCATCAAACGGGTAGGGGGTTTGATGGGAATGAGGGTAGATACGGTTGTGGGTAGCTGGGGTAATTAGGTTAGGTTAATGGTGATTAGGGGGGGTAATACACCATTAACAAAAGTCATTAGTGAGAATACAAAAGCGAAATTACGAAAATGCCCCTACTAGTAAACGTGTCCGAAAAATTACGAAAACATACCCACGGGATCGTATCGTCACGAGGATGGCGAATACGAAGACCGTTCCAGGGTTTGGGCTACGGGGATACTAGTTTTTGGCCAAAACGTTTAGAAAGCGGGTTTGCGGGTTCTCTACTGAAATGATATCAGAAAATTACGAAATTAATGTGGGGAGCCCTAAATGATCATAGGATGCTACTGCAGAAGTTTGAAATCGTTTTGAAAACGTTTGAATAAAAAATAAATTCAATGACCCAAAACTGCAATATCTGAAAACGAATTTTTATCAGATCTTTTAAAGGTATTTGATGAAATCCGATCTTACCAAAATACTCCATAACTAGTCTGGTACTTCAAAACATTTTTATAGGAAATTTTTGAAATCAGTTTAAGACTCCTAACAAACCATTATAAAATACAATTAAAATTGAATTTACTTTAAATACTTAATTTAAATATTTTTGGAAAAATACATGCCGTTACACTTCGTCTTGTCGCCTCTGATGTAACCGTCCTGTAGCTGGGCTATACATGCTGCATTGTCTTCATGTAGTGGTGTAGGCACAAGAACGCAGGTCATCAGGTCAGTGGAGATGAGAATGTGCTGGATCACATAACGTAATAAGGAGCTCTCTTTACTTGCTTCATGGATCGCAAGAAATTCTAAGTGAGTGGATGAGACGGTTGGCATGGTCTGCTTCACAGATCTCCAGGATATGGCAGTGCCCCCATATGTAAATATGTATTCGGTCTGAGACTTCTCCGTATGAGGATCGAACATGTAGCCTGCATCAGCATAACCAACTAAACCTGTTGTTGCCACTTTCCTATAGAATAGACCTCAGTCTATGGATCCTTGGAGGTAGTACAGAAGATGCTTAATCCGGCCCAGTGCCGCTGTGTAGGTACAGCACTATATCTGGCTAGAAAGTTGACTGCAAATGCTATGTCAGGGTGAGTGCAGTTAGCCAAGTAAAGGAGTGCACTGATAGCACTTAGATAAGGCACTTCAGTGCCTAGTACTTCTTCCATCTCTTCCAGCGGCCGGAAGGGGTCTTTATGCACATCCAATGATCTGATGACCATTGGGGTACTGAGGGGGTTGCACTTATCCATTTGGAACTTTTTCAACAAGTTCTACCAATCTACATATGTCTCTCCCTTATCAATGAGTACTAGTGAAAGAAATTGAAATTCCCATACCCATATTTGTCTGATGATAAATGCGAAAAAAACAAAAGAAATCAAAAACCCCTTTCTGCATCAGAGATTCGATTTTGCTCTTCGTCTTCCCTTTCGCGAAAAATAGAGAAATGAAATGAGAAATTTGTCAGATCCTAGTTCGGGACTGACGGGGCTCGAACCTGCAGCCTCCGCCTTGACAGGGCGGTGCTCTGACCAATTGAACTACAATCCCAATGAGGTGTATAGCATACATATTCTGTTGACTGATGTAACAGGATCCCATCGTTAAGATGCTCTATTTGAAGACCTAAACAGAATTTTGACTTTCCGAGGTCTTTCATCTCGAAGGTTTCTGTCAAGCTTATAGAAATCTCGACGATCTCTTGAGCTGTCAAACCAATGAGGAATCGGAAGGTAATCGCGTCCATGACCGGGGAGTATGTGGCTTCAAAATCCACCCCTGAAAGTTGGGTATAACCCTGCGCTACAAGCCTTGCTTTGTAGCGAACGATCTCATTTTGGTCATTTCTTTTTCTAACAAATACTCATTTATAACCCACAGGTTTTACACCTTTTGATGTCTGGACAATAGGTCCGAAGACCTTGCGTTTTGTGAGTGAATCCAACTCCACTCCTATTGCTGCTTTCCACTTTGGCCAATCATCTCTGCTTTGACATTCTGTCAGAGAGCATGGTTCAATATCATCGTCGCAGTACACGACGTTGATGGCAATATTACACGCAAATGTGTCATCTATAATTGTGCTCTTTCTGTCCCAATACTTCCCAGTTCGTACATAATGTATCGAAACTTCATTTTCTCCCGGGTTTTCCTCTGTTTGAGAGTTTGGGAGAGATGGGGGAGCATGGCTATAGTAGCATCTTATGGTGGTATTGTTTTACCATTGCCAAGGGTCCTACTCTTTCGAGGGACTTGGTCCTTGGATCCCGGTGGTCATCCTCTCTTTTTAAGAGGTCCAACCATCTCTGCTGCAGGCAAATTGCATCCATTTTACGGTATGTCAATCCTAGCTGGAGTGTTAGCAGCATGGACATATGATCTGACAATCTTCTGGTTGTCAGTAAATTTGTCCGGCAAGAGATGGACAGTGTTTTGGATATGGAGAATCTTCAGGACCTCCTCCTCACACTGGCTTGTGGGCGGATCAAAGTGACTTAGTGTCTTTGTATTCCAAGTGAAACTGTCTGAAGCTTCAGGCCCATTGGTTTGTAAGCCTAGTCTTGGAAATGATGTTTTATCAAATTCACAGTCTTCTAGACGCCTTAAAACGTCTCCCGTAAGGAGTTCTAGGAATCTTATTATGGAGGGTGTGTCAAACCCAACATAAATACCTAGGCGACGTTGTGGACACATCTTTGTCCTTTGTGGTGGTGCTATGGGGACGTATACTGCACAACCAAATATTCTCAAGTGTGAGACAATTGGTGGGGCTCCGAGTGCTAATTGCATAGGAGAAGATGACTGACCTCCAGAATGTCTTAATTTTATTAAGAATGCAGCATGCAATATTGCATAACCCCATGCATTCACTTGCAACTTGGATTAAAGTAATAATGGACAAACAATCCATTGCAGTCTCTTAATTAGAGATTCTGCTAACCCGTTTTCGGTGTGAACATGCGCTACAGGATGTTCGACTTCAATGCCATGTGTTTGGCAATAGTCTAGGAAGACTTGTGATGTAGGCTCCCCCGCATTGTCCAGACGAAGTTTCTTTATCTGGTAGTCGGGGAAGTGGCCTGCAAACTGATTATCTGAGCTAAAAGCTTAGACAGTGATAAGTTACGGGTGGACAGTAGACATACATGTGATCACTTAGTATATGCGTCTATCAGGACCATAAAGTGCCTGAATGGACCACTTGATGGGTGTATAGGCCCACAAATGTCTTCATGGAGTCTTTTCAGAAAGCTTGGAGATTCCAAGTCCGCTTTAAGTGGAGAGGGTCTCGTAATTAGTTTAGCTATGTAATAGGGTGGACATGGGAATTTACCTTTTTGAAGAATCTTCAGGTTCCTCAAATTTATACCCCTTGAGCTTTTTATGATGCAGTACATCATAACAGATTCAGGATGTCCCAGTCTACTGTGCCGGAGTTGGAATTCTGGTGTTTGGGAGCACTGCAGGTGCTCCGTCATTAATGTTTCTGGAGATTGAATACTTATTTGGTAGAGTCCCAAGGGGAGTCCTTTGAAACGTTCCACAATGGTTTTTGTACCATTTGTAAGAGACATTACACGCAAGTATTCTTTTTCATTTTCCTCGACCGTCTCTAAGTGATACCCGTTTAAACGGATATCTTTAAAGCTTAGGAGGTTTCGGATTGATTTTGGTGAGTATAACACATCTCTAATTTTGATGAGTGTGTTATTAGGGAGCAATATGATTGCTTTCCTTCTATTATATCATCTGGTCCTGAGATTGTTCTCAATGGACCAGAATAGCTACTAATGCTCATAAAGTGGTCCGTATTTTGAAGGATTGAGTGCGTTGATGCACTGTCCACTAGGCATATGGATTCTATATCTATATAAAAAAATTCAAGCAATAAATAATACGAAAAAGAAACTACTTCCATTTATATTAAGATGCTGAATAGTTTGACATGGAATTTGGAAAGACATAAAGCAAGATACATTGCAGGAAAGGAACATACATTGCTAGAAAAATTGTTTATAGTCCATGACTAAAGAGTGTCGTCTCCCATGAAATCTTCTGGATTCCATGTGGTCTCTGGTAACATTGCACTTTCTATCAGGTTTGTCTCAGCGTGAGGCTTGAGACTTGCCTGGTAGAGATCCTGTAGGTGTTTGAGAGTACGGCAGATTCTGGACCAATGTCCAGTCATTCCGCATTTAGAGCACTTATCCTCCCAGTCTTTCCTGGGAGTACCACCAGTGTTGGGTGTCCACTTTTGCTTCGTTTCCGTGAACTTCTTGTTCTGGGGAGGAGCTTGATGAGTGGCCTTTTTCCGCTGCTTCTGTTCTTTCCATTTCTGGAACTTAGCCTTCTTATCCATCTTCTTCTTCTGGGAAGACTGGAAATGCGCCTCTGTAGGAGGTGGAGGTGGGAGCCAGGAGGGCGCAGGTTGTGAGTGGCAACCAACAAATCTATGTTCTGTTCAGCCATTAGGAGGCATGAGAGCAGATCAGAGTACTTAGTGAACTTCCTCTCACAGTACTGATGCATGAGGATCATGTCCTTCTCGTGAAAAGACGTGAACGTCTTTTCTAGCAACATATTCTCAGTCACATTCTCACCACACAACTTCAGGCGTGAGGTGATACGGAATAGTGCTGAGTTGTACCTCGCTACAGATTTGTAATCCTGTATGCGGAGGTGAGTCCACTCGTACTGCGCACGAGGGATTATGACGTCCCTTTGATGTCTGTACCTCTTCTCAAGTGCGTCACACAGTTCATAAGGATCCTATACAGTAAGATACTCGTCCTTCAGGATCGAGTCTAAATATTTCCTGATATAAATAATGGCTTTCACCTTAAGTATATCGGAAACTTCTTCGCATTAGGGGCTTCTTTATAAGCATTCTTTTCAGCTGCGGCAGTACTTGTTGTTGCCTTTTCAGTGGGTGTTAGACTGAACACATGAGAACGCAGGTGGAACTTCAGGTCCAACTGCCAACTCAAGTAGTTCGACCATCGGCCTTCAGGACCGAAAAATCGACATTCGCAAGTCTGGCCATTTAAACAATCTAGCAACAGAAACAAACGATAGCATGAATTATTTAACTATATAAAGTAAACATCCACGCATGCGATCTTGCAATATTTTAAATAGCATGAATTATTTAAAAATAAACATCCATGCATGCATTTTTATTAACATTTACATAGCATGAAATATTTAAAAATAAACATCCACGCGTGCATTTTCATTTAAACATTAAAATAGCATGGGTTATTTAAATATTTAAAGTAAACATCCACGCATTTAATGTATAGGCAATGAAAATAAATTAGAACTATGGGGATCAGCCAGCCGACACTAATAGAAAAAGAAGAAAGTTCGAAATTACATCCCATAAATCAAAAAGTGCATAAAGATAAAGACAACTAGGGAACTTCTGAGAAAAGCCTCTTTCTCTTTATGCTAGCACATTCATCTCCTTGGGGTGGTCATTCAGCTTCTTTTTACATATATAACCTCACTTACAAATTTCTCTCAAAAAGGAAAAGATTGCAATAAAATAGAAGTGTCAGAAACCTGGCTGATCCCTAAAATCATAGTCTAATAGCACATCCACGCAGATATTATATAAAATATACAACCACACAGAGAATTATATCACATGCATATAAAGATTAATAAATAATCTAAAAATAAAGTGACGTGCTAAAAAAATTTGAAAACTTTTAATCCTAATCCATTTTATTTATATTTATCTTTCCGCTTTAACCCTGTTAAAATTTCTTTAATTAGTGGGCTTTTGAGTTCAAAATAAAAAAAGAAAAATTATGTGTAAATGGACTAATTTCCAGACTGCTGGGGCCATGAAAACAACCCAATAGGGTTAACTGGGCCTCCCCCAAAAAATTAGCCCGTTAGGGCTAGGGTTTCGAAAAACCCTAGCGGGGCCTGCGGCCGTCGGCTCGGCGGCTGGCTGCGCCAAGGGGGCACGGCCGCCGGCCGCCGCTCCCTTACAAGCGCGGCCAGGCCGCGCCCGGACAGGCGCGACCGGCCATGCCCTTTTGGGCATGGCCTGGCCGTGCGCAAAGGCACGGCCATGGATCAAAGAAAATTTTGATTTTTAAGACAAAATCGATTTTTACTGTTTTTAGACATTTCGATATTAAAAAAACTTCATTTTTTACTGTGTTTGTGATCTAAAACATGCAGATCTACTGGAAAAACAAGTTTTAGATCTAAAAATTTTGAGGATTTACCTTTAGATTCGACAAGGGAATCTAGACGATGGTTGATGAAGGATGCCCTTTTCGCTCTCCATTGAGAAGAATACGATCTTCTTAAAACTGAGCGTTGGCTAGATCTCCTTCCTTGAGCTTCGTCGCCTTTTCCAACGAGCGTGATTGTGCTGATAACGTGTTGTGAAGGGAAAAGTAGAGTAATAGGTGTAAGAGGTTAAGAGCCCCCTTACCCTCATATATATATCTTTCAATGATGGGTCGAATACCCAATGGGCCTCATGGGCATATTCATAACACCACCTATTTTTTTATTTATAAAAATGGGCGCGCGTGCTGTGATTCGCTCAGTACAGTAGAGAGAAAGGAGCGGTTCCCAAAATCATAAATCTTCGGCTGTAATCCCCGTGAATTGCGGGGATTTCATCTCTCGGCTTTTGCCCTCCACGTTGACGCCATGAAGGAGAGAGACGGGGACGAGAACTCGCCGCCGAAGTAGCTGCAAAGAAACAGACGCGAGGAAATTGGACGAGGAAATTGATGAATAGTGTTGGCATTGATAATGAACAGTAAAAAAATTTCACTTTCTTCCCCCAATTCCACGCAAAGAAACATGCCCTTAGACTACAACCTGGAGGGTGGAGAGAAACAAGCTGGAGTTCTACTATTTAGACTACAACTCTTAGACTACAAATAGAATTACTGAACAAAAGAGGTCTCTCTCTAATACAAAAAAGCCCATGTGCAATGTACATGGGAGATTGTTTTATGTTTTATAGATCTGAGTCTACTTGCAGTAGCAGTTGTAGCCCAACTCATCATTTTAATAAAGTAACTTGTCTAGTAAAATGCTACTTATAGAATTACTAAAAATTATCCATGCACATAGTGCACGTAGAAAAAGTAACCCGCTACGAACAGGACGCGGTGCATGTGCACAACCAAAAATGAGCGAGAAGTGTGTGTGTCGGTATTGTCGGGGGTAAAGGGGGAGTAATCATGTAAATAAGGATGCTTAAAGGGAAAAACTGCAAATACCCAAGGGCAAACATGCAAATAATTGGGATGAAGGGGGCATACAATTTTTTATTTTTTTGAGTGGGGTGAGGTATTTACTGTTTTGCCATTGTTCCATATGACGATGTCACATTGCTGGGACAATGGCAAAACCGTAATTCCCTCTTTTAATATATAGATATAGATAATTTCGATAGACCATGATGGACTTAGCAAATGTTTAAGGGGGTAAATGTATTATTAAAAATATTCTTAGCTAGAATATTTTTAGGGTTTCAACCTAAGGTAATAATCAATAAATGTAAGTGCATAAAAGAAGTTAAAATTAGCGAATATGTTATAGTTTATAGATTACTAGTCATAACTTGTGCCCGCGGGCACGGTTCATTTAAGATTTTACCCTGCGAAATCTTTGTTCTCCAAAAAAATTATTTTCACAGCCAAAATTGCGCAGAACAATAAATTGGCGTAAAAATATTTAGCGATACAGACGCATTCGGTGCGGGCGCCTTCGACACGGAACAACAAATTAGCGTAAAAAATCGGCGCGGAACAACAAATTAGCATAAAAAAATTATCGGGCGCCCTCTGCGCGGAAAATTATTCTCATCTTTGCCCCATGGATCGAAGAGACGGTGGGCCCCACGTTGAGGGAGAGATCATTCGATCTGTATCAGCATTCGATCTGCACCATTAAGTGCAAGTTACTGTTTTTTCCCAAATACACCAATTGCGTGCACTCTGCTATTCCCAAGAAACTTTCATTCTCCATAAAGTTTCATTTCCTTAGAAATGTTTTTCCCTCCAAAACTTTCCATAAAATCTCATCTCAACCATTCAGTCCTCTAGATTAAATCCAAGTCGTCTTTCTATCAACCTCTTTGTCCTAGTCAGCTTGTCCTGATCAATCCTAGAATTCAAAAAACAGTTGTGTTTTTTAATATATAGATACATTTTGGAAGGAAACTTTTTACCTCGAAACTTAAATAAAAATTAATCACATGGATGTCTAATATAGGGAAATAGCATAACTGCTTAAATTTTCTTAAGAATATCTGATGGTTTAGATTTCTTTGCAAAATACAAGAGAGATTCTCTATTTTAATTTTACTATGAATCCATATCAATTATGAATAATTTGCTTATTAATATGGTTGATAATTAATATAAATTTGTTGTAAACATGGTGGCTATGGAGTCCATAGCCCTGTATTTATAGTAGTAGAGTTACATAATGGCTGGATAACCACTAACGGGTAGGCCCACCAAAAGCCTGTTTATAACACTTCCCCTTATCCATCCATTGTTGTAAGCCGTGATGAACGCTTCAGGGTTCATAGAGCTTATCTGATCATGAGTCTATGGGTACTTCTGGATCCCTAAGTTTAAGAGTACTTGCCTCGTTAAAACCTTTGCCAAGGAAACCCCAGTGGGAAAAACCAGTGGCTAAGGGAAAAGAGTACAAGTCTCTGTAACTTCCCCTGATCGATGGATAACATCAGGGTGGATACTTCTGGATCCAGAGTTGATGTGGCTGCCTCGTTAAAATCTTTGGCTACGGAAAACCCAGTGGGAAAAACCAGTAGCCAAGGAAAAAGATTACAACACTACATTAACTCCCCCTGATAAGTACAAGCTTCAGGCTTGTAAATCTCTCAACTGTCTCATCCCAATTCCTAGTACAAGTTTTCTAAAGGTATTGCGAGGCAAAGCTTTAGTGAATAGGTCTACCAGGTTGTCGCAAGCATGGGTCTGCTGGATGTCGATCTGGTTGTCCACCTGCTGTTTATGCATCCAGAAGAGCTTTGGGGAAATGTGATTCGTCCTGTCACCTTTGATGTAGCCACCTCGTAGTTGAGTAATGCAGGCAGCATTGTCTTCATACATGGTGGTAGGTCCAATATCTCCCGTCTTCAGGTCGATGGTCTTGATGATATGGTTGATGACTGATCAAAGCCAAAAGCATTCTTTGCTAGCTTCGTGGATCACAATGAGCTCAGAGTGGTTGGATGAGGTTGATGTCGATGTCTGCTTCACGGATCTCCATGAGATGGCCGTCCCACCGTACGTGAACACAAAACCGGTCTGGGACTTTACGGTATGTGGGTCGGACCTGTATCCTGCATCTGCATAACCGACCAAGTCGGAGGATACACCTTTCTTGAAGAATAGTCACATGTCCACTGTAACGACTGGTTTTTATATGCTTGGATTATCAGTGTGTTTTGCTTGTGATGGTGGGTTCTCTCCTTGTGTGGTTTCCATTTCCATAGTTCTCGCTTTCATTCATCGCGTTGAGATTTCCTAGCTTTCGTTTTCATTCCTTTTGATACGATCTTCTAGCTTCTTCCTTAGAATAATTGAGCTCGGAGTAAGTCACTCGTGGCGAGCTTCATATCGATCATATCTTAGCGATAGGTTGATCCTAGAAACCTTAGAATTCATCCCGGACCTTCGCGCTCCATTTCGAGACTTTTCGTGCATGTTAGTTGGTTCAAGAAGATCAACCGACAGACTAGATTCCAATCTAGTCGGTCCGGAAATCAACTGGAACCGACTAGTTCATTCAATCAATTATTCAGGAGTTACTGTTTACTCTTAGTCGGTCTAAGAACAACCATCGACCGACTAGATGCTAAACTAGTCGGTCAGGAATCCTTCTCAGACCGACTAACTCTCATTTCCATGATCTCTCTCAGAATTCAGCCTTTAGTCGGTCAATGAACACTCACCGACCGACTAGTTCTCAAACTAGTCGGTTGACAAGCCTTCACAGACCGACTAACTCATATTCCAGTTTTCCTGAGCGAGCTACTGTTTACTCTTAGTCGGTCTGCGTTGATCAACCGACCGACTAGTTCCCAAGCTAGTCAGTCACCAATCCTTCTTTGACCGACTAATCAGCCCAGGAAACCCTAGTTTTGCCCTAGCCGCCACACTTTCTATAAATACGCCCCAAACGTTTTCTTCTTCTTCCTCATCACCCCAAACCCTAATTTCTCCCCCCATTGAGCCCCCTTCTTCCCCAAACCATTGATCCTTCATCCCAAGCTCATCCATCATCATCCAAACCCTCATTTCATATATCCTACCTCTCCTCAACCTCAAACCCTCATCAAATCCCCAAAAGCCTCATCCAAACCCATTTCTCCAAATTTTCCCCATTTCCAGATCTGAGCCGGATCGTTCTTCCGTCGCCGTAGTTCTCGGCGTCGTTCCTCCGCTTCTTCACGGGTAGTATTCTTCCTTTAATAATCTCATAACCCACACTTGATATTTGTGAAACCCTAATAAAATGGATCATTAGAAATCGTAGGGTTCGATTGTGAATACGGATTAGTTACCATTCTAATGTTGTTTTTCCATGACAGTGATCCATTCCCGTAGATAACAGTTTGTGTGATGTGCCTTCGTTGATCGTTCTCCTCGGTGCCAGGCAAGTGAAACTTGCATCTCTTGATATGTGCCATGTCTTAGGCCATTACCTTGCTTTAGCGTAAAAGAGACTAGACGGTGAAAGGATAGCCGTCTAGACGCCATTGACCTAGCTTGACAACGAAGCTTGGTCCGTCACCCTCATCATGCTTGTATGTCACGTTTAATTTCAATTAACGGTACGCGTATTAACTGTTCATGTCATCCATGCATCTTTAACTGCCATGTTTAATTTAAATAAACGGTACGCGAATATCTGTTCATGTCATTGCATTTTGCCTGTCATGTCTAATTTCAATAAACGGTATGCGAATATTGTTCATGTCATTGCATTTTGCTTGTCATGTCTAATTTCAATAAACGGTATGCGAATATTGTTCATGTCATTGCATTTTGCTTGTCATGTCTATTTCAATAAACGGTATGCGAATATTGTTCATGTCATTGCATTTTGCCTGTCATGTCTAATTTCAATAAACGGTATGCGAATATTGTTCATGTCATTGCATTTTGCCTGTCACGTTTAAATACAATTAACGGTACGCGAATATCTGTTCATGTCATTGCTTACATTGATTGTTTATCGTGAATGTGTAGATCACGCTACAAAACCGATAGTTCCTGGCTCGTGACCGGAAGCGAGCATAGTAAGTTGCTAACCCCAACGCTCGATATGGAGGCTAGGTGCACCCCTATGCCAAACAAAATACATTTCCTGGCTCGTGACCAGAAGATTACACAGCCTGCGGGCAATAGGGCACTCGCTGAGTGATCCCTTGTACTTGACTTGATTATACAGCCTGCGGGCAATAGGACACTCGCTGAGTGATCCCTTGTACTTGCACTTGACTTGACGTGTTTACTTGTACGTGACAAACGGTGATAACAGTGATAACAGTGATAATCGTGATTCGTGAATAGTGATTGCTAGCTTTTGCTACATCGTGAGTGATTGGCTTCCTTACCTTTAAAACTGTCGCATCATACTTAAATGCCATGTCATTGCATCTTATTATAACTGCTAGGTTGCTAGTTCACTTTCAGTTTCCTTGCACAAGTCTTTCCAGACTTGCTGACATGTGCCCCTCTCTCTTTTGGGTGTCACATGTTAGACCCAGAGCCAGAGCTTTGTTGCAGGGGATATGGTGTTGCTGATGCTGATGATTGCTATGGTGGTGAGTGAACACCAGGGGCTTGTCTTGAAGACCGCTCGTGTTCACTTCTTTGTTTAGGTTTGCTGTTAGTTGTTGGTGCGTGGCACCTTTGTATGTATGTTATACCTTGTTGGCCATGTTTGGGCCTTAGACTCTTTTTCCTTTAGCCTGGTGGCTTTTCTGTGATATTGTAATTCATTCAATGGATATTCAGATATTGAACATTTTATCTGTCTCTCCTTATTATTATTATTGTTGTTTTCGTATTGCATTGCAAGGACCTGCCATTTGTAGTTCTATTTGACGCTTATCGGACTTGCGGCTTTTCAGCTTCAAGTCTGAGCGGACCTTCTCACGTCTCGCCTCCACATTTTTGGGAAGCGGGGCGTGACATCCACAGACCCTTGGAGGTAGCGCAGAAGTTGCTTAACTCCGTTCCAGTGGCGCTTTGAGGGCACAGAACTGTAGCTGGCTTGTAAGTTAACTGCGAACGCTATATCGGGACACATGTAGTTTGCCAGGTATAGGAGTGCTCCAATTGCACTTAAGTAGGGTACTTCAGGACCCAGTGTTTCCTCCCCCTCTTCCAGCGGTCGGAAGGGGTTTATGTCAACATCCAATGATCTAACGACCATTGGTGTACTAAGCGGATGACATTTGTCCATAAGGAAGTTTTTCAGCACTTTCTTTGTGTATGTCGATTGGTGTAACAGGATTCCTCCGCTTAGGTGTTCAATTTGTAAGCCTAGGCAGAACTTCGTTTTGCCAAGGTCTTTCATCTCAAAAGTCTGTGTGAGACTTTTGGATATCTCACCTATCTCTTCAGGAGATCCGATGATGTTCAGGTCGTCTACGTAGACGGCAATAATTATGAATCTTGTTCCCTTTGCTCTTATAAAGATGCAATGGCAGACTTCATTTGTTGTGAATCTTTGTTGCACTAGGAATTCACTGAGTCTGTTGTACCACATTCTACCTGACTGCTTTAGACCATACATTGATCTCTGGAGTTTGACTGAGTAGACGTCCCGAGGTCTTTCTGTCATTTTATCGGTAGTTTGTATCCATCTGGGATTTTCATATAGATGTCCTTATCTATATTTCCATATAGGTATGTGATTCGGGATATAAATTGCTTATTTCCCCCCCCCCCCATTTTCGGGTATTTTATGTGTATATCTTGTTAAATTTGGCTTTAATACGGGCGTATTTGTGATATTGTGTAATATTGAAGCTTATTCGTATTTTATACATAAAATATGATTTTTATGAGCTAATTTTTGCTTCTCATATTTTTCAGGTACTTCTGGGATTTTTCTGGATTTTCTGAAATTTTTCCAGAATTTTCAGAAATTTCTGGGTATTTTTGGTGATTTATGGAAGCATGAGAAGCAATTTCTAAGAGTTTCTGGATTTTTAGAAAATAAAAATTTTTTTAAAAAATGAAAAGCCCGTTAGGCGGGCCGGCCCGCTGGCCGGCCCGCGTTGCAGCTCCGCGCGTTTAATTAAAAAAATATATTTTTAAAAAAAGAGGGCCCAACGGCCCAAGCGGCCCGCTGGCAGCGGGCACGCGCACGGCGCGTGCCCGTGCCCCCAGCGGGCGCAGCTGGCGCCCGCGGGTCGGGCGCGGGCACGCCCGACCCGCAGCCCCTTCTCCCTTGCTATATGCGGATTATAGCGGGTTTGGGTGCGAAATTTTTACCCGGTTGCTCTTTTCTGCAGACCCGTTTGGCTGTAACTCGTTTTTATGGGGTTAGGGGCTGTTTTGGAGCCCGAGTTCTTATTTTTTGGTGCAAAAAGCTTGGGGGAGGAGGCCATGGAGGAAGGGGAAGGCTTGGAGGAGGAGCAAAGTGGAAGAGAGGCTTAATCTTAGGGAGACCCTTGGTGATATCCCTCTTTTCCCCCTTTGTAATTTAGTATCTCTCATTTGTAATGAATTAGCATGGTTAATTTTGAATGAAATTTCTTATCTTTTTCATGATGATTGAGTAGTGTTGAATGTGTGGGTTGTGATTCATTATGTTGGATTGTTAATTTTAGTTCTAATTTCCCTCTTGCCCAATTTCATGTTAATTTTGGATGTATAACTAGGGCACAACTTCATTGGCCAAGTCCCGAGAGGGCAATTTGAGAAAATGTCATGCTCTTAATTTGATTAGTGTTTCGATGATACGTCCATCCATATTGCAAACTATTGTATGCTTGAATGTTAAATTTCCCGATTGGGCTTCCTTAGCCGGATGACTAATTGAAGTATTTGTGGATAATTTGAGCTTAATTAACACCAACATTAGTGAACCCACAACCCATGCTCCTTGCCTAGCTATCCTACACCCTCATTTGGTTCTCCAACCCTACACACTTAAGTTAGATTTTCGTTTTCACCACACTTTTCCGACATTTCCACCGTAATTGAGTTAGTTGTAAAACACTTTATTTTTCGTTATCGATCGATTTTGTGAACGTAGAACGAATTGTCCCTGTGATCCGACCCGATACTCACCGGTTATTTTATATTGCATTGACGCTCCTACGCTTGGGAGTGGAAGGCGTGCCCCATGCGCGTTTTTCGAGTCAACCAATTGGGGTATGCAGTCACAACGTCCATGAGCTGCATATCCAAGCCTTCCTTTGTGGATAGGCCAATAATGAAATGGAAAGTGATCGCATCCATGACCGGGGAATAGGTATCATCATAGTCTATTCCTGGTCGTTGGGAAAAGCCTTGTGCAACAAGGCGCGCTTTATAACTCACGATCTCATTATTCTCTTTTTTTCTCACGAATACCCATTTATATTCCACAGGTTTAACACCCTTTGGTGTTAGGACTACAGGTCCAAAAACTTTGCGCTTCGAGAGTGAGTCCAGCTCTACTCCTATTGCATCGTTCCACTTTAGCCAATCCTCTCTGCGTTTACATTCTGCTAGAGAGTGTGGGTCAGTCTCATCGTCGTATTCAGTGACGTGAGTGGCAATAATGAGCGCGAAGTTATCATCGATGATTGTGCTTTTTCTGTCCAGTACCTCCCCAGTACGTACATAATTTAATGATATTTCTCCTATATTTTCCTCTTCAGGGGTTGTTAGGAGTGGAGAGGTAGCTGGGCTGAGCTCAGCATCCTGTGGTGGTATCGTTATTATTGCTCCAAGATTTTTCCTCTTTCGAGGGTTCTTATCTTTGGAGCCTGGGGGTCGTCCTCTTTTTTGTTGAGGTACGGCTGCTTCTGCTGCAGGTGGATTGCATCCATCTTTGGGTATTTCAATCCTTGCTGGCGTATTTGCAGCAGGGACGTGTGATCTGACAATCTTCTGGTTGTCAGTGAATTTGTCCGGTAAAATGTGAACTATGTTTTGAATTTGAAGGATCTTCAGGATCTCGTCTTCACATTGATTTGTACGCGGATCAAAATGGGATAAAGTCTTTGTGTCCCATGAAATGTTCTTTGAAGCTTCTGGCTTCTGTGTGTTAATGCCTAGTTTGGGAAAAGTGCTTTCATCAAACTCACAATCTGCTAGACGTGCTTTGAAGGCGTCCCCCGTAAGGGGTTCGAGGTATCTAATGATCGATGGTGAGTCGAAACCAATATAGATACCAAGACGCCGTTGAGGACCCATCTTGGTTCTCTGCGGTGGTGCTATGGGGACATAGACAGCACATCCGAATATCCTCAAGTGAGAGATATCGGGCGGGTTCACATATGCAAGTTGCATCGGAGAATAAGGTTGACTACCTGACGGTCGTAATCTTATTAGCGATGCAGCGTGCCATATGGCATGTCCCAATGCACTTACCGGCAACTGGCATTGAATCAACAATGGTCGAGCGATCCATTGTAGTCTCTTTATAAGAGATTCGGCTAATCCGTTCTGGGTGTGAACATGAGCTACAGGATGTTCAACTTCTATGCCGCTTGCTTGGCAGTAGTCTAGGAAGACTTGTGATGTGAATTCCCCAGCATTGTCCAGACGTAATTTCTTGATCTGGTTGTCTGAGAAATGTGCCTGCAACTTTATAATTTATGCCAGTAGCTTTGCAAAGGCTACGTTGCGGGTGGATAGGAGGCACACATACGACCATTTCGAAGATGCGTCAATCAATACCATGTAGTATTGAAATGGTTAACTTGCAGGGTGAATAGGCCCGCAAATGTCTCCATGTATTCTCTCTAGGAAGCTTGGAGACTCAGAGTCCACCTTCAGGGTGGATGGTCTCGTAATCAATTTCCCTTTGTGACAAGGGGGACAAGGATGTGCACCCTTCCGAAGTAGCTTCAGGCTTTTCGAGTTAATTCCACGGGATTGGGATATGATGCGACGCATCATATTCCTTCCAGGCTGTCCTAGTCTATCGTACCAGAGTTTGAATTCTGGTTGATTATGACACTTCTGGTGCTCGAGTGTGTTTGCTTCCATTGCTCTGATCCTTGTGTGGTAGAGACCCGACGGGAGTCCCTCAAAACGCTCGACGGTGTTTTTAGCACCGTTTTTATGAGACGTTACATATAGGAATTCTCTGTTTTGTTTGCTCACCGTCTCAAGGTGGTATCCGTTTAAGCGGATATCTTTAAAGCTTAACAGGTTTCTATGCGAGCTAGGGGAGAGAAGCGCATCTTTTATGAGTAGTTGTGTTTTGTTGGGAAGCATAAATTGTGCTTCCCATGATCCTTCAATGATACCTGATGGACCGGAAATTGTATTTACGGTGCCATCGTATTTATTAATGCTTTGAAAAAAGCAGATGTCTTGGAGGATCGTGTGCGTAGAGGCACTGTCCACTAGGCAGTTAAAGTCCATCTATTTTTAAGAGAAAATATCGCAGTATAAGGTACAAAAAAAGATATACTACTGATAATCAATTAATGTCTGAAAAAGTACTCCAACATGCTAGAAATAAAAAAACAAGCAGATAAATAGTTTCTCAAAAGGAAAGCTACAATGCATAGAAAATAGATAATGTCCTCAGTCGAGCAGGTCATCGTTTGAGAAGTCCTCAGCGATGAACCTGATTGGTGCCATGTCTTCTTGAACCACCAGGTTTGTCTCAGCTTGCTTCTGGCTCGCTTTGTACAAGTCCTGCAGGTGGCGTGGAGTCCGACAACTCCTGGACCAGTGTCCAGTCATGCCACACCTGTGGCACTTATCTTCCCAGTCCTTTCTGGGGGCAGATGTCTGGCCATCGTCCTTTCTCTTCCACACATTTTTCTTCTTCTTTCCCTCATTGTTGCTTCTGGGAGGGGGTCCTCTAGCCTGCTTCTTCATCGCCTTACTTTTTGGGGTTTGCCTTTGAAGTTGCTCCTCTTCTTCTGGGAGGAGCTGTGATGTGCTTCAGGCGCAGGAGCAGTACCGATAGGGCGTGAGTTATGGGTGGTCAGAAGAAGGTCACGATTCTGCTCAGACATCAGAAGGCATGAGAGAAGCTCTGAGTATTTCGTGAACTTTCATTCACGATACTGTTGCATTAGTATGACATCCTTCTCGTGGAAGGATGTATACGTCTTCTCTAACATGCGCTCCTCCGTCACCTTTTCACCACAACTTCAGGCGTGAGGTGATGCTAAAGAGTGCCGAGTTGTACTCGACAATAGACTTAAAGTCTTGGAGACGGAGGTTCTCCCATTCATATCGCGCTCGGGGAAGTATAACATCTCTTTGATGTTTATACCTATCCTCGAGGGCGGTCCATAACTCATATGAGTCTTCCACCGTGAGGTACTCGGCCTTCAGGGTCCGATCAATATGGCGTCTGATATAGATAATTGTTTTCGCTTTATCTATATCAGAAACCTTATCCCCTACAGCGATGGCGTGGCTCAATCCCTGTGCTCGCAGATGAAATTTTATGTCCAACTGCCAGCCTAAGTAGTTCTTGCCTGAAGCATCCAAAACGTCGAAATCGACGCTCGCAATTTTGGCCATTTATCACTCTAGCATGTTAAAAGATAGGCAATAATTAGATATTTTCACAGAGAAATAAATAATTAAACACTTCAGACACAGATATTTGCTGCGTGGATCGGCTAATCACCAAATTAATTACAGTCCATACAGTCCCAAAAAGAAATGAAAGTACAACTCGGGAACCCCCGTGGGGCCCCTATCCTTCTTGAATGGTCCTTCATCTTCTTGAGGCGTCCGCCGGTCTTGTAATATTACAAAATTATCCTCACTACATTTTTCTCTCAAAAAGGAAATAATGCATGAAAAAGAAAATGGTGATAACTTGCCGATCCAAAACCACAACAAATATTCAACATTCGTCGCAGGCAGATAAAATGCAGCAGGCATTTAATCATCACAGGCAGTTTATTCATTACAGGTAATTTAATCATGTAACGGCCTGTTTTGATCAAGACAAACTATTTACCAATTTGACCAATTTTTCGATTTTTTTTAAATTATTTTATAATGGTTTGTCAGGAGTTTTACTGGTTTCAAAAATTTCTTATAAAAATATTTTGAAGTACCAGACTAGTTATGGAGTATTTTAGTAAGATCGGATTTCATCAAATACTCAAAACATTTCTGATAAAATTCATTTTCAGTTATTACCGTTTTGGCTTTATGAATTTATTTTCTATACAAACATCATCAAAACGATTTCAAACTTTTACAGTAACATTCAATGATCATTTAGAGCTTCCCACATTAATTTCGTAATTTTCTGATATCATTTCGATAGAGAACCCGCAAACCCGCTTTCTAAACGTTTTGGCCAAAAACTAGTATTTCCGTAGCTCAAACCCTGAAATGGACTTCGTATTCGCGATCCTCGTGACGATGCGATCCCGTGGGTATGTTTTCGTAATTTTTCGGACACGTTTACTTGTAGGGACAAAATCGTAATTTTGTTACAATTTATACCACTAGCATCACAAATTACCCTAGCTAATTACTAATTACCTTAACCTAATTAGCTATTAGATTAACCTAACCATACCTAAAACGTGTTAGAGGATACGTTTAAAACATTTCTAGCCTAGTCAAAAAATCTCATTTATTACCTACCTAATATCATTAATTATATTTGACTAAATACCCTCTAATACAAACTAAGTATTATATTAATTGTTAATAACCTATATAATTACCCCCTACCCGTTCTTCCCCGAACGCACACAACCCTAACCCAAACCCAGGCCAAACCATCGCACTCCACCCTCTCAAACTCTCTCTCCCTCTCAGTTCTCTCCCCCGAACTAAACCCACGCACCCTGAACCCAAGCCGAACGGCAACACCCCGTTGCCCGACCTCATCTCCGCCGCTCGCCCTCCGAGCTTGCCCGAGTGCCATCGTCGCCGTTAGCAACGCCGACACAGATCCCAACCTCCGACTACGTCTCCGAGCAACTCCGGAGCATCTCCGCTGCTCCGACCCCCGCTCAGCACAGCGGAGGGCCACCCATGCTCGCCCCACCTCCGTGCAAACGCTCCGCCGTCAGCCTCGCCCTCCCCGAGCCCCGAAGGCCGCTGTCACCGCCACTTCGTCCACGCTCTCCGAGCAGCTCCGACGAGCTCACACCGCCCGTCAGCACGAGCTGCGGACCCCCACACGGGGCCCCGGCAAAGTTCCCTCGCTCGACCCCCGCTTCCTGCTACCGCCGGACGCCATCACCGTCGTCTCCGCCCACGAGGCCTCCGCCCTCGACCTACGGCGAGCTCGCCCGACGCCAGCTCCCCGTTCGAACCCCCGCCACCTGCTCTCAGCAACCCCGAGCGCCTCCGCCACCTCGCCGCGCCCTCCGACGTCAGCTGCTGCCGCCTGACCCCGAGCCACCCGCCGTCGGTCGACGTTGAACCCCCCCTCCCCCACACGCTGCATGGGTAAGAGGAGAGAGCATGCGAGAGAGAGTTTTAAATAAAAACGTATTTTTATACGTATATTCAGCGTATTTTCGTATAATACATAATTATTAAATAAGTTTAATGGTTTTAAATTTATAATAAATAATATAGATGCCAGAAAAATATGAGACCACCTCTAGAAAATCAGAAATGACATTCTGGACCCAATGGCACTAGTTTCGTCTCAATCAGACACTTAGATTTTTCAGAATTAATTTTTAAGCCTAAAAATTAAATACGTGATTTTCGTTCAAAAATCCGTAACTTGATATTTTCACGTACACTAGTAGGTGAGAAAAATATATGTTAAAGTACTCTTCGAGATGACCATTTTGACAGTTCATTTGCAGCTTTCCGATGCAGATTGCATCCAGAATAATTTATTGAATAATTACGTCATTAATTAAAAATTAGTTTTTAAATTGATTTTTAAGCTTTTAAAAATTATAAAAATTACTATGAGCTTCCGAAAAATATTTTCTCTTACAGTAAAATTATTTTCCTTATATCTAGGCTATAGAAAAATTTAGAACACTTTTTGACATCGTTTCAATCGATTATAAAATTGAAACGATAAGATTAAATAGGTAGAAAATAGGGTAACTCGTAACTAATGTTTTCTTGTATTTGCATGTACCCATTTTCTTACATCAGCATCTTTAAATGCTCTAGCTCCAACCTCGTCTTGCTACAACGATCACGATTGTAAGTCACTTTAATTCTAACTTTAGAAATTTAGTCTGTGTACTCGTATGAACTTAGGGCATGACACCTAGACTCAGAACAGCTCTGACTTGAACCAATGATTAGAGACCTAATTTAACTAGAAAACTGATCAATAGTGGAATGACCAAAGGACTAAAATGAGACAGTGCACTTTTATGGGATTAGATATCATAGTTGTTGGACTTCAAAGCATTGCTCAAGATTAAATTGTGATAATTGCTGAACTTCAAAGCATTGTTCAGGACTAAAGTAAACTAGTGCACTTGGAATTAGATAGTATAGTTGATGGACTTCAAAGCATTGCTCAGGATTAAATTGAGATAATCATTGGACTTCAAAGCATTGCTCAGGATTAAATTGAAATAGTGCACTTTTATGGAATTGGATATCATAGTTGTTGGACTTCAAAGCATTGCTCAGGACTGATATTCTCTGTTGAGGCTTCTGCCTTGACTTTTTAGCAAGTAAATACCATATATGTGATTTGTTGTACTCATTGATGGATGTATTGTTGTACACATTGTTGGAAGTACGAAATGATGGGCCTATGAGGCCATACGGATACGGATATGGATACAGACACGGATACTGATATAAATGTGAAATGTGATACAACATGTGTTATGGGGTAGTCTTGAGCTACGTAGTGTGCGGGATTGACTGGGTCCACCCTTATTAGTTAAGCTGTACCATCACCCTGTAGGGAATGGTAGGTAGATATTCCACGAGTTGCTACGTGGGATGGGTGCACTTCTGGTTGCATATCGTACACTCGAGCTAAGACTGTTGCACTAACTGATTGATACAGGGCCCATGAGGCCATATTGATACGAACACTGATATGAACATTGGATTATGATACGACACGGGTTTTGGGGTAGTCTTGAGCTACGCAGTGTGCGGGAGTGACCGGGTCCACCCTTATTAGTTAAGTTGTACCATCACCCTGCAGGAATGGTAGGTAGAGATTCCACGAGTTGCTCCATGGGATGGGTGCACTTCTGGTTGCATATCGTGCACTCGACCCAAGGCTGATGCACTAGTTTGATTGATGTATTGTGCTCATGGTTGTTGGTATTGTCGGAACACACTATTGGGCCTTAGGGCATTTACGGAGCACATTTACTGAGAACACTATTGGGCCCTCGGGCATTTACGGAGCACACTATTGGGCCCTTACGGCATTTAAGACTGATGCACTAGTTTGATTGATTGATAATTGATTGATACCATTGCTTCAGTCACGAACTACTACTATTCTACGGACTAAGTCGAGACTACTCGAACGTGATAGAACAGTTTGATAATGAGCGGTCTTGAATTACGACTGAATCAGTGTCTAGGAAGGAATGGGAAGGGGGTTGGTCAACCAAGGGACTTGTTCCTGCGGTCTTTGAAGTGACCTGTGCCTTCAAGCCCTGACTGACTGGCTGATTTGGGAGTTAAGTTAGACTTCTTATTATTAGGCCATCCTACACTATTAGATAGTCATCCTACACTATCAGATAGTCAAGCGATGCTCATCTTTTCTTAAGTATTACTAGGCCTATCTATTGTCATCTCATTACCGATTGGTCAAAACATTGTTAACCTGGTTGTCTTACCATTGCCATTCCATTGGTCAAAATATTGTTACTACCATATGCCACGCCACAGTCGCTACTTTTGCACTTGTACAGTCATCTTTACTTTATGCATCACTTCTGAATAGTTACCAGTATTTTAATTATCACTCTTACATATCGGTCAGCTCATACTTTACTTTTGTACCTATCTGATCATCTTTTGTTTACTATAATCTGTTCTATACTTTTGCACTACTTCGTTTCTATTGCTAGAATTGTTGTGATTTACCTACGGTTCTATCTCTGTGGCACCGCAGACAACGTACATATGGAGGCAGATGCTCTAGAGTTAATAGCGCCAGAATTTGACTATGAGACCGCAGCTTTCAGAGTTGTTTCCAGTCGTATTTACTTTCCTTCATGTACGAATGTTGGACCATTTTTGTACAATACAGATGTAATAATTGGACACTATTTGGGTATTTTTGTACATCTCTGCATCGTGGCTATTTTGTTTTCACTGGTTAACTGCAGGACCTGCGCAATTACCAAAAAGTAACGGGCCTGGGAATCGGGTCGTTACAGCTTTGGTGGCCCACGCAGGTCCGCGCTACCTACCTCGTGAACAATATAGCAAGATCAGGGTGTACAATATAAAATACTCAAATAGGACTCTCGAGTACAGGATGTCTCGAGTGTTCACCTGTATTGGATATACGAGTGAAACGTCCTTATTGCCATCTTAGGACTTCCTTAATTCTGATCACTCTTCCTTTAACTTGATGACCTTTCGATTGACCTTGAACCCTATTTACGTCTATTTTAAGGAGGGTATCTCGACAACGGAAGTAAATTGAAGGACACTCAGAAGTATTGGAGGATGATGCTAAAGAATTTGAGACGAGCCAAACCCGATGTGCAAGTGTAGGTTGTTACGTCTTCTTGAGATCGTATTTCTATTCTAACCCTTACTTTCTATCTTATGCCCGATTTTCCATAAGTTTGAATTCCTTTCCCACCTGCCACCTGCCCCCTCGTTATTGCCTTTTGTCCTCATCCTCACCTCGAGCCCCGTTCATGCCTAACCCTACCCCACCCTACCGACGACTTTCGGTGCCCTCTTTTTCTTTAAAAGACCCCACTCTTCTTCCTCATCAAGCCACCCCGTAGTTTCTCCTACTCCATATCGACTTCCACTCCTCTTCCCGGCCTCTTCCCCAAGCGAACTCGACCCATCTCGCCTCAAGCTCCTCCGACCTCACCCGAAACTCCACCACCCCACCCTACTCCAGTGACACCCCCCACGTCAAGCAGTCGCAAGCCACCATAAATCGACAACCACTGATGGCCCTCCGACGATATGTTTTGAGATTTTTGGCCTTGGCGACGACCCTCGCCACCACCTTCGCTACCACCGTGTGGCTGAGATCTTGGGAAGCCATGATCCTTGGGCTTCTCTTGAGCTCTCTGCCCTGGGTCTCACCCAGATTGATGTCCCGTTTAGGCTTCCTCTTACGACTACTCCTTTTGGTTTGCGGAAAAGTGTGCTTTTGGTTGTTCATTTGTTGGGTGATGTTGGGTGTCGCGAATGTCAAGTATTGGTCTACGGAAGGAATGATGGCGATGCTTATTGGCATGATTTTGGCCTTGGGAGTTGAAGTTGGATGTAGGCCTTGTGCTTGGCTCTGGATGAGAGCTTGGATCTTGCCTTATTGTGGGATAGTATGGAGATTGATGGAAGGAATACTAGAAGCGAGTACTGATTTTGGGTGTTGGCCCTGTACTTACCTTTGGGCGTTGATTTGGACATTAGCATGTGGTTGGACGTTATGGAGATTGATGTTGTTGGTACCCGTGGATTAATCGTTACATTCTATATTATGAACGACATCTGTGGCTAGATCCAGTTAGTCACCAGTAGCACAAATAAACTTTATGGTCTTCCGGGTTATGTGGTTTAAATAGCTTGCTACTGGCTTATCACCTCAGGTTCCAAGTTCGAACAAATGTTGTTATCATAATAGCCCTCATTTTCATGTGATGTTATCATCTCATGTTAATTTTCGACTACTTGAGAAGTCAGAGTAACTATTGTAATGATACTGGTCTCAGGAATAGTTACGGAAGCTATGGTGATATCAATAATATGTATTCATACATAACATCTCTTGTTTTCTTGATGCTATGATATCACATTATATTTCATGTTATTTACAACCTATTTTACTAGATTACTATCTTTTCTATCATTTATTTGCTTGAGCTTCTTCATAACATCAATTATTTATTTCAAAAAGATTTTTAAATTCCGAGGACGGAATTATTTTAAGGAGGGTAGGATGTAACGGCCTGTTTTGATCAAGACAAACTATTTACCAATTTGACCAATTTTTCGATTTTTTTTAAATTATTTTATAATGGTTTGTCAGGAGTTTTACTGGTTTCAAAAATTTCTTATAAAAATATTTTGAAGTACCAGACTAGTTATGGAGTATTTTAGTAAGATCAGATTTCATCAAATACTCAAAACATTTCTGATAAAATTCATTTTCAGTTATTACCGTTTTGGCTTTATGAATTTATTTTCTATACAAACATCATCAAAACGATTTCAAACTTTTACAGTAACATTCAATGATCATTTAGAGCTTCCCACATTAATTTCGTAATTTTCTGATATCATTTCGATAGAGAACCCGCAAACCCGCTTTCTAAACGTTTTGGCCAAAAACTAGTATTTTCGTAGCTCAAACCCTGAAACGGACTTCGTATTCACGATCCTCGTGACGATGCGATCCCGTGGGTATGTTTTCGTAATTTTTCGGACACGTTTACTAGTAGGGGCAAAATCGTAATTTTGTTACAATTTATACCACTATCATCACAAATTACCCTAGCTAATTACTAATTAACTTAACCTAATTAGCTATTAGATTAACCTAACTAGGGATGGCAAAACGGGTGGGCGGGTACGGATATGCACTATCCATACCCGTACCCACTCAATTTTCCCATACCCATACCCGTACCCATACCCATGATGAGTAAATTTTTGTACCCATACCCATACCCATCGGGTATACGGATACACGTGGGTACCCGTGTACCCGCTGGGTATGGGTAAGGATATCCATACCCATCGTATGGATATCCATATACCCAATGGGTATGGGTATACATACCCATTACCTGTAAAAAGATTGACAAACATCCATATCTGTATCCATACTGCAAGCCTTTTGACTAACATGTCAAAAATTATTGAAAATATTATATTTTTTCAAACATCAAAGTAGTAAACATACACATGTATTTTAAAATGACCGGGTACGGGTACTCGTGGGTATGGATATATATTGTCCATACCCGTCCAATTTTACCCGTGGGTAAAACATGGGTACCCATACCCGTACCCATGGGTACAAAAGTCTACCCATACCCGTACCCAAACGGGCGGGTATCCACGGGTATTCATACCCGTGGGTAGAATTGCCATCCCTAAACCTAACCATACCTAAAACGTGTTAGAGGATACGTTTAAAACTTTTCTAGCCTAGTCAAAAAATCTCATTTATTACCTACCTAATATCATTAATTATATTTGACTAAATACCCTCTAATACAAACTAAGTATTATATTAATTGTTAATAACCTATATAATTACCCCCTACCCGTTCTTCCCCGAACGCACACAACCCTAACCCAAACCCAGGCCAAACCATCGCACTCCACCCTCTCAAACTCTCTCTCCCTCTCAGTTCTCTCCCCCGAACTAAACCCACGCACCCTGAACCTAAGCCGAACGGCAACACCCCGTTGCCCGACCTCATCTCCGCCGCTCGCCCTCCGAGCTTGCCCGAGTGCCATCGTCGCCGTTAGCAACGCCGACACAGATCCCAACCTCCGACTACGTCTCCGAGCAACTCCGGAGCATCTCCGCTGCTCCGACCCCCGCTCAGCACAGCGGAGGGCCACCCATGCTCGCCCCACCTCCGTGCAAACGCTCCGCCGTCAGCCTCGCCCTCCCCGAGCCCCGAAGGCCGCTGTCACCGCCACTTCATCCACGCTCTCCGAGCAGCTCCGACGAGCTCACACCGCCCGTCAGCACGAGCTGCGGACCCCCACACGGGGCTCCGGCAAAGTTCCCTCGCTCGACCCCCGCTTCCCGCTACCGCCAGATGCCATCACCGTCGTCTCCGCCCACGAGGCCTCCGCCCTCGACCTACGGCGAGCTCGCCCGACGCCAGCTCGCCGTTTGAACCCCCGCCACCTGCTCTCAGCAACCCCGAGCGCCTCCGCCACCTCGCCGCGCCCTCCGACGTCGGCTGCTGCCGCCTGACCCCGAGCCACCCGCCATCGGTCGACGTGGAACCCCCCCCCCCACGCTGCATGGGTAAGAGGAGAGAGCACGCGAGAGAGAGTTTTAAATAAAAACGTATTTTTATACGTATATTCAGCGTATTTTCGTATAATACATAATTATTAAATAAGTTTAATGGTTTTAAATTTATAATAAATAATATAGATGCCAGAAAAATATGAGACCACCTCTAGAAAATCAGAAATGACATTCTGGACCCAATGGCACTAGTTTCGTCTCAATCGGACACTTAGATTTTTCAGAATTAATTTTTAAGCCTAAAAATTAAATACGTGATTTTCGTTCAAAAATCCGTAACTTGATATTTTCACGTACACTAGTAGGTGAGAAAAATATATGTTAAAGTACTCTTCGAGATGACCATTTTGACAGTTCATTTGCAACTTTCCGATGCAGATTGCATCCAGAATAATTTATTGAATAATTACGTCATTAATTAAAAATTAGTTTTTAAATTGATTTTTAAGCTTTTAAAAATTATAAAAATTACTATGAGCTTCCGAAAAATATTTTCTCTTACAGTAAAATTATTTTCCTTATATCTAGGCTATAGAAAAACGTTTGAAAATAGTGAATTTTCGGGGTGAAACCCTAGTTAGGGTTTTTGGTCGCGCGGATTACCGCTTCAGGCGGCTAGGGTTTCAGGGCTTGCGCGCGCACCAGGGGGCACGCCGCTGCAGGCGGCCGGGGGGGCCGCCGTCTTAGGCGGCGGGGGAGCCCGCCGCTGCGGGCGGCGGGGGAGCCCGCCGTCGCAGCGACGGGGGGCTCCCGCCGCTGCAGGCGACGGGGGAGCCCGCCGCTGCTGGCGGCGGGGCGAACCCGCCGTCGCAGCGACGGGGGGGCTCCCGCCACTGCGGGCGACCGGGGGGGGCGCCGCCGCTGCGAGCGGTGGCGCGGGGGGGGGGGGGTTGCCGCAAGCCGAAAAGGGGCGACGGCGGCGGTGCGGGTTTAGGGGGGTTCGCACTCTGGGGAATAAATCCCCTAGGGTTTAATGGGTTTTGGGGATAAAAATCCAATTTTTAGTAAAAAAAATCATTTTTTAATCTCCAAAAAGTCGGGTTTTTATTGAAAAAGACAGATTTTTATCAATAAAAACGATGAAAACTTCATTAAACAATTGATCCAAGAGATTGGATCTAGACATATGTGCACATTAAATTTTAGATCTAGGGGAGATAGTTACCTCTAGATCCTACCCGCGGGATCTAGCGACGTTCGGTGAATCAAGCCCATTCACGTCGCGTCTGTCCGTCGGCAGAGGTTCGGCTCAGCCTTGAGCGTGCTGATAACGTGTTGTAAACATGGTGGCTATGGAGTCCATAGCCCTGTATTTATAGTAGTAGGGTTACATAATGGGTGGATACCCACTAACTGGTAGGCCCACCAAAAGCCCGTTTATAACAAAATTGATTAAATGGGGATCAAATTAATAGGTTCAAATCAATAGGAGCTAATTAAAGGGAGCATATTAAGGATGCATGAAAATTTGTAACCTTGAAAGTGAGAGCTAGTTAAAAGGGAGCATATTAAGGATAATTTCAAATTCTAGTAAGGGCAATAGCCCTTGCAAGCTCCCCAGAAGTCCACTCTTGCAAGTGATTATAAAAGTTCATGTAAATTTATCTGGTTCAAGTCATCTTGATTTAACAAAATAATTTAAGAAACAAATTAAGAATAAAGTATAGTTTGAATTTTTTTTAAATATATACTGGATAAAATCATTATAAAAACCTACGCTTTTTATGTAATCCTCGGAGTCAATTCGCTAATCCAAACTGATTTAGAAATCATTATAAATTCTTATTTTTTTAGTTTCATTTTCAATTTGATTGAGTTATAAATTTTAGGGTTTTCCGCATATTCATCCCTTAAATCTTGCATATTTTGGTATATGTCCCTTAATTCTTCGTATTTTCAGTTTAATCCCTCAAATCATTAACTATAACCAAAATAGTCACTCACTCTAATTTCTGTTAAAAAAACTTTGTTAGCGCTGACGTGGCTGTTGGTGCTGACGTGTCCAGCCTATTTGCGACTGCAGCGGCGATGATGAGGTGAAGGAGGAGGAGGGATGGCGGCAGTGAGGAGAGAGGATGAGGGGGATGAAGGGGGAGGATGGGGGATCGGAGGCGGTGATGAGGGGGGATCAGGGGGAGGATGAGGAGGGGGAGATCGACGGCGGGGAGAAGGGGGATGACAGGGGGAGATCAGTGACATGGAGGATGCGGATGAGGGGGAGGAAGAGATGATTGGGGATCGGCGACAAGGAGGAGGGGTGATGAGGGGGGAGATCGACGGCGTGGAAGAGGGTGAGGAGGGAGATAGACGGCATGGAGGATGGGGATGAGGAGGGGGGAGATCGGCGACAGGTAGGAGGGGGATGGGGGGATTGACGGCGTGGAGGAGGGAGAGGCGGCAGATCGGTGGCAAGGAGGAGGGGGGAGATCGGCGGCGGGTAGGATGGGGGATGAGGGGGAGAGTGGTGGCGGGGAGGTGGGGGGAGAATGGGGAGGAGCCGCCCCTCCCCCTCCCCATCCACCCTCTCCCCTTCCTACTGTCGTCCCATCCTCTGCCACTGCCTCCCCCTCCCACCACCACCTCCCCCTCCTCCTCGCCTCCGCCACCTCCGCCTTCCCCGCCTCCCACCGCCTCTCTCTCTCCCCATTAGGGCTTAATTATTAGTTAATTAACACTAATTTTTAATTAATTGTTAATTAATCTAACTATTTAACAAAAAATAGGATGAGGGGACTATTTAGGTTAACAGCTTAAGATTTGAGGGATTAAACTGAAAATACGAATAATTAAGCGACAGATATCAAAATATGCGAGATTTAAGGGATGAATATGCAAAAAAACCCCTAATTTTAATATTATAGTACAATATGAATTCTTTTGAATGAAAACTCTGGGTGATGATGCGACACATATGATGTGACAGTGGCCTCCAAAAATTCTTTAAGTTCATTAAAATTCTCAAATAGTGGAGATTTTGATATGCTCCTATTTTACATGTTTTATCGCATATCTTCATGACACATTTCACCCTCCAAACCCCCATTTTATACGCTTTTGTGCTATTATTTGGAACAATATGACTTTCGGAGCGTTATTCCATTTCAGGGATTTGAAGCGATATTGGAGCAATTTGGAGCCAATAAGACGATCGGCGACGTGAGAGCACCAATGATACTCATGATGACATGCTCAAGGTGCCAAAGAAGAATACTGGAGCAAGGAAGGGGCAAGAGAGAAAGTTGCGCGATCGAGCTATGATGCGGCGAAGGAATCAAGCGACCCGAAGTGCTGAAAACAGGACAGCCGTGCACTATTTTTAAATCTGCTATCACCTGTGATTTTTAACTATTTTTCTGATATTTTTCTCAGGTAGTAGACTTCAAGACGGTTCCAACGCCACCAAGAACGCACAAATCGGATGTCGGATGAGCCCTGGAGAATTTCTGCAAGTTGATGGTGCAGTGCTAAATTGTTCTCAGCAGCCTACTCGGTCGAGTAGCACTCTACTCGGCCCAAGTCGTGCACTACTCGATCAGAATGCTGTTTTTGGTGTCCGATTCAACCGAGCAACCTCCTACTCGGCCCGAGCAACATCCTACTCGGCCCGAGTCATGTGCAAACGAGGCTGAAGTGCGTTTTTAGTCCCCAATCGACCGTGCAACCTTGTACACGGACCGAGCAACCTCCTGCTCGGTCCGAGCAAGGTCCTACTCGACCGAGCAGCTCCGAATCAGCCCGGGTTGGCAGAGCGACATATTTTGGATGCGTTCGAATCTCTGTACAACTCGACCGAGCAGCCAAACGACTCGACCGAGCTGCTGAATGACTCGACCGAGCAATTATGTGCTCGGATCGAGTCACTGTGGGCCCATTTTCTGATCTGCGCCGGGATTTTTAGGACGATTGTGAGGGTTTTTGGGGGATTCTGGGGAGCCGCCGAGGGTTAGTTCTGTACAGTTTTTGGGGAGTTCTTTAGGGTAATTTTGAGAAGATTTTTGTATACTTTTAAGAAGAGAATTTTTAAATCTTTCTTAGGCTTTTGTGGAGACGATCTTTTGGGGAGTTTGGTTATGCTCTAGGCCCCTATTTTATATCAAGATAAGTATTTTTGCCTTTTTAAAATTCTATTATTATTTCTTTGTGATTTATTATTGTTTATCTCTTTCTTGATGCATGCAATGAATTCTTTGTGCGTTATATTGTCTATTGATATTGCTATGCTTGAGTAGTCTTTTCTAGGGCTAAGGAATTAGCACATAGATCTTAGGATTTAGACGCAAAGTTGGGATTTTTATTGTGCGTTGGATATAAATAGGGTTGTATTTTGGTTGATCTAGCAAGATCCCTAGGAGAATTCGTACTGAGATCGTGCCCACGGTCGGTGGAATCGATTAGCTTAAGGAATATCCTACGGATTTAATTTGGGAGTTAGTGGATTCAACCGAGGCACGTGACCTTGCCCGGCTCGTGCCTTGAGAGGATCCACCGATGAACTATATAACTAATTGACGGCTACCGCCATTGCGTCAATAAGAGCCACCAAAATACCTCGAAGCTCTAACCCACAAGAGTGGTATGCGTAAAGAGCATTCGAAGCACGAGGGTGGTAAGATTATTGTAGATCCTTAATGCACGTACGTGTGCGCCTATCACGAGAGCAGGGTTAATGCGGTACGTTAGATTCATGATGCCCAGACACATGAATTCACTTCCTAGATGCTACAATCCCCAATTAAACCAATGCAACGTAAGAGTCCTAACCTAGCGTCGACATCCGACGGTCTTAGTGGCGAGTCCTAAAGCCCTAGTCTTTTGTATTTTATTTCTCTCTTTCTTTGTGTGGAACCCCATATTTGCGACATCGAGTGACACGACGTTCGCATCTATCACCATCACGACCCTCCGCACTTCACATCCACCAATAAACTCGCAAGTCTAACTCAACCTAGGAGTAGATAGGTAGTATAGCATCGCTTCCCCGTGTTCGATACCCGCTTGCCACTATACCGTGCGCTTGCGGTAAACGACATCGTTCGGGGTTACATTCCGGACGCATCAGATATCATATATAAATAAAATTAAGTATAAGATCGTAATTTTTTTAACTAATACAATACTGTAACCTTATAGAATATATTACCAAGTAGAAAATTACACTTCACAAATTAGTTTATATTTATTTGGTTCACTTTCTTTTGATTTAACAAAAGAATTTGAGAATTTTTTTTTGAAGAAATAGATATTCATGAAAAAACTAATGAAGGATTAGTAGGGATGGTAATGTGGCAGGACCAATTGGAATACCAAACAGGCTTTGGGCATGCCCATAACCATCCCTAATGTAAGTGTGTGTAATGAAATATACCAATAAATTGGATATTTTTAAGAAGACCTTAAAGTCAATTAGTCAATATGATCCAATTTAAAAGTCATGATTGCATTCTAATTCATTGCACTTTTGTTTCAATCTGAAGCCTAAAATTTCAGCATGATTGAAATTCTTTTCAAAAAGAAACTTTATTTGATGAGTTGTGTGCAAGAGCAATTTTAAAATCCATTTGTTATCTAAATGATACACAAATGTAGACATAAATTCTTCGTTTTGTTATAAACCATGGCGGTTATGGAACCCCGTAGCCCTGTATTTATAGTAATAGGGTTACATAATGGGTGGATACCCACTAACGGGTTGGGCCTCCAAAAGCCCGTTTATAACACTTCCCCTTATCCATCCATTGTTGTAAGCCGTGATGAACGCTTCAGGGTTCATAGAGCTTATCTGATCATGGGTCTATGGATACTTCTGGATCCCAAGTTTAAGAGTACTTGCCTCGTTAAAACCTTTGCCAAGGAAAACCCAGTGGGAAAACCCAATGGCTAGGGGAAAAGAGTACAAGTCTCTGTAACTTCCCCTGATCGATGGATATCACTAGAGGTGGATACTTCTGGATCCTAAGTTAGGGATAACTGACTCGTTAAAACCTTTAGCTATGGAAAACCCAGTGGAAAAAACCAATAGCCAAGGAAAAAGAGTACAGTTTCCGTAACTTCCCCTGATTAGTGGAAGTATTTAGGGGGTTGATACTTCTGGATCCAGAGTCAATGAGGTTGCCTCGTTAAAACCTTTAGCTATGGAAAACCCAGTGGGAAAAACCAATAGCCAAGGGAAAAGAGTACAACACTACATTTGACTCCCCCTGATCTGTACAAGCTGCAGGCTTGCAGATCTCCTAGGCAACTATACATCAATCTCTTACAGTGTTCCGATAATAAGTACAAAGTACAAGGCATCGCTCACCTATACAAGACATCGCTCATCTATACAAGTATCGCTCGTCTATGGCAGCTACTGAATCTGAGGGATCTCTTCTGAGGAGGAGTGGTCTACAGACTCGGTAGGTAGCATCACGTCTCTGACCCAGTCTTCACTGTGTCTGCGAGGTACTGCAGGACCTGGCTGTGCGTACTTATGATTTGCTTCTTGGATTGATGAGCCTCTCGGGATGGTGGTATTAATGTTGCCTTGGAAGCATGCTTTGCTGGTCTCCAGGAGTTGGTCGCTTCTTTGTTGCAGCCATCGCGATGATCTGTAACCTGTATCTGCAAATACATTCAACATGTTGGATGATCCTTGACCCTTGGAGGTAGCGCAGAAGCTATATATCTCTGGTCCAGTGGTGCACTGCAGGCGCTGCACTGTATCTGGTTAAAGGGTTTACTGCCAGATAAAGGAGTGGACAAAAGACATTTGACTAAGGCACTTCAGGACCTAGGATATCCTTCCCCTCTTCCAGCGAACAGAAGGGGTCTTAATATGCATCCATACAACCAGTAGGTGTATTGGTGGATTGCAATTTTCCAAGTTTCTTCATCGACTGGATGATAATTTCATCTTCTGGATGGTAATTCATCTGCTGGATGATTATTCATCTTCTGGATGATTATTCATCTTCAGGATGATGGTTTCATCTTCGGGATGATTATTCATCTTCGGGATGATTATTCATCTTCAGGATGAAGGTTTCATCTTCGGGATGATTATTCATATTCAGGATGATTGTTTCATCTTCGGGATGATAATTCATCTTCAGGATGATTATTCATCTTCAGGATGCTGGTTTCATCTTCGGGATAATTATTCATCTTCGGGATGATTATTCATCTTCGGGATGATGGTTTATAAGGGTATGTTGTCACATCATCCATAGCAACATAGCCTAAAATTATCTTTGCCAATTGTATGGTTTTCGCAACTATGACCAAGGAGCCTGATGCATCAGTTCAAATAATTTTGTAAGTGAGTTAAGCTCATCTTACATGGTTACTTCCTGGTTTCTGCGAAATAAACCTCTAAGGCTATAGCGTTTTGCTTATAGCATACGATTTTATTTATTTATACAATACTCGGTATCCCACAGGTTTGATATCTTTTGATATCAGGACTTCAAGTCCAAACACTTCACATTTCATAAGTGAGTCCAGCTCAACTTATTAGTGCCTCGTTCCACATAATTTGGCCAAATTTCTGCGTTTGCTTCAGGAAACAGAGATTGTGAACGATATTATGGCAAAATAAAATGTGAATAATTGTCGACAAGTGTGTTTTATCCAAATACCTCTCCGTGTACGTACATTATTCAATTTATTCCAGATTTATCTCTTCTGGAGGTTCTAGAAAGGGAGAGGATATGGAGATGAGCTCACTTTCCTGTGGTGGTATTGTTTTAGGGTCTCGTGGTATGTCCTCTCATCCATTGAGGATATCCACTTCTGCTATTGGTAGATTGCATCCATTATAGTTGGTATTTCAATCCTAGCTGGATTTTTAGTAGCAGGGATGTGTGAATTTGACAATATTTATATTGTTAATAGCTATGTCTGATAACTGTTTAACAGTTTCATAAGTGAGGTTCTTCAGGATCTCAGCACTATTCATGATAATCAGATCATAGGTATTAATGTTTTAAATGGTCCATAGTGGTGATATGAGAATGTATACTCATCATGGCTCCATCGATAAGATGTGCACTAAACGCTTCCCCCGTTAGGGGTTCTCGGAAACTGTTTATATGAGGTGATCAGGCTCATATAAATAGTTTCTAAGGAGGCGTTTTGATGGTTTACATGTTCCCACATAGTCACCTACAACTAGATTTCTAGTGGATAAGTAATCCGTTTAAATCATTTTAATGATTTATATCTAACCCATTTCTGGGTGTGAACACAAAGCTTCAGGGTGTTCGATTTTCTTCCAGTTGTTAAATATAATTGATTTCCCAGTGTTATCCCAAAAATCCGCAATAAGCTCGACTTCAATGAAGTTGAGCATAGAACTAGGGATATGAACCCGTCAAGGCTCCATCTATAAGATGTGCTCTAATGCCTCCCCCGTTTGGAGATCCGGGAGCATATTCATCTAGGAGGGTTAGTCCCGATGAATAAGTTCCAATGCGGCATTTTTGAGGGTGGTATGAGGGTAAGTAAAAGCCCAACCAATATCCCAGTAATGTAATATGTCTGTTGTGATTAATAATAATCTGGACTGCTGTTGGATAACAAGGTTTTGATTATGACCATTTTAAGAGGATATATAGATGAGTACTCTAAGGTACATCATCAGCCATATGTAGGGAGTGTGTGAGTCCACTTTTATCCCTCAAATACTCTCAAGAGGCATAAAGGTCTCATTCTTCTAATGATAGTATATCATCTTAAATTCGTTTGAGGAAGTGAGGAGAGTCAATGTCCACGTGAATGGAGATGATCTCGTAATCATTTTTCCCTTTTGAATGGGATAATGAGAGTTTCACCCTTTTTTGAAGAATCTTCGGGTTCGTCTGGTTAATGATGTCTTGCATCATCAATCCAGGGTGACATCGATCCAAAGTTGGTCGATTCTGGACACTTCTGGTGTTCCAAATTAATTCCTCTGTTCGAATTTATGTGGGACTTTTGAACGTCCATTAAAATGCTCAAGTTAATTTTGTCCTGTAATAGGTGAACTCTGCTCAAACTGTGAAGGATTACATCTTCACAATGACTATTATGAGGATCATAGTTGGATAAAGCTTCAGGCTTTATTGGTTTCTTGAGTCATTAGGGATTTCATTTTGACGAATATCCTTTGAAACTTTATAAGTTTTAGAGAGTACATGGCATCCTCATTTTAGGAGTATTCAGGATGACAAATCATTTACAGTAAGAATGCGTAAAAAAATACGTATATACTGCAAGAGAATACTACTAATAATTATGTTAGAGCAACAAGTTTCATAGTATGATGTGTGTTCTATAAAAATATACGTCCACAATTCTGCTCATTTTAGACTCATATTATGACAACAGATCAACTTTATTTTCAAAATTTATTTGTCCTCGGGGAGTAGCGAAATATACATACAGTCAATTTGACTTTCGTCATTTAGACTAGATATGTATATATTTTTAGATGGCATAGGTTAATGCCCATTCATTTTGCAAAAAGCATTATGGGTTTTGTCAGAACTTCTGGTCTGATATTGGGTTGCCATTGCATACTCCATATCGAGGTATATCATATCTTCCCTTTCTCATTTTTATTCAAGACTTTCCCTGTTTTCAGTCTTCCGTATTGTCGTTTATAAGGAAGAATGACAATTGGTCTTACGAAGTAGACATATACAAGGGAAATGAGTTAGTTTCTATATTTCCACTTTTCTAGTTTATGAGAGACTTTTAAAAGTCTATTTGAAAACTCAAGTATGGTCTTCAGGCCATTTTGATTGAGTCATTCAAGTATTATGTGGATATAGAATCATGCGCAAGGGGAAACAAGTACGTGGATACGAAATTTAAGATTTCTCACTTATCTATTAAGCCACGACTTCGGGCGTATGCTTAAAAAAAATAATGTTAGATTCAAGAATCATACCTTGTAAAGTGAGATTACTCAAAAGAGTTTGGCGGTGTTATGACGACTACTGGTGTCAATATTGGTTTATACAAATCATAGATCTGAGAAATCGATTTACCGCGAAATGCGTATTTCTAATAGAAAACGCAGAAATATTTTTCGTATAATCCATCGTACTTGTTAATTTTTATTAGTGTGAAAGGGTGTTGACTTTTGATTTGATTTTGAACTTCAGGTTCATTTTGGTTTTGAACTCCAGGTTCATTTTTGTCAACTAGGATATGATGTTAAACTTTTTGAAATCATTATTGGTTTGTTGACATAAAATGTTGTCATATCATGAGCGCATCATACATATAATATAAATTTAGTAAACTAAAAAGTTGTGCTCAATTAACCTAAATTGAAACAAGTATGATGTATACACATGCTATTTATATGCTGCATGCATTTAAATAATCTCATAGCAGACATAGAGTTTTGCTACAGGCATTAAACTATGTCATAGTGATTTTAGCATGCTAAATAAAAATGTACATCACAGAATAATTAAATATGCGGCAGGCATATAAATTTCTACACATGCATTTAATCATCACAGAATTTTATAATGGAAATGAAAATTTTTCGTTTAATAATTATTGGACCACTGGGCAACGTCATACACCGTTAGGTTAGTTAACTAACGGCAGAGCGGTCGCATGATCTTCCTAATTATTAAACGTGTAATAATCAAATAATCCAAGAAAAATTGCTATAATTTATAAAGCATTAATCAGATTATAGCGAAGGAAAATCGAATTTAAATCTGAAAATCGTTTGAAAATAGTGAATTTTCGGGGTGAAGCCCTAGTTAGGGTTTTTGGTCGCGCGGATTGCCGCTTCAGGCGGCTAGGGTTTCCGGACATGAGCGCGCATCGGGGGGGGCCCGACACGAGCGTCCGCCCGGGGGGGGCCGCCGCTGCGGGCGGCCGGGGGGGGCGCCGCTGCGGTGCGGGGGGGGGGGGGGGGGGGGGGGGGCGCCGCGGGCGGTGGGGGTGGCTCCAGCCGCTGCAGGCGGTGGGGCCCGCCGCTGCCGGCGGCGGGTCGAGCCCGCCGGTGCAGCGGCTGGGGGGCGCCCGCCGTTTCGGGCGACGGTTCCGCCCGCCGCTCCGAGCGGCGGGGGGGGGGGGGGGGGGGGCGCCCGCCGTTTCGGGCGACGGTTCCGCCCGCCGCTCCGAGCGGCGGGGGGGGGGGCGCCGCTTCGGGCGGCGGCAACGACATGAATCCGGGGGGTGGTTCGCGTGGCGGCTTCCGGCAGCGTGACGAAGGAGAATCCCCTAGGGTTTAATGGTTTGGGAGAGAAGATCATAAAAATAGGATTTTTATTTAAAAAGAACTATTTTTAGTCTTCAAAACAACGTTTTTCATCGTAAAAATTTGATTTTTATTGATAAAAACGTCGAGTTATCATTGAAAAAATTGATTTAGCATGTAGATCTAAGTTAAAACTCCGATCTATATTAATCAAAAATAGATCTAAGCATGTAGATCTAATCCTATGCGCATAAAAGTTTAGATCTAAGGAGAAAATTACCTCTATATCCTACCCGCCGGATCTAGCGACGTTCGGTGAAGGAAGCCCGTTAGCGTCGCGTTCGTCCGTCGGCAGGGGTTCGGCTCAGCCTCGATCTTGCTGATAACGTGTTATAAACCATGGCGGCTACGGAACCCCGTAGCCCTGTATTTATAGTAATATGGTTACATAATGGGTGGATACCCACTAACGGGTTGGGCCTCCAAAAGCCCGTTTATAACACGTTTTAAATTATTTTCCTTCTCTCCTTTTGAATTTATTTGTTCCAATTTTGGACCTTTTCTTTCTTATTTTTCCTTTCATAGTGCATTTAAGGCGTATTACTGAGGAGTTGCTTGTAAGGCTCCTAATATAAACTTAAAATGAACCTAATTAGAAAAGAATTAATTGTTAGTTAATAGAGAAGTTAATAGCAACAACTTTGGTACAATGTGTTATGACCATCAACATTGGCTCTCTTCGCATATATATACACAAAGGGGGTGGAGAGAAATTTGATATGATTGAAATTAATTCGTATAGCCAATGGAATTTCACCACTTCTACTTTCTAAGACTTGCATGGCTTTGCTTTCTTTTTGGTAATTCAGTGGAAGGAAGAACATTGCACAATGAGAGTTATGGTGTGAAAAGTTCCATTCAGGTATAGTTCCTCAATATTTGTTACTTTCTTGGAAGTTTATGATTAGCCAATTGGCTTAGTTTGCCCTAGCTCCTTCCATTGTGAGAGGTTGATGCTTCGATTCCTGCTGTCCGATGTATTAAAAAAAATTTATCGCCTACTTTCTTAACTATGACTATGTATTGCCTTATAGATAATTACATCATCTATTCAAAAAAAAACTCTATAGATTTGTCCCTATATTAGAATCCCTATACTTAGGGAAATTATAATCATTTGTTTATGAACATATAGTTATGATCAAGAACAGATTATCTATTCATTAAAGATTTTTTAATGGATAAAATACTATTTACTTTATCTACAGATGGATATAAGAGATTTTCTCGCTTGAGTTGATATAGATTGACCATGGTTTATAAAATTTTAGACTTATGGAAGATTTCTTTTCATAATTATAAACATTAAAAACTGTGTTTTTCACCTTATCAACAATTGTACTCTATTATTCTATCGATTAGGGAGATGTTCATGGACATAGTTTTCGATTGAAAAGAAGTAATATTTGCTTCTTTTCTACTACCCTTTGATTGGTTGAATGAATACATTACGGGCAAAGTTAAACTTGTTCATAATTTTGTGTAAAATTTTTTGCTTTTTCTATTGTAGACTCGATCAGAAACACATGGAAACAACTTAGTCAGAGAAGCTTTGTTTCCAAAGAGTGGAGGATACAACAGCAGCAATACGATCGAAGTTTATCCAAATGCCGATGATTCAAACTTCGTCAACCTTGTAGGTGATATTGCATAAGGCTATAATATCATGTTTATGTATTATGCCAATTAACTGATATCAGAAAATTTATAGTTAGTGTTGTGAATGGAAATAACCAGAGTTGGTTAGGATTGTGGGTATCTTAGAGATACGTCCATATCTATGTATTCGATGTATCTACTCTCCTACCATGCCTATAAATAAAGGGCTGGGGGTTCCTCCCCCAGTAGTTGATTCATAACACGTTATCAGCACGACTCTAAAAATTTTTCTTTTCCACAAAATTTTTTCCATTCGTTGCGAAGGCGAGACGGGAGATCCACGAGCGCGGTGCAAGGCTTCCTCCATCAAGGGTCGTCATCCGCGTAGGGCTTCGAGCAACCGTCGCTATATCCGGAGGACGGATATAGAGGTAAAAATACTAAAAACGATACTTTTAATCATACGTATGATTGTCCCTCCCCTAGATCTCGCAAGATCGTCATGGGGATTCATCGTCGCCATGAAAACGACGGTTTTTTCATCCCCAAAACTCAATTTTTAGGGTAAAACCCCAATTTTGAACCCTCCGGCGGCTAGTCGTCACCGGACCCCCCCAAACCCCTCGCCGGAACCCCCCTCGCCGGAAAACCCCACCCCCCCTGGCCGCCTCCCCCTGCAGGGGGGCGGCCCTGGCCGCTCCCCCCTGCAGGGGGGCGGCCTCCGCGGCCGCGCCCCCCTGCAGGGGGGCGGCCCCCGCCGCCGCCCCAGCAGGGGGCGGCGGCGGCGGCGGCCCCCCCAATGAAACCCTAGAAGCAAAAAAAATATTAAAATTTCAGAGTTGTGGGCCTGAAGTCCACAGCAGATCTGTGGGCTTCAGGCCCACAGAATTCAAAAAAAAAAATCCAGATCTGTGGGCCTGAAGCCCACAGCAGATCTGTGGGCTTCAGGCCCACAGCAGATCTGTGGGCTTCAAGCCCACAGAATTCAAAAAAAAAATCCTGATCTGTGGGCTTCAGGCCCACAGAATTCAAAAAAAAAAAGGAAGCCTATGGGCCTGAAGCCCATAGGCCGACTGCGGGCTTCAGACCCACATGCTGTTTTATCTAAAAGAAAAAAAAATTTGGGGGAGGCAAAGGCTATTAACAAGCCTTAAAAGGCAACTTGCTAGCCTAAAAATTAATTTAAAAAGGGGATTTAAGGGCAAAATATTCGTGAAAAATCACGGTAAATTACGGGACAAATATCGGGCAGGCGAGGACTTTTTGGGGATTCTTGGGGGGGCCTTTAGGATGATGAGGGAAACTTTTCCCTCTGACAAAGAAAATGTTTATTTTGGGCTCTTAATCAATTTAATTGATTAAACCCATTCAATTTACAACCTTTGCATTGTAATGATTTTTTCTGCAAAAATCGTATTTACATGCTTTACATCTCTGGTATATTCTGTTGGATATTATATGCGTGGTTGTGCATTGTATTTAAAACTTAATAATTAGGAAGATCCTGCGACCGCTCTGCCGTTAGTAACCTAACCTAACGGTGTATGACGTTGCCCAGTGGTCCAATAATTATTAAGTGTTTAAATTATTTATCCATCTCTGTGAATATTAAATGCCTGTGATGCCTGTGATGAAAATGTCTAATGAAAATGTTGATGAGCACAATATTTCTGCATGAATTGCTAAATGTGGTTTTTGGATCGGCCGTTTAGTCACACAGTTTATTTCCCGCACATTTATATTATTTTTGAGAGAATTTGTAGTGAGGAATTTATGTAAATGTCAAAGAAAGAAGACCAACTTCCATGGAGACGGAGGCCACGCTTGAAGATGGAGATATCATATGGGACCCACGGGGTTTCCAAAGTTGTATTTTCATTTTCTTTAAGCTGCAAATTTGTATAATTTGGACTGTGGACTTTTTTGGACTCTTTCTTGTGGGACTTGCCGATCCACACATTTAGTTTTTCGTTAAATATTGCCTCCGCATGAAAATGTTTTCTCTGAATTAATTATTAATTCATGCATGCTTGTGCTCTGCTAGATAAATGGCTAATATTGCAAGCATTAATTTCGAAGTACTGGAAGCATCAGGTAGAAACTATCTAAGCTGGCAGCTAGATGTAAAGTTTCAACTGCGGGCAAAGTCCCTCATCGCTGCTGTGTCTGAAAAAGAAAATGTTAGCGATATAGAGAAGGCGCAAGCCATCTATATTCGCCGCCATGTGGACAAGACCTTAAAGGCTGAATACCTTACGGTCACAGTTCCATTTGAGCTATGGACTGCCCTTGAGGACACGAATAAACATCAGAAAGATGTTATACTCCCAAGGGCACGATATAAGCGGGAGAACCTGAGACTACATGACTTTAAGTCCATTGCTGAGTACAACTCAGCACTTTTTAGCATCACCTCACGCCTGAAGTTGTGTGGTGAAAAAGTCTCAGAAGATCGCACGCTGGAATAGACGTATACGTCCTTCCATGAAAAAGATGCGATACTCATGCAGCAATACCGTGAACGCAAGTTCACCAAGTATTCTGAGCTACTGTCATGTTTACTCATGACCGAGCAAAACAGAGAGCTTTTCCTCGCCACTCACAATATGTGCCCTCCCGGCACTACCCCCTACCAGAAGCTCACCATTCCTCTTCCTTCAAAAAGAAGATGGATAATAAAAGAAAAGAAAGACCACAGAAGGGGGGGTCAACACAAAAAAAAGCCAAGGGCCATGAACAACAGCAGCGAAATAATGAAAGTAAGCGGAAGTTCACGAGGCACAGAAATAACAAAAATAGAAATGATATACCCCCACCCAAGAGGGAATGGGAAGACCAGTGCCAAAATTGTGGCATGAAAGGCCACTGGTCCAGAGTGTGCCGAACTCCGCATCATCTCCAGGATTTGTATAAAGAGAACAAGAAAAATAAAGCTGAAACAAACCTGATGACATCTGATACTCCAGTTAAGTTTTTCAGCTGACGACTTCGAAAATAATGACATGCTTGACTAGCCTTTACTTTTATCTTAGCAAATTGTTTAGAACATCTCACGTTATGAGAGCTTTTGTATTACGCAATCTGTTTTGATTGAAAAATTTTAGTAGACAATAAATGAATATGTCTATCTGAATATGCATGTGCCTTTATGTTTCATCTTTTGAAACTGCTCTCATAAATAATTAGTAGGCAATAAACACGTACGATCTCTTTCAATACAAAGCCCAATATCAGGGCTATATTGAAGATCCAGGGAATGCAACACTGTTGCCCCCAAACGACACAAAAATAAAGGATGCACTAATCCCTCCGAATTCCAAAAGAAACTTTCTAAGTTTCAAGGACATCCGTTTCAACGGATTCCACTTGGAAACAGCAAATGTAAATGTAAAAAAAAATTACCGTATGCAACGTCTCAAGAAAAAGGAGTAAAATCCACACTTGAACGTTTTGAGAGCCTTATAGGCCTCCACCATACGAAGATTCGGAGAAAGGAAGCAGAATTAAGCGGAGCACCTGAAGTGCCCGACATCAGCCGAGTTTTTACTCCTGCATAATGGACTTGGCCACCCTAGATTTGTGATGATGCATCGCATCTTATCCTATGGGTATGACTTGAAGAACCAGAAGATTCTTCAGAAGGGAAAAAATCCCTCGCATCCCTTACTATAAGGGAAAACTAATTACAAGGCCATCTCTACGATAAGTTGAAAAAGAATCTCCACGCTTCCTCAAAAAGAATACAAGGAGATAGATGTGGATATAGCTGCTAGCAACTCCTATCCCCAACTAGAACTCCTTAGCTATTAAAACAAGAACTCTTTCACTCGGGCTACTTTTCTTATCGGGCAAGTTGCCGCCCGTTTGTTCAATACCCGAACTCTGGAATCGCCTGCTTTTGGCTATTGACCGTCTTTCCTTTCCCTGTTGGTCGAGCGGATGAGCTAGAAGCGGAAGAAGCTCCTGTCCGATCCTTCACTTCAGTCCCGTATAAAGAAGCTGCTCCGGTCATCGTAACATCGCCTGGGCTGAGATGGGGATAAGGAGTCAGGATTGAAGCCCCCAACGTTCTGCCAGACACTGGATAGGGGTTAGCTCTGTAAATGTGTAGAGCAGACGTGTAGTGTGGTGTAGTAGTAGGCACTTCTAGGCCCCTCCCTCTTCAGATGGTCATCCGGTGGGTTCTTATCCACAGTCTGACTTTCCCTGATGATCCTTCTCGGGCGTGCCTATTAGTGTGCTTTCGCCGCCCGCTTCGTGGAATTCATCAAAAAGGCAAAGATCGTAGTACTCATGTGCCCCTGTGAAGTCCTTTTTTTTCCACCACCCCTAGTGGGCTATTTCAGTACTTCACTGTACTGATAAATGCATCCTCAGAATATTCGTACGTGTGTCTACTACAAACCCGCAACTTAGCTTTTCCAAAGCTATTGGCACAAAAATAAAAATGTTGCGGGCACATTTCCCAGACAATAAAATATTGTAAATAAGTCTGGTTAATGTTGGAAAATATACCTCCCAGTCTTTTCAAGAGTACTGCCAATCAACTGGAATTGAAAATGAACATACAAGTGCCGCATGTTCATACCCAAAATGGGTCGGCAGAGTCACTGAAAAGTAGACTCCAATGGACTAAACGTCCATTAAATCCCGATTGCCTATGGATGCATGGGGACATGCAAACTCTGCATGCTGCATCGTAAATGAAAATAAGACCCTATGGAGGTCAGAGTCTCCAATGCAATTTGCATATGGAATGCCACCGAACATTTCTCATCTGAGAATCTTTGGTCGCACAGTCTTAAATCCCCATTGCACCACCAAAGAGGACCAAAACGGTACTCAACGTCGCCTAGGTATCCATGCAGGGTTTGACTCACCCTCACTTATAAGATACCTAGAACCCCAAACGGGGGACGCATTTAAGGCACATCTTGAAGACTGTGATTTCGATGAGACGAGTTTCCCAAAAATATGCCCAGATACTAGAAAATCTGGCGCGAAGAAAATTATAACGTGGGATACAAAAAGTTTGACCCACTATGATCTGGTAACAATACAATGTGTAGAAGAGATCCCGAAGATCCTCCACATACAGAACACTGTCTACCAATTACCGGAATCATTTATTGAAAACCAGGAGATTGTCAGATCACACATCCCTGCTGCAAAAACTCCAGCTAGGATTGACATCCCCGAGAATGGATGCAATCCACCAGCAGCAGAAGTGGCTGATCCTCAACAGAAAAGAGGCAGACCACCAGGCTCCTAGGACAAGAAACTCCTGGAGACCTTAAGACAATACTACCACAGGACAATGAGCTCTTGTCCACACCATCACCCTTCCCGGAATCCACTGCAGAGGAATTGCCGGGAAAAAGTGAAATTAAGTAAATGTTGTACGTACTGGGGAGGTGTTGGACAGATAGAACATAAATTGTCGACAATGTATTCACGTATTGTATTGCCATATACATCGCAATGGCGATGATGTTTGAAAATTATCGTTCCACACTCCGTTGCTAGAAGGCAAACGTAGAGATTGGCCAAAATGTGGAACGTGGCAATAGAAGATGAGCTGGACTCACTTATGAAACGTGAAATGTTCGGACCTGAAGTCCAGACACTAAAAGGTGTCAAACCTGTGGATAAAACAAAGTATTGCATACGTAAGAAAAATAAATACAAAATCGTATGCTATACGGTACAACCTATAACCCAAGGAAAATTTCGCTGAAACTAGGGATCGAACAAATTCAAATGAGCATGTCTCATAAATGATGCATCAGTCTCCCTAAGTTATCAAAAGCGAATACCTTACGATTTGGCGAAGGAAAATTTTGGATATGCTGTTATTGGATGTTGTGACGGCATACCTTCGTGGATATCTTGTAAAGATAATTTCCACATTTCCTTAAAATGCCTGAATAGACTTCGGGACGTCTATTCAAGAAAAACAATAAGTATAAATAAATGTACAACCAAGAGAATCACTTGACAAGTCAATGATTCCTACTGAAGGTTGTCTTTGCATCTGTGCAAAGAACAGGATTAGAGATCTTAGTTGTAGACAACTAACATCTCATCGGATCTCTTGAAGAGAAAACCGAAATAAATGTACAAGCCTGACTTTTAAACATGAAATAAAAAAGACCTAGGCAAATATAAAGTCATGGCTCATAGAATCCTGTTACAAACGCCCAGAAGTGCGTTGGAGATATTAAAAGGACCATTGTCATCCAAAGTACACCTACGGTGGTACACTTACTGGATGAACAAAAAGAACCCTTCCGATCGCTGGAAGAGGGGGAGGATATAACTGGTCCTAAAGTCCCTTATCTTAGTGCAATCATGCACTCCTGGCTAACTGCATGTGTCCCGGTATAGCAATTGCAGTAAACTCATTAGCCAGAGATAGTTGGCACCTAAAAAGGGCCATTAGACCTGAGTTAAGCCTTCTGCGCTTCCTCCAAGGGTCGAAATATTTGGACTTACAAAATGTAGTAGCATCCTCCAATGTTTATGCAAATGCAGGTTTCAGGTCCAGTCCCTATGCTGAGAAATCACAGAACGGGTACCCACAGTGGGATGGCCATCCCCTGCAAATCTGCAAAGCAACTTATGAAGGCAACATCATCCTATCATTCCGAGATCCTCACCATTCCAGAATCACACCAATGGTGTATTTGAGGGCGCCTGGTGGTACATCACATCCCAGTGACGACTGGGATAGAGGCTGGTTCGGTGGAGCTAACCATATAGTCTGAAGACCACATCAGAGGCGACGAAACTTAGCAACCTCTTCAGAGTTCCTGGATTCAGCAGCTGCTTGATGGTGATAAAATTCGTAATCTGTGTACATTTTCGGAATATTGTAAATAGGAGTGATGAGATAAGCCTACGAGATCTGAAAGCCTAAGAGCTTTTACAGATCAGGGGGAGTTGACAGAATTTGTACTCTTTTCCCTTAGCTATGGTTTTTCCCACTGGGTTTTCCATAGCCAAAGGTTTTAACGAGGCAAATCACATCAACTCTGGATCCTGAAGTATCCACCCCTCAGTGACGCTCAGAATCCAGAAGTATTCATGAGCAGAGTCACTTGTACAAATCAGGGGGAGTTAAAGAGCGTTTGCACTCTTTTTCCTTAACTATGGTTTTTCCCACTGGGTTTTCCATAGCTAAAGGTTTTAACGAGGCAAACCTCACCAACTCAGGATCCCGAAGTATCCACCCCATGTGAGACTCTTATTACGCTCAGAATCCCGAAGTACTCTTGAGTGGAGTCCACACCTATGGCTGGATAAGGGGGAGTGTTGTGAATGGAAATAACCAGAGTTGGTTAGGATTGCGGGTATCTTAGAGATACGCCCATATCTATGTATTCGATGTATCTACTCTCCTACCATGCCTATAAATAAAGAGCTGGGGGTTCCTCCCCCAGTAGTTGATTCATAACAGTTAGTATCATATATTGTCTTAATGAATTACTATAAGAATAGCTTTTCAATTATTTTCAAGATTAATTTGGATATCTTGTGAATACTATTTGTTGAACGATATGACATAGGATATCCTTCATTCAATTACTATCTCTTGCAGAGGGCATTTTATAGGTCCATAGATGGGCTGTACCACGGCGTCATTGCACAAATGAGTGTGCATAACATTTTCCAACTTTCAGTTGATCAGTTAAGTGGAGCGGCGATTTGGGCTGTGAGTATTCCTGGCTCTGCTCCGGAAAAATTTGACGCAATACAAGTTGGATGGCATGTAAGTACAATCTCAAGTGAAATTATCATTTCATCCATTAAGTAAATATAAAAGGCCCATGCTAATTGCAACGCAAACAATGCGGTTCAGGGTCTTGTCATTTGCTATTTTGAGAAAAATGATTAAAGCATAAGGCTTGAATTTGACATTGGTCTTAAAAAAATTTCCGAAAAGGGCAAACGAGGTACTATGCACCGCACTCAGTGCGATGCTTTTAGCAATTCTCATATAAAACCAGGTATCGGTCATTATTGGCCATTGCTTTTTGAGAACAGAAACTGTAAAATATTGATTAGAAAGTTGATTCTTTAATCATCAAAACTTACACTTTCTAGTTTTAATCTTTTTAAAGGTCAACCCACAGTTATATGGCGATCTAGATACTCATTTCTTCATACGGTACACTGTAAGTTGTCATCATTTGTTCTATCATTGACTGTTCTTGCTACTTAATTGTGAATTCTGACTTGTTGATGAAAATTTTACTAGTTTGATGGCTATCAAAAGACAAGATGCTACAATCTTCAATGCGGAGTTTTCGTTATGGATAAATCAGCTCCATTTAAGCCGGGCCATATTCTGAACCAAACACATATCACATTGAAGATATCTCAGGTAAGATCGATGGATGCTATTTTTACTTTTCTTTTATTGATGTATACACGTTATAATGGTGATGTATTTAGCACACATCTATTGCTTTCTTGGTTTTTATTTTTGGGTTATTTAGTACCGACCCCCTGTGTTTTCTCCGAAATTAGCAACACTCCCCTATGGTTTCAATAATTAGTAAGACCCCCCTATGGCACCCAATTTTGGACCCCCTCCCCCTGTTTAGGGGGGTCTTCCTATAGGCGGGGAGTCCAAATTGGATGAAATAGGGGGGTCTTACTAATTATTGAAACCATAGGGGAGTGTTGCTAATTTCGGAGAAAACACAGGGGGTCGGTACTAAATAACCCTTTATCTTTCGATTCTCAACAGGACCCAAGCAGCAGGGACTGGTGGCTGCACACCGGAGCGTACGGGGAGGTGCCGATAGGCCACTGGCCAAAGGATCGATTTTTGAGCATGTCCAGGGGCGCGACGCGCATCGATTGGGGGGGGGACTGTTGGGTTCATGAGGCGAGAGAGAAGCCCCCCCATGGGCAGTGGGAAGTCCCCTGACGATCTCAAAGGCGACGCTGCAAAATTCGAGGCTATCAGGTTTGTTGACGAGAAGGGTGGCCTCAACCAACCCAGAGACGGCGACCTCCATCCCTTCAAGGACAAGGACTCCTGCTACCAAATAAGCGCACTTTTAGAATCCAACAACAACAACAGCGGAGATGAGTTCTACTACGGTGGCCCTGGAGGTTGTCTTTTAGGAGAGAGCCATGTGCATATTGAGAGTTTAAGGATTATTAAATAAATATTGAGAAGAATCATATTTTTGTTGTGAAGGGAAATTTAGGGAGAATAGGTGTAGAGGGTTAAGAGCCCCCTACCCTTGTATTTATAACTTTCAATAGTGGGTTGGATACCCAATTGGCCCAATGGGCCTATTCATAACACTTCCCCTTATCCAATCAACATTGAAATAAGAGGTGGACTCTTCAGGATCCGAGTTAGGGTAACTGTCTTGTTAAAGAAAGAACAGTTAACCCATAGCTTCCCCTGTTTTGGGGATGTGTCTAGGGGTGGATACTTCAGGATCTAGAGTCAACGAGGTTGCCTCGTCAAAACCTTGACTAAGGAAAACCCAGTGGGAAAAAACCTGTAGCCAATGGAAAAGAGTACAACTCTGCAGTTGACTCCCCCTTATCTGACCAAGCTTCAGGCTTGCAGATTTCCTATGAATCTATACATCAGTCTCCTATGTATCTATGAGTTCATAGTTCTCTCATCCTGACCCAGTTTACATTTACTCACTCTCCTCATCCCAATCCCATATACAAGTTTCTTAAAGATACTAGTAGGCAGGGATTTGGTAAGCAAATCCGCCAAGTTATTACATGATTGGATCTTCTGTACCTCAATCTGCTTTTGCTTCTGAAGGTCGTGCGTCCAGAAGAACTTGGGGGAGATATGCTTCGTCTTGTCACCTTTGATGTAGCCGTCATGTAGCTGGGCTATACATGCTGCATTGTCTTCATGGAGTGTAGTGGGTGCAAGAACGCCGGTCGTCAGGCCGGTGGAGGTGAGTATGTGCTGGATAACCGAGCGTAGCCAGAAGCATTCCTTGCTTGCTTCGAAGATCGCTAGTAGCTCTGAGTGGGTGGATGAGACGGTCGTCATGGTCTGCTTCACAGATCTCCAGGATATGGCAGTGCCGCCATATATGAACATGTATCCGGTCTGAGACTTCTCTGTATGAGGATCGGACCTGTAACCTGCGTCAACATAACCAACTAAACCAGTTGATGCCCCTTTCCTGTAGAATAGACCTAAGTCTATGGACCCTTGGAGGTAGCGCAGAAGATGCTTAACTCCGGCCCAGTGCCGCTGTGTAGGTGCAGCACTATATCTGGCTAGTAAGTTTACTGCAAACGCTATGTCAGGGCGAGTGCAGTTAGCCAGGTAAAGGAGTGCACCGATAGCACTTAAATAAGGCACTTCGGGGCCTAGTACTTCCTCCCCCTCTTCCAGCGGCCGGAAGGGGTCTTTGTGTACATCCAATGATCTGACGACCATTGGAGTGCTGAGGGGGTGGCACTTATCCATCTGAAACTTTTTCAATAAGTTCGATGTGTAAGTTGACTGGTGTAACAGGATCCCATCTTTAAGATGCTCTATCTGAAGGCCTAAACAGAATTTTGATTTTCCGAGGTCTTTCATCTCGAAAGTTTCTGTCAGGCTTCTAGAAATCTTTGCGATCTCTTCAGGAGATTCGATGAGGTTTAAGTCGTCTACATAGACGGCTATAATTACAAATCCTGTTGCCTGTGCTCTTATAAAGATGCAAGGACAGACTGGGTCGTTTTTAAATCCTTGCTGTGCAAGGAAGTCGCTCAGTCTGTTATACCACATCCTTTCAGATTGTTTTAGACCATATAATGATCTTTACATTTTCACTGAGTAGATGTCACGTTCTCTCTCTTTTAGTGCTGCAGGCAAAGAATAACCGTCAGGTAATCTCATATAGATGTCTCGGTCTAGGTTGCCATATAGGTATGCAGTAACCACGTCCATGAGTTGCATATCTAAACCCTTTTGTACTGTTATGCCAATGAGGAATCGGAAGGTGATCGCGTCCATGACCGGGGAGTATGTGGCTTCAAAATCCACCCCAGGATGTTGGGTAAAACCATGCGCTACAAGCCTTGCTTTGTAGCGTACGATCTCATTCTGTTCATTTCGTTTTCTAACAAATACCCATTTATAACCCACAGGTTTTACACCTTTTGGTGTCTGGACTATTGGTCCGAAGACCTTGCGTTTGGTGAGTGAATCCAACTCCACTCCTATTGTCGCTTTCCACTTTGGCCAATCATCTCTGCTTTGACATTCTGTCAGAGAGCGTGGTTCAATATCATCGTCGCAGTACGCGACGTTGATGGCAATATTACACGCAAATGTGTCATCTATTGTTGTGCTTTTTCTGTCCCAATACTCCCCAGTTCGTACATAGTGTATCGATACTTCATTTTCTCCCGGTTTTTCCTCTTCATGAGAGTTTCGGAGAGATGGGGTAGCAGGGCTTAAATTAGCATCCTGTGGTGGTATTTGTTTACCATTGCCAAGGGTCCTACTCTTTCGAGGGACTTGGTCCTTGGATCCCGGTGGTCGTCCTCTCTTTTTGATAGGTCCAATCATTTCTGCTGCAGGCGGATTGCATCCATTTTACGGTATGTCAATCCTAGCTGGAGTGTTAGCAGCAGGGACGTGTGATTTGACAATCTTCTGGTTGTCAGTAAATTTGTCCGGCAAGAGATGGACAGTGTTTTGGATGTGGAGAATCTTCAGGACCTCCTCCTCACACTGGCTTGTTGGCGGATCAAAGTGACATAAAGTTTTTGTATCCCAAGTGATACTTTCTGAAGCTTCAGGCTTCTTTGTCTGTGAGCCTAGTCTTGGAAACGATGTTTCATCGAATTCACAGTCTTCTAGACGTGCCTTAAAGACGTCCCCCGTAAGGGGTTCTAGGAATCTAATTATGGAGGGGGTGTCAAACCCAACATAAATGCCTAGGCGACGTTGTGGACCCATCTTTGTCCTTTGTGGTGGTGCTATGGGGACGTATACTGCACAACCAAATATTCTCAAATGTGAGACAATTGGTGGGGCTCCAAGTGCTAGTTGCATTGGAGAAGATGACTGACCTCCAGAGGGTCTTAATTTTATTAAAGATGCAGCATGCAAAATTGCATGACCCCACGCATTCACTGGCATCTGGGATTGAAGTAATAATGGACGAGCGATCCATTGCAGTCTCTTAATTAGAGATTCTGCTAACCCATTTTGGGTGTGAACATGCGCTACAGGATGTTCGACTTCAATTCCCTGAGCTTGGCAATAGTCTAGAAAAACTTGTGACGTAAACTCCCCCGCATTGTCCAAACGAAGTTTCTTTATCTGGTGGTCGGGGAAGTGGGCCCGTAACTTTATTATCTGAGCTAAAAGCTTAGATAGTGCTAGGTTACGGGTGGACAGTAGGCACACATGTGACCACTTAGTAGATACGTCTATCAGGACCATAAAGTACCTGAACGGACCACTTGATGGGTGAATCGGCCCACAAATGTCTCCGTGGATTCTTTCCAGAAAACTGGGAGACTCCACATCCACTTTCAATGGAGAGGGTCTCGTGATCAGTTTACCCTTGTAACAGGGTGGACATGGGAATTTGCCTTTTTGAAGAATCTTCACGTTCTTCAGGTCAATGCCCCTGGAGTTCTTTATGATGCCGTACATCATAACCGAACCAGGGTGTCCCAGTCGACTGTGCCAGAGTTGGAATTCTGGTGTTTGGGGGCACTGCAGGTGCTCCACCATGGATGTTTCTGGAGTTTGTATACTTGTTTGGTAGAGTCCCGAGGGGAGTCCCTTGAAACGTTCCACAATGGTTTTTGAACCATTTGTAAGAGCCGTTACAAGCAAGTATTCCCTTTTATCTTCCTCGACCGTCTCTGAGTGATATCTGTTTAAACGGATGTCTTTAAAACTTAGGAGGTTTCGGATGGATTTAGGGGAGTATAACGCATTTTTAAGTGTTATTTGTGTGTTGCCGGGGATCAATATAATTGCTTCCCCTGATCCTTCGATTATGTTTGCTGGTCCTGAGATTGTTCTCAGTGGGCCAGAATAACTACTTATGCTCGTGAAGTAGTCTAAGTTTTGAAGGATCGAGTGCGTCGATGCACTGTCCACTAGGCAGATAAGTTCCATATCTAAAAAAGGGGGAAAGACATTCACGCAATAAATATAGATAAAAGATTCACTTTCATAAATAAATGCTCAAAAGATATTGTTTGACATGGAAAATAGAACTAGATACGATGCATAAAAATTGAAGATACATTGCTAATTGCATAAAAGTGGTCCAGATCTAGAGAGTGTCATCTCCCATGAAATCTTCAGGAGTCCATGAGGTCTCTGCCAACACTGCGCTCTCAATCAGGTTTGTCTCAGCTCGAGGCTTGAGGCTTGCCTGGTAAAGGTCCTGGAGGTGTTTTGCTGTGCGGCAGATTCTGGACCAGTGGCCCGTCATCCCGCATTTGGAGCATTTGTCCTCCCAGTCTTTCTTGGGAGTGCCTCCTTTGTTGGGAATCCTCTTCTGCTTCTTGTCCATGAACTTCTGGTTCTAGGGAGGAGCTGGGGGAGTGGCCTTCTTCCGCTGCTTCTGTTCTTTCCATTTCTGGAATTTTGCCTTTTTGTCCGTCTTCTTCTTCTGGGAAGACTGGAAGTGGGCCTCTGCAGGAGGTGGCAATGGAGCGGAGCCAGGAGGGCGCAGGTTATGGGTGGCAACCAACAGGTCTCTGTTCTGTTCAGCCATAAGCAGGCATGAAAGAAGGTCAGAGTACTTTGTGAACTTCCTCTCTCGATATTGTTGCATAAGGATCATGTCCTTTTCGTGGAAAGACGTAAACGTCTTTTCCAGCAACATCTTCTCCGTCACTGGTTCACCACACAACTTCAGGCGTGAGGTGATGCGGAAGAGAGCAGAGTTGTACTCCGCTACGGATTTGAAATCCTGTATGCGGAGGTGAGTCCACTCGTACTGTGCACGGGGGAGTATGACATCCCTCTGATGTCTGTACCTCTCCTCGAGTGCATCCCACAGCTCGTAAGGGTCCTCTACAGTGAGGTACTCGTCCTTTAAGGTCGAGTCTAAGTGTTTCCTGATATATATAATGGCTTTCGCCTTTAATATATCGAAAACTTCCTCTGTATGAGGTGCTTCCACTGAAGCCTCCTTGTTAGCTGGGGCAGTACTCGTTGTTGCCTTTTCAGTCTGTGTGAGACTGAAACCATGAGAGCGCAGATGGAACTTCAGGTCCAACTGCCAACTCAGGTAGTTTGACCCATCGGCCTTCAGGACCGAGAAGTCGACATTTGCGAGTCTGGCCATTTTATGATCTAGCAATGTAAAGAAAAACATCATGTATCATTTAACTGAGTAAGATAGACATCCACGCATGTAAACATTTTCATAGCATGAATTTAATTAATGTGATTTTAACATACATGCTTTTTTTTTCAAATAATGTGAATAATTAATTACTAAAAATTAACAATCACGCATGCTGTTAAGTGGTTTCATTGTGACATTAAACATGGTATTTAAACTAAGTAACAACCACGCAGTTAATGTATAAGCAATGAAACAGAAAAATAATTTAGGACTATGGGGATCAGCCAGCCGACACCGAAAAAATAAAAAGAAGTCCAGTCCGAAGTTACATCAAAAATAAAATGCATGAAAATTAAAGTACAACTCGGGAACTTCAGAGAGAAGCCCATATCTTCATTGAGCGAACGCCTTCAGCTTCTTTTTGGTGTCATTCGGTCTTCTTTTTACATTTTCATCCTCACATACAAAATTTCTCTCAAAAAAAAGAAAAATTGCAGGAATTTTAAAACGGTGTCGGAAACCTGGCTGATCCCTAAAAACATAGCCTAAAATTTGCACATCCACGCAGATAATATATTCGAGACATACAACCACGCAGATAATCAAAAACACAGGCATTTAAAATAATTTAAATTTGTGTGCGACGTGCAAAAACTTTTTTTTTGAAAATTTTTTGCCTTTTGATCCATATTAATGTTTTATTTTACCGCTTTAAACCCTTTCAAAATTTCTTTTAACTATTTTGGGCTTTTTAGGGCCAAAAATAAATAAAAGAAAAATAATTTCTGTGAATGGGCTAATTTTCTGGCCTTTTGGGCCATGAAAACAACCCATTAGGGTTAATATTGGGCCTCCCCCGAAAAATAGCCCGTTAGGGTTAGGGTTTCGGGAAACCCTAGGGGGGCCCGCGGCGTGTCGCCGCGACGGCTGGCCGCGTAGGATGGGGCCGCCGTGGCGGCGACGGGCCGCGGCGACTGGCCGCTGCCTGGGGCTGCGACGCAGTGTCGCGGCCTGGGGCCGCGGCTGCCGCGGTGTTTGTTTTCCGCCGGCGGCGCTAGAGGCGCGCCGCCGTTCCGCCCTACGGGCGTACGGATTTTTGGATCAAAAACGGGGGGTAAAAATCGGATTTTTCAACAATTTTGATCGCTAAAAAACAAGTTTTTATTGTTTTAAACATGCAGATCTATTAAAAAAGTTGAATTTCACCGTGTTTATAAACTTTTTGATCCTAAAACATGCAGATCTAATGAGAAAAGCAAGTTTAGATCTAAAAAGTTTGGATTTTTACCTCTAGATTCGACGAGGAATCTAGGCGACGGTTGGTGAAGGATGCCCTTTTCGCTCCCCGTTGAGAAGATTACGATCTTCTTGAATCTGAGCGATTGATGGATATCCTTCCCCGCGAGCCGCCGTCTCCTCCAGCGAGCGTGATCGTGCCGATAACGTGTTGTGAAGGGAAATTTAGGGAGAATAGGTGTAGAGTGTTAAGAGCCCCCTACCCTTGTATTTATAACTTTCAATAGTGGGTTGGATACCCAATTGGCCCAATGGGCCTATTCATAACAATTTTGTTTTTGTTTTCTTCAATTATACATCATTCCCTTTGTTTTCTGAATTTTTTTAGGAGTAAAACACTTTTACCAGAGAGAGAAAGGAGAAAAGAAACATAGTACTCGCTAGCCAAAGAGAAAATTACTTCATTGGCCGGCTAATACCCATCTATTATACAAAAGAAGGATGTTATCAAGATAATTTGGACAAGAGAAATTGGATAAGAGAATTTGGACAAGAGAAATTGAATAATAAATGAGATTCTGAGGGATAAAAGAGGAGGTGTAGAATTTTGCCCCAGTTTTTACATTTTTGCCACTAAACCCTCCCCACACACCCAACCACACTTTTTATTTTCCCCCTCTTTCCGACCATTTTTTTTCCAGAATTGCTCACCGCACACAACCACTCAAAACTCAGAATTGCTCACCGCACACAAACATTTTTTTCGTCCACGTGCACATGTGCACGGGTTATTTGCAAGTATTCCTCTATTATTTACTAGTTATTATAACAAACTGGAGTTAATATATTATAATTTATAGATTATATATACATTTTGGAAGAAAACTTCTTACCTGAAGCTTAAATAAAAATTAATCACATGAATGTCTAATATCAGGGAAATAAAATAAAGTGGTTAAATTTTCTTAAGAATATCTGATGGTGATATACAAGTGATATTCTCTATTTTAATTTTACTAAGAATCCATATCAATTACGAATAATTTGCTTATTAATATCGTTGATGATTAATATAAATTGACTAAATATGGATAAGATAAATCGAAACAAATTAATTGGATCAAATCAATAGGAGCTAATTAAAAGGGATCCGTACTAAGGATGTAGGAAAATTCGTAAACTTACATGTATTGCTGAAAGGAAATTACATTATGAAAATAAAGGGCCAGTTATTGAAGAACTTTGAGCCAGTAAAGATTGATTTTCTCATTCCTCTTGTGTTCCTTAAATACACAAGCAGAGAGAACACTCCGGTCATTTGCTACAAGATATGAAAAGATACGATACATTGAATTGGTTGAGATCTTTTCATATCAATGCAAATCTCCACGATGCATGCATTGGTTGACTTGCTCCGATCTTGTGCATGCATCAATTCTTTGGGAGATACGATACATGCATCGGTTGACTTGCTCTGATCTTATGCATGCATCAAATCTCACAAGAAGATCTTGCTATATCTCCTTATATGAAAAGATACGATACATTGAATTGGCTGAGATCTTTTCATATCAATGCAAATCTCTAGGAGATACGATGCATGCATCGGTTGACTTGCTCCGATCTTGTGCATGCATCAATTCTCACCAGAAGATCTTGCTATATCTCCTTATAGTTATTACATATATAAATGATTTCAAATTTTAGAATGGGCCATATATAGACCTTGGAAACTCCCCATAAGTCCACTCTTGCACGTGATTATATAAGTTCATGTAAATTTATTGGGTTCAAGTCATCTTGATTTACCAAAATAATTTAAGAATACAAAGAATAAAGTAGTTTGAAAAAAATTAAATATATATTGGATAAAATAATTATAAAAACTAGGATTTTTATGGAATCCCCAAAGTCAATTTTCTAACCAAATCTAGATTAGAAATCATTATTAAATTCTAATTTTTTTAGTTTCATTTTCAATTTGATTGAATTATAGATTTTAATAGTATAGTACAATATCATTTCTTTTGAATGAAAACACTCGGTGATGAGTTTTGTTCCATTTTAAAATTATTTTTCTTTTCTCATTTTGAATTTTGTTCCATTTTTGTACCTTTTCCTTCTTACTTTTCCTTTCATAGTGCATTTAAGGCGTATTACTGAGGAGTTGTTTATAAGGCTCCTAATATAACCCTAAAAGGAAATCTCTTGATACGAAAGATTGTATTAGGAGACCCTTAATTAGAAAAGAATTAATGTGTTATATATGACCATAAACAGCTGCCCTCTTCGCATATATATACAAAGAGGGTGGAGAGAAATTTGATGTGACAGAAATTATTTCGTAGCTAATGGAATTTCACCACTTCTACTTTCTAAGCCTTGCATGGCTTTGCTTTCTTTTGGGAAATTCAGTGGAAGGAAGAATATTACACAATGCGAATTATGCTGTGAAAAGTTCCATTCAGGTATAGTTCCTCAATATTTGTTACTCTTTTTTTGATACATCGGAAATCCTCGACCTCTCATTTGAGATGGAGGGCAAATACCACTAAGCCAATTGTCTCGGGTAATATTTGTTACTTTTGAAAGTTTATGATTACAATTTATTCTTTCTACCTTTTTTGTCAGAATATTGTTATATGACATAAATATAGATATATGAACAAATAAATCTTTCAACATTTCATAATTTTACAGACCGTTTAGACAACAACTCGTCTAGTTTCTTAATTATGACTATCTATTGTCTTACAGATAATTACATCATCAAAATAACTCTATAGATCTGTCCATATATTGGAATCCCTATACTTGGATAAATTATAATCGTTTGTTTATGAACATATGGTTATGATCAAGAACTGATCATCTGTTAATTTTCTTACAGATGGATATAAGAGTGGATTTTTAAATACAAAGATACTCTCTCTTGAGTTGATATATAATGAACCATGGTTTGTAAAAATTTTAGACTTATGAAAGATTTCACCTTATCAACAATCGCAAATCGCAATCAATTATCTAACGATTAGTGAGATGTTCATGTACATAGTTTTCGATTGAAAAGAAGTAATATTTAATTAATTTGTTTCTTTTCTACTACCCTTTGATTGGTAGAACGAATACATTTACAGGCAAAGTTATACTAGTTTATAATTTTGGATTTTTTTTTTTTGCTTTTGCTATTACAGACTCAATCAATAACACATGGAAACAACTTGGTCAGAGAAGAAGCTTCACAGACCAGTCTGTTTCCAAAAAGTGGAGGATACAACAGCAGCAATACGATCAAATTAGTTTATCCAAATGCCGATGATCCAAACTTCGTCAACCTTGTAGGTGATATTGCATAAGGCTATATCATGTTTATTTATTATGCCAATGAACTGATATCATAAAATTTACAGTGAGTATCATATATTGTCTTAAGTTATTACTATAAGAATAGCTTTTCAGTTAGTTTCAAAATTAATTTGGATATCTTGTGAAATATTATTTGTTGAATGATATGTCATATATGATATTCTTCATTCAATTAATATCTCTTGCAGAGGGCATATTATAGGTCCATAGATGGGTTGTACCACGGCGTCATTGCACAAATGAGTGTGCATACCGTTCCGCAACTTTCAGATGATCAATTAAGTGGATCGGCAATTTGGGCTGTGAGTACTCTTGGTCCTGGCTCTGCTCCGGAAAAATATGACGGAATACAAGTTGGATGGCATGTAAGTACAATCTCCAGTAAAATATTTCATTTCATCCATTAAGTATAAATTAGTGAAATTTTGCCATCAAACTATGGCATGAATCTAAAGGAGTGCATTTTTTAATCTAGGTTATACTTTTGCATTATCCATGCAAACTAAAATGAAACAAATGATGAATTTCTTCTCTTGGAATGTAATTCATTCTTATGCATATATATCATTAGTCTCATTATTATAACTATAATCCGGTAAGGTTTTTTAAGGACATGTACAAATATATATATCCAGATTACATATTTGATTCAGACTAGATTGTTTCATAATTGATATCAATTATATAAAGCTGATGATAGTTTTGCAAAAAAATTGGTTGAGCAAATGGGAATGATATTTATATTGAAATGGCTTTTATATATGAATCCAAATTAGAAAAGTAAGTTTATCTTTAAATGAAAATTATTTATTTTTCATTTAGCTTTATTTAGAGATATTTTATCAGCTAGTTTTCTAGCATAAAGTATAATAATTTATGGATAACTATAAAGCATTCTTTCTTTTAAATTTTAGTGCATTTTATGTCTTCAAATGGAAAACAATCTATTATGATTTATAAGAGATCTCTTTGAGTAAAAATTTGGATTGTTTGGAGCTTTTTTTAACACATACATCAACAATTCACAAAATGAATAATTTTCAAATTGCTTGAAAAATCACGACATTAGGATACCTTGATCCATAGTTTGAAAACTCTATATATATATCATATACGTACTTTGATATGCATAAGTTTGCCAATGTGTTAATGAAGACGAATAATACCAATCATCGATTTCGTTAACCACTGGGTTATCTCATGCCAAGAATTTTATTTCACTATCCCATGTTATTATTACTCTTATAAACTAATATATATATATATATATATAAGTAGAATGAATATCAAAGATTTATAGACATAATATATAATACGCATGTGTAGACAAACATGCATAGTTCATATTACATATGAAAATATTCATATTAACCTAGATGCTTTTGTAAGTAATCTCGAATACGACTATGTTACACTTCAATTTGGTCAATGAATGATGCGGCTTCAAAATTTGAAATCGACATTAAGTTTAAATAATTTAAAAAGAAACTTTTGCAGATTTTATTTATGTGTAACTAAGATTATGGGTTTTTGCTGTCAAATTTTGTTGGGACAGCCCAACCCGCTACATCCGTCATATTTGTTAATTTGTAATATAAGCACTTTTTAACTACATGAATCCTGGTTAAATCATTCAAATCATGGTAAAATCTTTCGCGAGTTAATTAGAACACTGTATCTATCATTATTTTACATTGCTTTTTGAGAATAGAAACTGTTAAAAATTGATTAGAAAGTTGATACTTTAATTATCAAAACTTACCCCTTCTAGTTTTAATCTTTTTTAGGTCAACCCACATTTATATGGCGATCATGATACTCATTTCTTCATACGGTACACTGTAAGTTGTTATCATGTGTTCTATTGTTGACTATTCTTGCTACTTAATTGTGAATTCTGACTTGATGATGAAATTTTTTTTAGTTTGATGGTTATCAAACTACAAGATGCTACAATCTTCAATGTGAAGTTTTCATTATGGATAAAGCAGCTCCAATTAAGCCAGGCGATGTTCTAGGCCAATCACACATTACATTGAAGATATCTCTGGTAAAATTGATGGATCCTACTTTTATTTTTCTTTTATTGATTTATACGGAGAAATATTATTAATTAGTTTATCTTTAAATTATAATGGTGATGATTTTATTTTATTTGTTTTAAAGACTACTATATTATCTTTACATACTTCTTTTAGAACCATACACTCTAAAATCTAATTGATTTAACAAAATATGTACTGTAGTACGTACTAAATTAAGCATCGATGGAACATGATTGTTCATTAATCACAGATTCTTTTTATACATATCCTAAGATATACCATACAAACACAAATTAGAAGTGCTAGAATCTCCAACATCAATATTAATCAGTTTTGCAAATGGATATTTTAAATAGCCATGCTATTTAATTTTATTAAGTTTTTCATCCCATGCACATATTATGCAAAAATTCAATTTTTCTTCTTCATCATTTCATTTTTTTCTTAGGGAACAAAAACATACAAAATAACGTAGTCGATACACAGAAAAAAGTTCATGTAGAACATAGTTATCCATTGGTTGAGAAAATGTGTTTGTTTGATAGGTTGTAATTTTTGTGATTTCTACGTTAATGCATGTATAAGAATAGAATTTATTTTGATCATTTAAAAGGTGTTTAAGATCAAAGACTATAGAATTGTAGTTAGAATTTTTTTTATATGTAACAAGTAATTATGAAAGAAATATCTTTATTTGGATGGATTTTTTTTGCATCTAAAAAAACTATTAAGACTTAAGTGCTTTGCTTTTCTGAGAGTTAGACTATTAACTCATCATTCAAGTTCATGACGATATGATAATTAATTCTTAAAGCTTGCATTTTAGTGTATAGAAAAATTATTTGATTATTTAGCTTCAGGCTTTAAGACTTACATGTGCTATCAACAAAATTTAATAACTCATATCCATAATAACGTTAACATTGAACTTCAAGCATCTAAGTAACATATTACAGGAACAAAGTTCTCCTAGCTTAAAACTTAAGCATGAGTCAATGATGAGAGATTAATATTGTAAAGATTATAACGTAATATTTATCACAATAAGAAAGCTACATATACGTCAAGTCATTCAAAAATCTCTTTTAAATAATTAGTAAATAAAGATATATGTGGGCCAATTTTGATAGATAGAAGAGTCAAATTATACACGAAGAGCATTAAGTTGTTATTTATAAATGATAATTTATATTTATTCTTACTTCTTTGGCACACACTCACATGATTCAAAGATCAATTGATCTTTTGTTTTCCCTTCTTTTTGTACTGATTAATTTTTATTTACGTATCTTGTCATTTTTACCAATATTTATTAAAATGAAAAAGATAATAGAACACTTTCTTAAATAATTTAACTTCTGTTGCTTTAATTAAATTGGGAGGAAGAAGACAATCACATTGTTTGCTAAGTGGTTATTTTAATATGTTTAAATTCTAAATATTTGATCTTTTATCTCCCTTCTTTCTAGGTCGAGTTAATTTTTATTTACTTTATTATCTCCCTTCTTTCTAATACATATATATTAAAATAAAGATACAGATGAAAAATCACTTTCTTGAATACATTGAATACATTAGCTATATTTAATTGGAGAGGAAGATGAGAATGACATATGTTGATTAGTGTCATTCATTCTTTACTTAAATCTAAACATAATTTTACTTTCTAACTAATCTTTAATTCTGTTTTTATGTATTTCATGTAAATTCATGTAAATCTAAAGATATATATAACACAAAATTTTTCTATGTAACAAATTAATAAAAAAGATGTGAATGGATATCTTTCCTCTGTAATGGTAATTTCTATAAGGAAAGTAAACCAAATCCCCCCAAACCCGGGATCGCATCAAAAGCATTCATTGCTGATTGTGTCCCGATACAACGTACCACATGTTGTAACGAATATAAGGAAAGTAGAACAAATCCCCCCAAGACTAGGATGACATCAATAGCATTCAATGCTGATTGTGTCCCGATACAATGAACCACATCTTGTAAAGATCCATGTTTATTAGTTACCAAACAACCAGGATTCATTTCGTTATGTAGATTACTATTATACCCTTGATGATTTGTATATTTAAACACATCAAGACAAATGAAAATATTACTGGTTTCTTTTCTATCTTTTCCTCCAGTCATATAATTTCTTCATGGTATCAGAGCCATTGCATAACAGCAATCTGATCCTACATCTTCCGCTTCTCTAAATCTTCAATCGGGCTCTAATGGAGCCGATCTCTTCAAATCTCAAATTCATCATCTCAAAATTTCCCTTTCTAATCACCACCTGTCTCGACTCCACAAATTATATTATATGTCGATCTCAAGTTGTGGGTGTTCTCAATGCCCATGGCTTCCTCGTCTACATAGACAGATCATCACCCTCTCCTCTGCCCACCATTCCAGATCCCGCCTCCACCGAATCAAAATCTCTACCACCCATCCAAACCCCCACTTTTCGCAGTGGCTGATCACAGATCAACACCTTTGCATATGCATCCAAGCGACTCTTTCCTCATCTGCTCTTGGAGTTGTACTAAGCATCACCTCCTCTACTCTGCTATGGTCCAATCTGGAGACTCAATATGCCTTCCCCTCTGAAGGACACATCGAGCTACTCCAAGAGAAATTAAATTCTCTCAAGATGGGCGAAGAATCGATGGAGACTTATCTAGATCGGGTCAAATCGATCTATGATTAACTTCTCGCAGCCGGCCCTGATATTGTCACGACTAAACAAATGGTCCGACAGATTCTGCATGGTTTACCTCACTCCTACAACTCATTCCGAGTCATGACATGAAATCGATGTATTTCCTATACAGTTGAAGAGATATGTAATAGTTTACTTGTAGAGGTATCCAATATGCAACTCACTCAATATGCCGACCCTCCTGTCGAACCATCCACTACTATCTCGACGTTGCACACAAACTTCGATCGTCGCAGAGGCCGAGCCGATCGTGGACGATCTAACAATACTCGTGGCTCTCGGTTTGGCGGTCAATCTGCGACTCGCGGTGGCCAAAGATCACTAGCTCGTGCTTCTGGACCAGTCACCAATCGACTACAAGTTTCCAAGATTCCTCCGGACATCGTATTCCCTGTCAAGTTTGTGGTAAAGACAACCATCACATACTTGACTGCTACAGGCTCGCTACGCACACCAATAGGTCGGAAGCGTATGTCGCTCAGCCCACCTCTTCTGCAAGGGCAAATTGGTACTTTGATAGTGGAGATCATATTGATCATATTACCAATGATCAATCTCAACTAGAAATAATAATGTCATACGACAGTAATCGACAAATCCTTGTTGGCATTGGTGCAAATGCAAAAACTGCCAACATCGTTAAGATATAGGGTAGAAGTTAGAGAAGGTGGAGAATGTAGGTTAGAAGTTAGAGAAGGTAGAGAGGATGATCCAATGTTGGCAATTTTTGCACGTGCATCATTGCCAATAAGGATTTGTCGGTTACCGTTGTATGACGTCATTGTTTCCAGTTAAGATTGGTCATTGGTAATATGATCATCAGCTTCTGTCAAAGTAACAATTTGCACCTGCAGAAGAGGTGCGTTGAACGACATACGCTTCCGACCTATTGGTGTGTACAGCGAGCTTGTAGCAGTCAAGTGTGTGATGGTTATCTTTGCCACACACTTGACAGGGAATACGATGTCCGGAGGAATCATGTGAACTTGTTGTCGATTGGCGAGTGGTCCAGGAGCACGAGCGAGTGATCTTTGGCCACCGTGAGTCACAGGTTGACCGCCAAACCAAGAGCTGCGGGTATTGTTAGATCACCTGCGATCGGCTCGACCTTCGCAACGACCGAAGTTTGGGTGCAGCGTCGAGTTAGTAGTGGATGATTCGACAGGAGGGTCGGCATGTCGAGTGAGTTGCATATTGGATTCCTCTGAAAGTAAACTATTCCACATCTCTTCAACTGTATAGGGAATACCTCAATTTCGTGTCATGGCTCGGAATAAGTTGTAGGAGTTAGGTAGACCATGCAGAATAAGTCGGACCATTTGTTTGGTCGTGACAGTATCAAGCTGGCTGCGAGAAGTTGATCATAGATCGATTTGGTCCGATCTAGATAAGTCATCATGGATTCTTCGCCCATCTTGAGAGAATTTAATTTCTCTTGGAGTAGCTCGATGTGTCCTTCAGAGAGGAAGGCATATCGAGTCTCCAGCTTGGACCATATCAGCGCAGAGGATGTGACGCCTAATACAACTCTAAGAGCAGAGGAAAGAGTCGCCTGGATGCACATGCAGAGGTGTTGATCTGTGATCAGCCACTGCGAAAAAGTGGGGGTTTGGATGGGTGGTAGAGATTTTGATTCGGTGGAGGCAAGATTTGGAATGGTGGGCGGAGGAGAAAGTGATGATCCGTCTATGTAGCCGAGGAAGCCATGGGCGTTGAGAACACCCACAGCTTGAGATTGCCATATGATATAATTTGTGGAGTCGAGACGGGTGATGATTAGAAAGGGAAATTTTAAGATGATGAATTTGAGATTTGGAAAGATCGGCTCCATTAGAGTCTGATTGAAGATTTAGAGAAGCGGAAGATGTAGGATCAGATTGCTGTTAAGCAATGGCTCTGATACCATGAAGAAATTATATGACTGGAGGAAAAGATAGAAAAGAAACCGGTATTTCTCTTGATGTGTTTAAATATACAAATCATCAAGGGTATAATAGTAATCTATATAACGATATGAATCCTGGTTGTTTGGTAACTAATAAATATGGATCTTTACAAGATGTGGTTCGTTGTATCGGGACACAATCAACATTGAATGCTATTGATGTCATCCCAGTCTTGGGGGAGTTGTTCTACTTTTCTTATATTATTTACAACATATGGCACGTTGTATCGGGACACAATCAACAATGAATGCCTTTGATGTGATCCCTGGTTTGGGGAGATTTGGTCTACTTTCCTTATAATTTCAAGTTCGATAAGCTCCACCATTTTACTCTCTCAAAAACTTGCAAGATCTTTCTTTTACTATATGCCTCTCTTATATTGAGCACATCCATTATAAAACTTGAATATGATCTCTTAATTTCTTATATATACAATTAAACCCTTTAATGTTCTATTTCATTTGCTTTGCTCCAAACCAAACCCAAAATATCATTGGGTAATTAATTTAAAAGCATTATGATACCCGGACAATGCACAAGATTCATGCTTTATGCAAGCAATTATTTATTAATATTTTGATTACACACAAACATAATAATTCAAATTTGTCAAGTAGAATTTATAAAAATAATAATTAAACAAGCGAGACATTATTTTTATTTATTAGATAATATATTTAAATGGAGATAAAAGCTTTTCAATATGCTATTGAATTGAATAAAAATGGCTATATCAACTATCAAATAAAAATTAGGATCCAAATAACATTTGAGTCATATCCATTTTATTAGAGTCAAGTAGCTTTGGTTTTGAGATAGTCGAGGAAATAAACCACAAACGAAATGTTTTATTAAATGAGACTTTGGTCATTTTAGTGGGTGGTCTAAGAAGGACATTTCTTATTAACCATGATATTTGATCTTGTGCTATGTGTCCTAAATAAGTATATCGGTTTCCAAATCGTAGTCACATTATCAGTCATCACATATGCGAAAAATAAATAGGAACCCATAGATTTAATAAAATCCAAAGTAAAAGCGTATATTAGACAACAAACGAATAAATCAAGGTCTTATCCCATATTGAGAGCATAACTCATATTGCATGTTATTTCAAAACTAAGATTCAATGATTTACTAGACAAAGAAAATTTCATGGTATCTGGGTGCATGCAACACATTATTGAGAAGCAAGGTCATTCGTTTCCTATAGCCTGCATGTTCTAACTGTAATGCCATAAAGTACTCATTTTCAAACTTAATGTGCTCCATAGAGTTGCAAATGCCTTGATACTGTTATCATGAGTTATGTGGTACTTCATGAGTTTTACTTTAGTTTGTTTATGGTCTTTAAGTGAAGGAATGTCACATTCATAATTTGTATGTGTTTTCTCATGCTATGGGTCATGTACACTTGATCTTCTCAAGTCTTAGCTGGAGTGTACAAAGTCACACAACTGAGATAATATCAAACCTTGCGTAAAAGAGTCATGACAATGTTACATGCATCTTACCACGAGGAACCAAGTGTTGATTCCACCGACCTCTTCAAAGAACCAAGCACACCAATATCCAAGACAAAAGAGAAAGAACAAGCCAAAAATTAAGAACAAGATGTGGAAGAAGAATACCAAGCTTTATTAGAAGTTCCCAAATCACCTTACAAGAATTTAAGACATAAATCCTCAACCTTTGCTTCTCCTTCTCCAAAGCCATCTCTCTTCCCTAGCCTTCTTTCTCTTTAGGTTATTTTTTCTCTCAAGATAAAAACCCCTAAAGCTAAGAGACTATTTATATGGTCTTCTTAGAGATACACGTAAAGTACAAATATATCCATACCAAGACACATATTTACAACAATGAGTTTTTAGAGCCAACTCCAACACCAAGTGCCTTGATCCTTCTTAATCAGTGACATGTTGGTGTTCTTTGATGGCCTCATCAGGTGCATCCTAATCAAGGGGCACAACTTCCTTCTGGATGCTCTTAAAGCAATTGTTCATATTCACTATGCATTAGATATTTCGATGTTGACATTCATATTTATAACTATTAAGCTTAGAATCTTTTGGGAGGTTGGCAATGACTGACTTGGTAGATGACATCAGGTCTTGCTCATAGAAATCAAAACACTTAATTAGGGTTTCAATTTATGAGTCTGAGTGCTACAAATTGTATATGTTCTTAACAAAAACAAACAAAAACAATAATCCTAAGTAGATGCTATCTAAAACAATAATCCTAAGTAGATTATATCTAAAACATTAATAATCCTAAGTAGATGCTATCACAAAAACAATATTTCATGATTTAATTAGGAAAATTAAATAATAAGCATTGAAATAAAACATAAAAATAAGTACTTTGCATAAATAAATATCTAATTAATTTTATCTGCAAACCTAATTAACAACATAATTTTTAATTGATTTAAGCATTCAGGATCAAAATTAAATTGAATCTTAAGCAAAAAAATATCATGCAAATTAAAAAGCCAGATCTACACTGGTTATATTAATATCTAACATGTCAAAACTTAATCTTTTCCTAAAGATTAATAGTTGGAGATTATTAAAAATTATATTCTCAATTGATTAGCATGCAGACAATCAAGTCAGCTTAACAAATTGAGGGGGGGAAAAGCCAATTGTTTAACATCATTATATCCTGGTATATGTTGTGTTGGGTATTATTATATTGCTTTCTTCCCTACTTAGGGTTTTACCTTTCGATCCTCAACAGGACCCCAAAAGCGGAGACTGGTGGCTGCACACCGGAGACAACGGGGAGGTGCCGATAGGCCACTGGCCGAAGGATAAATTTTTCAGTCTATCCAACGGCGCAACGCGCATAGATTTGGGGGGCACTGTTGGGTTCATGAGGCGAGAGAGAAGCCCCCCCATGGGCAGTGGGAAGTCCCCCGACGATCTCAAAGGCGACGCTGCAAAATTCGAGGCCATCAGGTTTGTTGACGAGAAGGGCGGCCTCCACCAACCCAGAGACGGCGACCTCCATCCCTCCAAGGACAAGGATTCCTGCTACCAAATAAGCGCGCTCTTAGAATCCAGCAACAACGGCGGGGATCAGTTCTACTACGGTGGCCCTGGAGGCTGCGTCTTTTAGGAGAGAGCCATGGGCTTATTGAGTCCAAGGATCATTAAATAAACATCTCTCTCTCGTATCCCCCTTTGCTTTCTGAATTTTTAGGAGTAAATTAAACAATGTATGAATAATTAAATTAGTTTATGGTGTTCAAGAGATTCACCTTTTGAATATCCAACCAAAAAAGGTTCGAGGATAAAAGAAAGAGGCATATTGACGTCACTAACATAAATTTACATGATTAACATCAAATGACATAATCGATTCAGTATTAATTTTAAAAGTAAAATGGCTTTTAGGAAAATTGAGAAGCAACGATTCCTCAATGTCGGTGTCTGCATTCTCTGTGTTTTTTATTTTCTTGGGTTATTTTCTCTATCATAACACTCCGATTAATTCAAGCGATTTAATAAAGTAATTGTTATTGCAGATAATTTTCGTGGAAACGAGTCGAGAGTTGGTCGTTGACGAGTTGACACGCACACACAAACAAACAAAGTGCTCTAAAATTGCAAGAAAACGGAGTCGACTTTATTTTCCTAATTTTTTGTGTTTATTGTGGAACAAAAAATGGGCTTTTTCTCTCTTCTCGTCTATTAGTAAATTACTAGAAATAACACGTGCATACAGTGCATGGTGATTAAAGGAAAAAACTCCACATAGGTTGCGGTGCACGCGCACAAGCGACAAAATAGCGAGATATTCATCAATAGTTATAATTGTTATTGGCTATTTTTTTGGTGATCGAAACAATTCATTAGATACTTGGTGTTATACAGGGGTCAGAGAGTATGAAGATAAAAGCGAATTCGTTGATTCAGTTGCAACTTCCATGGTTTTATAGTAGGAAATCATGTATATCAGGTGTCAACTAATATAATAGATCAGGTGCAAGACACAAAAAAGAGGCCCCCATTGAAAGTACAAGCCCAATGGCCTTGTACTTTCCAACTTTATATGTCTTGTCACTTGATCTATTAGATTAGGTGCTATCTTTTCCACATTATTCTTTTTATAGTAAGAGAATAATGGGTATCATACGTCATATGAGAGGGTCTCTCATATTCACTCTCACATAAAGGGGGCAAGTACAACAAGTACAAGCCTATGTGGGTTTGTACTTTGCCCCCTTTATGTGATTGTTGTACTTGCCCCCTTTATGTGAGAGGGAATATGAGAGACCCTCTCATATGGCGTATGATACCCATTATTCTCTTATAGTAATGTAACATTTTACAATAGTTAGATGAGCATGTAAAACATTTTAGGGTTTTCTAGATATTTGGTGATTTAGAGTTGTTGAATATAAAGTTAATAATGAACAGGTTCGGAAATTGAACTTTTTAGTGATAGTCAATAATGTATTTTATTCTTGGCTGGCTAAACAACATGTTTTTAAAAAAATATTTAATGTGATTTAACGTTACATATTGTGGTACATTACAATATGTGATCCAGATGAGTCAGCTGCCAGGGTATTGAATTCCTCCTTTTGTCCTGCGATGGACGCTCGGGGGGTGGGGGGGGTGGGTTTCACAAGCCTGCTCCCCATTGGGGGACGCGGGTTCGAGCCCCCCCCAGTGTAATTGGCTCCCCGGGTTTCGAACCCGGGCTACCCCTTCCCAAGGGCCGGCTTTCCAGCTTTCCGACGAACCAAAAAAAAAAAAAAATTCATCCTTTGACGTGGAAACATCTCCACCCGTGATCTGAGGGCTGAGAAGTGAAGGGCGGATGAGGGCATATCACAATTTTGCCAAAACCCACGATTCCCCCGCAAATCTCTCTTTCCATCCCTTTCTCTCTCCTCTGCCAGCGGCGGGCGGCAGCAGCCACAGCCAGTCAGCGGCCGGCAGGAACTGGCGAATCGCACTTCGGCGACCACCCGATTCCGAGATCCGAAGGTAATCTCTACGAGCTCAACATATAATCTTCAGTATCTTGTCAATTTTATTTTAGAACTGAAATGATAACATACGGTTGAGAAATTATGAGAGTGCAAGGTTTTAACGTGTGGGATGAGTATGGGTTGAATATGCATGATTTGAGGGGTTATGCATTTTCAAATGTGGCATAATAAGTGACTTTACAATCATAAATCTAACGAGTGAAATTGATAGATATTGGTATGGCTTCTAAGTGGTAATATAGTTAGTAGGTACTCAAAGACGTAGCTGCTCAATGGATAATAGCGACATATTTTTGTAGTTTGATATATGTGATTTGTATGCCACGAGCTATTCTAAACACCAACCATGCATGATGGTTGGGTTTGTTTGATGGAATGGATAGAATAAATCCATATTGCAATGTCATTAAATTATCATCATGCTGTAAAATCATAAATGCTTATTTTTGAAAATTTTCTATGGTATTCTTATTGTGCTTTTAAACTCTTTTCGAACTGTTTTAGCGATGAATGATCTTGAAATGGATGACATCTCACCCCCTGGTCCTGGCGGAAGCACACAAAATTCAACGAATGTGGGTGTCGAATCATGTACATCTCTTGTAAATCAGAATGAGAGTGCTAATTTTACTGGAGAGGCTCCATATAAGGGTCTGGAGTTTCTAACAGATGTGGAAGCATACAACTATTATAATTCGTATGCATGGAAGCTTGGCTTTGGAATTCGGAAAGAATCGGCTGATAAATCAAGGAGGGCTTCAGTGGGAATTATTGGTCGCACTTTTGTATGTAACAAGGCAGGAAGAAAAAGGTTGTCAGATAATAGAGATCGTGGGAAAATCATCAATCGTCGTCCAGACACTAGAGTGGGCTGTCCTGCAAAAATGACGATACGGTTGACTCCTTCAAAGACATGGATGGTTGCTAAGTTTGTGGAAGAGCATCAAAATCATGAATTATCACGTCCCAGTAACGTGTTAAATCATTATTCCCATAAGCCGATGCTTAAAATAAAGACGTGCAAGAATTGCATTGGGAGTTCAAGTGCAAAAAAAGTTTGTGCTATTGTCGCCACAGAGCTTAATGTTCGAAAGAACAATATTAACAGTGAATGCGTATCTATCATTAAAAATTTTCAAGATAGAATGGGAGCCGATCCGGATTTTTACTTTTCTATAGAGATTGATGATTTTTGTAAAGCGAGGAGCGTATTTTGGGCCGATGGAAGATCAAGGTCAGATTACTTGCGTTTTGGAGAAGTGGTAGTGTTTGACAACTCATACAAAGCCAACCATATGAGCATACCTTTTACTCCATTCACGGGAGTAAATCATCATCGACAACCAACCCTATTTGGTTGTGGATTACTTGCAGATGAGCAAGAAGATACTTTCATTTGGTTGTTCACCCAGTGGCTTAATTGCATGCATGGTGTTGCACCAAAAGCCATTATCACCCACGAGGATATGCAGATAAGGGAAGCTATTAAAAAAGTTTTTCCGAACACATGTCATCGCTTTAGTTGGCATATTAACAAGAATATTGCTAGTCAAGAAGTATTGTTGAAGGCCCAATATGGACATGAGTTTTCTGCATATTTTAACAAGGGATTAATGGGTACCATACGCCATATGAGAGCTTCTCTCATACTCCCTCTCACATAAAGCACCCAAGTACAAGCCCACATGGGCTTGTACTTGGTTGTACTTGGGTGCTTTATGTGAGAGGGCGTATGAGAGAAGCTCTCATATGGCGTATGATAGCCATTATTCTCTTTTAACAATTGGTACCAAGCTAATACCATGAACAAATGCAACGAATATTGGGAGGCTTTGAAGAAAAAGTTTGACATAGATGAGAATGCAGATGGTTGGCTCCAAAAAATGTATAGGTTGCGGGCACATTGGGTAGATGCATATTTAAAGAATACATTTTGGGCGGGAATGACAACCAACCAGAAGAGTGAACCCATTGGTGCTTTCTTTGATAGCTTTATCGGTTCAAAGACTCAGATTATTGACTTTGTACGTCAATATGATAAAGCCATATCAACTCATCGTGCATCTGAATCTAAAGAAGACTTTGTAACTCTAAATACCGCACCTACAATGTGTTTCAAACATCCTATTGAAAAGCAGGCTGGGAAGGTATATACTAGAAAGATATTTAAACTATTTCAGAAGGAGTTCACCCATGGATTGTCAATTTTCCATGAAAAGGTGCTAAAAGACGGGCTTAAAGCCATTTATCTAGTTGGCCACTTTCTCGAAGAAAAAGATAAGTGGGAAGAAGTGACTTGTGATCAATCTGGAGAGCTTAAAATCAAATGCACGTGTGCATTGCTTGAGACAGATGGGATTTTTTGTAGGCATATCTTGAATATCATTTGGCATAATCAGTTGACATCTCTCCCAGATAACTATATACTGCACAGATGGCGAATTGAAGCAAGACACAGAAATATTGGACCTTCGAATGTCATGAATTTGTGGAAGATGGGAAGTAGCACAGAGCAATGTAAGATTATTAAATTGTGGGCGCTTCGAGCCAAGTTCAACGTAGCACTTGAAATGGCATCGGGTTCAGATGCCCTTCTTTCAAAGCTGGAGAATATGCTAGATGAATTTATTATTGAAGTTGAGAAGGAAGAAAGGTTCAAGGTGGTTCATAATCAAAATTCTCAAACGGGAAGCCAAGTTGGTTCAAGTACTCCCGAAGTTATAAGAGAAGGTGAAGAAACCATAATTTGTGATCCTAATTTCCCTCTTTGCAGCCGAAGTTATATGAGAAGGTGAAGAAACCATACTTTGTGATCCTAATTTCCCTCTTTGCAGCCGAAGTAATATGAGAAGGTGAAGAAACCATAATTTGTGATCACAATTTCCCTCTTTGCAGCAAGTCATGTGATTTTAATCATTGTTTTATGAAGCCATAAGTCCGGATGCTCAGTGATAAGATATGCTCTAACATGATGCTTTAATTGGTTACTATGAGTTATTAATGATATTTGAATATTTGTTTATGCTTTCAAGTGTATCATGGTTTGTTCCTAGGAGTTCATAGAATAAACTTAAGTTTTGCTGCTTTCTGCCAAACATAGTGCAAAATTCGTTCCACTTTCACTTACTGCAGTTTATCAATCACATGGAGCTGCATCCAGACCATGATTCTGTAGATAATAGATGTGGTCGCACATGGATTTTATTGGCAAGTATCATTTTTGAAATATATGATCCAAAACATCCAATATAACATAAGCCTTGGATTTTTTGAAGATTTTTTAGAGCCCAAAACAACATGTTTTCTTAGCCTAGAAGGTAGATTTTTAGAAGCCCTATGGGGTAAACAGTGCACTGCCTATAGAAGACGGCCCATGAGCAGGCGCACACGTGTGGCGTGCGCGAGCCCATGTGCACGGGCCGGGCACGCGGCACGCATGGCCCACACGCGTGCGTAAGGCCTAGCGAGAACAGCAAGCACACACGGCATGCGCACACGAAACATGCGTAGCGCGTGCACAGGTGTGTGGAGCGTGAGAGATACAAGTGAAATAACGGAATGTGGATGCGGGGGATGGAGTTGGATCTGGATTTGATTTCCAAATTGGTTTTGGCATCCAGACCCGATAAGAACTGTAAATGGGTATTAGCTATAAAAAATCCTTGTTTAGCCCATGGTTTTATGCATAAAATTCTATAGTAAGTTTAAAGAAATACAGAGGGTAAATAGAGAAGACCGAGAGAGAGAAAGAGGTGCTTGAGAGCCAAAGATAGATTTCATCTTAGGTTTTCTTTTCTAAATTCTTATCGGGCTTGATTTTCCCCTTAAATCAAGTGCTATATTTTGCAATCCCAGATTATTGAAGCACCAGTGATGAGAATCGTTCGGGCTTGATCTCTCCAACTAGACGTACACTAAGAATTAGGTGGAATCAGTATAAATCTGATGTCATGTGTGATTCGATTTTGTTTTTCGTTTAATTTTTTTATATTACTTGTGTTATAAATTTTGTAGAGATTGTCGTTAGTTTTATTCATTTGCTTCAACAATTCTTGGATTTCCCTGAGGTAATTGTCTACTTGATAAGGATTCACCCAAGTTTCCAACAATTATGTATATTCACCCAAGGACACGTGTATCATTGTATCAACCTGACATGGAATCCAGTAATTATTTCTCTTTGGTATTTGAAATGTATGACCTATTAGATGTTCCTTTTAATTTTGATATGGCATGCTAAAATGCTGTTGGTTGTTAGGAAGGCCAACTTTGACTGAACTGTGACATATTGTTGAGTTTCTATTGCAAAATCCATTCTAGAAGACAGACCAGGATACGTCTGATGGCATTTGAGTGCCATCCCAGAACCCTGGCTTGGAGCTGTCGTCAGATGTCTGATGTTGGTCATCCAGATGTCAGACGTGCCAGTCAGACATCTGGACGAGCCCATCAAACGGCTGTCGTATCAGATGTATCAGCACTTGTGCAGTCAGGTGGTTGGATAGACTACATCATATGCCTGAGTGGCATTCAGGATAATTTACTCTGAACTCTATGTTGGTTGGGGTGATTTCTTCAGACACATGAAGTTCACCTCCCAGACGCCTGATTTGGGTCACGTCTAGAAGGCAACTTCCAGACGTCTGACACTGACTAACTCTGTTTTTTGCATCCGATTTGTGACCATTGGATTGAGCGGTTGCTCAATCCAATGGCCACGATGTTTGTGTCTCGTGTAGGCTATTTAAAGGGCCTCTTGTGAGATGTTAGGTCAGAGCTTTTAAGAACTTTAAGAGCATGAGTTGAGCATATTAAAGCGAGCTTTGAAGATAGATTAGAACCATAGAAGAGAGCATATGGTTTTTGGGGTTTCTTGCGTTCTTGGGTCTTCTTATTTTCTCTTAACTTCATGTGAGTGACTTTGATAGTGATGGCTTGGTGTATTCATCCAAGTTATTGCTTACTAGTTGGTGAAGAAGAAGTCGGTGTAAAGTTTGTTCTTTTGATCAGAAAATAGAGGAATGTCTTGGAATGCTGGAGTAGGTCAAAGACTTGACCACATCAAGATAAAGTTTGTGCCTCATTTACTTTCTGTTTTTATTGAGTGGATGTGTACTTCGTTTGCTTATTTTCATCCCGCAAGATCCAGAAGGAAAAGATTGTTTGGTTGTAGTGATCAGTTTTTGTCCTGCTCAGTTGTGGAATTTGCTAGTTTTGCATTGAAGAGGATTTTTCCGCAACATGTGGTATCAGAGAACTTAGGTTGCTTGTGGAGAATTGAGTAGCGAAGATGGTGAGTTTGACATCACTCAATATAGAAAGGTTCAGCTGGTGAAATGACTTTCAGTTATAGCAGGCAAGGGTGAAGAACTCTTTGAGGCAGTCAGAATGCTGCCAGATTGTCTTTGAGTAAGACAAAATTGATGGTGCAGTTACCGCAGCTCAAAAACCCGAGATGGAGAGAAAGGCGTTCAGTGACATTCAGTTGGCATTAGTTGATACCGTACCGAGGGGGGTGATCGTTGAGGTTTCTGCCAAGGCTGTCTAGAAGAAGCTAGAAACACTATATATGAAGTCGTTTACTAGCCGTCTTTATCTGCTGTAACAACTCTGTACCTTGAGAATGCAGTATGGATTGTCAGTGACAGACCACATAGATGAGTTGAACTATATTATGATGGATATGCGGGGAATGTCAATCAAGTTGAACTGTATCCTTGAGTATGTACACTAAGTTTCATAACGTATAACTTGAAAAAAAGAGATGTCTGCTTCAACAGTTCTGTTGCTTGGGCACACCACAAACCCATTGTTGAGTATGTTTTGCTGGAAGAAGTTTCCAGTCACCACATTATCTGAACTTTTCCTCCCATTGGAATGCCTGCTGTTTAGCTTTGCATAATTTTCATAATCCATGTTTCTAATTCTAATTAAGAGGAAGAAACTTAAAAGTTATTGTCTTGCTCCTGTCATGTCAGTCTTACCATCATAGGAAAATATGATATCTGTATCCTTGGATGCAGTGCTTCATTATCATTCAACATAATTACTCAGCAGATCCGGAGGAATGAACCTAGTTATAGCGATTCAAAATTTGTTCTACTTGCTTTTGTGACTAGGATTCATTTTGCCTTCTTTTTTTTGTAAAAGAGGGGATGCCATAAAATATCATATCAAGAAGTCTGCACTACACAATTCTGATCTTTTTATTTGCCCATCTCTAAAACTAACAATGAAGCCCCTTTTTATTTTATTTTATTCATGTTTGGTGATCTCCCTAATATCCAGGGTCTAATGCAATGCAGTCAGATTCCATTCCATTAGACCCTGGATATTATTGGTGATCTGCCCTTCTTACTGTTGGTAGTAGTTGGTTACACATTGTTTTAAATGTTCCCAACATATCTTTAGTGACTGACAAGTTGTTTTGGGCACCGACCGCTATGACATGAAGGAGATTTATCATTTTGCAATGTTCAATCAATTTTCCATACATATCGGGGTTTCTCCATCAAATCATCTGATATTTTGCTTGAGATGCCCCCAACGTGCTTTTTTGCATGAGAATTATAATGGTGTTGTAAGTATTTGTTTAATTTATTTATTCATTATAATAATTAGTTAATAAGTTATTGTTTGGTTGCATGACTCTAATATACCTTCTAAAGTTTTTACATTTAGGTTTAACAATTTTATTAATCATATACATGAAAGAATATCATTCATCCACTATGGTTTTCATTAACTATGGTGCCCGATATTTACTTAATGTCCTTACATGTTGCCAATGTTTGCCATCTGACATGGAATCCCCTTGGGCGCCATGAGTCCAACATTAACAGTTTAGAATTTTGAGGTTACACCATTGCTCCAAGTACTCCCTGATTTGTCCAACTATTTTAATCTAGGTCGCATTGCAGTTTCCGGCATTTTTCGAAATATCCAGTTGTTTCTACTTTCTATCTTCCCACCATGTTCAAAGGTTATACTAGGGACATTTGGTGTAGCTGCAGCTAATGATCTTGATGCCTTTGATTGTTGAGCATAGTAATATTGTTGATTAACCTAGCGTACTTGTTCTTTGCCCGTTTTGCCCAATCACATAATTTCTTTAGCAGGGGCTTGATTAGATGTGCATAAGATGCAATGACTCTTAAACCTTTCTTAAAAGGGGGCTCTCATGTTTGTGCCCACATAGCGACCAGATCTTTGGATTTGCTACATGGATTCCATGCTTACAGAGTAATGCCTTAATGGATAGCCTATCATTGAGAATTTTTTTGATGACGCATTTGACACTGGTAGTCATCTGTGCTCTTCTCGGCCGTTGGTCCCCTTTTGATTTGTTCGTGTGCTTTTGCATGGCTAACCGTTTGTAGGCACTAGATACAGAGAAAACACCCCTTTTGTTGTGCATATATGGATGAAAATCTTGTTCTGAAGGATTGGGCACTATTTTAGACATTGTTTTTGATATCAGAGCTAAAATGTGTGGAATGCTGACTATTTCATTGGATGCTCGTGTTGCCTCAGGTAAGCTCCATAGGTATCCAAGCCGAATTTATAGCTGAATTCCAGACGTATAAGGTGCGAAATGGAGTTCTGTAAGGAGGTCCGAAGGCTTTGTGTTGATGGATGTTAGATTATAAAAATATTTCCCTTAACCCTCGTAACAACTATGGAGTTTTGATGCAGTGCTAAGGATGGATTTTGTTGTTCGTTTTCTGGATGATGGATTGTTAAGAACTGATCTGGAAGCTGATGGGTGAGGAGTGAGCCTTGTGCGATTGTAATGATGGTCTATTTTCTGCTTAATTAAATATTCGAAAGAACTGAAGATTCTGGTATGTTGAATCTGTTTCTTCTGTTGAATGGACTCGGCATACATTGTTTGATGTAGCTTAACCCATAACCCTAAGTTTGCGTAAAGATCCAGCATTTCAAAGTTATATCAGATACTGATGCTATTGTTTTTCCAATGTTTTGCGATGAATATTCTGGTGGTCATCGAAAATAAGCTTGTATCAGTTTGCTTTCTACCAAGTATCATAAAATGCAGACATTTGCACTTTGATTCAGAGATTGTACAATTATTTAGAATTTTGCTACCATTAGTCCACTTTTAAAGAAGAATAATGGATTTTGTAAATTTTACTTGAGGAAGAAAAGCTGATTATGATGAGATAAAACAGCATGCTTGATGGAGAATTTGCTTTTAGCACATGTCTAGTATGATTTATTTTTTGTTAAAACTATTGTTGCGAAATATTACATGTTTATTATGCCAGATCTTTTATAAAAGTATGAAAAACTAAAACTACTTCCTACACATTTCATTTGTCTAGGTTTAGCTCTGATCAATTTGTTAATAATATTTGACTATTTTAAAACTGGATATTTATTATTGAATTTTCTTTTACTGGATAAAATCCAGTGCATATAAACATAAAAATGACAAATGACAAAAGCCAAAGCTTTTCAATTTACATAGGTTTGTTGCCACTTGAATCACACTTAGTTGTGACATCCAATGTTGTTGAACTGGAACTAGAACTATTTATTTTGTAAGTCTTTATGTGGTGAATAAGCTTGATTGATCTATATCTATTCATTCTAGAAATTATCATTATAGTAGGTGCCATACTTGCTTTGATTAGAACTTTGATGAAAATCCCCATTTGAGAGGCCATCCTTCACTGGGTCTGAATCCATTTGATGAAAGTACCTATTTGAGATCACATCTTACTTTGGCTTTACTTCAAAATTATATCCTTTTTTTTGCTTCATCAGTTGATAAGCTTCATGAGTTTGGTGATGCCTTCATCCTTTTCCCTTTTTCTCTCTTCATCAAGTCAACATATTTGTTCTATCATTTAATCACCACAAGCAAGAGACGCATCCAAAACAATCGGTATATTTGGGCATACAATATATTTTTGTATGACATATTATTCACATTTGAAGTCGAGATTTCAACATGTTTGATATCATTATCATTAATTACAAGATAAACATAAATGTTTTTATAATGCAACAACATGTTATTTGCACAAAGACTTCAAGCCTTCTCAACGTCGTCGCCGTGTCCTCATTGCTTGCTCCTCCTTGGGAAATTATTGTGGTGGAATTGTGTAATCTGAAACCAAAGCCATCGGATAAGAATTGATTGTTTAAGTAGCATTTCATAAAATAGACAAGTTCAATTATCTTAAAACCATATGCACAATAGCCAACTAGCAATTGCTCAGAGCTTTCTCTTTAGCTAGCGGATACACATTGTTTTGTATGTTTTAATACCATATTATCAAAAGTGTTTAACTTATATTAATGATTATCATCATAGTGTAATAATGTTATGTTGGGATTAAAGAGGCTCAACTTACTTCCACATTTTGTTCCACTCTCAAGGGCCTTGCCGCATGCACGTGCAATATAAAAGGCCTTCTCAATGCTGATTTTTTTCGCGACTGCTGGTATCACATGCTTGCATGCGTAAGTGATATTCACACGCTTGATGGCATTGCAGCATTGGGCCGATGGCTCGATTTTGGGCCCTTGGATTTGAACGAAATCCTTACAATTGGCATGCAAATCCCTGAGACTCGCTTTTCCTTCGATATCACTTAGCGTAGGATTGCTAGACTCAATGGCTCCAACAACAGCAAAGGACACAAGCAAGCAGATCATGCTAATCTTTGCCACCATCTTTTCTTTTTCTTTATCTCTTTTTTGTGATAAATTTGTAGTCACAATTTTACTATCAAGGTGACCATGAACATAGCATTTATATAGTCATTGGAATTTATCGAAGGAGGCAAACTTAAATAAACACATTAAAAAGAAGAAACATAATAAAATCAAGAATAATAAATGCATTCTTTAAAATGTTATATATATATAATATGGAATTCAATTTTCACTTAGTATTTTGGGGTTATCGTCTTGATAAAATCATACTTTGTTTTCCAATCTTTTACGCGATTAATGGTTCTTATTAAGTGACATATAACAAATATATTATCTACATTAATCAACCTCTAATTAATTTCATTTACTCAAGCGTCATCCAAAAACTTATCAATGTGCAATAAATCTTCACTTCTACATGGATCAACTTGAAATTATTAACATCTTCAAATCATTATAGTTAAATATAGAACTTTTAATATTCTTTATTTTCCAGCTTTTAGGGCTCCGATGGATACCTAGCTTCTTCGTGTTCAGGGTTAAGCAATCAGGACGGGTGTACCCATCAAGTTTTCAATGTTAGAGCTGGATCTAAATTATTTTAAGAAAACCATCGCTTATAATCTAGATTAATCATGTCAAATCAATGAGAATTAATCTGAAACTTAAATACGGAAGCGTACCCGAATCCATAGCACTTACATATTCAGATTGTATGGTTGGCCTTCCAGATCTACACGACTCTTCGAGAGAAATCCTTTAGCATTTATCCGGCTCTAATCTGTAGATGGGATGCAGAAAAGACAGCTCTTCGTCCGTGTGATCTGGGGACCATGACCACCATATTTATAGGCAAAAAGTCCTCATGCACTTAGAGTTTCTGATTTAGCCCATGTTAAAACAGAAAGCCCAACGAGTCTTTTTAATAATTTGTTTAAATGAAACTAATGCTTGAAAACCCATATGAGTAATACTCACTGGCAGACATTGTATTGTGTTTTCTTAATGCAATGTCATATCCCAGGGTGAGTTTACGGACCCCGCCACTGAGTTACACGAGTTCGTTGAGGGGCGAGACTTCCCAGAGGACTAGAAGGTTGTTGCTCGTTTTTCTTTTGCCATGTATTATTATTATTAATCGCATGTACTTCGGTTTATACTGGCCATAAGGCCCCCTTTTATCTTCGAGCTACTTTTGAGACTTTCGATTTGGTTTGTAATAATTAAACCGCTGCTTTGGACCTGGGTTGTAATATATGTATCTCTTTGTCGGTGTTGTTATTTAGAGAATCTGGATATGTTGTATACAAGACACTTATCGTAGCTGACTCAAAATAGAAACGAAAAAAACTCGATATCTTTTGACTTAGCTACGAGCGGGCTTGTCCCGTCTCGCTTCCTACTATTTTGGGAAGCAGGGCGTGACACTTCGCAAGATAAAGCATAGGGATGATGGCTCAATAGAAAGATGTAAGGCTCGCCTAGTTGTGAAGGGGTACACACAACAGGAAAGGATTGGATACGAATAGACTTTCTCACATGTTGTACTCTGTATCTCAATTCACCTAGTTCTAGCTATAGTTGCAAGTTTAGACATGGAATTACATCAAATAGATTTAAAAACTGTGTTTCTTAATGGAGAATTAGATGAAGAGTTCTATATGGATTAACATATGGGGTTTGTTAAAGAATGCTACGAACATCAGGTTTGTAGACTTTTGAAGTCTATCTATGCCATTAACCAATCCTCAAGGCTGTGGTATGTTCACTTTCATAATGTAATCATGTCAAATGATTTCAATATGATTGATGAAGATCATTGCATTTATACCAAGCGGTATAATAATAAGTTTGTAATTATGTCACTATACATAGACTACATACTTATATCTCGAAATGATAAGGACTATTTGTTTGAAGTCAAAGCTTAGTTTTTATCCAACTTTGAATTGAAAGACATGGGTGAAGCCCCATATATTCTTGGGGTTAATAACTTAAGAGATTGTTCAAAGAAGCTCTTATCTCTTTCACACGAGAGTTACATAAGAAAATTACTTGAACGATTCAATATGCAAAATAGCAATTGTTTTGACACTCCTATCAATAAAGATAAGGCCTTAAGTCAAAGTTAATGTCTTAAGACCGAAGAGGAGAATGACCTAATGAGCAAGGTTCATTACGCCAGTGCATTTGGTAGTATTATGTACACTATGATGTGTATAAGACCAGACATCTACTTTGCAGTTGGAATGGTTAGTAGATACCAACCCAGCCCTAGCCAAGCAAATTGGAAGGCACTCAAAAGAATTTTGAGATATCTGAAGGAGACTGCTGATTATGCACTCTGCTATCAAGGAAGTGATTTGCAACTGAAGGGTTACACTGATGCAGATTAGGGAGGCGACCTCGAAGAGATGAAGTCTTCCTCTGGATATGTCTTCTTACTTAAACATGGTGTTATATCATGGAGTAGTAAGAAGCAATCATGCATAGCCCTATCCAAGATGGAAGTAGAGTTTGTGACATTCTCTGCGGCAGCCCAAGAGGCTGCCTATTTGAAGAGGTTCTTGAATCATTTAATTTTCACAAGTGATTCTGACCTAGTTCTAGTTAACTATGATAGTCAGGCGGTAATTGCATATACAAAGGATCCAAAGTACCATTACAAAACCAAACGGATAGACATCAAGTACAAATTTGCTAAGAAGATGGTTGAACTTAAGGAAATAAATATGAAGTACATATCTACGCGGGATATGATTGCAGATCTGCTTACTAAGCCTATTCCTAGAAACGTGTTCTTGGACAAACAATATATTTTTGTATGACATATTATTCACATTTGAAGTCGAGATTTCCACATGTTTGATGTCATTGTCATTAATTACTTGTAACGAAGATAAACATAAATGTTTTAATAATGCAACAACATGTTATTTGCACAAAGACTTCAAGCGTTCTCAATCCTGTCGCCGCATCCTCATTGCTTGCTCCTTCTTGGGAAATTATTGTTGTGGAATTGTGTAATCTGAAACCAAAGCCATCGGATAAGAATTGATTGTTCAAGTAGCATTTCATAAAAATAGACAAGTTCAATTATCTTAAAAACATATGCATGATAGCCAACTAGCAATTGCTTAGAGCTTTCTCTTTAGCTAGCGGATACACATTGTTTTGTATGTTTTAATACCATATTATCAAAAGTGTTTAACTTATATTAATGATTATCATCATAGTGTAATAATGTTATGCTGGGATTAAAGAGGCTCAACTTACTTCCACATTTTTTTCCACTCTCCAAGGGCTTGCCGCATGCACGTGCAATATAAAAGGCCTTCTCGATGCTAATTTTTTTCGCGACGGCTGGTATCACGTGCTCGCACGCGTAAGTGATATTCACACGCTTGATGGCGCTGCAGCATTGGGCCGATGGCTCGATTTTGGGCCCTTGAATTTGAACGAAAGCCTTACAATTGGCATGCAGATCCCTGAGACTCGATTTTCCTTCGATATCACTTAGCGTAGGATTGCTAGACTCAATGGCTCCAACAACAGCAAAAGAAACAAGCAAGCAGATCATGCTAATCTTTGCCATCATCATTTCTTTTTCTTTATCTCGTTTTTTGTGATAAATTTGTAGTCACAATTTTACCATCAAGGTGACCATGAACATACCATTTATATAGTCATTGGAATTTATCGAAGGAGGCAAACTTAAATAAACACATTAAAAAGAAGAAACATAATAAAATCAAGAATAATAAATGCATTCTTTATAACGTTATATATATATATATATATATATATATATATATATATATATATATATATATATATATATATATATATATATATATATATATATGGAATTCAATTTTCACTTATTATTTTGGGGTTATCGTCTTGATAAAATCATACTTTGTTTTCCAATCTTTTACGCGATTAATGGTTCTTATTAAATGACATATTACAAATATATTATCTACATTGATCAACCTCTAATTAATTTCATTTACTCAAGCGTCATCCGAAAAGTTATCAATGTGCAATAAATCTTCACTTCTACATGGATCAACTTGAAATTATTAATATCGTCAAATAATTATAGTTAAATATACAACTTTTAATATTCTTTATTTTCTAGCTTTTAGTGCTCCGATGGATACCTAGCTTCTCCGTGTTCAGGGTTAAGCGATCAGGTCTGGTGAACCCATCAAGTTTTCAATGTTAGGGCTGGATCTAAATTATTTTAAGAAAACCATCGCAAATAATCTAGATTAATCATGTCAAATCAATGAGAATTAATCTGAAACTTAAATACGGAATCGTACCTGAATCCATAGCGCTTACATATTCAGATTGTGTGGTTGGCCTTCCAGATCTACACGACTCTTCGAGAGAAATCCTTTAGCATTTAACCGGCTCTAATCTGTAGATGGGATGCAGAAAATACGGCTCTTCATCCGTGTTAAGTATTTTATTTGTCTATTGTGGCACAATGGTTCTGGTGGAATGTTAAACAATATGTTGAGTAAAATGTTGAACGTGTTTGTTCAACGTTTTGTTTTTTGTCACCTGCTCTTATCATCAAAGATCTCTTATTATAGATAAGGGTCTTGCAGTTATATATTTGGTGCTATTGGAAGTTCTCTCTTATCTATTGAACGGATGCAGTTCTTGTTGGATATGGAAGACGTTTGTACACCCTTGTGGGGGATGTACGAGGGATTACGGACCTCGAACGTCGCGCACACGAAGTCATGTGCAAAGGGAATCTGTTCCCTTGCGGAGAGGATCTCTGTATGAGCGGGAAAGTCGCATTATATATGCATAAGTGCATGCGACATATGGCTAATAAAGGGGGAATATCTTAAGCTTATGTTGTACCATGCATATGGTACAACTTAAGCTTATATTGTGCCATGTATCATGGTACACCTTAATTAAGTTGTTCCAAAGGAACAACTTACCCTAAAATAACTACCTTGGGGGCTATAAATAAGACCCAAGGGTAGCCATTTTCCTTACACATTTGCATGAAATTCATGCATGCATCTTCTTCATAGCGAAGCTCTGCAGAAATATTTCCTCTCCCTCCTTCCAAGTTCTTAATCTAAAATAGAGATTTAGATTGTGGATTAGTAGCCTTACTCCGTTCGTGAGAAGACTCGATCCGTCGTGGCGAATCCGAAGGCAAAGTTCCGAGACTATCGTTCCGCATACGCAAGCGTAAGTCTCCACTTTAATTATCGATCCTAACTTTGTTTTGGACAGGATCCTTCATTGGTATCGGAGCCATATGGGTTCGCCCCGGTCAATCCACCGCCCCGTCGAAACTACGAACGAGTCGTTGTCTTTTTCACGAATGGGTCTCCTACTATTACGGATATAGTAGGAACGCTTCGTGACGGAGAGAACGCAGCGGTTGTTCTTTTCACGTTAGGGTCTCCTATCATTACGGATATGGTAGGAACTCTCCGTGACGGGAAGAACCGACCGTTCACGTAGTACGTTAGTCATTTTTTGGCACACGGCCATTAGGCAATAACTAACTTCATCGACGAACGGGTGCTTCATCGAGGAAGATGATGGAAGTTATTTCCATCGGGTAAGAGGAAAATTTGGTGCATGTGCACCATGGCCAAATGGGCTATGAAGGCCATGCATCCCCTCTCCCCATGCGGAGGGGGTTGGCTACGGCCAATAACCACCGGCGACCACCCCATCAAGGGGGAGGAATGAATGCGGCAACCCCATTCAAAGGGGGTGGCCGGCCATGGCCAAAGGGGCCATGGCCGGCCAACGCCGAATGGCCTTGGCCATGGCCAAGCCATGACCGGCCATGGCCAGGCCGGCAGTGGCCGGCCTTGGCCAAGGGCCTGCCGGCCAGGCCGGCCCTGGAAGTGGCCAGGGCCGGCCCTGGCCGGCCTGCCGGCCCTGGCAGTGGCCAGGGCCGGTGCCCTGGCCACTGCCAGGGCCAGGCCGGCCCTGGCAGAGGCCAGGGCCGGTGCCCTGGCCTCAGGCCAGGGCCTGGCCGAGGCCAGGGCAGGAGCCCTGGCCCCGGCCAGCGGCCTGCCGGCCCTGGCAGAGGCCAGGGCCGGCGCCCTGGCCTCAGGCCAGGGCCTGGCCGAGGCCAGGGCAGGAGCCCTGGCCCCGGCCAGTGGCCTGGCCGGCAGGCCCTGGCAGAGGCCAGGGCCTGGCCGGCCGGCCCTGGCAGAGGCCAGGGCCTGGCCGGCCCTGGCCGAGGGGGCCAGGCCCCCTGGCCGGCCAGGGCAGAGGCCCTGGCCGGCCTTTGGCCAAGCCCGGGTCAGGGCAGAGGCCCTGACCGGGAAGAAGTTGAATTCGAAAATTGGTCGACCAATTTTGTGTTTTTGGTCGACCAATCCGACAAATGGTCTGGGTCGATTGCAAACTTGCCAGATGACCCATACGGGGTAACAAATGGCCTTGGTCAAACTCGAATGTGTCGAGTAGTCCATACGGGGCTAACCACAGTGCCGACTAGTTCATACGGAACTAACGTTTTAATGAAGTTTTCATTGGGCTCTACTCCTTGAAGATTAGCCATAGTGCTCTACTTCATGCGAGATTAGCCATGTCATTGTGCTCTACTCTACGGAGATTAGCCAATGTACTTGTGACGTTGTGCTCTACTCTACGGAGATTAGCCAACGTGCTTTCAAAATTTTTGGAAAAAGATGTTTTTTAAATAGGTTATGTCCCGTCCTTAAATCGGGATAGCGCAATTTAGAATTCCAAGTCCTACCACGATCCGGCCATGGTTATCTAACCCATGGGTGTGTAGAACAGGTCTCGTGGCTTGGCAATTGTTGCGTTAAAATTCTTTGCGCTAATTCTCACCTATTCTATTTTGAAAGATAAGTTTTTCAAAGTGATTTTCCGCTGCTAATACCATACGGGTATTATTTCTGATTTCTTTTTACTTAAGATAAGTAAGAGGGATACTTTGAAAGTTACTACTAGATGGTAGTTGGGAACGTAGTGAACTTCTCGATTCTAGAGTAACATTTCAACGCATCCAAGGAACTTATCAAGTGTTTAAAGAATCGAAACTTTATGCATAGAATTTTGATCGTGTTTTTCATTCTCTTTGCAGTTTTTTGAATCGAAAATGTCTACCGCTTCTAAGAATATTGTCGCAGAGCTTAACAAAGGTGAAAAGCTCAACGGCGACAATTATAAACTTTGGTCAATAAAGATCCAATATGTTTTGGAGGAGCAAGATGTGCTCGAAACACTCCAAAACATAATGGTAGAACCTGAGTTGGGCAATACGGCCCAACACAAAAGGGACCGGGAAGCTTATGACACTTGGACTCGAAAGAACAAAATAGCACGTATTACGTTACTGTCCGCGATGGACAATGACATAATGCGCCTATTTCGGGAATTCGACCTAGCTAAAGACATATGGTCTGAGCTAGAGATAAAGTTTGGTGGAACTTCGGTTACCAAACTCCGCTCCTTGAATATTCAATTTGATTCGTACAAGATGCGGCGAGATCATTCTATGAAAAAGCATCTCCGCCACATGGCGAATCTTATATCTGAATTAAAGGATGCGGGTGTTACGCTGTCTGACGAACAGCAGATCCAAGCGGTCATTCGTTCACTCCCAGATAGCTGGGATAACATGAAAATGCATCTCACTCATAATGAATGCATTAAAACTTTAAGCGATGTTTCGAAACACCTCGAACTCGAGGAAGAGCGGATTCAAGCCGCAAAACCAAGTGCAGAAGTGCACGTGGCCGCTAGTTCCTCACATGGAGGAAATAAGCGGAAACGCTTAAGGTTTGTGAACGAACGTAAGCAAGAACCGGAGACCTCAAAGAAGACAAAGAACAAAAAGTGGCAAAAGAATGTGCACTCAAAGAAGAAAAACTTGAAGAAGATCAAGTGCTTTAAGTGCAACAAGTACGGTCACTTCGCCCGTAAGTGTACGGATGGAAGTGACAAGGTAACTTGTAGGGCTAGTTACATATGTGTTTCTAGTTCCGTGTTTCTTGCTGAATCTAACTATTTTTGGTTGATTGATTCAGGGGCCACAGACCACGTTGCGAAGGACAGAAGGTTCTTCGTAGAGTATCGAAAGATAACTCAAGGAACAAAGTGGATATACGTCGGCAACAACACACGTGTTGAAGTCAAAGGCGTCGGAACATGCAAGCTAGTTCTCGACAACGGCCGGACTTTATTATTGCACGACGTCCTCTTTGCTCCAGATATTAGAAGGAATATCGTTTCCGTGGTCATGTTTATGTCTTTAGATTATGAGTGGAGGTTCTATAAACAATGTGTTGACCTTGTTTGTAATAATTCTTTGATTGGTTCTGGTAATGTTTGTAATGGATTAATTGTTTTAAATACAATGTATGATGTTGCTTCTTCCATTAATGAAAGTTTTCATTTGACAAATGCTTCTAACTCTGAGTCTGAAATCATTTGTTGGCATGCAAGACTTGGTCATATTGGACCAACTAGAATGGATAGACTTGCCAAAAGTGGCTTGCTATCTAATGTTTCAAAAGTTGAAATGTCAACTTGCGAACATTGTCTTGTAGGGAAAACTTGTCGCAAGCCGTTTGGAACTGGCACAAGGGCCGAAGTTCCATTACAGCTTATCCATTCGGACATTTGCGGTCCAATGAATGTTAAGACAAGACACGGGAAGTCCTATTTCATCACATTCATTGATGACTTCACCCGTTTCGGACATATCTATTTGATATCCCACAAAAGTGAAGCTTTGGCTTGCTTTAAAAACTATATGAGTTTGGTGGAGAATCAATTAGATCGCAAGATTAAGGTTTTGCGAACCGATAGGGGCGGTGAATATCAATCAATAAGTTTTAAGGAACTTTGTGATGAAAAAGGCATAGTACATCAGGTAACTATGCCTTACACTCCGCAACAAAACGGTGTTGCGGAAAGAAGGAATAGGACATTGATGGAAATGGTCCGATCAATGATGTCTCAGGCAAATTTGCCTATCACCTTTTGGGGTGACGCATTATTGACGGCAGCATTCATCTTAAACAGTGTACCCTCGAAGTCGGTAAGTTCTACTCCTTATGAGTTGTGGAACAATAGAACTCCAGACTTAAACATTCTAAAACCTTGGGGTTGTGCCTCTTACGCACATTTATCCTCTCACAAATATGGCAAACTTGGGCCACGTGGGAGGAAGTGTATCTTCATCCGATACGCTGAAAACTCCAAATGATATGTTTTCGTCGGTCAAGAGGACAATGGGGGTCTAATAGAATTCGAATCGAGGGATGTTGTCTTCTTGGAAAAAGAGTTTCCAAGACAGGGTGAGATAAGTCAAGACTTATCCTTGTTTGAGACTTGGGATCAAGAAGGATCGGAACGTTCGAGTGGGAGAATCCTTGGTGAAGAAGAAAATACGTTTCAAACTTCACCAATGGATGATACGAACGATACCAATCCTAATCCGAGTGGGAGTGATGTTATTCCAAGTGGGAGTGATGTCATTCCAAGTGGGAGTGATCAAACTCAAACAAGACGTAGTAATCGGACGAGGCTAACACCTCTGAGATTTGAGGATGAATTTCCTCAAACATTCATGACATTACTACAAGATGATGATGAACCTGCAAATTTCAAACAGGCCGTCACATGCCCTGCTAAAGATAAATGGATAGCGGCAATGGAAGAAGAACTTCAATCCATGAAAACAAACCAAGTCTGGGACTTGGTTAATTTACCTAAGGGACGTAGAGCCATTGGGAACAAGTGGGTTCTCAAAATCAAGCATAAGGCTGATGGCTCCATCGAGAAATATAAAACTCGCCTTGTTGCGAAAGGTTTCACGCAACAGGAAGGAATAGACTACGAAGAGACTTTCTCTCCTGTCGTGCGTTTTACCTCGATTCGCTTAATTCTGGCAATGGTGGCTTGTTTGGACCTCGAATTACATCAGATGGATGTAAAGACTGCCTTTCTTAACGGAGAACTAGATGAGGAGATCTACATGGAACAACCAAACGGGTTCGTACAAGAAGAAAACAAACATAAGGTTTGTAAACTTCGTAAATCCATATATGGTCTTAAACAATCCTCAAGGCAGTGGTATATGCGTTTTCAAGAAGTTGTTTTGTCGTATGGATTCTCCATGCTCGACGAAGACAACTGCGTATATATTAAGAGGATTAAAAACAAGTATATAATTATGTCTCTTTATGTAGATGACATACTTATAGCCGGAAATGATAAGCGTCTTATATTGGATATCAAAGCTTGGCTTTCATCCGTCTTTGAGATGAAAGACATGGGTGAAGCTGCATATATCCTTGGGGTTAAGATCTCAAGGAATCGTTCCAAGAAACTTCTTTCTCTCTCTCAAGAGACATATATAAAGAAAGTTTTAGAACGGTTTAATATGCAGGACTGCAAGCCAATTGATACTCCAATAAGCAAAGGCGAGGGTCTATGTTTGGAGATGTGTCCCAAAGATCCAAAAGAAAAGAAAGCTATGGAAAAAGTTCCATACTCCAGTGCTGTCGGGAGTCTGATGTACGCCATGATGTGTACTAGACCCGACATTTGCTATGCTGTTGGTATGGTAAGCCGTTACCAATCCAACCCAGGGCAGGCACACTGGAAAGCGGTGAAGAGGATATTAAGATACCTCAAAGGGACTGCGGACTATGCGTTATGCTATCAAGGCAATACCTTGAGACTCGAAGGCTATACCGATGCTGATTGGGCGGGTGATCTCGACGAGCGAAGATCTACCTCGGGCTTTGTTTTCTTACTCGGGAATGGTGCAATATCCTGGAGCAGCAAGAAACAAACCTGCATCGCTCTATCAACCATGGAAGCCGAGTTCGTAGCATTCAGCATGGCGGTCCAAGAAGCTGTTTGGCTTAGGAAATTCTTAGACAGGCTGACGAATGCCTCTGACTCGAGCACTGTTCCTATATACAGTGATAGTCAAGCTTCGATTGCCTATGTCAAAGATCCTAAATTTCATTGTAAGACCAAACACATTGACATTCGATTCAAGTTTGCGAAGGATTATGATAAACGAAAGGAAGTAGACATAGGATACATATCCACGCATGAGATGATAGCGGATCCCCTTACTAAGGCGATCCCCAGAGATGTGTTTTTCAAACACTTATCATCTATGGGAATGCGTAGGTGCTGAGCTGTATCATGTAATATTTCCCATGTCTATAGAAGATCAAAAATTTAATTTGCATACAAGTTTCTTACAAATGATTTTATATACATTTGTGTTTAAGTCTCAGCTATTTTGTGTGTATGTCGGACAGATCAAGGTTGGCTCTCTCACATGAGCAACCGCCTTATCTTATCAGATGGATAAGATAGAGATGAGACTAGTTTAAAGTCAAAATCATTAGACAAATGATTTAGAGTCATGAATTAAACAAGATAGTCGAATAAAAGATCTGCATCATACGGATGCTTACAAAAGATCTGAGATCTGTATCACAAGGATATAAAGATCTCATTGGATTTTTTTAATCCTGTCTGTCTTATGCAGGATGAGAGTCCGTGAATATTTCACGAGTAGTAAGGGGACTCAAAAAGATAGGCATTGTGGTGTCTGATCTTTTTCATCCATACAACATCATTAAGACATACTCTCCCTGGGAAAGGAGTGATGTTGTAGTACGTGTTCATACCACGTATGCATTTTCGACCACTGAGTTAGTAGCAATAGTGTTTGCTATTATGTGAGACTCAAAGGCCATACGGGTCTTAACTCTTACCCTCAAGGACTCCAATTGGTTCCTTTAGATTTGACGAGATGATCGCTATCTTAGCGTGTTGCTAATGGGCTATGGTAATTCGGCTCGGCGGGGCACGTTAGAAAAGCGAATCAAGTCAAGATCAGAAGGTTCGCAAGAAGAGGAAGATTGATTTCATATTCGCATTTGGACTTTAATGATTCAAAGCTGGCCAGCCAATTGTAATCCAGATGGGATTCAATTGTTGAATATAAAGTATAAGAAATGTGAAGAAATAATCTAGGGTAAAGCATGCGTTGAACTACTCAACTTTGCACCTTCGAGGTCGTTGTGTATCTCTAACAAGTGCACAACAACAGACTCTACGCGCAAGACGGTCGCACGGTCTATTTCTCGGTATGATAGATGAAAGAACTAAGGGAAAGACGTTCTCTTACAATCCCCTCAAGTGTGAGTGGGAGATGTTGGATATGGAAGACGTTTGTACACCCTTGTGGGGGATGTACGAGGGATTACGGACCTCGAACGTCGCGCACACGAAGTCATGTGTAAAGGGAATCTGTTCCCTTGCGGAGAGGATCTCTGTATGAGCGGGAAAGTCGCATTATATATGCATAAGTGCATGCGACATATGGCTAATAAAGGGGGAATATCTTAAGCTTATGTTGTACCATGCATATGGTACAACTTAAGCTTATATTGTGCCATGTATCATGGTACACCTTAATTAAGTTGTTCCAAAGGAACAACTTACCCTAAAATAACTACCTTGGGGGCTATAAATAAGACCCAAGGGTAGCCATTTTCCTTACACATTTGCATGAAATTCATGCATGCATCTTCTTCATAGCGAAGCTCTGCAGAAATATTTCCTCTCCCTCCTTCCAAGTTCTTAATCTAAAATAGAGATTTAGATTGTGGATTAGTAGCCTTACTCCGTTCGTGAGAAGACTCGATCCGTCGTGGCGAATCCGAAGGCAAAGTTCCGAGACTATCGTTCCGCATACGCAAGCGTAAGTCTCCACTTTAATTATCGATCCTAACTTTGTTTTGGACAGGATCCTTCAGTTCTTCTCTCTTCGGTTCACTCTTATTATAAGGGTCTTGCAGATCTCGTCGGTTATAGATGTTGAAGCCGATTGTTGAGTTGTTGAGATTATTCTGTTCGGCTTCAAGACCTTCTTGGCTGCTGAAGTTTCTCTCGGAATGGTTGAGAAAATCCTCAGCGAATTTACCTGTGCTCCTGCTGTTTGTAACATCTTAACAACCTTGAAGAGGGGACATAAAAAGTGGTAAGTTGATTGTGCAAGTTACGGCTTTTGGAATGTGTTGGTCGGCTTTGGGAAAAGGTGACCTGAAAAGCTCCGGGAGGAGGCTCACATCTACGTCGTAGAGGATCAAGGGAGTTGATCTTGGTGAGTACTGCAAGGGGATCTTGCTCGCAAGGGGAGCTTGCGCAAATTACTCCAAGGAGTTGATTGCGATCAACTCGTGTAGTATGTATTGAGGGGGAGTGTATTTCCTCTAATATCATTCAGTTTTGATGTTTGTATTTTACATACTATATAGTGGAGTAATTTGATTTTCTGGGCGGGGCCCCGCAGATGTAGGTGTGCGCACCGAACTGCGTTACCAATGACCATGTGTTGTGATGTGTTGATTGTCATTATTTCTATGTGTTCACTATTTAGGATTGCATACTAATTTCAATTGGTATCAGAGCAGGTCATCTGCATTCTTTGCTTGTCAAAGAGGGTGTGATTCTGCTGTCAAAGTACGTCAATCATGAACACGAAGGAGGGAGCTTCTGTGACTCGGCCTCCACTTCTCACTGGTACTAATTATACGTATTGGAAGTCTTGGATGCGCGCTTTTATCAAATCACTTGATGAGAAGGCATGGGTGGCCACTATTGAAGGCTGGACTCCTCCTACCATTGACGACAAGAAAGGAAATGAATCTCTCAAGCCAGCCCAAGATTGGAGTATCGAAGAAGAACGCGCGGCTCTGGGAAATTCTAAAGCCTTGAATGCAATTTTCACTACTGTTGACGAAGAACAGTTCAAGTTGATCTCTACCTGCGAAGTTGCTAAAGAAGCATGTGATATCCTTCAAAACATACATGAAGGGACAAGCACTGTAAGAGCTTCTAAACTTCAAATTTTGGCTTCTCAGTTTGAAAACCTTAGGATGAATGATGACGAATCTGTGGCTGAATTCAATGGAAGACTTCGTGATATAGCTAATCAAGCTTTTCAATTGGGAAAGAAGTACTCTCAAAAGAAATTAGTTGAGAAAACTCTGAGCTCTCTACCTGAAAAATTTTCAGCCAAAATAGCTGCTATAGAAGAAGTTAGGAATACTTCTAATATGAGATTGGATGAATTGATGGGATCTCTTCAAACTTTTGAGATGAACTTGAAGCAAAATAAAAGGGAGAAAGGAGTGGCTCTAAAAGTGGAAACTGCTGATGCTTCGCATGAAGGAGATGGTACTGACTTTGAAGATGACATAGCACTTCTAACCAAGAACTTTAGTAAAATGATGAGGAAAATAGGAAGTAGAGGTCAGAATTTCAGAAACATTAACAAGGAAGCTCGTACAAATCTCTCTCCTGCAGTTAGAGGTAACAATCGACCCATACAGAAGTTTGAAACAAAGGGTAGAGGCAAAGGAATTCAATGCAGAGAATGTGAAGGTTTTGGACATATACAGGCAGAATGTGCTAACACCATAAAGAAACAAAAAGGAAAATCTCTAGCAAGCTCCTGGAGTGATGATGAGTCTGAAGAATGCACTGGTGATGAGGATATTGTCAGCAACTATGTTGCTTTTATGGCCATCATGAGTGATCAGTGTACTGATGACACAACTAGCAATGTTGGACATAGTGTGGACTCCGTTCGCACCATGTTGAAAGAAAAAGATAAGAATGTCAAGAAAAATGTTATAACATTTAGTGCAACATCAGACAGTGATTCTATATCTGATACGTGTGATGAAAAGGAAGTTGACGAAGTTGACATTCGGTCCGCATATCAAACCATGTTTGTTAATTGGTTAAAGATCTGTGAGATAAACAAACTCTTGAAGTGTGAGAACACTAGACTAAAATGTGAAAAAGAAGAGGCTATAACTCAACTAGGCAAGATCAAGCAAGACTTCAGAAATCTGGAAGGTCAACTCAGGAGAACACTTCTTAGAGCTGAAAAGGCAGAAAGTGTTCTTAACAAATGGAACTCTGGTAAAACCAAGCTTGATGATATTCTAAGCATGTGGAAAGTCTCCGGAGATCGTACGGGAGTAGGTTTCAATAGAGGAGGTTATTTACAGATAAGCAAGGAAGTTCATTGTCAACCTGTCAAGAATCAGATGATTAACAGACGTTTCAAGCAAGGGAGTCAAAAAGATGAACACAAAAAGAGCACTACATTCAGACCCTTGATTTGTAATTACTGTCAATGCAGAGGTCACACTGAGAGCAGTTGTTTCAGACGGATGAGACATCAACATGAAGGAAGAAACGGGGGAAATTCAGATAAAAGGATCATTAAGAGATGGATAAGAAAGACAAGAGTTCACAGCCTAGTTGCTTACACTTCTATGAGTGCATTTTCGGAAAACACATGGTATTTCGACAGCGGCTGTTCTCGACATATGACAGGAAACCGGGGTCTTCTATCAGAGTACACTACAGGAAATAAAGGTCACGTTACTTTTGGTGACGGCCAGAGAAGCAAAGTCATTGGGAAGGGAGAGCTGAAGATGACTGAATCTGTTACTCTGAAGGATGTCATGCATGTCCAAGACTTAAAGGCTAACTTGATTAGTATAAGCCAATTATGTGATCAAGGACTGTTTGTTCAGTTTACTAAGGATGAGTGTGTTGTGCTAAATAAAGCTGGGGTCAACATTCTTACTGGAAAACGATCGGCTGACAACTGTTATTTTCTGCAGGAAGCAAATAGACGTCTCACAGCCAGTGCTGAAGTTGCCGAACAATGGCACCAAAAACTTGGTCATGTGAACTACAAAACTTTGATTGAAATTACCAAAGTCGGAGCCGTTCGTGAGATACCTGTTCTTTCCAAGAAAGTTGAAGGGGTCTGCGGTTCCTGTCAGCTAGGAAAACAGAAGAGAACCAATCATAAACAACTTCAGATCATCACCACCTCGAAGAATATGGAGTTACTACACATGGATCTGATAGGACCCACAACGGAAGTCAGCATGGGAGGTAAGAAGTATATTTCTGTTTGTGTTGATGACTTTTCTCGTTTCACTTGGGTAGATTTTCTCAAAGAAAAGTCAGACGCATTCAATGCCTTCAAGAAGCTCTGCATTCGCCTTCAGACAGAGAGGGGAGCTACTATTGGAAAAATTATACGTATTCGCAGTGATCATGGTAAGGAGTTCGAAAACCACTTGTTTGCTGATTTCTGTGAGGCAGAGGGAATACGGCATGAGTTTTCTGCGCCTAAAACTCCTCAACAGAATGGTATTGTTGAGAGGAAGAATCATACTCTACAGGAGATGGCTCGCGTGATGTTAAACGCCAGAAGAATTAGTACAAAATGGTGGGCTGAAGCAATCAATACTGCCTGCTACACCATAAATAGAGTATATCTGAGACCCAGAACGGAGAAAACTCCCTACGAGATCTGGAAAGGTAGGAAACCAAATGTCTCTTATTTTCATGTCTTTGGTAGCAAATGTTACATCTTGCAGGATCGGACTTCTAAGGGAAAATTCGATGCTAAGAGTGATAAAGGGACATTTCTTGGATATTCTACTACGAGTCGTGCTTTCCGGGTTCTAAACCACCGCACTGATGTCTTGATGGAGTCTATCAATGTTGTCGTTGATGACTTCGAGCAAGGTGATGTAGGGGTTGGATCACAAGAAGAGATTAATGAGGAAGATGAAAATGTTGAACAAAATGTTGAACAAAATGTTATAACATTTGATTCAACATCTGATAGCACTGGTCAGAATGGTATTTCTCATGGAACGACTTCTGTTGGAGAATCGCTATCTGATGAGAATGAAGCTCACCCCTCGCGTGGAATAACTAAAGTCATTCGAAATCATCCCCCAGAGCTTGTCATTGGGAATGTTAAAGATGGTCTTCGCACCAGAGGCACCAGTCATGTAAATTATCGTGATCTTGCTGGTTATACTTGTTTTTTGTCTAGTCTTGAACCCAAGAATGTTAAAGAGGCATTGCTGGATGAGTTCTGGGTGATGGCTATGCAAGAGGAGCTGAATCAATTTCAGCGTAATGACGTGTGGAGTCTTGTTGAGAGACCTAAAGGGATGAATGTCATAGGCACCAAGTGGATTTTCAAGAATAAAACAGATGAAAAAGGAAATGTCACACGTAACAAAGCTCGACTGGTTGCTCAGGGATACACACAAATCGAAGGAGTTGATTTTGACGAAACCTTTGCTCCGGTGGCTCGCTTGGAATCTATTAGGCTTCTTCTCGCCGTGGCATGCAGTTTCAACTTCAAGCTTCATCAAATGGACGTGAAAAGCGCCTTTTTAAATGGGATTTTAAATGAGGAGGTTTATGTCGAGCTGCCAAAGGGATTTGAAGATCCTTTCCTACCTGGTCATGTTTATCGGCTGAAGAAAGCACTTTATGGTCTCAAGCAAGCTCCTAGAGCTTGGTATGAGCGTCTGACTAGATATCTTCTTAAAAAGGGGTATGAACGAGGTGGAGCTGACAAGACGCTGTTTGTTCAGAGAACCAGATCAGCTATCATTGTTGCTCAGATTTATGTTGATGACATAGTGTTTGGATCTACGTCTTCTCAGCTAGTAAGTGAGTTTATCGATCTTATGCAAAAAGAATTTGAAATGAGTATGGTCGGTGAGTTACATATGTTTCTTGGTCTCCAAGTTAAACAAACTAGTGATGGGCTGTTCATATCTCAGAGTAAATATGCAAAGAATCTTGTTAAAAGATTCGGTCTTGAGAAAGCACGTCAAGTTCGCACTCCTATGGGTTCTACAGAGAAGCTCGCTAAAGATGATGGTGGAAAACAAGTAGAGGTTACCTTGTACAGGAGTATGATTGGTAGCATGTTGTACTTGACAGCAAGTAGACCTGATATCCGTTCCAGTGTTGGAGTGTGTGCTCGCTATCAAGCATGTCCTAAGGAATCACATATCACGGCTGTTAAACGTATAATCAGGTACATAAGTGGAACAGCTGACTATGGCATCTGGTACTCCAAAGATACCAACACTCTCTTATCAGGATATAGTGATGCAGACTGGGCAGGTAATGCTGATGACAGGAAGAGTACTACCGAAGGATGTTTTTATGTCGGAAACAACTTAGTCTCTTGGTACAGTAAAAAGTAAAATTCGATTTCGTTGTCAACAGCTGAGGCAGCATACATTGCGGCAGGGAGTTGTTGTACTCAACTCCTGTGGATGAAACAAATGTTGACAGACTATGGTGTTGATCAAGATGTTTTGACTGTTCTATGTGACAACCAGAGTGCGATAAACATTTCAAAGAATCATGTTCAACATTCAAGGACTAAACATATTGACATTCGGCATCATTTCATCCGTGAGCTGGTTGAAAAGAAGATTCTCATTTTGGAGTATATAGATACTACCAGTCAGTTGGCTGACATTTTTACTAAACCCTTGGATTCTAACAGATTTGAGGAGTTACGACAAGCTCTTGGGCTGTGTCGTATCTAAATGTTGGACTTATTGTTGCACATAATGTTAAACGTAATGTTGTACATTATGTTGCAACTCTAAATGTGTCCTGGGTACTTTTGTCATTTCTGTCTTTCTGTTATTACCTCGGCATTTATTTCTCTTTCTTGGTTTTCGGAGTTCTCTTCATCTCCTTAGATCACTTCAAGAAGAAATATTTTTGAGAAGGGAGGGTCTGTGCATACCTAGGGTTCTTGGTTCTTGGTTCTTTGTCAAAGAAATTCTTGCCATTTCTGCAATGGGTCGTACTCAGAATGTAAGATCCTCCACAAATCCTCGTCGGTCTGCTCGCCAAGCTGCATCATCTCGCCAGGTTCCTGTTCCTTCTGCTTCCTCTCATTTCAAACGGAAAGGTGGTGTTCCACGATCTTCTAGTGCTTCTTCTGCTGGAATCTTGTCCTCTTCATCATCTACATTGTCATCTGACCACATGCAATCAGGAGCTGCTTTGAATTTGGCTATGTTACCCTTTTCCCCAGTTTCTGTTGATTCTTGCTCTCGCTCTTCCTCTCAAATGCCGTTCTCTGAAGAAGATGAATTGTTTCCTCCTCCTGTCACTGTGGAAGATTGGTTTTGGTTTCTTCGTCGAACTGATCGCAAATTGGATATTTCTTGGATGGATTTATCCAATACACGTTTTGGTACTGTACGTCTTAAAGATGTGAAAGGGAAGTTGCTGAGTGTGAGGGTGCCTTTTGATGATTTAATTGTTCTAAAATCTTGGAATCCCCCTGAGTCTTCTGTATAAATCTCTGAGATTGTAGTGTTGGATGATTCTGACTCAGAGTCTTCATCAGCTGCTGATACTGTTTATAATGAAGATTGTCCTAGTGACATGGTTTTTTCTGATACTGCTGATGCTGGGATTTCAGATTCTCATGGTGATCCCCATAATGTATTACACTCAATGGATGAGAGTGTTAATATTTTGGTTTCTGAAAATGAGAAGGTTGAGGTCGTCAGAGAACTTACCACTACTGCATCTGCAGCTGATGCTGAGCCTGTTCCAGTTCTGAATCCTTCCACACCAGCTGAAGAGAGTATTGCTCCTCCTGAACAGGTCACATCTTTGGGTGAAAATGTCACACATTTGCCTAATGTTGAATCTTATGTCAGATCTGATGAGTGTACTCAAGAAGAAGCTCCCAAGGTGTCTGATGATCCCAGTGTGGATCCTTTTGTTACCCACCATCGCAAGACTAAATCTGGGTCTCTCAAGCGCAAAGCCTCTTCCACATCCTGCAGGGTTTCTCCATCTAAGTCTCCTAAGTTATCTGTTGGTTCTGATTCCTGCACTCCCACTGCTGGATTTGCCTCTGAGGCTATTTCCATTCAATTTTTTGATAAGTCTTGCCAGGATAGATGGGCAGTCTACTCTGATAGATCCATTTTTGGAGAAAAGTCGCTTGCTGTCTCTTCCTTTAAACATACCCACTTTCTAGTATTTCTCAAGGACATTGACTTGTTCCAAGCCGCCAGTTGTTTTAAGACCTACTATCCTGTTATGGTTCGAGAGTTTTATTGCAACCTTTCCAAATCCACTACTGATTCTATTTCTAAATGGGGTTTTAAGACTTTTGTTCGTGGGAAGGTTATTCCATTCTCCCCTGTTATCATCAACAAACTGCTCAAATGGCCGTGTGGTCAAAGTCTTCCTTCTTATGGTGCTTCTGTTGGTGACGACTATGACTTGTTCATTCTGACTGTCACTGGTGGGCAATTTTCGTGTTGGCCTAAGTCTGTTTCTTTCCCTTCTTCTGCACTGACTGCTAAGTTCTATATGCTTTATCGCATTGCTACTCGTAACTGGTTGCCAACATCCAACATGTCTATTGTTACGAAGGCTATGTGCAAACTGTTGTTTACTACAGGGACTAAGAAGTCTTTCAACTTGGGTCGCCTCATTTTTGATTCCATCCTGTCTCTATCAGAATCATCAGCACCTCATACTGCTCTGCCGCATGCGTCTCTCGTTTCCATGATTCTCTTCTCACAAGGGATTGTTCCAGCATCTTCTGAGCTTCCTGTATCCTGTGACTTGATCAGCTTCACAACCAAGTCTATTGCCAGCAAAATTGATGACCTGACTGTCCTTCCTTCAGTCTCCTCTATGCCGTCCTCTTCTTCTCCATCTGTATCAAAAACAGCTAAGAAAAGAACTTCTCCTCCACAAGCTTCTGTTCAAGACCTCCAGGATGACATGTTGGTGTTTCAGAGGGCTGTCAGAGCTATTGATGATCAGCTAGCTATGCTTGAGGGTCAGAGGGTTCTTCTTCAAGCTCAGAGGATTTTTCTTCAAGACAGGATTGCTGAGCTCCAAGCCAAGGTGTCTTCTCCTTCTTCTGACAAGGTTTGATCTTTGGCTTTTGCTGTCACAAAGGGGGAGTAAGTTTGTATATGCTGCTGATATGATCTTGTGTATATGGGGGTTGATCTGAACAAGTGGCTGATCTAAATGAGTTGGGGTTGTTTTTTATGATCTTCCTATTGTCGTTCAGTGGTATACTCACTTTTGGCTTGTTGTTGACTTCTGACTGGTACGTCTTCTATACAAGATCATCTCTACATCCTGTTCTATTTCTTTGATGATATTGGATCACTTTCTGTTTGATTATGCCACTAAAAGCCAAAGGGGGAGATTGTTAAGTATTTTATTTGTCTATTGTGGCACAATGGTTCTGGTGGAATGTTAAACAATATGTTGAGTAAAATGTTGAACGTGTTTGTTCAACGTTTTGTTTTTTGTCACCTGCTCTTATCATCAAAGATCTCTTATTATAGATAAGGGTCTTGCAGTTATATATTTGGTGCTATTGGAAGTTCTCTCTTATCTATTGAACGGATGCAGATCTTCTCTCTTCGGTTCACTCTTATTATAAGGGTCTTGCAGATCTCGTCGGTTATAGATGTTGAAGCCGATTGTTGAGTTGTTGAGATTATTCTATTCGGCTTCAAGACCTTCTTGGCTGCTGAAGTTTCTCTCGGAATGGTTGAGAAAATCCTCAGCGAATTTACCTGTGCTCCTGCTGTTTGTAACAGCTTAACAACCTTGAAGAGGGGACATAAAAAGTGGTAAGTTGATGTGTGCAAGTTACGGCTTTTGGAATGTGTTGGTCGGCTTTGGGAAAAGGTGATCTGAAAAGCTCCGGGAGGAGGCTCACATCTACGTCGTAGAGGATCAAGGGAGTTGATCCTGGTGAGTACTGCAAGGGGATCTTGCTCGCAAAGGGAGCTTGCGCAAATTACTCCAAGGAGTTGATTGCGATCAACTCGTGTAGTATGTATTGAGGGGGAGTGTATTTCCTCTAATATCATTCAGTTTTGATGTTTGTATTTTACATACTATATAGTGGAGTAATTTGATTTTCTGGGCGGGGCCCCGCAGATGTAGGTGTGCGCACCGAACTGCGTTACCAATGACCATGTGTTGTGATGTGTTGATTGTCATTATTTCTATGTGTTCACTATTTAGGATTGCGTACTAATTTCAATCCGTTTGATCTGGGGACCATGACCACCATATTTATAGGCAAAAAGTCCTCATGCACTTAGAGTTTCTGATTTGGCCCATGTTAAAACAGAAAGCCCAACAAGTCTTTTTAATAATTTGTATAAATGAAACTAATGTTGGAAACCCATATGAGTAATCCTCACAGACAGACATTGTATTGTGTTTTTTTAATGCAATATCTGTCATATCCCGAGGGTGAGTTCACGAACCCCGCCACTGAGTTACACGAGTTCGTTGAGGGGCGAGACTTCCCAGAGGACTAAAAGGTTGTTGCTCGTTTTTCTTTTGCCATGTATTATTATTATTAATCGCATGTACTTCGGTTTATACTGGCCATAAGGCCCCCTCTTATCTTCGAGCTGCTTTTGAGACTTTCGATTTGGTTTGTAATAATTAAACCCCTGCTTTGGACCTGGGTTAAAATAAATGTATCTCTTTGTCGGTGTTGTTATTTAGAGAATCTGGATATGGTGTATACTTGATATTTATCGTTGCAGACTCAAAATAGAAACGAAAAAAACTCGCTATCTTTTGACTTAGCTACGAGCAGCTTGACCCGTCTCGCTTCCTACTATTTTGGGAAGCAGGCGTGACACTTCACAAGATAAACCATATGTATGACGGCTCAATAGAAAGATGTAAGGCTCGCCTAGCTGCGAAGGGGTACACACAACAAGAAAGGATTGGATACGAATATACTTTCTCACATGTTGTACTCTTTATCTCAATTCACCTAATTCTAGCTATAGTTGCAAGTTTAGACCTGGAATTACATCAAATAGATTTAAAAACTGTGTTTATTAATGGAGAATTAGATAAAGAGATCTATATGGATTAACATATGGGGTTTGTTAAAGAATGCTACGAACATAAGGTTAGTAGACTTTTGAAGTCTATCTATGCCATTAACCAATCCTCAAGGCTATGGTATGTTCACTTTCATAATGTAATCATGTCAAATGATTTAAGTATGATTGATGAAGATAATTGCATTTATACCAAGCGATATAATAATAAGTTTGTAATTATGTCACTATACATAGACGACATACTTATATCTCGAAATGATAAGGAGTATTTGTTTGAAGTCAAAGCTTAGTTTTTATCCAACTTTGAATTGAAAGACATGGGTGAAGCCGCATATATTCTTGGGGTTAATAACTTAAGAGATTGTTCAAAGAAGCTCTTATCTCTTTCACAAGAGACTTACATAAGAAAATTACTTGAACGGTTCAATAAGCAAAATAGCAAGTGTTTTGACACTCCTATCAATAAAGATAAGGCCTTAAGTCAAAGTTAATGTCTTAAGACTGAAAAGGAGAAGACCTAATGAGCAAGGTTCATTACGGCAGTACATTTGGTAGTATTATGTACACTATGATGTGTATAAGACCAGACATCTAATTTGCAGTAATGGTCAGTAAATACCAACCCAGCCCTAGCCAAGTACATTGGAAGGCAGTCAAAAGAATTATGAGATATCTGAAGGAGACTGCTGATTATGCACTTTGCTATCAAGGAAGTGATCTGCAACTGAAGGGTTACACTGATGCAGATTAGGGAGGCGACCTCAAAGAGATAAAGTCTACCTCTGGATATGTCTTCTTACTTAAACATGGTGTTATATCATGGAGTAGTAAGAAGCAATCAAGCATAGCCCTATCCAAGATGGAAATAGAGTTTGGGACATTCTCTGCGGCAGCCCAAAAGGCTACCTATTTGAAGAGGTTCTTGGATCATTTAATTTTCGCAAGGGATTCTGACCTAGTTCTAGCTAACTGTGATAGTCAGGCGGTAATTGCATATACAAAGGATCCAAAGTACCATTACAAAACCAAATGGATAGACATCAAGTACAAATTTGCTAAGAAGATGGTTGAACTTAAGGAAATAAATATGAAGTACATATCTACGCGGGATATGATTGCAGATCTGCTTACTAAGCCTATTCCTAGAAACATGTTCTTGGACAAATAATATATTTTTGTATGACATATTATTCACATTTGAAGTCGAGATTTCGACATGTTTGATGTCATTGTCATTAATTAATTGTAACGAAGATAAACATAAATGTTTTTATAATGCAACAACGCGTTATTTGCACAAAGACTTCAAGCCTTCTCAATCCCGTCGCCGCATCCTCATTGCTTGCTCCTTCTTGGGAAATTATTGTGGTGGAATTGTGTAATCTGAAACCAAAGCCATCGGATAAGAATTGATTGTTCAAGTAGCATTTCATAAAATAGACAAGTTCAATTTTCTTAAAAACATATGCACAATAGCCAACTAGCAATTGCTCAGAGCTTTCTCTTTAGCTAGCGGATACACATTGTTTTGTATGTTTTAATACCATATTATCAAAAGTGTTTAACTTATATTAATGATTATCATCATAGTGTAATAATGTTATGCTGGGATTAAAGAGGCTCAACTTACTTCCACATTTTGTTCCACTCTCAAGGGCCTTGCCGCATGCACGTGCAATATAAAAGGCTTTCTCAATGCTGATTTTTTTCGCGACGGCTGGTATCACATGCTCACATGCGTAAGTGATATTCACACGCTTGATGGCGTTGCAGCATTGGGCCGATGGCTCGATTTTGGGCCCTTGGATTTGAACGAAATCCTTACAATTGGCATGCAGATCCCTGAGACTCACTTTTCCTTCGATATCACTTAGCGTAGGATTGCTAGACTCAATGGCTCCAACAACAGCAAAAGACACAAGCAAGCAGATCATGCTAATCTTTGCCATCATCTTTTCTTTTTCTTTATCTCGTTTTTTGTGATAAATTTGTAGTCACAATTTTACCATCAAGGTGACCATGAACATAGCATTTATATAGTCATTGGAATTTATCGAAGGAGGCTAACTTAAATAAACACATTAAAAAGAAGAAACATAATAAAATCAAGAATAATAAATGCATTCTTTATAATGTTATATATATATATATAAATATAAAATATGGAATTCAATTTTCACTTATTATTTTGGGGTTATCGTCTTGATAAAATCATACTTTGTTTTCCAATCTTTTACGCGATTAATGGTTCTTATTAAGTGACATATTACAAATATATTATCTACATTGATCAACCTCTAATTAATTTCATTTACTCAAGCGTCATCCGAAAAGTTATCAATGTGCAATAAATCTTCACTTCTACATGGATCAACTTGAAATTATTAATATCGTCAAATAATTATAGTTAAATATACAACTTTTAATATTCTTTATTTTCCAGCTTTTAGGGCTCCGATGGAAACCTAGCTTCTCCGTGTTCAAGGTTAAGCGATCAGGTCAGGTGAACCCATCAAGTTTTCAATGTTAGGGCTGGATCTAAATTATTTTAAGAAAACCATCGTAAATAATCTAGATTAATCATGTCAAATCAATGAGAATTAATCTGAAACTTAAATACGGAATCGTACCAGAATCCATAGCGCTTACATATTCAGATTGTGTGGTTGGCCTTCCAGATCTACACGACTCTTCGAGAGAAATCCTTTAGCATTTAACCGGCTCTAATCTGTAGATGGGATGCAGAAAAGACGGCTCTTCATCTGTTTGATCTGGGGACCATGACCACCATATTTATAGGCAAAAAGTCCTCATGCACTTAGAGTTTCTGATTTAGCCCATGTTAAAACAGAAAGCCCAACAAATCTTTTTAATAATTTGTATAAATGAAACTAATGCTTGGAAACCCATATGAGTAATCCTCACAGACAAACATTGTATTGTGTTTTTTTAATGCATTATCTGTCATATCCCGAGGGTGAGTTCACGAACCCCGCCACTGAGTTACACGAGTTCGTTGAGGGGCGAGACTTCCCAGAGGACTAAAAGGTTGTTGCTCGTTTTTCTTTTGCCATGTATTATTATTATTAATCGCATGTACTTCGGTTTATACTGGCCATAAGGCCCCCTCTTATCTTCGAGCTGCTTTTGAGACTTTCGATTTGGTTTGTAATAATTAAACCGCTGCTTTGGACCTGGGTTAAAATAAATGTATCTCTTTGTCGGTATTGTTATTTAGAGAATCTGGATATGGTGTATACTTGATATTTATCGTTGCAGACTCAAAATAGAAACGAAAAAAACTCGCTATCTTTTGACTTAGATACGAGCAGCTTGACCCGTCTCGCTTCCTACTATTTTGGGAAGCAGGCGTGACACTTCACAAGATAAAGCATATGTATGACGGCTCAATAGAAAGATGTAAGGCTCGCCTAGCTGCGAAGGGGTACACACAACAAGAAAGGATTGGATACGAATATACTTTCTCACATGTTGTACTCTTTATCTCAATTCACCTAATTCTAGCTATAGTTGCAAGTTTAGACCTGGAATTACATCAAATAGATTTAAAAACTGTGTTTATTAATGGAGAATTAGATAAAGAGATCTATATGGATTAACATATGGGGTTTGTTAAAGAATGCTACGAACATAAGGTTAGTAGACTTTTGAAGTCAATCTATGCCATTAACCAATCCTCAAGGCTATGGTATGTTCACTTTCATAATGTAATCATGTCAAATGATTTAAGTATGATTGATGAAGATCATTGCATTTATACCAAGCGGTATAATAATAAGTTTGTAATTATGTCACTATACATAGACGACATACTTATATCTCGAAATGATAAGGAGTATTTGTTTGAAGTCAAAGCTTAGTTTTTATCCAACTTTGAATTGAAAGACATGGGTGAAGCCGCATATATTCTTGGGGTTAATAACTTAAGAGATTGTTCAAAGAAGCTCTTATCTCTTTCACAAGAGACTTACATAAGAAAATTACTTGAACGGTTCAATAAGCAAAATAGCAAGTGTTTTGAACTCCTATCAATAAAGATAAGGCCTTAAGTCAAAGTTAATGTCTTAAGACTGAAAAGGAGAAGACCTAATGAGCAAGGTTCATTACGCCAGTGCATTTGGTAGTATTATATACACTATGATGTGTATAAGACCAGACATCTAATTTGCAGTAATGGTCAGTAAATACCAACCCAGCCCTAGCCAAGTACATTGGAAGGCAGTCAAAAGAATTATGAGATATCTGAAGGAGACTGCTGATTATGCACTCTGCTATCAAGGAAGTGATCTGCAACTGAAGGGTTACACTGATGCAGATTAGGGAGGCGACCTCAAAGAGATTAAGTCTACCTCTGGATATGTCTTCTTACTTAAACATGGTGTTATATCATGGAGTTGTAAGAAGCAATCATGCATAGCCCTATCCAAGATGGAAATAGAGTTTGGGACATTCTCTGCGGCAGCCCAAGAGGCTACCTATTTGAAGAGGTTCTTGGATCATTTAATTTTCGCAAGTGATTCTGACCTAGTTCTAGCTAACTGTGATAGTCAGGAGGTAATTGCATATACAAAGGATGCAAAGTACCATTACAAAACCAAATGGATAGACATCAAGTACAAATTTGCTAAGAAGATGGTTGAACTTAAGGAAATAAATATGAAGTACATATCTACGCGGGATATGATTGCAGATCTGCTTACTAAGCCTATTCCTAGAAACATGTTCTTGGACAAATAATATATTTTTGTATGACATATTATTCACATTTGAAGTCGAGATTTCGACATGTTTGATGTCATTGTCATTAATTACTTGTAACGAAGATAAACATAAATGTTTTTATAATGCAACAACGCGTTATTTGCACAAAGACTTCAAGCCTTCTCAATCCCGTCGCCGCATCCTCATTGCTTGCTCCTTCTTGGGAAATTATTGTGGTGGAATTGTGTAATCTGAAACCAAAGCCATCGGATAAGAATTGATTGTTCAAGTAGCATTTCATAAAATAGACAAGTTCAATTTTCTTAAAAACATATGCACAATAGCCAACTAGCAATTGCTCAGAGCTTTCTCTTTAGCTAGGGGATACACATTGTTTTGTATGTTTTAATACCATATTATCAAAAGTGTTTAACTTATATTAATGATTATCATCATAGTGTAATAATGTTATGATGGGATTAAAGAGGCTCAACTTACTTCCACATTTTGTTCCACTCTCAAGGGCCTTGCCGCATGCACGTGCAATATAAAAGGCTTTCTCAATGCTGATTTTTTTCACGACAGCTGGTATTACATGCTCACATGCGTAAGTGATATTCACAAGCTTGATGGCGTTGCATCATTGGGCCGATGGCTCGATTTTGGGCCCTTGGATTTGAACGAAATCCTTACAATTGGCATGCAGATCCCTGAGACTCGCTTTTCCTTCGATATCACTTAGCGTAGGATTGCTAGACTCAATGGCTCCAACAACAGCAAAAGACACAAGCAAGCAGATCATGCTAATCATTGCCATCATCTTTTCTTTTTCTTTATCTCGTTTTTTGTGATAAATTTGTAGTCACAATTTTACCATCAAGGTGACCATGAACATAGCATTTATATAGTCATTGGAATTTATCGAAGGAGGCAAACTTAAATAAACACATTAAAAAGAAGAAACATAATAAAATCAAGAATAATAAATGCATTCTTTATAATGTTATATATATATATATAATATGGAATTCAATTTTCACTTTTTATTTTGGGGTTATCGTCTTGATAAAATCATACTTTGTTTTCCAATCTTTTACGCGATTAATGGTTCTTATTAAGTGACATATTACAAATATATTATCTACATTGATCAACCTCTAATTAATTTCATTTACTCAAGCGTCATCCGAAAAGTTATCAATGTGCAATAAATCTTCACTTCTACATGGATCAACTTGAAATTATTAATATCGTCAAATAATTATAGTTAAATATACAACTTTTAATATTCTTTATTTTCCAGCTTTTAGGGCTCCGATGGATACCTAGCTTCTCCGTGTTCAGGGTTAAGCGATCAGGTCTGGTGAACCCATCAAGTTTTCAATGTTAGGGCTGGATCTAAATTATTTTAAGAAAACCATCGCAAATAATCTAGATTAATCATGTCAAATCAATGAGAATTAATCTGAAACTTAAATACGGAATCGTACCAGAATCCATAGCGCTTACATATTTAGATTGTGTGGTTGGCCTTCCAGATCTACACGACTCTTCGAGAGAAATCCTTTAGCATTTAACCGGCTCTAATCTGTAGATGGGATGTAGAAAAGACGACTCTTCATCCGTTTGATCTGGGGGCCATGACCACCATATTTATAGGCAAAAAGTCCTCATGCACTTAGAGTTTCTGATTTAGCCCATGTTAAAACAGAAAGCCCAACAAGTCTTTTTAATAATTTGTATAAATGAAACTAATGCTTGGAAACCCATATGAGTAATCCTCACTGACAGACATTGTATTGTGTTTTTTAATGCAATATCTGTCATATCCCGAGGGTGAGTTCACGAACCCCGCCACTGAGTTACACGAGTTCGTTGAGGGGCGAGACTTCCCAGAGGACTAAAAGGTTGTTGCTCGTTTTTCTTTTGCCATGTATTATTATTATTAATCGCATGTACTTCGGTTTATACTGGCCATAAGGCCCCCTCTTATCTTCGAGCTGCTTTTGAGACTTTCGATTTGGTTTGTAATAATTAAACCCCTGCTTTGGACCTGGGTTATAATAAATGTATCTCTTTGTCGGTGTTGTTATTTAGAGAAACTGGATATGGTGTATACTTGATATTAATCGTTGCAGACTCAAAATAGAAACGAAAAAAACTCGCTATCTTTTGACTTAGCTACGAGCAGCTTGACCCGTCTCGCTTCCTACTATTTTGGGAAGCAGGCGTGACACTTCACAAGATAAAGCATATGTATGACGGCTCAATAGAAAGATGTAAGGCTCGCCTAGCTGCGAAGGGGTACACACAACAAGAAAGGATTGGATACGAATATACTTTCTCACATGTTGTACTCTTTATCTCAATTCACCTAATTCTAGCTATAGTTGTAAGTTTAGACCTGGAATTACATCAAATAGATTTAAAAACTGTGTTTATTAATGGAGAATTAGATAAATAGATCTATATGGATTAACATATGGGGTTTGTTAAAGAATGCTACGAACATAAGGTTAGTAGACTTTTGAAGTCTATCTATGCCATTAACCAATCCTCAAGGCTATGGTATGTTCACTTTCATAATGTAATCATGTCAAATGATTTAAGTATGATTGATGAAGATCATTGCATTTATACCAAGCGGTATAATAATAAGTTTGTAATTATGTCACTATACATAGACGACATACGTATATCTCGAAATGATAAGGAGTATTTGTTTGAAGTCAAAGCTTAGTTTTTATCCAACTTTGAATTGAAAGACATGGGTGAAGCCGCATATATTCTTGGGGTTAATAACTTAAGAGATTGTTCAAAGAAGCTCTTATCTCTTTCACAAGAGACTTACATAAGAAAATTACTTGAACGGTTCAATAAGCAAAATAGCAAGTGTTTTGACACTCCTATCAATAAAGATAAGGCCTTAAGTCAAAGTTAATGTCTTAAGACTGAAAAGGAGAAGACCTAATGAGCAAGGTTCATTACGCCAGTGCATTTGGTAGTATTATGTACACTATGATGTGTATAAGACCAGACATCTAATTTGCAGTAATGGTCAGTAAATACCATGTAACGACCCGCTCTCGGGGGCCCGTTACTTATTTGATATTTGCGCAGGTTCCGCAGTTTACCAGTGAATTCAGCATAGCCACAACGCAGAGATGTACCAACAACACTCAAACCAGCTTACAGACATTATTACAGTCCAAATTACAACAACAACCATCACTCTCTCACACCAGTACATGAAAGGAAATACTGAAAGGAAATGCAGAAAAGGAAATACATAGTACAATACACACTCTGACAGAAAAGTAACTAAAACTCCGCGGTCTCTGGGTCGTACACAGGCTCCTCGTACTCTGGAGCAATATCCTCAACCAGATCTTCGTCTGTCGGTGCCACAAGTGGAACCGAAGGTAAGTCACAAAGATTCTAAACAAAGAAAAGGAGTACTGTACAAGTATGACAAGCAGAGGTAAAGTAAAGTACGGTGTAGTGTCTGTACAAGTGCAGAAAGTAAAGTGCATGACTGTAAAGAAGTAACCGTGCAAGCTCTGCTAAAACTACGTGACTCAAGTCGGAGAGTACAATATGTGACCGTTCAGTTCGTCTCTTGCCTGGGTGCTACCCAGACGAATGCCGGTACCCAAGCAGCAGTATGGTTTGCCGAAACGCAGGCAGCAGGACGGGGCGCCGAAACACAGGCGACAGGACAGGTAGACCAAACTCTAGTCACTCCCGTACTCTCGCAAACTATGAGTTACCCCAAAACCCGGTGATGTGTCAAGTACAAGTTCTTTACATGATTGTTCCACGAAATGTTCCAAGTCAAGTCCAACACAAGTAAGTGGCGTATGTTTCCGTGCTTCGAGCACGTAGTAGTGCGGTGCTACAAGTTCGTACGAGCACAGTGGCTAGATTTCTAAGGTTAGAACCTATCGTGACTTACCAAAATTAATACCGTTGTAGTAAGCCGGAAGAGGATCTAGGGCTTCCTCAGAAGTTGGTACACCAGGGTCTGTACCTGCAACACAAAATACTTATTTTAGAAAAACACGACTTTTTCCTATTTAATAATTAGGTTAGTTTGATTTTTAAATTCGTTAAAACGGTGTCGGAAAATATTTAAAATTTTTATATAAACCTAAAATAATTATTTAGATTTTACTGCAAGAGGGGAGAATTTTCAGAAGCTTCTGTAATTTCTTATAATTTTTAGAAACTTAGAAATAGCTTAAAAATCTGAAAAACTTAAGGAACGTGTATCTTCCGTAATTTCTTACGGGAGCAATACAAATCGGAATTACATGAATAAGTAGTCAAAATGACCGTCTCGAAGTCTATTGTCACATATAATTTTATCACATATTATTGTAAGTGAAAAACAGCGGCTACGAATTTTAGAATGTTTTATACGTATTTAATTTTCAAGTTCAAAAATTTATTCTGAAAAAAGTAGGCATCTGCTCGCAGTGAGACCAGCGCCAATGGATCCGAAATATCGTTTCTGATTTTCTGGAGCTAGTCTGGTATTTTTCTGAGGTGTATATTATTTACTATGAATTTTAAACCAATTAAACTCATTTATATCTACATATACGCGTATTTATACGAGTATATACGTATTTATACGTATTAAAACTATAACAATAAACTTCGAAAAATCATAACTTGAAAACCAAGTATCGGATTGAGACGATACTGGTGCCTACACGTTCGTGACGAAGGCGCGAATCTTCTGGTAGTATCCGTTGCTTCGTCCGATGCCTACATCAAAATCACTATTAATAACTTTATTATATTATATTAATTACTCAAACTCAAAACTGTGTTCGTTTTCACCTCCAGGCACTTAAATTGTGCTTCACTTTCGGCTCTTTTTGTGCGTAGGTTGCTCCTTTTCACAACGCGCGCATGTTATGGTTTTGGAGGAAGCGGGCGGCAGGTGGGCGACCGATCGAAGGGGGCACGCGGCGGTGGCCGGAGCGGGGCTACAGCGAGGGCGGACTGAGAGAGCTGCTCTCGGAGCATCAGCGTTCGCCGACGTCGGGGTGAGGCAGCTGAGCCCTGGAGGTGAGGCGACATGGCGAAGTCGACGTCGGAGCTTGGAGGGAAGCTCGAGCGGTGCAGCAGCGGCGGGCATGCGGCGGAGGGTTGAGCACGGCGGGCGAGTCCTCCGGCGGTGGGCGAGGCTTCGAACGAGAGTGGCAGGCGAGGGAGGCGTAGGGGGCTCCGGTGGACGTTTGATCGGAGAAGAAGAGGGCGGACGGTGGCGCGGCAATGGGCGGAGTTTGTGGACGTCGGAGTAAGGTCGGTGATGGGTCGGTTGTTGGCTGAGGAGGGCGAGTTGTGGGTGGCTTCGTGTGGAGTTGGAGAATGAGGAGTTGGGTTGTGTTGTGTTTCAACTTGGTTGTGTTCTCAGTGAGCTTGGGGATGTTTTCTCTGCTGGGTGAGATAGGAGAGGGGAGGGGTTATATAAGTTAATATAATGTTAGATACATGAATCTATTAATTAGAGTGGTTAGTAAAGTTTGACAAACGGTAGACTAAAGATTCGGTGTTTTCCTCGTGGGCTGCGAGGATTAGAGGAGGGTTAGAGGTTAGGTAATGAGGTAAGTAATTAAGTAAAATTAACTAACAATGTAATTAGTAAAATGTAAAACCGAAATTACGATTTTGTCCCTACTAGTAAACGTGTCCGAAAAATTACGAAAACATACCCACGGGATCGTATCGTTACGAAGATCGCGAATATGAAGTCCGTTTCAGGGTTTGAGCTACGGAGATACGAGTCGTGGGCCAAAACGTATAGGAAGCGGGTTTGCGGGTTCTCTACCGATTTGACTTCAGAAAATTACAAAATTAATGTGGGAGGCCCTAATTGATCATAGGATACTACTGCAGAAGTTTGAAAACGTTTTGAAGACGTTAGAATAGAAAATAAATTTGTTGAATCAAAACGGTAATTTTGGAAGATGAATTTTAACAGAAATGTTTTGGGTATTTGAGGAAATCCGAAATTGCTGAAATACTTTATATTAAGTCTAGTGTCTCAAAATATTTTTATAAGAATTTTTGAAATCCGTTTAAATCTCCTGATCAATAATCACAAATTGTCTTTTTAAAATGAAATTACTTTAAATATTTAGCTTAAATGTTTTGGAAAAATTCAGGTCGTTACATTCTACCCTCCTTAAAATAATTCCGTCCTCGGAATTTAAAAATATTTTTGAAACAAATAATTGATGTTATGAAGAAGCTCAAGCAAATAAAAGATAGAAAAGATGGAAATCTAGTAAATCAGGTTGTAAATAATATAATGTGATATAATAGCATCAAGAAAACAAGTGATGTTATATATGAATAAATACTATTGACATCACCATAGCTTTCGTAACTATTCTAGTATCATCACAATAGTTATTCTGACTTCTCAAGTAGACCAAAATTAACATGAGATGATAACATCACATGAAAATGAGGGCTATTATGATGACAACATCTGTTCGAACTTGGAACCTGAGGTGATAAGCCAGTAGCAAGCTATAAAAACGGAATACTATAAAGTTTATTCGTGCTACTGGTAACTAACTGGGTCTAGCCACAGATGTCGTTCATAATATAGCATGTATCGACTAATCCACCAATGACATCAATTTCCATAAGGCCCAACCACATGCTATCGTCCAAATCACCGCCCAAAGGTAAGTACAAGGCCAACACTCTAAGTCAGTACTCACTGCTAGCATTCCTTCCGTCAATCTCCATACTATCCCACAATAAGGCACGATCCAAGCTCTCATCCAGAGCCAAGCACAAGGCCTACATCCAACTTCAACACCCAATGCCAATATCAGGCCAATAATCATCGCCATCACTCCTTCCGTAGACCAATACTCGATATTCGCAATACCCAACATCACCCAACAGATGAACAACCAAAAACACGCTTTTCCGCAAACCAAAAGAAGTAGACGCAAGAGGAAGCCTAAACGGGATCTCAACCGGGGTGAGACCCAGGGTAGAGAACTCAAGAGAAGCCCAAGGATCACGGCTTCCCAAGATCTCAGCCATGCGGCGGTAGCGAGGGTGGCGGCGAGGGTTGTCGCCAAGGCCAAAAATACCAAAACAGAACGTCGAAGGGCCATTGGTGGTTGCGGGTCCACGGCGATGAGAGCTGCGGCTGGTTGACGATCCATGGCAGGGACTTCTGATGGAGTGGAGCAGAAGCTGGCAGGGCTTCGGGTGAGATGGCGAGCTCGCTTGGGGAAGAGGCCGGGAGGAGGAGGGGCGATGTCTGAGCGAAAAGGGAACCACGGGGTGGCTTGGGGAGAAAGGAGGAGAGGGGTTAAAAAGAGAAGGGGGGCACCGAAAGTCGTCGGTGTTAGGCGGGAACGGGGATCGAGGTGGGGAAACGGACAAAGGAAATAACGAGGGGGCGCTGAAAGTCATGAGTAGGTAGTATATGGTAGGTGGGAACGGGGCTCGAGGCAAGGATGAGGACAAAGGCAATAATGAGGGGAGGTGGTAGGTGGGAAGGAATTCCAACACGTGGAATAATCGGGTACAAGATGGGAGCAGGGTTAGAAAAGAAATACGAGTTTCAAAAACGTAACAGTCTACACGTGCATGTCACGTCTGGCTCGTCTCAAAATCTCCAGCATCATCCTCGAATACTTCTGAACGTCCTTCGATCTGCTTCTGCTGAGGAGCTCGAACTTCTGATGATTGAAAACTCGGACGCTACCCTCCTTAAAATAAACGTAGCTAGGGTTCAAGCAAACTAGAGATAGAAGATTCTAAGAAGGTCAATCGAAAGGTCATCAAGCTGAAAGGGAGGTTGGTAGTGAAGAAGATCGATGACGTCACATAATCATGATTCACGTCCTTGCGGTCCAGCGGACACGGCCAGGGAAGTGACTAAGCCAGGATCACTTGTACCCAGTCTAGCTAGGTTGATCCAACAGACTTTAGCCAAGCACATTGACCGGTATCATGGTCCATTGAAGGAAGATCATCATTCATATGAGTGCCACCGACACAGAAGGATTTTTTTTTTTTTTAAAAAAAATACTACTAATTTACCCTATTTAGATTTTGATAATGGCTTTTATTATGACCAGGTAGGTCAATTCCATTGGGGCTCTCCGAGATGTTCACGTCCGTCTTTCGAGTGTCAAACCTGCATTCACAAAAAGATGTCAGCTTAGTCGAGTATCGTATACGATACATCCTGGTTTTACTATACTGTTCACGAGGTATTTTGCACGGACCTGCATGGGCCGCCAAACCTGTAACGACCCGCTCTCGGGGGCCCGTTACTTATTTGATATCTGCGCAGGTTCCGCAGTTTACCAGTGAATTCAGCATAGCCACAACGCAGAGATGTACCAACAACACTCAAACCAGCTTACAGACATTATTACAGTCCAAATTACAACAACAACCATCACTCTCTCACACCAGTACATGAAAGGAAATACTGAAAGGAAATGCAGAAAAGGAAATACATAGTACAATACACACTCTGACAGAAAAGTAACTAAAACTCCGCGGTCTCTGGGTCGTACACAGGCTCCTCGTACTCTGGAGCAATATCCTCAACCAGATCTTCGTCTGTCGGTGCCACAAGTGGAACCGAAGGTAAGTCACAAAGATTCTAAACAAAGAAAAGGAGTACTGTACAAGTATGACAAGCAGAGGTAAAGTAAAGTACGGTGTAGTGTCTGTACAAGTGCAGAAAGTAAAGTGCATGACTGTAAAGAAGTAACCGTGCAAGCTCTGCTAAAACTACGTGACTCAAGTCGGAGAGTACAATATGTGACCGTTCAGTTCGTCTCTTGCCTGGGTGCTACCCAGACGAATGCCGGTACCCAGGCAGCAGTATGGTTTGCCGAAACGCAGGCAGCAGGACGGGGCGCCGAAACACAGGCGACAGGACAGGTAGACCAAACTCTAGTCACTCCCGTACTCTCGCAAACTATGAGTTACCCCAAAACCCGGTGATGTGTCAAGTACAAGTTCTTTACATGATTGTTCCACGAAATGTTCCAAGTCAAGTCCAACACAAGTAAGTGGCGTATGTTTCCGTGCTTCGAGCACGTAGTAGTGCGGTGCTACAAGTTCGTACGAGCACAGTGGCTAGATTTCTAAGGTTAGAACCTATCGTGACTTACCAAAATTAATACCGTTGTAGTAAGCCGGAAGAGGATCTAGGGCTTCCTCAGAAGTTGGTACACCAGGGTCTGTACCTGCAACACAAAATACTTATTTTAGAAAAACACGACTTTTTCCTATTTAATAATTAGGTTAGTTTGATTTTTAAATTCGTTAAAACGGTGTCGGAAAATATTTAAAATTTTTATATAAATCTAAAATAATTATTTAGATTTTACTGCAAGAGGGGAGAATTTTCAGAAGCTTCTGTAATTTCTTATAATTTTTAGAAACTTAGAAATAGCTTAAAAATCTGAAAAACTTAAGGAACGTGTATCTTCCGTAATTTCTTACGGGAGCAATACAAATCGGAATTACATGAATAAGTAGTCAAAATGACCGTCTCGAAGTCTATTGTCACATATAATTTTATCACATATTATTGTAAGTGAAAAACAGCGGCTACGAATTTTAGAATGTTTTATACGTATTTAATTTTCAAGTTCAAAAATTTATTCTGAAAAAAGTAGGCATCTGCTCGCAGTGAGACCAGCGCCAATGGATCCGAAATATCGTTTCTGATTTTCTGGAGCTAGTCTGGTATTTTTCTGAGGTGTATATTATTTACTATGAATTTTAAACCAATTAAACTCATTTATATCTACATATACGCGTATTTATACGAGTATATACGTATTTATACGTATTAAAACTATAACAATAAACTTCGAAAAATCATAACTTGAAAACCAAGTATCGGATTGAGACGATACTGGTGCCTACACGTTCGTGACGAAGGCGCGAATCTTCTGGTAGTATCCGTTGCTTCGTCCGGTGCCTACATCAAAATCACTATTAATAACTTTATTATATTATATTAATTACTCAAACTCAAAACTGTGTTCGTTTTCACCTCCAGGCACTTAAATTGTGCTTCACTTTCGGCTCTTTTTGTGCGTAGGTTGCTCCTTTTCACAACGCGCGCATGTTATGGTTTTGGAGGAAGCGGGCGGCAGGTGGGCGACCGATCGAAGGGGGCACGCGGCGGTGGCCGGAGCGGGGCTACAGCGAGGGCGGACTGAGAGAGCTGCTCTCGGAGCATCAGCGTTCGCCGACGTCGGGGTGAGGCAGCTGAGCCCCGGAGGTGAGGCGACATGGCGAAGTCGACGTCGGAGCTTGGAGGGAAGCTCGAGCGGTGCAGCAGCGGCGGGCATGCGGCGGAGGGTTGAGCACGGCGGGCGAGTCCTCCGGCGGTGGGCGAGGCTTCGAACGAGAGTGGCAGGCGAGGGAGGCGTAGGGGGCTCCGGTGGACGTTTGATCGGAGAAGAAGAGGGCGGACGGTGGCGCGGCAATGGGCGGAGTTTGTGGACGTCGGAGTAAGGTCGGTGATGGGTCGGTTGTTGGCTGAGGAGGGCGAGTTGTGGGTGGCTTCGTGTGGAGTTGGAGAATGAGGAGTTGGGTTGTGTTGTGTTTCAACTTGGTTGTGTTCTCAGTGAGCTTGGGGATGTTTTCTCTGCTGGGTGAGATAGGAGAGGGGAGGGGTTATATAAGTTAATATAATGTTAGATACATGAATCTATTAATTAGAGTGGTTAGTAAAGTTTGACAAACGGTAGACTAAAGATTCGGTGTTTTCCTCGTGGGCTGCGAGGATTAGAGGAGGGTTAGAGGTTAGGTAATGAGGTAAGTAATTAAGTAAAATTAACTAACAATGTAATTAGTAAAATGTAAAACCGAAATTACGATTTTGTCCCTACTAGTAAACGTGTCCGAAAAATTACGAAAACATACCCACGGGATCGTATCGTTACGAAGATCGCGAATATGAAGTCCGTTTCAGGGTTTGAGCTACGGAGATACGAGTCGTGGGCCAAAACGTATAGGAAGCGGGTTTGCGGGTTCTCTACCGATTTGACTTCAGAAAATTACAAAATTAATGTGGGAGGCCCTAATTGATCATAGGATGCTACTGCAGAAGTTTGAAAACGTTTTGAAGACGTTAGAATAGAAAATAAATTTGTTGAATCAAAACGGTAATTTTGGAAGATGAATTTTAACAGAAATGTTTTGGGTATTTGAGGAAATCCGAAATTGCTGAAATACTTTATATTAAGTCTAGTGTCTCAAAATATTTTTATAAGAATTTTTGAAATCCGTTTAAATCTCCTGATCAATAATCACAAATTGTCTTTTTAAAATGAAATTACTTTAAATATTTAGCTTAAATGTTTTGGAAAAATTCAGGTCGTTACATACCAACCCAGCCCTAGCCAAGTACATTGGAAGGCAGTCAAAAGAATTTTGAGATATTTGAAGGAGACTGCTGATTATGCACTCTACTATCAAGGAAGTGATCTGCAACTGAAGGGTTACACTGATGCAGATTAGGGAGGCGACCTCGAAGAGATAAAGTCTACCTCTGGATATGTCTTCTTACTTAAACATGGTGTTATATCATGGAGTAGTAAGAAGCAATCATGCATAGCCCTATCCAAGATGGAAATAGAGTTTGGGACATTCTCTACGGCAGCCCAAAATGCTACCTATTTGAAGAGGTTCTTGGATCATTTAATTTTCGCAAGTGATTCTGACCTAGTTCTAGCTAACTGTGATAGTCAGGCGGTAATTGCATATACAAAGGATCCAAAGTACCATTACAAAACCAAATGGATAGACATCAAGTACAAATTTGCTAAGAAGATGGTTGAACTTAAGGAAATAAATATGAAGTACATATCTACGCGGGATATGATTGCAGATCTGCTTACTAAGCCTATTCCTAGAAACATGTTCTTGGACAAATAATATATTTTTGTATGACATATTATTCACATTTGAAGTCGAGATTTCGACATGTTTGATGTCATTGTCATTAATTACTTGTAACGAAGATAAACATAAATGTTTTTATAATGCAACAACGCGTTATTTGCACAAAGACTTCAAGCCTTCTCAATCCCGTCGCCGCATCCTCATTGCTTGCTCCTTCTTGGGAAATTATTGTGGTGGAATTGTGTAATCTGAAACCAAAGCCATCGGATAAGAATTGATTGTTCAAGTAGCATTTCATAAAATTGACAAGTTCAATTATCTTAAAAACATATGCACAATAGCCAACTAGCAATTGCTCAGAGCTTTCTCTTTAGCTAGCGGATACACATTGTTTTGTATGTTTTAATACCATATTATCAAAAGTGTTTAACTTATATTAATGATTATCATCATAGTGTAATAATGTTATGCTGGGATTAAATAGGCTCAACTTACTTCCACATTTTGTTCCACTCTCAAGGGCCTTGCCGCATGCACGTGCAATATAAAAGGCTTTCTCAATGCTGATTTTTTTCGCGACGGCTGGTATCACAAGCTCGCATGCGTAAGTGATATTCACACGCTTGATGGCGTTGCAGCATTGGGCCGATGGCTCGATTTTGGGCCCTTGGATTTGAACGAAATCCTTACAATTGGCATGCAGATCCCTGAGACTCGCTTTTCCTTCGATATCACTTAGCGTAGGATTGCTAGACTCAATGGCTCCAACAACAGCAAAAGACACAAGCAAGCAGATCATGCTAATCTTTGCCATCATCTTTTCTTTTTCTTTATCTCGTTTTTTGTGATAAATTTGTAGTCACAATTTTACCATCAAGGTGACCATGAACATAGCATTTATATAGTCATTGGAATTTATCGAAGGAGGCTAACTTAAATAAACACATTAAAAAGAAGAAACATAATAAAATCAAGAATAATAAATGCATTCTTTATAATGTTATATATATATATATAATATGGAATTCAATTTTCACTTTTTATTTTGGGGTTATCGTCTTGATAAAATCATACTTTGTTTTCCAATCTTTTACGCGATTAATGGTTCTTATTAAGTGACATATTACAAATATATTATCTACATTGATCAACCTCTAATTAATTTCATTTACTCAAGCGTCATCCGAAAAGTTATCAATGTGCAATAAATCTTCACTTCTACATGGATCAACTTGAAATTATTAATATCGTCAAATAATTATAGTTAAATATACAACTTTTAATATTCTTTATTTTCCAGCTTTTAGGGCTCCGATGGATACCTAGCTTCTCCGTGTTCAGGGTTAAGCGATCAGGTCTGGTGAACCCATCAAGTTTTCAATGTTAGGGCTGGATCTAAATTATTTTAAGAAAACCATCGCAAATAATTTAGATTAATCATGTCAAATCAATGAGAATTAATCTGAAAATTAAATACGGAATCGTACCTGAATCCATAGCGCTTACATATTCAGATTGTGTGGTTGGCCTTCCAGATCTACACGACTCTTCGAGAGAAATCCTTTAGCATTTAACCGGCTCTAATCTGTAGATGGGATGCAGAAAAGACGGCACTTCATCCGTTTGATCTGGGGACCATGACCACCATATTTATAGGCAAAAAGTCCTCATGCACTTAGAGTTTCTAATTTAGCCCATGTTAAAACAGAAAGCCCAACAAGTCTTTTTAATAATTTGTATAAATGAAACTAATGCTTGGAAACCCATATGAGTAATCCTCACTGACAGACATTGTATTGTGTTTTTTAATGCAATATCTGTCATATCCCGAGGGTGAGTTCACAAACCCCGCCACTGAGTTACACGAGTTCGTTGGGGGGCGAGACTTCCCAGAGGACTAAAAGGTTGTTGCTCGTTTTTCTTTTGCCATGTATTAATCGCATGTACTTCGGTTTATACTGGCCATAAGGCCCCCTCTTATCTTCGAGCTGCTTTTGAGACTTTCGATTTGGTTTGTAATAATTAAACCCCTGCTTTGGACCTGGGTTATAATAAATGTATCTCTTTGTCGGTGTTGTTATTTAGAGAAACTGGATATGGTGTATACTTGATATTAATCGTTGCAGACTCAAAATAGAAACGAAAAAAACTCGCTATCTTTTGACTTAGCTACGAGCAGCTTGACCCGTCTCGCTTCCTACTATTTTGGGAAGCAGGCGTGACACTTCACAAGATAAAGCATATGTATGACGGCTCAATAGAAAGATGTAAGGCTCGCCTAGCTGCGAAGGGGTACACACAACAAGAAAGGATTGGATACGAATGTACTTTCTCACATGTTGTACTCTTTATCTCAATTCACCTAATTCTAGCTATAGTTGCAAGTTTAGACCTGGAATTACATCAAATAGATTTAAAAACTGTGTTTATTAATGGAGAATTAGATAAAGAGATCTATATGGATTAACATATGGGGTTTGTTAAAGAATGCTACGAACATAAGGTTAGTAGACTTTTGAAGTCTATCTATGCCATTAACCAATCCTCAAGGCTATGGTATGTTCACTTTCATAATGTAATCATGTCAAATGATTTAAGTATGATTGATGAAGATCCTTGCATTTATACCAAGCGGTATAATAATAAGTTTGTAATTATGTCACTATACATAGACGACATACGTATATCTCGAAATGATAAGGAGTATTTGTTTGAAGTCAAAGCTTAGTTTTTATCCAACTTTGAATTGAAAGACATGGGTGAAGCCGCATATATTCTTGGGGTTAATAACTTAAGAGATTGTTCAAAGAAGCTCTTATCTCTTTCACAAGAGAGTTACATAAGAAAATTACTTGAACGATTCAATATGCAAAATAGCAAGTGTTTTGACACTCCTATCAATAAATATAAGGCATCAAGTCAAAGTTAATGTCTTAAGACTGAAGAGGAGAATGACCTAATGAGCAAGGTTCATTACGCCAGTTCATTTGGTAGTATTATGTACACGATGATGTGTATAGGACCAGACATCTAATTTGCAGTTGGAATGGTTAGTAGATACCAACCCAACCCTAGCCAAGCACATTGGAAGGCAGTCAAAAGAACTTTGAGATATCTAAAGGAGACTGCTGATTATGCACTCTGCTATCAAGAAAGTGATCTGCAACTAAAGGGTTACACTGATGCAGATTAGGGAGGCGACCTCGAAGAGATGAAGTTTACCTCTGGATATGTCTTCTTACTTAAACATGGTGTTATATCATGGAGTAGTAAGAAGCAACATGCATAGCCCTATCCAAGATGGAAGCATAGTTTGTGACATTCTCTGCGGCAGCCCAAGAGGCTGCCTATTTGAGAGGTTCTTGGATCATTTAATTTTCGCAAGTGATTCTAACCTAGTTCTAGTTAACTGTGATAGTCAGATGGTAATTGCATATACAAAGGATCCAAAGTACCATTACAAAACCAAATGGATAGACATCAAGTACAAATTTGCTAAGAAGATGGTTGAACTTAAGGAAATAAATATGAAGTACATATCTACGCGGGATATGATTGCAGATCTGCTTACTAAGCCTATTCCTAGTAACGTGTTCTGGGACAAACAATATATTTTTGTATGACATATTATTCACATTTGAAGTCGAGATTTCAACACGTTTGATGTCATTGTCATTAATTACTTGTAACGAAGATAAACACAAATGTTTTTATAATGCAACAACGTGTTATTTGCACAAAGACTTCAAGCCTTCTCAATCCGTCGCCGGATCCTCATTGCTTGCTCCTTCTTGGGAAATTATTGTGGTGGAATTGTGTAATCTGAAACCAAAGCCATCGAATAAGAATTGATTGTTCAAGTAGCATGTCATAAAATTGACAAGTTCAATTATCTTAAAAACATATGCACAATAGCCAACTAGCAATTGCTCAGAGCTTTCTCTTTAGCTAGCGGATACACATTGTTTTGTATGTTTTAATACCATATTATCAAAAGTGTTTAACTTATATTAATGATTATCATCATAGTGTAATAATGTTATGCTGGGATTAAAGAGGCTCAAATTACTTCCACATTTTGTTCCACTCTCAAGGGCCTTGCCGCATGCACGTGCAATATAAAAGGCTTTCTCAATGCTGATTTCTTTCGCGACGGCTGGAATCACATGCTCGCATGCGTAAGTGATATTCACACGCTTGATGGCGTTGCAGCATTGGGCCGATGGCTCGATTTTGGGCCCTTGGATTTGAACGAAATCCTTACAATTGGCATGCAGATCCCTGAGAATCTCTTTTCCTTCGATATCACTTAGCGTAGGATTGCTAGACTCAATGGCTCCAACAACAGCAAAAGACACAAGCAAGCAGATCATGCTAATCTTTGCCATCATCTTTTCTTTTTCTTTATCTCTTTTATTGTGATAAATTTGTAGTCACAATTTTACCATCAAGGTGACCATGAACATAGCATTTATATAGTCATTGGAATTTATCGAAGGAGGCTAAGTTAAATAAACACATTAAAAACAAGAAACATAATAAAATCAAGAATAATAAACGCATTCTTTAAAATGTTATATATATATATATATATATATATAATATGGAATTCAATTTTCACTTATTATTTTGGGGTTCCGTCTCGCGTCTCGTCTGCACCGACTCGACACGCCCGAGGGACCCAAGCGGGCCCCTTGACCACGTTGACCGGGTTGTCCACGGTCAACGCTTTTGTAGTGAGAAAACACTCTGAAACATCTGGCGCCGTCTGTAGGAACCGAAAACTGTCCCACGAAGAAGCAAACCACACCTGCAATGGCACGAGCCAGCTACGGAAGGAAACGCATTCCCCCCATCCCGAAGGAGGGGAATGACGCATCCAACGGCAACCTCGAAGACACGCCCGTCAACAATCACCCCGCCCCCACAACTGAAGAGATTGGCAGGACGGAACTGGCCACACAGGGACAACTCCGTGCCCTGGCTCAGGAGACCAACGCGAACATCCAGACGCTGGTCGCGGCAGTACAGCACCTCGTCAGCGCTGCGCCAGCTAACGGAGGCGCGTTGGGCGACGACCATCGTTGGACGGGGGATCCCCCGCTCTTACGATCCGCTGTGGTCGATGACCACGGGAACCAAAGACCGAACACGGAGCGCCGGTTCACGTTGTCCGGCTCCCGTCAGGCGAGATCGCGCACCTCATCCCCTCATCGTGAAAGGAGCCGAAGAGAAACCGAAGGCACGGGGGACGAATCGGTGACTGCGTCGTCTCGTCGACCATGATCACCCCACCGCAGGAGAAGAAATCGACACCACTCGAGAGACCGATCGCGGCGGAGCGGGAGCTCTCACCGGAGGAGCCGAGAACGCCGGGTCAGCCCGACTCCCAGTGTGGCGAGGGCCGTGGATCCGACCCCGCCGGCGCCTGTGCCCCCTCCGCCACCGAACGAACCAGAGGCGGGCGGGTGTCGAACCCCCGGGGGCATCCACGGAGACCGGTGCCCCCTGTCACGGAGAATAACCGACGCACGGGTCCCCTCTCGATTCAAGATCCCGACGCTGGGAAAGTATGACGGGATAGGAGACCCGGGAAACCACGTGATGGACTACGAGGGGGACATGTCCTTCCAAGGAGCCGACGATGACCTGCTCTGCCGGGGCTTCTTTTCAACTCTCAGGGGAGCGGCGAGGACCTGGTACCGCAGCCTACCCAGCCGCTCCATCGACAGCTTCGAGGAACTCACCCAGCTGTTCTGCAAACATTTCATGGCGGGGAGACAGGTAAAGCCTGATGTCGAACATCTGTTTAACATAGTGCAGGGCCCAGCCGAGCCGCTCCGACAGTTCATGCGCCGCTTCAACGCAGAAAGGCTGAACGTGAACAGCCCTCCCGACCTTGTTGTCCAAACGGCCCTTAAGAAGGGGCTGCGTCATAGAGGCCTTAAGAAATCTCTGCACAACGATCCCCCGAAGGACCTCCCAGGGATCATGGCAAGGGCCGAGCGCTTCATGTTGACCGAGGAGACCTTGGCCATTGAGGTAGGAAAGGCCACTCGAGGGACCAAGCGCGGCGACAGCGGACGAGGCAGCCCCGAAGGGTACCGGACCGAGAAGAAGCCAAGAAACAGGCAGCGGGGAGAGGGTACGAGGGACGCCACCCCAGACGCCGTCCTCGCTCAAGTACAGAAGGAAGAGCGCGCTGATCGCCCCCCACCGAAGGCAAAAAGAGGTGGGAAGAACGGGGAGAAGTACTGCAAGTACCACAAGGACAATGGCCACGACACTGAAGACTGCTGGCACTTGAAGAAGGACATAGAGAAGCTGATGAGCCGGGGCACGCCAGGAACTTAGCCGACGAGCCGGCTCACGGGGAAGGGACCTCTATGCAGCCGGACAAGGGGAAGAAGATCAACACCGTCCAAGGACCCCTCCGCGTCATAGAGTGAGCGGGCGAGGTCCCTCCCCCCAGTCGTAGCCTAGTCCGAGGGGATTATCTAGGTTTACATCCCTCTGTCTAGCTTTATTTCCTTTTCCTTTTCTCCAAATGTACTGGTCCGACAGGACCCTTAAAAGTACAATTGCATCCCCTTTTGACTTTTCTTAATCTTCAACGGAATCAACATTTCACTAAGGATGCAAAAGAACGAAGACCGCCGCCTCACTGGAGGAGGAGGGGGAGCCTTGCCCTCGCCGACCGACTCCTACGCTTGTAAGTCTGGGGGAAATTCCCCCAGCCAGCGCGGGCGCTGACCGGTCCTAAGCCGAGGAGCTTTGCCCTCCTGCGCTCATAAGTCTGGGGGCAATTCCCCTAGCCAGCGCGGACGCCGACCGGTCCTAAGCCGAGGAGCTTCGCCCTCGCCGACCGACTCCTGCGCTCAAAAGTCTGGGGGCAATACCCCCAGCCAGCGCGGATGCCGACCGGTCCTAAGCCGATGAGCTTCTCCCTCGCCGACCGACTCCTGCGCTCAAAAGTCTGAGGGCAATTCCCCCAGCCAGTGCGGACGCCGACCGGTCCTAAGCCGAGGAGCTTCTCCCTCGCCGACCGACTCCTGCGCTCAAAAGTCTGAGGGCAATTCCCCCAGCCAGCGCGGACGCCGACCGGTCCTAAGCCGAGGAGCTTTACCCTCGCCGACCGACTCCGGCGCTCATAAGTCTGGGGGCAATTCCCCTCGCCGACGCGGACACCGACTGGTCTTAAGCCGAGGAGCTTTGCCCTCGCCGACCGACTCCTGCGCTCATACGTCTGGGGGCAATTCCCCCAGCCAGCGCGGACGCCGACCGGTCCTAAGCCGAGGAACTTCACCCTCGCCGACCGACCCCATCGCTCGTGAATCTGGAGGCAATTTCCTCAGCCAGCCCGGGAGTCAACCAGTCCTAGGCCGAGGGCGAGGCAGCAAAACAAAATACGCGAGAAGTACGAGTAAGTCAATTTCATTTATAACAGTTAACCAAGATACAAAAGTGTGTCTTATTTACAGGGAATCGAAGCGAAGAAACCTCTCTACAAATGATCCGCTCTCGACATACAACAAAATTCGTCACCTACAGTAACTAGGGCGACACCGACAGAGCGAAATTTGTTGGCTAAGGACCCAAAGTTGCTGGCTTGAGCGAACATCCATGCAACCAGCAATTATTGGCTCTGAAGCAGGGAGCCGGTAGCGAAGCCGAAGGAGATAGCAGGGGCAGGGATCCATTTCAAGTAGACTGGCCCAAAGCGAAGCGGATGCTAAAAAATTTGAGGATAAAAACAAGGGTGGCAGGCCGGGAAGGGAGGACTCAGGGAGCCCGAGATCGGGAGGCCGCGTCCTCAGGCACCTCCCCATGCTCGGAACGAGAGGGATCGACCGGAGAAGCGGCTTGCCGCGCTCCGCACAATCCCGGAAGGAAGACTGGACGACGTCGACAATCCGAGGGCCGATGAGGTCTTCATACGTACCGAAGGCCTCCTTGAGAACCTCAAAGATTTTCCCCCCCAGGGTCCCGACGACACCCCTCTCCACCTCCTCCGCAAGCCGCGCCACCTGACGCCGATCCGACAGCTCCCTCTGAAGCTCCTCCTTCTCCAGGCGGAACGACTCCGCCGCTTCCTCAGCCGACTGCCGAGCGTCCTCCAACTTTCCCTGGAGGTCGCCCACTCGTCCCTCCAACTCGGCCACACGGAGCTTGAGATGCCGAGACTCCATCTGGGCCTCCGTCATAGCCACCTCCGCCGCCCCGGCCCGCTCGTGGGCCCTCATGGAGGACTCCTCCAGCTCCCTAAAGCGGACGGCTCGGCACTGCAACTCCACGGCGAGCGCTGAACCCTGGAAGACGAGACATGGGCTAAGAAGAGAATAAAGGGAAGGAAAGGACAGCAAGATAACCGAACCTGTTGAAGGATCCAGACCAAGGAATCCGACATCTTGTCGGCAGGGATCTTCTCGAGGAGACTACGATCCCGGGGAAGGATGGAGACCTCGGCAACCTGCTGGGCCAAGGCTCGGTCGACAAACACCGAACTCCCAGGGACGACATCGAGGGAAGCCAAATTGCTCGCCAACAGGGCTCCGACCCCCGGTGATATGGGCGGGGACGCTGCGAGGGGGGTGGTTGTCAAGGCCACCGGAAGATCCCCGGTGGTCGCCGCAGGGAGCACGGAACCCGCCGGACTGGAGGGGTCCACATCCTCCCTCCTATTCTTTCCTCCATGAGGCTCCGAGGGCGCCGGAGGGGAGCGCTTCCGCCTCGCACCATCCCCACCCTCGGGAACCAGAGGGGGCGCGCCAAAGGCAGGAGGGACTGCACCGGACCCGTCGTTACCCCCCGCCTCTTGGGCTGGCGGGGCGGGTCCGGCCCTTGTGACCCCCTGGAAAGGGGATCGCCAGAAGAAGAGGCGGGAGGCGCGGCCACCACCTTACCCACAGAAGGCTCGGCTCGGCGCACCTCCTCCTCAACGGTCCGCCGAGGCGCCCTTCCAGAGGTACTACCCTGGCTCCGAGCGGCTCCACGACGGATCAGCTCATCAACATCACGGGTGAACTTGCGACCAGCCATTCCTGCAAGGGAAACCGAAATCAGGGTAAGCTACGGGGCAGCCCAGGACTAAAAAAGCGACCTACCCGGAGACCACAAGACGGCCTTCAAAAGTAGGTCGTCTAACAAAGACCAGATGGATTTCGCCTCCAAGGGGAGGGTCGGCAGCAGCGCGGCGGTCGCCAGCTCCACCTCAGAGAGGGCTAGCGATGAGTCGGGCCGGACCGACCCACCCCAGCCTGTCAGAATTCGGGCATCCTCCCGGAAGATCACGAAGACATAATCCGAACTCCAATCCCCCGACCAGCGGGGTAGCCCGATCAGGCATTCCCTCCTCGAGCGGGCTCGGAATTGCAACCATGACCCGGGGCCGACCGTCTGGATCCGATAAAATTAAAAGAGAAGGGGGAGAGACGGCTCCAGACCACGGGTACATCAGAGCATCACGAAGCCCGTCAGCACCGCGATCGAACAGGGGGTGAACTGGCAGAGGGGCACCATGAGATACTCCATGACCTGGATGAGGAAGGGATTGAGCGGGAAACGAAGGCCCATATGGAACATCTCGACATAAACGTCGACCTCGTTGCTCCTCGGAAGGCAGATCCGCTCGTCGATGAACGGAACTCGAACATCGTACGGGTAGCAAAGATACCTCTCCCGGATCTCCGTGGCCACCGAAGGAGGAGTCCCCGACGGCGTTCGAAGGATGACCGGGGTACATTAAGCCGCACGACGGCCGACGCCACGTCATCGCCGACGTACTCCGGGAAGAGCTTCTCCTTCCCCTTATCTCGAAAGGAACGACTCCCAGAGGAAGGACCTGATCCCACAAGCCAGGGCCCGCCCCGCCTCGGCTCAGGAGGATCCCTCGCCCCTTGGCCGGAACCACCTATCCTAAGAGCAGCCATAATATGAAAGTTAGAAAGGAGTTACCTTTTCGTTAATTCGAAGAAGACAAGGAAACGACGACGATGGGAGACTCCAAGCTGCGGGGAGCAAAAACAAGGGGAAGAGCAGAGAAGAAGTTGGGATCCACACAGCCGGGGATCTTATATACCGGACTCAGGGGCGAATTCGAAGCGCCTGACAGGAACGCGTGGCAGGCCTCGGAGAACCGGCGGCGTTTCGAAATCGGCGCCAAAGGAAGTCCAATCGATCCGCCTCATCATTACCTTCATTTATAACCACGCCTCGACTGACGCGCCACTCGGAACCCCAGGAGTCACATCGGTCGAACCGAACCGGCCAAGGCCGATCGGCCCCACCGATGGGGACAATTGATACGTCTATTTTACCAAAAGCAACAGCCCACCGAACGAAGCCCAAAAGATACGAGCCTGGATGCCCGACCGCCGACCGGAAGCCCATCTGCGTGATCGGGCCCGTCTGGCAAAGCCCCATGGAGGGCCCCCAAATATCGATCCGACCCGGCCCCGATATCGCACGAATCCCTCACCCGCTCCAGCGATAACCGTTCCCCCGATCCCGTTACCACTCAATGGCCGTTATGGGGAGGTGCTGGCATGGCGCAGGGAGCGGCGGCGGGGGAGGCGGATTGAGGGGGCACGATTGAGGGCGGACGTGGGACGTGAGTCGTGGGCAGACTCGGTGGAAGGTCAATAAAAGGGCTAGGAGGGTGACAGGACAAGGGACCGCATCTCAGGTATCTAAAACCTAAGGTACTCCATCAACGACCTAATTTCCCCATTTCACCTCCTTCCTCCCCCGCTCGTGCCGTGAGACGCCGTTCCGATCTCCTCTCGAGTCGAACCGTCTCCGCCGGGCCTCCTCTTTCAGATCACTGTCTGACTTAGGCATCGGAGGGGTTTTGGCCGGAACCAAGGTCCGGCTCTCCTGATGATCGTTCTCGTCTACGCAGGAGGACATCAGATCCACGGGCCGAGGCTTCCCCTCCGCCCATCGCCGGCCACGCACCAAGCGAGACGACTGAGGCTACCCCTCGTCGTCCGACCGTCCGAGGCCGAGCACGACCGTCCGAGGCCGAGCGTCTCAACCCAGGCCGAGGCTTCCCCTCGCCCTACCAACGACCGAGGACCCCGATTCGGCCCAGTCGACGCGCTCCACGTCGTCTGCAGTTCCGTCTCGCGTCTCGTCTGCACCGACTCGACACGCCCGAGGGACCCAAGCGGGCCCCTTGACCACGTTGACCGGGTTGTCCACGGTCAACGCTTTTGTAGTGAGAAAACACTCTGAAACACTCACTGACAGACATTGTATTGTGTTTTTTATCTGTCATATTCCGAGGGTGAGTTTACGGACCCCCCACCGAGTTACACGAGTTCGTTGAGGGGCGAGACTTCCCAGAGGACTAGAAGGTTGTTGCTCGTTTTTCTTTTGCCATGTATTATTATTATTAATCGCATATACTTCGGTTTATACTGGCCATAAGGCCCCCTCTTATCTTCGAGCTACTTTTGAGACTTTCGATTTCGTTTGTAATAATTAAACCGCTGCTTTGTACCTGGGCTGTAATAAATGTAACTCTTTGTCGGTGTTGTTATTTAGGGAATCTGGATATGGTGTATACTAGATACTTATCGTAGCTGACTCAAAAGAGAAACGAAAAAAACTCGCTATCTTTTGACTTAGCTACGAGCGGGCTTGTCCCGTCTCGCTTCCTACTATTTTGGGAAGCAGGGCGTGAAACTTCGCAAAATAAAGCATAGGGATGATGGCTCAATAGAAAGATGTAAGGCTCGCCTAGCTGCGAAGGGGTACACACAACAGGAAAGGATTGGATACGAATAGACTTTCTCACATGTTGTACTCTTTATCTCAATTCACTTAATTCTAGCTATAGTTGCAAGTTTAGACCTGGAATTACATCAAATAGATTTAAAAACTGTGTTTCTTACTGGAGAATTAGATGAAGAGATCTATATGGATTAACATATGGGGTTTGTTAAAGAATGCTACGAACATAAGGTTTGTAGACTTTTGAAGTCTATCTGTGCCATTAACCAATCCTCAAGGCTGGGGTATGTTCATTTTCATAATGTAATCATGTCAAATGATTTAAGTATGATTGATGAAGATCATTGCATTTATACCAAGCGGTATAATAATAAGTTTGTAATTATGTCACTATACATAGACGACATACTTATATCTCGAAATGATAAGGAGTATTTGTTTGAAGTCAAAGCTTAGTTTTTATCCAACTTTGAATTGAAAGACATGGGTGAAGCCGCATATATTCTTGGGGTTAAAAACTTAAGAGATTGTTCAAAGAAGCTCTTATCTCTTTCACAAGAGAGTTACATAAGAAAATTACTTGAACGATTCAATATGCAAAATAGCAAGTGTTTTGACACTCCTATCAATAAAGATAAGGCATCAAGTCAAAGTTAATGTCTTAAGACTGAAGAGGAGAATGACCTAATGAGCAAGGTTCATTACGCCAGTGCATTTGGTAGTATTATGTACACGATGACGTGTATAAGACCAGACATCTAATTTGCAGTTGGAATGATTAGTAGATACAAACCCAACCCTAGCCAAGCACATTGGAAGGCAGTCAAAAGAACTTTGAGATATCTAAAGGAGACTGCTGATTATGCACTCTGCTATCAAGAAAGTGATCTGCAACAGAAGGGTTACACTGATGCAGATTAGGGAGGCGACCTCGAAGAGATGAAGTTTACCTCTGGATATGTCTTCTTACTTAAGCATGGTGTTATATCATGGAGTAGTAAGAAGCAACATGCATAGCCCGATCCAAGATGGAAGCATAGTTTGTGACATTCTCTGCGGCAGCCCAAGAGGCTGCCTATTTGAGAGGTTCTTGGATCATTTAATTTTCGCAAGTGATTCTAACCTAGTTCTAGTTAACTGTGATAGTCAGACGGTAATTGCATATACAAAGGATCCAAAGTACCATTACAAAACCAAATGGATAGACATCAAGTACAAATTTGCTAAGAAGATGGTTGAACTTAAGGAAATAAATATGAAGTACATATCTACGCGGGATATGATTGCAGATCTGCTTACTAAGCCTATTCCTAGAAACGTGTTCTGGGACAAACAATATATTTTTGTATGACATATTATTCACATTTGAAGTCGAGATTTCAACATGTTTGATGTCATTGTCATTAATTACTTGTAACGAAGATAAACACAAATGTTTTTATAATGCAACAACGTGTTATTTGCACAAAGACTTCAAGCCTTCTCAATCCCGTCGCCGGATCCTCATTGCTTGCTCCTTCTTGGGAAATTATTGTGGTGGAATTGTGTAATCTGAAACCAAAGCCATCGAATAAGAATTGATTGTTCAAGTAGCATTTCATAAAATAGACAAGTTCAATTATCTTAAAAACATATGCACAATAGCCAACTAGCAATTGCTCAGAGCTTTCTCTTTAGCTAGCGGATACACATTGTTTTGTATGTTTTAATACCATATTATCAAAAGTGTTTAACTTATATTAATGATTATCATCATAGTGTAATAATGTTATGCTGGGATTAAAGAGGCTCAACTTACTTCCACATTTTGTTCCACTCTCAAGGGCCTTGCCGCATGCACGTGCAATATAAAAGGCTTTCTCAATGCTGATTTTTTTCGCGACGGCTGGTATCACATGCTCGCATGCGTAAGTGATATTCACACGCTTGATGGCGTTGCAGCATTGGGCCGATGGCTCGATTTTGGGCCCTTGGATTTGAACGAAATCCTTACAATTGGCATGCAGATCCCTGAGACTCGCTTTTCCTTCGATATCACTTAGCGTAGGATTGCTAGACTCAATGGCTCCAACAACAGCAAAAGACACAAGCAAGCATATCATGCTAATCTTTGCCATCATCTTTTCTTTTTCTTTATCTCTTTTATTGTGATAAATTTGTAGTCACAATTTTACCATCAAGGTGACCATGAACATAGCATTTATATAGTCATTGGAATTTATCGAAGGAGGCTAAGTTAAATAAACACATTAAAAACAAGAAACATAATAAAATCAAGAATAATAAACGCATTCTTTAAAATGTTATATATATATATATAATATGGAATTCAATTTTCACTTATTATTTTGGGGTTATCTTCTTGATAAAATCATACTTTGTTTTCCAATCTTTTACACGATTAATGGTTCTTATTAAGTGACATATAACAAATATATTATCTACATTGATCAACCTCTAATTAATTTCATTTACTCAAGCGTCATCCGAAAACATATCAATGTGCAATAAACCTTCACTTCTACATGGATCAACTTGAAATTATTAATACCTTCAAATCATTATAGTTAAATATACAACGTTTAATTTTCTTTATTTTCCAGCTTTTAGTGCTCCGATGGATAGCTAGCTTCTCCGTGTTCAGGGTTAAGCGATCAGGACGGGTGAACCCATCAAGCTTTCAATGTTAGGGCTGAATCTAAATTATTTTAAGAAAACCATCGCTAATAATCTAGATTAATCATGTCAAATCAATGAGAATTAATCTGAAACTTAAATACGAAATCGTACCTGAATCCATAGCGCTTACATATTCAGATTGTGTGGTTGGCCTTCCAGATCTACACAACTCTTTGAGAGAAATCCTTTAGCATTTATCCGGCTTTAATCTGTAGATGGGATGCAGAAAAGTGGGCTCTTCGTCCGTGTGATCTGGGGACCATGACCACCATATTTATAGGCAAAAAGTCCACATGCACTTAGAGTTTCTGATTAGCCCATGGTAAAACAGAAAGCCCAACACGTCTTTTTAATAATTTGTTTAAATGAAACTAATGCTTGGAAACCCATATGAGTAATCCTCACTGACAGACATTGTATTGTGTTTTTTTAATACAATATCTGTCATATCCCGAGGGTGAGTTTACGGACCCCCCACTGAGTTACACGAGTTCGTTGAGGGGCGAGACTTCCCAGAGGACTAGAAGGTTGTTGCTCGTTTTTCTTTTGCCATGTATTATTATTATTAATCGCATATACTTCGGTTTATACTGGCCATAAGGCCCCCTCTTATCTTCGAGCTACTTTTGAGACTTTCGATTTCGTTTGTAATAATTAAACCGCTGCTTTGTACCTGGGCTGTAATAAATGTAACTATTTGTCGGTGTTGTTATTTAGGGAATCTGGATATGGTGTATACTAGATACTTATCGTAGCTAACTCAAAAGAGAAACGAAAAAAACTCGCTATCTTTTGGCTTAGCTACGAGCGGGCTTGTCCCGTCTCGCTTCCTACTATTTTGGGAAGCAGGGCGTGAAACTTCGCAAGATAAAGCATAGGGATGATGGCTCAATAGAAAGATGTAAGGCTCGCCTAGCTGCGAAGGGGTACACACAACAGGAAAGGATTGGATACGAATAGACTTTCTCACATGTTGTACTCTTTATCTCAATTCACTTAATTCTAGCTATAGTTGCAAGTTTAGACCTGGAATTACATCAAATAGATTTAAAAACTGTGTTTCTTACTGGAGAATTAGATGAAGAGATCTATATGGATTAACATATGGGGTTTGTTAAAGAATGCTACGAACATAAGGTTTGTAGACTTTTGAAGTCTATCTATGCCATTAACCAATCCTCAAGGCTGGGGTATGTTAATTTTCATAATGTAATCATGTCAAATGATTTCAGTATGATTGATGAAGATCATTGCATTTATACCAAGCGGTATAATAATAAGTTTGTAATTATGTCACTATACATAGACGACATACTTATATCTCGAAATGATAAGGAGTATTTGTTTGAAGTCAAAGCTTAGTTTTTATCCAACTTTGAATTGAAAGACTGATCACTCCTTATTTTACACCTTTTTTCCGCATGTTTGCATGCCATCTAGATCGCCCAAACCATGTTTTTCACGATATATCGACGATATTGCGATGCTTTTCACGATTTGTTGTTTTTGTCGCATTTCAGGTGATTTGGCACGATTTGGAGTGATCTCGAGATGCGCTTACTCTAGACGGTCACCGACGACCTCCCCGAGGGGTATTTTGCTGTTGGAGAGGAGCGGAAGAAGAATGGACGTCGCAGGAGCGACGAGGAGGCCAAAACAAGCAGATTGGGCATTCTTTGTGTCCCACTCGGCCGAGTGGAGGAGCCACTCGGCCGACCAGCGAGACACTGCTCGGCCGACCAGTTCAGACACGAGTTACCTGTGCACTCGGCCGAGCACAGAAGACCCACTCGGCCGAGTGACGATACCACGTCCGCCCGAGTGGCGCCCAGACGAAGCCCTTCCAAAACATCGAAGTTTCTGTTTTTCGGCTGCCTGAACTTCAGAAGACCCACTCGGCCGAGTGGAGAATCCCGTCCGCCCGAGTGCAGTGAAGTCATCGGCCGAGTGACGACAACTCACTCGGCCGAGCCGCCCCCGAACTGAAGACCCCTGAAAGCCTCGACTTACTGGAAAATTGCAGGGGTTTCACTCGGCCGAGCGACTTTTGTCACTCGGCCGAGTGCGATGCGCTGCCTGTAGCGAAAACTGCGGAAAACAGGCTGTGCAGGGGTATTTTGGTCACGATTTTTGGACGATTTTTGGGGATATTTAAGCCCTGTTTTTACCCTAGTTTTGAGAGCTCTCTCTTAGATTTTTTGCAGCTTTTTAGATTAGTTTTTTTAGCTTTATTCTTGTGATTGGAGAAGGAGAAAAACTTGGATTTTTGTTGGATTAATTGAAGAACTACATTGGTTTGCATCTCTTTTCCCTAAAAATTCTATTTTTATTGTTTATATCATTGTTGTGATGAATTCTATTGCTTATCTCAACGATTATTTTTGTGATCTTGCTATGATTTGTGAGTAGTCTCCACGTCTTGGGGCGTGGGGATGAACCCTACAAGCCCACTTTCATATTTGTGATGAATTGGTAGAAATTGAGCTAGAATTGTTATTAGGGATTAGATTGGGATCAATTTACTACGGATGGCTAGGTATTCATATCAATTGGGATTTGCAAGAGATTGCATCCCAATTTGATAGGAAGCCCTAGAAATCCGAATTGGGTTGGAGTCGGATTTTCGAAATATCGGTTTGCAAGAGATTGGACCGATACTAGGATTCCCGGTTGCAATTCTATACCGATACCTGTTTGCAAGAGATTGGACGGGTAGGAACTATCCTAATCTAGATCGTGGACCGAGTTTGCAAGAGATTGGGCTCGGTGCGCGATTGGACGATGATGTTGATACTAATGCTAGCTTCCCTAGGGTAGGGTTTGCAAGAGATTGGACCCGACCCTAGGATAGCTATAGACCGGCAACAGCGCGAGAGCGTGAGCTTGGTTCTACATTCAGTTGCAACTAGTTCATCCGAATTCTCATTCTAGCAATTTTGATACCGATGAACCACATTTATGAAGTATGGTGTGTAGCGGGGATTCCCCATTCCCTAGACGTTCTTTATTTGATTTGATATTTCGCACATTTGTCTGACGATTGTGACAGGATCGCCAAAGGCAAAATTCTCTTCTTAAATAGCCAGGTTGATCGGAGCAAGCACAATCATTCGTCCTCCCTGTGTTCGATATCCCGCTCGCTGCTACACCGTGCACTTGCGGTAAAACTACAACCGTTCTTTTGGGTCACATCCCAGAGCGATCAAGTTTTTGGCGCCGTTGCCGGGGAGGCGATTGCGTTTGATTCTTTCTCACCCTAGCTATTCTTTTTTTTATTATTATTATCATTATTTTTATTTCTTATTTCTTACCCAACCCTTCCACGGTACTAATCATTTCTTTGAAACTCTGTTTCCCCTGTGCATGTACACGAGATCTACGGCGGACCCTGAAGCTTTATTATTTGATCCCGAGATTGAACGTACCGCGCGGAGACTTAGAGCGGAAAAGAGACAAAATCCGGAAGGGAGGTATATGACCAACCCAGAAACTCCTGAAGAATTGGCGGCAAGGATGGCGAGGATAATTTCTATTCGCGATAGGCTTCGGCCTAAGACCTCTTCTACTACCTCGTCCATTGCCGTGCCGCAGTTGGCGGCTGACAAGAACTTCGAGCTAAAGACTGGATTGGTGGTTTTGATGCAACAAGATCCATTTCATGGGAACGCCCATGAGAACCCCCACTACCACATCCAATTATTCTTGTCAAAGTGCGCCACATTCCAGATGCCGGGGGTCTCCATCGATGCTATCAGACTGCGTCTCTTCCCCTTCACGCTTAAGGACAAGGCACTCTATTGGTTGAGGACGCAGGCTGACGGAGTCTTCACCACTTGGGACGAGTTGGCGAGTGCATTTATTGATAAATTCTATCCGTCATCCAAGACGGTGAAGATCCGAAGCGCTCTCATGTCCTTCAAGCAAGGACCGCAGGAGACGCTCTATGAAGCTTGGGAGCGTTTTAAGGATTTACAGCATCAATGCCCGCACCACAGTATAGAAGATTGGGAGCTAGTTCATAGCTTCTACAACGGTCTCCAACCGGGGACCAAACAAATTATTGATGCCGCGGCGAATGGTGCTATCTTGTCAAAGACTCCCGAGGAAGCTACGGCCCTAATTGAGGAGATGGCCTCAAATAATCAACAATGGGGCGATGAGCGAGGACACTCTACGTCCTCCTTAAAGACAACTAGCATCTACGAGGCAAAGGCCGTAGCGGAGCTTACGAGCAAGTTTGATTCTCTCCACAAGGTAGTGGAGAGATTGGAGAAGTTCATCACGGAGCCCCAAGGGACCCCTTCCACCTCCGCGCCGACGAACCAAATGTGTGATTGGCAAGACCAATCTCAAGCCATGTACTCGGGAGGAGAGCAAGTAGAAGGATCCTTGGAGCAAGTACAATATGTTGCGGGGAACCAAGGGTATTGGGCCAATCCGGCCACGAGAAATCATCCCGGATTCTCTTACGCCAACAATGAAGGAGCTTTGAACCCGCCACAACAACCACCTCAACAAGCTCGACCACCACCACCCCAACAACAATACTATCCACCGAGGGGGCCTCCACAACAAAACTTTCAACCAAAGCAACAAGTTCCACCATATAGGCCTCCCGGATACAACCAAGGGTGGAGGAATCAAAATCAAAACCCTCCACAAGCTCCACAACGATCCGACTTCGAAACTAGAGTGGAGGCATTCATGGTCGAGCAAAATAAGGTAAATGCTAGCTTGAAGGCGGGGCAAGACTCCCTTAATACTGTTGTGGCTCAAATATCGGAGCAATTGGCATTGCTCAATCGGAACACTCAAAGATTGCCGGCGCAACCGGAGCAAAACCCACGGGGCAACACGGGCCACATCAATGCCGTAGTTGCCGTTACTACTAGAGGCGGGAAGGACACCACCCCCGCCATGATTCCTATTGAGGAGCCCGTGGAGGAAAGCTTGGAGCCAATTGAGCCGATAGTTGAAGTTGAAAAGGAGAAGGAGCCACAAGACAAAGAGAAATCTAGAGCGGAGCAATTGATTGAGGAAAGGCGTTTCATGCCACCGGTTCCATTCCACCAAAGGCTCGCTAGAGCAAAAATGGAGAAAAGGCTAGCAAAATTTCTCGAGTACCTAAGAGGAGTTAGCCTTAACATTCCCTTCCTTGACGCCATCGTCGAGATCCCCACGTATGCTAAATTTTTGAAGGACTTGATTTCGGGGAGGAAAAGGAAGGAGAAGATCATGCTAGCCGAGGAGGGCTCTTGGTTCACCAAGAGAGAGAAGGAGCCGGCAAAATTCAAAGACCCGGGGAGTTTTCGGATTCCTTGCACTTTGGGCGGCGTCCCTCTTCAAAAGGCGTTGGTTGATCTTGGGGCTAGTGTGAGCCTCATGCCTCTCTCCATGTTCTTAAGGTTAAACACCGGGACAAAGTTGAAACCCACCGACATGCGCATTCAATTAGCCGATGGACGGATAACAAGGCCGGTGGGGATTGCCGAAGACATACCGCTACAAGTCCCGGGGGGAATATGCTTGCCATGTGACTTCGTGATCATGGACGTTAAGGAGGAGGGAGACACTTCATTGATACTTGGACGCCCGTTCCTAGCCACCGCCGGAGTCATCGTCGACGTGCGCGAAGGTACCCTAACTTTAAACGTCGGAAACATCGAGGTGGAGCTCCACATTCCTAAGGCCATGAAGCACATGCCTTATCATGAGGAACTTGACTACATGGACCTCCTCGATGAGGTGATTGAAGAGGCGATCCCTCACTCAATTGGCGCTCTTTTCGATGAAGACTTTGAGGAAGGCCCGGATTTAGGCCAAGAAGAGAAGAAAAATGATTCCCCCGACCTCTCCGCTGAAGATGATGAAGGCGACGCTGATGTCGCAAGGATTCGAGAGCTCTGCAAGCTCTCGAAACTAAAGTCTCCAAAGAAAGCTCCGCCGGCACGGAAATCGGCATCACCGGCAAAACCGTTGACCGGAGCAAATGCTAGCTTGGGGGAGCCTCCCCCCAACACTATTCGAGACGAGAGACCACCGCGGGAGAACACTACGCCGCAACTTCCCAATCCAAGCGTTCTCCCCGGAAAGTTTGATGGGTGCATCTCATATGCACCAAACATCCCGCATTGATTGAAAATTATAGGGGGTCGAGCTCACGACCTTAAACGAGCGCTTGTCGGGAGGCAACCCGACGGTTTTTGCTTTATTTTTACTTTTTCTTTATTTTCATTTTAGAAATTTTTAGTGTTTTGAGTCGTTCGCCCAAAAATTTTGTGATAACGGGTCCTATTTTTCTTGACAGGAGAGGAGATAGGTAGATCCATCATGAGGAGGATGAACGAGTCGACGAGGAGCGACCCAAGAAGGAGCTCGACGCTTAGGAGGAAGATGAAATCGATTGGAGGAAGAAAGACGGAGTTTAGAGCCAAAACGAAGACAAACAGCAGAACACAAGGCTCACTCGGCCGAGTATACTAGTCACTCGGCCGAGTACACAAGTTCGTCCGGCCGAGCCGCTCACGAACGAGGGAAGTCTGCTGTACCCAACTCTCTGTTTATTTTCCTGATTTCAATATAACTGCTACTCGGCCGAGTACATATTCCCACTCGGCCGAGTAAAACGGATACCCTCCTAGGGCGAGTCATGCCGAGTAGCTTGAGTCACTCGGCCGAATGGACTTACTCCACTCGGCCGAGGCTGGCAAAGCCACTCGGCCGAAGCGATAGCGGGGAGGAAATTTTCATTGGTAACGCTCGGCCGAGTGCCACGTCACTCGGCCGAGTCGTAACTTTTTTTTATATATAAGGGGCGAGGGGGGCACAGTTTTCGAAATCTCAAATCCCCCAAACGAGCCCGACCCCTCGACTTCCCTCGCCCGATCGCTTCGCTCGGACCCTTACTCGCCCGACCGCCGCTGCCCACGCCGCCGCTCGGACCGCCACCGCCGGCCGAGCACCCGCCGACGCCTCGCCCGAGTCGCCGGCGGCGGCCGCCCGTCCGATCACCTCCGGTACCCCTGTTTTCGCCGTTTTCGCCTCTTTTTGTGTATTCTTTGAGGATCCATGTGCTAAACGAACCCCTACCCCAAATCAATTTCCATATCTATCTATTATACCCCTAACGCTCCATACATTTTGAATATTACCCACTGATTTCGCCATTTCATGCGCAGGTTGCTTTTTGGAGTTTAGGGGAGCACAGGGGAGCTTCTACGGGCTGTTTTGGACTTCGTGGAGGCGCGGACTTCGCACGCTTCCACTGCTTAGCACTCGCGGCGTGTCGGGGTACACTCTTTCCACTCTTTTACACGCACCGCACCTTTTTCACTTTTCGGCGCGCTCGGGGCCGATATGCCGCCCCGGACACGTCCGCGGTCGAAGAGAGCTTCCGCCAAGCGGAAGCGGTCGGATGATGCCGGCCCCTCCCACGAGTTGGAGGACTCTCCTCCACCGTCCCCCACACCCCGCACACCCAGCACAGCCTGCAGGCCCCGCACACCCCGCACAGCCTGCAGTGCACCCACAGCCCGCACAGCCTCTCCCCGCCGACCCACAGCCACCACCACCGGCTCCACTGGTCGGGCCGCTCGGGATTACGTTCCGAGACGACGCACACCGCGCCGTCTTCGAGCGTATCTCCCAGCGCTCGATCGTACCCTCCAGGTTTGCACACCTCGCTGACCTAGGACGCCTGGGGGTACTAGAGGGGATGCTCACGTTGTACGACAACGTGGGCTGGCGAGATTTTCTGCAGGTGTCGGCGGATACTTTTACCCGCCCGACACTTGAGGTTTTGAGTTCGATCGCTCGGACCGACGAGGGATGCTCATTCCGGTTCATGGATCGAGAGTGCCAGGTCACTCTCGATATGATGAGAGCATTCTTCTCGTGGCCCGCCGTCCCCGGAGCCGATCGCGGTTACGGCCCCACCCATATCCCCCCACCTTCCTTCGACGCCGGTGCCTTCTGGGCCCGGATTACGGGTCACCACGCTGCCTTTGACCCTAGTAGGGCCAAGGCCTCGGCCATTGTCCACCCCTGCCTACGCATTGCCCAGCGCCTCATGGCGACCACCTTTTTGGCCAGATATGAGCCGGGCACGATGTCTACGCCAGAGCTCTACATGCTCTATGCGATGACACGTCCCAGAGCTCTATCTAGGGATGGAGACGAGCTTGTCCCCGCCGTCGTGATCGACATTGCGGCTTGGTTTTTAGACCGCATCATTGTATCGGTGGGCGCTCGCTCACCGATATGCTGCGGCGGTCTGATCACCTTGCTTACCATGATGACCGGCGAGGACCTACCTGACGACTTGCGACGCGTCCCGGGCCCCACTTCTCTGTCGATAGACGTTATGGCCCGGATGAAGATGCTTCGTTCGCATGGTGAGCGTCACTGGGTCTGGTTGCACGGCCCTTACGGTGCCGACTACATGATTCTCCCGAGCCCTGCTCGGACTCAGATTGCACCAGCCCACGTCGACTGGCTCCCGGCGATGGATGTTCTCATCCCCGCTGCCTACGTGCTCGAGGCCGAGGAGGCCGAGCAGGCCCACGCTGCCCACGCTGCCCAGGCTGCCCCCGCAGACCCTGCTGCACACCCTGCCGAGCCTGCCGCCGACCCTGTTGACCCAGTGGCCCCTCAGCCCATACCTGATGCTTCCGCTGCTCCTGACACCGCTGTCGGTGTCAAGAGTACTTTTGCTGAGCCCACTTCCACCACTGTCACCACTTCCGAGGCTGTCACCACCACTCCCACTGCCACCTCTGGCCCTCTGTCCGTGGAGCCTCTTTGCTCCGCACTCCCCGAGCGCCCGCCGACCTTTGTCGAGAGTGGAGAGCCCTCGTTTGCCGCGGTCGTGGAGACCATGGCTAGCATGATCTCCGCTGGGGTTGCGCCTTTTGGTCCACACAGTTCCGCCCCAGCGGTAGTTACCTCTGTCTCCACCCCCGCCGTATTTTCCGAGAGTGTCGTGGCGTCTGTCCACACTTCTGTGCCACTGACCTCTCTGGCCGCCTCGTTGCCACCTTTGCACACTTCTTTCGCTGCCGCTGCCTCCACTTCCCACCAGCCGGTGCCCCGGCCTCACACTGAGGCCAGGCCCACATTTGCAGGCACGGCACCTTTTGTCCCCTTCCCTGCTGAGCCCGTTACATACTCTACTCGCGTACGCCAGCCTCGCCCTGCACAGCCTAGACCGGTGCGTCCCTCTGCACCACCCCCGCCCGACACTGTACTGCAGAGCATACGTGCTCTTGAGTTGGCGGTGAGTGGTCTTAGAGGTGACCTTAGGACCCTGTCCTCCACCGTCTCTGCGATGACTGGACGCTTCGAGCTGATCCCCCAGATCCATTACTGCCTTACACAGGTCTTGGAGCGTCTCCCACGCGTACCCCCACCCACCCAGCAGGTTCCCACACACACTTCCACACACACTAGACCTGCTTCCACTTCCACGCCCACCCCAGCTCAGCAGCCTACACCACCACCACCACCCCCGCCTCAGGACGGAGACGGCGCAGCACCACCTTCTTAGGCACCCTTGATGCCTTGATTTATTCCTGCCGTTGTGCTGCCCGTTTCTGCTGGGTCCTGTTGCACTTTTTGTCCACCCCCCTCCCCTCACTTATTATGGTATTCTTTTTTTGATCATATCTTTTTATATCTATTTTGGGAGAGAGGGAGAATTTTTGGTGACACTTATATCTATGTATCGCTCCTATCTGTGCATGCATCATGTCCGCATCATATTTTCATTTCTTTTTTTTTACTTTTTTCTTTTCATTTTTCCATGCATGCATTCTCACTTGCCCCTCTCACATCGCTTGTCTCTCGGTGTGCCACACTTTGCACATTGAGGACACTGTGCCATTTAGCTTGGGGGAGTGAGTTCTCACGTTCTTTTTCGATTTGCCACCTTTATTTTTAGTTTTTCACACCATTTTTTTCGCTTTTGCACTTATTTTTCATCACTTTTCTTTTATTTTGCCATGCATCACGTTTTTCTTATTTTCCTGTGTGCCGCATTGCATAGTTTCTATTTTCCCTTTATCTTTATTTCTTTTTCATCTCATGCTAGAGATGACTTTTCTGTGATGATGATGACGTTGGATTTAGCTTATTCTATATGCATGCTATATTTGTCATGTCTTAGGTTTTATTTCAGATATCAGATGCTATGACTTGCTTCGCATTTAGAATAGTAACCCACACCTTTTTCCGCATGAAAATGGATGAAATTTTGTTATTAGCTGAGTCTGAATATTCATATGTATGCTATCACAGAAAACACACCAAGATTCACGCATTGAATGCTTATATCTGGAGTACTGACTTTCTTTTCCTATATCACTTCTATATGCATGAATTGTACACTTCACTTCAGGATGATTGAATGATGTTAGCTATGATAAATCTGGATTAGTTAGCTTTTTTGTGATCAAAACTGAGTAGATTAGATTACCCTGCTGAAGTTGTCGTGCATGTCTTATAGAGTGAACCGAGAGTTATATTTATTTCTTTCTCCACAAATCTTGAACATCATTTCTCTACTTTTAAAATCATTGGTGAATCTCCCCTTAGTGATTCTATTTTATGGCATTTTCCCCCGCTACTAATTCCTAGCTCCAAATCTCTTATTCTAAAAAAGAGAGAGAGAAAAACATTCTTGTACATCATTATCTCTCTCTGAGTTGGGATCGTTGTGTATATATTGCTTATTGCAAAGAAAAAAAAACAAAAGAAAAAAAAAGAGGAAAAAAATCCTGAATAAAAGATCCCATCTCACTTTCTTTCTTTCTTCTTTCTTTTCGTTGCTTTTGGAGCTATATGTATAAAAAAAGGGGATGTAAATATTTTTTATGCCACCACGCTTATAGATAAGCTTGGGGGAGGGGATCCATTGATGTGTGAGAGAGTGACTACTTGACATCGCACGACAACCTAGGCTAAGTAATATTCTATACTCGGTGAGATTATTTTTAGTTTTACGAAATCCAGAAATCTAAGCCTAGCACTCATTTCATGAAATCCATACTTTTCTATTCTCTCTATTCTATAGTGTGATACTCTTATACTCCAGATAGAAAGCGTTCAATTGAAAAGTGTGTGATCTGTGATTTGTATACCGCTTTAAATGATTCAGACGACGTTAATTTTAAAATTATTCCGTTTTTCATGATTATATCGTTTTTCGTGGGTTTTCTACTTCTATTTGCACTATTATACTATGATATCAAAATAAAATTCTTTGACATGTATTTCTCATTCGGTGCATGCTATAAGAGTAAGTGAAACCCATGTCCTGAGAAAATGATCTAGCATCCTACCTCTTCGTTTCTTTCTTCTTTATTTTCATTTCGTTTTCATTCTTCTTCGTTTTTCTTTTTTCGTTTTTCGCCGTTTTCGTTTTCCGAATCCACCGGGTTCGCCTTTTACTTATCTTCCTCGAGGACGAGTAAGAGGCAAGCTTGGGGGATTTTGATCACTCCTTATTTTACACCTTTTTTCCGCATGTTTGCATGCCATCTAGATCGCCCAAACCATGTTTTTCACGATATATCGACGATATTGCGATGCTTTTCACGATTTGTTGTTTTTGTCGCATTTTAGGTGATTTGGCGCGATTTGGAGTGATCTCGAGATGCGCTTACTCTAGACGGTCACCGACGACCTCCCCGAGGGGTATTTTGCTGTTGGAGAGGAGCGGAAGAAGAATGGACGTCGCAGGAGCGACGAGGAGGCCAAAACAAGCAGATTGGGCATTCTTTGTGTCCCACTCGGCCGAGTGGAGGAGCCACTCGGCCGACCAGCGAGACACTGCTCGGCCGACCAGTTCAGACACGAGTTACCTGTGCACTCGGCCGAGCACAGAAGACCCACTCGGCCGAGTGACGATACCACGTCCGCCCGAGTGGCGCCCAGACGAAGCCCTTCCAAAACATCGAAGTTTCTGTTTTTCGGCTGCCTGAACTTCAGAAGACCCACTCGGCCGAGTGGAGAATCCCGTCCGCCCGAGTGCAGTGAAGTCATCGGCCGAGTGACGACAACTCACTCGGCCGAGCCGCCCCCGAACTGAAGACCCCTGAAAGCCTCGACTTACTGGAAAATTGCAAGGTTTTCACTCGGCCGAGCGACTTTTGTCACTCGGCCGAGTGCGATGCGCTGCCTGTAGCGAAAACTGCGGAAAACAGGCTGTGCAGGGGTATTTTGGTCACGATTTTTGGACGATTTTTGGGGCTATTTAAGCCCTGTTTTTACCCTAGTTTTGAGAGCTCTCTCTTAGATTTTTTGCAGCTTTTTAGATTAGTTTTTTTAGCTTTATTCTTGTGATTGGAGAAGGAGAAAAACTTGGATTTTTGTTGGATTAATTGAAGAACTACATTGGTTTGCATCTCTTTTCCCTAAAAATTCTATTTTTATTGTTTATATCATTGTTGTGATGAATTCTATTGCTTATCTCAACGATTATTTTTGTGATCTTGCTATGATTTGTGAGTAGTCTCCACGTCTTGGGGCGTGGGGATGAACCCTACAAGCCCACTTTCATATTTGTGATGAATTGGTAGAAATTGAGCTAGAATTGTTATTAGGGATTAGATTGGGATCAATTTACTACGGATGGCTAGGTATTCATATCAATTGGGATTTGCAAGAGATTGGATCCCAATTTGATAGGAAGCCCTAGAAATCCGAATTGGGTTGGAGTCGGATTTTCGAAATATCGGTTTGCAAGAGATTGGACCGATACTAGGATTCCCGGTTGCAATTCTATACCGATACCCGTTTGCAAGAGATTGGACGGGTAGGAACTATCCTAATCTAGATCGTGGACCGAGTTTGCAAGAGATTGGGCTCGGTGCGCGATTGGACGATGATGTTGATCCTAATGCTAGCTTCCCTAGGGTAGGGTTTGCAAGAGATTGGACCCGACCCTAGGATAGCTATAGACCGGCAACAGCGCGAGAGCGTGAGCTTGGTTCTACATTCAGTTGCAACTAGTTCATCCGAATTCTCATTCTAGCAATTTTGATACCGATGAACCACATTTATGAAGTATGGTGTGTAGCGGGGATTCCCCATTCCCTAGACGTTCTTTATTTGATTTGATATTTCGCACATTTGTCTGACGATTGTGACAGGATCGCCAAAGGCAAAATTCTCTTCTTAAATAGCCAGGTTGATCGGAGCAAGCACAGTCATTCGTCCTCCCTGTGTTCGATATCCCGCTCGCTGCTACACCGTGCACTTGCGGTAAAACTACAACCGTTCTTTTGGGTCACATCCTGGAGCGATCAAAGACATGGGTGAAGCCGCATATATTCTTGGGGTTAATAACTTAAGAGATTGTTAAAAGAAGCTCTTATCTCTTTCACAAGAGAGTTACATAAGAAAATTACTTGAACGATTCAATATGCAAAATAGCAAGTGTTTTGACACTCCTATCAATAAAGATAAGGCATCAAGTCAAAGTTAATGTCTTAAGACTGAAGAGGAGAATGACCTAATGAGTTACGCCAGTGCATTTGGTAGTATTATGTACACGATGATGTGTATAAGACCAGACATCTAATTTGCAGTTGGAATGATTAGTAGTTACCAACCCAACCCTAGCCAAGAACATTGGAAGGCAGTCAAAAGAACTTTGAGATATCTAAAGGAGACTGCTGATTATGCACTCTGCTATCAAGAAAGTGATCTGCAACTGAAGGGTTACACTGATGCAGATTAGGGAGGCGACCTCGAAGAGATGAAGTTTACCTCTGGATATGTCTTCTTACTTAAACATGGTGTTATATCATGGAGTAGTAAGAAGCAACATGCATAGCCCGATCCAAGATGGAAGCAGAGTTTGTGACATTCTCTGCAGCAGCCCAAGAGGCTGCCTATTTGAGAGGTTCTTGGATCATTTAATTTTCGCAAGTGATTCTAACCTAGTTCTAGTTAACTGTGATAATCAGACGGTAATTGCATATACAAAGGATCCAAAGTACCATTACAAAACCAAATGGATAGACATCAAGTACAAATTTGCAAAGAAGATGGTTGAACTTAAGGACATAAATATGAAGTACATATCTACGCGGGATATGATTGCAGATCTGCTTACTAAGCCTATTCCTAGAAACGTGTTCTGGGACAAACAATATATTTTTGTATGACATATTATTCACATTTGAAGTCGAGATTTCAACATGTTTGATGTCATTGTCATTAATTACTTGTAACGAAGATAAACACAAATGTTTTTATAATGCAACAACGTGTTATTTGCACAAAGACTTCAAGCCTTCTCAATCCCGTCGCCGGATCCTCATTGCTTGCTCCTTCTTGGGAAATTATTGTGGTGGAATTGTGTAATCTGAAACCAAAGCCATCGAATAAGAATTGATTGTTCAAGTAGCATTTCATAAAATAGACAAGTTCAATTATCTTAAAAACATATGCACAATAGCCAACTAGCAATTGCTCAGAGCTTTCTCTTTAGCTAGCAGATACACATTGTTTTGTATGTTTAATACCATATTATCAAAAGTGTTTAACTTATATTAATGATTATCATCATGGTGTAATAATGTTATGCTGGGATTAAAGAGGCTCAACTTACTTCCACATTTTGTTCCACTCTCAAGGGCCTTGCCGCATGCACGTGCAATATAAAAGGCTTTCTCAATGCTGATTTTTTTCGCGACGGCTGGAATCACATGCTCGCATGCGTAAGTGATATTCACACGCTTGATGGCGTTGCAGCATTGGGCCAATGGCTCGATTTTGGGCCCTTGGATTTGAACGAAATCCTTACAATTGGCATGCAGATCCTTGAGACTCGCTTTTCCTTCGATATCACTTAGCGTAGGATTGCTAGACTCAATGGCTCCAACAACAGCAAAAGACACAAGCAAGCAGATCATGCTAATCTTTGCCATCATCTTTTCTTTTTCTTTATCTCTTTTATTGTGATAAATTTGTAGTCACAATTTTACCATCAAGGTGACCATGAACATAGCATTTATATAGTCATTGGAATTTATCGAAGGAGGCTAAGTTAAATAAACACATTAAAAACAAGAAACATAATAAAATCAAGAATAATAAACGCATTCTTTAAAATGTTATATATATATATATATAATATGGAATTCAATTTTCACTTATTATTTTGGGTTTATCGTCTTGATAAAATCATACTTTGTTTTCCAATCTTTTACACGATTAATGGTTCTTATTAAGTGACATATAACAAATATATTATCTACATTGATCAACCTCTAATTAATTTCATTTACTCAAGCGTCATCCGAAAACTTATCAATGTGCAATAAACCTTCACTTCTACATGGATCAACTTGAAATTATTAATACCTTCAAATCATTATAGTTAAATATACAACTTTTAATTTTCTTTATTTTCCAGCTTTTAGTGCTCCGATGGATAGCTAGCTTCTCCGTGTTCTGGGTTAAGCGATCAGGACGGGTGAACCCATCAAGTTTTCAATGTTAGGGCTGAATCTAAATTATTTTAAGAAAACCATCGCTAATAATCTAGATTAATCATGTCAAATCAATGAGAATTAATCTGAAACTTAAATACGAAATCGTACCTGAATCCATAGCGCTTACATATTCAGATTGTGTGGTTGGCCTTCCAGATCTACACAACTCTTTGAGAGAAATCCTTTAGCATTTATCCGGCTCTAATCTGTAGATGTGATGCAGAAAAGATGGCTCTTTGTCCGTGTGATCTGGGGACCATGACCACCATATTTATAGGCAAAAAGTCCACATGCACTTAGAGTTTCTGATTAGCCCATGGTAAAACAGAAAGCCTAACAAGTCTTTTTAATAATTTGTTTAAATGAAACTAATGCTTAGAAACCCATATGAGTAATCCACACTGACAGACATTGTATTGTGTTTTTAATGCAATATCTGTCATATCCCGAGGGTGAGTTTACGGACAAACACTGAGTTACACGAGTTCGTTGAGGGGCGAGACTTCCCAGAGGACTAGAAGGTTGTTGCTCGTTTTTCTTTTGCCATGTATTATTATTATTAATCGCATATACTTCGGGAGGCGACCTCGAAGAGATGAAGTTTACCTCTGGATATGTCTTCTTACTTAAACATGGTGTTATATCATGGAGTAGTAAGAAGCAACATGCATAGCCCTATCCAAGATGGAAGCATAGTTTGTGACTGAAATTCAGTACGCAGTTAAGAATATAATGAACAACGAAAAGACATGCAGCACGCAAGAACACACAAGAATTGGTATCGCAGTTCGGTGCGCACACCTACATCTGCGGGGCCACGCCCAGAAAATAGAATACTTCACTAAAAAGATCGGAGAATACAAATTCTACAATTCACGCTTTAATAAGGAAGAACACTCTGATCCTTAAAACAAACCGTGATGGGATGATCGCAATCACCCCGTGAAGTATTCTTGGCAAGCTCCCCTTGCCTGCAAGCTCCCCTTGCACCACCGACTTGATCAACTCCCTTGATCCTGCGTGCGCAGCCGTCGGCCTCCCTCCCGGAGAATCTCCTTAAACTTTTCAATACGAGCGTCAACCCTAGCCGCCAAGCATTCCACACCTTAAAAGGCAACGCCCCGCAATCTTCGGTTCAATCTGCACGCCGGCAATCAAACCTAGATTCGATTCTATCTTCAGCAACAACTGCACCATCTTCAACAATAAAGAGATCCCGAAAGATCCGTAAGTGGCAGTTGCAAAAGTATTGATTTGCCGAAAATCTCTCTTCAACCGATTCGCAAGAGATTATGCACAATCAACTATAAATCAGTTAATAACAACCATAAGAGCAAGAATAGAAGATAACGGAATACGCAAGCTCCAGTTCCGCATCCTCTTGAGCACCAAAGCACCAAATATGCAAGTGAACATATTTTGTTGAACATCCTGGTCCAACAACCTGTTCAACAAAATGTCCAACGTTCTCTTCTACATACGGCAGGGACATCAACCTATCGAACATTCTCCAGTGCCACATATGACAAGGCGCATACAAGAATGACCACAGGATAAATCCTAACAATCTCCCCTTTTGTCATTTGGTGGCACAACATACGGTATGATAGAAGAGGAGGTCATTGATAACTTTTCAAACCCTTGAAGCCACATTTCAGCAGTAGACACCCAACACAATGACATTCAACAAAACGTTCAACAAAACGTCCAACGAGGGCATCCAACAAAACGTCCAACAAAACATCCAACAAGGGCATCCAACAAAACGTCCAACCCAACTTTTCAACATAATATCAGATCACGGATCAGAGAGAGAGAACAGATCAACAAAACATACCACTTCTCCCCTTTTGCGCCATCAAAGGACAAATACTTCAGAGATCCGCAGAGGGCCCACCCCGTAGGGAAGATAGCTTGCTTTGCAGCAACTCCTTGTGGCGATTCAGAAGAACCCGCTGGCTGTCGAGAACCAGAATTTGATCATCAATATTCTGAAGAGCAGTCTCGAGAAACTGAATATCAATCGCACTAGCTGAGGAAGTAGTAGCATCAGTAGCTGGAAAGGGTGAAGGAGATTGAGATGCTGGAGGCAATGTGGCAGAGGGTTCATTAGTGGAAGGTGGAGAGGATGTTGAAGACACATTATGAAGAGCGGGCACCAAGTCAGAGATGTCATCCACTTTTCCGGCCACAGACTTTGCCGTATACGAAATACTCTCACAATATGAAGGAAGATCTGACGTGGATAGAGGCACCTTTTGAGCCAGGAGCAGCATAGATATAAGAGCCCCATGCGGTAAAGACGTCCCGGAGGAGGATAACTCAGCAAACGACAAGATAGAGTCAAAAATAATCCGACCCAAATTAAAAGCCTGAGAGGTTCCTGCAGAGAACAATAGTCTGCACATGTCTCGAGTAACCACAGACACATTTGAAGTAGGTAGCCAGTTCCTCGTGGCAATCCTGTAGAGAATAAAAAACTTGGCCGTAAGAGCAGATGACGGGAAGACAGATGATTTCTTAGGCCAATTTTGGAGCTTCCCCGCAGTCACAACTTGAATCAGTCTATCAAACTCGACTCCTGTAGACTCTCCATAAGCAGGAGCAGATTGAGGGCATTTCCATTCCAGCAGTTTGTTCAGAGAGGAAGGAGAGAAAGAGATTATCTTGCCTCGAACATAATTTCTGCAATGCCAACGAGAAGAGCCCTCTCCAGCAGCTTTGGATAAATTACAGAAAAACTCCCTGACTAACACAGGGTAGTAGGAACTGAAGCAAGTGGCAGCATGGTACAATCCGAGATTCTTCAATATAGCGGCTATCTGGGTCTTGTCAAAAGATGCCATGTTCAGAATCTTTTCAGGAAGTAATGATCTCTCCGAGTAAGAAGACCATCGGTTCTTGCGAACTTTGTCAAAGAAAATTCTGCTAAAGGCATCTGAGGAGGTAAATGACAGAGAACGTGAGGAACTTGAAGCTGAGATTTTGGACCTCTTAGAAGGAGAACCATCAGTATTAGACGAAGGGGCAGAGCGCTTCTTGGAGCATGATCGAGCCTTGCACATAAATGAGGACAAGGGAGGTTCAGTAGGACCAGAGGCCTCAGGTGATGCACCCTGTGTTGCAACATTTTGTGCAACAATATGTTCAACACTTGCTTTCTTGAAGGAACCAGGCTCCATATCAGATTCAACATTTAGTCTCACATTGTCACCACCAACAGCAGAGGTATCTTGACTCAGGGAACACATTTCTACGATCACTTCATCATTTACCTCACAGCCAGCTGAGCCACCTCCAGACACAACATCTGCAGTGACCTTATCCGAAACCTCATGCATCTCTCCAACTCCAGTTTCAGAACTGTTGGGGAGATCCTGATGAATTTCAGAAGATCCTAAATCCATAGGAGTGGGGCCAGGAACAACAGACTCATTTGGAGACTGATTTTTTTGAGACATATCATCAACAAGTAGCATGTCTTCCACAGTGTCTTTCAGAGACGACTCCTTAATACTGTCTGCACAACCATGATCAAACTTCTCAGAATCTATTCCAGGCTCAGAGGCATCTTGAGATGAGTAATTAGGTGCATTTTGAGAACACATATTCACATCACAAGTAGGGTCATTGATCACGTTCTGAGACCCTTCATTCACAGACCTAGGTGACGCATTGACAGATGACTCTTCCTGTCGTGGAACAGCATACGTTTTCTCAACACTAGGATCACTTTTCTCTACATTTTCCTTGCTTCCCTGCACATCATCCTGCACAACAGGATTCTCTGGAGGAATATTAGACGAAGACGTTCCTGTAGTCCCCCTCGACTTAGGCAAATCAGCAAACACTGGGGAGTCTTCAGAATCTGAGATGTCTATCACGTCAATTTCAGAGATTTTAACAAAAGATTTCGGGTTCCAGGTTCGAATGACAACCTTTCTATCTCGAGGAACTCTAACACTCATAACTTTCCCCAAAATCTTCTTATGCATGAGACCTTTAAAATGAATATGAGATACATCCACATAAGACAGATCCAATTCTTTTCCTGTTCTCCGCAAAAACCAGAACCAGTCTTGAATAGTTACCGGATCAGGAAAACTTTCATCATCATCATACACATCATCTTCCACGGGATTTTTGGGAAGAGGAATTTCAAGAATTGGGGAAAAACTCACCAACTCTAAATTAGAGACATTGGAAGGATGCATGCCATCAAACGAGGAAGAGGAGAGAGGTGGAGAGGGGTTACCACCAAAAGATCTTTGCTCAGGACGAGAAAACACTCCTTTTCGTTTAACAGAAGAAGACGAGGAAGGCGGAACACTTTTCCGAGCAGATGTCGTTCGTCGAGAAGACCGACGAGGGGGCAGCGACGACCCTTCCGACTGATTTCTTGTCATTGTAGATAAACTGGGAGATGCTTCAACCAAGCCGATTTCAAGAACCCTAGACGAGAGGTTAGGAGTATCTTGGAGAGACATTTGAGTTGAGAGAAAAAGCGAAAATGCGCCTTGGGGAACGGAAAGAATCAGAGGGTTATAAATATCGGGTGCGGATATAAAAGAAAACCAACCCGACAGCAGAGATCGGTAGACCCTCATAATGTTGCAACATGATGTTGCAACAAAGTTCTCAACACAGGAAGCATCATTAGATGCGACACAGCCCTAGGGCTTGCCGCAAATCTTCAAATCTGGCAGAATCAAGGGGCTTTGTAAAAATGTCCGCTAGTTGATTAGCTGTAGCAACATACTCCATGACTAGGGACTTCTTCTCAACCAGCTCTCTAATAACGTGATGTCGGATGTCGATGTGCTTCGTTCTGGAATGCTGGACAGGATTCTTGGAGATATTTATAGCACTCTGGTTGTCACATAGAATGGTCATAACTCCTTGTTCCAGTCCATAGTCTATCAACATTTGCTTCAACCACAGTAATTGAGTACAACAACTCCCTGCAGCAATATACTCAGCCTCTGCTGTAGATAACGATATGGAGTTCTGTTTTTTACTATACCATGACACCAGATTGTTCCCCACATAAAAACATCCTCCGGTGGTGCTTTTCCGATCATCTGTATTTCCTGCCCAGTCAGCATCACTATATCCTGAGACAAGAGTATTCGTATCCTTTGTATACCATATACCATAGTCTGCTGTTCCGCTTATATACCTGATAATCCTCTTTACGGCAGTAATATGAGATTCCTTAGGACTTGCTTGATAACGAGCACAGACTCCAACACTAAAGCTGATATCCGGTCGGCTGGCTGTTAAATATAACAGGCTGCCTATCATGCTTCTGTAGAGGGTGACTTCAACATCTCTTCCTCCTTCATCCTTAGAGAGTTTTTCAGATGTACTCATGGGAGTCCTAACATGTCTAGCACTTTCTAAACCAAATCTTTTGACAAGATTTCTAGCATACTTGCTCTGCGAGATGAATAGACCATCTTGACACTGTTTGACTTGAAGCCCTAGAAATACATTCAACTCACCTACCATGCTCATTTCAAACTCCCTTTGCATGAGATTTATAAACTCATGCACAAGTTGTTGTGATGTTGAACCAAAGACTATGTCGTCAACATAGATCTGGGCAATCATCACACTTGATCTTGTCCTTTGGACAAATAGGGTCTTATCAGCTCCTCCTCTTTCGTATCCCTTCTTGAGAAGATATGTGGTCAATCTTTCATACCAGGCCCTTGGAGCTTGTTTTAGGCCATACAACGCCTTCTTCAGCTTGTACACATGATTTGGAAGAAACGGATCAGCAAAGCCTTTGGGTTGTTCAACATACACTTCTTCATTCAACAATCCGTTCAGAAAGGCACTTTTCACGTCCATTTGTTGTAGTTTGAAATTTAAACTACAAGCAACCGCAAGTAATAGTCTAACAGATTCCAACCGTGCTACAGGAGCAAATGTCTCATCGAAGTCAATGCCTTCCACTTGGGTATACCCTTGAGCAACAAGCCGGGCTTTATTCCGGGTAACATTTCCCTTCTCATCTGTCTTGTTTTTGAATATCCATTTTGTCCCGATGACATTAGTCCCTTTCGGTCTTTCCACAAGACTCCAGACGTCATTTCGTTGGAACTGGTTTAATTCCTCTTGCATAGCTGAGATCCAAAAGTCATCTCCAATTGCTTCCTTCACATTTTTTGGTTCGGTAGTAGAAAGAAAACAAGCATACCCAGCAAGATCTCTGTAATTAACACGACTGATGCCTCTGGTGCGACGACTGTCGTGAACGTCACCAATGATGAGCTCCGGCGGATGATCTCGTATAATCTTTGTAACTCCCTCAGCACCTTGTGCACTTTCAGCTTCTTCTAGAGTCGACTCCATGGTGGCAGTATCCTGTGTTGCAACAATTTGTTCAACATTGTTCTGTACGGACTTGTTTGTTGCAACATCTCTTTCAACATGAGCATCATCCTCATTTCTGTCTTCTGGAACTCCTTTATCACCAGTTAGAATACATTCTCCCTGATCAAAATCATCAACAACAACATTAATGGACTCCATCATGACATCAGTTCGTTCATTCAACACACGGAAAGCACGACTCCTTGTTGAATACCCCAAGAAAATTCCTTTGTCACTCTTGGTGTCGAACTTCCGTCTTGGTGTCCGATCTTGCAGAATGTAGCACTTGCTTCCAAAAATATGAAAGTAGGAGACATCAGGCTTTCGACCTTTCCATATTTCATATGGAGTTTTCTCAGTCTGTGGTCGAAGATAAACCCTGTTGATGGTGTAGCATGCAGTATTAATTGCTTCAGCCCACCACTTAGTATTCACTTTTCGGGCATTCAGCATAACACGAGCCATTTCCTGAAGAGTTCGATTCTTCCTTTCAACAACCCCGTTTTGCTGAGGAGTCTTAGGAGCCGAGAATTCATGTCCTATACCTTGTCCCTCACAGAATTCAGAGAATGAGTGGTTCTCAAACTCTTTTCCGTGATCACTTCGGATCCGAATGACTTTCCCTATGTTATCTCCTCTTTCTACTTGAAGGCGAGTACACAGTTTTTTGAAAGCATCGAATGAGTCTGATTTCTCCTTCAGAAAATCCACCCAGGTGAATCGTGAAAAATCATCAACACACACAAAAATGTACTTCTTACCTCCGACACTTGTTTCTGAAGTGGGTCTAATCAGATCCATATGCAGCAGCTCCAGAGTTTTTGGCGTTGTGATATTCTGAATTTGTTTGTGACTAATTTTCTTCTGCTTACCCAGTTGGCAGGCTTCGCACACTCCTTCTTTCTTCTTGATTAACGTAGGCATTCCTCGGACAGCTCTTGCTTTGGAGATTTTCAATAAGGTCTTGAAGTTAACATGGCCTAACTTCTGATGCCACTGTTCAGACGCATCTGTGGTGATGCTCAGACATCTGTCAGGTTCTTGCAACAGGTAGCAGTTGTCACTAGATCTTTTTCCAAAAAGAATGCACACTTCATCACCATTAAACACAAGACATTCACTTTTGTTGAACCGAACCAGCAGGCCTTGATCGCACAGCTGACTTATACTAATGAGATTAGCCTTTAAATTTTCAACATGCATCACATCTTTCAATTTCAGAGTTTCTGTCATATTCAGATTACCTTTCCCAATAACTCTGCTTCTCTGTCCATCCCCGAAGGTGACATGACCTTTATTCCCAGCAATGTACTCAGATAGAAGACCCTTGTTCCCTGTCATGTGCCGAGAACACCCACTGTCAAAATACCACTGATTTTCCGCAAAGGTGGCCAAGGATGTGTATGCAACCATACTGAACAATTGCGACTTCTTAATCCATTTCATGGTTGTCTGTTGTTGTGGATGAACAATATTTCTTCCTTCACTCACATGCTTCATACGCCTGAAACACCTCCAATCATTATGTCCTATTTGATTGCAGTAACCGCATATAGGTTGCCTAAGAGTAGTACCTCTTCTGTTCTTTCCTCGTGACTTGGCCTTATCATGTGAGCTCCTTTTAACATGTTCCTTAGCATTGAGATTACTCCTGGTCTTGGGTGTGTGAAGATGACTTCCTCTGTTGTAGCCAACTCCTGTTCGATCTCCAGCAACTTTTCCCATGCTGAGGATGTCATCGAGTTTGGTTTTTCCAGAGTTTCATCTGTTAACAGTGCTTTCTGCCTTCTCAGCTCTCATTACGGCTCTCTTCATATTTCTCTCACAGTTTCGGAGACTTGCTTCAGTCTTCAGAAGTTTGACTTGATATGCATTCTTCTCACTTCTCAACTTAGAGCATTCATCTTTCAGTTTCTTGTTGACTTCACAGATTTCCATCCATTTGTAGAACATAGTTTGATAGGCTGTGCGGATTTCCTCATCATCAATATCTTCTTCACTCTCAACTTCTGATTCAACTTCACTGTCAGAATTAGCGTCATTTGTTGCAACATTTTGTACAACATGTTCTCCCTTGTGTTTTGATGTTGCAGCACATGTTGCAACATTATGTTCAACAAGACTGATTGACTTGCCTTCAGATTTGTCACTCAGAATAGCTGTGAAAGCAACATAATTACTGGTTATGTCTTCATCTTCCTCGCTACCTCCAGAGTCTTCATCGCTCCAAGTGCTGGCAAGAGATTTCCCTTTTTGCTTCTTAAGAGTGTTTGCACACTCTACCTGTATATGTCCGAAACCTTCACATTCTCTACACTGTATTCCCTTTCCTTTGTTTTTAGACTCATACCTTTGTGTAGGACGACCAGCATTCCTTTCACCTGCAGGGGGTCCTGTCCGTACCTTTTTATTAGTAGCTTTGAAATTCTGACCTTTATTGCTGATCTTTCTCATCATCTTGCTAAAGTTTTTGGTGAGAAGCACGATATCATCTTCGAGTTCTGTCTCATCATCAGATTTTGACAGTTCACTGGCTTCAATCTTCAAGGCAACACCCTTCTCCTTTTTGTTATGTTTGAGATTCATCTCGTAGGTCTGAAGGGATCCCATGAGTTCGTCCAATCTCATGGTCGATGTGTTCCTCACCTCCTCTATAGCCGCAATCTTTGCTGAAAATTTATCTGGCAGGGACCTCAGAGTTTTTTCAACAAGCTTCTTTTGTGAATACTTCTTACCCAGTTGGAATGCCTGATTAGCAATATCCCTCAATCTTCCATTGAACTCCGCAACCGTCTCGTTTTCGTTCATTCTCAGATTTTCAAACTGGCTGGCGAGCATTTGTAATTTTGAGGCCTTAACAGTGTTGGTTCCTTCATGCACGTTTTGAAGAATATCCCAAGCTTCTTTAGCAAGCTCACAAGTTGATATAAGCTTGAACTGCTCTTCATCAACGGCAGTAAAGATGGCGTTAACCGCCTTAGAGTTTCCTAAGGCAGCACGTTCTTCATCAGAACTCCAGTCTCTCACAGGTTTGAAGCTTTCCTTTCCTTCTTTGTTGACTTCAACCGGAGGGTTCCATCCTTCAACTGTAGCAACCCAGGCCTTTTCATCCAAGGACTTGATAAAAGCTCGCATACGAGACTTCCAATAGGTGTAGTTCGATCCAGTGAGCAAAGGAGGACGAGTGACCGAAGCACCTTCTTTTGTGTTCATGATCAGCGTACTGACCTACAGGATCACACCCACTTTGAAAGAAAGTCAAAGTATTGTGGATGACTTGCTCTGATACCAAATGAAATTCAGTACGCAGTTAAGAATATAATGAACAACGAAAAGACACGCAGCACGCAAGAACACACAAGAATTGGTATCGCAGTTCGGTGCGCACACCTACATCTGCGGGGCCACGCCCAGAAAATAGAATACTTCACTAAAAAGATCGGAGAATACAAATTCTACAATTCACGCTTTAATAAGGAAGAACACTCTGATCCTTAAAACAAACCGTGATGGGATGATCGCAATCACCCCGTGAAGTATTCTTGGCAAGCTCCCCTTGCCTGCAAGCTTCCCTTGCACCACCGACTTGATCAACTCCCTTGATCCTGCGTGCGCAGCCGTCGGCCTCCCTCCCGGAGAATCTCCTTAAACTTTTCAATACGAGCGTCAACCCTAGCCGCCAAGCATTCCACACCTTAAAAGGCAACGCCCCGCAATCTTCGGTTCAATCTGCACGCCGGCAATCAAACCTAGATTCGATTCTATCTTCAGCAACAACTGCACCATCTTCAACAATAAAGAGATCCCGAAAGATCTGTAAGTGGCAGTTGCAAAAGTATTGATTTGCCGAAAATCTCTCTTCAACCGATTCGCAAGAGATTATGCACAATCAACTATAAATCAGTTAATAACAACCATAAGAGCAAGAATAGAAGATAACGGAATACGCAAGCTCCAGTTCCGCATCCTCTTGAGCACCAAAGCACCAAATATGCAAGTGAACATATTTTGTTGAACATCCTGGTCCAACAACCTGTTCAACAAAATGTCCAACATTCTCTTCTACATACGGCAGGGACATCAACATATCCAACATTCTCCAGTGCCACATATGACAAGGCGCATACAAGAATGACCACAGGATAAATCCTAACAGTGACATTCTCTGTGGCAGCCCAAGAGGCTGCCTATTTGAGAGGTTCTTGGATCATTTAATTTTCGCAAGTGATTCTAACCTAGTTCTAGTTAACTGTGATAGTCAGACGGTAATTGCATATACAAAGGATCCAAAGTACCATTACAAAACCAAATGGATAGACATCAAGTACAAATTTGCTAAGAAGATGGTTGAACTTAAGGACATAAATATGAAGTACATATCTACGCGGGATATGATTGCAGATCTGCTTATTAAGCTTATTCCTAGAAACGTGTTCTGGGACAAACAATATATTTTTGTATGACATATTATTCACATTTGAAGTCGAGATTTCAACATGTTTGATGTCATTGTCATTAATTACTTGTAACGAAGATAAACACAAATGTTTTTATAATGCAATAACGTGTTATTTGCACAAAGACTTCAAGCCTTCTCAATCCCGTCGCCGGATCCTCATTGCTTGCTCCTTCTTGGGAAATTATTGTGGTGGAATTGTGTAATCTGAAACCAAAGCCATCGAATAAGAATTGATTGTTCAAGTAGCATTTCATAAAATAGACAAGTTCAATTATCTTAAAAACATATGCACAATAGCCAACTAGCAATTGCTCAGAGCTTTCTCTTTAGCTAGCGGATACACATTGTTTTGTATGTTTTAATACCATATTATCAAAAGTGTTTAACTTATATTAATGATTATCATCATAGTGTAATAATGTTATGCTGGGATTAAAGAGGCTCAACTTACTTCCACATTTTGTTCCACTCTCAAGGGCCTTGCCGCATGCACGTGCAATATAAAAGGCTTTCTCAATGCTGATTTTTTTCGCGACGGCTGGTATCACATGCTCGCATGCGTAAGTGATATTCACACGCTTGATGGCGTTGCAGCATTGGGCCGATGGCTCGATTTTGGGCCCTTGGATTTGAACGAAAGCCTTACAATTGGCATGCAGATCCCTGAGACTCGCTTTTCCTTCGATATCACTTGGCGTAGGATTGCTAGACTCAATGGCTCCAACAACAGCAAAAGACACAAGCAAGCAGATCATGCTAATCTTTGCCATCATCTTTTCTTTTTCTTTATCTCTTTTATTGTGATAAATTTGTAGTCACAATTTTACCATCAAGGTGACCATGAACATAGCATTTATATAGTCATTGGAATTTATCGAAGGAGGCTAAGTTAAATAAACACATTAAAAACAAGAAACATAATAAAATCAAGAATAATAAACGCATTCTTTAAAATGTTATATGTATATATATATATAATATGGAATTCAATTTTCACTTATTATTTTGGGGTTATCGTCTTGATAAAATCATACTTTGTTTTCCAATCTTTTACACGATTAATGGTTCTTATTAAGTGACATATAAAAAATATATTATCTACATTGATCAACCTCTAATTAATTTCATTTACTCAAGCGTCATCCGAAAACTTATCAATGTGCAATAAACCTTCACTTCTACAAGGATCAACTTGAAATTATTAATACCTTCAAATCATTATAGTTAAATATACAACTTTTAATTTTCTTTATTTTCCAGCTTTTAGTGCTCCGATGGATAGCTAGCTTCTCCGTGTTCAGGGTTAAGCGATCAGGACGGGTGAACCCATCAAGTTTTCAATGTTAGGGCTGAATCTAAATTATTTTAAGAAAACCATCGCTAATAATCTAGATTAATCATGTCAAATCAATGAGAATTAATCTGAAACTTAAATACGAAATCGTACCTGAATCCATAGCGCTTACATATTCAGATTGTGTGGTTGGCCTTCCAGATCTACACAACTCTTTGAGAGAAATCCTTTAGCATTTATCCGGCTCTAATCTGTAGATGGGATGCAGAAAAGATGGCTCTTCGTCCGTGTGATCTGGGGACCATGACCACCATATTTATAGGCAAAAAGTCCTCATGCACTTAGAGTTTCTGATTAGCCCATGGTAAAAAAGAAAGCCCAACAAGTCTTTTTAATAATTTGTTTAAATGAAACTAATGCTTGGAAACCCATATGAGTAATCCTCACTGACAGACATTGTATTGTGTTTTTTAATGCAATATCTGTCATATCCCGAGGGTGAGTTTACGGACCCCCACTGAGTTACACGAGTTCGTTGAGGGGCGAGACTTCCCAGAGGACTAGAAGGTTGTTGCTCATTTTTCTTTTGCCATGTATTATTATTATTAATCGCATATACTTTGTGTTTCAGAGTGTTTTCTCACTACAAAATCGTTGACCGTGGACTGCCCGGTCAACGTGGTCAAGGGGCCGATTTGGGTCCCTTGGGTGCGTCGAGCACGTGTAGACGCGACGCGAATCGGAGATGCAGTCGACGCAGAGCATGTCAGCTGGGCCGGGTCTGGATCCTCGGCCTCAAGGGAGCTGAGGGGAAGCCTCGGCCCGGTGTGTGTGCTCGGCCTCGGACGGTCGGGCATCGAGGGGAAGCCTTGGCGCCTTGGCTTGGCGTGCGATCGACAAGGAGCCGAGGGAAAGCCTCGGGTCGGATGGGTGCGCTCGGCCTCGGTCGGTCGGACGACGAGGGGTAGCCTCGGTCGCCTCACTTGACGCTCGGCTGGCGTGGGGCCGAGGGGAAGCCTCGGCGCTTGGATCCAACGTCTTCCTGAACAGACGAGAACACTCGTCAGGGGGGCCGGACCTTGGTTCCGGCCAAATCCCCTCCGATTCCTAAGTCAGATGGTGATCTGAGAGAGGGGGCTCGGCGGGAACGGTTCGACTCGAGAGGAGATCGGAACGACGTCCTCCGGCGCGAGCGGGGGGGGAGGAGATGAAGTGGGGAACTAGGTCGTTGACGGAGTACCTTAGGTTTTGTTACCTGAGATGCGGTCCTTTGTCCAGTCGTCCTCCTAGCCCTTTTATAGGCCTCTCGTAGCGACCACCCGTGACTCACATCCCTCGTCCGCCCCCAATCGTGCCCCCTCAATCCGCCTCCCACTCGCCCCTCTCCGCGTCGTCAATCACGTCTCGCCAGCACCTCCCCGTAATGGCCATTAAGGGGTAGCGGGTCTGGGGGAGCGGTTACCCCCGGAGTGGTCGAGCGGATCGCACGCTTCCGGGGTCGGGCTGGATCGGTGTTCGGGGCTCCCTTGTGGGCCTCGTCAGGTGGGCTTGGACTCGCTAGTGGGCTCTCGATCGATGGTCGGGTCTCTGGGCCCTCTTTATTTGGGCCTCCACAAAATAGACGTATCAATTGCCCCCATCGGTGGGGCCGATCGGCCTTGGCCGGCTCGGTTCGACCGATGTGACTGCTGGGGTTCCGATTGGTGCATCAGTCGAGACGCGGTCATAAATGAAGGTCATGATGAGGCAGATCGATAGGACTTCCCTTGGCGCCGATTTTGAAACGCCGCCGGCTCTTTGACGCTTGCCACGCGTTCCTGTCAGGTGTTTTGAATTCGCCCCTGGGTCTTGTATATAAGTGCACCGGCTGCTTTGATCCCAACTTCTTCCTCGCTCCTCTCTTCGTTCCAGGCTTTCCACAAACTCGGAGTCTTCCGCCGCCTTCGTTCTCTTGCCTTCTCCAACTAGACAAAAAGGTAACTCCTTTCCCATCCTCATATTATGGCTGCTCTTAGGATAGGTGGCTCAGGCCAAGGGGCGAGGGATCCTCCTGAGTCCAGGCGTGGCGGGCCCCGATCTGCGGGATCCGGTTCCTCCTCGGGGAGCCGTTCCCTCCGAGATAAAGGGAAGGGGAAGCTCTTCCCAGACTATGCTGGCGGTGATATGGCGTCGGCTGCCGGGCGGCTTAATGTACCTCCGGTTTTCCTCAGAACGCCGTCGAGGACTCCTTTTCTGGCGGCTGCGGAGATTCAGGGAAGGTACCTCTGTCACCCGTATGATGTTCGAGTCCCTTTCATCGACGAGCGGATCTGTCTTCCGAGGAGCAACGAAGTCGGCGTTTACGTCGAGATGTTTCGTCTGGGTCTTCGTTTCCCGCTCAATCCCTTCATTATCCAGGTCATGGAGTACCTCATGGTGCCCCTTTTCCAGTTTACCCCCTGTTCGGTCGCGGTTCTGACAGGCTTTGTGATGCTCTGCCGCACTCGCGGTCTGGAGCCATCTCTCCCCCTCCTCTTCTATTTTTACAAGATCCAGACGGTCGGTCTAGGGTCATGGCTGCACTTCCGAGCCCGCGCGGGGAGGGAATGCCTGATCGGGCTACCCCACTGGACGGGGGATTGGAGCTCGGATTATGTCTTCGTGGTCTTCCTTGAGAATGCTCAGATTTTGATAGGTTGGGGTGGGTCAGGTCGGCCTTGCCCAACGCTAACCCTCTCCGAGGTTGATCAGGCGGCCGTCGCGCTGCTGTCGGCCCTCCCCTTGGAGGCGAAGTCTATCTGGCCTTTGCTGGACGACCTACTCCTGAAGGACGTCTTGTGGTCTCCGGGTAGGTCGCTTTTTCACTCCTGGATTGCCCCGTGGCTTACCCTGATTTCGGTTTCGCTTGCAGGGATGGCTGGTCGCGAGTTCACCCGCAACGTTGATGAGCTGATTCGGCGTGGAGCTGCTCGGAGCCGAGGCAGCACCTCGGGAAGGGCACCTCGGTGGACCGTTAAGGAGGAGGTGCGCCGAGCCGAGCCCACCATGGGCAAGGTGGTGGCCACGTCTCCTGCCTCTTCTTCTGGTAGTCTCCTCCCCGGGGGGGCCGCAAGGGCCGGATCCGTTCCACCGGCCCAAGTGGCTGGGGATAACGATGGGTCCGGCGCAGCTCCTCTTGCGCTTGGCGTGCCCCCTCTTGTCCCTGAGGGTGGAGGTGGCACGAGGCAGAAGCGTTCCCCTCCGGTGCCTGCCGAGCCTCACGGGGGGAAGAGGAGAAAGGAATGCGTGGATCCCTCCAGTCCGGTGTGCTCCGTGCCCCCGGCGGTGGCCACCGAGGATCTTCCAGTGACCCTGACGACTACCCCCGTCGCAGTGCCTCCGCCTCCATTATCAGGAATCGGTGCCCTGTTGGCGAGCAGCTCGGCCTCCCTCGAGGTCACCCCCGGGGATTCGGTGTTTGTCGACCGAGCCTTGGCTCAGCAGTTGGCCGAGGGCTCCGTCCTCCCCCGGGACCGTAGTCTCCTTGAGAGGGCCCCCATCGACAAGGTGTCGGACTCCTTGGTCTGGATCCTTCAGCAGGTTTGGCTATCTCGATGTCCCTTTCTTTCCTTCGCTCTCTTCTTGGCTCATGTCTTGTCGTTCAGGGTTCAACACTCGTTGTCGAGTCGCAGCGTAGAGCTGTCCGTTTGAGGGAGCTGGAGGAGTCCTCTGCGAAGGACCACGAGCGGGCTGGGGCGGCGGAGGTAGCTGCGGTGGCGGCCCAGATGGAGTCTTGGCAACTCAAGCTCCGGGTGGCCGAGCTAGAGGGACGAGTGGCCGATCTCCAGGGAGAGTTGGAGGACGTTCGGCGGTCGTCCGGGGAAGCGGCGGAATCGTTTCGCCTGGAGAGGGAGGAGCTCCAGAGGGAACTGTCGGATCGGTGGCAGGCGGCGCGGCTCGCTGATGAGTTGGAGAGGGGCGTCGTCGGAACCCTGGGGGAGAGGATCTTCGAGGTCCTCAGGGAGGCCTTCGGTAAGTATGTAGATCTTATCGGCCCCCGGATCGTCGAAGTCGTCCAGTCCTCCTTCCGGGATTTTGCGGAGCGCGTCCTGCAAGCCCCTCCGTCTGCCGATCTCCCTCGCTCCGAGGAGGGTGAGGCGCCCGAGGATGCGTCCTCCCGAGCACGGGTCCCCTAGGTCGTCCTTCCCGGCCTGTCGTCCTTGTTTTTATCCTCAAATTTTTCAGCATCCGCCTCGCTTTGGCCCAGCCTACTTGAAATGGATCCCTGACCTCGTAATCTCCATTGGCACCTTCACCGGCTCTCTGCTTCGAGGCAAACAATTGCTGATTGCGAGGACGTTCATTTAAGCCATCAATTTTACGTTCTTGGTCGACAAATTTTGCTCCGCCGACGTCACCCTAGTTTTCGTGGATGACGAGTTTTGTTGTTCGCTGAGAGCGAATTATTTGTAAGGTGGTCCCTCCACTTCGAAGCATCCTGTAAAAAGACACACTTTTGTACCTCGGTTAACTGTTGGAAATGAAATTGACCTACTTGAATTCTCCGTGCATTTTGCTTTGTTGTTGCGACTTCAGCTCCTCCGCTGATGGTGGTCGCTCGCCTCCTTCCTCCGGGAGGTCGCCCCTAGTCCCTCAAGTGGACAAGCCGGTTGATGTCCTTACTGGCTGGGGGGATTGCTCTCAGTCTTATGAGCAATGGAGTAGGTCAGCGGGGGAGAAGTCCCTCGGCTTAGGACCAGTCGGCGTCTGTGCTGGCTGGGGGAATTACCCCCAGACTTACGAGCGATGAAGTCGGTCAGCGAGGATGAAGCTCCTCGGCTTAGGACCGGTCGGCGTCTGCGCCGGCTAGGGGGATTGCCCCCAGACTTACGAGCGACGGAGTTGGTCAGCGAGGGTGAAGGTCCTCAGCTTAGGACCGGTCGGCGTCTACGCTGGCTGGGGGAATTGCCCCCAGACTTACGAGCGATGGAGTCGGTCAGCGAGGGTGAAGCTCCTCGGCTTAGGACCGATCGGCGTCAGCGCCGGCTGGGGGGATTGCCCCCAGACTTATGAGCGATGGAGTTGGTCAGCGAGGGTGAAGCTCCTCGGCTTAGAACCGGTCGGCGTCTGCGCTGGCTGGGGGAATTTCCCCCAGACTTACGAGCGATGGAGTCGGTCAGCGAGGGTGAAGCTCCTCGACCTAGGACCGGTCGGCGTTAGCGCCGGCTGGGGGGATTGCCCCCAGACTTACGAGCGACAGAGTTGGCAAGCGAGGGTGAAGCTCCTCGGCTTAGGACCGGTCGGCGTCTGCGCTGGCTGGGGGAATTGCCCCCAGGCTTACGAGCGATGGAGTCGGTCAGCGAGGGTGAAGCTCCTCGGCTTAGGACCAGTTTTGATTGACCCCCGGTCCGGTGAGGTGGCGGTCTTCACTCTTAAGCAGCTTTAGCAAAATGTTGACTCCATCGGAGATGAAGAAAAGGAAAGGGGAGTGCATTTGTACTCTTAAAGGTCCTATTGGACTAGTACATTTGGAGGAAAAAAGAATTAAAGCTAGACGGGGGGACGTGAACCTAGATAATCTCCTCCCGACTAGGCGGTGACTGGGGGGCCTCGCCTGCTCACTCTATGATGCGGAGGGGTCCTTGGACGGCGTTGACCTTTTTTCCTTTGTCTGGCTGCTTGGATGTTCCTTCTCCGTGGGCCGGGTCGTCGGCGAAGTTCCTTGCGTGCCCTCGGCTTATCAACTTCTCGATGTCCTTCTTTAGGTGCCAGCAGTCTTCTGTGTCGTGGCCATTGTCTTTGTGGTATTGGCAATACTTTTCCCCATTATTCCCCCATCTTTTTGTCTTCGGCGGGGGGCGATCAGCGCGCTCTTCCTTCTGCATTTGATTGAGGACGACGTTCGGGGTGGCGTCCCTCGTATCCTCCCTCCGCTGCTTGTTTCTCGCCCTCTTCTCTGCCCGGTACCCTTCGGGGCTGCGACGCTCGCTATCGCCGCGCTTGGTCCCTCGTCTGGCCTTTCCTGCCTCGATGGCCAAGGTCTCCTCGGTCAACATGAAGCGCTCGGCCCTCGCCATGATCCCAGCGAGATCTTTCGGGGGATCATTGTGCAGAGATTTCTTCAAGCCTCTATGACGCAGCCCTTTCTTGAGGGCCGTTTGGACAACGAGGTCGGGAGGGTTGTTTACGTTCAGCCGCTCAGCGTTGAAGCGGCGCATAAATTGTCGGAGCGGCTCGGTCGGGCCCTGCACTATGTTAAACAAATGTTCAGCATCGGGCATTACCTGTCGCCCTGCCATGAACTGTTTGCAGAACGGCTGGGTGAGTTCCTCGAAGCTGTCAATGGAGCGACTGGGCAGGCTGCGGTACCAAGTGTAGGAAGATATGTGCCCATAAGGCAATTTATCTTGATTATACGTCTTGTTCATACCGTATATGGTACGTATTATTCTAAGTATAAAGTATTTGTATTAATATACTTAGATAATATCCATAGACTTATAGTTAGGTCCTTACATATCTAGATGAGATCTCGATTGTGAGTAAGTAAGAGACCGAACAGAAACGTAAGTCTAAAACGGTTCGTGATCATAGATGTGTCGAGAACTGGATATCGACACATCGGATAGATCACTGTGTCTTCGTCTTACCTTCGGGTAATGATGATCTCATAGTCATTCGACTTGCTGAAGTCGGAGACGAGACACAGGTGCTCATTGGAGAATGAGTTCACTGAACGACCAAGTTAGAGTTATTAAATGGTTAACTTTAATGATCTGTCTTTAATAACTCTAGGGTGATGATAGGTTAGTTGATCCTTAAGACCTGAAGTCATCTGTATAAACCTGTGAACGGACGGTGTAGCTTAGACCCATGATCTAGCTTCGAGGACCAGTCCTGATGAAAGATCTTAGGTTGGGTTGCACCAGAAGCTCTCTAGGTGAGTAAGTGACTAAGATGGGATTCGTCACTTCCATTAAAGGGAAGTTAGTGTTATAGGCTCAGTACGGTCTTTATGTTAATCCTCGGCCGGGGTACATTGCAAGTAGTACAACGTGTATACAATAAAGACCGCCGTATACTGACCAATGTTGTCTGATAGGGTTGACAGTAAACCATACCCTAGGCCAACATCAAACACAGTCTTGACGAAGGGATTTTAGCTAACGGAATTCATCTCTGACACAGCCAATGCAAACCCTATGACACTTTTGTCAAAGGGTCGATCACGTTATGATGACTCTGAAACAGGGACGACAGCTACTGCTCGTAGTGACCGTCGTCTAGGGGTTTCGAGCCCCAACCTGTAGTAAGGTCAGGCTGTAGGGTCTCACACCGAGTAGTACTCGTGTCTTAGTAATAGGAATATAGAATAGAGAGAAATATCATTTGATGATATTCACAAGTTGAGTTGTGAAAGTTAGTCGCAATAGCAATAGGGACACAACGTTGCATTAGATGCTAACGTTAACTAAACGTGTTGTAAATTAGTTACGACGAATTTAGTAGGAACAAACTTGTTGGAAAGGGTTACCTGGATGACGGGATCGTCCCGGTCTAAACACAGGTTCAAACCGTGTCCAAATCGGAGCTCAAACGAGCCCAGAAACGCAGAAAGAGTTCAAGGGGAAGTGGGTTAGACCCACCGGGCCAAGAGGCCCATGTGCAAGGGCAAAACGGGCACGGCCCGCTGCAGCAGCGGGCATGACCCGCTGTGTGCAGCGGGCGGGCGCCCGCTGCATTAGCGGGCGTGGCCCGCTGCACAGCGGGCCAGCGCCCGCTGATGCAGCGGGCACGGCCCGCTGCAAGCGGGCGCAGCCCGCTGCACAGCGGGCCCGCGCCCGCTTGTGCAGCGGGCGCGGCCCGCTGCTTGCAGCGGGCCAGCGCCCGCTGCGTGCAGCGGGCACGGCCCGCTACAGCAGCGGGCGCCCGCCCGCTGCTTGCAGCGGGCGGGTGGCCCGCCCTTCCCCCCTTGGGCGGGCGCGCCCGCTAAGTCTAGCGGGCGCGCCCGCAACTTAAGTTAAAATTAGGGTTTTTGAAACCCAAATGACGGCTACGAATTTTGTGGAAATTGCTAAACTTTGAGCAATTGTTTGAGGGGTCAAACGAAGTCGAAATTCGTCACCGTCAGTTCCTACGCGTTCACCATTCCAAGCTCTTCTGATTGATAGCTTGTTTGGTGTCTAAAGTTTAGTATGTGAGGAGAATTAATTCGTTAAAGTTTGACTTTGTGAAAGGCTAACTTTAAAATTAAAATTAAGCCAAATGGCTTAATTATTTTTTTCTCTTCATGGGAATTGTCCCACATTGCCCGCAACGAGATGTTGAGTGCTCACTCCCTATATAAATAGGGGTGCACTCTCCTCGTTGAAACACACACCAGTCAACGATCGGGTAGCTCCAAATTATTGAGCAAGCTCGGTCTACGACTAAATCCCTCTCTCTAATTTCCTATTCTCTGGAGTAGTCCTAGCACGACTACGAAAGGGGTTTGGATCTGATCCGGACGTCTAAGACGCGGGTTTCTTCTCAAGTGAAACTTTCTACCGCGTGTGATCGGCTCGGAGGCGAAAGCGGCTCGGGTGGATCGGTGCGAGGGTGCGAGGCGGCTCAGGGAGATCGGGTCAACGCGGCTCGGCTACGAGGAGCTTCTCAAGACGGTGCGGTACATCTTGCCTGCTCTAGGGCCAAGATTCCGGGTATGTGGTTAAGCATTTTAGTGTAGATTTTAATAAGTCGCTTAGTGTAGATCCTTCTTGGAGTGGTCAGACCCACTCCAAGTCGGCATAGATCGGGCTGGGTTCTGGCTCCCCAGAGCCTAGCTAAAATGTTTAGCTAGAGTAGAAATTTTAGATTTCTGTTTTTCCGCTGCATTTTGTGCCTCCGTGGTCCGTCCTACTTAGGACGGATACGGATCCGAGCTCTGGGGGTCCGCCAAAACCCCAACAGTGGTATCAGAGCCACGGTTATGCTATAGATCTACTATAGCGATTTTAAAATCTTTAAAAATGCTTAGTTTTTCTCGTTCGAAATATTTTAGCTTTATGTTAATTTAGTTTCAAATTATTTTGTGTTTTTAAAAAATCGTTTTTCAACACAAAATTTTGTTGGGACGATTTAAATTTTATGCGATGATTTTAAATTGTCTCAAATGTTTTTAAAAGCTTTGTAAAATTTATTTCTATAAGATAAAATATTATTTTACAAGTATTTATATGTTTATGTAACTTTAGGGAAAATTTTATTTTTGGAAATTTGATTTTCTTAAAATTACATAAAGATTAGAAATATTAGAAAACTTTATTTGAAAGCCTTTAAATATATTTCTAATGATTTTAAAAGTGTTTAAAATTGATTTAACGGATATGTAAACTTTAAGAAATATTTTTTTTTTCATAAGATGAAATCTAAACATTTTTCTTTTATTTTACATAAATGTTTCTAAAATTTTTATGAGATATTTTATTTTAGAAATAAGGTTAAATTTTTTTTAAGGCCTAGGTTTAAAATTATTAGATAATTTTGTACGACCTAATTTTATACGATAAAATTTTTTAATGAAGGTTTTAAAATTTTAATCTTTAATTTTAAGTGTTAAAATTTAGATTTGCATGTTTTAAATATATAGATAATTTTAGAACTTGCAAATGCTCAAGTATGTCACAAAATGAACATTTTATTTATGTTGATAAATTAGTTGCTTCATTTTAATGGACTTGTAAACCTTATTAGGTTAGCCATTAAATATTTAAAATTTTATGAGATGAAATTTTAATTAGTGACATGTTATGTTTGATAAAAACAAAACAACATTGAACTTAATACCTGATTAGGGTAGTCCCTTTGTTTGTAAATTATTTCATTAAAATGTTTAAATAATGATTTTCACAAAAGACAAAATGTTGAATTGTTTTATTAAAATCCTAATAAGATTGGGGTAGTAAGTTGAACGAAGAACCTTATAGTTGATAAGGACTTAATAAAAGATGTTCAACCAATCTAAAAAAAAAATTTTGAATTTTTAGGATCCACTAGTTGATAAGGATTAACTAGTTCTTTTAATTAAAAGCCATTTAGTTGTTTGGAAAACATAAGATTGATGACAACTCCTTCAATGGATCATGATGTCGGTCAATGTGCTTGGCTAAAGTTTTTGGACCAACCTAGCTAGACTGGGTAACAAGTGGTCCTGGCTTAGTCAATTCCCTGGCCGCGTCCGCTGGACCGCAAGGAGTCGATTCATGACTATGTAAGTCCATCGACTATACCTAAGTCAATACGATAATAATCTTGTTCAAGATAAATCGTAGCCCTCCTTGTTTTAGGAGTTGGCAACTGTAAGAAACATGTTTCGGTTGTTGAGCTACACTCAAGCCGTGACATGTCAATCTTATAGAAACTGATTTCTTGATTGACATCTTAACCTGACTGAAACCGTTGTCTCATCCCTCGAGCTTCGGCGTAAGTCTAACCAAGAATGTAGTCTAAGACCTGACCCAAACCGGCGCGTCGTGCATACACCGAGCAAAGGGGCAAGTCAGGCTAGACACGAAAACAAGGGTCCGACTAGGCTAGCCATTGTGATCCGGTTGAGCACACTCATGATCACAAATGACTGGGGGTAAAAATCGATAGGGAATCATAGTAAATATGATTGACGACGAGTTCGTCTACCGACTGCAGAGTCGGACAACTTGTTGAGATACACTCAAGGTTGTCAGACTCAGGGTAGTCGGATCCCTCTCTCACAAATGTTATTTTATAATAAATTGGTTATTATCGTGGCTTTAAATAAATTTAGTGGGAGAATATAGTTTTATTAAAACCATTAAAACTATACTACGAACATTTACTAACTATAGTATCTATAAAATACAGAATGGATTCGGGACTTAGATACATGGTTGAGAAGAACGTGCTGGATGGAACGAACTACAAAGACTGGCTTAGGAACATCAAGTTGGTCCTTTCCCTAGCCGGAATAGGATACGTACTGTTCGAGGACGCTCCAGATAAGCCGGATGAAGATTCGACCCACGAGGAAAAGGAAGCCTACAAATTGTACCAGAGGGATGCGGAGAAGGCCAGGTGCCTTACTCTGGCTTCGATGACCAACGAGTTGCAGAGGAAGCATGAACATATGGATGTTCAAAGCATGCTCCTCAACGCACAAGAGTTGTATGGCAAGCGATCAAGAGCTGCCAAGTTCGAGGCCACTAGCAACCTCTGGGGCACCAAGATGGGGACGGAACCCGTACAGGATCATGTTATCAAGATGATCGGGTACGTGGAGGACGCCGCCCAATTAGGATTTGTCCTGGACAATGAAATGTCCACGGACATTATCCTAAAGTCTTTGACTCCCGATTTCAAGCCTTTTATAACTGGCTTTATAATGAACAGCCTTGAGACGGATCTTCCGGGTCTCCTCAATATGCTCCGGCAGTTTGAGGAGATTCATAAGAAACCGGCTGCACTGGTTGTTGGCTCTGCTACTTCCGACCAGCCGAAAGGCAAAGGAAAGAAGAGGCAGGTCCCACAACCTGCGAAGGCTAAGAATGGGAAGAAGAAGAACAAAGGGGCCCCGTCGAAATCTGAGTGCTTCCATTGCCACAAGATTGGCCACTGGAAGAGGAACTGCAAGATCTATCTTGCAGAGAAGAAGAAGGGGCATACTGATGCCTCCACCTCAGGTACAAATTAAAATTCAATTAAATGCAATTATTTCCATTCATGAAGTATGAGATACTTATAGACATCTGTGTACTGTATACAGGTGGCTGATAAGAACTGGAGATTGGAGAAGTACGGAGATCGGTCGGCAATTAAAGCAACAGTTGCTGCTGGGACCGCTCAAAGACTTCTGGAGACGCTGATCGCGATGGAGATGATATTTTTCTTATTTGAATAAAATGTATCATCTTTAAGGATCGAAAACAATGAATGAGTGCTTTGCACTCAAGGTTTATTTTTGATAAACAAATTAAGGTTCCTTTTATGAACCCGTTGTTTTGGAATGGATGTCTCGTTTGTTGCAATTGAAATTGAATTGGCTCAAATTCTGTGGATGTGGCTTTTCTGTGATGGTTGCGTATATTTTCGAATAATGGTGTTGAGCTTCGATAATATTGATTTTGAAGCTGACTAAATGTCTGAAGTCAATCAGTAGTTAAGTATAAGTTCCAGGGGGCGTATAAATTGTGTGCAATCACAGTAAATACGCATATCAAGTTTAACTCGTGATTATCTGCATTTAGTTGTTAAAAGAGTTAATACTAAATGTGGTTAAAGGAATTAGTACAGTGTAGAACGTTTTGATTGAACGAGTCAATGTCAAGATTCCTTAAAACGATCTTGACTTGACTCATTCGTCAAACCGAATCTGACACTTGTACATTCCATCTGAGGCACTTACTAAATGGTTATATTTTGCACATAAACCTAAATATGATTTAGATATTATGTTAAAGAAATTTGACCAGGTAATTCTTAAAGTCAGTGGGAGCAAGCTCATATACTTAGTTCCGGTTTTTCCGGACTAAGTAAAAAGGATTTTTCACTTTAATGAATCTTCTATATAAATCATTAAGTCAAAATTGTTTTGATTTAATCGCATATATATAGAGACTTAGGGTGTCAAATATGTACTTGACATATTGACACAGTAAAGTGGAGTGAGCTAGAACTGACTTACGGAAATGTTAGACCCCACATCTAAATAGTATAAGCTAACTGTTAGCTATACAAAGTTAGGAAAATTGATCCAGATCATTTTTCCAAAGGATCAACCCTGTGTGATCAAGAGATGTAATCCATTAAAATTCGTTGTAGATACTTATTAGTAGAACCACTCTTAGGTTTGCCATATCAAATGTCAAAGTGACTGATATGCTATAACGACATGAGATACCGAGATAAATAGCCTAAGTGCAAGTGGGAGATGTAGGAAGATATGTGCCCATAAGGCAATTTATCTTGATTATACGTCTTGTTCATACCGTATATGGTACGTATTATTCTAAGTATAAAGTATTTGTATTAATATACTTAGATAATATCCATAGACTTATAGTTAGGTCCTTACATATCTAGATGAGATCTCGATTGTGAGTAAGTAAGAGACCGAACAGAAACGTAAGTCTAAAACGGTTCGTGATCATAGATGTGTCGAGAACTGGATATCGACACATCGGATAGATCACTGTGTCTTCGTCTTACCTTCGGGTAATGATGATCTCATAGTCATTCGACTTGCTGAAGTCGGAGACGAGACACAGGTGCTCATTGGAGAATGAGTTCACTGAACGACCAAGTTAGAGTTATTAAATGGTTAACTTTAATGATCTGTCTTTAATAACTCTAGGGTGATGATAGGTTAGTTGATCCTTAAGACCTGAAGTCATCTGTATAAACCTGTGAACGGACGGTGTAGCTTAGACCCATGATCTAGCTTCGAGGACCAGTCCTGATGAAAGATCTTAGGTTGGGTTGCACCAGAAGCTCTCTAGGTGAGTAAGTGACTAAGATGGGATTCGTCACTTCCATTAAAGGGAAGTTAGTGTTATAGGCTCAGTACGGTCTTTATGTTAATCCTCGGCCGGGGTACGTTGCAAGTAGTACAACGTGTATACAATAAAGACCGCCGTATACTGACCAATGTTGTCTGATAGGGTTGACAGTAAACCATACCCTAGGCCAACATCAAACACAGTCTTGACGAAGGGATTTTAGCTAACGGAATTCATCTCTGACACAGCCAATGCAAACCCTATGACACTTTTGTCAAAGGGTCGATCACGTTATGATGACTCTGAAACAGGGACGACAGCTACTGCTCGTAGTGACCGTCGTCTAGGGGTTTCGAGCCCCAACCTGTAGTAAGGTCAGGCTGTAGGGTCTCACACCGAGTAGTACTCGTGTCTTAGTAATAGGAATATAGAATAGAGAGAAATATCATTTGATGATATTCACAAGTTGAGTTGTGAAAGTTAGTCGCAATAGCAATAGGGACACAACGTTGCATTAGATGCTAACGTTAACTAAACGTGTTGTAAATTAGTTACGACGAATTTAGTAGGAACAAACTTGTTGGAAAGGGTTACCTGGATGACGGGATCGTCCCGGTCTAAACACAGGTTCAAACCGTGTCCAAATCGGAGCTCAAACGAGCCCAGAAACGCAGAAAGAGTTCAAGGGGAAGTGGGTTAGACCCACCGGGCCAAGAGGCCCATGTGCAAGGGCAAAACGGGCACGGCCCGCTGCAGCAGCGGGCATGACCCGCTGTGTGCAGCGGGCGGGCGCCCGCTGCATTAGCGGGCGTGGCCCGCTGCACAGCGGGCCAGCGCCCGCTGATGCAGCGGGCACGGCCCGCTGCAAGCGGGCGCAGCCCGCTGCACAGCGGGCCCGCGCCCGCTTGTGCAGCGGGCGCGGCCCGCTGCTTGCAGCGGGCCAGCGCCCGCTGCGTGCAGCGGGCACGGCCCGCTACAGCAGCGGGCGCCCGCCCGCTGCTTGCAGCGGGCGGGTGGCCCGCCCTTCCCCCCTTGGGCGGGCGCGCCCGCTAAGTCTAGCGGGCGCGCCCGCAACTTAAGTTAAAATTAGGGTTTTTGAAACCCAAATGACGGCTACGAATTTTGTGGAAATTGCTAAACTTTGAGCAATTGTTTGAGGGGTCAAACGAAGTCGAAATTCGTCACCGTCAGTTCCTACGCGTTCACCATTCCAAGCTCTTCTGATTGATAGCTTGTTTGGTGTCTAAAGTTTAGTATGTGAGGAGAATTAATTCGTTAAAGTTTGACTTTGTGAAAGGCTAACTTTAAAATTAAAATTAAGCCAAATGGCTTAATTATTTTTTTCTCTTCATGGGAATTGTCCCACATTGCCCGCAACGAGATGTTGAGTGCTCACTCCCTATATAAATAGGGGTGCACTCTCCTCGTTGAAACACACACCAGTCAACGATCGGGTAGCTCCAAATTATTGAGCAAGCTCGGTCTACGACTAAATCCCTCTCTCTAATTTCCTATTCTCTGGAGTAGTCCTAGCACGACTACGAAAGGGGTTTGGATCTGATCCGGACGTCTAAGACGCGGGTTTCTTCTCAAGTGAAACTTTCTACCGCGTGTGATCGGCTCGGAGGCGAAAGCGGCTCGGGTGGATCGGTGCGAGGGTGCGAGGCGGCTCAGGGAGATCGGGTCAACGCGGCTCGGCTACGAGGAGCTTCTCAAGACGGTGCGGTACATCTTGCCTGCTCTAGGGCCAAGATTCCGGGTATGTGGTTAAGCATTTTAGTGTAGATTTTAATAAGTCGCTTAGTGTAGATCCTTCTTGGAGTGGTCAGACCCACTCCAAGTCGGCATAGATCGGGCTGGGTTCTGGCTCCCCAGAGCCTAGCTAAAATGTTTAGCTAGAGTAGAAATTTTAGATTTCTGTTTTTCCGCTGCATTTTGTGCCTCCGTGGTCCGTCCTACTTAGGACGGATACGGATCCGAGCTCTGGGGGTCCGCCAAAACCCCAACAGTGGTATCAGAGCCACGGTTATGCTATAGATCTACTATAGCGATTTTAAAATCTTTAAAAATGCTTAGTTTTTCTCGTTCGAAATATTTTAGCTTTATGTTAATTTAGTTTCAAATTATTTTGTGTTTTTAAAAAATCGTTTTTCAACACAAAATTTTGTTGGGACGATTTAAATTTTATGCGATGATTTTAAATTGTCTCAAATGTTTTTAAAAGCTTTGTAAAATTTATTTCTATAAGATAAAATATTATTTTACAAGTATTTATATGTTTATGTAACTTTAGGGAAAATTTTATTTTTGGAAATTTGATTTTCTTAAAATTACATAAAGATTAGAAATATTAGAAAACTTTATTTGAAAGCCTTTAAATATATTTCTAATGATTTTAAAAGTGTTTAAAATTGATTTAACGGATATGTAAACTTTAAGAAATATTTTTTTTTTCATAAGATGAAATCTAAACATTTTTCTTTTATTTTACATAAATGTTTCTAAAATTTTTATGAGATATTTTATTTTAGAAATAAGGTTAAATTTTTTTTAAGGCCTAGGTTTAAAATTATTAGATAATTTTGTACGACCTAATTTTATACGATAAAATTTTTTAATGAAGGTTTTAAAATTTTAATCTTTAATTTTAAGTGTTAAAATTTAGATTTGCATGTTTTAAATATATAGATAATTTTAGAACTTGCAAATGCTCAAGTATGTCACAAAATGAACATTTTATTTATGTTGATAAATTAGTTGCTTCATTTTAATGGACTTGTAAACCTTATTAGGTTAGCCATTAAATATTTAAAATTTTATGAGATGAAATTTTAATTAGTGACATGTTATGTTTGATAAAAACAAAACAACATTGAACTTAATACCTGATTAGGGTAGTCCCTTTGTTTGTAAATTATTTCATTAAAATGTTTAAATAATGATTTTCACAAAAGACAAAATGTTGAATTGTTTTATTAAAATCCTAATAAGATTGGGGTAGTAAGTTGAACGAAGAACCTTATAGTTGATAAGGACTTAATAAAAGATGTTCAACCAATCTAAAAAAAAAATTTTGAATTTTTAGGATCCACTAGTTGATAAGGATTAACTAGTTCTTTTAATTAAAAGCCATTTAGTTGTTTGGAAAACATAAGATTGATGACAACTCCTTCAATGGATCATGATGTCGGTCAATGTGCTTGGCTAAAGTTTTTGGACCAACCTAGCTAGACTGGGTAACAAGTGGTCCTGGCTTAGTCAATTCCCTGGCCGCGTCCGCTGGACCGCAAGGAGTCGATTCATGACTATGTAAGTCCATCGACTATACCTAAGTCAATACGATAATAATCTTGTTCAAGATAAATCGTAGCCCTCCTTGTTTTAGGAGTTGGCAACTGTAAGAAACATGTTTCGGTTGTTGAGCTACACTCAAGCCGTGACATGTCAATCTTATAGAAACTGATTTCTTGATTGACATCTTAACCTGACTGAAACCGTTGTCTCATCCCTCGAGCTTCGGCGTAAGTCTAACCAAGAATGTAGTCTAAGACCTGACCCAAACCGGCGCGTCGTGCATACACCGAGCAAAGGGGCAAGTCAGGCTAGACACGAAAACAAGGGTCCGACTAGGCTAGCCATTGTGATCCGGTTGAGCACACTCATGATCACAAATGACTGGGGGTAAAAATCGATAGGGAATCATAGTAAATATGATTGACGACGAGTTCGTCTACCGACTGCAGAGTCGGACAACTTGTTGAGATACACTCAAGGTTGTCAGACTCAGGGTAGTCGGATCCCTCTCTCACAAATGTTATTTTATAATAAATTGGTTATTATCGTGGCTTTAAATAAATTTAGTGGGAGAATATAGTTTTATTAAAACCATTAAAACTATACTACGAACATTTACTAACTATAGTATCTATAAAATACAGAATGGATTCGGGACTTAGATACATGGTTGAGAAGAACGTGCTGGATGGAACGAACTACAAAGACTGGCTTAGGAACATCAAGTTGGTCCTTTCCCTAGCCGGAATAGGATACGTACTGTTCGAGGACGCTCCAGATAAGCCGGATGAAGATTCGACCCACGAGGAAAAGGAAGCCTACAAATTGTACCAGAGGGATGCGGAGAAGGCCAGGTGCCTTACTCTGGCTTCGATGACCAACGAGTTGCAGAGGAAGCATGAACATATGGATGTTCAAAGCATGCTCCTCAACGCACAAGAGTTGTATGGCAAGCGATCAAGAGCTGCCAAGTTCGAGGCCACTAGCAACCTCTGGGGCACCAAGATGGGGACGGAACCCGTACAGGATCATGTTATCAAGATGATCGGGTACGTGGAGGACGCCGCCCAATTAGGATTTGTCCTGGACAATGAAATGTCCACGGACATTATCCTAAAGTCTTTGACTCCCGATTTCAAGCCTTTTATAACTGGCTTTATAATGAACAGCCTTGAGACGGATCTTCCGGGTCTCCTCAATATGCTCCGGCAGTTTGAGGAGATTCATAAGAAACCGGCTGCACTGGTTGTTGGCTCTGCTACTTCCGACCAGCCGAAAGGCAAAGGAAAGAAGAGGCAGGTCCCACAACCTGCGAAGGCTAAGAATGGGAAGAAGAAGAACAAAGGGGCCCCGTCGAAATCTGAGTGCTTCCATTGCCACAAGATTGGCCACTGGAAGAGGAACTGCAAGATCTATCTTGCAGAGAAGAAGAAGGGGCATACTGATGCCTCCACCTCAGGTACAAATTAAAATTCAATTAAATGCAATTATTTCCATTCATGAAGTATGAGATACTTATAGACATCTGTGTACTGTATACAGGTGGCTGATAAGAACTGGAGATTGGAGAAGTACGGAGATCGGTCGGCAATTAAAGCAACAGTTGCTGCTGGGACCGCTCAAAGACTTCTGGAGACGCTGATCGCGATGGAGATGATATTTTTCTTATTTGAATAAAATGTATCATCTTTAAGGATCGAAAACAATGAATGAGTGCTTTGCACTCAAGGTTTATTTTTGATAAACAAATTAAGGTTCCTTTTATGAACCCGTTGTTTTGGAATGGATGTCTCGTTTGTTGCAATTGAAATTGAATTGGCTCAAATTCTGTGGATGTGGCTTTTCTGTGATGGTTGCGTATATTTTCGAATAATGGTGTTGAGCTTCGATAATATTGATTTTGAAGCTGACTAAATGTCTGAAGTCAATCAGTAGTTAAGTATAAGTTCCAGGGGGCGTATAAATTGTGTGCAATCACAGTAAATACGCATATCAAGTTTAACTCGTGATTATCTGCATTTAGTTGTTAAAAGAGTTAATACTAAATGTGGTTAAAGGAATTAGTACAGTGTAGAACGTTTTGATTGAACGAGTCAATGTCAAGATTCCTTAAAACGATCTTGACTTGACTCATTCGTCAAACCGAATCTGACACTTGTACATTCCATCTGAGGCACTTACTAAATGGTTATATTTTGCACATAAACCTAAATATGATTTAGATATTATGTTAAAGAAATTTGACCAGGTAATTCTTAAAGTCAGTGGGAGCAAGCTCATATACTTAGTTCCGGTTTTTCCGGACTAAGTAAAAAGGATTTTTCACTTTAATGAATCTTCTATATAAATCATTAAGTCAAAATTGTTTTGATTTAATCGCATATATATAGAGACTTAGGGTGTCAAATATGTACTTGACATATTGACACAGTAAAGTGGAGTGAGCTAGAACTGACTTACGGAAATGTTAGACCCCACATCTAAATAGTATAAGCTAACTGTTAGCTATACAAAGTTAGGAAAATTGATCCAGATCATTTTTCCAAAGGATCAACCCTGTGTGATCAAGAGATGTAATCCATTAAAATTCGTTGTAGATACTTATTAGTAGAACCACTCTTAGGTTTGCCATATCAAATGTCAAAGTGACTGATATGCTATAACGACATGAGATACCGAGATAAATAGCCTAAGTGCAAGTGGGAGATGTAGGAAGATATGTGCCCATAAGGCAATTTATCTTGATTATACGTCTTGTTCATACCGTATATGGTACGTATTATTCTAAGTATAAAGTATTTGTATTAATATACTTAGATAATATCCATAGACTTATAGTTAGGTCCTTACATATCTAGATGAGATCTCGATTGTGAGTAAGTAAGAGACCGAACAGAAACGTAAGTCTAAAACGGTTCGTGATCATAGATGTGTCGAGAACTGGATATCGACACATCGGATAGATCACTGTGTCTTCGTCTTACCTTCGGGTAATGATGATCTCATAGTCATTCGACTTGCTGAAGTCGGAGACGAGACACAGGTGCTCATTGGAGAATGAGTTCACTGAACGACCAAGTTAGAGTTATTAAATGGTTAACTTTAATGATCTGTCTTTAATAACTCTAGGGTGATGATAGGTTAGTTGATCCTTAAGACCTGAAGTCATCTGTATAAACCTGTGAACGGACGGTGTAGCTTAGACCCATGATCTAGCTTCGAGGACCAGTCCTGATGAAAGATCTTAGGTTGGGTTGCACCAGAAGCTCTCTAGGTGAGTAAGTGACTAAGATGGGATTCGTCACTTCCATTAAAGGGAAGTTAGTGTTATAGGCTCAGTACGGTCTTTATGTTAATCCTCGGCCGGGGTACGTTGCAAGTAGTACAACGTGTATACAATAAAGACCGCCGTATACTGACCAATGTTGTCTGATAGGGTTGACAGTAAACCATACCCTAGGCCAACATCAAACACAGTCTTGACGAAGGGATTTTAGCTAACGGAATTCATCTCTGACACAGCCAATGCAAACCCTATGACACTTTTGTCAAAGGGTCGATCACGTTATGATGACTCTGAAACAGGGACGACAGCTACTGCTCGTAGTGACCGTCGTCTAGGGGTTTCGAGCCCCAACCTGTAGTAAGGTCAGGCTGTAGGGTCTCACACCGAGTAGTACTCGTGTCTTAGTAATAGGAATATAGAATAGAGAGAAATATCATTTGATGATATTCACAAGTTGAGTTGTGAAAGTTAGTCGCAATAGCAATAGGGACACAACGTTGCATTAGATGCTAACGTTAACTAAACGTGTTGTAAATTAGTTACGACGAATTTAGTAGGAACAAACTTGTTGGAAAGGGTTACCTGGATGACGGGATCGTCCCGGTCTAAACACAGGTTCAAACCGTGTCCAAATCGGAGCTCAAACGAGCCCAGAAACGCAGAAAGAGTTCAAGGGGAAGTGGGTTAGACCCACCGGGCCAAGAGGCCCATGTGCAAGGGCAAAACGGGCACGGCCCGCTGCAGCAGCGGGCATGACCCGCTGTGTGCAGCGGGCGGGCGCCCGCTGCATTAGCGGGCGTGGCCCGCTGCACAGCGGGCCAGCGCCCGCTGATGCAGCGGGCACGGCCCGCTGCAAGCGGGCGCAGCCCGCTGCACAGCGGGCCCGCGCCCGCTTGTGCAGCGGGCGCGGCCCGCTGCTTGCAGCGGGCCAGCGCCCGCTGCGTGCAGCGGGCGCCCGCCCGCTGCTTGCAGCGGGCGGGTGGCCCGCCCTTCCCCCCTTGGGCGGGCGCGCCCGCTAAGTCTAGCGGGCGCGCCCGCAACTTAAGTTAAAATTAGGGTTTTTGAAACCCAAATGACGGCTACGAATTTTGTGGAAATTGCTAAACTTTGAGCAATTGTTTGAGGGGTCAAACGAAGTCGAAATTCGTCACCGTCAGTTCCTACGCGTTCACCATTCCAAGCTCTTCTGATTGATAGCTTGTTTGGTGTCTAAAGTTTAGTATGTGAGGAGAATTAATTCGTTAAAGTTTGACTTTGTGAAAGGCTAACTTTAAAATTAAAATTAAGCCAAATGGCTTAATTATTTTTTTCTCTTCATGGGAATTGTCCCACATTGCCCGCAACGAGATGTTGAGTGCTCACTCCCTATATAAATAGGGGTGCACTCTCCTCGTTGAAACACACACCAGTCAACGATCGGGTAGCTCCAAATTATTGAGCAAGCTCGGTCTACGACTAAATCTCTCTCTCTAATTTCCTATTCTCTGGAGTAGTCCTAGCACGACTACGAAAGGGGTTTGGATCTGATCCGGACGTCTAAGACGCGGGTTTCTTCTCAAGTGAAACTTTCTACCGCGTGTGATCGGCTCGGAGGCGAAAGCGGCTCGGGTGGATCGGTGCGAGGGTGCGAGGTGGCTCAGGGAGATCGGGTCAACGCGGCTCGGCTACGAGGAGCTTCTCAAGACGGTGCGGTACATCTTGCCTGCTCCAGGGCCAAGATTCCGGGTATGTGGTTAAGCATTTTAGTGTAGATTTTAATAAGTCGCTTAGTGTAGATCCTTCTTGGAGTGGTCAGACCCACTCCAAGTCGGCATAGATCGGGCTGGGTTCTGGCTCCCCAGAGCCTAGCTAAAATGTTTAGCTAGAGTAGAAATTTTAGATTTCTGTTTTTCCGCTGCATTTTGTGCCTCCGTGGTCCGTCCGACTTAGGACGGATACGGATCCGAGCTCTGGGGGTCCGCCAAAACCCCAACACCAAGTTCTCGTTGCTCCCCTGAGGGTCGAATAAAAGCCCCTGCAGAGCAGGGTATCATCGGCTCCCTGGAAGGACATGTCCCCCTCATAGTCCATCACATGGTTCCCCGTATCTCCTATCCCGTCGTATTTCCCCAGCGTCAGGATCTTGAATCGAGAGGGGACCCACGCGTCGGTTATTCTCCGCGACAGGGGGTACCGGTCTCTGTGGATGCCTCCAGGGGTTCGACACGCGCCTACCTCAGGCTCGTTCGGTTGTGGAGGTGGCACAGGTGCTGGCTGGGCTGGCTCAACGGCCTTCGCCACACTGGGGGTGGGGCTGGTCCGGCGTTCCCGGCTCCTCCGGCGGGAGCTTCTGCTTAGCCGTGATTGGTCCCTCGAGTGGTGCCGATCACTTCTTCTGCGGTGGTGTGACCACGGCCGACAAGACGATGCGGTCACCGATTCATCCCCTGTGTATTCGGTACCCCTCCTGCTCCTTTCGCGATGAGAGGAAGAGGCGCGCGATCTCGCCTGGTTGAAGCCGGGTAGTGTGAACCGACGCTCTGTGTTCGGTCTTCGGTTTCCGTGGTCAGCGACCACAGCCGGACCGCAGGAGCGGGGGGCCCCCCTCCCAACGATGGTCGTCGCCCAATACGTCTCCGTTGGCTGGCGTGGCGCCGATGAGCTGATGTACCGTCGCGACCAGCGTTTGAATGTTCGCGTTGGTCTCTTGGGCCAGGGTACGGAGCTGCCCCTGCGTGGCCAGCTCGGAATCGCCAGTCTCTTCGGCCGAGGGGGCGTGGTGATTGCCGTTGGGTGCGCCCTCAAGGTTGATGTTGGATGCGCCATTTCCCTCCTCCGGGATGGGGGGCATGCGTCTCCTCCCGTTGCAGGCGCGTGCCATTGCAGGTGTGGTTTGTTTTTTTCGTGGGATAGTTCGTTTCCCACAGACGGTGCCAGATGTTTCAGATTGTTTTCTCACTACAAAATCGTTGACCGTGGACTGCCCGGTCAACGTGGTCAAGGGGCCGATTTGGGTCCCTTGGGTGCGTCGAGCACGTGTAGACGTGACGCGAATCGGAGATGCAGTCGACGCAGAGCACATCAGCTAGGCCGGGTCTGGATCCTCGGCCTCAAGGGAGCTGAGGGGAAGCCTCGGCCCGGTGTGTGTGCTCGGCCTCGGACGGTCGGGCGTCGATGGGAAGCCTCGGCGCCTTGGCTTGGCGTGCGATCGACGCGGAGCCGAGGGGAAGCCTCGGCTCAGATGGGTGCGCTCGGCCTCGGTCGGTCGGACGACGAGGGGTAGCCTCGGTCGCCTCACTTGACGCGCTGCTGGCGTGGGGCCGAGGGGAAGCCTCGGTGCTTGGATCCAACGTCTTCCTGAACAGACGAGAACACTCGTCAGGGGGGCCGGACCTTGGATCCGACCAAATCCCCTCCGATGCCTAAGTCAGATGATGATCTGAGAGAGGGGGCTTGGCGGGGACGGTTCGACTCGAGAGGAGATCGGAACGACGTCCTCCGGCGCGAGCGGGGGGAAGGAGATGAAGTGGGGAACTAGGTCGTTGATGGAGTACCTTAGATTTTGTTACCTGAGATGTGGTCCTTTGTCCAGTTGTCCTCCTAGCCCTTTTATAGGCCTCTCGTAGCGACCACCCGTGACTCACGTCCCTCGTCCGCCCCCAATCGTGCCCCCTCAATCCGCCTCCCACTCGCCCCTCTCCGCGTCGTAAATCACGTCTCGCCAGCACCTCCCCGTAATGGCCATTAAGGGGTAGCGGGTCTGGGGGAGCGGTTATCCCTGGAGTGGTCGAGCGGATCGCACGCTTCCGGGGTCGGGCTGGATCGGCGTTCGGGGCTCCCTTGTGGGCCACGTCAGGTGGGCTTGGACTCGCTAGTGGGCTCTCGATCGATGGTCGGGTCTCTGGGCCCTCTTTATTTGGGCCTCCGCAAAATAGACGTATCACTTCGGTTTATACTGGCCATAAGGCCCCCTCTTATCTTCGAGCTACTTTTGAGACTTTCGATTTCGTTTGTAATAATTAAACCGCTGCTTTGTACCTGGGCTGTAATAAATGTAACTCTTTGTCGGTGTTGTTATTTAGGGAATCTGGATATGGTGTATACTAGATACTTATCGTAGCTGACTCAAAAGAGAAACGAAAAAAACTCGCTATCTTTTGGCTTAGCTACGAGCGGGCTTGTCCCGTCTCGCTTCCTACTATTTTGGGAAGCAGGGCGTGAAACTTCGCAAGATAAAGCATAGGGATGATGGCTCAATAGAAAGATGTAAGGCTCGCCTAGCTACGAAGGGGTACACACAACATGAAAGGATTGGATACGAATAGACTTTCTCACATGTTGTACTCTTTATCTCAATTCACTTAATTCTAGCTATAGTTGCAAGTTTAGACCTGGAATTACATCAAATAGATTTAAAAACCGTGTTTCTTACTGGAGAATTAGATGAAGAGATCTATATGGATTAACATATGGGGTTTGTTAAAGAATGCTACGAACATAAGGTTTGTAGACTTTTGAAGTCTATCTATGCCGTTAACCAATCCTCAAGGCTGGGGTATGTTCATTTTCATAATGTAATCATGTCAAATGATTTCAGTATGATTGATGAAGATCATTGCATTTATACCAAGCGGTATAATAATAAGTTTGTAATTATGTCACTATACATAGACGACATACTTATATCTCGAAATGATAAGGAGTATTTGTTTGAAGTTAAAGCTTAGTTTTTATCCAACTTTGAATTGAAAGACATGGGTGAAGCCGCATATATTCTTGGGGTTAATAACTTAAGAGATTGTTCAAAGAAGCTCTTATCTCTTTCACAAGAGAGTTACATAAGAAAATTACTTGAACGATTCAATATGCAAAATAGCAAGTGTTTTGACACTCCTATCAATAAAGATAAGGCATCAAGTCAAAGTTAATGTCTTAAGACTGAAGAGGAGAATGACCTAATGAGCAAGGTTCATTACGCCAGTGCATTTGGTAGTATTATGTACACGATGATGTGTATAAGACCAGACATCTAATTTGCAGTTAGAATGATTAGTAGATACCAACCCAACCCTAGCCAAGCACATTGGAAGGCAGTCAAAAGAACTTTGAGATATCTAAAGGAGACTGCTGATTATGCACTCTGCTATCAAGAAAGTGATCTGCAACTGAAGGGTTACACTGATGCAGATTAGGGAGGCGACCTCGAAGAGATGAAGTTTACCTCTGGATATGTCTTCTTACTTAAACATGGTGTTATATCATGGAGTAGTAAGAAGCAACATGCATAGCCCTATCCAAGATGGAAGCAGCGTTTGTGACATTCTTTGCGGCAGCCCAAGAGGCTGCCTATTTGAGAGGTTCTAGGATCATTTAATTTTCGCAAGTGATTCTAACCTAGTTCTAGTTAACTGTGATAGTCAGCCGGTAATTGCATATACAAAGGATCCAAAGTACCATTACAAAACCAAATGGATAGACATCAAGTACAAATTTGCTAAGAAGATGGTTGAACTTAAGGAAATAAATATGAAGTACATATCTACGCGGGATATGATTACAGATCTGCTTACTAAGCCTATTCCTAGAAACGTGTTCTGGGACAAACAATATATTTTTGTATGACATATTATTCACATTTGAAGTCGAGATTTCAATATGTTTGATGTCATTGTCATTAATTACTTGTAACGAAGATAAACACAAATGTTTTTATAATGCAACAACGTGTTATTTGCACAAAGACTTCAAGCCTTCTCAATCCCGTCGTCGGATCCTCATTGCTTGCTCCTTCTTGGGAAATTATTGTGGTGGAATTGTGTAATCTGAAACCAAAGCCATCGAATAAGAATTGATTGTTCAAGTAGCATGTCATAAAATAGACAAGTTCAATTATCTTAAAAACATATGCACAATTGCCAACTAGCAATTGCTCAGAGCTTTCTCTTTAGCTAGCGGATACACATTGTTTTGTATGTTTTAATACCATATTATCAAAAGTGTTTAACTTATATTAATGATTATCATCATAGTGTAATAATGTTATGCTGGGATTAAAGAGGCTCAACTTACTTCCACATTTTGTTCCACTCTCAAGGGCCTTGCCGCATGCACGTGCAATATAAAAGGCTTTCTCAATGCTGATTTTTTCGCGACGGCTGGTATCACATGCTCGCATGCGTAAGTGATATTCACACGCTTGATGGCGTTGCAGCATTGGGCCGATGGCTCGATTTTGGGCCCTTGGATTTGAACGAAATCCTTACAATTGGCATGCAGATCCCTGAGACTCGCTTTTCCTTCGATATCACTTAGCGTAGGATTGCTAGACTCAATGGCTCCAACAACAGCAAAAGACACAAGCAAGCAGATCATGCCAATCTTTGCCATCATCTTTTCTTTTTCTTTATCTCTTTTATTGTGATAAATTTGTAGTCACAATTTTACCATCAAGGTGACCATGAACATAGCATTTATATAGTCATTGGAATTTATCGAAGGAGGCTAAGTTAAATAAACACATTAAAAACAAGAAACATAATAAAATCAAGAATAATAAACGTATTCTTTAAAATGTTATATATATATATATATATATATATATATATATATATATTGACAGGTAAAAGTTAGCTTTATTAATATACAAATGTACAACCACACCCACACTAACCAGTAGCACTAGCAATCTAAAAAGGAATGGGGAGAGGGCACAAGCGCCTTCACCCACTACCGATTCAAATAACAAGTCTACCAGTTAGAACCAATACAACCAAACAATACTCAACAGTACTACTAGAAAGCAAGACCCCAATTGGCGAAGGGGGACTTATCAACTACATCATCAACATCTAAGCTACAGAGGGCTATCCTGACATCAGACGCGATTTCCTCAAACAGTGATACTTTGGAAGTAACCTTCTCCTTAAAAATCCGCCTATTCCGCTCTTTCCATATATGCCAGACTAAGGAAGACAAAATCAGTTTAGCCAAGATGCACAGCGGATCTTTCTTCTTGTAAGAGGAGAGAATAAGATCACATACTCCAGAGAGTGAGGTAGGAACCTGAGAAGTGATACCTAGCTTGAGAAGGCTCCTGGCAACAATGTATCTTGTAAAGTCACATTCAAAAAAGAGATGGCCACTGCTCTCCTCCACATTCCCAGAGCATAGGACACAAGTAACATCCGGAACAGTGCTCCACTTTTGCAACCGGTCCTTAGTCAACAACTTCCCCTTAAGTGCGCGAAGCAAGGCAATTGAAAATTTGGGGACATGTAGATTGAACCACACAGCTTCCACGTATTGAAAAGCCGGCCTATGAATACGAGCAGCCTCCCATATATCACGTAACCTAGCCTTTTGACCGGCCACCCAGGACCATTCATCCGGCTCATCACTAATGGTAACATGCTGTAGAGGGTTCACACAACCCTGAATGGCCGGAACTTGGTTCCAGGAGGTCCCTGTCCAGAAATCTCCAACACAAGTACGTTCAGAACCTGGAAGGGGGTCTTGTAGGAGAAATAAGGGCCCCAAAGGGTGCCAGTTGTCATACCAGAAGGAAGTAGATTTACCATCCTTAATAGTACGTTTAATGAGTCGCTGAGATAGATTACGGCTCTGTAGAATGAACTTCCAAGATCCCGAGTTAGAAGGGGCAGATTTGGCAGTGTAAAACCCCTTATCAATTGCAACATAGTGGCGCCTCATGTAGCTAGCCCAAATGCCTTTATTAGAGAGTACTCTCCAGGTCAAACGCACTCCTGAAGAGTCATTCAAGTCCGAAAGGAGCCTAAGCCCCAACCCCCCCTCCTTTTTGGTAGTGCACATATCCTTCCAGGCCCAAGTCTTATTCTTACCCCAAATGAAGGTCCTGCACATAGAATTAATTGATCTGATGACAGATAATGGAAGCCTGTAAGCCTGCATCCAGAAAGCCACCATATCATAGATGACGGAACGGACCAATTCAACTTTCCCAGAAATAGAGAGGAGAGAAGATGACCATCCTAGGAGCCTTTTCCTGCATTTGTCCACTAATCGAGAAAACATGGATGCTCTAGGGTAATTCGACGAAAGGGGGAGGCCCAAATAAGTTGTAAAAGAGTTTACCATTTTAATACCCAAGAGCTCAGCTAAACCTCGAGCATTCCGTACCCCCTTACTGAAGATTGCGGAGCTTTTATCAAGATTAACATGAAGGCCCGACAAAAGTTTAAAGTAGTCCAGTACTTCCATAAGCCCATAAAGAGAATGATAATTGGCACGGCAGAATACTAAAAGGTCGTCAGCAAAAAGTAAATGAGAGATTGAACCAGACCTTTTCATGGGCTGGATAGCCCCAGATGATTCTGCCACAGACATGAGAAGGGAGAAAGCTTCCATAGCTAGAACAAACAAGTACGAGGATATAGGGTCACCCTGACGTAGCCCTCTATTGGAGTCAAAGTAACCTTCAGGGGAGCCATCCACTAAGACAGAGAACCTGGGAGTACTAATACATTGGGAAATCCAGGATATAAAGGTATGTTTAAATCCCATCTGATGGAGAAGAAAGAGGACAAACTCCCTATTCACACTGTCAAAAGCCTTCCGAAGATCAAGTTTGATACAGGTTTTGGACCCCATTGGGTTGCTAAAATCACGAATCTGTTCATGGGCCAGGAGGGAGCAGTCCGCCAACAGCCTTTCCTTAAGGAAAGCTGCCTGATTGGGAGAAACCAGGTCTGAAATAACGTGTCTCAATCTGTTGCAAATTATCTTGCTGATAATTTTATAAAGCACGTTGCAGCAAGCTATTGGCCTATAGTCACCCAGATCAGAGGCATTTGCATTCTTTGGAACCATAGTCAAGAATGCGTGATTAATAGATGGGGGCATCATACCTGATCTGAAGAATGAAGAGATCCCTGATATAACATCAGAGCCTATAACGTCCCAATTAGACTGAAAGAAGTGGCCATTGAAGCCGTCAGGCCCAGGGGCTTTGTCCTTACCAATCTGGAATACTGCCGATTTAATTTCAGAAGGAGAAACTGGCAATTCCAACCAACATGCCGCCTCCTCAGTAAGCTTCCTTTTAGGAATGATATTAGGGAATACAGTCCAGTATTCCTCCTGGTGGTATAGCCTTTGATAATATTGGGCGGCTTCCTTCCGCAAGTTGACCCTGTCTGAAATCAATTGTCCTTGTGAAGAAATAAGGTGATGTATGTTGTTGTGCCCATACCGCGCCTTCAATGAAGTATAGAAAAATTTTGAATTCCTGTCTCCCAGGGTTAGCCAGTTTTGCCTACTCTTTTGTCTCAGATCTTCTTCCTCCGCCCTAAGTGCAATTCCAAGCCTCTGAGTTGCCAAGATTTCCTGCTTCTGAATAACCGGATCGGAACAGAGCATAGGATTGGACCGAATAAAAGCAAGCTGGGCGCGGCACTTGTTGACATCAAGCAAGCTTAAATGCTCCCTGGACCAAGCTTTTAAAACAGGCTTAAGGGATTTAAGCCTCCATTGTAACAAGCTTAGGGAGGGGAAACCCTGCCTGGAACCAATAGAACTTCAGCCAGCATCATAATGGTTGGAAATAAGCTCTTTGTAGCCTGGGAAGGAGCACCATGAGTTAAAGAAACGAAATGGTATAGGTTTAGATCTGACCTTGGGGAGAAGATGTAGAAGTAATGCAGAGTGATCACTCGTGCCCGAAGGAAGATATTCATAATAGGAGTGGGGAAGCGCAGATAAACAGTCGGTGTTGCATAGGATGCGATCCAGCCTAGCTGAAATACGCCTTAACCCAATACGATTATTGCTCCAGCTGAGAGAGGGGCCAGTACTCTTCATATCAAGAAGCTTACAAGAGCCAATACAAGAATTGAAGGAGTTCATAGCCATATCATCCACATGACGACCACCCTGCTTTTCGTGAGTGAACTAACACAGTTGAAATCACCCCCCACCAACCATGGGATGGAATTAAAAGAGGAACAATCAGCTACCAGATTGCTCCAAAGAGAGGCTCTAGAAGTAGCCAAATTGAACCCGTAAACAGCAGTTAGGCCCATCACAAATCCCGCCGAATTGGCGATTCTAATAGAAATATGTTGAGCAGATGCAGCAATCAGTGTGCTACTCCATATAGTCTTATTGAAATAGATAACAATACGACCCCCCTTATGATGATCTCTATTATCCACCAGATCCCAATCATTATCAAAACAACCGGTAATACGATTTGCATTGCATACTTCCACTTTAGTTTCAAGCAAACAAACAATAGATGGACGGAGCTTACGCATGGAATGCCTCAGATCCGCCCGCCTAGTAGAATTATTGAGGCCTCTAGTATTCCAAAAGTAGACAGACATTAGGCACGATGAGAAAAAGGGGGTGGCAGCTGCGCCACTCTAGCACTACGGCGAACCGAAGAAGGGGAAGGAGGATTGGACTTAGCAATTACCCTTGATTTACTAAGGTCTTGATGCAATTCCTGCCAGAGGGGATTCAACATAGTAGGGTTCGGTGGAGGGTCCGGGTGGCCTGCCGTGACCTCCTCCCCTCCCGGAGACACGATGGCCACACAAGAAGCACTACTAGCTGGCTGGGCCTTACACACAATGGGCCTTTCTACAGCCTGAGAGATAGAAGAAGTATTCTGGGAAACAAGTGCATTAACCTCCACAGTAGGGCGAACCAATGTAGAGACCGACCTGTTAGCCTCCTTTGACATGCCCACTACCGCATCAGTCCCAGATTTGGGACCAGACTGAAGGCAAATAATGGAATGTACCATCCAGATAACCCGCTTCCATAGGCCTCGTGCATCACGAGATGAGGGAGAAGGATCAGCGCAAACTGCAGCCGACCCCCCTAGGCCGCTAGGCTCTCCAACCTCAAAGCACTGAGCTCTGGGAACTTGCGTTGCATCTAACTTGGTGTTAATATCTGCTAGAATATTTTGGGTCTCAACAGCTCCGGGAGACTTCTCAAACACACCCTCCTGGCCCGGGGCCGCATCCATTGGGCACTGACTGAGGACATGGCCAAAGCAAGCACAAACATCACATCTGGGTGGCTCTCCCTCATACTTGACATCAATAGATATTGTAGAAAGATCATCTAGTTCAATATCAACAGTTTTCTTCAACCTGCTTTCCGCATTAACCTCGACCAAACAACGTGCATAAGAAATCCTCTCCAGCTTAGAGGTAGCATTGTCCAAACATAGGGGTGTACCAATCACACTAGCAATACGATTCAAAATATCGATAGTCCACATTGAGAGAGGCAAATTATGGAGTTGGACCCACACCGGGACAGCAGTCAGGATATCCCTAGTATGACGGGTAGTAGGGGACCAGTTTTGGAGCACTACTAGCCGTCCATCAAATAACCAGGGCCCACCGTGAAGAATCATATCACGGTCTTCTGAATTCTCAAATTTGAAATAGAAGTAACCATTTTCGCGAGAGAAAATGCGAAGGCCACCCTTAATTCTCCATAAACAATCAGTCCAGGCCTTGATTTGGCTAAAATATGGCACATCCCCTAGTACATAACCAACAAGCGTATTCTGCCATCTAACAGCCCCCTCAAGAATCAAGTTTTCAGGAATTTTTGCCTTAGCAACACCATCAACACCAATAGTGGGGGGCACATAACTCATCACCAACGGATCAGCGTATTTACGCCGAGAAGAACAAATATCGGACCAAGAACGCTTACCTTCGCCAGGGATGATCTGGAAAGGAGCAGTAGGCCGTGCCGGCCTCTTCAGTAGGCCATCAATCAAGGTAGAGGCATTATACGAATTCCTCCCAGGCCCTGATCTCGCCCTCCGATCAGGTACAAATCCCTGTTGATTCGCCTGGAAACGGCCTCCAGCAGCCCCACGAACACCAGCCTTGGATTGTTGCCCATGATCTCCAGATCTCCCCCCGGCCAAACGATTGCTCCGCCGGGAAGTAACCCTCAGCCAGCCGGAGTCGAGATCCCCTGGACGTCGAGGATCAACGCCTGAACCGTGCTCAGGCGAACGGAAAACATTCGGCGGCCTAGGGTTGGCCGCCGCCTTACCCTCTCGCTCTCTCATTTTTTTTAAATGGGGGCAATGTTATTAGAATGGCAGGTCGATTGCCAAAGGCAAGGTGGCTGGGACTTTGTTTTCCCGTCTTTGAGGTCTAAGGTTTGAGCCTTGATAATGTTAAAAACTATCTTTTGTTTTATATATATATATATATATATATATATATATATATATATATAGGAAAATTTTCAAATGAGAACATTTCGCACCGTGCGAAAATGTTTTTATCTTTTTTTTGAAATTTTTTTTTTCAAAAATTCTTTTTTCCACCCTCATTATATGTTGTTATACCCCCCTCAAAAAATAATGGTTGAGAAATAATATCATTTGGCCTTCGATCAAGCCATTTCATCAAATTCGCACGTTTTGAGACCGTTAAATTTGTAACGGGTGGATGGGTGCTCTAATGCCCAACGGGTTCACCCATTATTTTCCCTGGGGTATATAATTGTATGGATTAAACATCAAAAAAAGAATTTTTGAAAAAAAAAATTTCAAAAAAATAAAAAAAAAGTTTTCGCACGGGATTTTTCGCACACGAAGATTGCCCTATATATATATATATATATATATATATATATATATATATATATATATATATATATATATATATATATATATAATATGGAATTCAATTTTCACTTATTATTTTGGGGTTATCGTCTTGATAAAATCATACTTTGTTTTCCAATCTTTTACACGATTAATGGTTCTTATTAAGTGACATATAACAAATATATTATCTACATTGATCAACCTCTAATTAATTTCATTTACTCAAGCGTCATCCGAAAACTTATCAATGTGCAATAAACCTTCACTTCTACATGGATCAACTTGAAATTATTAATACCTTCAAATCATTATAGTTAAATATACAACTTTTAATTTTCTTTATTTTCCAGCTTTTAGTGCTCCGATGGATAGCTGGCTTCTCCGTGTTCAGGGTTAAGCGATCAGGACGGGTGAACCCATCAAGTTTTCAATGTTAGGGCTGAATCTAAATTATTTTAAGAAAACCATCGCTAATAATCTAGATTAATCATGTCAAATCAATGAGAATTAATCTGAAACTTAAATACGAAATCGTACCTGAATCCATAGCGCTTACATATTCAGATTGTGTGGTTGGCCTTCCAGATCTACACAACTCTTTGAGGGAAATCCTTTAGCATTTATCCGGCTCTAATCTGTAGATGGGATGCAGAAAAGATGGCTCTTCGTCCGTGTGATCTGGGGACCATGACCACCATATTTATAGGCAAAAAGTCCTCATGCACTTAGAGTTTCTGATTAGCCCATGGTAAAACAGAAAGCCCAACAAGTCTTTTTAATAATTTGTTTAAATGAAACTAATGCTTGGAAACCCATATGAGTAATCCTCACTGACAGACATTGTATTGTGTTTTTTTAATGCAATATCTGTCATATCCCGAGGGTGAGTTTACGGACCCCCCACTGAGTTACATGAGTTCGTTGAGGGGCGAGACTTCCCAGAGGACTAGAAGGTTGTTGCTCGTTTTTCTTTTGCCATGTATTATTATTATTAATCGCATATACTTCGGTTTATACTGGCCATAAGGCCCCCTCTTATCTTCGAGCTACTTTTGAGACTTTCGATTTCGTTTGTAATAATTAAACCGCTGCTTTGTACCTGGGTTGTAATAAATGTAACTCTTTGTCGGTGTTGTTATTTAGGGAATCTGGATATGGTGTATACTAGATACTTATCGTAGCTGACTCAAAAGAGAAACGAAAAAAACTCCCTATCTTTTGACTTAGCTACGAGCGGGCTTGTCCCATCTCGCTTCCTACTTTTTTGGGAAGCAGGGCGTGAAACTTCGCAAGATAAAGCATAGGGATGATGGCTCAATAGAAAGATGTAAGGCTCGCCTAGCTGTGAAGGGGTACACACAACAGGAAAGGATTGGATACGAATAGACTTTCTCACATGTTGTACTCTTTATCTCAATTCACTTAATTCTAGCTATAGTTGCAAGTTTAGACCTGGAATTACATCAAATAGATTTAAAAACTGTGTTTCTTACTGGAGAATTAGATGAAGAGATCTATATGGATTAACATATGGGGTTTGTTAAAGAATGCTTCGAACATAAGGTTTGTAGACTTTTGAAGTCTATCTATGCCGTTAACCAATCCTCAAGGCTGGGGTATGTTCATTTTCATAATGTAATCATGTCAAATGATTTCAGTATGATTGATGAAGATTATTGCATTTATACCAAGCGGTATAATAATAAGTTTGTAATTATGTCACTATACATAGACGACATACTTATATCTCGAAATGATAAGGAGTATTTGTTTGAAGTCAAAGCTTAGTTTTTATCCAACTTTGAATTGAAAGACATGGGTGAAGCCGCATATATTCTTGGGGTTAATAACTTAAGAGATTGTTCAAAGAAGCTCTTATCTCTTTCACAAGAGAGTTACATAAGAAAATTACTTGAACGATTCAATATGCAAAATAGCAAGTGTTTTGACACTCCTATCAATAAAGATAAGGCATCAAGTCAAAGTTAATGTCTTAAGACTGAAGAGGAGAATGACCTAATGAGCATGGTTCATTACGCCAGTGCATTTGGTAGTATTATGTACACGATGACGTGTATAAGACCAGACATCTAATTTGCAGTTGGAATGATTAGTAGATACCAACCCAACCCTAGCCAAGCACATTATAAGGCAGTCAAAAGAACTTTGAGATATCTAAAGGAGACTGCTGATTATGCACTCTGCTATCAAGAAAGTGATCTGCAACTGAAGGGTTACACTGATGCAGATTAGGGAGGCGACCTCGAAGAGATGAAGTTTACCTCTGGATATGTCTTCTTACTTAAACATGGTGTTATATCATGGAGTAGTAAGAAGCAACATGCATAGCCCTATCCAAGATGGAAGCAGAGTTTGTGACATTCTCTGCGGCAGCCCAAGAGGCTGCCTATTTGAGAGGTTCTTGGATCATTTAATTTTCGCAAGTGATTCTAACGTAGTTCTAGTTAACTGTGATAGTCAGACGGTAATTGCATATACAAAGGATCCAAAGTACCATTACAAAACCAAATGGATAGACATCAAGTACAAATTTGCTAAGAAGATGGTTGAACTTAAGGAAATAAATATGAAGTACATATCTACGCGGGATATGATTGCAGATCTGCTTACTAAGCCTATTCCTAGAAACGTGTTCTGGGACAAACATTATATTTTTGTATGACATATTATTCACATTTGAAGTCGAGATTTCAACATGTTTGATGTCATTGTCATTAATTACTTGTAACGAAGATAAACACAAATGTTTTTATATTGCAACAACGTGTTATTTGCACAAAGACTTCAAGCCTTCTCAATCCCGTCGCCGGATCCTCATTGCTTGCTCCTTCTTGGGAAATTATTGTGGTGGAATTGTGTAATCTGAAACCAAAGCCATCGAATAAGAATTGATTGTTCAAGTAGCATTTCATAAAATAGACAAGTTCAATTATCTTAAAAACATATGCACAATTGCCAACTAGCAATTGCTCAGAGCTTTCTCTTTAGCTAGCGGATACACATTGTTTTGTATGTTTTAATACCATATTATCAAAAGTGTTTAACTTATATTAATGATTATCATCATAGTGTAATAATGTTATGTTGGGATTAAAGAGACTCAACTTACTTCCACATTTTGTTCCACTCTCAAGGGCCTTGCCGCATGCACGTGCAATATAAAAGGCTTTCTCAATGCTGATTTTTTTCGCGACGGCTGGAATCACATGCTCGCATGCGTAAGTGATATTCACACGCTTGATGGCGTTGCAGCATTGGGCCGATGGCTCGATTTTGGGCCCTTGGATTTGAACGAAATCCTTACAATTGGCATGCAGATCCCTGAGACTCGCTTTTCCTTCGATATCACTTAGCGTAGGATTGCTAGACTCAATGGCTCCAACAACAGCAAAAGACACAAGCAAGGAGATCATGCTAATCTTTGCCATCATCTTTTCTTTTTCTTTATCTCTTTTATTGTGATAAATTTGTAGTCACAATTTTACCATCAAGGTGACCATGAACATAGCATTTATATAGTCATGGGAATTTATCGAAGGAGGCTAAGTTAAATAAACACATTAAAAACAAGAAACATAATAAAATCAAGAATAATAAACGCATTCTTTAAAATGTTATATATATATATATATATATAAAATATGGAATTCAATTTTCACTTATTATTTTGGGGTTATCGTCTTGATAAAATCATACTTTGTTTTCCAATCTTTTACACGATTAATGGTTCTTATTAAGTGACATATAACAAATATATTATCTACATTGATCAACCTCTAATTAATTTCATTTACTCAAGCGTCATCCGAAAACTTATCAATGTGCAATAAACCTTCACTTCTACATGGATCAACTTGAAATTATTAATACCTTCAAATCATTATAGTTAAATATACAACTTTTAATTTTCTTTATTTTCCAGCTTTTAGTGCTCCGATAGATAGCTAGCTTCTCCGTGTTCAGGGTTAAGCGATCAGGACGGGTGAACCCATCAAGTTTTCAATGTTAGGGCTGAATCTAAATTATTTTAAGAAAACCATCGCTAATAATCTAGATTAATCATGTCAAATCAATGAGAATTAATCTGAAACTTAAATACGAAATCGTACCTGAATCCATAGCGCTTACATATTCAGATTGTGTGGTTGGCCTTCCAGATCTACACAACTCTTTGAGAGAAATCCTTTAGCATTTATCCGGCTCTAATCTGTAGATGGGATGCAGAAAAGATGGCTCTTCGTCCGTGTGATCTGGGGACCATGACCACCATATTTATAGGCAAAAAGTCCTCATGCACTTAGAGTTTCTGATTAGCCCATGGTAAAACAGAAAGCCCAACAAGTCTTTTTAATAATTTGTTTAAATGAAACTAATGCTTGGAAACCCATATGAGTAATCCTCACTGACAGACATTGTATTGTGTTTTTTTAATGCAATATCTGTCATATCCCGAGGGTGAGTTTACGGACCCCTCACTGAGTTACACGAATTCGTTGAGGGGCGAGACTTCCCAGAGGACTAGAAGGTTGTTGCTCGTTTTATTTTTGCCATGTATTATTATTATTAATCGCATATACTTCGGTTTATACTGGCCATAAGGCCCCCTCTTATCTTTGAGCTACTTTTGAGACTTTCGATTTCGTTTGTAATAATTAAACCGATGCTTTGTACCTGGGTTGTAATAAATGTAACTCTTTGTCGGTGTTATTATTTAGGGAATCTGGATATGGTGTATACTAGATACTTATCGTAGCTGACTCAAAAGAGAAACGAAAAAAACTCGATATCTTTTGACTTAGCTACGAGCGGGCTTGTCCCGTCTCGCTTCCTACTATTTTGGGAAGCAGGGCGTGAAACTTTGCAAGATAAAGCATAGGGATGATGGCTCAATAGAAAGATGTAAGGCTCGCCTAGCTGCGAAGGGGTACACACAACAGGAAAGGATTGGATACGAATAGACTTTCTCACATGTTGTACTCTTTATCTCAATTCACTTAATTCTAGCTATAGTTGCAAGTTTAGACCTGGAATTACATCAAATAGATTTAAAAACTGTGTTTCTTACTGGAGAATTAGATGAAGAGATCTATATGGATTAACATATGGGGTTTGTTAAAGAATGCTACGAACATAAGGTTTGTAGACTTTTGAAGTCTATCTATGCCATTAACCAATCCTCAAGGCTGGGGTATGTTCATTTTCATAATGTAATCATGTCAAATGATTTCAGTATGATTGATGAAGATCATTGCATTTATACCAAGCGGTATAATAATAAGTTTGTAATTATGTCACTATACATAGACGACATACTTATATCTCGAAATGATAAGGAGTATTTGTTTGAAGTCAAAGCTTAGTTTTTATCCAACTTTGAATTGAAAGACATGGGTGAATCCGCATATATTCTTGGGGTTAATAACTTAAGAGATTGTTCAAAGAAGCTCTTATCTCTTTCACAAGAGACTTACATAAGAAAATTACTTGAACGATTCAATATGCAAAATAGCAAGTGTTTTGACACTCCTATCAATAATGATAAGGCATCAAGTCAAAGTTAATGTCTTAAGACTGAAGAGGAGAATGACCTAATGAGCAAGGTTCATTACGCCAGTGCATTTGGTAGTATTATGTACACGATGATGTGTATAAGACCAGACATCTAATTTGCAGTTGGAATGGTTAGTAGATACCAACCCAACCCTAGCCAAGCACATTGGAAGGCAGTCAAAAGAACTTTGAGATATCTAAAAAAGACTGCTGATTATGCACTCTGCTATCAAGAAAGTGATCTGCAACTGAAGGGTTACACTAATGCAGATTAGGGAGGCAACCTCGAAGAGATGAAGTTTACCTCTGGATATGTCTTCTTACTTAAACATTGTGTTATATCATGGAGTAGTAAGAAGCAACATGCATAGCCCTATCCAAGATGGAAGCAGAGTTTGTGACATTCTCTGCGGAAGCCCAAGAGGCTACCTATTTGAAGAGGTTCTTGGATCATTTAATTTTCACAAGTGATTCTGACCTAGTTCTAGTTAACTGTGATAGTCAGACGGTAATTGCATATACAAAGGATCCAAAGTACCATTACAAAACCAAATGGATAGACATCAAGTACAAATTTGCTAAGAAAATGGTTGAACTTAAGGAAATAAATATGAAGTACATATCTACGCGGGATATGATTGCAGATCTGCTTACTAAGCCTATTCCTAGAAACATGTTCTGGGACAAACAATATATTTTTGTATGACATATTATTCACATTTGAAGTCGAGATTTCAACATGTTTGATGTCATTGTCATTAATTACTTGTAACGAAGATAAACACAAATGTTTTTATAATGCAACAACGTGTTATTTGCACAAAGACTTCAAGCCTTCTCAATCCCGTCGCCGGATCCTCATTGCTTGCTCCTTCTTGGGAAATTATTGTGGTGGAATTGTGTAATCTGAAACCAAAGCCATCGAATAAGAATTGATTGTTCAAGTAGCATGTCATAAAATAGACAAGTTCAATTATCTTAAAAACATATGCACAATTGCCAACTAGCAATTGCTCAGAGCTTTCTCTTTAGCTAGCGGATACACATTGTTTTGTATGTTTTAATACCATATTATCAAAAGTGTTTAACTTATATTAATGATTATCATCATAGTGTAATAATGTTATGCTGGGATTAAAGAGGCTCAACTTACTTCCACATTTTGTTCCACTCTCAAGGGCCTTGCCGCATGCACGTGCAATATAAAAGGCTTTCTCAATGCTGATTTTTTTCGCGACGGCTGGTATCACATGTTCGCATGCGTAAGTGATATTCACACGCTTGATGGCGTTGCAGCATTGGGCCGATGGCTCGATTTTGGGCCCTTGGATTTGAACGAAATCCTTACAGTTGGCATGCAGATCCCTGAGACTCGCTTTTCCTTCGATATCACTTAGCGTAGGATTGCTAGACTCAATGGCTCCAACAACAGCAAAAGACACAAGCAAGCAGATAATGCTAATCTTTGCCATCATCTTTTCTTTTTCTTTATCTCTTTTATTGTGATAAATTTGTAGTCACAATTTTACCATCAAGGTGACCATGAACATAGCATTTATATAGTCATTGGAATTTATCGAAGGAGGCTAAGTTAAATAAACACATTAAAAACAAGAAACATAATAAAATCAAGAATAATAAATGCATTCTTTAAAATGTTATATATATATAATATGGAATTCAATTTTCACTTATTATTTTGGGGTTATCGTCTTGATAAAATCATACTTTGTTTTCCAATCTTTTACGCGATTAATGGTTCTTATTAAGTGACATATAACAAATATATTATCTTCATTGATCAACCTCTAATTAATTTCATTTACTCAAGCGTCATCCGAAAACTTATCAATGTGCAATAAACCTTCACTTCTACATGGATCAACTTGAAATTATTAATACCTTCAAATCATTATAGTTAAATATACAACTTTTAATTTTCTTTATTTTCCAGCTTTTAGTGCTCCGATGGATAGCTAGCTTCTCCGTGTTCATGGTTAAGCGATCAGGACGGGTGAACCCATCAAGTTTTCAATGTTAGGGCTGAATCTAAATTATTTTAAGAAAATCATCGCTAATAATCTAGATTAATCATGTCAAATCAATGAGAATTAATCTGAAACTTAAATACTAAATCGTACCTGAATCCATAGCGCTTACATAGTCAGATTGTGTGGTTGGCCTTCCAGATCTACACAACTCTTCGAGAGAAATCCTTTAGCATTTATCCGGCTCTAATCTGTAGATGGGATGCAGAAAAGATGGCTCTTCGTCCGTGTGATCTGGGGACCATGACCACCATATTTATAGGCAAAAAGTCCTCATGCACTTAGAGTTTCTGATAAGCCCATGGTAAAACAGAAAGCCCAACAAGTCTTTTTAATAATTTGTTTAAATGAAACTAATGCTTGGAAACCCATCTGAGTAATCCTCACTGACAGACATTGTATTGTGTTTTTAATGCAATATCTGTCATATCCCTAGGGTGAGTTTACGGACCCCCCACTGAGTTACACGAGTTCGTTGAGGGGCGAGACTTCCCAGAGGACTAGAAGGTTGTTGCTCGTTTTTCTTTTGCCATGTATTATTATTATTAATCGCATATACTTCGGTTTATACTGGCCGTAAGGCCCCCTCTTATCTTCGAGCTACTTTTGAGACTTTCGATTTCGTTTGTAATAATTAAACCGCTGCTTTGTACCTGGGCTGTAATAAATGTAACTCTTTGTCGGTGTTGTTATTTAGGGAATCTGGATATGGTGTATACTAGATACTTATCGTAGCTGACTCAAAAGAGAAACGAAAAAAACTCGCTATCTTTTGGCTTAGCTACGAGCGGGCTTGTCCCGTCTCGCTTCCTACTATTTTGTGAAGCAGGGCGTGAAACTTCGCAAGATAAAGCATAGGGATGATGGCTCAATAGAAAGATGTAAGGCTCGCCTAGCTGCGAAGGGGTACACACAACAGGAAAGGATTGGATACGAATAGACTTTCTCACATGTTGTACTCTTTATCTCAATTCACTTAATTCTAGCTATAGTTGCAAGTTTAGACCTGGAATTACATCAAATAGATTTAAAAACTGTGTTTCTTACTGGAGAATTAGATGAAGAGATCTATATGGATTAACATATGGGGTTTGTTAAAGAATGCTACGAACATAAGGTTTGTAGACTTTTGAAGTCTATCTATGCCATTAACCAATCCTCAAGGCTGGGGTATGTTCATTTTCATAATGTAATCATGTCAAATGATTTCAGTATGATTGATGAAGATCATTGCATTTATACCAAGCGGTATAATAATAAGTTTGTAATTATGTCACTATACATAGACGACATACTTATATCTCGAAATGATAAGGAGTATTTGTTTGAAGTCAAAGCTTAGTTTTTATCCAACTTTGAATTGAAATACATGGGTGAAGCCGCATATATTCTTGGGGTTAATAACTTAAGAGATTGTTCAAAGAAGCTCTTACCTCTTTCACAAGAGACTTACATAAGAAAATTACTTGAACGATTCAATATGCAAAATAGCAAGTGTTTTGACACTCCTATCAATAAAGATAAGGCATCAAGTCAAAGTTAATGTCTTAAGACTGAAGAGGACAATGACCTATTGAGCAAGGTTCATTACGCCAGTGCATTTGGTAGTATTATGTACACGATGATGTGTATAAGACCAGACATCTAATTTGCAGTTGGAATGATTAGTAGATACCAACCCAACCCTAGGAAAGCAGATTGGAAGGCAGTCAAAAGAACTTTGCGATATCTAAAGGAGACTGTTGATTATGCACTATGCTATCAAGAAAGTGATCTGCAACTGAAGGGTTACACTGATGCAGATTAGGGAGGCGACCTCGAAGAGATGAAGTTTACCTCTGGATATGTCTTCTTACTTAAACATGGTGTTATATCATGGAGTAGTAAGAAGCAACATGCATAGCCCTATCCAAGATGGAAGCAGCGTTTGTGACATTCTCTGCGGCAGCCCAAGAGGCTGCCTATTTGAGAGGTTCTTGGATCATTTAATTTTCGCAAGTGATTCTAACCTAGTTCTAGTTAACTGTGATAGTCAGCCGGTAATTGCATATACAAAGGATCCAAAGTACCATTACAAAACCAAATGGATAGACATCAAGTACAAATTTGCTAAGAAGATGGTTGAACTTAAGGAAATAAATATGAAGTACATATCTACGCGGGATATGATTGCAGATCTGCTTACTAAGCCTATTCCTAGAAACGTGTTCTGGGACAAACAATATATTTTTGTATGACATATTATTCACATTTGAAGTCGAGATTTTAACATGTTTGATGTCATTGTCATTAATTACTTGTAACGAAGATAAACACAAATGTTTTTATAATGCAACAACGTGTTATTTGCACAAAGACTTCAAGCCTTCTCAATCCCGTCGCCGGATCCTCATTGCTTGCTCCTTCTTGGGAAATTATTGTGGTGGAATTGCGTAATCTGAAACCAAAGCCATCGAATAAGAATTGATTGTTCAAGTAGCATTTCATAAAATAGACAAGTTCAATTATCTTAAAAACATATGCACAATTGCCAACTAGCAATTGCTCAGAGCTTTCACTTTAGCTAGCGGATACACATTGTTTTGTATGTTTTAATACCATATTATCAAAAGTGTTTAACTTATATTAATGATTATCATCATAGTGTAATAATGTTATGCTGGGATTAAAGAGGCTCAACTTACTTCCACATTTTGTTCCACTCTCAAGGGCCTTGCCGCATGCACGTGCAATATAAAAGGCTTTCTCAATGCTGATTTTTTTCGCGACTGCTGGTATCACATGCTCGCATGCGTAAGTGATATTCACACGCTTGATGGCGTTGCAGCATTGGGCCGATGGCTCGATTTTGGGCCCTTGGATTTGAACGAAATCCTTACAGTTGGCATGCAGATCCCTGAGACTCGCTTTTCCTTCGATATCACTTAGCGTAGGATTGCTAGACTCAATGGCTCCAACAACAGCAAAAGACACAAGCAAGCAGATCATGCTAATCTTTGCCATCATCTTTTCTTTTTCTTTATCTCTTTTATTGTGATAAATTTGTAGTCACAATTTTACCATCAAGGTGACCATGAACATAGCATTTATATAGTCATTGGAATTTATCGAAGGAGGCTAAGTTAAATAAACACATTAAAAACAAGAAACATAATAAAATCAAGAATAATAAATGCATTCTTTAAAATGTTATATATATATAATATGGAATTCAATTTTCACTTATTATTTTGGGGTTATCGTCTTGATAAAATCATACTTTGTTTTCCAATCTTTTACGCGATTAATGGTTCTTATTAAGTGACATATAACAAATATATTATCTTCATTGATCAACCTCTAATTAATTTCATTTACTCAAGCGTCATCAGAAAACTTATCAATGTGCAATAAATCTTTACTTCTACATTGATCAACTTGAAATTATTAATATCTTCAAATCATTATAGTTAAATATACAACTTTTAATTTTCTTTATTTTCCAGCTTTTAGGGCTCCGATGGATAGCTAGCTTCTATGTGTTCAGGGTTAAGCGATCAGGACGGGTGTACACATCAAGTTTTCAACGTTAAGGCTGGATCTAAATTATTTTAAGAAAATCATCGCTAATAATCTAAATTAATCATGTCAAATCAATGAGAATTAATCTGAAACTTAAATACGGAACCGAACCTGAATCCATAGCGCTAACATATTTAGATTGTGTGGTTGGCCTTCCAGATCTACACGACTCTTCGAGAGAAATCATTTAGCATTTTTCCGGCTCTAATCTGTAGATGGGATGCAGAAAAGACGGCTCTTCATCCGTGTGATCTAGGGACCATGACCACCATATTTATAGGCAAAAATTCCTCATGCACTTAGAGTTTCTGATTTAGCCCATGTTAAAACAGAAAGCCCAACAAGTCTTTTTAATAATTTGTTTAAATGAAACTAATGCTTGGAAACCCATATGCGTAATCCTTACTGACAGACATTGTATTGTGTTTTCTTAATGCAATATCTGTCATATCCTGAGGGTGAGTTCACGGACCCCGCCACTGAGTTACACGAGTTCGTTGAGGGGCGAGACTTCCCAGAGGACTAGAAGGTTGTTGCTCGTTTTTCTTTTGCCATGTATTATTATTATTAATCGCATGTACTTCGATTTATACTGGCCATAAGGCCCCCTCTTATCTTCGAGCTGCTTTTGAGACTTTTGATTTGGTTTGTAATAATTAAACCCCTGCTTTGGACCTGGGTTGTAATAAATGTATCACTTTGTCGGTGTTGTTATTTAGAGAATCTGGATATGGTGTATACTAGATACTTATCGTAGCTGACTCAAAAGAAAAACAAAAAAACTCGCTATCTTTTGACTTAGCTACGAGCGAGCTTGTCCCGTCTCGCTTCCTACTATTTTGGGAAGCAGGCGTGACACTTCGCAAGATAAAGCATAGGGATTATGGCTCAATAGAAAGACGTAAGGGTCGCCTAGCTGCGAAGGGGTACACACAACAGGAAAGGATTGGATACGAACAAAATTTCTCACATGTTGTACTCTTTATCTCAATTCACCTAATTCTAGCTATAGTTGCAAGTTTAGACTTGGAATTACATCAAAGAGATTTAAAAACTGTGTTTCTTAATGGAGAATTAGATGAAGAGATCTATATGGATTAACATATGTGGTTTGTTAAAGAATGCTACGAACATAAGGTTTGTAGACTTTTGAAGTCTATCTAAGCCATTAACCAATCCTAAAGGCTGTGGTATGTTCACTTTCATAATGTAATCATGTCAAATGATTTCAGTATGATTGATGAAGATCATTGCATTTATACCAAGCGGTATAATAATAAGTTTGTAATTATGTCACTATACATAGACGACATTCTTATATCTCGAAATGATAAGGTGTATTTGTTTGAAGTCAAAGCTTAGTTTTTATCCAACTTTGAATTGAAAGACATGGGTGAAGCCACATATATTCTTGGGGTTAATAACTTAAGAGATTGTTCAAAGAAGCTCTTATCTCTTTCACAAGAGACTTACATAAGAAAATTACTTGAACGATTCAATATGCAAAATAGCAAGTGTTTTGACACTCTTATCAATAAAGATAAGGCCTTAAGTCAAAATTAATGTCTTAAGACTGAAGAGGAGAATGACCTAATGAGCAAGGTTCATTACGCCAGTGCATTTGGTAGTATTATGTACACTATGATGTGTATAAGACCAGACATCTACTTTGCAGTTGGAATGGTTAGTAGATACCAACCCAGCCCTAGCCAAGCAAATTAGAAGGCAGTCAACGGAATTTTGAGATATCTGAAGGAGACTGCTGATTATGCACTCTGCTATCAAGGAAGTGATCTGCACTGAAGGGTTACACTAATGCAGATTACGGACGCGACCTTGAAGAGATGAAGTCTACCTCTGGATATGTCTTCTTACTTAGACATGGTGTTATATCCTGGAGTAGTAAGATGCATAGCCCTATCCAAGATGGAAGTAGAGTTTGTGACATTCTCTGCGGCAGCCTAAGAGGCTGCCTATTTGAAGAGGTTCTTGGATCATTTAATTTTCACAAGTGATTCTAACCTAGTGCTAGTTAATTGTGATAGTCAGGCGGTAATTGCATATACAAAGGATCCAAAGTACCATTACAAAACCAAACGGATAGACATCAAGTACAAATTTGCTAAAAAGATGGTTGAACTTAAGGAAATAAATATGAAGTACATATCTACGCGGGATATGATTGCAGATCAGCTTACTAAGCCTATTCCTAGAAACATGTTCTTGGACAAACAATATATTTTTGTATAACATATTATTCACATTGAAGTCGAGATTTCAACATGTTTGATGTCATTGTCAGTAATTACTTGTAACGAAGATAAACATAAATGTTTTAATAATGCAACAACGTGTTATTTGCATAAAGACTTCAAGCCTTCGCAATCCCGTCACCGCATCTTCATTGCTTGTTCCTTCTTGGAAAATTATTGTTGTGGAATTATGTAATCTGAAACCAAAGCCATCAGATAAGAATTGATTGTTCAAGTAGCATTTCATAAAATAGACAAGTTCAATTATCTAAAAAACATATGCACGATAGCCAACTAGCAATTGCTCAGAGCTTTCTCTTTAGCTAGCATATACACATTGTTTTGTATGTTTTAATAACATATTATCAAAAGTGTTTAACTTATATTAATGATTATCATCATAGTGTAATAATGTTATGCTGGGATTAAAGAGGCTCAACTTACTTCCACATTTTGTTCCACTCTCCAAGGGCTTGCCGCATGCACGTGCAATATAAAAGGCCTTCTCGATGCTGATTTTTTTCACGACGGCTGGTATCACGTGCTCGCACGCGTAAGTGATATTCACACGCTTGATGGCGTTGCAGCATTGGGCCGATGGCTCGATTTTGGGCCCTTGGATTTGAACAAAATCCTTACAATTGGCATGCAGATCCCTGAGACTCGCTTTTCCTTCGATATCACTTAGCGTAGGATAGCTAGACTCAATGGCTCCAACAACAGCAAAAGACACAAGCAAGCAGATCATGCTAATCTTTGCCATCATCTTTTCTTTTTCTTTATCTCTTTTATTGTGATAAATTTGTAGTCACAATTTTACCATCAAGGTGACCATGAACATAGCATTTATATAGTCATTGGAATTTATCGAAGGAGGCTAAGTTAAATAAACACATTAAAAACAAGAAACATAATAAAATCAAGAATAATAAATGCATTCTTTAAAATGTTATATATGTTATAAACGGGCTTCTTGGTGGGCCTACCCGTTAGTGGGTATCCACCCATTATGTAACCCTACCACTATAAATACAGGGCTATGGTCTCCATAGCCGCCAAGTTTACAACACGTTATCAGCACGCTCAAAGCTAAGCCGAACCCCTGCCGACGGACGGACGCGACGGACGGACGCGACGCGAACGGGCTTCCTTCACCGAACGTCGCTAGATCCGGCGGGTAGGATCTAGAGGTAACTTTCTCTCTAGATCTAAATTTTGTATATGCGCATATGTGGTGATTTAATTCTTTTTGGCTCAATCGATTAAAAACACCGTTTTTATCGCTAAAAATCACCCTTTTTCAATTAAAAACGTATTTTTGGAAGAAAAAAATTGGGTTTTTTCCACTAAAAATCGGATTTTTACCCGTTGTTTTTCCCCAAAAATCACCCAAACCCGAAATATGGTTCACCCACGCCCCCCCCCCCCCCCCGTCGCCGGCAGCGGCGGGGGCCTTCCCGCCGTCGCTGCGGCGGCGGGAACCCCCCCCCCCCCGCCACTACAGGCGGGGATTTCCCCGCCGCCTGCAGCGGCGGGCATCCCCCGGCGGGGACAACCCCCGCCGCGGCAGGCGGGGGCTCCCCGCCGCCTGCTGCGGCGAGGCACCCCCGCCGCCGCCGGCGGGGGCAACCCCCGCCGCGGCAGGTGGGGGCTCCCCGCCGCCTGCTGCGGCGGGGCAACCCCGCCGCCAACGGCGGGGCAACCCCCGCCGCCTGCAGCGACGGGGGCAACCCCTACCGCCGCAGGCGGGGGCTCCCCGCCGCCTGCTGCGGCGGGGCAACCCCGCCGCCAACGGCGGGGCAACCCCCGCCGCCGCAGGCGGGGGCAACCCCCACCGCCTGCAGCGACGGGGGCAACCCCCGCCGCCGCAGGCGGGGGCTCCCCGCCGCCTGCAGCGGCGGGCAAGCGGCGGGCCCCCGCCGCCGCAGGCGGGGGCTCCCCGCCGCCTGCCGCGGCGGGCCCCCCCTCCTCCCCGCCGCCTGCAGCGGCGGGCGCCCCCCCCCCCCTCCCCGCCGCCTGCTGCGGCAAACGGGCCCGCCCGCCAGTAGCGGGTACGGGCCCGGCGTGCGTACCCCAAAACCCTAACTAGGGTTTCTGACCCAGAAAATTTTTTCGAATTTTCAAAATTTTTTTTTCAGATTTAATTGCGATTCTCTTTCGTTATAATCTGGACCAAATTGCATGTGATTTTTACTCATCGCAAATTATATTTGGATTTATGATTTTCTTTAAAACGTTTAAAAATTAAGAAGATCCTGCGACCGCTCTGCCGTTAGTCAACTAACCTAACGGTGCATGACGTTGCCTAGTGGTCCAATAATTTTTAAACGATAGATTTCAATTTCCATTATAAACTGCCTGTGATGAATAAATAAATTGCCTGCGATGTATAAACTGCCTGTGTTGATGCCTGCTGCATTATAACTGCCTGCGACGAATGGTTAATATTTGCTGTGGTTTTGGATCGGCTAGTTTATCACCATTTTATTTTTCATGCATTATTTTCCTTTTTTTTTGAGAGAAAAATGTAGTGAGGATAATTCTGTAAAATTACAAGCCCGGCGGACGCCTCAAGAAGATGAAGGACTATTCCAGAAGAATAGGGGCCCCACGGGGGTTCCCGAGTTGTACTCTTTTTCTTTTTGGGACTGTAATGGACTGTAATTATTTATGGTGATTAGCCGATCCACGCAGCAAATATTTATGTCTGATGTGCTTGATTATTTATTTTTCCGCAAAATATCTAATTAATGCTATCTTTTTACATGCTAGAGTGATAAATGGCCAAAATTGCGAGCGTCGATTTCGACGTTTTGGATGCTTCAGGAAAGAATTACTTAAGCTGGCAGCTGGATATAAAATTCCATCTGCGAGCACAGGGATTGAGTCACGCCATCGCCTTAGGCGATAAGGTTTCTGACATAGATAAAGCGAAAGCAATTATCTATATCAGACGCCATATCGATCGGACCCTGAAGGCCGAGTACCTAACGGTGGAGGACTCGTATGAGTTGTGGACCGCCCTCGAGGACAGGTATAAACATCAAAGGGATGTTATCCTACCTCGAGCGCGATATGAATGGGAGAACCTCCGTCTCCAAGACTTCAAGTCTATTGCCGAGTACAACTCGGCACTCTTTAGCATCACCTCACGCCTGAAGTTGTGTGGTGAAAAGGTGACGGAGGAACGCATGTTAGAGAAGACGTATACATCCTTCCATGAGAAGGATGTCATACTGATGCAACAGTATCGTGAACGAAAGTTCACAAAATACTCTGAGCTTCTCTCATGCCTTCTGATGGCAGAGCAGAATCGTGACCTCCTTCTGGCCACCCACAACTCACGCCCTACCGGCACTGCTCCTGCGCCTGAAGCGCACCACAGCTCCTTCCAGAAGAAAAGGGGCAACTTCAAAGGCAAACCCCAGAAGGGCAAGACCATGAAGAAGCAGGCTCGAGGACCCCCTCCAAGAAACAACCAAGAGGGGAAGAAGAAAAATGTGTGGAAGAGAAAAGACGACGGCCAGACTTCTGCCCCCAGAAAGGACTGGGAAGATAAATGCCACAGGTGTGGCATGACTGGACACTGGTCCAGAAATTGTCGTACTCCACGCCACCTTCAGGAGTTGTACAAAGCAAGCCAGAAGCAAGCTGAGACAAACCTGGCGGTTCAAGAAAACCTGGCACCAATCAGGTTCATCGCCGAGGACTTCTCCAACGATGACCTGCTCGACTGAGGACATTTATCTACTTTATATGCATTGTAGTTTTTTCCTTTTGAGAAACAATTTATTTGCTTATCTCTGGCATGTTTTAGTTCTTTTTCAGACATCAACTTAATTTTCGTAGTATATTCCTTTGTGTTTTGCCTTATACTGCGACATTTTTCTAAATAGATGGACTTTAAATGCCTAGTGGACAGTGCCTCTACGCACACGATCCTCCAAGACATCTGCTTTTTTCAAAGCATCAATAAATACGATGGCACCGTAAATACAATTTCCGGTCCATCAAGTATCATTGAAGGATCAGGGGAAGCACATTTTATGCTCCCCAATAATACAAAACTACTTATAAGAGATGCCCTTCTCTCCCCTAGCTCGCATAGAAACCTGTTAAGCTTTAAAGATATCCGCTTAAACGGATACCACCTAGAAACGGTGAGCAAAGGAAACAACGAATACCTTGATGTAACGTTCCATAAAAACGGTGCTAAAAACACCGTCGAACGTTTCAAGGGACTCCCGTCGGGTCTCTACCACACAAGGATCAGAGCAATGGAAGCAAACACATTGGAGCACCAGAAGTGCCAAAATCAACCAGAATTCAAACTCTGGCACGATAGACTTGGACACCCCGGAAGGAATATGATGCGTCGCATCATATCCCAATCACGTGGTATTAATCCGAAAAGCCTGACGCTACTTCGGAAGGGTGCAAATCCTTGTCCCCCTTGTTACAAAGGGAAATTGATTACGAGACCATCCACCCTGAAGGTAGACTCTGAGTCTCCGAGCTTCCTAGAGAGAATACATGGCGACATTTGCGGGCATATTCACCCCGCAAGTGGACCATTTCGGTACTACATGGTACTAATTGACGCATCTTCAAAATGGTCATATGTGTGCCTCTTGTCCACTCGCAACGTAGCCTTTGCAAAGCTACTTGCACAAATTATAAAATTGCGGGCACATTTCCCAGACAACCAGATCAAGAAATTGCGTCTGGACAATGCTGGGGAATTCACCTCACAAGTCTTCCTAGACTACTGCCAAGCAACCGGCATAGAAGTTGAACATCCTGTAGCTCATGTTCACACCCAGAACGGGTTAGCCGAATCTCTCATAAAGAGACTACAATGGATCGCTAGACCATTGTTAATGCAATGCCAGTTGCCGGTTTGTGCATGGGGACATGCCATACTGCACGCTGCATCGCTGATAAGATTACGACCGTCAGGTAGTCAATCTTATTCTCCGATGCAACTTGCATATGGGAACCCGCCCGATATCTCTCACTTGAGGATATTCGGATGTGCTGTCTATGTCCCCATAGCACCACCGCAGAGAACCAAGATGGGTCCTCAATGGCGTCTTGGTATCTATATTGGCTTCGACTCACCATCGATCATTAGATACCTCGAACCCCTTACAGGGGATGCCTTTAAAGCACGTCTAGCAGATTGTGAGTTTGATGAAAGCATTTTTCCAAAACTAGGCATTAACACACAGAAGCCAGAAGCTTCAAAGACCATTACATGGGACACAAAGACCTTATCCCATTTTGATCCGCGCACAAATCAATGTGAAGAAGAGATCCTGAAGATCCTTCAAATTCAGAACACAGTTCACATTTTACCGGATAAATTCACTGACAACCAGAAGATTGTCAGATCACACGTCCCTGCTGCAAATACGCCAGCTAGGATTGACATACCCAAAGAGGGATGCAATCCACCTGCAGCAGAAGCGGCCGTACCTCAACAAAAAAGAGGACGACCCCCAGGCTCCAAAGATAAGAATCCTCGAAAGAGGAAAAATCCTGGAGCAACAATAACGATACCACCACAGGATGCTGAGCTCAGCCCAGCTACCTCTCCACTCCTACCAACCCCTGAAGAGGAAAATATAGGAGAAATCTCATTAAACTATGTACGTACCGGGGAGGTACTGGACAGAAAAAGCACAATCATCGATGATAACTTCGCGCTCATTATTGCCACTCACGTCACTGAATACGACGATGAGACCGATCCACGCTCTCTAGCAGAATGTAAACGCAGAGAGGATTGGCCAAAGTGGAACGAGGCAATAGGAGTAGAGCTGGACTCACTCTCGAAGCGCAAAGTTTTTGGACCTGTAGTCCTAACACCAAAAGGTGTTACACCTGTGGGATATAAATGGGTATTCGTGAGAAAAAGAAACGAGAACAATGAGATCGTGCGCTATAAAGCGCGCCTTGTTGCACAAGGTTTTTCCCAACGCCCAGGAATAGACTATGACGATACCTATTCCCCGGTCATGGACGCGATCACTTTCCGTTTCATTATCGGCCTATCCACGAAGGAAGGTCTGGATATGCAGCTCATGGACGTTGTGACTGCATACCTATACGGAAATATAGATAAGGACATCTATATGAAAATCCCAGACGGATACAAACTACCGACATAAATGAAAGAAAGACCTCGGGACGTCTATTCCGTCAAACTCCAGAGATCACTGTATGGTCTCAAACAATCAGGTAGAATGTGGTACAACAGACTGAGTGAATTCCTAGTGCAACAAGGATTCACAACAAATGAAGTCTGCCCTTGCATCTTCATACGAGCAAAGGGAACAGGATTCGTAATTATAGCCGTCTACGTAGACGACTTGAACATCATCGGATCTCCCGCAGAGATAGATGAGATATCCAAAAGTCTCACACAGACTTTTGAGATGAAAGACCTCGGCAAAACAAAGTTTTGTCTAGGACTACAAATTGAACATTTAAGCGGAGGAATCCTGTTGCACCAATCGACATATACAAAGAAAGTGCTGAAGAACTTTCTTATGGACAAATGTCATCCGCTTAGCACACCAATGGTCGTCAGATCATTGGATGTTGAAACAGACCCCTTCCGGCCGCTGGAAGAGGGGGAGGAAACACTGGGCCCTGAAGTACCCTACTTAAGTGCAATTGGAGCACTCCTATACCTGGCAAACTGCACGCGTCCCGATATAGCGTTCGCAGTAAATCTACTAGCCAGATACAGTTCAGCGCCCTCAAAGCGCCACTGGAACGGAGTGAAACAACTTCTGCGCTACCTCCAAGGGTCTGTAGACATGGGACTATACTTCAAGAAAGGTGTATCCGCCGACCTGGTCGGTTACGCAGATGCGGGATACAGGTCCGACCCACATACCGCAAAGTCCCAGACCGGTTTCGTATTCACATACGGTGGGACGGCCATCTCATGGAGATCCGTGAAGCAGACATCCACAGCGACCTCGTCCAACCACTCCGAGCTCATCGCAATCCACGAAGCTAGCAGAGAATGCTTCTGGCTTCGATCAGTCATCAACCACATCCTCAAGACCACCGGCCTGAAGACGGGAGATCTTGGGCCTACTACCATGTACGAAGACAATGCTGCCTGCATCGCTCAACTACGAGGTGGCTACATCAAAGGCGACAGGACGAAGCACATTTCCCCCAAGCTCTTCTGGACGCATGAACAGCAAGTGGACAACCAGATCGACATCCAGCAGATCCAGTCCTGCAACAACCTGGCTGACCTATTCACTAAAGCTTTGCCTCGCAGTACCTTTAGAAAACTTGTACTAGGAATTGGGATGAGACAGCTGAGAGATGTACAAGCCTGAAGCTTGAACTTATCAGGGGGAGTTAACGTAGTGCTGTACTCTTTTTCCTTGACTGTTGGTTTTTCCCACTGGGTTTTCCACAGTCAAAGGTTTTAACGAGGCAGCCACATTAACTCAGGATCCAGAAGTATCCACCACTGATGTTATCCATCGATCAGGGGAAGTTACAGAGACTTGTACTCTTTTCCCTTAGCCACAGGTTTTTCCCACTGGGTTTTCCTTGGCAAAGGTTTTAATGAGGCAAGCACTCTTAAACTTAGAGATCCAGAAGTATCTCCAACCCCATGATCAAACAAGCTTCATGAACCCTGAAGTGTTCACCATGGCTTACAACAATGGATGGATAAGGGGAAGTGTTATAAACGGGCTTCTTGGTGGGCCTACCCGTTAGTGGGTATCCACCCATTATGTAACCCTACCACTATAAATACAGGGCTATGGTCTCCATAGCCGCCAAGTTTACAACAATATATATATAATATGGAATTCAATTTTCACTTATTATTTTGGGGTTATCGTCTTGATAAAATCATACTTTGTTTTCCAATCTTTTACGCGATTAATGGTTCTTATTAAGTGACATATAACAAATATATTATCTTCATTGATCAACCTCTAATTAATTTCATTTACTCAAGCGTCATCCGAAAACTTATCAATGTGCAATAAATCTTCACATCTACATGGATCAACTTGAAATTATTAATATCTTCAAATCATTATAGTTAAATATACAACTTTTAATTTTCTTTATTTTCCAGCTTTTAGGGCTCCGATGGATACCTACCTTCTCCGTGTTCAGGGTTAAGCGATCAGGACTGGTGAACCCATCAAGTTTTTAATGTTAGGGCTAGATCTAAATTATTTTAAGAAAACCATCGCTAATAATCTAGATTAATCATGTCAAATCAATAAGAATTAATCTGAAACTTAAATACGGAATCGTACCTGAATCCATAGCGCTTACATATTCAGATTGTGTGGTTGGCCTTCCAGATCTACACGACTCTTCGAGAGAAATCCTTTAGCATTTAACCGGCGCTAATCTGTAGATGGGATGCAGAAAAGACGGCTCTTCGTCCATTTGATATGGGGACCATGACCACCATATTTATAGGCAAAAAGTCCACATGCACTTAGAGTTTCTGATTTAGCCCATGTTAAAACAGAAAGCCCAACAAGTCTTTTTAATAATTTGATTAAATGAAACTAATGCTTGGAAACCCATATGAGTAATCCTCACTGACAGACATTGTATTGTGTTTTCTTAATGCAATATTTGTCAATAGAAAGATGTAAGGCTCGCCTAGCTGCGTAGGGGTACACACAACAAGAAAGGAGTGGATACGAATAGACTTTCTCACATGTTGTACTCTTTATCTCAATTCACTTAATTCTAGCTATATTTGCAAGTTTAGACCTGCAATTACATGAAATAGATTTAAAAACTGCGTTTCTTGATGGAGAATTAGATGAAGAGATCTATATGGATTAACATATTTGGTTTGTTAAAGAATGCTACGAACATAAGGTTTGTAGACTTTTGAAGTCTATCTATGCCATTAACCAATCCTCAAGGCTGTGGTATGTTCACTTTCATAATTTAATCATGTCAAATGATTTCAGTATGATTGATGAAGATCATTGCATTTATACCAAGCGGTATAATAATAAGTTTGTAATTATGTCACTATACATAGACGATATACTTATATCTCGAAATGATAAGGAGTATTTGTTTGAAGTCAAAGCTTAGTTTTTATCCAACTTTGAATTGAAAGACATGGGTGAAGCCGCATATATTCTTGGGGTTAATAACTTAAGAGATTGTTCAAAGAAGATCTTATCTCTTTCACAAGAGACTTACATAAGAAAATTACTTGAACGATTCAATATGCAAAATAGCAAGTGTTTTGACACTCCTATCAATAAAGATAAGGCCTTAGGCCCTTAAGTCAAAGTTAATGTCGTAAGACTGAAGAGGAGAATGACCTAACGAGCAAGGTTCATTACGCCAGTGCATTTGGTAGTATTATTGACACTATGATGTGTATAAGACCAGACATCTACTTTGCAGTTGGAATGGTTAGTAGTTACCAACCCAGTCCTAGCCAAGCACATTGGAAGGCAGTCAAAAGAATTTTGAGATATCTGAATGAGACTGCTGATTATGCATTCTGCTATCAAGGAAGTGATCTACAACTGAAGGGTTACACTGATGCAGATTAGGGAGGCGACCTCGAAGAGATGAAGTCTACATCTGAATATGTCTTCTTACTTAAACATGGTGTTATATCATGGAGTAGTAAGAAGCAATCATGCATAGCCCTATCCAAGATGGGAGCAGAGTTTGCGACATTCTCTGCGGCAACCCAAGAGGCTGCCTATTTGAAGAGGTTCTTGGATCATTTAATTTTCATAAATGATTCTGACCTAGTTCTAGTTAACTGTGATAGTCAGGCGGTAATTGCATATACAAAGGATCCAAAGTACCATTACAAAACCAAACGGATAGACATCAAGTACAAATTTGCTAAGAAGATGGTTGAACTTAAGGAAATAAATATGAAGTACATATCTACGCGGGATATGATTGCAGTTATGCTTACTAAGCCTATTCCTAGAAACGTGTTCTTGGACAAACAATATATTTTTGTATGACATTTTATTCACATTTGAAGACGAGATTTCAACATGATTGATGTCATTGTCATTAATTACTTGTAACGAAGATTAACATAAATGTTTTTATAATGCAACAACGTATTATTTGCACAAAGACTTCAAGCCTTCTCAATCCCGTTGCCGCATCCTCATTGCTTGCTCCTTATTGGGAAATTATTGTGGTGGAATTGTGTAATCTGAAACCAAAGCCATCGGATAAGAATTGATTGTTCAAGTAGCATTTCATAAAATAGACAAGTTCAATTATCTTAAAAACATATGCACAATAGCCAACTAGCAATTGCTCAGAGCTTTCTCTTTAGCTAGCGGATACACATCGTTTTGTATGTTTTAATACCATATTATCAAAAGTTTTTAACTTATATTAATGATTATCATCATAGTGTAATAATGTTATGCTGGGATTAAAGAGGCTCAACTTACTTCCACATTTTGTTCCACTCTCAAGGGCCTTGCCGCATGCACGTGCAATATAAAAGGCCTTCTCAATGCTGATTTTTTTCGCGACGGCTGGTATCACATGCTCGCATGCGTAAGTGATATTCACACGCTTGATGGCGTTGCATCATTGGGCTGATGGCTCGATTTTGGGCCCTTGGATTTGAACGAAATCCTTACAATTGGCATGCAGATCCCTGAGACTCGCTTTTCCTTCGATATCACTTAGCGTATGATTACTAGACTCAATGGCTCCAACAACAGCAAAAGGCACAAGCAAGCAGATCATGCTAATCTTTGCCATCATCTTTTCTTTTTCTTTATCTCCTTTTTTTGATAAATTTGTAGTCACGATTTTACCATCTAGGTGACCATGAACATAACATTTATATAGTCATTGGAATTTATCGAAGGAGGCTAAATTAAATAAACACATTAAAAAGAAGAAACATAATAAAAACAAGAATAATAAATGCATCCTTTAAAATGTTATATATATATATATAATTTGGAACTCAATTTTCACTTATTATTGTGGGGTTATCGTCTTGATAAAATCATACTTTGTTTTCCAATATTTTACGCGATTAATGGTTCTTATTAAGTGACATATAACAAATATATTATTTTCATTGATCAACCTCTAATTAATTTCATTTACTCAAGCGTCATCCGAAAACTTATCAATGTGCAATAAATCTTCACTGCTACATGGATCAACTTGAAATTATTAATATCTTCAAATCATTATAGTTAAATATACAACTTTTAATTTTCTTTATTTTCCAGCTTTTAGGGCTCCAATAGATACTTCGCTTCTCCGTATTCTGGGTTAAGCGATCAGGACGGGTGTACCCATTAAGTTTTCAATGTTAGGGCTGGATCTAAATTATTTTAAGAAACCATCGCTAAAAATCTAGATTAATCATCTCAAATCAATGAGAATTAATCTGAAACTTAAATACAGAAGAGTATCTGAATCCTAAGCGCTTACATATACAGATTGTGTGGTTGGCCTTCCAGATCTACACGACTCTTCGAGAGAAATCCTTTAGCATTTAACCGGCTCTAATCTGTAGATGGGATGCAGAAAAGACGGCTCTTCGTCCGTGTGATCTGGGGACCATGACCACCATATTTATTGGCAAAAAGTCCTCATGCACTTAAAGTTTCTTATTTAGCCCATGTTAAAACAGAAAGCCCAACAAGTCTTTTTAATAATTTGTTTAAATGAAACTAATGCTTGGAAAGCCATATGAGTAATCCTCACTGACAGACATTGTATTGTGTTTTTTAATGCAATATCTGTCATATCCCAAGGGTGAGTTTACGGACACTGCCACTGAGTTACACGAGTTCGTTGAGGGGCGAGACTTCCCAGAGGACTAGAAGGTTGTTGCTCGTTTTTTGCCATGTATTATTATTATTAATCGCATGTACTTCGGTTTATACTGGCCATAAGGCCCCCTCTTATCTTCGAGTTGCTTTTGAGACTTTCGATTTGGTTTGTAATAATTAAACCGCTGCTTTGTACCTGAGCTGTAATAAATGTATCTCTTTGTCGGTGTTGTTATTTAGAGAATCTGGATATGGTGTATACTAGATACTTATCGTAGCTGACTCAAAAGAGAAACGAAAAAAAACTCGCTATGTTTTGACTTACCTACGAGCGGGCTTGTCCCGTCTCGCTTCCTACTATTTTGGGAAGCAAGACGTGAAACTTCGCAAGATAAAGCATAGGGATGATGGCTCAATAGAAAGATGTAAGGCTCGCCTAGCTGCGAAGGGGTACACACAACAGGAAAGGATTGGATACGAATAGACTTTCTCACATGTTGTACTCTTTATCTCAATTCGCCTAATTCTAGCTATAGCTGTAAGTTTAGACCTGGAATTACATCAAATAGATTTAAAAACTGTGTTTCTTAATGGAGAATTAGATGAGGAGATCTATATGGATTAACATATGGGGTTTGTTAAAGAATGCTACGAACATAAGGTTTGTAGACTTTTGAAGTCTATCTATGCCATTAACCAATCCTCAAGACTGTGGTATGTTCACTTTCGTAATGTAATCATGTCAAATGATTTCAGTCTGATTGATGAAGATCATTGCATTTATACCAAGCAGTATAATAATAAGTTTGTAATTATGTCACTATACATAGACGACATACTTATATCTCGAAATGATAAGGAGTATTTGTTTGAAGTCAAAGCTTAGTTTTTATCCAACTTTGAATTGAAAGACATGGGTGAAGCCGCATATATTCTTGGGGTTAATAACTTAAGAGGTTGTTCAAAAAAAGCTCTTATCTCTTTCACAAGAGACTTACATAAGAAAATTACTTGAACGATTCAATATGCAAAATAGCAAGTGTTTTGACACTCCTATCAATAAAGATAAGGCCTTAAGTCAAAGTTAATGTCTTAAGACTGAAGAGGAGAATGACCTAACGGGCAAGGTTCATTACGCCAGTGCATTTGGTAATATTATTGACACTATGATGTGTATAAGACCATACATCTACTTTGCAGTTGGAATGGTTAGTTGATACCAACCCAGCCCTAGCCAAGCACATTGGAAGGCAGTACAAAGAATTTTGAGATATCTGAAGGAGACGGCTGATTATGCACTCTGCTATCAAGGAAGTGATCTGCAACTGAAGGGTTACACTGATGCGGATTAGGGAGGCGACCTCGAAGAGATGAAGTCTTCCTCTGGATATGTCTTCTTACTTAAACATGGTGTTATATCATGGAGTAGTAAGAAGCAATCATGCATAGACCTATCCAAGATGGAAGCAGAGTTTGTGACATTCTCTGCGGCAGCCCAAGAGGCTGCCTATTTGAAGAGGTTCTTGGATCATTTAATTTTCACAAGTGATTCTGACCTAGTTCTAGTTAACTGTGATAGTCAGCCGGTAATTGCATATACAAAGGATCCAAAGTACCATTACAAAACCAAACGGATAGACATCAAGTACACATTTGCTAAGAAGATGGTTGAACTTAATGAAATAAATATGAAGTACATATCTACGCGGGATATGATTGCAGATCTGCTTACTAAGCCTATTCCTAGAAACATGTTCTTGGACAAAAAATATATTTTTGTATGACATATTATTCACATTGAAGTCGAGATTTCAACATGTTTGATGTCATTGTCATTAATTACTTGTAACGAAGATAAACATAAATGTTTTAATAATGCAACAACATGTTATTTGCACAAAAACTTCAAGCCTTCTCAATCCCGTCACCGCATCTTCATTGCTTGTTCCTTCTTGGAAAATTATTGTTGTGGAATTGTGTAATCTGAAACCAAAGCCATGAGATAAGAATTGATTGTTCAAGTAGCATTTCATAAAATAGTCAAGTTCAATTATCTTAAAAACATATGCACAATAGCCAACTAGCAATTGCTCAGAGCTTTCTCTTTAGCTTGCGGATACACATTGTTTTGTATGTTTTAATACCATATTATCAAAAGTGATTAACTTATATTAATGATTATCATCATAGTGTAATAATGTTATGCTGGGATTAAAGAGGCTCAACTTACTTCCACATTTTGTTCCACTCTCCAAGGGCTTGCCGCATGCACGTGCAATATAAAAGGCCTTCTCGATGCTGATTTTTTTCGCGACGGCTGGTATCACGTGCTCGCACGCGTACGTGATATTCACACGCTTGATGGCGTTGCAGCATTGGGCTGATGGCTCGATTTTGGGCCCTTGGATTTGGACGAAATCCTTACAATTGGCATGCAGATCCTTGAGACTAGCTTTTCCTTCGATATCACTTAGCGTAGGATTGCTAGACTCAGTGGCCCCAACAACAGCAAAAGATACAAGCAAGCAGATCATGCTAATCTTTGCCATCATCTTTTCTTTTTCTTTCTCTTTTTTTGTGATAAATTTGTTGTCACAATTTTTCCATCAAGATGACCATGAACTTAGCATTTATATAGTCATTAGAATTTATCAAAGGAGGCTAACTTTATTAAACACATTAAAATGAAGAAACATACTACAATCAAGAATAATAAATGCATTCTTTAAAATGTTATATATAATATAATCTATAATTCCTTTTTCACTTATTATTCTTGGGTTATCATCTTGATAAAATCTAAAAAAATTTCAATCTTTTACGCGATTAATGGCTCTTATTAAGTGACATATAACAAATACATTATCTACATTTGATCAACCTCTAATTAATTTCGTTTACTCTAGAGTCATCCGAAATTTATCTACGTACGTACTCAAAAATTATTTTTATCTTTAAATCGTTACGATTTATATTAAATCGGTAACTTGCTTTTATATCACGTTTTCAGTGTCAGTTTGTAAAAGTGTATTAATGAAAAACAAGAGTCGCAAATCATAAAAATGTCATAATATATTACATATTCAAATTCTTATTACAAAAACTACTTTATGTTCACAATTCAATCTGTGTAAACTTCTACACAAGAGACGTACATTTTGGTTCCTGTTTTTTAAGAAAACAATTTACTGGCCACATAAAATTTAGTGATTCATGGGAAGGCAAAACAGAAATAATTATTTATTCATTAATTTGCTTTGGCTGTTTTAGAGTTATCATTTGTGGTTATCCACAATGTCTCAAAACATATCTTTTTAATCTAAATTTAAGAAGCACATATGTTGCATTAACTACGACTACAAGGAGTCTAATATATTATTCAATTAATCAATGGACATAATAGAATTTATTTTTAAAAAAAAATACAACATTAAAAGATGATAGAACCTTTAGGGGAAATATATATATTTCTGCCTTGTTTTTTTAAAAAAAATAATAGCTATCATCCATAAATCAAGAGTTTAACAAAAAGACTATAATCTTAATCGCCAAAAAAACAAAGGAACCAGTCGACTCGAAGGATTAGAGTCCCATTTCAGTATAAGAATGAAATATTATACAGTTCTTTAAAGTTTAAACAATCAGTGAATCATTACAGTTGATGAGAGATGTGGCATATTTACATCCGCTATATACACATTTGTGAGTGAAGAATATCCTCACGGAAACCTCCCTTCAGTGAAGGATATCCTCACGGAAACCTCCCATACATTTTCGCAAATAAATACACAGTTTTCGTTCGAAATAATGTGATGATCGTGATCGCCAAGCCAAAACATTTCACAATAATTTTGATATCACACGGCAAGAGGTCCAGAAGGCCACAGAGGCTGCTTGGAATAATGCGGGGTTCTGGTATATGCTGAAAATGTAGAACAAGAAAGCGGTGAGATTAGAAATCGCAATTTTTTTGGGTGTCAAAAAAAATGTATAATGTACAATGGATGCTCTGAGATGGCTAAATTTTCACAGCTGATACGTCGTTCTACTAGTGTTGAACTGATTCCAACCACGAGCTATTGCATTTGCAAATAGCATAAAATGAGTGCAATATATGGTTTACAAACACATGCCAGTTGCTAGCAAATAGAAACATATTGAAGTTATCTATTACCAACTCTTGCTCCCAAAGAGTATCAATTGTCTAAAGAAAATCTTAATCAAATCATGAAACAAAACAACAAAAATGGCTTCGGCTTAAGTTGCCTAGGCATGAACATGCCAAATACGGAATGACACAACACACACACAAAACAAATTAATAATTAAAATAAAGAATAAAACAGCAATCACACGGCTAGAAGTGGATGTCATTTATGGCATTGCTCCATAACAGAAGTGTCGGTGCTTGCTAAGGAACAGATGCACAAAAAGACGTGTGACAATTTATTAAGAAAAATAAGAAAGAGTAGGCACGGCGTAACAGCTCGAAAACATTAACCCAATAAGTTCGCATTCCAAGTATCATGATATTTTATGTAAAATTATTTGTGCTAAATTATTTTTAAAAAAACTCTGAACGTAGTAAACGCTTTTTCAAAAAAATCTAATTTTTTTTATAGAGCCAAACCTCCTGTTGAAGCCTGGCTCAGTCTGAGTAGGTGTCAAGGGTTGGGCGTAATTGAATATCAGGTGGAAGAACTCAGTTTGAATGCCAAGCGTCGGATGAAGAGGAATTTTATCAGCCGTCCATCCTGTCCATTTATCTGATTAAGTCCGAACCGTGGATGCTGTTAAGTGAAGATATCGCGTGGTTGATCAGATTTTAAAAGGTGGGGCCGTAGCGGTTGAAGTCCTAATCGAATGAAAATGCATGGTGTCATCTTCTAGCTGAGGACTGGAAGCCTATCGGTGTTTTGATCTTAGCTGTAGACTCGGCAGAATTCGGTTAGATAGATAGTAGTTAGCTATTTACTGTTAATCAGCTGTCTCACTTCATGTTATTAGGGAGTTGTTGGAGTTGTTACAACCACATAAAAGGGTTCACTATATGAAGCATAAAGATTGTAAGGAGAGGGTTGTTTGAGAAATGAACTAAACTTGTATTCCTCTGCATTAATCTACTTTCTCGCATTGCTTTTTTCCTTTAAAACTCAGTTTAATCAAGATTAATAGCCTGAAGATTGGTTACAATGTCACGGGCGAGTAGCAGGATTGAGACCAGGTCTCAACATTTAGTATCAGAGTAGCCAATGACAAGTTAATGGGGATGGTAACGGAAGATGAAGAGACGGGCACAGATGTGAGGAGAGGTTGTGAAGGTAGAAGCTGCTCTCTAGAACCCAGGAGAACAATTGGGTAATCAATGAGAAAATCAGTTTGAAGTAAGGAATTCATTGGCTCTCCAAACAGTGAAAATTTCAAAACTAAATGATAAAATGAATTTCATATTTCTCAGCTCTAAAATCAGAATTAGATGGCAAGATGAACTCCCAATTTGACATTCTAAAATTCCAGATTCAAAAGTTAATCAACAAGGTTGAAGGGCTTCCAGGCGATTCAGATGCAAGAACACAGGAGCGTGAAGAACTCCGAGGCAATACCAAGGGGGTCTACTCAAGGTAATGGTTCTGACAACACCAGTTTACAACACCAGTCAGTGTGTGGATAGAAATCTTCATAGGAAAATGGTTAATTGGGATAGGGCAATTCTACATTCTTACAACCAAGGGGTTTGAAGCCAGAATTACCTACCTTTAAGGGACCCGAAGATGTGATTCCGTGGTTGAGTCAAGTCTAACTGATCTTTTGACTACTATGAAACACCAAAGGAAAATTGGGTTAAGTCATGTGCTTTTTATATGAGATGAGGCTTTACAATAGTATGAATGGGGCAAAATCAACATTAAAGACTTCTTTATTTGGAAAACATTTAAAGAAGAAATAGTGACCAGATTTGGGTCAACGGATCTAGAAAAACCTTTCAATTCCTTCTCTGACTTGAAGCAAAATGGGGCGGTAAGAGACTACTTAGGAAAATTTGAGCAAATTAAGGGTTGTTGAAGAAGTTACCCGAAGAATACATTGTAGACATATTTATGGGATGATTAAAGGATAATACTAGGTTTGAGGTATTGACTGCTAGGCCTCAGGAGTACAAGAAAACGGTACAATTGGCCAGGACCTATGAGGAAAAGGTCATGCAAGTCAAAAAGAGTAGTAGATCCTTTCATATCTCAAACACCCAACCCAAATATAATACCCATCTACACACAGGGCCTACTAACGAACCACCTAGCAGCATTCACAAGGCCAAGACATTTGACTCCTGAGGAACTATTGCATAGAAGAAGGAATGATCTTTGATTCTTTTACAATGAGAGATGGGACAAAACCCATGAATGTAAGGACAAGCAGATTTATGTGCTCAAAGGGGTATGAAATGGATAAGCATCTGATCCTGACGGTAATGGAAAAAGAGAAAGTTGGTCCTGCTAACCAAGATGAAGAACCAGGTCTCCATGAGCTGACACTTGAAGAACTTCCCGCCATCTCTTTATAAGCAATATGCGGAATATCAGCTGCCCACACATTGATGGTTAAAGTAATTATCAAAGGGGAGACAGTGCATGTTTTAGTAGATTCGGGGTCAACTCACAATTTCATTAGCCCTAAATTGGCAAAATCATGGGGTTTGATCATTGAGAGCTCCAAGTCATTTGATGTATAGGTTGCCAATGGTGAGAAAATAACACGAACATGAGTATGTAAAGGAGTACAGGAGTAATGCCAATGAGTATCATTTTCTTTACATTTTCTGGTTCCACCCATGGGGGTCTCAAATTGTGTTGGGGACTCAATGGTTGGAACAAGTAGATGATGATGTCTTAAATTTCAAGAAACTTCAGATGAAGTTTCAATTCCAAGGGAAAGATTGTGACTGACAAGGTGTCACCCCGGCTACTTCTCTAATAGCAAGGGAAAAGAAATTTGTAAAGCCTTTAATCAGCAAAGTGACGGGCATCTAACCCAATTAAGATCCATGTCTTTATCTACCATGACATTGGGATCACATATTTTCAGATTTGCAGTTTTGGCCCGTTAGGGAAATCTTCGTAATTTTCGGATTTTAGGAGTCTTTTCATAATTTTTTAGTCTTTTTGGATTTTTTTTTGCAATTTTGTATTTTCTGGTTAGTATTTATAGGTGGTGGGGGAAAGTGAATTCTTATGCTTATTTTGATAGAGAAATCATAAGAGATTGAGAATCCACATTGTACGGGGGAATGCGGTCGTCCGCTTAAATCGACGGCTTAGATGAGCGATCCACCTCTCGAACGTGACCACCACCTTTATTATTTTCAATTTAATTTAATAAAAATCAGATTTTTTTCCATCGGATCCTATCAATTTGGTATCAAAGCGGTGAGATCCATGACGACGACAAGATCGAAAGACAAGTTTGACGCCTTCGAGGAGAAATACAACGACAAGCTTGATGGTGTGAAGCAAACCCTAGCGAAGTGAGGTGATGACCTGGAGAAACATATAGAAACCCTAACGTAAATCATGCAACAACTTACGAGCATTTCGGTGAAGATCATCGATGTGACCGAAAACCATAACCTAGGGCAAAAAACGACGACTTTAGAGAAGGGCAAGGACACAACGGCTGAATACCAACCAGGGATGCTCTCGCAGCCCTAGCCAACCCACCAGGGACCTGGCCCCCAGGGAAGGCAGGTAAGGCCGGTCGGCCCCTGCAGATCACCTGCAGAGGCGTCCGACCCTTGTCGACTCCCAGAGGGGGCGAACAGCCCTTGCCGGCCAAAGACAGGGGCGCACAGCCCCTGTGGGGCTTCAGTATGGGCGACATGTCCCTGTCGTAACCGTGCAGGGTTGCCACGCCCCTACAGGGCCCAGACATGGGCGTTCAACCCATGCCGTGACCTGGCCCGGGTCCAGCACAGTGTCGGCAGACCGAAGGGGGCCCAACGGCCTCCCCGCGACAACCCAGGACAATGACTACCCTCATGTTGATTTGTTGGAGTACGAGGACGGAGGGCCACACAGCCCCCAATATGCGGCGGAGAGGCGACGATGACCGCTCCTGGCCTACGAGTATCCAGAGGACTTCGGCAAGGACTTAGACCCGAAGGAGGTTAACCGATGCTCAGTTTTGGGCAATGAAGATTGAGGAGGCTATGAAGATAGAGATGAAGGCCAACGAAGGGGTTTGGAGCGACACAGAGAGATGAAGACATGCATACCAACATCATCATCCTAGGCACTTCGAGGGTCGAGCTGACCAGGAAAATTTTATGGTGGATAGTCGCATGAGAAAGATAGAGATGCCAATATTTGAGGGGGATGATCCATACAGCTGGACTTACAGCACGGAGAGATTCTTTTCGGTGACGAGCATAACAGATGAACAGAAATTGTAGGCAGCCGTTTTTTGACGGGAATGCACTTTCTTGATTTCAATGGAGGGAGCAACGCCGGCATTTCTACTCATAGAAGGAGATCAAGGACTGCTTGGTGGAGAGGTTTCGCGAGACTCGGGGAGAAAACTTGCAGGAGCAGCTGTTGACACTAAAGCAAGACGGTTTAGTCAAGAAGTACAGAGAGATATTCGAGACATTATTAGGATGAGTTCGAGGGATCCCAGAGGAGACACTAGAGGGGAGCTTTATGAAGGGGCTAAAGCCCAGCATATGCGCTGAGCTTCGCATACAGATGTCTCATGGATTGATGGAGACAATGGTCATGACGCAGTTGGTAGAGGATCGGCTTATAAAGGAAAGGAGGTCTAGAGGAACTGGGGACGGTTCCTCTTTTCACAGCGAGCCAGCGAAAGGAGGATAACAGCCATCAGCAGGGGTCGATCAGGCCAACAAGGAGAAACACATTGAGCCACAAACAAGAGGACAGTTTCGAAAGATGACTGATGCAGATATGCGGGAGAAGATGCTGAAAGGGTTCTGTTTCCGGTGTGATGAGAAATTTACACCAGGCACCGTTGTGGAGTGCACAAGCTTCATTTGTTGATAGTAGACAAGGACGAGGAGGATGTAGATAAGGAAGAAGAGCCAGAAGGAGATGAACATCTCCACTTGGAGTAATGCCACCACAGAGTCATGCACCACCTTAAAGATAATATGATTTTTCAGGAGCGGAGTAATGATGTGATCGCAGATTTTCAGATTTGTAGTTTTGGCCCGTTATGGGCATTTTCGTAACTTTCGGATTTTAAGGGTCTTTTCGTAAATTTTTTATCTTTTTTCGGTTTTTCTGCAAGTTTGATATTTTTCTGATTAGTATTTATAGGCGGGAGGGAGGAAGAGAATTCTTGTACTTATTTTGATAAAGAAATCATAAGAGATGTTAAGAATTCCCTCTTGTACGGGAGAGTGTGGTTGTCCTCTTGAATCGACGACTTGGGAGAGTGGTCCATCTCTCGAACGTAGCCACTGCCTTCATTATTTTCAGTTTTATTTAATAGAAATCAGATTTTTTTCCATCGGATCCTATCAACATTACAATGCTACTTCATAGAGAAGCCACCCCCTTAACAGAAAGATCTTCAAGATGTCATAGATAAGTTTCCAGAGATATTTCAAGAGCCAAAGGGACTCTCTCCTCAAAGATTACGTGACCATAAACCAAGAGCAATTTGATCAAGACCTTACGGGACATAGAAAGGCAGGTTTCAAAGATGTTGAAGGCTAGGATTATTAGACCCGTTACAAGACCATGTGCAAACATCCATAGTAATGATGAGAAAAGCTGATTCTAACGGGAGAATGTGCATTGATTATCATGCCATAACCCATCAAACTATTAATGATAAGTTTTCAATTCCTATCGTTGATGAATTATTAGATGAATTGCATGGAGCATGTTATTTTTCTAAAGTGGACTTAAGAGCAGGATATTGCCAAATAAGGATGCATGAATCAGATAATTACAAAACTGCTTTTAGAACTCATGATGGCCACTTTGAATTCTTAGTCAGGCCTTTTGGCTTGACAAATGCCTCTTCAACATTTTTGAATTTTAGTTTCAAATTTTTATCATTCACTTCATATATTTCTTCACCCCACAAGAAACAGTGCTTGAAAAATAATGAGATTTGACCCTCGATCAAGGCATTACAAAAAGTTCTATTGTTTTGAAACATTTAAATTTTGTACCGGGTGGATTAATGGTCAAATCCACCTAGTTTTCATCCATTATTTTTTCCTAGAATATATAATTGTATGGATTAAACATCAAAAAATTTAAATTTTAAAAAATTTTAAAACTTAGAAAATCACATTGTAATATTGCGTGAAAGCAAAATTTTCGCACACGATCACCATATATATATAATAGTATTCTAATGCGAAAAACATTTTATTTGTTTTTAGGAAAAAATTGCTAATTTTTTTAATATTTAATCCATACAATTATATACCCCATGAAAAATAATAGGTGAACCCTAGGAAGATTCGATCACCGATCTACCCGCTATAAAATTTAACGGTTCCAGAACAAAAAACTTTTTGTATCACCTTGATCGAAGACCAAATCATATTATTTTTCACCCATTATTTTTTGAGAGGTGTATAACTACATGAAGTGAAGGAGGAAATTTTTTTTGAAAAAATTCAAAATAAAATTAAAAATATTTTCGACGGGATTTTCCGTGTGAAATGTTTGCACATGAATATTTTCCTCTATATATAACCCATAAAATCAAACTCTAAAATGGATCATTGTCCCTTTACATTCTTACTTCATGGCAATTGATGTGTTACTTGCCCAGGATACCTTAGCGTAAATTGGCATCATGCATGTTATGCAAGCGTAAGCCGATGTCCTATGCGTATGATGTGCATTGTCATTGCATTAGAATCTGCAACGGAGAATATTTCGACAGAATATATGCGAGGTAGAGAATGAGAATTCGTATGTCCTAAAGCATAAAGCATGACCAACTCTTTCAGGAACTGGCTTGCATCCCCATCATTTTCGTTAAGGAATTGCACGATTTGGGCAGACATTATCAGTATTAGTGTTTTGGATTTCAAGAGGATCTCTCTCTCTCTCTCTCTCTCTCTCTCTCTCTCTCTCTCTCTCTCTCTCCCCCCCCCCCCCGATCTAATAAGCAAGTAGTGGAAAAAGGATAATGATTAGCATAGTGATATCTCTCTCTCTTCTGATCTAATAAGCAAGTAGTGGAAAAAGGATAATGATTAGCATAGTAATATATACAGAGGTAAAGTGGAAAATTTTTAAGTAAGGGATATTTTGGTGAAAGTTTATGTTAGCATTATTAAGATCGTTGTTTATTCAATTAAACCCCGTTAGTTTAATCACATAGATATTCTTTTTAAGAGAGAGAATCAACACTTATGAGCTTGAATTTGTTTACAGTTGTTTTCATCACTACTTTGACCTTCTAGGGATTCCAAAATCCACATGCTCAAAGCTAAACTCATTTTCGTATAAAAGATTTTTTTTGGGCAAATGATTTCAAATTGTGGCAATGATGTCAAAGAATTCAACAGAAGATATTTCTATTGAAAGAACAGAAGAAACCAGCATTCACAAAAGTGCATAGGGTCACAGTAATATGTAAAAAAAACTTTAAAAACTCATTTAGTTATCTAATTGAAATGATTATTTTTCCCATGATTATGTTTTCCTTCATTAGCATGATAATTTATATCATAATAAAGTTTTAAGGAGCATTTTAAGGAATAAAAAATAAAAAACCTATCAGTTGGCTGTAACCCACAAAAAACTTGACGTCGTTTTTTAAAATGGCGTTGGGGTCTTTGTGATACAAGAAAAACGTAAGGGAAGGGGTGTTTCTTAAAAACAAGATAAAACTACATGGATCTAATGGAATTAAAACTGATTTTAATAATGGTAACATGCACTTTTACCAATACCCCCATTCCCATTGGCTCTGTACATATTACTCAGCTAACCATTACACCATTTCTGCTGATTGCTTATTAGATCAGGAGAAAGAAAGAGCCCCTTAAAATTCAAAAACTTAAACCCTAACAATATCCGCTCAGATTGCGCAATTCCTTAACGAAAATGATGGGATGCAAGCCAGCTCCTCAATGAGTTGGTCACCCTGCAGGACAAGTAAATTCTTCACCTCGCCTGCAGGACAAGTAAATTCTTCAACATCGCAACTCTAACGCAATGGCGATGTCGCTCATCAAAACTATAGTATATTGGCTTATGCTTGCTCAATGTGCAAGACGTCAATTTACATTAAAAGAACACTAGACAATTATCACATCAATTGCTATGTACACGAAGGCAAAGGGATGATGATCCCCTTTTGATTTTATAGGTTGGACTTTTAATGTTTTGATCTTATTAAGAAACTAGGAATTTTTTTGCAAAAAACACTCAATATTTTGTTTACATGTATATTTGATGAAGATATTTGATATATATATATATATATATATATATATATATATATATATATATATATATATATATGGCAATCTTCATGTGCGAAAAATGGGGTTTTCGTACCGTGCGAAAATATTTTTTTATTTTTTTGAAATTTTTTTCAAAATTTTTTTTGATGTTTAATCCATACAATTATATACCCCAGGGAAAATAATGGGTGAACCCGTTGGGGATTAGAGCACACATCCACCCATTACAAATTTAACGGTCTCAAAACGTGCGAATTTGATGAAATGCCTTGATCGAAGGCCAAATGACATTATTTCTCAATGATTATTTTTTGAGGAGGGTATAACAACATATAATGAGGGTGGAAAAAAGAATTTTTGAAAAAAAATTTCAAAAAAATAAAATTCTTTTCACACCGTGCGAAATGTTCTCAATGGATGATTTACCTATATATATATATATATTAAAACACAACTGATTTTGAATTCTAGGGCTGACTAGGACAAACAGGTTGATAGAAAGACGGCTTGGATTTAATCTTGAGGATTGAATGGTTGAGATGAGATTTTGTGGAAAGTTTTAGAGGGAACAACATTTCTTGGGAACATAAAGTTTCTGGGGAAATGAAACTTGGAGAATAAAAGTTTCTGGGAAATAGAAGAGTGCATGCAATTAATGCATTTGGAAAAAAACTTTAACTTGCACTTAATGCTGCAGATCGAATGCTGCTGTAGATCGAATGATCTCACCCTCAACGCGGGACCCACCGTCTCTTCGACGCATGGGGCAACAAGATGGGAATAATTTCTCGCGCCGAAGGCGTCCGCTAATTTGTTGTTCCGCTCCGAAGGCGTCCTCGTCGAATTTGTTGTTCTACGCCGAATTTGTCGTTCCACGCTGAATTTATTGTTCCGCGTCAACGGCGCTTGCGTCGAATTTGTTGTTCCGTGCCGAAGGCGCCCGTGCCGCGAAATATTTTTACGCTACTTTATTGTTCCACACAATTTTGGCTGTAAAAATAATTTTTTGGGGAACAAAAATTTTGCGGAGGAAAATCTTAAATGAACCGAGCCCGCGGGTACGGGTAATGACAAGTATATGTATATATGAGAATGATGTACATGTGTTGCTAGAAAATGTCCAATATACTTGAATAACAAAATCATTTTTCCTATTTTTGAAAAAAAATTTAAAAGTTGAACGCATTCCAAAACCTCAAATATGTGTGAACCCTAGGGGGATTTGTTTCTCGATACACTAGCTACAAAATTTTTTACTTTTTTGATATGGTTACTTTGGAAATGGTCGGATAAAGTGGCAAATATCAGTGATTAACTTGATTTTTGATACGGCCATCATCTATGATGTGTAGATTAATCCTTATAAATAAAAAAATAAAAAATATGGGAAATTACTAATGCATGAATTTTTCTTGTTAGTGCATTTCTAGTTTCTTATGCATGCGTGCATGTATAATGGTCGGAAAGTCATTGGCAAATTTTTAGTGTGTTGGTAATGGCGCTAGTGGTATATCGGAAAAAATAAAAAGGTTTTCTTGAAAAAGCCAAAGGTCAACGGTGGGTTAAATTTAAGCAATTATTTTAATGGGAAAAAGCCCTATGTGGCCAAAAATTAGCAAGCAAGATCATGATTGTACGTCTTCCACCAATATTAGATGTCTCAGTTTCGGTTTCGGTTTCGATCTTATGAGAATTTAGGTTTCAGTTTCAGTTTCACCCGTTTAGGTGATTTCGGAGTTGAGTTGAGTTTCATTCGTATCGATAATTTCGACAATTTCGTTTAGGCTATCAGTTTCAGTTTCAGAGATACTTTAACTATGTATACACACACAATGATGTATTATCTATATAGTTATACGGTATTTTATACATAAAAATATGCACAGTTAATTGTTCAGTGCCATTTAACTAATAAAATTAACTCATCGTAATATAAACCATTTTATTAAACTATCTTAATGCTAATTGTATAGTAAATTAACACACTGCAGAACATGCTACTATGTAATTTTCGAAAATTAAAATTTTGAATATATAACATTATTTCTACACATTTATCTATAGTCACAACTTACAACTTACAACTAAAAAGAAATAAAATTCATTTTTCTAAACATTTAGTATTGTTTCTAAATTTTAACAATAAAATTTTTCATGATTTGTAAAGTCTACCCTATGAACATTAAAATAAATATCGGCCAATAAAAGTAAAATTATAACCGATCAATAACAATAAAATTAATGAATATTAACGTTAAATAAGAATAATTTTAGTTAAAATTATAATAGCAAAATTAGTTAAGAATAATTTTTGGGTAAATATAAAAAATTGTAGTGCAAAATACAAACAATTATAGTGCAAAATAGTAAAAATTATAGGAAAAATTTGATGTATAAATTGTTGTAATTATAGGAAAATTTTGATGTATAAATTGTTGTACAAATACAAAAAATTATGGTTCTAAAATGCAAATTAAATATGGGACTAAATTCTTAAGATTTCGTCTATTCACATTACAAGATTTCCTAAACATACTTCATGTCCAAAGATTATGGTAAACCTGTAAATGTTTAGCAAAAATGTAGAATGTGAATAGCAGCACTCCCCTTAAACTCAGAGCAACAACCGATCATAGTTCACACTTAGCTTAGAATATTACATATATATACAAGTTTTTCATTCAGTTTATTAACTAGGTTTTAAAGATAATGTCAAATTTGTCAATATATGCAATTACTTGAGCAAATTGTGTAAAATGACCGACAGCTGTCATTCACACTACACATTTGCTTAACGTATTAAGTCTATTTACAAGTTTACCATTTAGTTTATTACAGATGTTAAAATGTAATGACAAACTTATAAATAGCCATCGTATTTTGGGCACAATGTGTATTGTGAATGGTAGCCCTCGTAAATACTTCACAGGAAAACTCAACATCACAGGAAAATCGAAGGGCTGTTTGGACTCTTGAGTCTTTTCTTCTCTCTTTCTAGATAATTCATGAGGAAATCGAAGGGCTCTCTCGACTCGCTAGTCTCTTCTTCTCTCTTCTTCAATAATTCACGAGGAATTTACGGGCAAAATTGAAGTTCACCCTAGGGGGTCAGCTTTCAAAATTTACCTAGGGCTTCTTGAATCTTATTCGATGATTTACCACATTTTTGAAAATTCTACCTTTCGATTCTTTGATGCCTCAGCCTGGCCCTTACGATCGCACCTCAGCCTCGCCCATAACCGTCGAGATCTATGAAGATCACCTCCGATCAGCTCCATTCGACCCTCAATCAGCGTTGATCGATGGTCCCGTTCTTTAAATTTGCCGATCAGCACCCTCAACCGCCGGTGAGCCGTTTTTCAAATTTGCTAAAGGTCATATTTTTTTGGAGTTATTTCTTGAATCTTGACACAGGTATGATTTCTCCATTTTACTAATATAGAAAAAAATTTGTCGTGTATTCACATGAAACTCAATTTTGATTCACGAATTCTATTGTTCACTCACGGTTTAGAATGTTCACTCATGAGAAATTTTTAATACTATTCACTCACATATTTATTTTGTTATTTTAAGATATATTTTTCACCTCTAGCGGCTGAGACTGAACGGTTTCAGTCAGTTTTGACCGGTAACCGTAACTGATCGAAACCGTTCAGTCTCGGCCGAAACCGATACAACATACTAGTTTCGGTCTCGTTACCCTTCAAGGCCGAAAAGAAACAAACAATACCCCTAGTTTCGGTTTCGTTACCCTTCAAAAACCGGAACGAAACAGCCGAAACCCAATGGTATCAGTCGAAACCTCAATCCTCGTCTTGCACAACCACAAGTCTTTAACACTGTTCTACAGTGTCATGTCAACATTCAAGTATGTTTCAAGGTCCAATATTAGTGGTGTATCTCAACTTATAAGAAAGTTACGATGAAACTAAAGAGTTGGTGCACACGATATCAATGAGGTCAATTTGCATCACAGATATTTCAAAGAAAGGGGAAAACCTACTTCATATGGAAAAGGAACACGATGTTGCACCTGTGTTGTACTAGACAATATACATTGGCACTAGATTTGGACATTATACTATTTTATCTTGACATTCATTGGTGATTGTAGCCCAATAGCTTAAACTTTCGTGGCAAAGCAGTCCACAACTACATTTGCAGTAAATCGAATCCGGAGCTGCAAATATACGGTCCCATATGAAGGATGATGGAAAGGGAAACAACTAGGAAAATTTAAATCTAGAGTTTGAAAATTGAGAAATTAAGGTTTTGAAAGAATAAGTGATGTTAAAGGGCCTTGCAACCAGGCCAACTCTCAACCTATTTTAACTCCTCACAAGCAAAGACTTAAAGATCTAGAAATCTATGATTCATCACAAACACTACAATTTCAAAAAATACTCACATTTTCATTCATTCAATCATTCTAAAAAATTATCCTTCTCTGTGAGATACACGGCTCATTTAAAGAGACTTCATATGTGAAAAACATGTGCTATGAAATCAAAGAAAAGCAAACTAAAATAAAATGTGTATACCAAGTGTCATAATAAATTAAGATACTAACAACTAAAATAAAATAAAATCATAACTGAAACCAAATTGATTCCATGTCAATTCTCCCATCGTTGAAAAAACGTGTCCTCGTGTTAAGCAAAATACAGAAGTTGGCGGATATTTTTGCAAGAATATTCCAAAACCACACAATATAAGAACATATGCAAAATTTGTTGACTAGTAGGCTATGGGAGTATAAATTGATAAAGTTAATATGCTTAGTTGGCCCATATGATGCCTCCAATTTAAATTCTGATACAATATATACACATGGTTCGGATTAAGGCTCTGGTTGGAGATAAGGCTTTGGTTCGGGCACATTCATAGCCTCAAACTCAAACATTAGCTTTGTCTGACTCGTGACCTCTAATTGTGACTCGACCTCTGATTGTGACTCCACGTTAAGGACAGACTGAGACTCTTACACAACTTACTAGTTCATATGTAAGTTAAATGGAGCCCAAAGGTTTTGCATCTTATTCTCAATCTCTATAGGTGTTTGCTAGTGACTTTGGATCAAATGACAACTAAGTTGAATGTGCTTTGGTGGGGGCCAAAGGAGGTACATGTATCAAAGCTTGATTTTTAACCATTACCAACATCAATAAAGCTCGTGAACTTTCTCGCATCAAATGAGTGCTTTCTCCTCTAACTTGTGTTGAGCACACCAAAATTTATTCTCATCAATCAGGCTGTAGCAATAAGAAAAATAATTTTACACAAATGATTCACATACTTCATAATCCCACCGGGCCCAAATATTGGTATGACGCAGAATTTATGATGCACACTTCTCATAAAGTTGCATGTGGCCAGATAAGGATATGAGCTATGAAATTATATGAAAATATACTTAAAATAGCTTAAAATACATCAGCATATGCAGACGGCTTGATCCGGCTTGCAAACGGCTCTAACTAGCTCGAATATGGCTTCAAACGGCTCAAAAATCGAGCTAAAATGGATCCAAAATCACCCAAAATAAGCTCGAGAGTGTTCACAACAAAAATTCCACTAAAATTGCCAAAATGATAAGCTGCACATTAGCAAGTGGCTTAATGCTGAAGCAGTTGGCTCGGGTGGCTCGGGTGGCTCGGGTGGCTCGGGTGGCTTGAGTTAACTTTGGGCCAGTCAGCTTTGTCGGCGCGGGCCGGCTTGAGCCGACTTAGCTCATTCTGAAGCTGGCTCAAGCGGCTCAACAAGCCGATGTAAATCAAATTCAACCCGATCGAGCCAATTCTGGTGTAATCAGTTAAATCTTAGCCAACATCGAAAACAGGGCTGTAATGTGGGTTTTCAAGGTCGGTGATCACCAAGTCACCAAGGTTGCTCCAGCCGCTATAGCCTCAATGATTGACGATAAGGGCTACGTCTGACTATGAAGATCACAGTGGTACCGTTGAAGAGGATGACAATGATGCTTAAGGAGCAATAGATAAACAAAGATGATGACATGTGTATTGGAGGTAATGGTAGCGGTGAAGAACTGGAAGGCGAAGTTAGTTGGGTTTGGGCTGAAGCAAGGAGACGGTAAGATTTGGTGGTTAGGATTAGGGTTTAGGGTTGGGTATGCTTAGAAAAGGAGATGAACATCATCTATTGAGAATTTTTAAGGATTTTTTGTTTTCTTGTTTGAACGGAAGATTAAAAAGAATTGCAGAAAATTGCAAAAATAGGAAAAATTCATAAAATTTTGCAGAGAATATTTGGGAAAGAGGGAAGTTGATGGCTAAGTTTTATTTTTTTTATTGTTTTGTAAATCTAGAAGATCGAAAAATATGATTTTTGTACTAAATAAAATCTACTTGTAAAGGTTGTAACTTCGGATCTTGGATTTTAAGATCTAATTTGGATCGTCCGTTTTGATACCAAATTTGACGCAATCCAGAGGAAAAAAGAATTCGGAAAATCTAGTCTAGGGTTTGAAAATTAAAATATTAGGGCATTAAAAAGACAATGGCTATTAAAGGAGACTCACATCCAGGCCAATACTCAGCCTGCTAGGGCACATCGCAAACACTAGGATTTTAAAAAACACTCATTTTTTAATTCATTCAATCATTCTAAAAAATTATCATTCTCAATGAAATACAAGGCTTATTTAAAGAAACTTCCTATGTGCACAATACATGCCATAAAAGTAAAGAAAAGCAAACTAACATGAAACACATGCACACTATATGACATATCAATTAAGATCCTAACAACTAAAATAAAATAAAGTCCTACCTAAAACCAAATTGGTTCCACATCACCCTAACTTGGATGAGTATAAGTTTCTAGATCAAATTAAGTTCCACAACAGCAAACAAAGCAAACATTTTAATATATATAGGATACCAAACTCATATTACTATGCTTTCCGATAAACTAAAACTGAAAAATATTAGCTAGTATGGAAAACTAACTTCTAAATGCATTGTAAGTTTTGCATTGCATAAAAAATTGATGGGCAGAATGGTGGTAACAATTTAACAAAAGTCAGAAGATGAGTAGATAACACACCCCATCGCAGTTGCACTCCATGATGCAACATTGTAGATAACTTTGCTTCCATCCCAAGCCTTCTGAAGCTTACTTTTCTTCTTTTTTACAGAAAATGTTTTGCTAAGAACTGAAAGAATACTCGTGAAATAGACGAGTCAAACATCAGAAATTTCTTTTTAATTTGATAATAAAAATTAAACAGGTTTAATGAATCTGTCGGTAAAGGGAGACAAAACGTGTGACAATCATTAAAGATCTTATATAATCACTCACCTTCTTGAAGCTGATTAGGTGTCAGTTCCTGCGAAAAACAAAACTGACCTTTATCACATTGCACAAACCTAAGAAGCTATATAGTGTATACCATTAAAGAGACCAAATGTTAAAAGCCTTGAGATCATGAACGTTGGTCATAGTACTCTAGGAGTTGTCAACATGTTACTGAACATAGGTCTACTTGAATTCTTTTCAAATGGCCCAAGAAATGTAGGATCATCAATTTGTCTTACATTTCAAATATTCTCAATTTAAGTATGAAATACTAACTTTACCGCTCATATCATCACCATCTTTGGACTATTCCAACCAAAATGAGGGCAGCTACACAATACCACTATACAGAACATGACTACATACAAATTTGGAAAAAAAATCAGTACATCAGCGCTAAACAAGAGCCAACCATTTGATTAAGAAAAACTGTGGTGCAAGGAACCTTAAACCAGTATGCTGTTGGGCAGGTAAGAAGAACAATCTAGCTAATGCAACATAAGTTAAGACAAATATCAGAATGAGTCTCCTAGCTGAAGGTCTCCTTTTGTTCTATGTCATGTAGATTTGAGCACTCCTCTATGCAGGTTTTCCCAGATAAACTGGTGTATTTTTACCAATTTCATTACCTGATTCGCAATCTAAAGGATCCAAGGATATGAACCCAAGTATTTTGAGTCAATGACTGTCGCTTATATCCATGAGCTCTATCTATAATTCACCACGTGGCAGTTTCATGAGCTCAAGTTTCTCTACTTATTTGTTATCCCTGTCATGTGTCAATCACAAGGGATTTGACCTTTCAAACCTTTTCTTGAGTCAATGAATGTTGCAGCTTCTTCTCTGACAAGTCAAGCTATATTATATATAAAACTTTCTGTCCACCGAGTCTCGTATTGATCCTTGCCAATCTACACGGCTGCATATTGTTTTCAGCAATGCATTACTCGCACAGTTAACTTTCATTAGTTTGTGAATTCTTTTCTGATCTACATCATTGAATGACACTGAACAAGTGATTGGTCAATGACTGCTATCATCATCGCCTAACTATTCCAATGATGTTAGAGTATTTTGCAGACAATCTTATTAATATAACATGTGCCAGCTTCACGTACGCTGGTGACTTCATCTGTTGTCAGCATTCGCAAAATTCATGTGATTCGTCAATAGGACTACACTGTGTTTACGCCATCTATATAAAAACTTTTTCTTAATTAGTAGGAGCATTGGTAAGTTTGATATCTTATATACATCAAGTTGTCATCCCAAATTTTGAGTTCAGCTGCATGAAGCCTTTCTCCATCAGCTTTGTTGAGGATTTCTCGGATCACCTCTGCTGTTAAACTAGAAATATCAATAACCTGTTTAACTGATTAATCCATGTTCATATTAGCCAGTTATTAGTCCTAGCAGATGTTTCAACCTTTCTCCTGCACTTTCTACTAACTCTTGCTGCAATCCATTGGTCATGCCCATACCACATCAAACAAAATTTCATGGCTCTATCCTCACTTACAGCAACCTCAGACTTCTCACAATTGACATATTGTCATTCATTCATCTCCACAGTTTCATTTCCATTATACTCATTTTTGAACTGGTTGCTTCTTAATTTAGCCATGTTCATGTTGGCCTCATTTTCAGACCTGTTGCTTCTTAGTTAATTGCCCAAAATTACAGCTATACGTGGGGTGCCTCCTTATGCTAATGTATTTTCTTACATAGATTTTTCAATGGTTAGCAGCATTGTTATGGATTGGCAAAAAAATTGTTCCAGTTCATCTGGTATATAACTGAGTCAAGTACACCATCTTACCGTACTACTATTTCTCCTACAAGTTCCTCCAGCGTGTGATGTTAGCTTCAAACATTGCATGTCTCGAAATGATACATTTTTTGGATCTGCCTCAATGGATGATACATCATATATGTTGGCACAAAATTATATCAACTAGTATCCTCCAGGGAACCTCAAAATTTACCACAATATTCCCGACATGCATTGGAATCAGCCAATATTCGAATTCTTGGTTTAAATTTTTTTTTTTACAAAGATAACTTTTTGGTCATCACCAAGACTTCTCTCTTTTGTTAAGGCGTCTACTAATTCACATGCCTCCTTTTGCAGCAAAAACACCAACAACCTCCAAGTGCCATATAACTTCTCAGATTAGCAACTTCTTCTCATTTCGTTTATCATGTGTGTTAGATACATATGACTTAAAATTTTCAACCTGATTTTTACTCTCTATATACATATAGACAAAATTGCATATATAGTTCCAAAACATCAAGATGGAAAAAATATGACATCATGTATACTTATAGCTCTATACTACACACGCAGTCTAAGACTATATCAAATTACCTAACACCATCAGACTTGTGTAATTACATGGATGTTCTTTATGACAGATACGTGCGCCATGTTTCCAAGGATCTAGATTATGAATATACCATCCGTGCAGCATGTTGCAAGCCAATTCGGTAGAACACTATTGAGAGAGTAACACGCAATTGAAAGATACAGCTAAACAAGGAAAAGGATAACATACTTTTGTCTGTTCTAAAGATAAAAGGTATGCAGCCATGAAGCATGCAATTCCCTCAACAATATCCTCTTGCTTAACAAGGACATAACCATCTTGATCGGATTCGTTGTCTCCACTAATATGGCTGTCTTCCCATAAGTCTTTGGCACTAACCATATCCCAAGATGCATTATCATCTGCTGGTGTGTAAAGAATTATCGTCATCCACTTATATGGTAACAGCAGCATCAAACTAGATAAACACTCTAAGAATAAAGTTCTGCAGGATATCACAACTTCTCCAGAAAAGAAACTATAGGTTTCAATCGAATAGGCACATTGTCATTGGAAATAATTATTGTCTAGCATGCATACCAGAAATAAAATGAGAAATTGACATGTGGATGCTCCCAAGCTTTTCGAGAAACTCTGGAGATTCAATTTTGGATTTGACGAGATCATGTAACTGCATTAACAGGATAAGAGACAGAAATATTTTAAACAAAGCTACAAAGTATGCCATGTTTCAAGAAGCTTTAATTAGAATATCAGTATTCAAAGATATAATCCAATACTGAAAGAAATAACTTTCATCAATATGCCAGAAAAAAGACTGCTTGTGCATTCCAGAGTATCATGTGTATATAGACATTATTGGAAAGCACAAAACCAATCAAGCTTCCTACAGATATGAAAACCTTAACACCCTTCCTTCTAGTTCAATGCATAATTCTGCTCTTAAAAAATACTACCAAAATGTGCAAACAGGAAAATGAGATAAGTTATGATGCTGACACGAACAATAAATGAGAAAACAAACAAAAACATTGCTATGGAAAACCAAGCAATGAGATTCCATAAGAGCAAATCCATAATCAAATGCAAATACAAAAGCGTACATGTTTCACATACAATCTGTATATTATCATTGTGCCACCATCTCAGTGCATTAAATAAGTGATCCTCAACTTTTATATCCTCATCAAACCATTGCATATAAAGATAAAGCTGTTGAAGTCAATGTTAGCATATCTAGCGTTCATAAGACATGCTAGCCTTCAGAAAGCAATATAACCACTTCACAAGACATGCTAGCGTATCTAGAATAAGTCCTCAACTAAGAACTCCGTGGTCTCTCACAATAAACCTATCAACTTCTGAAAAGACAAGGACCAACCAATTAACAAACTCTTCCTTTCCAACGTGATAGTAAAATAATGGGTTTCTTTGATATTGGTCCCTTTAAAATGTCTAATTTAAAGGGAAAAAATTCCATCAAATCATGTGATTTGCAACCTGATCCTACAAGTTTATGAAACCATTAGAAAAGAGTCCATGTAGTTTGAAAAGATCTATCGAAAATTGAAGGATATTCCGTTAAAAATAACTAAATATACATTGTCTTCTCCACCCTCTTCTTCCTCTCTCTCTCTCATCCAAACCCTAACCCAATCCATCTTCTAGTTCCCATCATCCCCAAGAAATCCATTTCCTAAACCTTCCCTAACTCTACCCCCTATCCCTATCCCACGCATCCCTCTCATCTTTCAAAAAATCTCCTCTAAGCACTAATGTTAACCCCACCCTATCCTCCCTCCTCGCATTCATTAAAAATTACTCTCTCAAACCCAAATCTTAAGACCGTCTCCATCATCTCCCCTCTAATCCCATAAAAATTCCATTTCCAAACCCCAATCCTAACCCCGTCGCTCTTTTTTCTTTCCTCTCTCAAGAAAAATCTACTCTAAATCCAAACCCAAACCTTAATTCACCCACTTCTCCCTCCTTGCATATGTCCATTCATCCCCTAAAGCCAACCCCTGAATCCATCTCATCCTTCCTCTTCTCATCCCTAAAATAATAGATGCACCTATTGAAGGATCTTCTGCTGAATCGCAAAACAGACGACTATAAAAGACTAATACATGCCAGCAATAAAATAGAGTAAATGGTCAACCCGTCAAAGACCATTTTCTACATTGATGCAGAACTCAACCAAGGAGTGCCACTCATACATATAACAAATTGTAGATGCCAGTAAGTGTTAAAAAATGACAAAGTATACCAGGATTGTAAGTATACATCAAACTGGATCAAAACAATACTTAATATTAACGGATCATATATATCTACTGCTATTATAATGCAAACCCTCATGAACAAGGTTTTGTTGGGTAAGTGGTTATGGAGAAATGTGAGCCATTAAGGAGTACTAAGGAAGCGCCTGGTAAATCATCTGTATCGCAGGGGACATAAGATTTAGGAGAGATACAGTATGTGTTCTCCCTTTGGATGAGTATTGATCTTTCCAAATAGAAACTACAGAGGAAGGAAATGGTTGCTTATTTTGGTCATATATTTGGTATTCAGATAGAGCACTAAGATACGAATCCACATCGCTTTTTGAGTCGTGTAAATAAATGGTAACCAATTGGCGATGCTGGTTAATGTGTAACTGGTTATTGGACATGACATGTCAGGTTCAAGCGAGATCTTACTGACCCTTTGGTTGATTACTACTTCAGATAAGTTTATTGGAGCCTTTCTTCCTTAATTCTGTTGATGATTCCAGACTTTGGAGATGGTCCTGTAAAGGTATATTTAGAGTGAAATCTTTTTATCATTTCTTAAACTTTGATGGCACTACACGTTCTTTAGCTTACATTTGGCATCAACCCATCCTTCTAAAGGTCTGCATCACCAACTTCCTTGCATTAAATAATAAGCTTAACACTTTGGATGTTCTGCAAAGGAAAGGAGTTAATTGTGCCAACCAATGGGTAGTGTGTGGAAATGCAGAGGAGACGCATGATTATAGTTTCTAGATGTGCATATGTGAACCTAGTGTTTAGCTATCATTAACGCGTAGCTTACCGGTTTCAGGATCATTGTCCATTTTTATGGAGTGGATTGAGTGAAGAAATAATAATGTTCCTCAAAAGGCCTGGCTGGAATGGCATTTATTATCTATGTTTACTATTTGGTGTATATGGCATGAGAGGACCACCAAGTGTTCCTTGACAAAAACTCTACATCATTATTTATTGTAGATAAAATTAACAATTTTGTAATGTTTTGGTTAGGAAACTCATTTAATAAACTAGAAGAAGATCTTCAGCGGAACCGCTGGCCCCTGGGTTAGATCAGGAAGAAGAGCCTTGGCGCTGATGATAGGACATAGCAGCGATAGTGTTGGTGAAGAAGAAGCAGACTCCAATGTGACAGATGCTTCAGCCAGTCAACATCCGGTCCAAATTTTTGCAACCAGACCATTTAGAGCCCGTAATGAGGAGTGTACTGAGATTATTGATCTCGAGGACTGTGGTTTGGTTTGGAGCCCTCAGCTGCTCATGTTGTTGCTTTCCAATGTCTCTATGGGGTAGTATTTTTGACCCGTTTTGAACTCCAGAGTAGTAATCAGATGGTTAGTTTTTTTAGCTTTTATGCCTTAAGGGATTTTTTCTTCTCTGGTTTCAGTTCAGTTATGGGTTGGCTTTTTTAAAAATTTGCTAAATGTACATAGGGATATCTTTTTATTATTATATCCTTTTAGTTGCATGTAAAATTAGGGATTATGATGTAACAATTGTTGAAGCAATAAAATGAGATGGGAGACACAAGTTTGTAACACAATCCTTTCTTTAAAAAAGTACAATGCAAACCATTGGAGGGTTGCAAATTGTCATGCGTCCTTTTATGAATGACATGTGTTCCCTTAAAATGAAAAGAAAGATCATAAAAATAAATTAAAAATAAAACCACGCACATTTTTCACTAAGAAAAGGTGGTTGTTCTTAAGTTTACTGCGCGGACATTTTGAGTTCATTGTGCAGTTGAACAAACTGTTGGGCACACATGCATCACATGACATTTAATTTTAAGCTTTTTTCCCAACACAACAGTTTTAACATTCTGTTTACACTACAAGCGATACTTTAAAAAAGCTTAAATTAAACTCTATGGTCTGCTGAACAAGGAATAACTTACGCATTGTAATATTAAAAGCTTTTTTCATGTTTATTTTTTCTCCCCTGGACAAAAAAAATGTCTTGGTCCTAGACCTCCTATTATTTTATCGATAATTATTTTTGTATATTAATGCACTTTTTTAAAGACATTTAAATAATCTTCTTGTACATCTACTTCTACTATATTATAATGCATACAGGGGTTTACCTTTCCGCCACTAGTCTCCAACACAACTTGACACTTGGCCAAGGAAATAAGGTCCAAACGCAAAGAAAAGGGCAAAAATAGAAAAGAAGTCAGCATGTGACTTCCTTCTTTTTCCTTTTTTTCGTTTAACCAGTGGACCCCACACACTAAACACAGTACATGAGTTGCGAAAATTCTGTCTGCTCCTTAATCGGTGTGGGTCCACAAGATTTAAATGGTGGAAAGCAAATCAGCCCATGGATGAGATTTATGATGGACAGTAGTATATGATTGCAGTTTTAACTAGAACTCAAACCTTGACTCAAAGTTCTCTGCAAACAGAATCAAAATCAAAAGAAACTACCACCCAAAAGTATGGCCCCAAAAACAAAATCTTATGTTATACCATTTCCATATACAAACTTCAATAAATAAATTAGTAGATTTTTAAATGCTAAAACTTATGTTTTTAAGATAATAAAAAGTATAATCGTACCATTTGCATATCAATTTCTTTGTTATCATATTTTTATTTTACAGCGCACCATTTAAATCATTGTTTTGGTAAAAAATTCAAATTATATTTGTGTAGTCAAACAAACAATTTATTTTATAAAGGGATATTCAATATTTTTGTTATGTATCTAGAAAATTTGCAAGAATGAACGGCTTGACCTGAGTGGAAACCTCCTTTACACAAGTGATTTTTGCATAACTTAACACAACCGTTAGAACAAGAGAGACCAAGTTATTAATATTAATTCACTTCTAAACAAAATTTATCCAGTGGTTATTACCAAGATTTCAAGTTTCGGCCAAAACCGTTACGTTTCATACCGGTTTCGTAGAGACCAGTACAAAACGATGCTAAAAACTTGGTTTTGGTCAACAATGGTACCAACACAAAAATCATGCAAAAACAATTATAAAAGAAATTTTATACCTAGATCTAATTAAAACCTCAACAAATCAAAGAAATTTGTCAAAAATCCAAAAGGAACCAAAAACCCTAGACAGCATTTTTACAAAAAAAGGCCTTTTTGCAAACGAAAAAAAGAAAGAAGCTAGGGAGAGAGATATATAGAGTATTTTGATGTCGCAACCATCATCGTCGGCATACCTCTTTGTCATCGTCATCATAAGAGGCCGCTCTCCTCCTGCTGCCGCCTGCATTGAAATAAAAAGGGTTGAGTTGGGTCTTGTCCTTACCCAAATTAGCATCTGGCCCACTTCTTATACTTCATAATAAATCTCTCTTCCTCTCTTCAATGACAGTGATAGCAAGGACAAAGGAGCGGCATCAAGGACCAAGAAGCGGAATCACGAACCAGGCATCGACAGCGGTAGCAGGAATTGGGGAGGGATGGCAACGGTAAGGAAGCCATTTTTATTATAAATATACTATTATAAAATATATACATAAAATATAAGTAAATTAGAAATCAAAACTTAAATGAAACTAATGAAACTTATCAAAACTAAATTTTTTTGCAGTAACTGAAACCGGGTTCTCAGTCCTTGGTTATTACAATGTTACACATGTAATTTGATGGAATATATTAAATATATACCCTACCTTTTAAAAATGAAATATAAAAAAATAAATGAAAATATCAAAAAATGCAATTTCAGATCTTCTTTGCATGCTTCTACAAAATTAAAAGTTATTAAGCATGTAATTCATATTTGGAGTATGAGGCTGCAACTCTATTAGCTAAATAAGCTATCCTATCGCAAGGGGATGGGGCACAACTCCTATTGTGAGAGGGCCATATGGGGTTGCCCCCACCCCATGTGAGAGGGAGGCCCATTTAGCTAAATGAGCTGCTATCTCATAGATAGTATCCTATTCATATCTATATCTTTGTGAGAATAAAATTTGTTAGTATATATCATCCTTTTTTGATATGAAACTACAGCCAAAAAATTTTAAATAAAACATAAAACAGACATAAAATAATAATTATGCTATTCTCCATAGTGTATTGAGGTTGCATTAAGAATTCCATGCTCATGCTAAATTGCAGATGCTTATAGATAGAGTGGAGGACATGATCCTATAGTTTTTACATAAGCCCTTCGAAATAGATCAATTTGCATGCACGGAAAAAACCTAACAAAATGTCAAAACTAATTGAGTCACAATAGCATTCCCATCATGTTTTTTTAATTAGCAAGCATGCAGTTTAAATGTCATGTGCATTTGCACATGCCAAAAGTCTAGTATACAATAAAGCTAATTGGTAATCACTACAATGAACCCATATTAGCATTGGTGTGTACATCAAATTAGACAAACACGCTTTTAATAATAAGGCATCTTAATATATAGGGTCAAGGCTGTAAAGATAATTGATGGATAGATAGATGGAACATTTGAACAGTAATAATAGAACCTGAAATACACATCAACTAATAATCTTAACAGAAGGGGGTATACAGGGGAAAACACACAAGAACATTTGAAATTATCCAGATCAATGTTTCATAATTTATACTACATCTCGACATGTGATCTAGTTTGTGCATTCTCATTCATGGCCGGTTCCCAATCCAAGAGATTCCATAACAGCTGAACAGAAAATTAAAAGATCACTAATGACAAAATTTTATTAGGTGAGCTATTTCAATGTATTTTGCCTTACGTTTAGTATGTGTTCTTAATAAATCTAATTTTGTTTTAGCATTTAGTATTTTCTTTATAGCTTTAATTGTGAATTTCAAGACTTGTACCATGGCTTAGAAGTTTAAAGTTGGATCTGACATGTTTAAATACAATTAGAATAATGATCTTTTTCAAGCTTCACATTTTTTCAAGAAGTATCAAATCATTAATCTTAACAAATATAGACAAAAATAACAGTTTATATTCTTAACTTCACAAAAAGTTCGTGCATACTACTCATTATGACCCTAGAAAATGTTCCCAGATATAGCATGATCCAAAATACTTATCCGATTAAGATTAGGCTTACCCACATCCTACCACATACCATCCCTCCAAAGTACTGTGCGTCATTGCCACACTCATGCCACGAATCTACTAACTTTGACCCAGATCAAATGAATATATGAGCTTCAAATGAAACAAATGTCTTCTCTTTGCATGGCCTTCAGACTTTAAGTGGTTTTTAGGTTCATAGTTTAGAACTTGCAGAAAATTTGTGATTTGTTAATGTTCTAACTTGTTTGCATAAGGCATCAATTCAACTAACTTATTTTCTTGGAATCCAATTCATCAAGTCAACCATGCATTCCAACAAACTTTATTTATATCCCAGAATTTCCAAAGTAGAAATGGTTTCAAACTTTCAATAAGCAATAAAGGAACCTTAGATGTTGAACCCAAACGTGAGCAAACTCAATAAAGGGAAGCAAGAAGGAAACTTGCATAGCAATATAAAATTTGAGTTTGGATTGTTTTAATTATGTTGCATCCTCGTTGTCAGAAAATTGGGATCCTCACCTTAATTACGGCACACGTCTTCTTCTCATTTGATTGAATCTTTACTATCACTGTTTGAGGTTTCGGTTTCGTTTTCGTTTTTCCGGAAATTTAGGTTTCGGTATCGGGTTCGTCCGTTTTCGATGGTTTCAAAGTTTCATTTCATTTCATTTCGTTCGTACCGGTAGTTAGCTTCAAGTAGTATGTGGAGATAAAGCTTCAAGTAGGCCTGGTCTTCAATTTCAAATATTCTTAATCCTCTTATATCAACGTAAAGCTTCATACTTGCTCTCAGTGCATTTGACATGTTAGCTTTCTGATTCGTCCTCATTTATTTTGACATGTTAGCTTCAATCCTCTTTCTGATTCGTCCTCATTTATTTTGGCATGTTAGCTTCAATGACATACTTGTAAATTTCCGTAAAAAGTTGAGCTCATTTTGAATGGTAAAATCGTAAAAATCATGTACAACTCGCTGCTTCTCGATTTTTCTCACAAGTCTTACATGGATTCTCCAATCGAGGCAGGTCAGGGGGTACTGCTCTATCTGTTCTATGCTCTGCAAGCTCTGAGCGAGATGCAGACCCCTCAGGAACCCTAGGAAAAATTTGAAGCTGCTTTTTTTCCCACTCGAATCGCTCCGTTGATCAGATTCAACGACAACGACGACAATCTACAAGCCCTGAAAGACTATGATCCTTGGACCACGACCTCTCGAAGACGATGGACAGATCGACGACGATCAAAGGTTAGCTTCTAAATTATTAATTATAAAAACTTTAAATACTAACACTTTCTCACTTGACCGAGATTGATTCTTGCTAAAAGACCCTAAAAATTATTTGAAGATCTTTGGGAAATTTTCACAACTTCATGTATCTTTTCTTTGATTTAGATTTAATTTTTTTGCTTGTGTTTGATGAATTCCGCTTCATTTGTAGAATATTTTTCACGAATTGTTTTGCTGCTTATTCAATGATTTTTCATTGCTTTTAATATTTTTCCGCTCTTCTTCTTCCTCGCCGCATCTGTTTTGGGCTAAAAGTGAGTAGTTTCGTCAAAACTGGCGAAACTACTCAGTTTCAGCCGATACATAAATATTTTCAAAGTTTCGTCTCGGTCTACTCCGAAACCGAGACGAAACGACCGATACCTACTGGTATCTGCCGATACCTCTATCCATGCTTACTATACCATTGTTTCCACTTCACCTTGGTGATACATACCCGATTTCGCTTCTTCAATTATGTTAGAAATAGGTGCAAAGAAGAGAAAAGGTGGAAGCAGTAAATTTGGAACAATCAAGAAACCATATGTAGAAAATGATATGTGATGGTTTTGGGTTTGATAGAAAATACGTGAGTGGGTTTTAAATGAAATGTGTAACATGTTTTCAATTTAGTAATTTTTGGGCATCTAACTTGGCATCCAAACACATATCATCAAATAAACACAAAGGTGTCAATACGATTTTATCATATTCACCAAGAATATCTTGAGTCAACATATCAGCCAATATCCCAACTATCGTCTAATATGTGGTTAGAAGGATACAAAATTTTTCCCCCACATGTTGCAACATGTCCCTTGGACCCCAGAGATGATACATTAGCCAATATTTCATTTGTCTTGGCCAATATTTGGAATAGTGACCAACGACAACCAGACTTCACCCTTGATGTACCATTACTCATTGGTCATTGTCACTACTTACCCAAAGCAACATATGATCTAGATTGGAAGGATGAACATGGCTTCCAACCCACAATCTCCTCCACGTGCAAGTTAACAATCATAAAGCATCTCTTGGAAGTTAAAATACAAGCTATAGAGCCAATGCATGCAGCCAGGGGCGGAACTACCTTACCACTGCCCTGGGCAACTGCCCAGTGCAAAAAAACCGGAAAAAAAATTTATATTACACATTCAGTTGTTAGTTCCCACGGGTAGGCAGAGCAGAGCATTTAATTGAGCCTGCATAGAGCACTGGAGAGTAGTCATGTCTCTGTCCTTTTAGGAGGAAAAAAACCAAAAATAAAATTTTATAATCCCACTTTCAAATGGTCTGAAGGCAACATGGACTTATATAGGCTGTTGGCTGTCTTTTCATAACTCTCCATCTTTTATTTTAATTTCATTAATTGTTTTGCTTTTAGATTCTTCTCTTCCCCAAGTTATCTTCTCTCTGCTCTCTTTGCTCGCCACCACCCTTGCTCGCCTGACTCCCACAAAAGGAGGCTGACGACTAACGAGCCACCGCCCACGGCCACCCTTGGTAACCCCACACCCAGTCGATCCCGAGGCTCAACCAGGCAACCAGCCTTCCACGGACCACGCCCACGGCCCAAATCCGCAGGGTTCGATTACTTCGGTAACATTTTTTCGGCATTGAGAGGGGTGGACTTTCTTATATAGTGTTTAATTTTGTTTCTGATTCAATTTTGTTGTGTAATTGGTGCAGCCTTGAAGGGAGCTAAAGTTAGGGTTTTTATTTATCCCGGCAACATTTAGAGGTAACATTTTGATTTAATTACTTTAATGTTTGAAAAATGTTATTTGTCATGCGTTTTGATATTTGGCATTTTAACTCAGTCGCTAAAAATATTTGGCATTTTGATATTTGGCATTTTATTTGCTTAGTTGTGCATTTCACAATAGAAATGAGGAAAATTTTGGTATGCAATTCCTTCATCTTTAATTGCTTTTTAGATGCATAGCAAAAAAAATTTCCCCATCCATGTTTGCTTCATGTATGAGCTTGGTTGTGCATTTCACAAGAGAAATGAAGAAAATTTTGGCATGCAACTCCTTCCTCTTCAATTGCTTTATGAATGCATAGCATGAAATTTTTTCCGAGCCCCGTTTGCCCAGCCCCAATTTCCCACATACATTAATTTCTTTAACATTTGATAACAAATTATTAGTATATAAAATAATTGTCACCCATCGCATTTCCTCTGCGCATCATTAAAGAAGATATTTGTTCACATCATGCAAGTTTGAAAAGCGTCTTTTCTTCATTTTTTTGGAATAGAAGTTACTCTCATTAATGATGAGCATTCACTTTTGTGACATCCCAATCTTGCTCTTATCTTTTTTTTCTTTTCTACAATCGGTTGTGATGTCTACATTCATGTGAACAATTGGAAGTCTCGGTGCGTTGTAGATTGTTCTAAATCTTGGAAGGCCTTCCCATTTGACCTGCTCTTGTAGGACACTTGTATTTTAGGACTTCTCGGGCCAAAAATCACTATTTGTTTATGTGCGAATTAGATGAAATATCTCTATTTAATTAGGTATTGTTTATTAATTTTTAATACTTATAATTATATTGATTTTTGAAGCTAAAATGTCTCGAAAAGGAATGAAAGCTTTGTTACTCGTTGCATAAATTTTATTTTCACCCAGGGTAAACAACAATCCCGGTTACACCACTGCATGCATCAGGCTTCTTTTAAATTGAAAATTGCCCATGTTAGACACTACCCTTTCATTTCAAGGGTACTACTGTAGAATGTATATCCATGTAATAGGGCATGATCCATACAAGACAAATTCAAATTCCTGTAATTTAACATGGGCTGCTGCTTTGAAGTTAACAAAAAGACTTCCTTTTTTCCTTGGATATCCTTTCAACGTCTCACATATTCCCAATCAAAGGCTTCAATTGAATGTATTTATGTACGTCATCTCCAGAATATCACAAAATGCACATTCAAACACTTGAATCAAATGTATTTATGCGCTTCAACTATAGAAACCTCATCTACTAGTATCATCTATCTTAATTTTTAAAAATAAGAAGAAAAAACCTGCATTGACGTTGATTCTAAAATAATTACATCTTTTAAACTCAATAAACTCATTGCCAGTCCATAATGGCTTATCTAACTCTTCAGAAACCTTTCCAATGATAGCTACCATTAAGAATTTCAACTTTTAAGCAGGTCATAGCATAAACAATGAAATCAACGACCTAAAAATATGAAACCCTGAAAGAGAATTACCACGTCGGTGTCGAAATCGGAATCGGCCTGTGAATCCGCAGGCGGATCCCCTCCCTTTTCTTTCTCCGCCGCGTCGTCGTCTTCCTCTTTCTCCTCGGGGGGTGAACTAGGGTTAGGATCGGCGTCACCGAGCTGGTCAAGGGCTCGCTGGCACTGCTCGAGCACCAGTTGAACGGTCTTCTTCTTCACGCGGAATCGATCCGCCTCCATGGTGAGGATGACGAATCAAAGAAGAGAACGAAGAACAGAAATTTCACGCTTTGTTTTCATGTATGATTGCTTCTACTTCTTCTCCCTTTTTTAACCTTTATTTTTTATTTTGACAGTAGTTTTAGTATTTTAGTTTGATTTGTTCTTAATTACTAATTAGATGCCGTAACGATTTCATATAAACCCCCTAAAATCTTCTTAATTATTCATTTTATCCAATATAACGATTTACAAATCCCTCCTTTTGCGTCGGACCGACCCGTTAAGTCCTTCAAGTCCACCCACAAAAAATAGCAGAAGAAGGGTTGGGCCCGGTGCGTTGACGTGTCGGTCTCTCATTGACCGTCCACACAGAAAATTGTCTTATGAACAGCCAAAGAGAGACCCACGTGTCAACGCACCTAATCCAAGTCAACCAGATGACACCCTTTTTAACATTATATTCAAATGGCTGTTGCAAATCATGTACAAATTGAATTTGACATGAGGCTGATGCAAGACTAGTTATTTGGATTGGAGTTTTTGATATGGACAACAATCCGGTAAGTTGGTCAATTGAGCTCGAAGCCTTCTGAAATATGTTTGCAACTTGTTCCATCAAAACTGCAAAGGTCAATTCATTAAGCAAATGATCAAGAGGCAGATAATTAAAGCCAGAGAAGGAAGACATTTGACCCTTGGCTTTCCGGAATGAGCATGGTTTCTTGAAGCATCACAAATTCAGAAGATATTAAGAAGGATTATAATTACAATTTGGGACTAATAATCAAGGGCTAGTTGTTAATCACAGTGGGAATGTCATGAGCTTACGTCAATATATCGAGAAGCCAAATATCAGAATACAATGCATCAGCAATTCGTATGGCAACATTTATATGAACACATGCAAGATATTCCCAAAAATACCGTGACGACAAACTTAGATTTGCAGATCTCAATTACAAAGTAAAACATTGTTGCGGTAACACTTGCACTTGCAAATTAGAAAGCTACCAGCCTCGAGTAAAAGGCCCAGCGTCAAAGAGAAACGAGGGCGGGTTTCTATTGCTTGCAGTTGGTGGCACATAGCAGTCAGTTTTGTGTGTGTGGCAATTGCATGCAACAGTTGTTGCTTTCAGAAGCAGCCAGCATCAAATTCCTTGCCTGCCTTCTACAAAAATTTCATTCATGCAAATCTGTCCTGGCCTCGCTGTAGCATTTTTTTAAAAAAAGAGTCATTTAATTACTAATTAATATGAGATTCAACTGGCACTATATGCACAACCTATCATCGAAAAGTTTATCGCCATCGCCATCGTCATTACCGTGATTCGTTATTTCAGTGTCCATTCCTTCTCCTTCCTCTGTAATTCCGAAGCACTCCAATGTCAGAAATCCGTGTGCAGTATTCGGACTTGCTCGAGGATTACGAAGAGGAGACGGTGAAGGGCCTCTGCCTCGACACCGTAGGGATGAACCCTTTGTAGAGTGACATCAATCCTTGTGACCTCACCGTCTTCACCACGCAATCCACCGCCCCCTCGTACGTCGGCTTCGTCCCCCTTTAGCTTGTGTAAACATTGGACCACATGCATCCTTATGTATGAGTCCTAAGAGTTCATCAACTCTTTTCCATTGTCTTGCAAAGGATGTTTTAGTCATTTTGCATTTGATACAAGACTTACAGGTTGCAATCGATTCACAATCGAAAGGATCCAGATATCCTTCTTTATACAATTTTATAAATCTCTTCTCGCCAATATGGGTCTACAATGTCAAAGATGAGATTCATTTATACTTGGAGTTTTTCTTTTGTTAACATTGAACACAGTGCACACATTCAAAACAGATACAACGGTGCATATGGTACTAAATTAAGCCAAGAGACACGTCTTTATTAAAAATGTTCATATCACTATTCTTCACACTGAAGTTATAACCTAACTTATTTAATAAGGATATGGATACAGTATTGCATATCATGCTCGGTACATAGTAGCAATTATGTAAAAACAAAATATTTCCATCTGACAAGCCAATGTGGAATTCCCGCTTGCTCTAGTCCCCACTTGTATAGTCATTTCAACTTCCTTCAGACTCTTTGTTTTCCTCAGTCACTGTAAAGAAGTACAGATGTGTGAACCAGCTCCGATATCTAATACCCCAATAGTAGAATATATGGAAAGTATGTTTTGAATAACATACATACGTGAAGATGAGGTACTGTCATGTCCATTCTTCTTTATGGACTCCAAATAGTGCGTGCAATTTCTCTTCAAATGGCATTACTAATGACAATAATGACATTCATTAGATGACAACTTATCATTCTTCATTTTGCCTTTCTGATGCCATCCTTAGGCTTGGTAAGCTTCTTCTTTTTTTTCCTTTGGAAGATGCCTTGGGTGGAAAAGGAGTCTTAACAAGTATAACCGGCGTATTATCTCCAAAAATGGAGCTCTCAGCCAGCCTCAACATATTGAGAAACTCTATAAGTGTGTAATCTAGTTTGTTCATATGAAAACACATTATAAATTGAGAGTAGACATTGGGAACTGATTGAAGAATTATATCAATATATAATTCATTGTCTATTATATACCCAAATTCTGCAAGTTCATTGATGTAGCTTATCATTTTGAGGACATGATCCTGAACTGAAGACTTAGACGTCAACCTCACATGAAACAATTTCTTCGAGGTCTCAAATCTAGCAATTTGAGATTGCTATCCATATAATTCCTTTACATGAAGAAATATGGATTGGACGTACAAATTCTTGTGTCCTCTTTGCAACTCATTATTCATATACGCTAGCACGAGGCATTGGCTGTCTCACAGTCCTGCGTCCAGATTCTGTAAAGCTCTTTTTCTTTGTTTGAGGACATACCAGCTGGGGTCTTAGGAGGTGATTCATCAAACACATATGTAAATTTTCCATAAGGCAATGCTATATTTATGTTTCTCTGCCAATCTTGGTAGTTAGGTCCAGTGAGTTTGTTTTTGTCAAAGATTAATTTCAAGCCAGCTATGATGCTGCAAAAGAATTTTAAAAGAGTTACGATAATGAAGCAGATGTTCTTAAAAATAATTATATTGGTTTTGTAATTTCTTGTTTTTAGATATATGAAGTATTGTTATATGTATTTCTATCGTATTTGATACTGGTAATTTTTTGAATTTTTGGGGATTTTTCCATAATTTTTAAAAGAATATAATAATACTAAAAATATTCTTATACATTTTAATTACATTCTAAATAAACATAACATGTATTGATGCATGACGGTAACCAAGCTCGATGAAGCCATGTCACGCCCCGCTTCCCAAAAACGGTGGAAGCGAGAGCGTTACAAAGGTCCGCATGAACTGGAGCTGTGAAGCTCGAGTTCATTACGCGTCTGTGATAACAACTTGCAGGGTTCTTGCTTGCTTTCCAGAACAATAAAAACATTATTAAATTACATGCCACAATCCAGAAGTTCGCAGAAATAAAAATTACAAGACAATGCCTCAGCAGGGCCAAAGAAATACAACAGCGACATACATCAATAAAAGATACAAATAGCAAATCCAGAGTGGAACAGCAATAGTCCGAGCTCTAGTCCTCCGCGGGGAGTGACTCAGCGTCAACGGCAAATTCCTGACTTTCCAAGTCAGGAGTCTCGAACGGATCTTCTTGGTACGCAGGCTCGGGATCTGACATACATTCCAAAAACACGAATGTATGTCAGCAAGGGTCTGCAAGAAAAGGTTAGCCGACCCAAGGCAAGGTGTAATAATAACGAAATATGAAATTTTGCGCAAGATGTCTACAACATGGTTATAACAAATTTAAAGAAAGTAAAGTACTTTTAAGCATGGCAGTTCTACGAAATTTAAAACAACTTAGCAGTTCTAATGTATTTAAAACAAGTGGGCAGTTTTAAAGTACGAATAAATTTGTGACAGTCATTTCCATTTTCATGCAATATTTATCTAACATGCTTAGGGTTCTCGCCTTTAAGACGTGATGAGTAAGTCATTCTTCTCGCGGGGGTATAATCGCGATTGATACTAACCCACCGTATATGTGGTGTTCTTAAAGACATGACCCTTTCATACGCTTAGCGACCGCTCAACCCTAACCCCACCCGAAAATGTGCTGAAACTCGGGCCAGCCTAATCACGAATGCACGTGTTCACGAAATCGAGATGTTTGCCTTGAAGCAAACGATTTTTACGAATTCAAGTTGTTCAAAGTGTTCCGTCAATGTCCATAGTACTAAGCAATTCAAGAGTGCGTTTTAATCAAGTGTGTGTATGGCATGAAGTGAAGCGTATTGAGATTTAATACATTCTAAAGCAAGGGAATACAACTTTTGAATTAAGTAACAATTTTAAAAGATTGACAGTTCAAGGTAGCACACTTGCCTGACTGTGATGATTTGGGTGTCCGAGCAATTTATGGAAAAATACACGACGTATCTGCGTTATTAAACATACAGTATTAGGCTAGTCAAACACAAACGATCAACTAACAACCTATAATCCTAACCTAGGTGTAACTTACTAGTTTTAATAAACCCAACCCAATAAGTTAACTCCCAAACCCCATTTACTTAAAAAAAAATCCAAAAGGCCCATACCCAAAACCCATTAGCTAAAACCCAATAAGCTTTATACCTTATCTCTTCTCTCTTCTTACTGTCTTCTTCTGTTTTCTTCTTTTCCTTTTTTTTTACTTTTTCTACAACAGATCTGACTCGAAGGGACGACAGCAAGGGGGCCTGGGCTAGGGCGTCGGCGACTAGGCAGGGGGCGGCGGCGGTTCGAAGTGCGGCGGTGGCGGCTAGGGCAGCGGGAGGCGCGACTAGGGCACACGGGCGGCGGCGTCGGCTTGCTGGGCAGGGGGTGACGACGACTAAGGGAGGGGGCGCGACGACCTGAGGTGGAGCGAGAACGGTGGCGACGGCTCGAAGTGCGACGGCGACTCAGATCTGAGCTCGGGGCGGCGCCGACGGCTTCCAGGCGGTGAATCGGGCGACGGGGGTGCGGATCCGGCACGGGGCGGTGGCGATTGCTTGCAGGGGAGCGACGACTATAGGTGGCGGCAACCAGGAGGAGGGAGGTAAGGGAGAGAGGAGGGGTTTGACTGTATTTGGATTTGTATTGTTTTGATCTGAAACGATTTCAGATCTAACTCTTCTCCTCTCAACTTCTGTTTTCAATTTGATTTTCTGGTTTGATTTTTGGATGTGGATTTGGTGGTTGAAAGTTTGATTTGGTTTGGGATTTGTGGCTGAGGGTTTGATTTGGAGTCTGATGGAATTTCAGGGAGGAGGGTGGCTGTTTGTTCTTGCTGCTGTCGATGCCATGGGTTGCTGATTATAGGAATGATGCTGGGAGACCAATTGAATGGGGGAGATGGCTGTGGGGAAGGGAAATGAAGACGTTAATTGGATCTCACCGATTCATTCGGTGGGATTCAATAGGTTAGGTAGGTTAATCGATAAATTAATTAGGGATAATTAATTAGGGTTAAGATTTAATTAATCGCGCCATGGTAAAAAGTAAAAACCCGAGACGCGCTCGCGTCGACGCATAGAAGTAGGACTCGCGCACGAAAACATCCGGATAATCAAAACAAAGTACGTCACACAACGAAATCAAGACGCCTAGAAATACTGGTCGTTACAAGCCATTTCTTTCAAATGGTGAAAATCTAAATCAAGAAAGAAGAAGACGGTATATTCGAATTGTCGCTGGAACCGTCTTAGATCAAAAAGGCGACAGCCCCACGATGAGACACGCGTCGAAGATCCAACAATATATGTATCATGGGTTTCGAACCGACGGCTCATCCGAATTGGCGAGGCGGACGTTTTGGCATCTAGAACTCGAGTGCAAATTCCTCGACTGTCGTGCCCCATTAATGCGATGTAACGTCGCTTGACTTCAACAGTCGAACCCGTTGAGGTCGTGCGACGGGGGCCATTGTTGAACCATTGGGCTGGCACCTAAGACAAATCGACCGATGGAGGTTAAGGCCCACACGAGAAGTCTGGCATCAACTCGGTCAAAGCCCACCAGTCAGTCGCCCGTTAAACTCCCATCATTCGTGTGATTAAAGGCGGCCTCATAAATAGCAGGGACGTGGACAACGTTCGCTCCTATTAAGGATGAGAGATCATGACACAATAATTGGGGGAGGGGTGCGTTATCTCCCCAACGTCACTGAAAGGCCCCATGAAGTCTATAAATACCAAAAGGGTTCCAATTCCTAAGGTAAGAGATCTGATACATAGACTCTACTCTTTCAGCTGATAATTCTTCCACTAAATAGCTTGCGACGTCAGATCTAAGATGAACCTTCGTGGGTCGATCTCGGCTACTCCACGCTCATCCTCTTCCTTAAGTTCCCATACTAACTTACGCATCGGAGAGGATCTGGGTCGGGACCCAGATCCGACCCCTCTGACGTGTCTTTGTGGTGTAAATCGACGAGTCTCCGTGTCTCGTGAGGGTCGTTTCTGAGCTTCTTAGCCTCGAACTATCGACATACGAGCTGCTTGAGGGTCGATCGAGCATCGCATCTCAATCAACATCCATCAACCTACCTGGGTTCTCTATCAATATAGGATCTAATTCGACTCGCTGATGGGGCTTGGACTTAGCACAAAGGGTCCACGACAGCTAGACAACTGTCTCGGTCATTTTTGGCCTTAATAGCCGTCATTATCATTCATCGTAAATAAAAATGAACAGCCACCACAGTGAGGTTATATTAGAGAATAAAAACAATAGACACTTGATTCCCCATTAATTATGAAAGCACGTGGCAGACACGCGAATGGTGCGGATCCGTTGGGCCCACAGATGGTACGTCGATGTCTTCCTTTGCTGTCCACAAAACCAGCTCCGATCAAAATGCCCCATGAACGTCCTCCCCCAAATCCCCCGCTCCATCTCCTCTCGAATCAGACTTTTTCTTAAGATCCGCTGACCTCCGCAAGACATCACACAGCGCATGAGACCCACTAAAAACCTAGCGCCCCCCATAGATCACGTGACCCATCCTACTATCCAACCGACACGTCATGGTATGTGACCGAGACCGATTCGTACGCGTGTGGGTGCCAGCCGGTCCCTACGCGTGCCGCCACGCGAAGGCTATGCCAGCCCACCGGCAACCGTCCAATATGAACAAAAGCCATCCGACGGTCAAAAATATTTTCCACCGTTCGAACCCTAAACCATCAATTTCTCGCCATAATTAGGGCATCCAAATGAACTAGTTGTACAATCCGCGTTTTTTACAACCCCCACCAGTTGACGCCTCCCCGGCTATTATTATCGTTTTCTCCTTTTCTTCCCTCTTTCCTCCTCTCTTGTTGAGGCCTATAAATACCGCCCCCTGCTCTCTTTCCCAATTCATCCTTAAAAAAAAAAACCTAAGAAATAATATTGAAGCAGGCAAGCATTAGATGTCTCATAGAGCTAGCGTACCGCACTCATCATCGATAGCATTCTCTCTGCATCCACATCTCATGGTATCCAGCGAGATGAACTCCAACCCCAACTGGTAACCCTAATACAATTAGTATTGCAGGTACCCAAATTTATTTATAGGGCCTTGATTTCTCATCTGTTTCGATTCAAAATACCCCCTTTTCCTTCCTCTTTTCTCTCTCTGTCAACCAAAAAAAATATGGGAGTGAAAGGATTTGTTGAGGGGGGAATCGCCTCCATCGTGGCTGGCTGCTCCACCCACCCCCTTGATCTCATCAAGGTCCGAATGCAGCTCCATGGCGAATCCCTCTCCGCTGCTCCACTTACCTCAAATCTCCGCCCTGCCTTTGCTTTCCCTTCTTCCTCCGCAGGCTCTGGTTCTATCACCATCCCTCACCCTTCCGTGTCCCACCCTCCTCCTCCTCCTCGGCCCGGCCCGATTGCCATCGGGGCCCAGATACTCCGCTCCGAGGGCCCCGCCGCCCTCTTCTCCGGCGTCTCCGCCACCCTCCTCCGTCAGACCCTCTACTCGACCACCCGCATGGGTCTCTACGACATGTTGAAGACCCGCTGGTCCGGCGACGGCGGGAGCATCCCCCTCCACCGCAAGATCGCCGCCGGCCTAATCGCCGGCGGCATAGGCGCCGCGGTCGGCAACCCGGCCGACGTGGCCATGGTGAGGATGCAGGCGGACGGCCGGCTACCCCCGGCGGAGCGGAGGAACTACAGGAGCGTGGTGGACGCCATCGGGAGGATGGCCAGGAGCGAGGGAGTCGGGAGCCTGTGGAGGGGATCGTCGCTGACGGTGAACAGGGCGATGATAGTGACCGCGAGCCAGCTGGCGACGTACGACCAGGCGAAGGAAGGGATCATAAGCAGCGGGGCGATGGGGGACGGTCTGGGGACACACGTGACGGCGAGCTTCGCGGCGGGGATAGTGGCGGCGGTGGCGTCGAACCCGGTGGACGTGGTGAAGACGAGGGTGATGAACATGAAGGTGGGGGAGGGGACGAAGCCGGCGTACGAGGGGGCGCTGGATTGCGCGGTGAAGACGGTGAGGGCGGAGGGATTGATGGCGCTCTACAAAGGGTTCATCCCCACGGTGTCGAGGCAGGGGCCCTTCACCGTCGTCCTCTTCGTCACCCTCGAGCAAGTCCGAAAGCTGCTCAAGGATTTCTGAAACAATGAATCACAATGATGACGATGACGATAAACTTTTCGATGATAGATAGTTCATATATCCCATTGTTATGCCAAATTGCCAATTGAATCTCATATTAATCGATAATTAAATGGCTCTTTTTAATGATAATTAACTGTTGGTTTGATGTTGGAAATATTGTTCTCTTGTATTCTTATGGAAATGAGAGGTGGTATATTGTGCGTTTTCACGCGTGCCGAGCACGTGGAAGAGCGCGTGAGGACCAGACGGAGTCGGATCCAAATGGAAGAAAGAGTAGGGTGGCTACATCATACAGCGAGGCCACGACAGATTTTTGCATGACTGAAATTTGTGAGGCAGGCAGAGGCAGGCAAGGAATTTGATGCTTGCTGCTTCTGCTATGTGCCACTCACACACAAAACAGACTGCTATGTGCCACCAACAACGCACTTGATCTCACCAACTGCAAAACGATAGAAACCCATACTTTGTTATCTTTGAAGCTGGGCCTTTTGCTCGTGGCTGGTAGCTTTGTATTTGCATGTGCACCTGTTTCTGCAGCCATGTTTTATATTGTAATTGAGATTTGCAAATCTAAGCTTGCCGTCACAATATTTTTGGGAATATCTTGCATATGCTAATATAAATGTTGCTGTTACGTCCTGAAGGCCAGCCCATGAGGCACATATGCACCGGGGGCCCAAGCAGACACCTCACCGACTCTCCTGATTGGGCACTTGCCAAGCTGGAGATCGCCTCGACTTAGAGAAGCTCGTCTCGCCCCGCCACAAACTCGCCTCCAAGGCCAACTAAGAAGCCCGCCAGTGCGACCTACAAGCTCGCCTACCCTCAACAAGAAGCACCGTCCGGAAGAGCCGAGCTCAATCGCCGATCTATGGCTCGCCCCCGAGGACGACGAAGCGCAAATATCTCTGACAGGGTGACGTAGGCTCACCTACTCTCCATTAATGCCGGGGGTTAAGAGCAAGAACTGATGGCCGCCACTCGCGTCTCATTAATGCTCCTGACACCATTAATGCGGTAAATATCTTTGACACAGCCTCAGCACTCGAGTGCTAGCAGGGACAATTCGACAGCTGACAAGACGGCGAGCAACCGCCACTCAGCCCTATAAATACCCCCCTCACGCCTTCATAGAGAAGGTTGAAAAATTGTTGGTCACTAGAATCCTCTAACTCATTTATATACTCAAGGTCAGATATCCTCCATATATCTGCGCCTTCCTCATAAGCCCGCTGCACTTTGCCGACCTGTCTTAAGGTCGCTAAGGGTGCTCGACGTCGACATTTGACGTCACCAGTAGGGCTGTTGACGAACGAGCTTGAACGAGCTTGAACGAGCTTGAACAGAGAGCTTGGTTTTGTTCACGAACAAAATCCATGTTCAAGCTCTGTTCGTTTACTAACCGAGCTCTAAAAACATGTTCAAGCTTGTTCGTTAAGCTTATCGAACGAACGTAAATGAACGTAAACGAACATTTACCGAGCTTGTTCACGAGTAGTTAATCGAACGTTCTGTTCGTTAACAAGACTTATCGAGCTTGTTCGTGAACATGTTCAGGAACATGTTCGTGAACACAAATCAATCTTGTTCATGAACATATTTTCAAACAAACAAACGAACGTCAATTTTTTAATCAGGAATAATAATATTTAAACATTATTGCCAATGACTAAATCAATTAAATAAAAGGATTAAATATTTGCAAGACAAAAATAAACAAATCCATCATAATAGCTCCATATATACCATTAAAAGCATCCATTCCAATCATAATAAAAAATATAGTATTTGTCTAAATGTACTATTTTCGGTACATGTTCGTTCACGAACACTTAACGAACTTGTTCATGAACATCACTTAACGAGCTTGTTCACGAACACTTAACGAGCTTGTTCATGAACATAAATGAACGAACACGGTTATGTTCAAGCTCTGTTCGTTTACTAACCGAGCTCTAAAAATCTGTTCAAGCTTGTTCATTAAGCTTCCTAAACGAACGTAAACGAACATGTACCGAGCTTGTTCACGAGTAGTTCGTCGAACGTTCTGTTCGTCAACAGCCCTAGTCACCAGCTGACTTAGGCGTCGGAGAGGCTAGGGGCTGACAACCAACCCTGCCTTTCTGACCAGTTGTTTATCCTCGCAGGGAGCTCGCATCGGCTATCGGAAGCAGGCGACCTTCAGGCGGCCTAGGACCCTTCACCCCTGAAGCGTGCTCTGAGTCGTGCTAGCCTCGCCTTCACCCAAAGACCTGTAAATCAATTGTTCCCGTGATTCCCACTACAAACAAATTTTATTGTGTGCAGATCCGACACGCAACCGTTGCCGTATGAATTGCTGATGCTCTGATATTTGGCTTCTTGATATATTGACCTAGCTAATGATACTCCCACAATGATTAGCAACTAGCCCTTGAATATTAGTCCCTGATGTAAGATTGTTTCCAAAAGGACCTGGCTTGTTTCAGGCGGCCTCGAACCTCTGTGTTTCGTCGGCGGCTCTGACTATTTCATTGATTTATGTACGTGTTGGTTAATGCACCCATCTGGCCATCTTCTTTAATTGCATCTTGATGATATTGCGATCTTTGGATGATTCATTAACAAACGATTTAATCATAGCTCCCTGTCATCTCCGATGTATGGATGGTGGATCATTCCTGAGTATTGACCTCTCACGTCGATAAGGATTCGATTCACTGTTAAACCATCAATCCCAAGTCGCAAATATAATCATTCTTAATATCTTTTGAATTTGTCATGCTTTAAGAAACCAAGCTCATTCCAGAAAGCCAAGGGTCAAATGTGCTCCAGAAAGCCAAGTGTCAATTGACTTCCATAGCTTTGATCGAACAAGTGGCAGACATATTTCAGAAGGCATTGTGCTCAATTGACCAACTCCTATCAAAATACCTAGTCTTGCATCATTTTCAGGCCAAATTCAATTTGTACATGATATGTAATTGTTATTTGGAAAAGTCTAATAATTGTTGTTGTCAGACTTAAAGGGGCTTAACGAGTCGAATCCGGATCCGAAATGAGGGACCTGACCTGGACACCAATGCCGCTCTCTTTGGGCGGCTTATGGGTGAATGTTTGACTTGGGCCTATTGAATTGTTTACCTAATTTATACAAACTCTTAATTAAGTATCCTTTTACGTATCCTTGTTCGATTAGACTACTTGTATGCGGTTCTGTTGGTCATTGGATCAAATCTTATGGTGGAGTAAGATTGTGGATAATATGTTTCATGCCGCTATTGGGAAGTCTGTAGGAAGCAAATGACTTTGCTTGTGGCCTATTGAATTGTTTATAAAGTCTTGTATTAATTCCTAGTTTAGTCCAAATCTAGTATACTTGTTTGAGTAAGATATTTGTATGCCCCTTTATGTGTTGTTGGATCTAATCCTACGATTAATTAATATTCTTAATTGCAGGGGCCCTTTGCCGTCGTCCTCTTCGTCACCCTCCATCATGTCCCAAAGCTTCTGAAGGACGTATGTTGCGGGTCAAATTCACGAACTGGTCCTCGTTGATGGGGATTGTTGATGGGTTATTTGAGTGGACCTTTATCAACTAGGCCGGCTTTTAGGATGTAACAACGTATGAAATCCATCAAGTCCGAAAGCTTCTAAAGGACGTATGAAATTGTAGTACTTTGGAATTACATAGGAAGGAGAAGTAATGGCCATTGAAATAATGAATCATAGTGATGATGAATAGTGATGATGATGATGAACTTCCAGTTAGTTGCTATATCACATTGTAACACCAAAGAATCTCGAAATAATTGACAACTAATGAGATGGGTTTTCTTCATTCGAAGGTGGATTGAGAAATTTGATGAGATAATGGACTCAAATATAGTAAATAAAGAAGATGGTAAGATGAACACGGGGACTCCATAAAAAGATTCAAACCCTGATAACGACCGCGATCAAATCAGTAACATCAAATATAATCAAAGCTGATAAACTCACTACATTCTCCAAACAAATGAAACTGAATTGTAATAAGATCCAGCAACAGATCATCTGTGATTTGTAGAGAAGACTAATCAAACAACACACAGGTTCAGAGTCCTCATGAAACCATATTACTCCAGCTAGGAATACCTTATTGAAACGTTATAAAAGCTCACATTTGTCGTTCACTGTGCACTGAGCACCTCGATTTCAAAGACCAAGACGGAGTTGGGCTGTATTCCCCAGGCTGGAAATCCGCTAGCCCCGTAGCCATAGTCGGGAGTGCACTACATACGGAAAGAAAACTTGTAAGCGAGAAGAAATGAAGGGCATAATCATTGAAGTTATAATGAAAAGATCATGCCAGTTGATATGCAGTCAAGTTTAACAGCTCCCTGTTATAACAACATCGAATACATATACATATACATATACATGTAGATAAATAAATATAATCGTGGTTTACAGGCTCCAATATCAACATCAAGCGAACAGAATATGGATATGATCTAACATGACATGCAAATTTACCGATGGTTTGCAACATATAAAAGCATAAATTATTTGGGCTTTATCGTACAATGCTATAGCATGTATAGACACAAATAAGAATATAGAATGATGGTGAGAATATAAGGGCACTGATGTCCGTCATGACACAAGAATGAAGACAAACCACATCAATTGAGTGGCAACCCAACCCAAAACCCCCCCCCCCCCCCCCCAAAAAAAAAAAAAAAAAAAAAAAAAAAACCCCAAAAAAAAGAAACAAACCCCATCGATTGATCACAAAATTTTGTACAGTATTTCATGAACTCTTGCTCCACATATAATAACCCCAATTTGATTATATAAAATGCTTCGAAGACGGTGATAATATCGACTTCTCTGCTGTGGCATTGTGGGTTAACTATTCATAGCCATGGCATTGTGGGTTAACTATTCATAGCCATTACTGGAAAAGGCATGTGACAAAACATGTCCTTCAGTTACAAAACAGCCATAAAGCTATCATTAAGCATTCAATAAATAGTGTGTAACAAATGAGTGCTTTTGTACATGCAAAAATATATGTGAAAATGGATACTCCATGCTATATAAGAGCACAATGAACAACGATATTACCTGAAGGCGAGCGACTTCTCCTATTTGCATGCCCAGTACACCTTCATCCCAACCTAGAAATGACGACAGTTTGATGTGAGTTGATGTCCAATATGAGAAACAGATCATGTCTTTTTTAATCAGTGCATACAATAACGTGCTCACGCGCGTGTGTTTTGTGTGTGAGTGATGTGGGGTAATATAAGGTGTAATCCCAGAGAAGTCCGAAAATTTCAACAGCAAACTCGACGAGACTAGACATGCATGAAATCTACAATACATACCTAGAATAGCAAGAAAACTGAAGAAATGGCAGGATATTTCATTTAAAATAATAAGCATACGCAAAAAAGGAGTGTTCACCCGAACTGTCAAAACATACAGTTTTTCTCTTTTTCCCATTCACTATCATGATAAGGTACATCAGGAAACAAGAAAGTAAAACTGAAGTTACCTTTTATAACTGAGCCGTACCCAATCTTAAACGTGAATGGCTTCTGTCCAGGATCTTTGGTGCTGAGAATTAAAATAACATTACAATCACCTTTGGACAGGATGATTAATGAATCTTACTTGGAAATTAACAGTATGCATGACGGAAAAGGAAAAAAAATAAAGAGAGAGGATGAAATTTTGTACCTCCAAAACTTCTGCGAGAGATCATTATCCTTACCTGCAAGAAAATTAACAAAAAGAACACAACTGTCAATATTACCAGAAAAATGGAGATGAGGTGGAGGGCTCATAAAGCATTTCACAAAAAAAAATTCGTCTAATTACTGTGGAACAATATTAAGTCAATATAGCAGTTAAGGGAAGAAAGGTATCCTTTAGCTGTTTAGCACCAAGAAGAAGGCACTATCTTCCAATTAGATTAAATGTGCTATCACAGAAGCATTAGTCGATGCCAACAGCAAATGTGGGCAATTCAAACCAAGTCAACATGCCCAGAGACATTGATGCTGGGAAATCTCAGCCAAAAGGATCAAACATACTTTGGAACTTTTACATTACTTACATTAAGCACTAAAACACGTTTTGGAAACAATATCACTAGAAACAAGTAAAAGCAGGAATTTAAGTAGTAAATGTGGTTATAGTGCTGTTCTCAGCTATATAAACAACACCGGAGGTCCGGAACCAGGGTATTTGTACTATTTATATAGTACAAGATATATAACAACCATGGTTCTGGTGTTGTTTATATAGCTAAGAAAATGCAGTACAATTACATTTCATATTCTAATTCATGCGTCTACTGAGCTACTCTTACCCTAATTTCCAATTATGATCTAACTGTAGTTAGAAAATACAATTCATGGTCCTGAACAGCATCAATAAACTGTATAAGGATTTGAATGTATTACTTGATGCCTAAATGTATGTATGCGTATATAAAGAAACCAATGGTGTAATGCAGTTGGACGCATGCATGACAGTATAATGCAAACCCCTAGGGATTTTCAGTTTGCAGCTAAACTGTGTCTCACATTTGTCTCGTGGCGTCAAGTCTTGAAAACGATACTATACTGATATCAAATTACTAATTTGCCATTAAAATTATTTTAAAATATGCTTTAACGAGTTTTGATAGTCATACCGTCTAATTGTTTCATTGGAAACTGTACCGATTTAAGAGACCATGATCCAATTAACCACATGGCAACAATGGGAAGCTTCCTTCGTGATTAATGCATGTGCAAATAATCTAGTACTCATGGTATGGAGACCCAAAAAAGATTTAATTAAGTTGCTAATGCAGGCAGCTAAGCATTAATTGAAAAATCCTAAGTAGACAACTGTGGTCCAATTCTTAAAGACAGTTCGACAGTAGAAAATTAAGCAAATTTGCCTTTGCGGATAGTCAATGAGACATATTCCACCCTATTTTTGGGAAAAGATAGTATCAGTTGTTTGCGTCTAATGCAATTAAGAGCAACAAGACTTGGAAGGAAACATGAGAATAAGCAGTAGAAGGCTTAGAACTGACCAGTTTCAAATAGGAGACACTGTCCCTTAATAGATTGAATGAAAGAAATGGATTCATGTAGCCGGCCCCCAAAGTTTGGAATAAAGCTCACGTTGTTATTGCCAATTCTTTTGCATCATTTGATTACATACAAGTAGAGCTAATTTATATATCACTAAGTTGGCTTTGGTGGGACTATCACAGAAAGCTTATTAAATATAAAATGGTGCCATTGAAAAAATTGACCAAAGAGGCCCTATTCCTACAACCATGACACTGCATGTAAGCTAGTCTGCTAGTGAGGCATATTGCATATAATTCTCCTAAGAGAAGTAAACCAGAACTAGCCACAGAGTATAATATCAACAAAAGGGTCGGCAAAAATAGTAAATATCTTCATTTCAGTATCTTCGTCAATTAAACTGCAGTGACTTTTTGCAGTGTAAAAACACAATGTAATAAAAAGCAGATATGGATGTGAGGCACCATGTCAAGGGCCCATGGGACTAAGCGGGGACTATGTATGTTTTCCCTCCGAAAAACTCAACATATATGACCATTCGAAAATATGTTAAAATTCTAAAAATTATTTCAAAAAAAAAGAATAAAATTATATAATAATTATCACATTTAATATTTTAACATTCAAGTTTCTAATTATAATCAAGTTAAACAATAAAAAACTTGCTTAGAAACCGTCTGTGCATTTACTTGAACCTAGAACTATATGACAGTTCAAAATTTATAGTTAAAGTATATTAAAATTCTGAAAATAATATGAAGTGCAATAAAAGTATAAGACAAATATCATTTTTTTCTAGTTTCCTACTAAAAGCATATTAAAAGAGGGTGATCACCTGGGCCGCCTAAGTAGGGACCTATACCGTCTCGGCAGGCGCCGGCGTCTATGCCGCTTAAGCAATCAGCTAGGCCGTCTAGGCGGCCGCCTAGCCGCTCAGACCCTCTTGAGCGACTGACCCGCCTAGAAGCAAGCCTAAACCCTAAGCGGGCATTTTGCCAATGATATGGATTTTGCCGTACATGACTTACTATCCCCGTACATGAAATGATCACATCCATATTCTTTATCAATATATGTTCATTTTCAAAACAATAGTCTTGGAAAAATCATCAAATAAGAACCATATACATAATTCCATACAGAATACGATTTGGTAACATATCTAACCAGAGTTATTGGACCATTGGACCAAATTTGCATCAAAGAGCTTAACATGTTTGCCAACTTTTTTCCCGTTTGAGCAAAGGTCGTAGCCCTCTATCAAACTTAGGACCTCCCATAACCCCAAATCCAATGTCTTAACACTACCTTTTACCAACATAATGATAAGGATCAAGAATTTTTATGTTTTTATGTTTATGTTTATTTTATGTTGAGTTTTATGATTTTAGGAATCTTTTATTTATTTCAAGAGTTATGGGTGAGTTTAGTATCCCATCGGGGGGAATCGTAAAAGTGTTGAGTTGTAAGCCAATAAAAGGACATAGATTTGTTTTATTTTGAGTCAACCAACCAATGAAGAAATTAAAAGAGAAATTTTCTCAAAACCTGTGAAAAGTTTCCCCCTTTTTGGTGAGAAGCCTATGCAACTCTTAGTGAGAAACCAATAAACCATATTTATCCAATTTCTTTCCCAGTTAGCCAGGAAACCCTAGTTATCCGATAGGAAAAGTATTGAGTTGTAAGCCTTTAAAAGGCCATAGACTTGTTTTAATTTGAATCAACCAACCAATGAAGAAATCAAATGAGAAATTTTCTCAAAACTTGTGAAAAGTCCCACCTTCTTGGTGAGAAGCCTCTGCAACTCTTGGTTAGAAGCCAAGAAACCCGAGCTATCCAATTTTCACCCCAAATTCTCCATCAAAATCCTTAAAATCCACCATGTCTTACATCAATTTGGTATCATAGGCAAACATCACATCTTCGCTCTTTACGAATCCCAAAAGCCAAAAAACAAAGTTCAAAACCCCTACCTTAGCCATGTCCTGTTGCCTGACACCTATGCCTCATCTTCGATCATCCATGCCTTGCTCCCAAAACCGCACATCCATGCCTTGCTCCCAAAACCGCACGACCTTCCTCCTCCGCCCCCAAACACTTCACCACCCTCAACATCGACACCGTCCCCCGCTGCACATGGTTCACCGACATTCAAAAATACGCAGAATCGTCGCCTTCAAGTGTTGGACTTTTGTAGACGCTGCCACCGGTGATGGGTAATGACCCAACGAACAGCCTCACCACCTCCAGGCAACCTCATCTGCACCTTAGCACCCGCCACCGACGATCAAAACCCTAAGAACCGTCGTCACAAAGGTTTTCGTCGTCCGCCAATGCCTCCTCCGATGACCACACCAATTGAGTTACACCATTCGACAAAACTACATGAACGAGAATCATGGCAAATCACCGCGAAATTTCGCTGGAAAAGCATCGGCGACAACCAAGCAGACGGTAACCCCAACTTTGCACCGACCGAGCCACTAGGATCATCCGGGACGCATCCCGAGCCGACACAGCTCAACCAGTTGACTCGATCAACGGCTCAACAATGAACCACGGCTCAACAGAGCAACTTGGTGATTTTTGAGGATTTTCGCTGGATTTTCGGGAATTATCTGTGTAGCCCCACTATTTTGACGACTCTAGATCCGTTGAAAGACAAATTTGGTGTCGTTCCTACCAGTGGATAGCTAACTCAGTCAACTACGGATAGGTACACTCCTTGCAAAAAGATCTGCTCTAAATTATGTGATACCACACTGATTACTACAATGAAGGCAACACGGGCTATTCTCTTCAAATAATGTATGATCGGGTCCCATACTTTTATGACTTTGATGACAAGTATGGCTATGAATCCTATGATGATTAAGAATCACATTTAGAAATTTTCTTTTCCAAATTTTCATTTTCAGAAGAACAAAAATATACATATGATTATCATACGATCAAAGAAGAAGCGGGATCTTGATATATGTGACTTCCACGTTACAGTCGTCGATGGTTAGTGTTCAAAACCTGTCATCAAGTTCGATATTCTTCCAAGTCTTGATATATTCTACAGAGACCCCAACAATCTTCAAGCCCGCAAATAAAGATACGTTTAAAAGAAGAGATAAGCGAGAGCAAGTGAATTCTTCAAGCAATCAAAAAATTAAAAAGGAAACAACTGAGTAAAACCAACTCAGATACTGAATCAGAGATTGATCCAGTACCACAATCGGAGCCAAAACCAGAGTTTAATCCAATGCCACACTCTGATCCAGAGAACAAACTTGATCCAGTACTGCAACCCGAGCCAAAGTCTTATCTAGAGCCATCTGTGTAGCGTGCATCAGAACTGCCGAAAGAAGTATCGTTGATTTTAATTGAGCACATTGAGTTTGTTATCACAGATCATCCACATTAACTAATAAACATGTCCTAAATGCTTTTTCTATCTTTCATGAATTCAGAGAATTATCAAAGAATGTTCGTCTGCCCATCTGCATATTAGCACATTTCAAAGTTCGTGAACACATCTTCTTCAACTGCATAGAAGTGCTGATTTATGCCCAGCTTTGCTATTTTTACCGTCCTTCACCAGGTGGTGAAGTTCTCAAGCCGGGAAAAATGATATGGATAAAGAATTTTTATGTTTTTATGTTTATTTTATTTTGAGTTTTAGGATTTTAGGAGTCTTTTATTTGTTTTAAGAGTTTGTCTTTTTGGGTGAGTTTAGCATCACATCAGATGGAATAGGAAAAGTGTTGAGTTATAAGCCTATAAAAGGTCCTAGACTTGTTTATTTTAAATCAACTAATCAATGAAGAAATCAAACAAGAAATTTTCTCAAAACCTGTGAAATGTTCCCGCCTCCTTAATGAGAAGCCTTGCAAACTCTTGGTGAGAAGCCAAGAAACAATAGTTATCCAATTTCTTACCCATATCCTTCACCGAAATCCCTAAAATCCATACTATCCTACATCAATTAATGATAGGGATCAAAAAAATTTATGTTTAATTTTTATTTTATTTTATTTTGAGTTTTAGGATTTTAGGAGTCTTTTATTTATTTTAAGAGTTTGAGCTTTTATTTAATTTAAGAGTTTTAATCCTTTTAGATGAATTTAGTACCACATCAGGTAGAATAGAAAGTGTTGAGTTGTAAGCCTATAAAAGACACTGCCTTATTTTATTTTGAATCAACCAACCAATGAATGAATCAATGAAAGGAAAAAAAATTTCAAACCTAAGAAAGGTTCCCCCTCCTTATTGAGAAGTCTCGAAAACATTTGGTGTGAAGCCAAGAACCATAAATTTATCTATTCCTGTCCAAATAACTCCACCAAATCCCCAAAATCCACCATGTCCTACTTTCATACAGTTTGATCATCGATCAATAAAAAATTACATATAAGGACTGTGATACGTTTATCACCTACGAGAGGAGGCGCAAGAAGACTAAGGAGTAATTGCTGGGCGTACCGAAGGTTTGGGGATAGAATTGCTTTAGGCACCATTAGTGGGCCTTAGTTGCTGTACGCACCACGCCTCATCATTATATAAGAGAGGGCGTGGGCTAGGGTTAGGGTATCGAATTTGTGAGCCGTCATTTGATATTTCCTAGAGTTCTCCGAGGAGATCTAGAAGAGAGTTTAGGCTTTTCCCTTAGCAAAAGCTAGGAGAGGTGCCAACTCTCCAAAAATTGGCTATTTATCTTGTAACCATATTCCCCAAATTCCAATAAAAATCCCCAAACCTCTTCTACAAACCCTAGTCCGCATCAATTTGGTATCAGAGCTCTGATCCAATGGCAGCAACAAGATCATCCACGACAAAATCTATGGAGGAGCGGCTAGATGCGGAAATCGTCGAAAGGAAGAAAGACACGGCGGATCTCATCGAAAGGATCGACGCCGTCAAAACTGAGATCAGATCTGATCTCAAGGGAAGTCTGGAGCAAATGAAGGAGATGCTCGCCAACTTCATGGCTCAAAACATCACCGCGCCACAGATCTCGCGCTCAAAGGAAGGCAGCACCTCAGATCTGAATCATCAATCAGATCTGAGGGCAAAAGGGAAGGCGACGATGATTCCGAACCAGGAAGGCGTCATTTTAGAAGGAGTAGATCTAGATCTGGATCTCAACGACGACGACTGGCAAGAGGATCTCTCCGAAACCCTAGGAGAGAGCTCCGAGGAAGAACCGGCGACACATCGGCAGCGACGGAGGCAGGCGGCGAACCCCCTGGGGGTTGCCGACAGCCGGCGACCCCCCAAGGGGCTTGCCGGAGGCGGGCGAGCCCCCCAAGGGGCCGCCGAGGAGCGGCGACCCCGCAGGGGGGTCGCGGGAGCAGGGCGACCCCGCCTGGGGGCCGCCGAGGGCAGGCGAGCCCCAGGCGGGGCCGCCGGAGGCGGGCGACCCCCCCAGGGGGCCGCCGAGGAGCTGCGACCCCCTGGAGGGGCCGCCGGAGGCAGGCGACCCCCCCAGGGGGCCGCGGGAGGCGGGCGACCCCCCAGGGGGTTCGCCGGAGGCGGGCGACCCCCCCAGGGGGGCGCCGAGGAGCTGCGGGCCCGCCAGGGCACGCACGGGCTCCCGACGGGCCGCGCGGAGTACGAGGACCCCCCAGGCATCGTCGGGGGGCCCACGGGACCCGTGAGAGGCGCGCGCGGGGTGCGCAAGATCCGGAGTACTTCGATGACGATGACTGGGCTCCGGAAGATCAGGATCAGGAGTACGAGGATCCCATCCCTCACTACGAGGAGGAGGATGAACGGCACTGGAGGGAGGATCGGAGGTGGGAGCCGGAAGGAGACCGATTTGGGGACCACCGTCGCCTGCAGCGTGGAGATCGTGTCGACGGGAGAGATCCACGGGCGGATGATCGCATACGGAAGCTCCAGATGCCGGTGTTCGAGGGTAGTGACGCCATTGGGTGGATCTACAAGGCGGAGAGGTACTTTGAGCTGGCCAGGCTGACTGAGGAGGAGAGGTTGAGGGCGGTTGCCCTCTGTTTGGAGGGGGAGGCTCTGAATTGGTGGAGGTGGAAGGAGCAGCAGAGACCTCTGAGGACCTGGGACGGGTTCAAGGAGGCACTACTACACCGATTCCGAGGCTCTCAGGCGGGGGGGAGCTTATGAGCAGCTGCATGCCTTGAGGCAGATGGGGACCGTGCGCGACTACATCAAGCAGTACAAGGAGCTCACGAGCCGCGTGCGAGGGATGCCTGCAGAATCCCTGGAAGGATTCTTTATGGACGGTTTGAAGCCCACCATCAGGTCTGAGCTTCGTACTCTCAGACCACGTGGACTGGAGGAGCAGATGGAGCTGGCCCTGACGGTAGAGGACCGGTTGGCCGACGAACGCCGCGCTAGGGGGGCTTTTGGGGGGCAGTTTTCACGCCCACAGGCGGGCCCAGGCGGACAGACAGGCGCTGCAGGAGGGGCCCCAGCGGCCGGAGGGAGACCCAGGGATGTGAGGCCAGGTGGGCCTTACAAGAGGATGACGGACGCGGAGATGCGAGACCGGAGGGCAAAGGGGTTATGCTTCAAGTGCGACGAGAAGTTTACCCCTGTGCATAGGTGTCGCAACCAGGCCCTGCAGGTGTACGAGGTATATGCGGAGGACTTGGAGGAGGAGCATGCCGAGGAGGAGGAGGCAGGGGCCGAGGAGGAGGGCACGCCTCTACTACGGGAGGCGGCCGAGGTCTCGCTTAGCTCCATCGCGGGGTTTACACGGGTGCACACTATGAAGCTGGCTGGTAGAGTCCGAGACATGGACGTGGTGATCTTGATAGATAGTGGGGCAACCCACAATTTCGTATCCCCTAGGGTGATTGAGAGTCAGGGGTTACCAATCACGGAGACAGATGGCTTTGGGGTCATGCTCGGGACCGGGGTGGTCGAGCAGAGTAGAGGTATCTGCCGGGACTTGATGGTGTCCATACAGGGGGTGGTGATCACGGGAGACTTCCTGCCCTTGACCTTGGGCAACATCGACTTGATTTTGGGGATGCAATGGTTGCAGTCGCTGGGAGAGACGAAGTTCAATTGGAGGCTACTACGGATGGAGTTCCAGGTAGACGGCCGGAAGGTAGTGCTGTTGGGCGACCCGAGTTTGTGTTGTTCGTCAGTGTCCTACAAGACCATGGCGAAGACACTCCAGGCTGAGGGAGGTGGGTTCTTGATTGAGCTCCAGGGGTTGGCGTTGGACGAGGCCACCGGGGCGACAGTGGTACCGCCGGAGGTAGAGCAGCTACTGCAGGGGTTTGAGGGGGTGTTTCAGCCACCTAGCGGTCTTCCGCCACCGAGAGACCATGAGCACGCGATTGTGCTAAAGGAGGGGTGTCACCTATCAGTGTGCATCCGTACCGATACCCCCAGGTACAGAAGGATGAGATTGAGAAGTTGGTGCAGGAGATGTTACAGGCAGGAGTCATCCGCCCTAGTGCTAGTCCTTTCTCTAGCCCAGTGCTTCTGGTTAAGAAAAAGGACGGCAGTTGGAGATTTTGTGTTGATTACCGGGCTCTCAACAAGGAGACTGTCCCCGACAAGTTTCCCATTCCGGTGATCGACGAACTATTGGACGAGCTGCACGGAGCGGTGGTGTTCTCGAAGATCGACCTGAAGTCGGGGTACCACCAGATTCGCATGAGACAGGAAGATGTGCAGAAGACCGCCTTCAGAACTCATGAAGGCCACTACGAGTTCCTCGTCATGCCCTTTGGGCTGACGAATGCCCCCGCGACCTTCCAGTCCCTGATGAACAAGGTCTTCCGACCTTATTTACGGAGGTTCGTTCTGGTCTTTTTTGATGATATCCTGGTCTACAGCGCATCACTACAGGATCATTTGAGCCATCTAGAGATAGTGCTGCGAGAGTTGGAGGGCCATCAGCTGCAGGCCAACCGGAAGAAGTGTCTGTTCGGACAGGCACAGGTGGAGTACCTGGGGCACATTGTGTCGGCGGAGGAAGTGGCCGCCGATCGTTCGAAGATTTCAGCCATGCTGGATTGGCCACAGCCTAGGACACTACGGGCCTTGAGGGGGTTTCTGGGGCTTACAGGGTACTACAGGCGATTCGTGAAGGGGTACGGCACATTGGCGTGGCCCCTAACGGAGCAGCTGAAGAAGGATAATTTTTGCTGGGGAGAAGAGGCGACGAGGGCGTTCCAGGCCCTCAAGGAGGCGATGACGACGGTGCCGGTGCTGGCGCTCCCAGATTTTGAGAAGAAATTCATCGTGGAGTCAGATGCATCGGGGTTCGGTTTGGGAGCCGTACTGATGCAGGAGCAGAGGCCGGTCGCTTACTTCAGTCAGGTCTTATCCACCAGGGCCAGGCTGAAGTCAGTCTACGAGCGAGAGTTGATGGCAATTGTGCTGTCAGTTCAGAAGTGGAGACCTTACTTACTGGGGAGGGAGTTTGTGGTACGGACAGACCAGCGGAGTCTAAAGTACCTCTTGGAGCAGCGCATGGTGGCAGAGGAGCACCAGAGATGGTTGTCCAAGTTGAGCGGGTACAAGTTTGAGATCCATTACAAACCCGGCTCGGACAACAAGGCGGCAGATGCGCTCTCCCGACGAGATGAGGGGGTGCAGGTGGTGGCGTTGTCTATTCCGTTGATGTTGAGGAGCGACCCCCTGCTAGCGGAGATTGAGGCAGATGAAGAGCTGCGGAGAATCAGGGAGGCGATTGCTGGGGGTCTACCGACTTTCCGGGGTACACATTGGAGGGGGGACTACTCCTGTACCGGAGACGGCTAGTGATTCCTCGGACTTCGGGTCACCTTCCTGCGCTCTTCCATGAGTTCCACAGCAGCGCAGTGGGTGGGCACTCAGGAGGTTACCAGACGTATCAGAGGATGGCCCGGGAGCTTTACTGGCCGGGCATGAGGAAGGACATTGCGAGGCTGGTCTCGGAGTGCGATATATGTCAGCGCCACAAGTATCAGGCGACGTCGCCAGCCGGTCTTCTACAGCCCTTGGAGTTACCAGAGAGGATATGGGAGGACATCTCGATGGATTTCGTGGAGGGACTGCCACGATCAGAGGGCTATACTACTATATTTGTTGTGGTTGACCGCCTCAGCAAATACGGTCATTTTATCCCACTCCGCCACCCATTTACTGCAGCATCGGTGGCAGTTGCTTTTCTGAAGGAGGTGGTCAGGCTGCATGGGTACCCCCGCTCTATTGTGTCCGACAGGGATAAAGTCTTTTTGAGCACTTTTTGGAAGGAGATGTTCCGTCTGCAGGGTACAGCACTACGACGGAGCACGGCATACCACCCCCAGACGGACGGCCAGACGGAGGTCCTCAACCGCAGTGTGGAGACATATCTGCGGTGTTTTGCGTCAGAGACTCCTAGGAAGTGGGCCGGGTGGTTGATGTGGGCTGAGTATTGGTACAACACCTCGTACCATTCAGCGGCGAGGATGACACCGTTTCAGATAGTGTATGGCGGAGATCCGCCCCACTTAGTGGATTACAGTAGGGGAGCCACCCCCGTGTCAGGATTGGAGCAGCAGCTAGAGGATCGGGATCGAATCCTGGAAGAATTGAAGCGCCACCTCCTGCGCGCGCAGCAGATCATGAAGAAGAAGGCGGATGCACATCGTAGAGAGGTGAAGTTTGCTGTAGGGGAGCGCGTCTATCTAAAGCTTCGACCATACCGACAGCGTTCTATGGCTCATCGGCGCAACGAGAAGCTGGCGGCAAGGTACTATGGGCCATATGAGATTGAGGCCAGGATCGGCAAGGTGGCGTATCGGCTGAAGCTACCTCCTACTACCCGCATTCACCCGGTTTTCCACGTCTCACAGTTGCGCCGCGCTATCGGGGATCATGAGGCATCATCTACTTTACCCCCGACGCTCACGGTTGATATGGAGGTACTTCTGGCACCCGAGGAGGTCACAGGCATTCGCACAGGAGCATCGGGAGCACGGGAAGTTCTTATTCGTTGGTCGGGATTACCGGAGTTCGAGGCTACATGGGAGTTATATGATCATATCCTGCAGCAGTACCCAGATTTCCACCTTGAGGACAAGGTGAAACTCCTGGGGGGGAGTAGTGATACGTTTATCACCTACGAGAGGAGGCGCAAGAAGACTAAGGAGTAATTGCTGGGCGTACCGAAGGTTTGGGGATAGAATTGCTTTAGGCACCATTAGTGGGCCTTAGTTGCTGTACGCACCACGCCTCATCATTATATAAGAGAGGGCGTGGGCTAGGGTTAGGGTATCGAATTTGTGAGCCGTCATTTGATATTTCCTAGAGTTCTCCGAGGAGATCTAGAAGAGAGTTTAGGCTTTTCCCTTAGCAAAAGCTAGGAGAGGGGCCAACTCTCCAAAAATTGGCTATTTATCTTGTAACCCTATTCCCCAAATTCCAATAAAAATCCCCAAACCTCTTCTACAAACCCTAGTCCGCATCAGACTGCTACAAGTCAATATTTTTAAATATATATCTCCAATTAAATATTTCAAGTGAATAAAACATAAAAATAACACTAGAGGAAAGGTAGACGCTGCCTTATGGGCCTTCTAATGTTTCAGTTAGAGACTAGAAAGGATTATGCATATCAATGAGTAAGCAGGTTCAAACTTCAAACAATAATTTTTTAAATTTCCTAAACATCAAAAAATGCAAATATAGAGTTTGAAATGATCCAACATCCAGTGTAGATTCAAGCCTGGACTTAGTGCCGATCCGCACCGAGTAACATGTTTATTTTGTTGATGTTTTTAAAAGGTTTTAATTTTATGAATGATATGACTACCCAATTCCAATACTGAGAACATAGTTTACAGTTTCAAATGATTATGGCCAGACTTCAGCCTTGCAGAAACTTATGAGTGTTTCGGTTTTTATATATCATTTTCAACTTTTCTCACTGTTTTCCCTTTTACGCTTATCTACTATGTGCAACGAGGGTTCGGAAATATGGGCATGCCATATCATATACGCTATCTTCTCAGACAGAAACCTAAGGTATGCACTCCACCTAAAATTTCATCAAAGTACCTATCAAAGATTAAAGTAACAGTCTTCAATCAACAAGGGATGCCCAATGAACGAACAGTATCAAGCACACTAAATCAAGCACACTAAACGAATGTCTCATAGCAGTCCATAAGTATAAGATTGAAGACTCGGATGAAGATCTAGCAGGAACACATCAGCACATAGGTACAATCACGCAATACTGAGCAAACAAACATCATCACACAGTGAATTTCTTTTATATGATAGTAAATTCAACAGGTGGCCTCAAGCCAAAAACACAGTGACGAGGCATAAGAGTAATTTGCATGTAAACAAGTATTTTTACCTCACAATATTTATTGGTAAGTACCAACAATGACAATACCAGAGATATAGAGAATGAGAATTATAAAAGTACAAAATCTGGTAAATGAAAGCAAGCAATGGTGACATTTGAATAAATGCTACAAAATAGTGAAACATAATTGTTGTTGCAATGCATGAGGAACACATTTTGTCAAGTGATAGCTTAAGCAAACAGAAAATGATGGTTACTGCAAAATGTCATGAACAAGCATGTCATGAATAAACAGAATCATAGTTTCCACCAACAGTTATCACACATTTATTGCCACAAGTTGAAAGGCTGATTATGAAGGCAGGGAAGATAAACATCTTGACCATGAATAATATATCGCTCTATGATAACTACCAAGTTTTAAAGAGAGATAGTCCTTGAATGAATGCAAAAATTAACAATCATGAAGTCACTATGATCAAGTTTGGAATGTTCCCTGATTTGGCTAGCTTACGCATTGGTTCAAGAGGGACTGTAGTTCCTAATTGAAAGCTTCATTGACTTCTCTCAATAGGCATTTCAATGTTTTGGGATCAATTAGATTGGGTTTTCCCCTTAATTGTGTGAGCCTATTGCACAGCCAATAATAAATTGACCCAAGAGTATAGCATCGTTGTTGTTGAAGCATCAACAAGAGTGTAGTTAATGGCACAAAAGGCACATTAATTTAGTTCGACAAACATATAAAAGGTCCTAGAAAACAATAATACCTATTACTACAAAAAATTTATTTTTATCTAACAAGTATATATTCAAGATCAGTCTATAAAAAATATTTTTTTCTATTTCATATAACTAGATAAAGTAATACTAGCCCAAGTGAAAAAGAATCTAGCGATTAATATCAATCAACATTAAACTATACTTGCTTCGAAAAATAGACTCTAGCAATTAAACTCTTAGCCAATAAGATCAAACAGCATAATTGCGATAAAAATTAAAAGAAACATTATTTTTATAAAAAGATGCCAAAAACCCTAACAAACGGACAAAAGGGGGAAAAAGCGGACCGAAGCCAGTGCAGTGGACGGTGACGGTCTGGCCGCGGACGACCTTGGGGCCGTTGCCGGCCTTGACGATCTGCTTCTCCACGCCCATTGACGTCTGCTTCTGATGACGATCGACGACGACGATATTGATTTGAAATATCTTTTTTTCTTCTTCTATTTGTTCTTTTGTTTTGCAGTTTGGACTGCTGATGAAGCGAGGGGCTCTTGGGCTCGTTCTGATCACGTACGGTACAGCTGATTTCGTTCCGGATTTTCAGTGCGGGTGCAAATGGGTCGGAACCCGAACTCTGCGCATCTTGGACCGGTGCCCATCGGCATTAGGCCGGATCCTGAAATTTTTATGTTGGATCCGACCTGACCCATTTACGATCTTAGACTGCAACCGTAATTCTACTGTCCATAGTATCTACATGCTCCCTGTATTTCTCTACGCACTGTATCGAGATCTACAGTCCTCTCGGTTTCTCTCTTCGCTTCGCGTTAATCTCTGGGTGGCATCTATCGGCCAAAGAATTAAAGAAGAAAGCAGGGGGGTAATCAACACATTTTTCAGTCATTTTTTGTTGTTTTAAAGATGAAGATCCTGCAGTTGGGATTGGTTGCTGCTCTGACGACGGGCCTCGCCGCAATCTTCATCTACATCGGCGGCGTCTCCAATTCATGTTAGCTTGCCGACAAACCCAATTCACTCTTCAGATTTTTACGAAGCTGTTTCGCTCTCTCGTGATTCTAATCCTGCCAGTTTCTTATTGCCTTTTGTTTTGTGGCCGTTTCGATCCGGAAAGACGATAGATTTAACGTTTCAAGTGATGATCTGAGCGCTTTGTCGGCTCTGCAGGATGGGTTCAAGAAGTGCGTGGTGAGTTCGTCTCTCTAAATTTCCATTTCATTTGATTTGAGGCGATAATCTAGTTTTTATTTGTGAAAATCTCTGCTTCTTGGTCCATGACTCGGGAGTTCACTTGCTACGGATGGGGGGAAACATAGTTAAAAGGTGCATAGTATTTTCTTTTGTAATTGATAACAAAAAATGCATGCTGAAATTCAAGTTTGTTGTTAACGATGAATGCAAGACATAAGTATACATATAACATAATACATATGTCTGTTAATCAGCATTGGTGAAATATATCTATCAATTAGCTTCCATCAATCCTTGAATATTAATTATTAGCATGCTGCATGCATAAAAATATTAGTTGCCGGTGACCTTACATGGTAAAACTAGGCTCCGTTTGGACTGGTTATTAATTTTATAACATGTGGTTAAACGGTTTAGTGTCTTAGATTGAGGGTTTGGGGACCTTGGAGGAACTACATGAGTTTTAGAATTTGGTGATTTGGATGACATATTGGGCTTCGCTAAGCCACCAAATTGCATTTTTAAACCGCTTGTGGAAATCCATTCTGATCAGATTTTTGCAAAAACTAACTTGTGAAATACCTTAATAACTCCTTGGCAAACTGTGTTCCCTAACAAGGACTAGAAAAATGTGCACATTATGATGTGGTAATAGAGTTTATATGTTTTTATAACGATGTAAAGAGATCGACGGGACATTGTTGATTTACAAGATGAGAAGATGCACTTCATTAATATTCCTAGGACAAAAAATGGGCAAGGGACTATTTGGCTCATGGAAACTGGTTTCTTATTTTTTTTTGGAAAGTAAAGATATAGGTTTCTTGACAAATCTAGGAAACTTCATTCATTTTTATTGTTTGTTTTGTCAAGAAAGGCAATGTTAATGAATAAAAAGTTTTCAATTTAGAATTAATTTAGACATATGAAATATAATTTTCAGTTTTAAAATTAAAGTCAAATTAAGAGTTTGATATAAGTTTTACTTCTAATCGTATTTATCTTGTATTTTCTTATATAAATGACACTAATAGTGGCTTTGGTGTCACGAACTTGGTGTTGTGGTTTGAGAGTTTCGAGAGTGGTTTTAATTTGTTTTTTGAGAATTTGGTTAGTTTTTGTTTAATTTCTATAATTTATGAGTTTTTTTTTGAAAGATTGGTTTGGTCCTTAAGAGTTTGGAAGGATTTTTCTAGAGTTTGGAGTTTGGATGAGATGAATATCGAGATGGTTATGGTCGATGGAGAGATTTTTAACGTGAAGACAACCAATTTGGAGATCTAGTCACAACAATTATTAGAGTTACAACAATTTTGGCAATTTGATGGATCAGATGTTCAAGCAATTTCATATGCTTCAACAATTTTATATGGCTAGTTCAATTTAAAGGCATAAGGTTTAGCATTTTCAGAAAATTCGAATGTGACTATTGCCACAAAACATGAAGAGTTAAAGTTTAATTTATTCGTGACAAGTTGTGCATATATGCTACAACTTGAAGGAGAATGTTAAGGAATAAAAAGTTTTCAGTTTAAAATTAGTTTAGAGGTATGAATTATAGTTTCTAGTTATAATATTAGAGTCAAGCAATGAGTCATATATGAGTTGTACTCTTATATAAACAACACCAATACACCGGTTTGGGATGTAACTTTTATATTGAATAATATTTTTTTCTAGTTTGAATTATTATTAAAACAAAAAGATTATTTTTTAAAGAAGTAGAGTGGAAAGATTTGACTGGTCAAAAGATTAATTGAAGGAGCAAATCAGATTTCTTTCCTTTTTCACACAAAATGGTCATAAATCAATTTCTCAGAAAGTTTGATGTGACAGCCAACCATTTCCCCCCTTTTGTGGATGTTTCCAAGACACACAAACAAAAGAATATGCAAGTTCTTTTTTTCTTCGTAAAGCTGGTGGGAAAGGCGGTAGTGAGACTCGGAAAACCCTTTTTCATTGGAAATAAACAAATCCTAAGTTGATCATTTGTTGCCTCAACCAGCTAGCATTTGTTTCCCATGGACAACAGAGTCAAATCAATTATTTTGTCAGGGTTGTGTCTGACATTATGAACAATGTCACGCTATTTAAAAAATATATAAATAGTGGTTCCTCAAATAAAAAATAAATGAGTAACTTATTGTGGTTGGGTTGAAAGCACATCAGCCTGTCACATGATAATGAGCCAGTTTATGTTGAAGACCTATACTCAAAAGTGACGGGCCAGTTTATGTTGAAGACCTATACTCAAAAGCAATGTGATCTATAGATAGATGATAAAAAAGTCAATCATCCAATGATTCTGATCCATATTGGACTATATTGAACCTGCTAGTGCTAATTTCGTGTTAAGTTCTTGTCCAGTCCATGGGACTTGAGAATCATACCACTTCTTTTGTATTCATTTACGGATTCATGCACAAATGAGCTTATTGTCTTTCATTCCATGCTTGTTAGGGTACGGTAGTTTACACAAATGAGCTTATTGTCTTTCATTCCATGCTTGTTAGGGTACTATGACGGTTTTGTTTATAAGTATTAGAACTTTAGGTTTTGAATGGGCAAGACGGAAAATCTATGCACACTCGAGATTTTTCATGATTCTATTGTAATTTAATTTAACTTTATTTTGTCTTTCTCTCCAATTTGATGCATTGCCATACAACTGTAGTTTGCAACTCCAAATATCAAGGCTTTCTTTTAATTGTTTAAGTACTTGCAGATAACATGTTATGGATATGTTTTATTGACTAAATCACCTTCACGCTTGGATAGTGCAGAAAGCAAATGGCTTGGGTCTACAGGCTATTGGTGGCAGCGATTACTGTCAAGTTACAATACGTTTCCCTAGGAACACAATACCCAAGTGGGTAAGTTTCCTCAATTATTTTCTGAATTAACTATTGTTGACGAAGAATTTATCTTGCATTAACAGATAGTTGGTGAAAAATTTACTGTTAGAGAGTTTAATGAATGCAATGACGATAAATTTGAAAATTGGAGTCAGAAACAATAGAAGACAAGACAATTTGATATAACCAACCTGAAATTTGATATCGATGGAAATAATTGAATTGCAGAAATGTTTTGATAGTTCTATTTTTGGCTTGATGTTGCATGAAGATAGTTTTTGACCTTTTATGTACAATGTAGCAACACACATCTTGTCGGCCATGCAAGTTATACATCCTGGTGAAAGGGTAAATTATCAATTGCTTCCTTTTGACTCTATTATAACATGTACATTCTAATGCAAAGGAGGTCAATATAAGCTTCTATTAGTTTCTGGTCATTTACTACAAACTATTAATGGCTTGAATATAATAGTTCTTGGAAACACATATGGTGTATATGTGCTTAGAATCTGACTTATCTGTTATATAAACTATACTTGTTTAGTTTTTTTTGGGACAAACCATCCATATAGTGCTAAACTAAATGAAGAATTTATGAAAATAGGGGATATGCATTTAATTTCTCATTGGAATAATCTCCATTAATTAACTCATGGAATCTTTTTTGTTTGCTTGGTTACACATTTGAACTTGCATATTTCTTTAGATGCAGTTAATTTCATATTTTTGTCTAAATATTCTACCTGTTGGGCCTTTGCTTCATGTCTCTGTTCTCCTTCGTTGAGACTGCTGAAGCCTGTAGAATATTATTTCATCAATCTTTTACAAAAAAAATTTGTTCTCATCAGAGGGATCCCAAATCTGGAGAACTGGAGGGCTTATCTTTTGATTTTAATCTGTGTGAAGCAGTGGCCACATGGGAGCAGGTGAGTTTTGCTTGTCTTGTATTTCTATAGCTGGTTAATTTAAACAAGACTATCATGTGTAACTTTTGTGTTCCATCATATGAATGGGATGCACTTATTAGGACAATTGCACAAACAATGATATTGGTGTATCATACCAGACTTATGTTGTCTATTTTTTACCCTTCTGTGTTAAGTGTCTATATCATGTATAAAATGTTTTTTATAATGACTTATGGAACCACTGATCATTAGATGAGGTATGAATTGAATATAAGTTGTATGTATTTTAGCTCATAATTTCGATCCATGGATCTTGGTTTATCAGATATTTCCTTTACATCTGTTAAAGAAATAAACTTCCTTAATCTTATATTTCTAGGCCCGAAACAGTACAACAATACTTACCAAAGAGTTCATAGATGCTCTACCAAATGGATGGGAGGAATATGCATGGCATAGGATTAACAAGGGAGTACTTCTGTAAGTTTTTGTTTGCTGTAATGGCTGAGATGGATATACTTCATTTTCATGTATATATAATGCTAAATGGCCGAGATTATCGTAGTTCTTATTATAGAACAGTGTCATTCTTCTCAATCTTGTACATCAGATTGATGTCTATTAAGTTAAAGTATACCTTTAAAAATGCATAGAGATAATGCTAAATTTTGCCTAATACCATTCTCCAGCAAAAAATGTAAGAACAAGACCCTCTGCATGGAAAAGCTTGCGCTTGTACTTCCTGATACACCACCATTCCAACCGCGACAGTTTGGCCGGTGTGCAGTTATTGGCAATTCTGGTGATCTGCTTAAAACAAAGTTTGGTGACGAGATTGATGGTTATGATGCTGTTATTAGGGAAAATGGCGCTCCAATTCAGGTGTAGTAAAAAAGCATATTGCCTAGCAGGTACTCTATTCAGTGATCAACTAACTATTGGTGCTTTCTTCTGCAGAATTACACAAAGTACGTGGGCAAAAAAAGCACATTTCGGCTTCTAAATAGAGGATCTGCAAAGGCACTTGACAAAGTTGCAGAATTAGATGGTATAAGAGCTGCAGCATCTATTTTTTACCATATCATTGTTCCTGATGCATGCTAACATTTCCTAATTGGCAGAAACTGGGAAGGAGGTTCTGATTGTCAAAACCACCATTCATGATATAATGAATCAAATGATACGGGTGAGTAGGCATTATTTCTCCTTGAAGTTTGATTTCAGTCATCATTCTGGAATCTGAGATTATGTGGTAGCCTCATATTCTAATTGATATACCAGGTCTCTTGTTGAACTTATACCGAAAACATAGTATTTGCTTATTTGCGCTCTCCTTTTCAATCATTGTCAATATGGTACCGAATGTTTGCTTGGAAGATGAAATATGATGACAGTTGGACTTGATGACCTTGTTTGACTCTCACTAACATTCTAAAGAGAAATGCTTTGAAATCAAAATCGTTAGAATTGACCTGCAGCATGGTGATCCTGTTAGTCATACATATGACTTAGATGAAGTTCACTGCTTTATTTGAATGGCATCCTTTGTGGTTTTTGATTTCTTAGGGTGCACAATGGGTCTATTAATACTTCTGTATGAAATGGATCCGTAGCACTGATGAGTGCTAGGATGGTGAATAATAATTTCTTATGCTCTTTATCATTTTCTAAAGCAAACTCAACAATGTTATTTACGTACTCTGTCTACACTGTACATAACACTCTGCTGCATCAGTTCTATAAGTTGTCACTATATATCCAACTTTGGAATTTCAACTACGTAAGGACTAGTGGAGTTTTTGCATGGATGGTTTTGCTATATGTTTAATGTTAATACGAATTAGGGAAGTACTGTTATGTAAATATGCTAATTCGTATGTGAATTTTAGTATGCAGGAGACTGGTCTTGTTATGTGCTTTAAACTCTTCGTTGAGCTATATCAGAAATTGTCCCATTATGTTTGAATCATAAAGTTTAAATGTTTAGATCATAACGCGTGGAAAACAAGTATCCAACATCACGATACGATCTGACGTGATTATGATTCGACATTCTTTCTATCAAGTCCATGAAGCCAACCCCAATTTTTTGGGATGAAGGTTATGATGATGATGACGATGACGACGACGATGATGATGGAAGTTTGAAGGTGTTATTTATTGTGTTTTGTTTGCTATGAATGTTTTTCTCATTGTTTCTTGTTAGCTTGCAATTAGAAACTAAACATACTTTCATAGGCTTATTTTTTCCTAGGCTTGCTTTATATGCATTATCTAGCTAATCTCATGAAATCTCATGACAAGCACTGTAATTTTTCCATGATAACATGCTGTCATTGAGATTAATCATTTATCTCATGCGAGGTTAAAATGTTGTATGGTTTTAAATTTAATTGAACCTTGATATCAGATTATCATGTTGGTTCGCTACTTATTTGGTGATAACAGAAGTTTAATGTTTTCTGTTATTCAGATGCATTTGCATCTATCAACTAGCTTGACCTTTTAGGGTCTTTCTTGTAGGAAGTCCCAATTCACAATCCTGTATATCTCATGCTGGGTGCATCCTTTGGTTCTGCTGCTAAAGGAACAGGACTTAAGGCCCTTGAATTTGCTCTCTCCATATGTGATACTGTTGATATGTATGGTTTCACTGTCGATCCAGGCTACAAGGAGTGGTAAAGTATAAGCAGACTGCCTTTATCTTTTTTAAGTGAGCCATGATATTTTTATTTGCTTTTTTCACTCACCACGAAGTTTTCCCTCCTGTTCTCAGGACAAGGTACTTTTCGGAGTCTAGAAAAGGACATACCCCATTGCATGGCCGAGCATATTATCAAATGATGGAATGTTTAGGAGTAAGTTTTTTATTGACTTATTAACTTAACCTTGCTAGTCTAATGATCATTTAACATGGATGAGCCTCTGACACCTTCATATTATTTACTTATTAATTAAGCTTATTAAGATCCACTCTCCAATGAGGACGGACTTCAGCCGCATTGTGGAATGGCTACCAAGTCGGAGTACACTTGATTCTGCAAGAATTGCATCGGAGAAACTTTTGAGGTGCCTAAGCAATTATTAATATACTTCCGATTAGTTTCCCTGAGGCATATTTTGAGTCTGAGAAAAGTGCATGTGCATGTGTTTGCATAAAGCAAAGTCGCCAATCCCCATCATTATGTGGATACACCAACACCTATCATGGCTCATTTTCAGTATCAATTTGATATACTGATATGAGAGCTCATCATTAAAAATGATTACATTTGCCACAAGCTGCTAATGATTTAAAATTTTTATGTTGGCTAATGATATAAAATTTATATGTTGGAAAGTATATCTCGGTTGTGAGATAACACACATCTACTGTTATAAAAATTGGATTTTAATAATGAAATATGCACATTTGTTGGTTTAGTTTGGGTATAGCCGGCACCAACAATGTGGTAAAAACAATCAATAGTCTGTATGAATGAAGCAATGATTTGTCTACGTGTTTCAGACTTTCTAAGTATTCTATCGGTGCCTTGAATGGATTATATAGGTGTCTCCTCTTGCCCTATAAGCTCTCGGTAATTTGGCACTTAATTAGCTTAACCACATAATCTTGCTTTCTTCTGCCTGGTGTTGGCTTTTATCTTTACTATTATTTGGGATTACCTATTGTTCTACCCATGTCCTCACTTCCCATGGATATTCTAACGATCCATTATTATAAATGAAAGTTCATATGCTTCAAATTCCATATTTTAAATTTTAGGTTCTGTTGGAATTTTTCAGATTCAATTTTGATTACTTAAAGAAAAGCTTAATTAATACTGACATGGATGGTGAAAATGGAAGGGAATAGATATATATAGTTTTGTGATAGGATTTGTAGAAGAACTAATCGGGTTTTCTAAACCTTAATGATAAATTATGTTTTTAGGTCTCGCATCGCACATATCGAACACCTCGTGCATTGAAGATTATTCGGGCTTTCCAATTAGATGATTTCTCACTCACTCTCGCATCTCTTATGCAAAAGATTTCAATAGATTACAAACCAATTCACAAAGCTCAAATTTTTATGCAATAATCACTTTATAGTTTTAAAGTTTAATTACATATCCATATTTATAAAAGAAAAAATAAATTCTTATTAAGACTCAAACTTGACTCCTAATAGAATTCAAACTCTAAAATAAAATTAAATAAACCTATTCTCAAACAAAAACCTAAAGACCTAAAAAACAAATACCAAAAGGACCGAAATAAAAGAAGTACAAGTGGGCTTAAAGACTAAAAGTCTAAATTGACCCACTCCTAAAAGAAAATCTAATTTATTTTACTTATATGATTATGAGTCAAGACTAAAAGTCTAAATTGACCCACTCCTAAAAGAAAATCTAATTTCTTTTACTTCTAAGAATATGAGTCTGTCCTTGGTTAAGATTCGTTTCAATTCCTAAAAATATTGCACGTGTTCCATTTAATATCAAATCTCCTCTAATTGGAGAAAACTCAATCTCAAGTTTTGAAATAACACAATATGAAAATAATTTGGGCAAGCATGTGGGGAGCAATGATTCAATGATGGCAAACATGAGTATATGAATATATGTAATGCTTGCTGGTCAATAAGAATAACAAAGACTGTATGCTCTACCTCAAGTTCAATAAGTGGCTCAAATGGTGTCTCAAATGTGAACTTTGAGTGTTGATTCCGACCATGCATCTAATTGCCTCAAACTGGAGCTCAAACTCGTTCTTTAGATTTGACCAAACTTGTGTCTCTGGTCCCAAGTCTAGTTTGGGCTCATGCTGAAACCGTACCTTTAGCTATACATTGGAATCCTATTCGAACTGTGACTTGATCTTAAACGTTGACTAAGATTTGAATTCAGACTCTAGCATCAGCTCAGGTTCTGATGGCTTTGGTTCTAGTATTTTTAGGCTTGCATCTTCTGGTATGTATCTATCAAATCCCATACTCATGCTTGAAATTTTATACTCATCATCGTCTCTTGGACTAGACTACCTAATTTTGCTTTCAAGGTCTTAGTGATTGCTTTGATTTTGAAAATGGATGCGACGATTGACGGATTGGTCGACGTTTGAGGATATATCAATGTCAAATCTTGGATTTTATTTGTGACTATTGCTCACAACCTTCATTATAATCCTCCCACGAATAACATGCATCTCCTCTTGCTTGCATCAAGCATACACGTATTGATTGTCTGTTAGGTTGCAGCAAGCAAAAAATACCCAATACACTGCTCTTTATTTTTATATATCTACATTTACCCCTGAATCCATATAAAACTGGGATCAAATTGATCTATTGATAGGTAGTGCTCATAAAAGCCATAGAAAATATTCATAAAAATTAACCCACCATGCTTCAAAATATTCCAAATCCAAATAGATTCCTATAATTCTGGTTTTAAAGTGCTTTGAAAATCGGATCAAATCAGCTCAAAAGGCCCAAAATTGCTCAAAATTAGTCTTGGCTTGATCTGGCTTAGCCTGAGCTGGTTCAGTTAGGTTGGTTTAATTGAGTTGAACTAATTGAGTTTGGATCGGGTTGGTTTGGGGCTGGTTCCCAAGCCGGTTCAGGTGGACTCTTCTGGAAAAAAGAGTGACCTTTAGGTGTGATCCTCAGATCTGAGTTGGATTTGGATCCTAACCCAAATCGCAGCAGTCGTTGCAACAACTTTTTGAAGATGATGTGATGGAGAAATGCAGTGATTGGCGACGGTAATGGAAAACCCCTTACTGATAAATCAAGAGTGGTAGATTCTGATGAAGACGTAGGAGATATGAAGGGATTGGTGGTGGTGAGTTTTGACAGCAGTGACTGGAGTTCTAGGATAATGAAGGGAAAGGGCTGAAGTCAAATGTGATGGACAAGACGAAGACGATAGCTTGCAATGGTGGCGTATTTGTGCTCGGGATCCTGATTTGGATGGATGTGATTGGATTGGATGCAATAAAGATGATAATGAAGGGAAAGGGCAACAATGAAGTCAAATGTGATGAAGACAAGACGAAGACGATGTCAAACTCCCGATCTCGTCGAATTTAGCTTGCAATGGTGGCGACAGGTTGTCGATGCTATTTGTGCTCGGGATCACACCAATAATGAAAATGTCCTGATTTGGATGGATGTGATGCTTGACATTAACTGGGAGGAAGGCATCGATGGGAAATTTTAGCAATTGCAATGAAAATGGTTGATCTCTACCACGATGAGGAGGAGAATCTTTTACGACGTTGATATGGCGACATTGGTGGTGGTCAGAAGGATGGATGATGACGAGGCAATGCGAGGGATCTAATTGTCGACATGGGTGACTAATGTGCTATTGATTGCGATGGAGGATCAATTGGCATTTGAATTAGGGTTTTTTGAAATTGGGGCTGGGTTAAAATTGCTGGTTATGGTTTGGGCCTGAGGTTGATGATGATGATAGGTGGGTTAGGGTCTGTTGATGACGAGGAGATTGAAGACGATGATGGGTAATGATGTGGAGGTCATAGTATTGTTGGACATAGTCGAGACTAAATGAGTTGGAGGTACATCAACCCGTATGAATCTTTGTTGATTTTTCTAAGGATATTTTTTGTTGCTTAAAATAAAAACGGGGTTTTTTTTCACTGAAAACTGATTTTTTGAAATTAAGAAAAAAAACCTAAACTTGGGAAAAAGAAGTGATGATGGAAAAAAAGATTTTAGCTTTGAGATCAATTGATAGGGATGATCGAAACGGATGCGATTAGATGTCTATGACTTTTACAGTTGGATTTAAGGACAAACTAATATATTTTTTTAAAACTAAAGGGTATATTAGGTTTTAGGCCTTACATCCTCAAAATCAGACAACCACTACCACTAATTTGACCACATTGCACATTAAAGATTCCTCTAGACCACACACCTAAGTGATTTCTCATCCACTTTCACATCTCTCATGTGAAAGATTTTAATTGATTGCAAACCAAGTTTACAAAGCTTAAAATTTTATTTATCACTCTACCGTATAAAAGTTCAATTACAAACATGTATTTATAGAATAAGAAATTAATTCTTATCAAGACTCTAATACGTTTCGGATCTAAATCTGAGATAAAAATGAGATTTTTATGGGTTTTGGGGGGTGAAAGTTGGGGTTTTTATAGGAAAAGATGGATTTTTATGGATGTGGAAGGGATTTGGGGAAGAAAATGGAGATTTTTATTGATGTAGAGACTGAAAATACAAGATAACTAGACTCGATTCGAGAAGTGGCATTTCTCCTAGCTTTTGATTCGAGATCAAGCCTAAGATCTACCAATTAATTGTCCGTGGACAAATTGACTAAGGGTTTTCATCAACAATTCACGCATGCCCCCATTAGGGTCGGCTCTAGGCTATAAATAGATAAACATTACAGAATTTGTCAATTTACGAAAATGCCTCTGGGCCACAAATCCAAGCCGAGTGTTGGAGCATGTCTCCTCGCTTCCTCCTGGATCAAACGATCACCCACGAGCTCCGTCCTCCTTGATCTGTTGCTGTCGGAGTGGGAGAGCGTCCGCTGCTGAGTCTTCTGTGCCCAGGCTCTTTCCGTTCTGAATTTGGACGTCAAACGGGTCCGTAATCATCAAAATACGAAAACTGAGCAAAAAATCAGAGGAAATTCGCACAAAAATATGGTAAAATAAGGAAGCTGCACTGTTCATCGGTTAAGCCTGCTCCGACCGTCGGCTGTGGCTCGGGATCGGCTGGATCGAGCCGATGGCGGCTCGCTGGTGCCGCCGACTTTTTCCAGTGATTTTGCATGTGGTTGCTGGTGTTCTTTGGTCCGTTGGCTTCGTCGCGACGGGGCGCAGCATATAGTGATGGTGGCGGTCCAAGATGCCGCCGGCAACGCCACCGGTGGCGTTTGCAAACCCTCGTCGATGCTCGCTCGAGGCCCGAACGTGTCGCAGAAGCCCCTAGGGGCTCATCGGGGCCGGGAAGGCCCTCTAGGGGTTCGCTGGGGCTGACGAGGCCCTCCTGTGGGCTCGTCGTGACTGCGACAGTCTTCTGGAGGCTCGTCGTGGCTGCGGCGCCCTCCTGGAGGCTCGCTGTGGCTGCGATGACCATCAGGGGGCATGTCGGGGCCAAATCGGGTTGTTCGTCCCCCTTCGGCGTCTGATCTAAGTCGACGACAGCTGTAGGCTTCAGATCTGCTCTGTTTTCCACCGTCTTCTTCAAATCTGGAAGTTTCGCAACTTTTCTTGCCTCCTCTGCCGCTTCCTCGGCATCTTCTTCCTCAAGGGCTTCCCTCAACTCTTGAAAGAGTTGTTTTCATGATTTCTTTTCTTCTTTTTCTTCCAAAGTAGTCACCTTTAAACCTAGATCTGGGTTTTCGTGTAGATCTAAATGTTTCGCTCCCGCTATCGCCTTTTGCTCCGGATCTAGCAGATTCTCGCTTGAAATCTTCAGATCTAGGGCCGAACCACCTTGGAAATTGAACTCCTCGTCGAAAGATGTCTCCTTTAACCTCAGAACTGCGTCGATGACTTCATGTTTCTTCAGATCTAGATTCATGCAAACTTGGCGGAGTTCGCGACACCTATCCTCAAAGTGTTGCTTCATCTCGCCTCTGAACTCCTCCATAATTGCTAGAACTTCCTCCCAATCCTTTCGTGCCACCGTCATGGATGCCAAGATCATTGCTTTGATACTAATTTGATACGTTTCGGATCTGGATCTGAGATAAAAATCAGATTTTCGGGTGAAAGTTGGGATTTTTATTGGAAAATATGGATTTTTATGGATGTGGAAGGGATTTGGGGAAGAAAAGGGGGATTTTTATTGATGTACAAGATAACTAGACTCGATTCGAGAAGAGGCATTTCTCATAGCTTTCGATTCGAGATCAAAGCCTAAGATCTCCAACTAATTGTCCGTGGACAAATTGACTAATGGTTTTCATCAACAATTCACACATACCCTCATTAGGACCGGCTCTAGGCTATAAATAGATAAACATTGCAAAATTTGTCAATTTACGAAAATTCCACTGGGCCACAAATCCAAGCCACATCAGACTCGTAGAATAACACAACGTACATATTAGTTAACAAAGTTTGCATCCATATTCATATCAAAACAAGTTCATAGTTAAAAAAAGGAATTGATATCTTTTAGTTTTCTTTTTCTTTTTCTTGGCTATAATGCTACTCTACAGTAGATCATAGGGTAACTCATTACAGCGAAAATCATAGAGTTACGCTGCTTTTGGGTTACAGATGGGTGTCAGGTAATTAAAGATCCGAGTTACATTATGTAACTGGTTATTTTGAGTTATATAATAGGTTTTTTAAACATTGATTAATACACACTATTTCTTGTAAGTACTAAAATATATTTTTACATTCAATTATTAATTATGAATGCATTGTTTCGAACTTTGGCATCATGTCCTGCACCTATAAATGGATATTTTGACCCATTTCTTTCCAAATATAAACAATAAATATAGAGTAGATTATAATACATCCCAATTTAAATAAAATTTTATCCATATATTACAAGGTATAAAAAATTACATACATCGTATTGATCATGTTCATTGCATGCACTAAACATTTTATAGTATATCTAAAGCAGACTTTTCAGGTGGCACCCATCTTAGAAGTACTATCGTCCAATGTACAACCTATCATGCTACTCTCTAAAAACTGATGTCAACTCTTAAGTTTGTTGGAACTATTAGATCGGGGTCATATGTCCATAAGGCACTTGGAGCACTTTTGTCGAACCTTTTTTGACTCCATATTTGGAGGAAACAGCCGCCCCCAACCCCCATCACTAATACAGGAAAAGAGAAGTCTTAAGGTGTAATTTTTTAGCAGCAAAGCGAAATGCCATTGGTTCTGTTGAACCTTTGATTTTGAGGGGTGATGCATCTTGGGTGGGTTTATATAGATGTCACATGGAGGGGGTTTTAACCCTATCTTTAAAAAAATGTGGATCAAAACAAAAAAAAACAAGTCATTAGGTGCAACTCTTTTTGGTAGCTGCACAAAATTTCTTGAGCCTATTGAACCTTTGATTTTGAGGAGTTATGTTGTGTATTTTTTTCGATAGGTTTAAATAAAGGTCACACAGAGGGTTTCTTTTGTAACTGTTAGATCCACGGACCAGAAGGGGGGGACTAGCAAGCCGACGCGCGCGCAAGGGAAGCCGCCTCAACCTAGGGGCGTTTTCAACTTTCCTTGATTTAATTAATTTTAATGGCAAACTTGTAATTGATTAGGAGGGGTTTTTATTCTTAAACTTGGGCTAGCCGTCATTTTATCTTTATGCTTATTATTTTGATATTTGTGAGAGTTCTTCGAGAGTTCTTCGAGTGATATTAGGAGAGTGCGAACGTCCTCGCTTATCGGCGTCTTGGGAAGATGGTTGCCCCTATAATTGTAGCCAATTATCTTTTTATTCGCTGTTTTTATTAATATAATTTCAGTTTTGCTTTGGATCCTATCAATTTGGTATCAGAGCGCGTAACCATCCATGGCGGCATCAACAAGGCAAAAGGACAAGTTCGATGCTTTGGAGGAGGAATTCAATGGCAAGATCGAAGGGGTGACGAAAACGCTAGCGAGGCATAAGGAATCAATAGGAAAGTTTACGGCTTCCGTTGATCGATTGATGGCTTCCATTGAAAGAGTTGTGACGAAGCAAGAGAAGAACCATGAAAAATTCGCTCAACTAACTTTTGATCGAGTTGATCGATTGATCGAGAAGAACCATGGCGAGATCGAATATGTCACATGGTTCTTCTCGATCAACTCTTTTGATATTTGTGAACTCTTTATGGCGAGAAAAACCAGGAGAGGTGACAGCACTACCACCAGCCTAGACACGACGGAGGACGAGGGGACCAGTGGGTTTTAATATGGACAGATCGGGGAAGTTGAAGATGCATATATTTGATGGGGTGGACCCGGTCTCGTGGATCTACAGGGCGGAGAGATTTTTAGGGTCTCCCGCATGACTGAGGAGAAGAAGCTGGAGGCAGCGGGCATTTGTCTGGATGGAAAGGCCCTTGCTTGGTTTCAGTGGAAGGATGCGAGACATCCTTTTCGTTCGTGTGAGGAGATTAAGGATTAGATGGTGGAGAGGTTCAGAGACCCCCACTTGGGAAACGTGCGAGAGCAGCTGCTATCACTCAGACAGGAGGGCACGGTGAGTGACTTCTAGAGAGATTCGAGGCCCTCTCAGGATAGGTGCATGGGGTGACAGATGAGACGATGGAGAGCACCTTCATGAAGGGGTTGAAGGCCACTATTCGAGCAGCGGTGCGCATGCAAAAGCTCCAGAGTCTGATGGAGGCCATGGAGTATGCTCAGATGACGAAGGACTGTCAGATAGAGGAGAGAAAGGCTAGTGGTGGTTGGAGTGGATCGGTTTCTCACAGTGTCCCGACCGCGACAGGAGAACAGAAGGCAGCTACATGGGCGGATCAGACGAGTATTGAGAAGACTGGGGAGCAGAGCAACACACCGCCAGCAAGGGGTCAGTTCAGGAGGATGACTCACGTCGAGATGAGGGAGATGAGGCAGAAAGGGCTCTGTTTCCGATGCGATGAGCGGTTCACCCCAGGTCACCACTATGGGATGCACAAACTGCAAGTACTGATAGCAGGGGAAGACGGGGATGATGCTGTGGAGGATGAAGAGGTCAGAGTGGAAGACGACTCCCACTCGGAGTAGGACCACCAGAAACTTCATGCACCACCTTGAGGACAATGTGGATTTTCGGGGGCGGAGTAATGTTAGATCCACGGACCGGAATGGGGGGACCAGCAAGCCGACACACACGCAAGGGAAGCCGCCTCAACCTAGGGGCGTTTTCGACATTCCTTGATTTAATTAATTTTAATGGCAAATTTGTAACTGATTAGGAGAGGGGGTTTTATTCTTAAACTAGGGGTAGCCGTCATTTTATCTTTATGCTTATTATTTTGATATTTGTGAGAGTTCTTCAAGAGTTCTTCGAGAGATCTTAGGAGAGTGCGGACGTCTTCGCTTATCGGCCTCTTGGGAGGATGGTTGCCCCTATAAATGTAGCCAAATATCTTTTTATTCTCTGTTTTTATTAATATAATTTTAGTTTTGCTTTGGATCCTATCAGTAACCGGACGATCCTGACACCCTAGATACTTTCTTAGCACATGGTGGGCTTAATTTTCAAAAATTACCGTAAAATTTGAGCAAAAAAATCATACCACCATAAAGTTTTAAACAATAAGAAAATTTCAAAGTTTAGAAGATGTATCTTATATAGTGTTAACCAAAAATTAAAAAAAGATCAAAATGCTCATCTCATATAATTAGCATGCACTTTGGATATCTTTTGGTTTGAATAATCAAAACTACAGCGAATTTTCATTTTTGTTTTGTTATTTGTTATTTTTTCTTTTATATGTTTTTAATTCATTTTTGGCAATATTTTTTCTTTTTAAGGTTTAAATTTCCTTTTTTCTTTGTCAATTTTCTTTTTTATTGAGTCCATGAAGCCGACCTCAATTTTTGGCTTGCAGTCTAGTGATGATGATGTTTAAATTTTCTTTTTTCATTATTTCTTTGTTTCCTCCTTGACTTTTCCTTTTTATTTCCTTCCAATATTTTTAATGTTATAATTTATCTTTTTCATATTATTATTATTTCATTGTTTCATTGTTTCTTCTATGACTTTTTCTTTCTTATTATTTTGTTTTGTAGTGTAATTATAAGTTTCTTTTTTATTAGTATTTGTTCACTATTTCAAATTTTCTTTCAGATTTTTTTTATTTTTGTTGTTTGTTACCCCCCCCCCAACTTTTCTACACAAATCTTTGTAATTTTTTCTTTTTATTTATAACTTTTCTTTTTTCTTAATATTATTTTTTGCTCTTTGTCCCTTAACCGAAACTTTAAAACATAAGAGATACTATCACACTCGGAATTTGCTCTCATCTTCATAAAAATTTTCTTCTCTCCACATGCAATGGAACACCATCGACCATGATTAAAAGAAAAATGGAGGTTGTTTCCCCCAACAACCAAAAAATAACAAGCTCTCAATTAATTCTATCTAAAAGATAGAAAGGGAGATATGAAAAAGAAAAAAATTGATTTTTTTTAAAAGATAAAAGTTGAATCGTAAGTTAACATTCAACTCTTATAACGTATGCCCTCTTGAGTCCTGCTTAAATGAAAAAAGATTGAATTTTTGTCAAATTTCAATTGGATAAGGATAATTTGAATGAATATCCTAATCCAATAAGTTTCAAAATTGGATACAATTTCCATCATTATTGTCCTTGATTTGACTACTCAATCCACCAGAACCATCTCTTTCTTTTTCTTCAACAAAAAGCTGTCCACCATTTCCTCCATGCGTTCCGCCCGTATCCTGGGATCGTTCCTCTCCCGGGGCCAACCTAAGCCTGGTAAGTGCCATGATAGCCATGAGCCCATGCACGATTGAGGAGGGGAGGAAGAAGGGAGCAAGTCAAAGATCATCGAAGAGGTGAAGGGATGGATGATGGGGAAGCGGCAACTAATGACATTAATAATAGCAGTCTAGGTTGCCGTTCAAAAAGAAAGCGAAGGAGATAGATGTTTTTTATTTTGGGTTGACAGGAACACGGGTAGTCCGCCGCTTAACAAAATGACGATTGATGTTGGTTTTGGTGAACATTGAGAGAAAGTTTAAGGAGTTCTATTTATTTTTAAAGGTTCATAGAAGAATAATTAAATTCGTTGGAAGTTTAGGATGTTTTTTGTAAATTAAGCAGCACATAATAAAACTATTTACTTCGATATCGTTAGACTCTAGTGACATAAAAAGTAGGATTTTTTGTTCCGCAAGAAAGAGAGACAAAAGACTAAGCGGCCATGTCTGTCAATACTTGATTTTTATAACCCATAGCATAGGTTTTGGTTTTATATAAAGACTGTAATCTCTTTCTCAAAATCTGAGTCTGGGTGTAGCCCAAATCCGGTATGAAACAATTCGTCTTATTAATTTTATTAATTTAATGATCGGTTCAAACGATTCAATTGAAAAATCAAATAAATGGTTTGAATCGGTAAATCAATCATTTGTCCTTGGGGATCCGACATTAACCCTCTCATACCTACTAATTGATGTACTTGAGACACATTTCCTCGAGCTCCCGAAAAGGACATTAGATGGACTGGATTAGAAGGACCTGTCATCCGAAAATTAGGATTCATTTCTTGTCTCAAATGTTCACTTGTGGCATACCATGTCTCAATGGATTGACGTAACTTTTCTACCGCGTGTACATTTCCATAATGATGGTGTTTCTCCAAAATAAAACTTTGTGGGGAAGATTTTGATGACCATGGGTAAAGAAAGCAAGTATAAAGAAAAATAAGAAAGGGAAACTATATTGGTGAATATTAGTAATTCACAAGCACGCATGTGAAGAGTACCTGGGTATTATAGGACTTCCCTTTCTTAAAACTTTGGGTCCTCTTTTTTGTTTGTTGTTAATAGTTATAGGCTGTGTTTTAGTTTAAGAGAAAGTGAAATAAAAAAATAAAAATAAAAGGAAAGAGAAAGAGAAATAAAAGACAAAAGAAATGAGGTTCTTTTTCATTTTTGGTTCTTGAAGAAAATTGATAAGAAAATCAAAATGAAAGTGATGAAGAAAACAATTTCTATTATTTGGTTGATCAATGAAAAGAAAAAGAAAATTATATAGAAAATGTACTTCAGTGATGATGATGGTTTATAATTCAAACTTTAGATCCCTCTCTTACAATTTTCAAATAATTTAGTAAACAAATATATATTTTACGTGTGAACATTAGCATGTAATGAATTTAGTCTAGTGGCAGTATACAAATTAATCCATCGAGTTAGTGGTTAGTGGTTCAATTTTTAACTAAACGGGTTGAGAGATATTTTTTGCTAAATTATTTGTTGGTTATCGAATTCATTAATTATATGCAAATTTTAGTTTATAAGTCAGGCATAATTCCTTGATTATTTTGAACCATAGATTATTCATACATGTTCTGAATAATTTGGAAATTACTCACAAATTATTCGAACCAGGTTCAAATTATTGTGAAATGTGCAGAATCTTTTTGTTGAAACATGATGTGAAGTATTCATGAATTATTCAAAAAAAATTGTAAGTAACACGAACTTATTTTGAAACGCCAATGGGTTCAGCTTGCTTAAAAACACAAATGAATTATTCAAAAATACAGGAATAATTGGGAAAGAATTCAAAAAATGCATGAATTCTATTGTTGCTAGGTAGGCAAGAGAGGTAGGTTTTACTTAACTTTTCTTCTCTTGTTTTCATTGGGTCAATAAAGAGAAAAAAAATGGGAGAAAACTCTGTTAAGATCTAACAAAGATGGAATTTTTATTAGAAAACAATAGCAAAATAGAAAGATAAATGAGCACAAAAGAGGTGTGCTCTCCTCCCAAGACGCCTAGAGGACGTCCGCACTCGTCTACCTAAGGAATCACCAAATAACAATCATCAAAATAGCATAGGTAAACAAGAGAAGGCTCCCCCCTATTTATAATAGAAACTAGGGCAATCCTAGTCCAAATGGGACTTGGCCGGCCAATCCTACTCCAAGGAAGACTCGGTCTAGGAAGGGGAATGCGAGTAGGACTCGGCTTTGGAGGGGGAATGCTGCATGGGCCTCCCCTTGCGCAGGGCCCTGCGGGTGTAAACCCGCAGGGGCAGCTGATGGGCCAGAGGCCCATCAATACTCCCCCCAAAGAGCCACCTTGTCCTCAAGGTGGAAGTCTGGAAAGCGTGCCACCATATCATCCATGTCCTCCCACGTGCTATCGTGCACTGGTAAGCCTCTCCACTGTAATAGCACATGTCGACCGCCAGTGTTGCTCTGTCAAACCCCTTTCAGCAACTCGGGCTCCATCCTCATCTCCATATCAGCAGTAAGGGTCTCTGGTAATGTAGGGGAAGAGGTTGGTTGCCAATGGCCTGGCGCAACTATGAGACATGGAAGACTGGGTGAATGGTAGATCCTGGGGTAAACGCAACCTGTAAGCCACCGGTCCTATCCTCGCCTCGACCTCAAAAGGCCCAAAATACCGCGGTGCCAGCTTTTCATTCCTCCTATGAGCTACCGACCTCTGCCTGTAGGGCCTCAGCTTCAGATATATCATATCACCAACCTCAAAGTGTACGTCTCGACGGTGGAGGTCTGCCCGTGCCTTCATCACCTGCTGAGCCCGTGCCAAATGGAGCTTCAGCTCCTCTAGAATGTGGTCCCGCTCTGCCAGGTACTGGTCCACATCAGACACCGGAGTCGTCTCATGACCGTAATGAAGCAAGTGCGGAGGGTCTCTGCCATATAAAATCCGGAATGTTGTAGTTTGCGCCGCCGTGTGGTATGAAGTGTTGTACCAGTATTCCGCCCACGGTAGCCAATGTGCCCACTCCTTCGGATTCTCTGAGATGAAGCAGCACATGTAAGTCTCCACACTCCTATTTATCACCTCCGTCTGACCGTCGGTCTGGGGATGATAAGCTGTGCTCCGCTTCAAGGCCGTCCCTTGCAATCTGAAAAGCTCCTGCCAGAATTTGCTCTGAAATACCTTGTCTCTATCCGAGGCTATGGACTTTGGCAGGCCATGCAAACGAATGATCTCTCTCACAAAAATCTCTGCCACTGAAACGGCGCTGTAAGGATGCTTAAGCGGGTAAAATGTGCATATTTGCTGAGGCGGTCTACCACAACAAAAATGACGTTGTAACCATCCGACTTTGGCAATCCATCGATGAAGTCCATAGAGAGATCCTCCCAAACTCTGTCTGGTAAAGATAGCGGCTATAGTAGTCCTCCTGGGGACATGGCCTGATATTTGTGACGCTGGCACACGTCACACTCTGCCACTATCCTGGCGACATCCTTCTTCTGACCCTTCCAGTAGACCTCCCGTGATAGCTGCTGGTAAGTCTTGAGGACTCCAGAATGTCCTCCTATAGCACTGCCGAGGAACTACCTAAAGATGGTCGGTATTAAAGTAGAAGTCCTTGGTATCACCAGCCGCCCCCAGTAAAGTAGCCGCCCATCCTGTAAAGAATATCCCGGGTACTCAGTCGTCCCTTGTAAAAGGGCCTCTCGTATAGCCGCCAACTCCGGGTCCTGCTCTACCTCCTGCTGCAGTGGGCCCCAATCCTCGAGGATCGACACCGTAAGTACCGCTAACTCTGCCTCCTCCTCCCGCCGAGATAACGCATCAACTGCCTTGTTCTCCAATCCCGGGCGGTACTCAATCTCGAACCTGTAACACATCAGCTTTCGCAGCCACTTCTGATGTTGCTCCGCTAACATCCGCTGCTCTAACAGGTACTTTAAGCTCCGCTGATCCGTGCGCACTATGAAGCTCCGTCCCAATAAATATGGTCTCCACTTCTGTATGGACAACACTATCGCCATCAGCTCCCTCTCGTAGACTGATCGCAATCGGGCCCACGTGGTCAACACCTGGCTGTAGTAAGCTATGGGACGCTGCTCCTGCATCAATACTGCTCCCAGCCCATGTCCTGATGCGTCCGCCTCTACTACGAATGGTCTGGTGAAGTCGGGCAACGCCAATACTGGCACAGTGGTCATTGCCCTTTTCAGGGCATCAAAAGCTGTCGTCGCCTCCTCCCCCCAGTGGAACTGATCCTTCTTCAATAACTCTGTCAATGGCCAGGCAATCGTCCCATATCCCTCTACGAATCTGCGGTAGTAACCTGTAAGGCCCAAGAAGCCCCGTAGCCCTCTGAGAGTAGTAGGGCGAGGCCAGTCCAGCATGGCCGCTATCTTCGCTCTATCGACGGCTACCCCTCCTGCTGATACCACGTGCCCCAGATACTCCACCTGCAGCTGCTCGAATAGACACTTCTTCCTGTTCAAATATAGCTGGTGGTACTGCAGCTCCTGAAAAACCACCTGCAGGTGGTCCAAATGCTCCTCTAGAGTACGACTGTACACCAAAATATCGTCGAAAAAGACTAGTACAAATCGCCTGAGAAAGGGACGGAATACCTTATTCATGAGAGCCTAAAAGGTGGCCGGGGCGGTGGTCAACCCAAAGGACATGACCAGGAACTCGTAGTGGCCCTCATGCATCCTGAACGCCGTCTTGGGCACATCCTCCCGTCGCATCCGTATCTGGTAATAGCCTGACTTAAGATCTAGCTTGCTGAACCAGGCTGCTCCGTGTAGCTCGTCCAAGAGCTCAGGGAATTTATCAGGGACCGTCTCCTTGTTCAGCGCACTGTAGTCCACGCAGAACCGCCAGCTACCATCCTTCTTCTTCACTAATAACACTGGGCTGGAGAACGGACTCACGCTCGGCTGGATCACCCCTGCCTGCACCATCTCTGAAACCATCCTCTCTATCTCGTCCTTCTGATGCTGAGGGTAGCGGTAGGGCCGCACGCTAATGGGAGAAACACCCTCTCGTAGAACAATGGCGTGCTCGTGGTCCCGTGGTGGTGGAAGACCCCGAGGCTCCTGGAAGATCTCCCCAAACTGGTCCATCAACTGCTGAATCTCTCCTGGAATGGGCTGCTCTGTACTGGCCTCTGCGCCTCCCTCACCTGTCAAAGAGTGCAGCTCTACTAGGTATCCTCCTCCCTCTGTCTGGATGGTCCTAAACATGGTCTTCAGAGAGACCAAAACTCTGCAGAGGCTAGGGTCTCCTTGGAGTATCATTATTCTCCCCGCCTCCTGAAACTCCATCCGTAGCAGTTTCCAATTTATGGTCATCTCTCCTAATGTCTGTAGCCAGGTCATGCCCAAGATGACGTCGGTGCTCCCGAGGTCGAGAAGTAAAAAATCTGTAATAATCTGTATTCCATGCATGGTCAGCACCAGTCCCCTGCAAACTCCTCGGCTGCTCTCCTTCTTTCCTGTCCCCATCATCACGCTGAAGCTGCCGCAATCTGTCAGCTGAAGCCCCTGCTGTGCCACCACCCTCCGGGAAATGAAATTGTGGGTAGCCTCACTGTCAATAAGCGCAGTCACCTCCTGGTCACCGATCTCCCCCCTCAGCTTCATGGTATGGTTCGGTGTGAACCCTACTACGGAGTTGAGGGACACCTCCGCCACGTCCAGCTGCTGGCCCTCCAGCTCATCCTCTGCCTCAGCGGCCTGCTCCTCGACATCAGCGTCGTCGTCATCGTCCTCCAACAGAATCACCTGGAGCTTGCGCCCCACTCACCGATGGCCTGGTAAAAACCGCTCATCTCACCGGAAACGCAAGCCTTTCTGCCTTTTTCCCTCATCTCTGCGTCCGTCATGCGTCTGAACTGCCCTCCAGTCACTGGCGCATTGCTCTTCTCTCCAGTCTTCTCCCGGCTCGTCTGGAACACCCCTGCGGGGTACCTGCTCCTCCAGCCCCAGATGGGGCGCCCCTCGAAGTCCGACTGCTGTAGCTGCTTCGGACCCGCCTATCCTCGGTCTGTGCATCCTCTACCATCTGGGCCATCTCTATGACCTCTGAAAGCCCCATGGGCTTGTAGGGTCTCACCGCTGCTCGCAGACTGGGACGCAATCCCTTCAGAAAGGTGCCCTCCAGTGACTCATCCGACACGCCATGAACACGCCCTGCCAGTGTCTCAAATCTCTCAATGTAGTTCCGCAATGGCCCCTCCTGCCTGAGGGCGTACAACTGCTCGTGTAAGTTCCCCAGACGGGGGTCTCTGAATTTCTCCAACACCAGGTCCTTTAGCTCCTCCCAGCTCCTAATCTGCTGCCGCCTCTCTTTCCGTTGGAACCATCCCAAGGCACGCCCCTCCATGCAGATCGTCGTCGCCTCTAGTTTCTGGGCCTCGGTCATGTGATGTGCCATGAAGTATCTCTATGCGGTAAATAACCAGGCGTGTAGATCCTCCCCTAAAAATAGCGGTATCTTCAGCTTCCGGACTCTGCAGTCTCCTCCAAAACGTCCCTGCTCGGGTCTCCCTTCCTCTCTGTGCGGCGGCCGGTAATGCTGTCTCCTCTCGTCCAGGGTCTCGAAGCGCCTAGGTGGTCCTCCTCCGCGCCCCCCGTAGTCTCCACGGTAATCTCCTCGTCGGCCCTCAAAATCGTCCCATCCTGCGTCATCGGCGAACTCCGCCTCGTAGCCACCCCTGCCGTCAGAATAATAGTCTCTCACGCGTCCGTCGCCGTAGAAAGGATCATCAGCTGCTGGTCGACGCTCCGGAGGGTCACAAAATCCTCCCGAAAATCGTCCGTAACCCTACTCGCTCGCTGTCCGTCGTCCGGGGGCTCAAAAACTCCGTCGGGTGGCTGTCCGCGCGCTCCCCCTCCTTCGGGCTGCTGCCAGGGGGTCCCTGCCCCTGGCCGGCCCTACCGTGCTGCTCCCCTCCCCCTGGCGGCTGCCAGGGGGCTCCGGCCCCCTGTAGTGTTCTGTCGGGCCCTCCGGGGCTGCCGGAGGGGCGACAGGCCCTGCCGGGCCGCTGGCAGGGCCGGCGGGCACTGCCGGAGGTCCGGCAGGGTCGCCGGACCCTGTCGAGCCCCAGCAGGGCCTGGCCCCCCTGTCGGGGCCCGGCGCAGGCGGGGGAAGGCCCCCCGCCTCTCTCCTGTGCTGCCCGCGGCTCCCGATGGCTAAGGGGGTTCGATCGGATCTCCCCTTGGCCGTGGCGCTCCCAATTTGGGCGGCTAGGGCCGCCGCCCCCCTTTGGCTCTCCACTGTCTTCCGTCGTACCTCCTCGCGGTAGTCCACCCTCCACGGCTCACCGTCGTCTTCATCATCCAATTCCTCCACGTAGTAGGGTTGATTTTGGGGAAGAATCTCCTCTTTTTCCTTCTCTTTCTTCAAAGGTGCCGCCTTTGGTGTCGGATTAGGGTTTCCTTCGCTTTTGGAGTTCGTCGCCAATTGATTTAGGGCTCCCATCAATTGCGCGAATTGATCGTCGTGCTTTGCTTGATTTGACGCCAATTGGGAGATGGATGTAGTTAATTTCGCCATGGATTCGTCAATTTCCGCCAAGGACTTTTTGATTGCCTCAATTTCGCCCGTGAATTTCGCCTCCAACGCCTCAAATTTGTCTTGCGATCTTATTGAAGCCGCCATGGATCGTCACGTGCTCTGATACCAAATTGTTAGGATCTAACAAAGATGGAATTTTTATTAGAAAACAATAGCAAAATAGAAAGATAAATGAGCACAAAAGAGGTGTGCTCTCCTCCCAAGACGCCTAGAGGACGTCCGCACTCGTCTACCTAAGGAATCACCAAATAACAATCATCAAAATAGCATAGGTAAACAAGAGAAGGCTACCCCCTATTTATAATAGAAACTAGGGCAATCCTAGTCCAAAGGGGACTTGGCCGTCCAATCCTACTCCAAGGCGGACTCGGCCTAGGAAGGGGAATGCGAGTAGGACTCGGCTTTGGAGGGGGAATGCGGCATGGGCCTCCCCTTGCGCAGGGCCCTGCGGGTGTAAACCCGCAGGGGCAGCTGATGGGCCAGAGGCCCATCAAACTCTTAAGGCTATTTTCTTTTGTTTTCCTTCGTTTCTCTCTCTCTTTTGACTTGAAAACTTTTAAGCCTTTTTCCTCATGTTTTCCTTCATGTTTTTCTTTTGATTTTTTCTTTCACCCAAACAGCGAAATTGATTTCTCATTTAGTTTCTTGCCTTTACTAGACTTACTCTCAACTAAAATAGCCCTAAATGTCTCTCTGAAGAGAAAAGTAGAAGAGTTGAGATTAAGGGTTGAGAGGCAGAACTTTTGGAGGACATTTCAAGAATCACATGCCATTATCAAAACCAAAGTGTAACATCCCCATATATAATATGGCTTGGTAATCCAAATCCCAACAAGAATCAAACTCATATAACCTACAAGTAGATTTTTTTATAAATTACTAGCTAAATGAAACAAAACTACAGGGAAAAGGCTGCTAAAAGAACTACAAGTCGCCGAGTTAGAGCTAGCCAATGGGTCGGGTACGGGTCAGGTCTGAACCAACCCGTTTAGGGTCATATATGAATCCGACCTGGATCAAATATGGGTTAGGAACTTAAAACACATGCCCAACCTGATGGGTTGTCGAGTAACGCAGACGCGACCCGCATGCTTTGATATTTTTCTCTTTGAAAAAAATATGTCAAATAAATGGCACCCTCAAGAATCGAACACATGATCATCTGAACGAGTGAACAAGCGCACACTAGGGAGCTAAAAATCTTTGTGTTGCTCAAAGACCATTTATTTATTTAAGTAAATTAAGAGTTAAGATTTGACATTAAGACAAAAGATTACAATCAAAGAAATCGAACCTGAGATCACATCAGAAACAACACTCAACAAATCAAACTTCTTACCAAAACTCCCAATGCAACATATGTTCCTATGTTTCTATATAAATATAAATATAAATTAAATCGGATAGGATCCAGATCGATCCGATCTGGGTTGACACGTCAAACCCTCACCCGACCTGGATGTTTATCTTGGTCAACTGGGTCAACCCGGATTCGACTCAACCTGTTCATATATCTACCCATAACCGGTTAATGAGGCCAGGTTCGGATCGGATCGTGATCATTTTGCCACCCTTACGCCGAGTCTTTTGGAAATCTGTTCTATCTTCTCTTTCTGAACCTTCCATATCTCCAACGGGCTATAAGGAGTTTGAATTGGATTCGTGTTCTGATCTATAGAAAGTATCTTTAATCTTTGTTCTTTCAAATTTTAGACACAGCTGCAGTTTGCGCGAAGTCATTTGAATCTGAATAAAATACATTTCTTCCTTCTCCCGTCATCATGATTTAGTATCAGGATTCTGAGCAGTTTTCCAGTTCTTGATTGGAATCATTATTATTGTTGAACATCTTTTAATGTCCTGGAATGATAACAATTCTTTGGACTTCTGAAAATTTGCCGACGGGAATTGGTCTGCTTGATATGGAGCCTTTATATTTGTAACTCTTGTATGCTGATGATCCTGAAAGGGTAATACATCAATGAAAAAGAGGCCTATTTAGAACTGGACCAGTGCTCTTCAATAATCTGCTGGAATATTATAGTTATTATCTATTAAGGATTCATTGTGTCTTGTGTTTCCAATGACAACCCATGGATTATATGGTGCTGGTTGTTAAGCTGAAGATATGCGTCTGCTTACAGCTTTTCTTTTGGACATTAAAGTTAGTGTAACGCCCCGGTTTCTGGGAGTCGTCACTTTTTCAAAAATCTACAGGAACCGCTGGTTATCAGTGAAAACAGAATAGACCAAATAGAAATATCACTGAAAGAACTCAGGATCTCTGTGCATGACTTAAGGAAAAGGAAGCTTAATCCTAGAACTCTGAAATTCTATAGGAAACATGTTCAATGCCTAAGAGATGTAGGATTAAGTTAAACATTAGCTTATATCTAAATCCATTAGCTTATATCTAAATCCAAGCATTCGGTTTATGTATAATGCAAAAAGAAAGAAAGGCACAAGGCCTAAGAAGATATACTACAGAATAATAACAAGTTATGAACACTTTAAACAATAACAATTAAAGAAATCTACTAAGACATGTAAAGGTAAATTATGGAGTCAGAGGTATCACAGATTATAAATGTTTCTATGTCATCAACGCTTAGATCATGATTAAAGTTTTGTTAACTGTTTCTAAGTCATGATTCTTAAAAGGAAAGAACTATGAAGTAGCGATATGACAATACAAAAGGGCAAGCATGCAATACATGAGTATTAACAGCAATTAATAATGCAGCTGTGTCTAACTGACAAACAATACATGGCCTGAGGTATAGATATGTATAAAACATTAAGCATTAGAAAGATCATCCAAGCAGGGCAACAAGAAACTATAACAATAAACCAAGCATGCTAAAAGTTATCCTACAAGCTTTTTCTCAGATACTAGAATGTGATGCCCTATATTAGTGATGTGACTCACATTGGATAGCACGATATGCAACCCGAAGATCAACTTGTACCACGGGAAGCTACTCCGGGCTTAGAATCCATCCGATATTACAGTATTGGTCGTATAGAAATACTAAACAGGTCGGTTAACTTCAATAATATGATCAAGTTCAATCACAAACATAGCTCTAATCGCCCTAAGACTCTCTAACATGAGTTGTAATACCCTGGAAGCTACTGCACAAGTACTAGAAGGGGGTGAATAGTACTTTAAAATAACTAAGAGGATAATTCATAATTATTTTGCAAACACAAACAATAATGCGGAATAGAAGATAGACAACAAGAATAACACAACGCAAACAATGGATCTAATGGGTTCGGATCCACCCAAGTCTCCCCGACTTGTTCCTGGTGATCATACGTCCCAGACACCCGGATCCCTTCCGGCTACTTGAGTTAGAGTCCACTAACTCAATCTTTCACTAAAAACCCTCTTGCAGAAAATACTACAAGACAAATGAATACAATGATTCAATCGTGACTCCCACAAACCGGGATCACGAACCTCTCACAAACCGAGAGCAAAACTCAAATAAAAGGTTTAATTAAATATGAAATACTCACCACAAATTCATATGCCTTGAGAAATACTTACGATATTAGGACAAAGAAAGATGATGAGAAGAGATCACGAAAGAACTATTGCAACCCAAGCACCACCAAGACGAACAGATGGAGACGGCTAGGATGATGATCGTGATCCTTGAATCCTTCCAGGAGAATGATCGCACAAAAGCTCAAGATCTCTTGGAAGGATTAGGTCAAAGAGAGAGAGAGAGAGCTTTTCAAGAATTCGAGCCTTTCAAAATGATAATCGATATATTCAAAACTAGATCTGAAAATACCTCTCATAATAGAAGAAATTCCATGTTTGAAATGCATCAAACAGATATGGAAAGAATCAAAACAGATCCAGAAAAATGGTGGAAATAAAATCTCCAATGTCTGGAAAATTAAAGCAGCTTAATCGGTCTAAGAAGGATCATTAACCGATTAGATGGAGAACTAGTCGGTCGGCGAGCCTTCTTGGACCGACCAGTTGTAAATAGAGAATTGTGTGAAATAAGATGGATAATCTAGTCGGTCTAAGAAGAAACATTAACCGACTAGTTTGAGAACTAGTCGGTCGGTGAACCTTCTTGGATTGACTAGTTGTTCAACAGAGATTAGGCTAAAATTCTCAAAGATGACTAGTCGGTTTAAGAGGAATTCCCAACCGATTAGATTGTCATTTAATCGATTAGTTCTTCAACTTGAACCAACTAAGATGCACAAGAAGCCAATGTCAAAGACGATATGCTAATGAACCCTATCTAATGGCTTCTAAGGCATTCTTAGGGATAAGATAAGATAGATATGAGGGTTACTAAGCAAGTAAGACTCAAGGCTTAACATTCTATAAAACGGAGCTAGAAAACAAAGAAATATACAAGACAACATGTCTTCAAAGCTCCAACATGACGAGTCAGATTCTCTTGATTTCATCAACAAGTCCTTGAGCTTTAACGAAGCTTCAGGCACAGCGATCATGCGCTCTAAAGAAGTCTTGAGACGTCGCTTGAGATCTACATAGTAAATTGGCGATGATCTCCATAACTGCGCTCAAAGAGAATTAGTACACGATATTTATGTTTGTTCATTATCAAAACCAAATCAGGGGAATCAATACTCAACATTCTCCCCCTTTTTGGTGATGACAAACCAACATAAATATAAATCAATAATAATGAAATAAATGAAATTTACTTACTCCCCCTGCATTGATGACACGTTAGTTCCATATTAAATAATGAACAGAAGCATCAAGCAGCAGAGAAAAGAATAAAACATGATCCAACTATCGAAATATAGGATCGGAGTCCATAGATTTTTATATCTTCACTCCCCTTGAATCTAGCATATGAAATTGGATTCACGGTAATGTTTAAATTATCATTTAGCACTAAGTCATTATTAATTCTCTCCCCCTTTGACATTATCCAAAAAGAGCGGGAGGAAGGCAACGACAACAACCATGGCTAAACAAAAGTCCAAACAAGAGAGTCGAAGAATATGACGACGGTCCAAATGACACCAAGGAAAAACATCGAATAAAGACAAAGTGTGTCATCTAGACCATAGTCGAAAAACGAAAAGAGAAATCATCAAAAACAACATCAAATCATATGATTGATTAAAGGAACAATCTCTCCAATATCAACATTTTTAGCAAATGAGTGCATGAAAAACAATTCATATTTTCATACAAACAAAGCTAGATAACAACATAGTCGACGAGCGACGAAAGAAACAACAGAGACACAGCACAACATGCACAAAGATACGAACTACAACAAGATGTATATATATAACCAGCAAAAGGCATACATCCAGGCAACAAAAAATATCTAACAGCAGGGAGTAACATAAAGTGCAGGAACACATATCAATACAACATCATATCATATACCAAAAGAAAATATAACAACCATAAATACGATGCGCAAATCGAAACCACTCATAAATCCAGCATGAACAGAGAATATCATAATAGATGTATGCATGAGCTTATGAATATCACTATCATGCAAACAATATAAAAACTATGAATCCTAAATCTCGGATTCACCCATAATCCTCAATTCTCGACGTAACCGCACAAAGGTATCTTCCTTAAGTGGTTTCGTGAAAATATCGACGATTTGCTTCTGGTTTCAACGTACACTAATATGATGTCCTTTGTAGCTACATGATCATCTAGAAAATGGTAACGGACATCTATGTGTTTGGTACGGAAATGGTGTACCGGATTCTTAGAGAGACATTTCGCACTTAGATTGTCCACCATGATAGGGCAAGTATCACAGTGTACACCAAAGTCTTTCAGTGTGTGTCTCATCCAAAGAACATGTGCACATGCAGCACCGACGGCGATATATTCCACCTCGGTGGTTGAAAGTGATACAGAATTCTGCTTCTTGGAAAACCAAGAGACAAGAGAATTTCCTATAAAATAGCAAGTGCCACTAGTACTTTTCCTGTCGGATTTGCATCCAACATAATCTGCATCACTGTATGAGATTAACTCATATGTGCTTGACTTTGGATAGAATAATCCGTAGTCTAGTGTGTGACTTAAATAACGGAAAATACGTTTAACCGCTATTAAGTGTGATTCCTTAGGTTGTGACTGATACCTAGCACAAACACATACGACAAACATTACATCTGGCCTACTAGCAGTAAGATATAATAGACTACCTATCATACTTCGATATAGATGAATGTCTACATCTTTGCCGCTCGTATCTTTATAAAGATGTGTTGTGGTGCACATCGGAGTCTTCTTGCTAGAAGCATTCTCCATTCCAAATCGCTTTAGCACCTCCACCGTGTACTTGGTTTGGTGGATGAAGATCCCATCGTTCATTTGGCGAATTTGGAGTCCTAAGAAATATTTGAGCTCACCCATGTGGCTCATCTCAAATTGATCCTTCATAACATTAGAAAACTCTTCGCAGAGAGTGAAGTTAGTAGCACCGAAAATGATATCATCTACGTAAATTTGAACTAGAATAATATCATGATTAGCATACTTAACAAAAAGCGTTGAATCAACCTCACCCATTTTGAAACCCAAATCCAAAAGAAAGTTTTTTAAGCGGTCATACCAAGCTCTAGGAGCTTGTCTCAAACCATAAAGTGCTTTCTTAAGTTTGAAAACGCGATTCGGAAATTTTTCGTTTATAAAACCCGGAGGTTGAGAAACATATACTTCCTCAACGACATCTCCGTTTAAGAACGCACTCTTTACGTCCATTTGAAAAAGTTTGAAATCTTTATGGCATGCAAATGACAATAATTGTCTAATAGATTCTAATCTAGCTACAGGTGCAAAGGATTCCTCGAAATCGATACTTTCCTCTTGCCTATAGCCTTGAGCAACTAACCGGGCTTTGTTTCGGATGACATTTTGGTTCTTGTCTGTCTTGTTCTTGAAAATCCACTTCGTTCCTATAACGTTGTGGTTCTTCGAAGGCAACAGGACGAGCTCCCAGACCTCATTCCTCTCAAACTGAATGAGCTCATTTTCCATGGCTACAATCCAAGAACTATCTTCGCACGCCTCGTTGATATTCTTTGGCTCCACGGAAGAGACAAAGGCATAATGAGCGAAGAAGTTGACTTGAGACCTTGTTTTGACACCATCTTCCATGTTGCCAATAACTTGCTCCTGAGGATGGTCACGAACAGTTGGAAGCTTTCTAGGAACACCCTGGTCACTAGGAACATTCTCAAGAGATTCATTAGTAGGGTTAGTTTCAACAGAATCAATAGCATTAGACTTATCAACAGAATCACAAATTACTTCCATAGAGTCATTGTCATCGATAACTCTAGGAGAGACAAAGTCTTCATTAAATGACACATGAAGAGATTTCTCAATCGTTGAGGTTCTCTTGTTGTATATCCGGTAGGTTTTGCTACGGGAGGAATATCCAACAAAGATCCCATCATCGGATCTTGGATCAAATTTGTCCAAACTGCCATACTTGTTCTTCATAAAACATTTTGCACCAAAAACTCTAAAATGTTTAACTTGAGGTAACCTACCAAACATCAATTCATAACAAGTTTGTTTAGTGCCGGGCCTCAAGAGTATTCTATTAAACACATAGCAAGCGGTATGTACCGCTTTTGCCCAAAATTGATGGCCAAGGCGGCTATCATCAAGCATAGTGCGAGCACATTCCACTAGCATCCTATTCTTTCTCTCAATAACATCATTTTGAGGGGGTGCGCGAGGAAAAGAAAAGGTGTGAGTAATACTAATCTCATCACAGAAGTTTGAGAAAGACTCGTTCTCAAATTCCCCTCTATGATCACTACGAATAGTGGCAATGGTGGTTCCAATGAGATTTTGTACTTTCTTAGCAAATATTGTGAAGTTTTCAAAAGCATCATTTTTATTAACTAAAGTAAATACCCAAGTAAACCTAAAAAAGTCATCAATGATGACAAGTCCATATCGGGCATTCCCTAATGAAGCAACTCTAGTTGGCCCAAAAGATCTAGATGTAAAAGCTCTAGAGGCCGTTTAGAGGATATGCTTTTCTTTGGTTTGAATGACGATTTTGGAAGTTTGCCTCGTTGACACGAGTCGCAAAAACTTTTCTTTTTAAAAGAAAGCTTAGGGAATCCTTTTATAGAGTCTAGCTTGGATAGTTTGAAAAGTATTCCGAAATTCGCATGACCAAAACGTTTATGCCATAAGTGTTGCTCACTTGTGTTAGCAATAAGACATTGTTCATAGGAATTTGGACTATCTAAGATATATAAGTCCTTATGACGTGTGCCAGAGAACAACAAACTATTATTATCAGTTCTTAAAATATTATTCTTTTCTCAAAGCTAACTTTGTAACCCTTGTCACAAAGTTGACTTATAGATATTAGATTGTGATTTAAACCTTTAACAAGGTAAACATCATTTATAAGAGGTTTAGAAGGGTTACCAACTTTCCCAACACCTATGATGGTTCCACTCTCGTTGCCTCCAAAGACCACTCGGTTTCCATTTTCAATGGGTACCACTTCGGATAGCAACAGAGCTTTACCTGTCATGTGTTTTGTGCACCCACTATCAAGTATCCAACCGTTCTTGGAGCTCGATTTAGATTTTTTGCTCATTTTCTTTTTCTTGAGTACCTGAAGATAAAAACATTGTATCATGGTACCCAAGGTCATTGGGTCCTAAAAGATTAGATCTTCGGAAGCCAAGCCCAATTGGACTTAGACTTCCCAATATAATCATCGTTGTGCATAACATTCATAAAATATGAGTTTATATATGCTTGTTTCTCATGCATGCTGGTGTCCTTCGGGCCCCAAATCGAGAATGTCTTGGGAGCCATATTCCTATTGGAAACATGCACATTTTGTTGATTTCTACGTGGTGCATGTGTTCTACGAGGAAGTGGCCTAGTGTATGCATGACGTGGATAAGCATGCGGCACATGATGAAATGGTGGTGGCAACATATGATACGGTGCATGATGGTAATCATTCATGTAATAATGACGAGGGTGAACGTATGCATGTGGGGGAACACATGCGTGAGTGTTCTCACTTGGTGTGCACGTGCTCGTGGTCGTGGAGCATAAAAATCCTCATAAGTGTGAACATGTGGAGTAGGAGGTGTGTTCCTACGTGGTATGGCATTTGTGTACATAAATGCATGACCCTTCTTTGGAGGTCCACCCAAAGTGGGTTTCTTTCCAAAAGGGGATGTGAACTTAGTGGAAGTACCATTGGAAGATAAACTACCCATGGCATGTTTACTCCCACTAGTTGAGGCATCGAAAGATGGCCTTATAAAGGTAGTGGAAGAGTTGGATGAATTTTCCTTATTATACCACAACCCAATGCGATGATTGGCCGGAAGTAAGTCATTCAGAATATCATCCAAATGATCCTTGCCTTTTTTGAATTTCTCAACACGGCCTAATGTGAACTCATATTTCTCAGTGAGAGAAAGTATTTTAGTATCTAAAGTAGACACTCGCGTGGTGAGTTCACAAACACGTGACTTGAGATTCTCATTCTCAATACTCAAAGTTGAGTTTCGAGAAATCAAATCCGCTATCGCATGTTCATCCGGATTCTCAATGTTAACATGCTCAAGTTGAGATTTGAGATTTACAATCTCAATTCTCAAGGCTTCAACAACTGTGTCATTGTTGGTGATGACAGGTATAGGTGTGGTTTGAAGACTAGTTAGCTCATCTTTGATTTTGGTATATCTATTCACTAACTTAAAATACTTAGACCAAATTTCTTCATTAGCTAATCTAAGGTCATCCATAGTTACCGCTTCACCTTCATCCTCGCTTTCATCTGAAGCGGTCTCTTGATCATACTGTTCTCTTGCCATGAAGCACATGTGTGCTTTCTCCACTTATTCTTCATCTGACTCACCACTTAAAGAGTCCTCTTCAGAGTCGGTGAATGTACCAACAAGCCCTTTCTTGTACTCCTCTTCAGAGTCCTCTTCAGAGTCGGTGAATGTACTTTCTTGACTTGTCGTACTTAAGTGCCTTCCATTTCTCCTTTTTTTGACGGGACAATCGACCTTGATGTGTCCTAGCTTATTGCATTTGAAACACAAAGAAGAAGATGTATTAGTAGAACCAACTTTGGATTTGTTCTTGAGTTACCTTTTCGGAAAAAACCGGTTGAACTTCTTTGCCATGACGGCCAAAGATTCCATGTCCAACTCAGCTTCCGATTCTTCACTATCGGTAGGTGTGGTAGGGGCGGCCTTGAAAGCAATCGCCTTTTTCTTCGGCTCTTCTTGCTTCAAGAACGCCTTCATCGTGTCATGCATCTTGATCTTGTTGTCCTTTCCTACCTCATAAAACATTAAGGTACTCATTAGTTAAACAACAGTATACTTAGACATATCATTATCTTCCTCGATAGCGTAGGTTCGCTTTTCCCAACTCGAAGGAAGTCCGTCAATGATCTTTGCGACTTTCTCTTCTGGGTATAGGTCTTTCCAAGAGCTTCCAATTCGTTGGTTAGATCCACGAAGCGAGCATAGTACTCCTTAATTCTTTCACCTTGTTCCATGTGAAATAACTCGAATTCTTTGTTAGCAACAGTGAGTTTAGAGTGTTTTACCTTGCTCGTTCCCTCGTGCAAGATGAGAAGTTGATTCCAAATCTGATATGCACTCTTACATGTGCATATCTTGTTGAAGTCTTCAGGCTCCAGTGCACATTGTAAGGCATTCATTGCCTTGGCATTGCTCACCTCCGCGGCAACCTCCGCGGTAGTCCACTTTGTGAAGTCTGCTTCAATGGGCTCAACGTACTCCGTTAACGTGGCTCTCCAAAGTGATGCGCTCCGGAGGAAAGTTTCCATCCGGCATTTCCAGTACCCATAATTGGTACCGTTGAAATGAGTAGGCCTGGTTGAGGAGTAACCTTCGAGCACTGAAGAGGCTCCTTCACGATTCTTGTAAGAGCTGTAGTCGGGAGGTGGTCGAACGGCCTTGTTGTCGTTGTTTATCATAGCTATGAACCAAGCTCTGATATCAAATGTAATACCCTGAAAGCTACTGCACAAGTACTAGAGGGGGGTGAATAGTACTTTAAAATAACTAAGAGGATACTTCCTAATTATTTTGCAAACACAAACAATAATGCGGAATAGAAGATAAACAACAAGAATAACACAACGAAAACAATAGATCTAATGGGTTCGGATCCACCCAAGTCTTCCCGACTTGTTCCTGGTGATCCTACGTCCCAAACACCCGGATCCCTTCCAGCTACTTGAGTTAGAGTCCACTAACTCAATCTTTCACTAAAAACCTCTTGTAGAAAATAATACAAGACAAATCAATACAAAGATTGAACCGTGACTCCCACAAACCGGGATCACGAACCTCTCACAAACCGAGAGCAAAACTTAAAAAAGGTTTAATTAAATATGAAATACTCACCACAAATTCATGTCTTGAGAAATACTTACGATATTAGGGCAAGTAAAGATGATGAGAAGAGATCACGAAAGAACGATTGCAACCCTAGCACCACCGAGATGAACAGATGGAGACGGCTAGGATGATGATCGTGATCCTTGAATCTTTCAAGAGAATGATCGCATAAAAGCTCAAGATCTCTTGGAAGGATTAGGTCAAAGAGAGAGAGAGAGAGAGAGAGAGCTTTTCAAGAATTCGAGCCTTTCAAAATGATAATCGATATATTCAAAACTAGATCTGAAAATACCTCTCATAATAGAAAAAATTCCATGTTTGAAACGCATCAAACAGATATGGAAAGAATCAAAACAGATCCAGAAAAATCGTGGAAATAAAATCTCCAACTTCTGGAAAATTAAAGCAGCTTAATCGGTCTAAGAAGGATCATTAACCGATTAGATGGAGAACTAGTCGGTCGGTGAGCCTTCTTGGACCGACTAGTTGCAAACAGAGAATTGTGTGAAATAAGAAGAATAATCTAGTCGGTCTAAGAAGAAACATTAACCGACTAGTTTGAGAACTAGTCGGTCGGTGAACCTTCTTAGACCGACTAGTTGGTCAACAGAGATTATGCTAAAACTCTTAAAGATGACTAGTCGGTTCAAGAGGAATTCCCAACCGACTAGATTGTCATTTAATCGATTAGTTCTTCAACTTGAACCAACTAAGATGCACAAGAAGCCAATGTCAATGACGATAAGTTAATGAACCATAGCTAATGGCTTCTAAGGCATTCTTAGGGATAAGATAAGATAGATATGAGGGTTACTAAGCAAGTAAGACTCAAGTCTTAACATTCTATAAAACGGAGCTAGAAAACAAAGAAATATACAAGACAAACCGTCTTCAAAGCTCCAACATGACGAGTCATTCTCTTGACTTCATCAAGTCCTTGAGCTTCAACGAAGCTTCAGGCACAGCGATCATGCGCTCTAAAAAAGTCTTGAGACATCGCTTGATATCTACAGAGTAAATTAGCGACGATCTCCATAACTGCGCTCAAAGAGAATTATTTCACGATATTTATGTTTGTTCATTATGAAAACCAAATCAGGGGGAATCAATACTCAACATGAGTTACCCCAAGAACCCAGTGCGATTTATATAATGTGTACAATGTTGGTGATGTATGCCAAATATTTGGTTCTTGAGTTTCTATTTCTGTATCAAGTGGTCATGTCAAAGTACTGTGACAGTTTTCTAGTTGTCTATTTGTTCTCAAGATGTTCATATTGTCTTAAATAACGTAGATATGGCTAATGCATCAAGTTTGTGTATTTCAGTTCACGTTCTCAACAACCATATAAGTTCTATGTTCAAATACTATGATCAAGTCACAAGTCAATCCATTCTATGTGAACAACCCCTATCTACGTAATTTAATAACACAATCCAAAATTTTCAATTATTTGCGTGTGCATTAAACAATTCCACAACTGTTGTACATGGATGATGTCTACCATGTTCTTGTTTCGCAAGTAATAAAATAGTCAATTACAGTTAAAGAAATAGTTTCAACAATTTCTGTTTAAATCTGAAATTTGTTTTAAAATTGGATCTGTAATAATTGCGAGATAAATATAAGTATATGAAATCAGGTTTAATACAAGGCAACCAATTATCAATATCCAGTTTACCAGCCAGAGGGAAAGAGGGGAAGTGCTGCAAGCCCAACCACAAACAGAAAAATAATAATTAAAGCCCGCAAGCTCATCAACATGGGCAAAAAGCCCATGCGTTAACAACAGTGCAACGGCCCACAAGCCATCGACAAGGAGGGCAAAAATGTTCATGTAACGGCAATGGTAGACATCCCAAAGAAACCCCCAACTGTGGTAAGACCCACATGGATCAAACACGACCAAACCCCACAACGTCAACCAGCGGAGACTTCGCCACATGAAACAACTTCGGCGGTGAAAGTAATCAAACCCCTGGTGGCCAACGGCGTAGCCGAAACCCAACCAAAGACAGAGAACAGAGGAGGCAACGGCAAGAATTGCCTAGAAGCCCCATAGGTTGCCGGAGAGTATCGAATCATCGTGGAAAAATCCCCTCAACAAACTCTCGTCATCATATCCCAAAATCAAATAAACCCAACCAATGTTCCACCCATCTACAACCAAAACCCACATGATTCAAAAATTGCCTTCAATTCAAGCTATACAATTTTAGAAATTAAACGTTATGAAAAATAAATACATCAAAAGCTTTGGAGAAGAGTATAATTTAATGTTCACCAATCAAAAGCCAACGAATCCCAATTCAGCTCAGGAAAGCTTGAAAAACCACATGGTCAAAACAAGTTGAAGCATGGGAAATTTTGAAGAAAAGAGGAAAAATAATTTTCGCATGAATCCAAAAACCCTAAAAACAAATTACCTTATATAGAAGAGGAAGGGGAGGAGATCGTGAGAGCCGTGAGTGCGAAGGAGTTCGAATTTTAGAGGGATTCTCATTGAAATCTTGGTCGATTGTCGATTGAAGAGAGGCGGCTGTGTTTTGGGTTGAAGGGAGAGAGCCTCGGTTCTTTCTCGTTGGATAGAGGGACAACATGGCTTTTGGCTTTTAAGAGGGAAAAAGTAAAATATTTAAGAAGAATTAAGTTAGGCTGGCCTGGTAAGGAAATAAAAAGAAAAGAGAGAAGAAAGGGGGGTTGGGCCAAGACTTTCTAGCTTTGCTTTAAGAAAATGAATAAAAGAAAGAAAATATGGAAGAAAGAGGGAAAAGATTAAGTGGGCCTGGGCTAGATCAATTGAAGGGACGAAACGAAAGTTGAAGCAAAAGAGGAAATTGTATGTGCTGGATATTGGGCCGTGGCTTGGTTTGTTAAAGTGAAGAAAGATTTTTAAAAAATTTAAATGGTGGCGGCTGTAGGCTAAAAGAGAATGAAAGGAAAATTTAGAGAAAATAAGAATGAAGAAAATTTTAGGAAAATATGTCTTTAAACCAGAAAGGCAGAAAAGTCGACAAATTTGATGCGGATCTGCACTTAGAAGACAAGAATCGTGCAAGGAAGAAGCGACGGGGGCTGTCGCCAGCCCCCTAGATGGTCGCCAAGGGCTGCAGGTAGTCCCCGTAGGCCTTAGGACCTCCAGGTCCAGGCCGCAGCCCCGCAAGCCCCGTCGGCCCAGCTCGCTGGCCCACTGGCCCAACAGCGTCCGCCCGCTAAGGCCTGCGCGCAGTTCTGATAGACTCACCATAGCCCGTCAACACCTTTATAGGTCACATGGCACATGGTTTGCACATGGACGACCACCCGCGTGTGTTTCTGTTTTGGATGGGGAGGATCTTTGGTCGGGCTACTTGATCACCATCGACGCCGGTGTCGTCGACGCTGGTGTCGATGAGGGTGGTGGATACCAATCATATTCTTTTGATCCAGAAGGACCCCGTCAACTTACTTTGAGTAGCGTCACCTTGGATTTCATGCACCACCTTTAGGTGGATTTTCGGAAACGGAGTACTGATGTGTGCTGCAATTTTGGCCCATCAAAGACGTTTTCGTAATGTTCGGTTTTTCTAGGCTTTTTCGTATTTTTCAGTTTTAGGGTTATTTTTGTTATTTTGTTATTTTCAATTTTGGAGCTTAGGAAGGATTAGAAGGGGTGTCGAATATTGAATGAAATCTTGTGTGAGGTTGATAAATCCATCTTTTATTGGAGAGCGCGGCCCCCTCTCGAATCGATGACTTGGGAGAGCGAGTTACTCTCGGAAGCATTCAACCAGTCTTATATTCCCGTTTATTTTCATTTTTATTATGAATAAAAATCCCACTGTTTTTTCCAAATCCCTCTTCCTACCCCCTAAAAATCCATCCTTTCCACTAAAAATCACATTTTTCTACCAAAAACCATCTTTTTATCCAACAAAACCTAGAAAAAACATATCATGCACATCGGCCATGTTCCCATTATCTCATGCAGAACCTACTGAACTTGTCTGACCAACTGCAGGTCAGTTCCCACTGCATATCTTTGCACACAACGGGAACAAAGATGGATAGAGGATATTGGGTATTTAAGGTGCTTAAGCCCGACTATTTAAATCCAACATATAGCATAAGTGTACGAGTCATGCTTCCTAACAAAATCCAAGATAATTGCCAATGGAGAATGTTTAGTACGCATCATTTGCCCAATTTTAATTAAATGTAAAATCAATGTGGTAAATGTCATAGTACAGCTTTTTAAATTTCCAGAGACCAGATAGTGACCTTTCTGAGAAGGAAGTTACTTACAAATGTATTTGCTAATCGGTATCTATTATTTACGACTTATATTTCAAATTGTAATAATAAGAGTCGTCATAATAATCATCAATGGCACAATTGAAGTTCACGAAATACATTGAACCACTGGATATTTTTGAAAGTTGGACCACTGAATAACATCAAATGTAGCGGGCTTGCCTCTGTTTAGGATCTTAACTGTGGTCTTTACACCTAGGGAAGTTTTAGCTGCTGATACTTGGGGGAAAGGATGTGTAGGCTGCACCTGTCATCAATGAACATACATACTTCCTTCTCTTTTCTTTTTTGAATTGTGCTGGTAAGTTTCCGTTTTCATTTATTTTGCGTGTTCTTTTATTTGCTGTGAGAGCATTGGTCCATGTTGCAATCATTTACTAATTGTTGATTAATAGGTTTATTGTGATGCTTATATGAACATCTAGCTACAAGTTGCATTGAAATTGAATTCAATCCTGCTAAAACTTATTGTAAGCTGTATACATGGAAACTTCTTTTGTACAGGAGGGTTGGCAGTGGAATTGCAGATCCACGGCGTGCATGTACTATCATTAAGAAGCGAGATAAGGGACAGACTCCAAAGACTGCTGGTCTTAGACATGCCGCCGTCAACCATGAAAAGTATGTGAAGGGTGCAACAATGTACCCTATGGAGCACAGTGTTGGTCATGGGATGCTCTGCATGGTCCCTGACACATAAGTGCACTGGAACTGTTTTCAGAACGAAATCCACAGAAATCCACAGAAATTTCATGGTCCCTGACACATAAGTATTGGCTGTTCAATTTATGAGACTATTTTGCAGTTGCCATTGTCAAGCCCTGATCGGCTGGTTTTCCGATTTTGTGACACCAATGATTATTCCTGGCTACTACCGGACTGCAATTGTCAGAATCATGAGACGGATGCATCTTCAATCGGATGACAAGAAATCTTCGAGCTTTGTTGACAATGTGAGGGTAGTGTAACTGTATGCTTCTTGATTACAGCTTATTCATTCGTTCGATTCGAACAATATGCAGTCCAGAATTCATATTGCTGATACTATTAACAGGTCATTTTTTTCATGTATATCTTTGCACTTTATTCATGGATGCCATGTTTGATGACTCTGCCAGCAGCTTTTGTTCTTGCTGGAAAATCCATCTAATGTATGGCATATGAGAAGCCAATAGCTTGATTAATGCATTAACCAAATGCCTTGTTGTCTGGTGCACTGTCCAGTGTGAGGCCCTCATGAGACCAATGATGGGAATTGACTATGACCCAGTGTTACATTTTGTTACACCTGATAATATACATATGCCTTAATTGTAGCTTATATGCAAATGTGTATAATATTTTTCTACGTTAAAAATAAATATACACTTACTGATGTTATTGGCGTCAACTTTCTAAAGCATATTTACCATGGTTTGTGGAGGGTAAATTGTGGTTTCTGGTTCTGAGAGCTAAAAAGATACTGAATCTCCATATTGTGGTTTTAAGATCATTTGTAAATGGTTGTTTTACGAGTATTGATATACTTGATTCTGCTCTGAATTCCTCACATAGTTATTGATGGTATACTAGTTGTCGTCATATTTTCAGTCCATATCCTCTTATTGCAGCACTTTCAGCTTGCAAGAAAACCAAGGTATGAGCTTCACTGTCACATGTTCCATTTGAAATTTATGTATCGACTTTCAGTTCTAATTGGTGCATTCTTTATGGTGGGTTGCAATGACAGGGAGCTGGTATGTCTCTAACCCAAAACATAATCATATAATTGTTTAATTAGATACAACTCTTCATTTTAGAAGCGAAGAAAGCTCTAGCTCTTTTGTAACTGCCTGCTAATTTATGTTAATCGCGTTACTTCAACAAGTAAATTGTCTGCATTGTTAGTCATTTGGCATCAGGTAGTACTGTTCATAATATTTGTATAATTTTTTCGTCATCTTCAAGCACACCAAAAATGCTTATTAGATGTGGGGATTGATGAATAATTTGGTAGAAGGGTTGGTTCATGCATACACCAATTCTTATCGACTTTGTATACCATTTTCTGATCATATTTTCGCATTTATCAGTATACTTTGTAAGTAATCGTGAAGGAAAATCTGACATTAGGTTTTGAAAGCTGACACTGTTAGGGGGATGATTGTGTTTTGGGCAAACTAGATGCTCCGTTATGAATTTTCTACGGTAAAAATGGTTAGTATCAGACAGATCATATCGACTCATAAATGAATTTGCCTTTAAATAAGTAATGGTGAATAAATCACAATGAAATTCACTTCCCGTGGGCCTAGTTTTGTGCTTATCGAGGCATATCATAAACTCTTGAATATCATTTGTCTTCATTGTCCAGTGACAAAAACTGTTTATGTTTGCCAAGGCACTGCGATCCAGCGATATTTACCTTCATTTTTTTAGTGGAGTGGAGACATTATGAATCGATTTCTAGTAGATGCAGAACGAGTGCCTTTAACTATCTTTCCGATGTATCAACAAAAAACTATTTATGTTTTTCTGTAGCTTGTGTTGATGTTGAATCCATCGCCCTCGTGTTTATTGTGGTATCTTCGGGGGGTGGTGTAAGCTGCATTTGACGTGTTTTTTGGGCAGTTACGTGTGGCTTGCTCCGTAATCATCTCCCATTTTATAATTTTTTTTAAAATTTTCCATACCCCTTAATTTTCCTTGAATCAGCATGTTCTCGCGCTTTTAGGTTTTTTAATGAAAAAATATTTGAGAAAAATGGGCATTGGCTAGCCATGTAGGAACCATCCTAGCCTACCATCAAACCCACATCTCATCTGTTTTTCCTAACGATCAAATCTGTTCATTTTGATCTTTACGTATTCATTTTGTTCTTTACTTACTAAACATAAAACCATCAATTTTTAAGTAAATTCAAAGAGTGAATTTTTCTCGTTTATCCGTTAATCACAAATATAACCGTTTAACACCCAACACCGGCTCCATATCCTTATGTGAACGGTCTTTGCTTGCCTGAAAAAGAAAAGCGAGGGAAAAAGAGAGAGAAATTATTGGCATTTGGTAGGTACTAATTGTTAACATCCTTGTCACGCTTGGTTGTGATCGGGGCCACTCCTCGTGTAGAAAAAGGACACGACCCTCTTCTCGCATTCAAGCGATGGAACCTTTTCACATGATCATGTCTTCTAACTTTTTGTCCATTCCCAATCAATTGAAACTGAATTTGATTGTGCTTGTGCCTGGGGTAGGATCCTACTGTTATTTCTACTGTTCATCGATGCCTCGTGCCAATCTTTGGTTCTCTTTGGTTTGGTTCATATGCATGTCGGTCTATTTGACGATCCAACGCAGCTGGAGTGTTCGATTCAAAAGATATTATTCATCAGCAGTCCAAGAGCGGAATTAGGGTTCGTAGCCAAGAAACACGCAAAATTAAACTAAAATGTTCACACTGCAATGGTGGGCGTCCTTTGGCTCTTTCTGAAAACGAGCGCTCACCATCGCGGCCGATTGGATGTCGGTTTTATTTTATCAGTAAGTTTTAACCGTTGTATCGATCGACACAAGCTTCACTGTTTTTAGATGTATCAAAAAAAAATAATCCTCGATCGATTTTAGACCCTAAATGATATGATATTTTGACGGCTACGGCCAACAAATATTGTTCCCACCCAACTGTAGATCTACGGTACCTTCTTCTCTCATTAACGCAGAGTTTTACGTTGATTGAACATTTAAATGAAAAGTTATTTCAATGACAATCATTGTTAGGCTTCACATATCATAGAAGACTGTTCTTAAAAACATATCAAATTAATAATACAATTAACATTCCTCTTTAACATAAATTAATGTAAACTAAGAGATTTGAAGGAAGAAATAACAAGTTCAAAATTTAAGAGGCCAATATCAAAACATAACTTAAATATAATTCAAGAATTACTTGGAAAAAATAAAATACAATGCAACAACCTAGAAATCCTTCTCTATTTATAGCGCCCTTGCCTGTCCGCTTGAACCTACCTTCGTCCGCCCCTTGAATTGAACGCCGTTCCACACGGAAACTGACACGTGACCTTCTTCTAACCAAAATTCCCGTTATGCCCCTGACTCATCCTAATATCTTCTTCCGTTAATTCCCCTCGCCCCCATTCCTCCTCCCAAAACACACTCCAGAGTGAACTTCAGATCTCGTCTTCATCCTCAAAATCCCACCTCCAATGGTGGAGGCCGGAAACCCCATGGCCTGACATCCCCAAAATACCCTCCCACTGGCTTCCCTCACCATGGAGATCCACCGCTTCCGGCAGCTCCTCCTCCTCCCGCTCCGCCCCCAATCTACCCGTGTAGCCCTCGTGGGTGGAAACCACACCGCCTCCCGATTCTGCACCCGCTAATCTCTTCCCCCATTCCCCCGTCGACAAATTTCCTCTCTCTCCTAGACTTAGGAAGAAAATTGAACTGTTGAAACGATCCTAATCTTGATCTCTCGATCTGTCGATCTTTGGACCATGATGAAGCCCAAGCCTTCTCCTTCGCGGGCCGCCCGAAGGCCCACCGCAGCGGCCCACCATCACGACGACGAGATCGTGATCGTGCTCCCCGACCCGCACGTGCTCCGCGTCGTCGCCAGATCCGTGCTGCTCGCCGCCGCCCTGCTCTCCTTCCCCTGGCTCCGCGCTACGATCGCTCTCTCCTGCGGGCCCGGGCCCGCCCCCGCCGCGACGGACGAACCCGGCCCGAAATGGGTCGACAACCCCTTCGCCCTCCGCATGCTCGTCGCCGATCTGAAGCGCGAGGGCTTGCTCAACCCCGAGCTCCGCAACCTTTTTGTGGGCGACCCCGGCTCGCGGGCCCCGTTCCTGAAGAGAAACCAGATGGATCTGATGTCGCCCGAGTTCAAGAAGATGCTCGTGGACGATAATTCTGTGGATTTCGTTCTCGCCGCCGATGGGCTGCGAGATCCGCTGGTGGGGTTCGTTGACAGGGTTCTCAAAGTTGGGGGGATCGTTGCTCTCCGGTTGAGCCCCTCGAACCCACTCTGTTTGCCGACGAATTATCGGATGGTGTACATCCGGCGGTTCGGGTCGACCATCGTGGCCATCAAGAAGATGTCTCATGGCAATGCAGGTGAATTGGAGGCTGCTGGCTTAAGAGGCCGGCGGCTGTTATCAGTTGCTCAGAAAAATGGGAAATTCGATGGCATCAGTAAAGTGAAAGACATAATGCTTGTGATGTTGAAGGCGATGAAGAAGGTAGTGGCCGGTTCTCTTGATGCCATGGAGAATGGTTAGAGATGAAGGGGTTGCCATGCATCCACCAGCGAGAGCTTTGAAGCGAGAGATTAGAGTGGGTGGTGGTGGATTCAAGAATCAAAGCAGTATGTGTTGTGTGTGTTTGCTTTGAGATGTGTTTAGTATAATAAGATATCCTAATGGGGTTCAGTGCTCCATTTTTGGATGGTGAGTGTCGTTCGTGGGTTGCTTTTAGTTTGTGTGATTGTGTCGGTGCGTTGATTTCGCAAGGAGATGATGTCCTCCTATGATGTTATGTATCTTCTTTATATTTATATTTATATGAATGAAGTGGTTTGTGTTGAGTCTTTGACTGTTATCTTTGTTTATGCATTTTGGTGGTCCATCTGCTTGATTGATATGTATTAGCAGAAGTGTTTCTTTGAGAATAATGGTTACCATATATGACATATGCAAGATTTAATCATCGTAAAATATGCGATATCATTCTCATGTAAGATTGTTTTGATTTAATCATTTTGACATGATACAAATGGTCATATGTTGTGTATTTTTGGTCACGCATTTTATGATAAAAAATAACGTCATTGTGTACGATGTCATTGGTAGACATTTTTGTAAAAGAGAATAATGGGAATCATACGTCATATGAAAGAGTGCATTATGTGTACTTGTACTTGGTTGCTTTATGTGAGAGGTTATATAAGGCCATCTCTCATATGTCATTATTCTCATTGGATGATAGATTAGTCTGCCGAATAGTTTATCTCTCGGCTTGCTGATTTACAATCTAAGCATGTTCGACTTGTCGGCTGCTTTCTATCGCCAGCGATCTACAGTCGAGAGCTCATTGTGAAGGTGGAGAGCAAGATACACGGCAATACAATGCACAAGGTGTAGTGGGGGACCCGGCTGCTATTCTCTTTAAAATTCGTCCTGGTCCACGAAACATAGTCATGGTTATCGAATCCTAGCATCGATTCGGGTCCTCTTTGTTGTGCCTTTCAAGCGATCCATTGCCTTGTTGATGAGAGTAATAACTACATATTAATTTGTGAACGATCATGATTATTCGATGGACCATCCATTCCAGGGAGTATAACACCGGATGATATAGCCTTGGGCCGGTTCAGTGACCGCTCGGTTATTTATCTTGGGCCGAAGGGGGGCGGCGCTCTGCCAATCGAAGCACCCCCGAAGGGGACCATCGTCTCCCCCCTCGAAGGGGGGCGCCGTTCTTTTGGCCGCCGATCGCACCCCCGAAGGGGGCCGCCGCCATCGTCTCCCCCCGAAGGGGGGCGCTGTCCCTTTGGCCGCCGATCGCACCCCCCGAAGGAGGCCGCCGCCATTGCCCCCCCCCCCCCCCCCCCCCCGAAGAAATTATAGAAGCGGAAAGTAGACGACTGATAGATGAAGATGAAGAGAAACCAACTTAACTTTTCATTTCTCATGATATGTTTAAATATACAGAGTATTACAGGTATAATAGTAATTTACATGATGAGAGAAATCTAGATGTATTGACAAACATTGATTGCGGATCTGGGCAATATTCGGTGCAATGCACCTGGTCACTATCTGATGGATGTGACAATGATGGCTGCCGGATATTGTGGAGATTTGGTTGACTTGCTTGATTTGCTTGATATTCCATTGATTGCGAATCTTGACAAGATTTGGTGCAATGCACTTGGTCACTATCTGATGGATGTGACAATGATGCCGCCGGATATTGTGGAGATTTGGTTGACTTGCTTGATTTGCTTGATATTCCATTGATTGCGGATCTTGGCAAAATTCGGTGCAATGCACCGGGTCACTATCTGATGGATGTGACAATGATGGCCGCCGGATATTATTGTAACGACCCGATTCCCGGGCCCGTTACTTTTGGATATTTGCGCAGGTCCTGCAGTTAACCAGTGAAAACAAAATAGCCACGATGCAGAGATGTACAAAAATGGTCCAACAATCGTACATGAAGGAAAGTAAATATAACTGGAAACAACTCTGAAAGCTGCAGACTCATGGTCAAATTCTGGCGCTATTAACTCTATAGCATCTGCCTCCATATGTACGTCATCTGCGGTGCCACCGAGATGGAACCGTAGGTAAGTCACAACAATTCTAGCAATAGAAACCAAGTAGTGCAAAAGTATGGAACAGACTATAGTAAACAAAAGATGGTTATGCAGGTGCAAAAAGTAAAGTATGGGCAAACAAGTATGTAAGAGAATAAGTAAAGTACTGGTAACAGCTCAGGTATGGTATGTAATGCATAAAGTAAAGATGACTGTACAAGTGCAAAAGTAACGACTGTGGCGGCATGTGGTAGTAACAATATTTTGACCAATGGGATGTCAATAGTAAGACAACCAGGTTAACAATGTTTTGACCAATCGGTAATGGGATGACAATATGTAGATGTAGTAATACTTAAGAAAAGATGAGCGTCGCTTGACTATCTAATAGTGTAGGCAGGACTAATAATAAGAAGTCTAGTTTAACTCCCAAATCAGCCAGTCGGTCAGGGCTTGAAGGCACAGGTCACTTCAAAGACCGCAGGAACAAGTCACTTGGTTGACCAACCCCTTCCCATTCCTTTCTAGACACTGATTTGGTCGTAATTTAAGACCGCTCATTATTAAACCGTTCTATCACGTTCGAGTAGTCCTGTCACGCCCCGCTTCCCATTATACTTGGGGCGAGGACGTGAGCGGGTCCGCATGTGCTTAAAGCAAAGAAGAGGTACTTTTTTTTTCTTTCCCTTCTTCCTTGACTTAAGCACACTAAGCGTGATTTTAGCGAAGGCAGGTCCCTGCACGCGAATCTTCACAAGCAGCACAATTATTCATTACATTACAACACCAGCGTCCAAAGCAAACACACAGATAATTTAGGCCTAGCATGGCCGTAAAAACTGCTGAAGCAAACACACCTGAAAATAAAATACAACAATACTGAAATATAAAAGTCACGCTCTAGTCTTCCACGGGGATGATCTCAGTGTCCTCGTAACTCTGGTCAGCGGGGTCTACCTCTAAGATGGGATCCTCAAGAGTAGTGTCCTCTAGGTACTCTGTCTCTAAACCTAACATATATTTCAAAACACGTTGAAATATATGTCAGCGATAAGCTCGGCAAGATATTTTAAAGCAATGAATGAAGAACAACTATAAGGGACAAAAAGCGTTAGTACACGGTTATGAATAATAAGTGCAGAAAGTAAAGTACAAGCACGCATGAGTTTTGCAGTTAAAAGTAAGGTAGTTGTAAATTGAGTATTTGTGCTCGTGATAAGTCCATGTCTGAGAAAGTAATGTTCTCGATACACCCTATCATCGGGGGCTTACCGTGACGCTTCTTGCCATTCCAACCTGGAATATGGTCAAGCTGCTTGCCTCCGTTAGTGTGGTTTTGGAGGTAGCCGTAAGGTGTTCAAGCAACAATTACAGGCTCTACTACAAGAACCAACCCCACCCAAAGTGTATATCTAGTCATCGACTAGGTCTTGCCCCATCTGTATTCGATGGTTATCTCATATGTGTTTGCAACACACCTATCTTTTCCAATTTGTTTATCTTGTTAGCATGCGAGTGGTAGAAACAGTACAGTTAAGTAAAAACATTGAGCAAAGTGAAATATGATATCTGGTTACGAGAGTTTGACAAACACCACAAATAAGTTTCAACGGTTAGTTTTGCAGTTCATTTACTCCAAATACTTGCCTTGACGCGGGTGTCCAGGCGGTGGTGACTTGTGTCGCGTTTTATCTGCGTAAATAGATTTGTGGTATCAGTCTAAAGATCATCATTCAATTAAAATATTTCATTAACTTGGGGGACTAACATTAATTTAGTATTAACTTAACTTAGTTACCCCTATAATAATTTAACTTAGTTAACTAACTAAATAGCTTAATAAAAACTTATGAAACTTTATAAACTTAAACTTATAACAATTAATAAACTTGGATGATGTAATATTATTAATAATAATAATTAATATTATTAAAAAAAACTTACTTAAATAAACCCCCCCTCTCTGTTCTCGTTCTCTCCTCCTTCTCTCTTCTTCGTTTTTCTTTTCCTCTTTTTTTTCGTTCGTGCAGGCGGAGGCGAAAGGGCAAGGCGGCGGCTGCGAGATCGGAGGCGGCTTCGGGCGACTCTGGCAGAAAATGGCGGCGGTGCTTCGGGCTCAAGCGGCGGCGGCGTTCCCAGGAAGCGGCGACGAGGCGGATCGGGTGGCGGCGAGATCGAAACGGCAGTGGCGCTTTCAGCGGTCGGGTCGGCGGATCGGGGCGGTGCGACGCTGAACGACGGTGGGGCGAGTTTGATCGGAGGCGCAGCGGCGATCGAGTGGCGGGCGCGGCTTCCTCCGGGCGATCGGGGTGGCTTCGGGGCAGCACGGATCGCGGCAGCGGCCTGGGCGGCCGGCGATCGGAAGCGCGCGGCGACGGCGAGCTGGGGATGCGTGGTGGTCCGGGGCTTCGGGGCCTAGCGTACGGGTGGCGACTATCGTGACGAGATCCGAGGTCGGGGTGGAGATTGGGGTTTGATCTGTGATTTGTGTTTTGGTTGATTTGGGATTGTTGGGGCTGAATTCTGGTTGGTTTGTGTTGTAAGGAAGTTTGTGGAGAATGGTTTGAATGGGGGAGGTGATGGTGGCGTGGTGGAGTTGGGTTGGTGTTGGTTGCTGTGGGTGTTGGTGATGGGGGAGGAGGTGGTGGCTGAAGGGGGGAGATGGTGCTGATGGTGTCGTTGGTGTTGGTTGTCGGAGGAGTGGTTTGTTGTTTCTGTGATGCTGCTGTGTATTCCTGTAGGGGGTTTAAGAAAGAGAGGGGAGAGGAGACAGAATGAATAGGGGTTGTTGATGGTAGGGGAAACTTGATGGCTAATGTTGGATCTCACCAAAATACGGTTGAGAATTGAATCGGGTAGGGTTAGTTAGGGTAAGGGTAATTGTAGATGTTAAAAGTAATATAGGAAAAGTAAAAAGTAATAAGCAAAATAATTTAGTTAAAAATAATAAGGTAATTATAACTTTAAAAGTAATTAGTGATTTAAACATTTACTAGCAATTAGTTAATTAGAGATTAACTCTTAATTAAAAGTAATTAATAATTTACTTAAAAATAATTACGATTTGCAGATGAAAATTACGCTACGGTAAACAGAAAACGACGACGCGCTCGCGTCGACGCGCGGACGAAAATCCACTCGGACGAAAATAACAGAATCGACAAGGTAAAATACAGGCACACAACAATCAAAATATAATTAGAAAACAGGCCGTTACATCCTACCCTCCTTAGAATAATTCCGTCCCCGGAATTCTCTACAGAGCAGGGAAGAGGTAGGGGTAACGCCCTCGCATCTCATCCTCTCGCTCCCAGGTGGATTCTCCTGGCGAATCATGTCGCCACATCACTCGCACGAGTTCGACAACCTTATTCCTGAGCGCCTTCTGACGTCGATCAAGAATCTGAACAGGCAGCTGCTCATAGGTAAGGTCTGGTCGCACCGTGATCTCGGAATGATCGACTACATGAGTAGGATCACTGATGTAATGACGCAGCTGGGAGACATGAAAAACATTATGTACTCCCTCCAATGATGGTGGTAGAGCTAGACGATAAGCCACTTCTCCAACTCGCTCTAACACATCAAAGGGTCCAACGAACCTTGGACTGAGCTTGCCTCGTCTCCCAAAGCGTATCACTCCTCGGTTTGGGGATATCTTCAGGAAAACATGATCTCCTGGTTGAAACTCCAAGTGGCGACGCTTGGCATCAGCCCAATGCTTGTACCGGTCTTGCGCAACACGTAACTTGTCCCTGACGTTACGCACTACACCCACTGTTTCAACAATCATCTCTGGGCCCAATAATTCTCGATCACCAATGTCATCCCAACTCAGCGGGGATCGACACTTCCTTCCGTAGAGGGCTGCAAATGGGGCCATGCCAATGCTGGCTTGGTAGCTATTGTTGTAGGAAAACTCCACCAGGTGTAGATGGTCCTCCCACGAGCCTTTGAAATCCAGCATACAAGCTCGCAGCATGTCCTCTAATATCTGTATGGTACGCTCTGATTGGCCATCCGTCTGCGGGTGATACGCAGTGCTGAAACTCAGACTGGTACCCAAATTGGATTGTAGACTCTTCCAAAACTGAGAAGTGAATCTAGTGTCCCGGTCAGAGACGATGCTCACCGGAACTCCATGCAATCGAACAATCTCCTGCACGATTATCGATCACATCACAACGCATACCAGAAGAAGTGTTAAAGGTAAAGGATAGATCATTACCTCCATATACTTCTTAGCAAGTATTTCCGTAGATTGTCCCACTCGGAAGGGTATGAAATGTGCCGATTTGGTTAATCTGTTAACGATCACCCAAATCGCATCATTCTGCTTAGTACTCTGAGGTAGTCCAGTCACGAAATCCATAGTGATGTGCTGCCATTTCCACTCGGGAATCGGCAGGGGTTGAAGTAGTCCAGCTATGCGATGATGTTCAGCCTTCACTTGCTGACACACAAGGCACTTAGCAACACTTCGAGCCACGCTTCTCTTCATTCCATGTCACCAAAAGTTTAGACGAAGATCCTTTGTACATCTTGGTGCCTCCAGGATGAATAGAGTAGGAAGAGCTATGAGCTTCCTTCATCAACTCCTCTCTGATATCACCTAAAGGTACGCAGATCCTACTGCCGTATCTCAGGGAACCATCCTTATGAATCAGAAAATCCATCCGTAGTCCAGCAATGACTTGCTCCCGGATCTTTCGTAACTTCGCATCTCCAGTCTGAGCAGCTTTGATTCGATCCACAATAGTAGACTGAACTTGCATATTCATCAATGATGCAGAAGTCCCAGGTAAAATTAACTTCAACCTCCATCTCTTGTATAGCCTGCTGAAGTCTCCATTAAGCTGAAAGAGTCATGATTGCTGGTAATCTGCTCAACGCGTCAGGTACGACATTCACCTTCCCTGGATGATACTGGAGGTCAATGTCGTAATCAGCCATAAGCTCTAACCATCTGCGTTGTCTCATATTGAGCTCCTTCTGAGAGAAAATATACTTTCAGGCTCTTGCGGTCGGTGTAGATCTTGACTTGCTCGCTCAAAAGAAAATGCCTCCAAATCTTCAGAGCAAAGATGACAGCAGCCAACTCCAAGTCGTGAGTAAATTTTTCTCGTGAATCTTCAACTGTCGAGAAGCATAGGCGACCACATGACCATGCTGATGCAGGACACATCCAAGTCCCTTGCCAGATGCGTCACAAAAGACCTCAAATCCTCCAGTCCTGTCTGGTATAGCTAACACTGGTGCAGTCGTCAGTTTGGCCTTCAATATTCCAAATGCCTGCTCACAAGAGTCTGACCATACATACTTGACATCCTTCCTCGTCAAGCGAGTCATAGGCTCGGCAATCTTCGAGAAGTCCTTGATGAATCGACGGTAATAACCCGCCAATCCTAAAAAACTCCTGGTGTCGGTAGCTGATCGAGGAGTCGGCCAGTTCCTGACTGAAATGACCTTCTCCGGATCGACAGAGATACCGTCTCCTGATACCACATGTCCAAGAAAGGCGACTCGGTCTAGCCAGAAATCACACTTGCTGAACTTGGCGTACAACCGATGATGTCGCAATGTCTCCAATACAATCCGCAGATGCTCGGCATGCACTTCTTCATCCTTCGAGTAGACCAAGATGTCATCGATGAAGATCACCACGAACTTATCCAAGAACTCATAGAAGATCAAGTTCATGAGGTTCATGAATACTGCTGGGGCGTTAGTCACACCGAATGGCATGACTACAAATTCATAGTGCCCATACTTGGTCCTGAATGCCGTCTTCGGGATGTCTCCGCTTCTGACCTTCACTTGATGATAACCACTTCGGAGATCCAGCTTCGAGAATACTCGCGATCCGCCAAGTTGATCAAAGATGTCGTCAATTCGCGGCAGCGGGTACCTGTTCTTTATGGTTACCTTATTCAGTTCTCTATAGTCCACGCACATCCTTCTCGAACCATCCTTCTTCTTGACCAAAAGAACTGGCGCACCCCAAGGAGATACGCTGGGATGAATCAATCCTTTCTGCAACAGGTCGTCGAGTTGTTTTCGAAGTTCCTCCAGTTCAGCAGGAGCCATGCGATAAGGAGCCTTCGAAATAGGTTGTGTGTTCGGCATAAGGTCGATAGTAAATTCCAGAGCTCGATCAGGCGGTAATCCTGAAATATCTTCCGGGAATACGTTTGCAAAGTCTCGAACCACTCTAGGTCTTTCAGGCTCAACCTGCATCGATGCAATGATTAGTTCGTTCGGCTTGGCCCGAAACTTGATAGGCCCAAGTGAACGGTCTCCGCTCATGAATTCAAACACAGGGTGATCAGGAATTTCAAACACTACTTTCTTGTTGTGACAATCGATAGTAGCATAGAAATTTCCTAACCAATCCATGCCGAATATCGCATCGAAGTTGGACATGTCGACTATCATAAAGTCTGTGAACAACTCGTGTCCACAAATCACAATAGAGCAAGATCGACAGCCAGAAGAAGTCCTCACTACTCCACTCGCAGTAGTGATGCTCAAGTGATTCGGTAGAGGGTCGACATGAATAGAATGCCTCTCTACAAATCCTCGGGATATGAAGCAGTGAGTGGCTCCCGAATCAAAAAGGGATAGGGCCGGATGGGAGGCTATTAATATAACACCTAGTGCATAGGAAATATCTTAGGAAAAGATAAACAAGCAACACATGCATATAATATAAGCATTATAAAAGAAGAGTTCAAGTAATACCTGATATCACTTGCTCATCCGTCTCAGCCTCCGCGGCTGTCATGGTGAAAATCTGACGTCTCGGCTGGTTCTGCCTCGCATGTGCAAAAGCCTTCTGTTGTGGGGTCAGAGGTGGTCCGTGCAGAGTAGGTCCAGGAGCTCCACGCTGAATGGTCCCTGAAGGTCCAGCAGTCATTGGCTTGTTGGTGCGGCGAGGGCAGTCTCTGGTAGCATGTGCAGATGCTCCACATATCATGCATAGATTCAGCAGCTCTCTGCAGTCTTTCTTGACATGACCCGTGCGCTTGCAGTGGAAGCACACCAGCTGGGGTCGATTGTTGGTAGGGGCAGCAGGCCTCTTGAACTGTGCAGTCGGAGTAGGTCGGAGGTTTCCCCTGGGTGGCTCCGGTGGACGCCTACTTCCTCCAATCTGAAGTGCCTTCTTGCGATTCACATTAATTTCATGCTTCTTAGCAGCATCTAACACTTCCTGATGTGTAGTCAGATTAACCGAAGACATTGATCCTTGAATGTCCAGGTCTAGTCCCTGGAGGAACTGATAAGCACAGTCTTTTGGATCATCCACCAGATGTGGGGCAAATCGACTAAGCATCGAAAACTCTGCCTCGTATTCGTCAACAGTCATGTTGCCTTGTTCCAGGTTGATGAAACGTTGCTGCAGTTCCCTCTTGGCTGATCGAGGAAAATACTGAGCGTCAAAACGCTCTCGAAACATGGTCCAGTTGATGGGCTTGATAAGACGAGCTTCCTCATTGTCCCACCAGTTCCGGGCATTTCCAGTCAGTTGTTTCTTGGCAATCTCTACCCAGCCTGCCTGGTCAATGCGGGCAAGACTCGGGTCTTCCGCTGTAGTTCGGGCCCATTCTTCTGCTGCTAAGGGGCCTTCTCTCCCAGAAAAGCTCTTCGGGAAAAGCTCCCGAAATTGTTTCGCTCCGGGCTCAGCTCGAGGAGGGGGTGGTGCAGGTGGTGCAGGGGGTGCAAGCTGTTGACCCTGCCGAATCAGCTGTTGTTGAGTCTCCAACATTCCTCTCATGATATTCATGAGTCCAAGGAGGTCGGGAGTATCATTCCCGCTAGTCCCATTCCCGTTGCGAGTGTTCGGTCTTCCTGCCATGCTGCAAGATAAACAAGTTAAACATTTTCGTACAAAGTTATTCAAACCCTCTGGTCAGTAATGATGTTCATACTGCTTCTGAAGTACTTCGCAGAAAGGAGAGCAGAGGACCTGCGTGGGCCGCCACTAAAACCTGTCACGCCCCGCTTCCCATTATACTTGGGGCGAGGACGTGAGCGGGTCCGCATGTGCTTAAAGCAAAGAAGAGGTAATTTTTTTTCTCTCCCTTCTTCCTTGACTTAAGCACACTAAGCGTGATTTTAGCGAAGGCATGTCCCTGCACTCGAATCTTCACAAGCAGCACAATCATTCATTACATTACAACACCAGCGTCCAAAGCAAACACACAGATAATTTAGGCCTAGCATGGCCGTACAAACTGCTGAAACAAACACACCTGAAAATAAAATACAACAATACTGAAATATAAAAGTCCCGCTCTAGTCTTCCGCGGGGATGATCTCAGTGTCCTCGTAACTCTGGTCAGCGGGGTCCACCTCTAAGGTGGGATCCTCAAGAATAGTGTCCTCTGGGTACTCTGTCTCTAAACCTAACATATATTTCAAAACACGTTGAAATATATGTCAGCGATAAGCTCGGCAAGATATTTTAAAGCAATGCATGAAGAACAACTATAAGGGACAAAAAGCGTTAGTACACAGTTATGAATAATAAGTGCAGAAAGTAAAGTACAAGCATGCATGAGTTTTGCAGTTTTAAAAGTAAAGTAGTTGTAAATTGAGTATTTGTGCTCGTGATAAGTCCATGTCTGAGAAAGTAATGTTCTCGATACACCCTATCATCGGGGGCTTACCGTGACGCTTCTTGCCATTCCAACCTGGAATATGGTCAAGCTGCTTGCCTCCGTTAGTGTGGTTTTGGAGGTAGCCGTAAGGTGTTCAAGCAACAATTACAGACTCTACTACAAGAACCAACCCCACCCAAGTGTCCTGTTTAGTCATTCACCAAGTTTTACCCCATCTGTATTCGATGGCTTTACCCCCATCTGTATTCGATGGTTATCACCTTGTGTTTGTAACATATCCATTTTTCCCAATTAAACTAGTTGTTAACATGCGGATGGTAAAAGCAGATCAACAAAAAGCAATAAGCCAGGTGCAATATGATATCCGGCTATCAGAATTTGATAAACACAACAAATTTAGCACTAAGTTTGAACGGTTAGGTTTGTGGTTCATTTACTCAAAATACTTGCCTTGACGCGGGTGTCCAGGCGGTGGTGACTAACGACACGTTTTATCTGCGTAAATAGATTTGTGGTATCAGTCTAAAGATCATCATTCAATTAAAATATTTCATTAACTTGGGGGACTAACATTAATTTAGTATTAACTTAACTTAGTTACCCCTATAATAATTTAACTTAGTTAACTAACTAAGTAGCTTAATAAAAACTTATGAAACTTTATAAACTTAAACTTATAACAATTAATAAACTTGGATGATGTAATATTAATAATAATAATAATTAATATTATTAAAAAAACTTACTTAAATAAACCCCCCCTCTCTGTTCTCGTTCTCTCCTCTTTCTCTCTTCTTCGTTTTTCTTTTCCTCTTTTTTTTGTTCGTGCAGGCGGAGGCGAAAGGGCAAGGCGGTCGGGCTATCGGCGGTCGGAGACGGCGGATCGGGGCCTGGGGTGCTTCCACGGCGGCGGGGCGGCGTTTCTACGGTGGCACGACGGTGAATCGGGCGGCGGGCGGCTTCGGGAGGGATGGCGGCGGCGGTTTCAGGTCGGCGATGGCGAGATCCGAGGGCGGACGGCTTCGCACGGCGGCGCACGACGAGATCGGCTCACGGCGATGGGATCCGGTGGGGCACAGCGGCGATCGGGGGCATGGGCTCGCGATCCACGGCGGCGGGGGTCGGATCTGAGGCGTGCGTCGATCGAGGACGACGGGGCGACGTTCTGGGCTCGAGGCGACGATCGATGCGGCAGCGAGGCGAGATCCGAGGTCGGGGTGGAGATTGGGGTTTGATCTGTGATTTGTGTTTTGGTTGATTTGGGATTGTTGGGGTTGAATTCTGGTTGGTTTGTGTTGTAAGGAAGTTTGTGGATAATGGTTTGAATGGGGGAGGTGATGGTGGCGTGGTGGAGTTGGGTTGGTGTTGGTTGCTGTGGGTGTTGGTGATGGTGGAGGAGGAGGTGGCTGAAGGTGGAGGATGCGATGATGACGATGAGGCTGCTGGTTGTTGGCTTGGATTGTTGATGATTGCTGTTGGTTTGCTGCAATGATTTCCTGTAGGGGGTTTAAGAAAGAGAGGGGAGAGGGGACATGTTTAAGGAGATGGTTGGGAGGTGGAGGGAGGCTTGAAGGCTGTCGTTGGATCACCAAACAAATACGGTGGGATTAATGTTGTAGGGTTAGGGTAATTTGTAGATGTTAGAAGTAATATTTGAAGAGTAAAAAGTAATAAGCAAAATAATTTAGTTTTAAAAGAATAAGTTAATTATAGATTAACTTGTAATTAGTGATTTAAATATTTACCCGTAATTTATTAATTAGGGATTAATGAAAAGTAATTAATAATTTACTTAAAAATAATTACGATTTGCAGATGAAAATTACGCTACGGTAAACAGAAAACGACGACGCGCTCGCGTCGATGTGCGGACGAAAATCCACTCGGACGAAAATAACAGAATCGACAAGGTAAAATACAGGCACACAACAATCAAAATATAATTAGAAAACAGGCCGTTACAAGTCCCGAATTAGTCCGTAGAATAGTAGTAGTCGTGACTGAAGCAATGGTATCAATCAATTATCAATTAGTGCAACATCAATCAAACTAGTGCATCAGTCTTAAATGCCGCAAGGGCCCAATAGTGTGCTCTGTACATGTGCTCCGTAAATGCCCGAAGGCCCAATAGTGTGTTCTGTAATGTGCTCCGTAAAAGTGCATCAGCCTTGGCCCGAGTGTACGATATGCAACCAGAAGTGCACCCATCACACGGAGCAACTCGTGGAATATCTACCTACCATTCCTGCAGGGTGATGGTACAGCTTAACTAATAAGGGTGGACCCGGTCACTCCCGCACACTTCGTAGCTCAAGACTATCCCGTATCCCGTGTATTATCATAGTCCAATGTTCATATCAGTGTTCGTATCAATATGGCCTCATGGGCCCTGGTATCAATTACGTTAGTGCAACAATCTTAGCTCGAGTGTACGATATGCAATCAGAAGTGCACCCATCCCACGGAGCAACTCGTGGAATATCTACCTACCATCCCCTTTAGGGTGATGGTACAGCTTACCAAATACGGGTGGACCCAGTCACTCCCGCACACCCCGTAGCTCAAGACTACCCCATAACCCGTGTTATATCACATTTCACATTTATAACCGTATCTGTATCCGTATCCGTATCTGTATCCATATTCGTATCAGTATGGCCTCATAGGCCCATCATTTCGTACATCCAACAATGTGTACAACAATACATGCATCAATGAGTACAACAAATGCATAAATGTGTGGTATTTACTTGCTGAAAAGTCAAGGCAGAAGCCTCAACAGAGAATATCAGTCCTGAGCAATCCTTTGAAGTCCAACAACTATGATATCTAATTCCATAAAAGTGAACTATCTCAATTCAGTTCTCAGCAATGCTTTGAAGTCCAACAACTATGATGTTCAATTCCATAAAGGTGCTCTATCTCAATTTAGTCCTAAGCAATGCTTTGAAGTCCAACAACTATGATATTTAATTCCAAAAAAGTGCACTATCTCAATTTAGTCCTTTGGTTATTTCACTATTGATTAGTTCTCTAGTTAATTAGGTCTCTAGTCATCTGTTCAGGTCAATAACTGTTCTGAGACTAGATGTCATGTCCTAAGTTCATACGAGTACACTATCCAGATTTCTAAAGATAGAATTAGAGTGACTTACCCTGTTTGGGATCGTCGTGGTAAGACGAGGTTGGAGCTAGAGCTCTCAAAGATGCTGGCACACGAGAACTTGTACCTGCAAATATAAAAACTCATTAGTTACAGGCTACCCTATTTTCCATCTAATTAATCTGATCGTTTCGATTTTATAATCGACTGAAACGTCGTCGAAAAGTGTTCTAAATTTTTATATAAGCTAGATATGATGAAAATAATTTTACCGAAGGAGAAAATATTTTTCGGAAGCTTGTAGTAATTTTTATAATTTTTAAAAGTTCAAAATAGGTTTAAAAACTAATTTTTAATTAAGTATGTAATTATTCAATAATTTCTCCTGGATGCAATCTGCATCGGAAAGTCGCAAATTAGCTGTCAAAATGACCGTCTTGAAGAGTACTTTAACATATATTTTTCTCAAATATCATTTTATGTGAAAATAATAAGTTATGGATTTTTGAATGAAAATAACCTATTTAACTTTTAGGCTTAAAAATTAATTCTGGAGAAACCAAGCGGCAGATTGAGATGAAACTAGTGCCATTGGGTTCGTTTCGACGTTTCTGATTTTCTGAGACTAGTCTCGCAATTTTCTGAGGCCTGTATGAATTACTATCAATTTAAATCCAATAATATCAATTTATAAATATTAGATAATACCTAAATACATATTCAAATACGTATTCAATACGTATAAAATTTAAAACGATACATCGTTCGTTTTCTTACCCGAGAGAGAGAGCGAGAGCGAGAGAGAGAGAGCGGGGGAGGTCTCGCCAGCGGCGATGGCGACGGGGGTGGCGAGGCGGAGGCGGGGCTCCGGCGACGCGGCGAGGCGGCGGCGACTGTCACCGGCGGCGGCGGACCGGCGGGGAGGAGCGGTGAGGTGGGCGACAGCGAGGTTGGGAGGTCGCTGGGTCGCTCGTCGGAGAGCAGCGGGGTGCGGACGGTGCACGGGCGGCAGAAACTTCAGTCGGAGGCGGAGGAGGGGATCAGCGGGCGGAGCTCGGGTCAGGGTCGTTGAGACGTCGGGCGTCGCCGTGGAGTGTCGTGGTCGACGTGAGGGGGCGCTGTTCGTGCTTCGCCGTGGCTGACGGGGTTCCGAGGGGTTCTCCGCTGGGGATGTCGGAGCACGGCGGCGTGCACGCTCGGAGGATGATTAGTGAGGGTTTAAATAGGGTTTAATTTTGTAATTAGTCAAAGAGTAATTAATATATTATGTGAGTAATAAATAATATTAGGTAGAACTTTAGACTAAATCTTAAATGAATTTAGACTAAGTTTGGAAACGTTTATCGTGTCATCACCATGTGTTAGTCATGTTAGGTTAATCTAATAGTTAATTTGGTTAAGGTAATTAGTGATAGAAAGTAATTAGTAAAATAATTAATTATATGAAATTACGATTTTGCCCCTACTAGTAAACATGTACGAAAAATTATGAAAACATACACACGGGATCGTATCATCGCGAGGATCACGAATACCAAGTCCGATTCACGGTTTGAGTTATGGAAATACGAGTCGTGGACCAAAACGTTTAGAAAGCGGGTTTACGGGTTCTCTACTGATTTGTCGTCAGAAAATTACGAAATTAATGTGAAAAGCTCCAAATGATTATTGAATATTACTGTAAAAGTTTGAAATCGTTTTGATGATGTTTGTATGGAAAATAAATTCATTAAATCAAAACGGTAATAACTGAAAATGAATTTTATCTGAAATGTTTTGAGTATTTGATGAAATCCGATCTTACTAAAACACTCCATAGCTAGTCTGGTACTTCAAAATATTTTTATAAGAAATTTTTGAAATCAGTAAAACTCCTGAAAACCCATTATAAAATAGTTTAAAAATTGAAAATTTGGTCAAATAGGTAAATAGTTTGTCTTGATGAAAACAGGCCGTTACAATTGTGGAGATTTGGTTGACTTCCTTGATATTCCTTATACGCCCCCGCAAACTGATCGGCAGAAATGACGAACAGTTTGGCATGAAGAAACTCGAAACGATCCGTAGGAAGACTTTTGGTAAAGATGTCAGCCGAGTTGTCTTCAGTGGAAATATGTTGTACATGAAGATTGCCCGAAGTTACTTGTTCTCTGATGAAATGGTAGTCAACGGTGAAGTGCTTTGTCCGAGAATGGAAGACCGGATTGGAAGAGAGTGAGATTGCCGACTTATTGTCGCACCAGACGAGAGGCTTATCATGAAGAGGGATGTGAAGGTCGGAGAAGAGGAGTTGCAGCCATATTAGTTCTTTGGCAGTGAGAGACAGAGATCGAAACTCCGATTCTGTCGAGCTGTGGGAGACGGATGATTGTTTCTTAGCACTCTAGGTAATGGGACACTTGCCGAGGAAAACACAAAAGCCATTGATCGATCGCCGATCTGTCGGGTCACCCGCCCAGTCGGCATCAGAAAAGGCGATGAGTGAAAGAGGGCCAAGGCGAAGAAGGATGACATGAGTTGAAGTGCCCCGAAGGTAGCGAAGGATGCGCATTGCAGCAGTATAATGAGAAGCTCGAGTGGCATGGAAGAACTGACACACCTGGTTGACGGCAAACGAAATATCTGGACGCGTTAAAGTAAGATATTGGAGGGCGCTGACAATGCTGCGATAGAAGGATCCATCGGAGAGGAGAGGATCTGACTCAGGGGTGGGTCGCTTGGATGCGACAGGAGTGCGACTTGGCTTACAGTCGGAGAGGCCAGCCTTCTGGATGAGTTCCTTAGTGTACTTGGTTTGATGCACAAAACAACCTGTCAAGTTGCGATGTATTTCTAAGCCCAAGAAATACGAAAGCTCGCCAAGGTCCTTCAGAGCAAATTCATCGGCCAATTTGGTGATGAATTGACGAATGAAGTCGGGAGATGAGCCCGAGATAAGAATGTCATCGACGTAAAGAAGGACGACTGTGCGATGATCACCGACATGGAGAATGAATAGAGAGGAGTCGGCAGTGCTTGGAAGGAACCCTTGTGCTCGGAGAAAATGAGAGAAGCGATCGAACCACGCCGCGGGTCTTGCTTCAGGCCGTACAGTGCTTTTCGAAGCTTACAGACGTGGCTTGGGAAAGAGCGATCCTCAAAGCCAGATGGTTGTGTCATATAAAGATCTTCCTCTATGATCCCATGGAGGAATGCATTGGAAACATCAAGCTGTCGGATAGGCCAGCCAAAGTGAAGAGCAAGTGAGATGAGAAGACGAATGGTGCCATGCTTCGCCAACGGACTGAATGTCTCGGCATAATCAACTCCTTCTTTCTGGTGAAAGCCTTTGGCGACGAGACGAGCTTTGTAACGAGCAATGGAACCGTCAGTATTGTGCTTGATGCGGTATACCCATTTGCAGCCAATAATGTTGGCAGAGGGTGGGCGAGGAACAAGCTCCCATGTGTCTTGCTGACGAAGGGCAGTGAACTCCTCCTGCATAGCTGTGACCCATTCGGGTGATTTAGCAGCGGCTTTGTATGATAGTGGTTCCTCAGAGGAAAGCTGAGTATGTAGGTTGAGAGGTTGGCGAGGTTTACTGATGCCTGCTTTCAAGTGGGTGATCATAGGGTGAGTGAACTCGACATGGATATTGGTGGGTGGCTCATGTGGAGGATTTACTGGGAGATAAGAGTGTGGATGAGTCGTGGGATTGTGGATAGCCGAGCGATGGGGAGTCGGATGGAGAGGTTGGCTCGGTGGGTCGGCAATAATGGGCGGTTGATGTGCGGGGAGAGGCGAAAGCTAAGAGGGAGAGGTCGGAGACAGAGTAGAATAGTTTGGTTGTCGATCGGGATATGTCGTAGGCCGAGAGGGAGAGTCTGCAGGCCGTGGAAAATGGTCCGCTTGCTGAAGAGGGGATGGTTGGTGGAGCGGAATAGCCCGGGGATGAGTCGGAGGAATATGAGTTGGTGTAGGGAGTAACCCGGGGAGAGGATAGATTGGAGGTGGGTGGATATGAGTCGGAGGAGGCGGATTATTGGTCGGGTGAGGGGGGTAATTGGTCGGAGGAGGACAACAATGAATTGGAGGTGGTGGATGTCATGCCCCGGTGCCCAAAACGGGACGGGGGTGACGGCCGCGATACGGAGGTACCAAGCGTTAAGGTGCTGTAAGAAAATTAGCAGGCCACTGCAACTGCCAGAACAACACAGGCAATTAAAAAAACAGGTGCAAAAGTAAAGCACGAACTATAAAGCTCCAGCACAACATAAAAAGGTACAGTGAGGCGGCGGTAAACAACAAGCCGGAGCGTACGAGTGAGCAACACAGATCATCTACTATCAACACACCACAGCATCATGTACTGTACATATATCACCACCAGAGTCACGGGGTACAAAAGCTGAAGGGGAAAACAAAAGTGACCGCTCACAAGAAACTACCCCAACCCAATACACCCGAGCCCTACTAATTGCTATGGTCTCCTGACCTGGAAGAGTCGCCCTCAGGGCGCCAGTAGTCCGGCAGGGGTGCTGTCATCCCGGAACCTGTACATGGGGAGTGGGAAAAAGGGGCATGTCACAGCGTGTCAAGTAGGAAACTCAACCACACAAGCCACATTCACATGTTGCTAGCACTAAGTTTGTTAGTTAATGCTCGTTGTTGGAACCTAGACATCAGGAGGAACACAAGGGAGCTAGACCTCACCCATAACGCGGGTGGAAAGAATCTCCAACTCTCTGGCGTGCTAGCTCGTCAGGAGCCCACATAACCCAACCACTCTCCTCGACCCAAAGGGCCACGACCTCGAAGGCCAAAGAAACCACACACCCCAAAGGGGCACGACCACTCCCCGCGGTAGGAGGGCCAAAGAAAACAACCTCGAGAGTCCAGTCCACACTATGTCCTCCAGATGCCTTGGTCCCCCCACCCATTTCCTAAGACGCTCACCCACCTTAAAGTGGAACGAGTCATCCCGGTTTTCATTTTAATCATTTGTCAATTTTCTATTAGCAGTGCATCGCTTTAGCTGCAACATCAAGGCATAAATAAAACTTCACCATTCAACATTTGTGTAACTGAAGACATAAGGAAATGAAATATTAACTTCAAGTAATTTCCAATGAAATTTAAACCCAAACATCCAAGCGCAACTAATTAGAACGTGCCATAAAACACAACTTCAAATGTGTGGCCGCGATTCTTATTTGGAAGGAAAAAGTAGGATAACTTTGGAGAATAAAACAATGCAGTAATTTAGTTAAATCTTTGTGTTTAAGCGAATTTTGTAGAATTCATAAAGGGGCTACTCGATGATAATTATAAGTGCCTAACCCTGTCTTTTGCTCATCTGTAAGTTTAACAAGTTTGACAAAACCCTCTTACAAGGTCATACGGTTGTTATAAACTAAAGTTTTTGCAAATGAGTTCATGACATAATTCATGTGGTAATTCCGAATTAGTCTTAAGCTTACGCATAGTTTAGGAAAACTAAAATTCTTAATAAACTTTGAGTGTTCACAAACCCCTTCATTAATGTTAAGAAAAGAAACACACTTTTTACGGAAAATCACACATTCATGGGAATGGAACCAAATCGACATGAAAAACTTGTAGGAACTTATGATTATTGTTAATGAAGGACCATACGCTATCTAAAATCATTCCGAGCTTCTAACTTGAAAGTCGTCAAAAAGAAACCCTCTTACTAATTTGTCCTTTATGCTAATTTTCACATGGGTTTTCATCTAGACATGGAATTTTAAAAGAAATTATCAAGTGGCATGTGGTGTAGTCATCCAACATAAGAATCTAATGCCTATGATGTCATGGGAATGCTTACGGAACGCTCACAAAAATTTCAGCAGAGTTTCTCTCGTATTTGTTAAGTTTCCTCTTTTACAACATAAGAATTTTGAAAGAACACATATGCGATAAACACAAAAATACTATCTTGCTCATAAACTCATAGGAGGAATGATACTCAACATCCAAACCAAGAAGTCTAACCAAATTTGGCTTGACGCACCACTCAATTTAATCAAAATAGCAAATTTTACCCACAAATTAAAGATCAAACATAGAATTCAACACAAAGCCACTCAATTTAATCAAAATAGTAACCATAGGAGCATGGTGAGAATCCTACCTCTCTAACTACTTAGGACTGGTTGTGGGGAAGCTAGAGATGTCTCTTGTTGTGTGTATGCAAGGGCTTTCCTTCCCTTTTTCTCAAATTTTGCTTCTCCTCCTCTTTTTGTTTTTTTTGTTGCTTCAGCTTCCAGGTTTCGGCCTAAATCATGGCCAACGAAAAATGGGAAACAAAAATGACAGGGCAAAAGAAAATGACAGGGTGTAGAAGTTTGTAGAAGAGGCTTTCATTTATTACAAGATTGTCATTACAAGTTTGTAGAAGAGGCTTTCATTTATCATCAATCTTTGTTTTTTTGTTTGAGTGCCAGATTTCGGCCTGGCCCTGTGTGCGTGGGTTTTTTTTGTGTGTTTTTTTAAAGACATAAAACAAAGATTGATGGTTGAACGTTGAGTGTTTTTTCAAATGAGTTCATGCCATAATTATAAGTGTTTTTGCAAATGAGTGTTTTTGAGTCATAAAGGGGCTACTCGATGATAATTATAAGTGCCTAACCCTGTCTTTTGCTCATTGGTAAGTTTAACAAGTTTGACAAAACCCTCTTACAAGGTCATAAGGTTGTTATAAACTAAAGTTTTTGCAAATGAGTTCATGACATAATTCATGTGGTAATTCCGAATTAGTCTTAAGCTTACACATAGTTTAGGAAAACTAAAATTCTTAATAAACTTTGAGTGTTCACAAACCCCTTCATTAATGTTAAGAAAAGAAACACACTTTTTACGGAAAATCACACATTCATGGGAATGGAACCAAATCGACATGAAAAACTTGTAGGAACTTATGATTATTGTTAATGAAGGACCCTACGCTATCTAAAATCATTCCGAGCTTCTAACTTGAAAGTCGTCAAAAAGAAACCCTCTTACTAATTTGTCCTTTATGCTAATTTTCACATTGGTTTTCATCTAGACAGGGAATTTTAAAAGAAATTATCAAGTGGCATGTGGTGTAGTCATCCAACATAAGAATCTAATGCCTAGGATGTCATGGGAATGCTTACGGAACGCTCACAAAAATTTCGGCAGAGTTTCTCTCGTATTTGTTAAGTTTCCTCTTTTACAACATAAGAATTTTGAAAGAACACATATGCGATAAACACAAAAATACTAGCTTGCTCATAAACTCATAGGAGGAATGATACTCAACATCCAAACCAAGAAGTCTAACCAAATTTGGCTTGACGCACCACTCAATTTAATCAAAATAACAAATTTTACCCACAAATTAAAGATCAAACATAGAATTCAACACAAAGCCACTCAATTTAATCAAAATAGCAACCATAGGAGCATGGTGAGAATCCTACCTCGCTAACTACTTAGGACTGGTTGTGGGGAAGCTAGAGATGTTTCTTGTTGTGTGTATGCAAGGGCTTTCCTTCCCTTTTTCTCAAATTTTGCTTCTCCTCCTCTTTTTGTTTTTTTTGTTGCTTCAGCTTCCAGGTTTCGGCCTAAATCATGGCCAACGAAAAATGGGAAACAAAAATGACAGGGCAAAAGAAAATGACAGGGTGTAGAAGTTTGTAGAAGAGGCTTTCATTTATTACAAGATTGCCATTACAAGTTTGTAGAATAGGCTTTCATTTATCATCAATCTTTGTTTTTTTGTTTGAGTACCAGATTTCGGCCTGGCCATGTGTGCGTGGGTTTTTGTTGTGTGTTTGTTTTTTTTGTGATGTTTTTTTAAAAGACATAAAACAAAGATTGATGGTTAAACGTTGAGTGTTTTTGCAAACGAGTTCATGCCATAATTATAAGTGTTTTTGCAAATGAGTGTTTTGAGTGTTTTTGAGTCATAAAGGGGCTACTCGATGATAATTATAAGTGCCTAACCCTGTCTTTTGCTCATTGGTAAGTTTAACAAGTTTGACAAAACCCTCTTACAAGGTCATACGGTTGTTATAAACTAAAGTTTTTGCAAATGAGTTCATGACATAATTCATGTGGTAATTCCGAATTAGTCTTAAGCTTACGCATAGTTTAGGAAAACTAAAATTCTTAATAAACTTTGAGTGTTCAAAAACCCCTTCATTAATGTTAAGAAAAGAAACACACTTTTTACGGAAAATCACACATTCATGTGAATGGAACCAGATCGACATGAAAAACTTGTAGGAACTTATGATTATTGTTAATGAAGGACCATACGCTATCTAAAATCATTCCGAGCTTCTAACTTGAAAGTCGTCAAAAAGAAACCCTCTTACTAATTTGTCCTTTATGCTAATTTTCACATGGGTTTTCATCTAGACAGGGAATTCTAAAAGAAATTATCAAGTGGCATGTGGTGTAGTCATCCAACATAAGAATCTAATGCCTAGGATGTCATGGGAATGCTTACGGAATGCTCACAAAAATTTCGGCAGAGTTTCTCTCGTATTTGTTAAGTTTCCTCTTTTACAACATAAGAATTTTGAAAGAACACATATGCGATAAACACAAAAATACTATCTTGCTCATAAACTCATAGGAGGAATGATACTCAACATCCAAACCAAGAAGTCTAACCAAATTTGGCTTGACGCACCACTCAATTTAATCAAAATAGCAAATTTTACCCACAAATTAAAGATCAAACATAGAATTCAACACAAAGCCACTCAATTTAATCAAAATAGCAACCACAGGAGCATGGTGAGAATCCTACCTCTCTAACTACTTAGGACTGGTTGTGGGGAAGCTAGAGATGTCTCTTGTTGTGTGTATGCAAGGGCTTTCCTTCCCTTTTTCTCAAATTTTGCTTCTCCTCCTCTTTTTGTTTTTTTTGTTGCTTCAGCTTCCAGGTTTCGGCCTAAATCATGGCCAACGAAAAATGGGAAACAAAAATGACAGGGCAAAAGAAAATGACAGGGTGTAGAAGTTTGTAGAAGAGGCTTTCATTTATTACAAGATTGACATTACAAGTTTGTAGAAGAGGCTTTCATTTATCATCAATCTTTGTTTTTTGTTTGAGTGCCAGATTTCGGCCTGGCCCTGTGTGCGTGGGTTTTTGTTGTGTGTTTGTTTTTTTTGTGATGTTTTTTTTTTGTTTTTTTTAAAGACATAAAACAAAGATTGATGTTTAAACTCATGTCGACACCTGCCGTTGCTTTTGATCACTAATCAAAAGCCCTCAATTAGTGGTTAAAGTGTGGTATTCCCCATACTTACTGGTATTATCACTTATGAGCATTACAGTGGATTAGAGGAATGGTTGAAGAAAGGGAATGTTGCCTCTTTGAACTTTACATGGCGACTGTTGTAAATCCTCTGAGTGGAGAGTTCCATGCATTTGTAGGCCTTCATATTTTTGGCATATCCGAGAAAGACACATGGATGCGATCGAGCTTCAAGCTTGTTGGGTTCATACGGGCGAAGGCATGGATAGCACAGACAGCCGAAAGTGTGTAGCCAGTTGTAGTTGGGAAGCCTGTGATGGAGAATCTCAAACGGAGACCTGTTGTGGAGATTTATGGAAGGGAGGCGGTTGATGAGATACACCGCCGTCATTGCCGCATCAGGCCAATACTTGGTAGGCATGGTTGCTGTTAAAAGAAGAGCAATAGTTGTGTCAATGATATGCCAATGTTTTCTTTCAGCGACACCATTTTGCTCTGGTGTGTAAGGAGCCGAAATCTGATGTATGATCCCGAGTTAGCGAAAGTGGGAAGAAAATTGATTATTGCAATATTCTCCCCCGCCATCAGATCGAAAAATCTTTATTTTTGCATTGAACTGCCGTTCAGCCAAAACTTGAAATTGTTGAAAGGCAGCAAACACATCAGATTTGTGAATTAAAGGATATAGCCAAATATAACGAGAGTAGTCATCAATGAAACTAACATAATAGCGATATCCTTTATTAGATAGAACAGGGGCAGGGCCCCATACATCAGAGTGAACTAAGGAGAGAGGAGAATCAGTTGTAGAGGTAGATAGAGGAAAGGGAAGTCTATGACTTTTGCTCATAGAGCATTGAGAACAAGGTGTTTGTGGAGAGAGCTTGAGAGACATCATTGAAGCAACTTTAGACACGATGAGAGGAGCTGGATGACCAAGGCGGGAGTGCCAAAGCGAACCCGAAGAGGAAGAAGTGTGGAGTGCTTCGGGATTTGAGAGGAGCGGGTAGAGACCATTCTTACTTGGACCCTTGAGAATTTGGCGGCCAGTAGTGGCATCCTGCACAATAAATCCAGAAGATGAAAATTGAATCGTGCAGTTATTATCACGAGTGAATTTATAAACAGAAAGGAGGTTCTTAGAGAATTGAGGAGCATGAAGGATGCCTTTGAGATGTATAGAAGAACAAGGAGAAGAAATTGAGGCAGTGCCAATGTTGGCAATAGTTGCACTGGAGCCAGTGCCAACTAGGATTCGTTTGTTACCATCATATGGTGTCACCGTTTCCAATTGAGATGAGTCGAACGTGATATGATCCGTCGCACCAGTGTCGAGGTACCATTCACCACTTCCAGATGTGGTTGCATTAGAGATATGTGCCTCTGACTTGTTAAGATGTGGCTCCGTCTTTTTGAGGTGGTCAGCAAGCCGAAAGCAGTCAAGTGTGTGATGTGGCTCCTTGATATTCATTATACCGCCAAGGAGGGTGCCTGCCCATTGCCGACGTGCGGCGGCAGCACACTGAGGGGCGGCGGCAGCTAACCCTAGTTGCCGCCACTTAAACCCTAGCTGCCCTCTAACGGGCCTGAAGCCCACAAAAAAAAATTTGTGCCTTGCGGGCCTGAAGCCAGCAGGCCATGTTTCTTACAAAAAAATTTGAACTGCGGGCCTGAATCCTGCAGGCTAGTTTTTCAGAAAAAAAATTGGGGGGCCAATTATACTTAAAAGGTTCTACAATAAGCTTTAAAAGGCTTTTAGGAGGCTAAAAATTGATTAAAAGGGGTATTTGTGGGCCTAAAAATTCATGAAAAATCTTGAAAAATTAGTGGGCAATAAGAGGACATAAAGAGGACATTTGGGATAACTTGGGGATAACTTGAGGATGATTTAAAAAGGAAAATTTCTTCCTTTTATGAAGAACATGTCAAATATTGGGCTCTTTTTCAATCTTTTTGAATAAACCCAACCAGCACAACCCTTGCATTATATGATACCTTTGTAGGATCATAACTATATGCTTTGCACATTTTAGGCTTATTCTGTGTATAAACTATGTTTGGTTGTGCAAATATTAAAACTTAATAATTATGAAGATACTACGACTGCTCTGCCATTAGTCAGCTAACCTAACGGTGTATGACGCTGCCCAGTGGTCCAATAATTATTAAGTAATTAAATCGTTTATTCTTTCTGTGAATATAAATGCACGTGATGCCTGTGATGAAAATGTCTGATGAAAATGTTTGATGAGCACAAATTTTTGCATGGAGGGCTAATTGCGGATTTGGATCGGCTGTTTAAGTCCCACATTTTATTTTCAGCACTTTTCTTTTACTTTTGAGAGAACTTGTAGTGAGGAATTTATGTAAATGTCCAAGACCGAAGACCACTTTCCATGGAGACGGAGGCCACAATTGAAGCTGAAGATCTTATATGGGACCCACAGGGTTTCCAAAATTGTAATTTCTTTTTTAAGCTTTCATTTGTATAATATGGACTGTAATGGACTTTGGACTTTTTATTTATGTGGGACTGGTCGATCCACGCAATTAGATCCTAATATAAAAATTGCCTCCGCATGAAAATGTTTATTGTTTAAATTATTAATTCATGCAAATTTGTGCTCTGCGAGATAAAATGGCTAAAATTGCAAGTGTCGATTTCGAAGTGCTGGATGTGTTACGACCTAAAGATCGTAGGAGTCCGACTCCCGCCCGGACCTGCTAACATACCCCATTAACTCACCTCTTCACGAAAGGGCCGCCACCCCGTAGATCCGAAGCTACATGGAAGCTGGCGCACCTCGCAGCACCCCCCCACCCGGCCGAGGCGTACAACCACAGTTGCTCGACCCGCCCGGGGCAGTGCGCTTGGGGAGCGCCCGGACCGCACCGCTGGGCCTGCTGACATGGGCACGGGTGTATCCTTCCGTGCCAGCGAACCATAGCCCGCGACCGAACGGGAGGCGCGGCCGGGCCGGACAACCCCCGATCCGGACGACCCGTCTGATTCCCATGCGCACCGACGCCAGGGATAGCGTAGCCCGACCTTTAGTTCATCACCAACGACAAACGACCTAGGATAAGGACACGACCGACACATACGTCACCCGACCGTCTGACAAAGCACCCTCTGGCGGCTGAGCCACCTGACAGTTAATGCTTTCGGCTCTGACACCCCGACAAAAGCACCCCCTGGCCGTCGCGCCGCCTGATGAAAGCAGGTCAAGCAACCCTGTTCCCGACGTCCTTATCTGGAGTTTCCGCTAACAACCGAGCCAGCTCAGCACGTCTAGTCAGCATGCCAGGTCAGCCCCGCCTAGTCATCTCCCGTCAGGTATAAATACCCCCTCTCCTCTTACGGTGAGGGGGTTGATAAATTCTCTCTCAATTCATATCATTCACACACGAGGGCAAAGGTCTTCCACATCTTTGTTCTCCCACCTATAGCTCGTCACGTACGGCGGACGCACCGTTAGTCCGACCGGCGTGTCTAGCCCCCATTTTAAGTCCTATTACTGACTTAGGCATCGGAGGGGCTAAGGGTTGGACCCCAACCCCGCCCTTCTGACGAGTTGCTTGTGCTGCAGGAAGGCTCGCTCTTTGGTCGGCATCAACTTCAGCCTCCTGCCATCCCATCTTCCACCGCCGGGCCCGGTGAGAATCGACTCCGTGGCCGCCTCCAGCGGCAAGTCCAACCTCTTCGCCCCACTAATCACTTGTTAAACAGCCCACCTAAACCCTCTTTTCAACATAACCATCGTGCCCTTGGTTCTCCACAATATAAATTCATTGTACGCGAGTTCCACCTTGTAACAGGATGCATCATGAAGAAACTATCTGAGCTGGTAGCTCGATGTGAAGTTTCATCTGCTGGCTAAGTCCCTCATTTTTGCTGTGACTAATAATGAAAATGTAAGCGATATAGAAAAGGCGCAAGCCATTATCTATATTCGTCGCCATGTGGACAAGACCCCAAAGGCTAAATACCTTACAGTTGAATATCCATATGATCTGTGGACTGCCCTTGAGTATATATATAGACATCAGAATGATGCTATACTACAAAGGGCATGATATGAGTGGGAGAACATGGGACTACAAAACTTTAAGTCCATAGCTGAGTACAACTCGGCTCTCTTTAGCATCACCTCACGCCTGAAGTTGTGTGGTGAAAAAGTCTCAGAAGATCGCATGCTGGAAAAGATGTACTCGTCTTTTCATGAGAAAGATGCGATACTAATGCAGCAATACCGTGAACGCCAATTCACCAAGTATTCCGAGCTGCTATCATGTTTACTCATGACTGAACAAAACAGAGAGCTTCTCCTCGCCACTCACAACATGTGCCCCCTGGCACTGTCCCCCTACCAGAAGCTCACAATGCATCTTCTTTTTCCAAAAAGAAGAGAGACAATAAACGAAAAGAACGACCACAGAAAGGTGGACAGAACAAAAGGTCCAGGTGCCAAGTCCAGCAACAAAGAAATGAAGGGATGCGAAAATTCACTTGGCGCAGAAATGACAAAAATAGAAATAATGCACCCCCACCCAAGGGAGATTGGAAAGACCAGTGCCATTGTTGTGGCATGAAAGGCCACTGGTCCAGAGTGTGCCGAACTCTGCAGCATCTCTAGGATTTGTATAAAGAAAACAAGAAAAATAAAGCTGAAACAAACCTGGTGACATCTGATGCTCCAGTCAAGTTTACAGCTGACGACTTCGAAAATGAAGACCTACTTGATTAGCATTCTATTTTTATCTTAGCTAATTGTTTTAAGACCATTTCATGCTATGAGAGCTTTATGTAATTTGATTTTGAATGAAAATGTTTCACTGAAAATGTGCCTATATGATTCATCTTTTTATAGATGACCTCCTATCATAACTTATTAGAAGACAATAAATAAACACATACGATCCTTCAATACAAAGCCTAATAGCAGGGCCATATTGAAGGTTCTGGGAACGCAACACTGTTGCTCCCAAATGACTCAAAAATAAAGGATGCACTAATCTCTCCGAATTCCAACCGAAACTTACTAAGTTTCAAGGACATCCGCTTCAACGGATTCCATTTTTTTTACTTTGGCATGATAGACATGGCCACCCTAGATCAGTGATGATGCACCACGTCTTATCCTATGGATATGATTTGAAGAACCAGAAGATTCTTCAGAAGGGAGAATCCCCTCGCATCCCTTGCTATAATGGAAAACAAATTACATGGCCATCTCTACTGAAAGTTGACAAAGAATCTCCACGCTTACTCAAAAAGAATATAAGGAGATAGATGTGGACAAATCCAGCCTCTAGAAGGCTGTTTCGGTACTTTATTGTACTGAAAAATGCATCCTCGAAATATTCGTATGTGTGTTTACTATCGACCCGCAACTTAGCTTTTCCAAAGCTATTAGCACAAATAATAATGTTGCGGGTATATTTTCCAGACAATCAAATTAAGAAAATAAGTCTGGTTAATGTTGGGGAATTTTACCTCCGGTCATTTCAGGAGTACTGCCAAGCAACAGAAATAGAAAATGAACGTACAGTGCCGCATGTTCATACCCAAAATGGGTCGGTAGAGTCATTGATAAATGGACTCCAATGGACTGCACGTCCATTGTAAATGAAATCCCGATTGCCGGTGGATGCATGGGGACATGCAAATTCTGCATGCTGCATCGTAAATGAAAATAAGACCCTCTGGAGGTCAGAGTCTTCAATGCAACTTGCATATGGAATGCCACCGAACATTTCTCACTTGAGAATCTTCGGTCGCGCAGTTTAAATCCCCATCGCATCACCACAGAGGACAAAAATGAGTCCTCAATGTCGCCTAGATATCTATGTAGGGTTTGACTCACCCTCAATTATAAGATACCTAGAACCCCAAACGGGGGACGTATTTAAGGCACTTATTGAAGACTATGATGAGACGAGTTTTCCCAAAATATGCCCAGATACTGAAAAATTTGGCGCAAAGCAAATTATAACGTGCGATACAAAAAGTTTGTCCCACTATGATCTGGTAACAATACAATGTGAAGATGAGATCCTGAAGATCATCTACATACAGAACACTGTTCACCAATTACCAGAATCATTTACTGACAACCAGAAGATTGTCAGATTACACATCCCTGCTGCAAATACTCCAGCTAGGATTGACATCCCCGAGAATGGATGCAATCCACCAGCAATAGAAGTGGCTGATCCTCAATAGAAAAGAGGCAGACTACTAGGCACCAAGGACAAAAATTTAAGAAAAAGAAAAATAACTGGAGACCTTAAAACAATATTACCACAGGACAACGAGCTCATGTCCACACCACACCCTTCCCAGAATCCACTGCAGAGGAACTGCCGGGAAAAACTGAAATTGAAAGTAAATGTTGTACGTACTGGGGAGGTGTTGGACAAAAAGAATAAAATTGTCGACAATGTATTCACGTATCATATTGTCATATAAATCGCAAAAGCGATGATGTTTATATCATTCTATACTCCATTGCTAAAAGGCAAACGTAAAGATTGGCCAAATGTGGAACGAGGCAATAAAAGATGAGCTGGATTCACTTATGAAATGTGAAATGTTCGGACCTGAAGTCCAGACACCAAAATGTGTCAAACCTATGGATAAAATAAGTATTGCACACATAAGAAAAATAAATACAAAATCGTATGCTATAAGGTACAACCTATAGCCCAAGGAAAATTTCGATGAAACTAGGGATCGAACAAATAAAATGAGCATGACTCATAAATGATGCATCAGTCTCCCTAAGTTATCAGATGCAAATACCTTACGATTTGGCAAAGGAAATTTTTGGATATGCTGTTATTGGATGTTGTGACGGCATACCTTTGTGGATATCTCGGTAAAGATAAATTCCACATTTCCTTGAATGCATGAATAGACTTCGAGACGTCTATTCTATTGAAGAAAAACAATAAGAATAATAAATAATGTACAACCAAGAGAATCACTTGACAAACCAACGATTCATACTGAGGGTTGTCTTTGCATCTAAGCAAAGAATAGGATTTGAGACCATAGTTGTAAACAACTTAAACCTCATCGGATCTCCTGAAGAGAAACCCAAAATATATGTCCAAGCCTGACTATTAAACATGAAATAAAAGACATAGGCAAAAATAAATTAAGTCATGACTCACAGATTTATTATCTTAACAGAATCCTGTTACATACGACCTGAAGTGCGTTGAAGAAATTAAAAGGACCATTGTCATCCAAAGTACATCTATGGTAGCACACTTTATGGATGTACAAAAAGACCCCTTCCGATCGCTGGAATAGGGGAATGATATGATTGGTCCTAAAGTCCCTTATCTAAGTGCAATCAGGCACTCATGGCTAACTGCACGCGTCCCGATATAGCAGTTGCAGTAAACTCATGAGCCATAGATAGTTGGCACCTAAAAGAGCCATTTGACCGAAGTTAAGCATTTTCTGCGCTTTCTCCAAGGGTCGAAAGATTTGGGCTTACATTATAAAGTATCATCCTCCATGTTTATGCAAATGTAGGTTAACAGGTCTGATCCATATACTGAGAAATCACAGACTGGGTACCCACAGTGGGATGGCCGTCTACTGCAGATCTGCAAAGCAAATTATAAAGGCAACATCATCCTATCATTCCGAGATCCTCACCACACCAATGGTGTATTTGAGGGCGCCTGGTGGTACATCACATCCCAGTGACGATTGGGATAGATGCTAGCATTGTGGAGCTGACCACATAGTCTGAAGACCACATCAAAGGCGACGAAACTTACCACATCTCTCCAGAGTTTATGGATTCAGCAGCTTCTTAATGGTGACAATATTTATAATCTATGTATATGTTCGGAATGTTGTAAATAGGAGTGATGAGATAAGCCAAAGAGATCTGAAAGCCTAAGGGCTTTTACAGATCAGGGGGAGTTGAGGGAATTTGTACTCTTTTCCCTTAGCTATGGTTTTTCCAACATGGTTTTCCATAGCCAAATGTTTTAACGAGACAAATCATATCAACTCTGGATCCTGAAGTATTCACCCCTTCGCGACGCTCAGAATCCCGAAGTGTTCATGAGCAGAGTCGCTTGTACAAATCAGGGGGCGTTAGAGAGCGTCTGTACTCTTTTTCATTAACTATGGTTTCTCCCACATGATTTTTCCTAGCTAAAGGTTTTAAGGAGGCAACCCTCACCAACTCAGGATCCTGAAGTATCCACCCCATGTGAGACTCCTACTACGCTCAGAATCCTGAAGTATTCATGAGCAGAGTCCATAACTATGGCTGGATAAGGGGAGTGTTGTGAAGGGATAATACCGAATTGGGTAGTCGGTTGGGATCACAGCTTATCTTATAGATAATACTATATCTATTGTATCATATCTATGTACGCTCATCTATATGCTATAAATAAAGGGCTGTGGGTTCCTCACCCAGATGATGATTCATAACAATAATAAAGCATTGTTTTTGTTTAAGATTGATTGTGGTAGTCAGCATACTGTCATTAAAGCTTTGCCAACAAATGCTCAATGGAAGATATTTGTTTGCAATGTTAAACTGAGAATGATTAGATACTACAAAGTGATAAAACTACGCATGTCCATAAAAACTATAGAATAGTAAGACACATAACATGGAAAAATTAAAAAGCTTCACACCATAAAGCCAAACTTATTATATGAATACTATCATATTCTTCATTACATTTAATCGCCGCAAAAACTGAAATATTTTAAAGAGCATGTGGTATTTATCCTTCCTCCGTTCATTTCTTATGAGAGGTGGATTGTTCGATTAATGTTTTTTGAGGTATATAAAAAAATTGAATTTGTTATAAACGGGCTTTTGGAGGCCCAACCCGTTAGTGGGTATCCACCCATTATGTAACCCTATTATTATAAATACAGGGCTACGGGGTTCCGTAGCCGCTATGGTTTACAACACATTATCAGCATGCTCGAGACTGAGCCGAACCCCTGCCGACGGACGAACGCGACGCGAACGGGCTTCCTTTGCCGAACGTCGCTAGATCCGACGGGTAGGATCTAGAGGTAATTTTCTCCCTAGATCTAAACTTTTATGCGCATACGATTAGATCTACATGCTTAGATCTATTTTTGATTAATATAGATCGGAGTTTTAACTTAGATCTACATGCTAAATCAATTTTTTCAATGATAACTCGACGTTTTTATCAACAAAAATCAAATTTTTACGATGAAAAACGTTGTTTTGAAGACTAAAAATAGTTCTTTTAAAATAAACATCCTATTTTTATGATCTTCTTCCCCAAATCTTGAAACCCTAGATGGGATTTTTCGTCGCTACGCGGCCGAAAGCCGTCACGTGACCCCCCCTCCAATCCCGCGCCACCATCGCAGCTGCTCGCTGCGGCGGGCGACCCCACCGCCGGAAGCGGCGGGCAGATCCCGTAGCTTCGGCGGCGGGCCGACCCCGCCGCCGCCGACGGCGGGTGACCCCGCCGCTGACGCGGCGGGCAGATCCCGCCGCTTCAGTGGCGGGTCGTCCCCGCCGCCGGCAGCGGCGGGCCGACCCTGCCGCCGAACGGCGGGCAGATCCCGCCGCCGGCAGCGGCGGGCCCGCCCTCGCCACCTGCGGAGGCGCCCCCCTCCCCGCCTGCCGACCGCAGCGGCGGGCACCCCCATGTGCGCGCGTATCCAGAAACCCTAGCCGCCAGAAGCGGCAGCTCACGCGACCAAAAACCCTAATTAGGGTTTGACCCCAAAAACTTTTCTAATTTCAAAATTATTTTTCAAATTTAAATTACGATTTCTTTTTTCGTTAAAATCTGGACAAATTACATGCTTCTAATACATCACACGTTATTCGGATTATCTGATTATTACACGTTTAATAATTAGGAAGATCCTGCGACCGCTCTGCCGTTAGTTAACTAACCTAACGGTGTATGACGTTGCCCAGTGGTCCAATAATTATTAAACGAAAAATTTTCATTTCCACTATAAAATTTCTGTGATGATTAAATGCATGTGTAGAAAATTATATGCCTGCCGCATATTTAATGATTCTGTGATGTACATTTTTATTTAACATGCTAAAATCACTATGACATAGTTTAATGCCTGTAGCAAAACTGTATGTCTGCGATGAGATTATTTAAATGCCTGCAACATATAAATAGCATGTGTTTACATCATACTTGTTTCAATTCAGATTAATTGAGCACAACTTTTTAGTTTACAAGATTTATATTATATTATATTTATGATGTGCTCATGATATGACAACATTTTATGTCAACAAACCAATAATGATTTCAAAAATTTTAACATCATATCATAGTTGACAAAATGAACCTGGAGTTCAAAACCAAAATGAACCTGAAGTTCAAAATCAAATCAAAAGTCAACACCCTTTCACACTAATAAAAATTAACAAGTATGATGGCTTATACGAAAAACATTTATGCGATTTCTTTTAGAAATATGCATTTCGCGATAAATAGATCTCTCAGATCTATGGTTTGTATAAACCAATATTGACACCAGCAGTTGTCATAACACCGCCAAACTCTTTTGAGTAATCTCACTTTACACGGTATGATTTTTGAATCTAACCTTATTTTTTAAGCGTACACCCGAAGTCGTGGCTTAATAGATAAGTGAGAAATTATAAATTTCGTACACACGTAATTGTTTCCCCTAGAGCATGATTCTATATCCACACAATACTTGAACGACTCAATAAAAATGGCCTGAAGACCATACTTGAGTTTTCTAATAGACTTTTAAAAGTCTCTCATAAATTGGAAAAGTGGAAATATAAAAACTAACTCATTTCCCTTGTATATATGTCTACTTCGTAAGAACAATATTCATTTTCCTTATAAACGATAATAAGGACGACTGAAAACAGGGGAAGTCTTGAATAAAAATGAGAAAGAGAAGTATGATGTACCTCGATATGGAGTATGCAATGGCAACCCAATATCAGACCAGAAGTTCTGACAAGACCCATAATGCTTTTTCCAAAATGAATGGGCATTAACCTTTGCCATATAAAAATATATACATATCTAGTCTAAACGACGAAAGTCAAATTGACTGTATGTATATTTCGCTACTCCCCGAGGACAAATAAATTTTGAAAATAAATTTGATCTGTTGTCATAATATGAGTCTAAAATGAGCACAATTGTGGACGTATATTTTATAGAACACACATCATACTATGAAACTTGTTGCTCTAACATAATTATTAGTAGTATTCTCTTGCAGTATATATGTGCTTTTTACGCATTGTATTTTACTGTCAATGATTTGACATCCTGAATACTCCTAAAATGAGGATGCCATGTACTCTCTGAAACGTATAAAGTTTCAAAGGATATTCGTCAAAATGAAATCCCTAATGACTCAAGAAACCAATAAAGCCTGGAGCTTTATCCAACTATGATCCGCATAATAGTCATTGTGAAGATGTAATCCTTCACAGTTTGAACAGAGTTCACCTATTATCGGACAAAATTAACTTGAGCATTTTAATGGACGTTCAAAAGTCCCACATAAATTCGAACAGAGGAATTAATTTGGAACACCAGAAGTGTCCAGAATCGACCAACTTTGGATCGATGTCACCCTGGATTGATGATGCAATACATCATTAACCAGACGAACCCGAAGATTCTTCAAAAAGGGTGAAACTCTTATTATCCCATTCAAAAGGGAAAAATGATTACGAGCTCATCTCCATTCACGTGGACATTGACTCTCCTCACTTCCTCAAACGAATTTAAGATGATATACTATCATTAGAAGAATGGGACCTTTAGGCCTCTTGAGAGTATTTGAGGGATAAAAGTGGACTCATACACTCCCTGCATATGGCTGATGATGTACCTTAGAGTACTCATCTATATATCCTCTTAAAATGGTCATAATCAAAACCTTATTATCCAACCGCAGTCCAGATTATTATTAATCACAACGGACATACTAGCTTACTGGGATATTGGTTGGGCTTTTACTTACCCTCATACCACCCTCAAAAATGCCGCAGTGGAACTTATTCATCGGGACTAATCATCCTAGATGAATATATTCCGAGATCCCCAAACGGGGGAGGCATTAGAGCACATCTCATAGATGGAGCCTTGATGGGTTCATATCCCTAGTTCTATGCTCAACTTCATTGAAGTCGAGCTTATTGCGAATTTTTGGGATAACACTGGGAAATCAATTATATTTAACAACTGGAAGAAAATTGAACACCCTGAAGCTTTGTGTTCCCATCCAGAAATGGGTTATATGTAAATCATTAAAATGATTTAAACGGATTACTTGTCCACTAGAAATCCAGTTGTAGGTGACCATGTGGGAACATGCAAACCATCAGAACGCCTCCTTAGAAACTATTTATATGAGCCTGATCACCTCATATAAGCAGTTTCCGAGAACCCCTAACGGGGGAAGCGTTTAGTGCACATCTTATCGATGGAGCCATGATGAGTATACATCCCCATATCACCACTATGGACCATTTAAAACATTAATACCTATGATCTGATTATCATGAATAGTGATGAGATCCTGAAGATCCACACTTATGAAACTGTTAAACAGTTATCAGACATAGCTACCGACAACATAAATATTGTCAAATTCACACATCACTGCTACTAAAAATCCAGCTAGGATTGACATACCAACTATAATGGATGCAATCTACCAGTAGCAGAAGTGGATATCCTCAATGGATGAGAGGACATACCACGAGACCCTAAAACAATACCACCACAGGAAAGTGAGCTCATCTCCATATCCGCTCCCTTTCCAGAACATCCAGAAGAGATAAATCCGGAATAAATTGAATAATGTACGTACACGGAGAGGTATTTGGATAAAACACACTTGTCGACAAGTACTCACATTTCATTTTGCCATTGATATCGTTCACAATCTCCGTTTCCTGAAGCAAACGCAGAAATTTGGCCAAATTATGTGGAACGAGGCAATAATAAGTTGAGCTGGACTCACTTATGAAATGTGAAGTGTTTGGACCTGAAGTCCTGATATCAAAAGATATCAAACCTGTGGGTTACCGAGTATTGTATAAATAAATAAAATCGTATGCTATATGCAAAACGCTATAGCTTAGAGGTTTATTTCGCAGAAACCAGGAAGTAACTATGTAAGATGAGCTTAACTCATTTACAAAATTATTTGAACTGATGCATCAGGCTCCTTGGTCATAGCTGCGAAAACCATACGATTGGCAGAGATAATTTTAGGCTATGTTGCTATGGATGATGTGACAACATACCCTTATTAATAATCATCCCGAAGATAAAACCTTTATCCTGAAGATGAATAATCATCCTGAAGATGAAACCATCATCCCGAAGATGAATAATCATCCCGAAGATGAATAATCATCCCGAAGATGAAACCATCATCCCGAAGATGAATAATCATCCCGAAGATGAATAATCATCCCGAAGATGAAACTATCATCCCGAAGATGAATAATCATCCAGAAGATGAATAATCATCCAGTCGATGAAGAAACATGGAAAATTGCAATCCACCAATACACCTACTGGTTGTATGGATGCACATAAAGACCAATTCAGTTCGATGGAAGAGGGGAAGGATATCCTAGGTCCTGAAGTGCTTTACTCATCTGTCTTTTGTACACTCCTTTATCTGGCAGTAAACCATTTAACCAGATACAGTGCAGCGCCTGCAGCGCACCACTGGACCAATGATATGTAGCTTCTGCACTACCTCCAAGGGTCAAGGATCATCCAACATGTTAAATGTATTTGCAGATACAGGTTACAGATCATCGCGATGACTGCAACAAAGAAGCGACCAACTCCTGGAGACCAGCAAAGCATGCTTCCAAGGCAACATCAATCCCACCATCCCGAGAGGCTCATCAATCCAAGAAGCAAATCATAAGTACGCACAGCCAGGTCCTGCATTACCTCGCAGACACAGTGACGACTGGGTCAGAGACGTGGTGCTACCTACCGAGTCTGCAGACCACTCCTCTTCAGAAGAGATCCCTCAAATTCAGTAGTTGCCATAGATGAGCGATACTTGTATAGATGAGCGATGGCTTGTATAGGTGAGCGATGCCTTGTACTTTGTACTTATTATCGAAACACTGTAAGAGATTGATGTATAGCTGCCTAGGAGATCTGCAAGCCTGCAGCTTGTACAGATCAGGGGGGAGTCAAATGTAGTGTTGTACTCTTTTCCCTTGGCTATTGGTTTTTCCCACTGGGTTTTCCATAGCTAAAGGTTTTAACGAGGCAACCTCATTGACTCTGGATCCAGAAGTATCCACCCCTAAATACTTTCACTAATCAGGAGAAGTTACGGAAACTGTACTCTTTTTCCTTGGCTATTGGTTTTTCCCACTGGGTTTTTCATAGCTAAAGGTTTTAACGAGGCAGTTATCCCTAACTTAGGATCCAGAAGTATCCACCTCTAGTGATATCCATCGATCAGGGGAAGTTATAGAGACTTGTACTCTTTTCCCCTAGCCATTGGTTTTTCCCACTGGGTTTTCCTTGGCAAAGGTTTTAACGAGGCAAGTACTCTTAAACTTGGGATCCAGAAGTATCCATAAACCATTATCAGATAAGCTCTATGAACCCTGAAGCGTTCATCACGGTTTACAACAATGGATGGATAAGGGGAAGTGTTATAAACAGGCTTTTTGGAGGCCCAAACCGTTAGTAGGTATCCACCCATTATGTAACCCTATTACTATAAATACACGATTACGAGGTTCCGTAGCCGCTAGGGTTTACAACAGAATTATCATTATTTTGATGAGCACGTGCATCTGCGCGTTTCGGTTCGGTTGGTAGTTAACCTGAACCACTATCTGACCCGACCGGGAGCAACTCGGCCCGGTTGACATCCATTGATCCAATTGTTCAGCGCTGCAAAGGGCAAATCTTCCTCCATCCTTTCTCCCCCCCCTTCCCGATCTATCTACAAACCCTGAAACCAATTTCCAAATTAAATCTCATAAAACACGGGGTCGAACATTCAGAAAAATGGCATTATCTCTCAATTCCACGGCTTCTTCCTGTTTACACGCTGTTGGCACCGATCCCAGGCCTTCTCTAAGGTGGAAATCCCAAAAATGTCGAAAGTTATTACCAACATTGCAAATTTTCTGATTCATCTCCCGTCATTGGATGCTAATTTTTCAGTTTTTCTCATTGTATTCGCAGCTGTTCCACCAAAGTTTTCGTCGGTTTAAAGCCCCAATTAGCAGGTAAGTATATTCATTATTTACTTCCCTAATATCCTTTGTAGCTAGAATAATTTGATTCAGAATTTTTTGTTTTCTTTTTTGGTTTTTTTGGGGGTTGAGCAGGTGCCTTTGGTATAGGCAAGCCCAATGTAAATGTTGATTTTCACAGCAGGGTACATAGAAGCATCTCAGTAAGGTGCCCTTTCAAACTTATGCTCTATCAGTTCTTTTTTAAAATGAGCAATTTGAAGTCGAATTTTACTTGTTTTATTGTTACCTATTTTTGTTTATAGTTCTAAAATTGCACGTTTCTTGTTAAATTTTTACGTATTTGTGTAATTTTAAAGGGGAATACATTCACTAAAATTGGGCCAAAATTCATATCTGCCCTTTTAGTATTTGCAATAGTTGTCCTATTAGTATGACCTAACTTGATGCGTGGTCATTAATCATGACTGCATGATTGGGGTAAAATTTCTCCAGAGTGTTCTCCTCGACGTGACGACAATCTTTTGGTGCGCTGTTGCTGTTGCTGTTGCTCCATGTGTGAAATGGTTTACTGTTAAGCAGTTCCCCTCGAAAACAGCTCACAAGTTAGTCTAGATGGCATATTAATATTGCCTTGTCTATTTGTTAATACTTTGTACACGGAAAAGTAATTATATTTTTAATATATTATGGCCCGAGTCAATCATTTGTAATTTTCAATCGTAGTATTAAAAGGCATATCAAACCATATCCCCTATTGCACAGTCACCGAATAGCATGCCAAAGCATCCCCCCTTTTAATTATCAATTAGTAAATAAATAAAGACCAATATATTAATAAACATAGAAAGACTTGTAGATCATATAAAATTTGGAAAGGTTTTAGAAAAAAATTCAAAATCAAAGTTAAGACCTACAAAAACATTGTGACTACTTATTTAAGTATTTAACTAATTTTCAATCAATCAACAGCTCAAATTTTATATCCAATACTGTTATTGAGTGTTTAATAGGAAAAGAGGCAAAGTTAGAATAGAAGAACGGTACAGAAGGGAGAATAAGATAACACATTATGTAAAGACACCAATCAGATATAAGGATCATTTTGGTTGACTACTAGATCAGAGAACAAATTTTTTCTAATGACATTACAAGCATAATAAACCAACAACCAAACGAGCTTCTAAAACACCAGCTTAGCTTACCGCAAGTGTTATTGCATGTCCTTTCCCTCGGGGAGGTCGTTGGCTTGATCTCTCCATCAGCATTGTAAGGGTTTTTTGGACTAAAAAAATGCAAGGGCCCAATTTAACGTCCAACATCTTCTGTTCATGATGCATGTAGGCCGGTTGCAGAGGTTCGTTGTGATCTAGGCGCACTAGGAGCTTGCTCTCCCTTTAGGGGATTATTTAACCCATCTCAATTATTAAGATTAGCAATTACATATAAAACATGTAGTTTGAACAATTGTAAGAAAATATCCACAACGCAAAGTCCTTGCGATAGAACTCAACTACATATGGTTCTTCCATGATACTCTAATAGTCAGACTAAGCTAAATAACATTAATATAGACTAGATATGAAGAATAATATTGTATGATCCACTTTTATCTCTTTGTGCAATGTAAGCATTCTTAATCAAACTATTCTGTAAATGTAAAAATAAACGGGAGGGCGCTTGGACCTAATAACTAGAGTATGCTAAGCAATTTTTATTTCTTAAAAGAAAGCATTCGAATGACAATAACAACATAGCTGAGTATTGATGAACAATAAAATTGTAAGCACTTTAGAACAATACTAAAATATGCGATCCATATAAATGGTTTGATACGAAGAAAAATTCAGGCAAGATCGCAACTCTCGTGTGATCAACTTCTCTAGGACAGCTGATATAGCAGTATCACATCTTTACCATTCTTGCTCATGCCACGAATAACCATCATTGCCTATAGCAGGCATTAATGTAGGCACTCAAAACAATTTATCCTCGACATGTAGATTCACATTGGGGACTAATGTAACTTTCTTAATATTTCATATATACTGGTTTTGACATGATATGCACCATCACATATAGAATAAAACATACACATATTTTAGTTTAGCATTGTATGACCTGTTGTAGCCTTGTAGGTATATGCATGCCATCCTATGTTACATGAAATAAGCACTTGTCATTATTTACTAAACAAAGCATTATAGTTGTCAATATTGTATGATATGAGATATGTATCATACTATATGATATGATTCGCTATAAAATAGATACGGATCAGCTCCTCGTATTATATATAGTTAAATATTGTAAGATATGCTTAGCGTATCATACGCTATGCTTAACATATTGTACGATACGTATCACTCCATATTAGTATCACGACGATCCTAGCGATGCTCGTATCACAATGATAGCGTCCTCGATTGAATCTAGTCTAGGTTCACTCTGAATTAAGTGCGGATGTGGGTTTTTTATCTTTATCAGAATAAGCAACAAAAACACATATCTAAATTAGGTTTTCTCTTCTATATCCATCCCATAAGTTCGTTCACATCATATTCATTCGATCCTCCTTTTTTCCACACTCATCGACCCATGCCTTCACTCCTCTGGCCTACTTGAGCTTTAGCATCACAATATCTTGTCAAGCCCAGACCACCTTTTTGGGTCTCATTAAGCCTTGTTATCGCTCTCCAAAACTTGTTGTGCCCTTTATGATTTGATCGACACTCAAACCTCATCGACCCTCTTTAGACTTGGGCCAGATTCCTTGGGCCTTACATTGCCCGGTGTATTTCAGGGGTTTTAACATTTCTTCATGGTAATACATTGTTTAATGTCTATTTTTATATTCTTGTGACATATATAGTCGTATGTTTAATTAGTTTATTATTAAATGAGAACTTACATATCTTACGATTCACGATACTATTTGTGATATGATACCTAAGATTGATATCCGATACATATCATGACATGATAACTTTGCAAAGCATAGAGACTTTGCTCAATCATGCAGTCGACTCAAGATATGTTGTCAGTAAACCATAGATCATACGTAACAATCATAATATGAAGTACAAATTATACAAACCATGCTTTTTCACTTTGCATAAATTGATGAAAATGACATAAATCACAATGCATGAGATTTTCGAAATATTTTGTCATTAAACCATACACAATGCATGAGATATGTTGTCATTAATCCATAAACAATCACAATATGCAGCCATCTCAAGATATATTGTCATTAAACCATAGAAAATAGATGAGATTTTCGTATACCATAAATCATACAGCATGTTTATTACGCATAATCCAGCTGCATGAAGTGTGCCCCCTAAGGATGCATCAATAAAGCGCACTTAAAATATCCTTACATATCCAGTAATAGCACATGTTATATTCATATCATATGATAACTCTGTACTTATGCCAATAGTTATACATTATCTTATAATGCTATGACAATGTCTTAATAATAAAATCTTTAAAAATGTTAATCATATCATTATTTTTTAAATCAGCCTCGCTAAGTCAATAGTTTATAAGAGTGAAATGATACACCGTTAGAATGCTATCGTCAGGAGTTCTTTCTTTCACTTCTTTCCTCTCTCTGTTTTCAGTGTATGTGAGATGTGCAGTGGGAGAGATGGCAGTTGGGGTCTATATAATCACATTGTGGCTCTTTACATACACAATGTTCACCCACATTAATTTAGAATAATTAATACCATTCATTCTTTCATCTTTGTAGACAATGCCTTTACTAATATCTTTGACATTATCTACAGAAAGCAAGTTTTATTCAAATCTAACATATGTTTTATCTTATATATATATATATATATATATATATATGAGGAGGGATCAAATGACCCCCAAAAATAACCCCCAAAAATGACCCCCTATCAAAAATCCTATGCCCCCCATTTTTTCGGAAGATCCGAACCGTTCATTTTGATCTCCACCCTCTAAATACATGACCCACCAATTTTCAACCCGATCTCATGTGTTTTGACTGTTCATCCATCCGACCCAAATTTAACGGTTTCGCATGAACAGAACTTTTGCGAATGGTTGATGAACGGGCAAAACACATGGGATCGGGTTGAAAATTGGTGGGTCGGGTATTTAGAGAGTGGAGATCAAGATGAACGGTTCGGATCTTCCGAAAAAATGGGGGGCATATGATTTTTGATAGGGGGTCATTTTTGGGGGTTATTTTTGGGGGTCATTTGATCCCACCTATATATATATATATATATATATATAGGAAAATTTTCAAATGAGAACATTTCGCACCGTGCGAAAATGTTTTTAGTTTTTTTTGAAATTTTTTTTTCAAAAATTCTTTTTTCCACCCTCATTATATGTTGTTATACCCCCCTCAAAAAATAATGGTTGAGAAATAATGTCATTTGGCCTTCGATCAAGGCATTTCATCAAATTCGCACGTTTTGAGACCGTTAAATTTGTAATGGGTGGATGGGTGCTCTAATCCCCAACGGGTTCACCCATTATTTTCCCTGGGGTATATAATTGTATGGATTAAACATCAAAAAAAGAATTTTTGAAAAAAAAAATTTCAAAAAAAAGATAAAAATCTTTTCGCACGGTGCGAAAAGCCTCTTTTTCGCATTTGAAGATCCCTATATATATATATATATATATATTACACTAATCTATATGATTAATTTATAATACTAAGAAAATTGACCTGATTTTGTTATTGTAATATGTTTTGATTGATAAAATCAGGGTTTTACAATTAAATATCAGGCATGAGCTTAAACCAAGAAAACTTGCATGCCTGGAAGTGGTTTGATGGTCACAAGAGAAGGGAGGGGTGAAGATGGAGAGGGTTGGGCAAACAAAGGGGATAGGTTGCCTATTTAGTGCCACTCAGCAGATCGAACCTGAATAGATATGCTTAACCTAATTTCAAAACCACCTATGTAATCAGGACTAAATTGCTAAATGAACTACTTATGGAGCCCTAGATGCGTCAAAGGCAATGCCACTTGGTGTGGTAAACTGGTTGTACTTTTTTGAGAGCGTGAAAATTTGTGTGACAATTTTGTTAGTTACTGTGCTTTTACAATTAGGTAGATGAAGAAACGATGAGGTAGTTGGGGATGATGAACAAAACTAAGAGAGGCAACACAGCAAGTTTGAATTATTTTATTATAAACCTTAATTATTTCTATTTTTTATCTTGATATTGTTTCTGTTTCCCTTTGTATACGATCCGGGTTGTTTTTTAACGTTCTGGTTCATGAACTTATCTCAAATCAGGTCGTTCCATCCGTATTGCAGATCGACAGGGAGATGATGAATTGGAATCAGTGGATAACACTGACTAGGGCCTAGTTGGTTCCTTCGCATTGCCTAGCGCCTAGGCTTTCACTATAACATTTTTACTACACCGATTTCATAAGAATCTTTTGTCTAAAATAAACGTTAATATAATTTTAGTACGTGGAAAAATATTTGATAATTTGTATTATCAAGTTCTACTAATAATTACGGGAATTGCGGATCAGACTCATTGAAGTTATTTGTTACTGTCGAAAGAACGTGATGGTATCTATCTAATATATTTATTATCAATATCGGGCAAGATTAATCCTTGATTTTCTTGTGGCTCTTAATAAACATTATTGTAATTATTTGGAGGTATCGAGTGACTCCATAAACTAAATTTAACAAATTAATCCATTTTGTAAAGTTTAAACTATTAGTTTAAAAGTTTCATGTGTGGCTGTGTAGGCACTAGGGGTATGGCCCTGACCAGGCCCTGGTCTGGCTTTTGAAGCCCTTGGTCCACCTAAGTAGACTAAAATGGCTAATGTCAGCTTGAGTGTGCATGTGGGTGCAGTTCTGCAGATGACAATTGGGTCAGACCTTATAATGCAATCCAACCTGGCACATGGCCCTCAATAGTTTGCTTTTGCCCCTCCCCTTCCCTTTAATGACCATCCAAAGGTAGTCAACGAGGAGAATGACTGCTTCTGAACTCGAGTGACCCGGTCTAGGTGGGTTTTTTGTTTAATTTCATATTATAACATTGGTAATTTGCTATCTTTTCCCTCCTTTCTAGTTCTCCTTTTTTGTTTTTCTTTGCCGCTCTTCTTCTTTGTATAGATGTTGCTCTCATGCAACATCACTACGCTCACTTCTTTTTAGGTTTACTATTTCTTCTACTAATACTGGCCGTGACTTGATTACTTTATTGGTTGAAAACTTAAAATGTTGAATACCAGATTGCTTGAAATTTAAACTTTTTGAGTACTTTATAGATGGTTGAAATGAATTTGTAGGTCTTGACTTTTGATTCTTGAAAATTTACTAAAAGATACCCAAAATATTCCTAGTTTTTCCTTATTCATATTTTAAGCAGATTTTTAGATCTTTTTCCATGTATTGATTATAAAATTTAAAAGTTTAAGAAAGGAAAAAAATCTTAAGCAATATTTAAACGGGGCATGTGTAGTTATCTGCCAGATATAGGGTGGCCTGACGTGTGTTTGTTAGGTATTGGTGTTTTAGACCAATATTATTTTGATGATGATCACAACATTATGTTGTTGCTAATGACTCTCACGTTTTAGTCTCATATTTATCAAATGAATAATAACATGATTTGGAGACTAATAGCTTGGTGCAAGGATGGACATCAAGGGGAGCATATAGGAATGGCAATATTGCGGGGCGGGGCGGGTATTTAACTACCCAAGCTTGCCCCGTCCCGTCTACGGGGCGGGGCGGGGCGGGTAACTTCTTACCAAAACCGGGTCGGTCGGGTCGGGTTGGTCTGGTCAAGTCATTACTACCATTCATATGAATCCAAAACAAAATTTTTATTTCAAAATTGGGAGAATTATGATATATTTGGTAATTTGGAATTGGGAATTGGCTCAATTGGGAGAACAGTGGAACAGAGTATGAGTTATATGTTATGGACTGGCCGCATGGTCCGCATCAAAAGAGTAAGGTTTTTAGAACTTTTATAGTTTATCGAGGCGGGGCGGTACGGGACACATACGAAGCCCAAGCTTGCCCCGACCTGTCTGCGTGCAGGGGCAGGACAGGTCAAAACCGGATCGGGCCGGGCCGGGCCAGTCGTGTCAGGCCATTACTGCCATCCCTAGGAGCATAGCCAAAGCTTGATGAAGTGAAGCTCATCAAGAGGTGTCAAAGCTTGGAAAATGATGTGAAGCATCAAGGATTCAAGAGCTTGGAGATTAAACTCTAAGGGAAGCAATGTAATCCATGCAATATCTTTTATTACTTGCATTTCTCTTTTTGAGTCTAGGATTATTGTAATGCCTTGATAGATGGTCAACTCATACATGCATCTGCATATAACCATCTTAGTGAGCCTTAGGATTATCATAGAATCCAATACACTAGGTTCATTATGCCAAATAACTCAATTGAAGTCTCTGGCTCTCCTACATGCGACTGTTGAATGAAGGACAGGCGACTGGGTGATTACAGGTGCCTGGCCGGCCTTCTATAGTCGACTGTAGTGCACTGCTCAAGTCAATTTTTTATTGACTCATTCTTGAGCTTTTGGTAACAAAGGACCGACATTCATTATTCAGGCACCTGAGAATTGTCATTCAGTCGTCTGTATGCTAAAGTGCGTACCTTGCATTTTCTAGGCATCAACCCACTTTGTGAGTCAGTCGATTGATGTAGAGTTTACAGCCGCCTGTCATTTTTCAGGCGCGCATGGACTTTGCTCGTCAGTCGTTTGAATGGACAAGTGCGTAAGTTGCATTCTCTCTGTTTCTGTCCATCCCATGTGACAGTCGCCTGCTGAAGTTTATTCAGGTGCCTGCTCATTTACAGGCGCATGTGTAGTCTTCTACAGTCGCATGTCCTGGTTCAGATTATAGCCGTTGGAAATTTTATAGCCGTTGACCAGTCGACTGTCCGTCCTTCTTCAGTCGAGTAAAATGTCAGATTATAACCGTTGCAGATTTTATCTATTGGCCTTTTCCCTGGGTTTTATGGGGGTTTTGGGGCTTCCTATAAATAGGAGTTGGCTTAGTTCATTAAGAACTCTTGGAACTATTGAAGGTCATTAATGATCATTAAGTCACACTGCTAATCTCTCATTTCCCTCTTAGAGCTCACATTCCTCTTCATGAATTAAAAGTCAAGCTCAAGAAAAATCATCCAAGTGCATTCAAGCAAATCTCATCACTTGGAGATCCACTTCCATGCCTTAATCTTCATATTGAGTAAGTTCATCTCAATGTAGGTATATGTAAAAGTATTTATTTCATCTTTGTGTAAGTTGAAACCCCAGCTTTTTTTGTAAGAGCTAGTTACTCTATGTGTGAAAGTTTAACCATTGTGTAGAGTTGGTTGACTACTCTCTGTGTGCGAGTTAAAGTCTCTCTGTGTGAGAGCAATGATTTCTCCGTGTGAGAATCCAAAATCTTCTGTGTGAGATATCTCTGTGTGAGATTGTATTCACTCTCTTTGTGAGAATTATAGTGAATATTTAGTGTGGTTAGGCGAACACAAGTTTGGGGACCCAGGGTAAAATCTTGTGTTTGCGTTTGCTGATTGTGGTGTTTAATTTTTCTTGCATTTATAGTGAATATTCCTCTTGCATTTATAATTTCGCATTTGCAAGTTTTATTTTTAATTACGTAATTTGTGCCATTATATTCGCCCCCCTCTAGAGTGTTTGTTGTTAGTATTGCAAGGCATAGACGGTCCTTACAGTGTTGTGTTTTAATATACTGGCATAAATAGTTACCAGGATGGTAACTCCTATGTTTTTGTTTAACAAGTCTTTCGTGTGTATTCCTATGTAGTTTTATTCCGGTAATGAGAGGTATTAGCCTGTGAATAAGCAGTGCATTTTAGGAATTATTTTTTAAATTTATCTTCTACCAAAAAGGTCAATATCAATGTTTCATGTAATTTGAATTTTGGGAATTACTGCTACTATACATCAGACTTTCTTTCTTTTTTCTTTTAAATCCTTTTCATATGTAAAAGTAATAATATATCTTACACCAGGAAGTTAGGTACCATACCAGCAGACTAGCATTTTAGGTTGTTCTTGCTTAACCATTGTGTTGTAGGGTGTGGAAAAGAAGAGGTATTTGACTTCCATTGACCTGTAGAATCTTCTGCTTAGAAAGATGGTTTTGAGCTCAAAAGCTTGGGACATGTCTAAAAGCCTAAAGGCTGTGATTGACATTATAAAATAAAGTGATGAGATGAAAAATTAGATAATATGATTTCCTAATGTTTACTTCCAAGGTAAAATGAGAAAGACATTAAAGCAACAGTAAGCAAGCAAAAATTGCATTGAATTCTTCCGCATCTTCTCTTTAGGAATCTAGTGAGCAGGTCGAGATAAAATTTCATCATAGTTTTTAAGTTCATCAGATACCCAACACATGTCAGATCATGCTCAAGCCTCATTAGGTCTCGACATAAGAAGAGCTTACCTTAACATTTCCTGTACAATTTATTAAAGTTTAGTAGCTATTTATATTTAATTTTTAAATTGGTCTGTGTTTCAAACAACAATACAAGTTCCATTTCTCTTCTTTTGCATTGCTACAGTTTTTGTCTTTTTATTCTATCTCGAACCGGCTCAGATAAGTTTGGATCAGAGTAAGTGACCAACAGATACAATGTGACCAATTTAGTGTCAGGTTGGTTGGAATATATGGAATCAAAGATCGCTGTGTGCTGTTGTTGTATAACTTGTATATACATTAGGCTAGACTGCTAGACTGTAATTAATAGCAAAAGCTAAGGTACATATTATAACTGTCTTTATATTGTATAAGTCACTATAGTTCAATGTGTAATATCAAAGAACAGTTGCTGTATTTCCATTAGGTTAGACTTCTTAATATCAAAAGCTAGAATACATGATATATCTGTCAGTAAATTGTAGCGAATCACTATATTTCAATCTGCAAGATCAAAGGAAACAGTTATGAACCAATAGTTTATACTTTTATGTCCAGCAGTCTTTCCGATCTTGTTTTATTCCTGACATTGTAAGTTTTAAGAGATGCTCTGTCAGAAGCAGTATATTACATTATATTTTATCTGGAAAAAGATAAGTATCAGGTATGCCTATTTATCATGAATTTAATTGTTTCTAATGACAATATTTATATAGAGTATCCAGCATGAATCCGACACATTCAAGAATCTCTATGATGCCCATTGGGACACCGAGAGTACCGTATCGAACCCCTGGTGAAGGAACTTGGCAGTGGGTTGATCTTTGGAATGCTCTTGTAAGATGAAAGTTTTTCTACATTGAGCTACATCTCTTCACATTAGTTGTCCTTGTTTTGTATCTTGTTGGAAACTGAGATTTGATTAGCTTTCTGCAGTATCGGGAGCGCGTTATATTTATTGGACAGCATATAGATGAAGAATTTAGCAATCAAGTATTGGCAACAATGCTGTACCTTGATAGCGTTGAGTCGTCAAAACGACTATATTTATACATCAATGGCCCAGGCGGTGATGTAAGTAATTTATGACAACAATATCACCACCATCCTTCTCCACACATGTTCACACACATTTCATTATTACAGAACGGAAGGCTTTATATTAGAATGCATTTGAGGGTGGTGGTCGGGGGGTTGATTCTCAAGGAAGTAGTGCCAACAGGTTTAGCTGGAATTTGACCATAGGGTTCACCCATTTTTTTGGAGCTTTTGTTTTCAAGAGCTTGAGAATTTAAAAGTAGCTGTAATATGATAACATCGGTAGTCAACGAGTAATCATATTTATGGGTAATGAAATTTGTAAACATAACAAAGTGGAAACAAAGGCAAGAGTACATGTAATTTTGCTTCTAATGCTTTGCCGTTTTCTTTTGTCGTCACCACATTTTCTTTACATTATACTGTAACAAAATCTCGATTATGTATTTCATATGCAATTTAGGTTAAAGATTGATAAAAAGGTCTTGTATTTGAGAATATCTAATATTAAATTGTGACCAGGTTTTCCCTGAAAGCACGATTTCAATCTTGAATTATGAAAACTGAGTTGCTTCACACTCTGTTTGGAAACTTTTTTTTTTCAATATGGGATATCTTATTCCTAAGTGGTAATTTATTAGTTGTCATGATTGGTGTGCTCTGAGCTTCAAACCTTTTCGTGCACTTCTAATGCAATAAAATGCTACTTTTGGTGGATTGCGTAGCCTTTGTATAAGCGGTTTATTAGGAGAGTACTATTGTTGAAGAAGAGTTGTTGAAGAAGAATTTTTTATTTATTTTGATGGACAAAACTTAGCTACTTATATATACAAGGTTGGCTTTCCCAACCTTCCTCATTGCATCTACTCTCCCAAGCACTCTCATTATTACGCATTTCCAGCCACTCTCATTACACTCCAACTACTCATATTATTACACATTCCCAACCATTCTATTGAACCATATATTCCAACTACTCTCTTTGCTTTATCTCTTCCAATCAATCTTTTTTACACTATGTTCTCTAACACTCCCCTTCAAACTAACTCATACGTATCATACATGCCTAGCTTGGTACGAATAAACTGAATATGAGTCTGTATACCTAAATAGTTTGGTAAACAAATTCGTTAACTGATTCACCGACTATACATGTAGAGTCTGCATAATCTTTTCATTTATCACATTCTTTCGGACCAAATAACAATCAACCACAATATACTTTGTGCACTTGTGAGAGAGATGATTCTTGGTCAATGTGAATGGTTGTCTTATTATCATAATATAACTACAGTTGAAAAGAAATTATGAACTGAAGTCCTGTAATAAGTTCTTTGACCCATATCAACTCACATGTGATATTCGCCATAGCTCGGAATTCAGACTTCGCACTGAACCGTGAAATGACACCTTGATTCTTATTTTTTCGTATCACAAGATTCCTTCCAATAAATATACACTACCATATAGTAGAACTTCTATTAATAAGCGATCCTGTCTAATCAACATTAGAGAAGGCATTCATTCCATAGTGACCATGATCTTAATACATAAGTTCTTTTCCTAGTGTATCCTTTAGAAAGTGTATTATCCGGAGTATAACCTTCCAATCATCTGTACACGAAGCTGACATGAACTCGTAACTGCACTGATTTGATACGCGATATCAGGTCCAGTTACAGTGAGATATCAGGTCGAGTTACAATGAGGTAATTAAGCTTTTTACAAATCTTCTATATTATTTAGGATCATCCAATGGTTCTTTCTTATCTGATAGTAATTTTAAAGTTGGATCTATATAACAGCTGTTTAATTGATACCCCCATAGTCATGTCTCTGTAAGAATATCCAATACACAATACCTTCATATGATCTGGCAATATCTATCCTAGGAAAATAATGCTATGAGATCCTTAGTCTGAAAATATCTTTGCATGATGCCTTCAAAGCTTCAATTCTATCAACATCACGCACAGTGATCATTATCATCAACATGGATTACTAGCAAGACACTCGGAAGAAATTGAGTAATCTTATTGGAATCAGAACTAAAAATGCTCTCATTATGTTTGTTAGAGAAATATGATTGAGTCTTAAGAAAAGTAACATCTGTAGATATTATGTGCTGTTTGGTTTGGGGACAGAGATATTTATATCCATTTTGTGTGTGAATAACCAAGAAAAATATATTTTAGTGATCATGGATTTAATTTTGACATACTTTGTTGTAAATCATGTACAAAGTATGAACATCTTAAAAATACACGGAGTTAGAGAAATAAACGAACATTAAGAAATATTGAATATGTATGACGATATTCTATTAATTAAGTAAGATGTAGTGAGAATTGCATCAACCTAAAAATACTTAGGAACATTATGATAAATTAACATACGTTCCACTTCAAGTAAATGCTTATTTTTTTCCATTTCGCTACTTCATTTTTTGTGGTGTATATAAACAAGATAGTTGATGCATTATACCAGCTTATGTTAAACTCAGTTAAAGAAGAGCTAAAGTATTCATTTGCATTATCATTATGTAAAAACATACACAGATAAACCAAATTGGGTATTAATCTTAACCACAGAACTTCGAATGAAAGAAGAAAGTTTGAATCTTTCTTTTATCACGTAAAGCCAAGTAACTTGAAAATAATAATCAACAAATGTTATAAAATGTGTAAAACCAAGTTTCGATTGTACATGATATGACCCATATACATAAGAATGGACAAGCTTAAATGGTCTATTAGGCATTTTATTGACTCTAGGAGGATAAGCCACGACGATTCATTCTTTTTTGACAAGATACAGCTAGACTCAACAAACAAATAATTCATATGAGAAATTAATAATTTGAATTATTTAGACATCGTTGTCTTACCTGACTATGAGTATCAATTGGAGACATGAAATTAGATAATGCAACCGAGTCATGGAGCCTATTAAGATAATGTTGGCAAAGTTGGGATCTGATGGAATAATGAGCGGCAACGTCGTCGAGTGGTGGCGACGAACACTGAGGCGTTTTCGTTGAGTGGTGACGAATTGTTTTGATGATTAAAGTTTGGGTCGATTGAAGAAAGGAAATGGATGAAAATGAATAGTATTGCCTCCACCCTTTTATGGTGGAAGGTTAGTATTGGTATATTTTGAACTCTGATAGCATGTTGAAGAAAAGAATTATTAAAGAAGAATTTCTTATTTATTTTAACGGACAAAACTTTGCTACTTGTAAATACAAGGTTGGTCTCCCAACCATCCTCATTACATCTACTCTTCCAACCATCCTTATTACGTCTACTTTCCTAACCACTCTCATTATTACACATACCCAACTCCTCATTACACTCTAACCACTCTCATTACTACACATTCCCAAGTGATGCTCATTACACTCCAACCACTCATTATCAAATATTCCCAACCACTGATTATACCATTTCTTTCAACCACTCTCATTACACTTTATCTCCCAGTCACTCTCATTACATTATGTACTCTAATAAGTATCTTGCTTTGTGAAAGGTTCACCATGCATTATGAGCTAGCATGGTCATCGAGTCTTCTACATTTTATATTTAATATTTCCATGCTATGCAAGTCTTCTACATTTTATATTTAATATCTCCATGCTATGATGCATTGCAGGGAGATGTTAGCCAACACCTGGTTTCACAAAAGAGATTCACACTTGATAACCTTTAGAAGTGGAATGAATGCTAGTCAAATAGATTTATTTCTAACTAGAATGGTAGATATAGATATTGCAAAGATTGTAAGATAGTATAAGGAGTGTGTGTAATTACATATTGATCATAAATGTGCATTTTACAAAGTGGCAAAAGAGCTACAAAGTTACAAAGTTAAGATAGATTCTATGATTAAGTGGTGAAATTAAATGGTAATACACGTGAGATTCAAAGAAAGAGTTTTAAAGAGGCTAATTGGGAGTTTTAAAGATTCATGTGGAAGATGACAGATTGCATTAGAACGATAGCTACAGAATAACTTGGTGTATCCAAAGATATTGCATTATCAGGTAACAAGAAATTTTGACGGAATGAAAAAGTGAAGGTTACTGTTAGAGCTAAATACAATGACAATAGAAACCTTAGGAGATGGATGATGATGATGCCTTAAAGAGATAAATTAACCAAGAAAGAAGATAAAAGATTTTTCCAAGAGGCTAGATTTAGGGTATATACAAATGCTTATAAGAAGTCAGATATAGTTAATGGATAAACGAACATCTATCAACTGGCACAAATGAGGGATAAAAAGTACAAGGATTTGTGTGTAGTTAACTACATTAAAAATAAAAATCAAAAAATTTTGGTCAAAGATGAGGAGATCAGAAGTAGGTGAAGTGAGTACTTTAGCAAACCCTTTAATGGAAGTTATACTCAGGATATAGGAGATAATGAGGTTCGCTCAGAACATCTGATCATTGTTTTATACATAGAATTGGAGTATGATAGTTGAGAGAAGTTTTAAAAAGAATGAAACCAAGAAAAACATATGGACCAGATGAAATTCCTATTGATGTATGAAAATACATAGGAGATGAAGCTGTTATACGGTTGGTAAAGCTGTTTAACAAAATTTGGGAATCTAAAATACCAAAAGAGTGGAGGAGCATGTCGGTACCTTCATATAAAAATAATGTGATATATAAAGTTGCTCTAACTATTATGAAATCAAGTTAATGTATTATACCATGAAACTGCAGGAGAAGATGATTGAGTTATATTGAGAAAGAATATCATCGTATCACAAAATTAATTTTGGTTTTGTGCTGTAATGTACAATAATAGTGAAAACTTGTTCCATTAGGTAGCTTATGGAGTAATGTAAAGTAAGAGAGAGAGAGATTTATATATGATTTTTATTGATCTGAAAAACATACGATAAAATCCTTAGAGAGGTTCTATAATGGGTCATACTGAAGAAAGTGGCGCTCTAAAGTACATTACTCTAATTCAAGACATGTATCAACGAGCAATCTTTAATGTGAAGACTTGTAGATGAATTATACATAACTTTCTGACCACCATATATCAATGTGTGATTTTGAGTCCATTCATCTTTGTCATAATGATGGATCAGCTCGTTAGGCATATTCAAGATGAGATGCCTCAGTATATGTTATTTGCAGATGTTATTGTTTTGATATATAAGACCAAAAGTGGTATAAATGTCAAGTTAGATGTGTGAATGTAGACATTGGATGCTCCAGGTTTCAAACTTAACAAGAACACGGTCGAGTATATGGAATGTAAGTTTCGTAGAGTGAGACATGAAGATCATAATATAATGAAGCTAGACGAGAGTCTATAAGTAAGTAGTTTAAGTATCTTGGATATGTTATCTAAGAGAATATATAGATTAAGAACGATGATGATCATAAAATTAAAACAAGATGATTGAAGTAAATATGATTGAAGTAGAGAGTCGTAATATGAATATTGTGCGATCAAAATGTTCCATTATAGTTAAAGGGTAAATTTTAAAGGATAATGGTAGACCATCTTTGTTATATGTTACAGAGTGTGGGGCTATCACCAAGAAGTATCATAGAATTTGGATATGGTAGAGATGCTAATGTTACGGTGGATATGTGAAAACTCTATAAAAGATAAGATAAGAAACGAGAATATATGAGCAAAGGTAAGCATGGTCAATATAGATGATAAGATGAGAAAACATCGCTTGTGATGGGTTGCCATGTACACCGAAGACTTATTGATGCACGTGTTAGTAAGATAGAATATATGCATGTTGGGATTAAGAAAAAGAAAGGTAGATTGAAGTAGACATAGATGGAAGCGATAAAAAGGAATAAGAAAGATCTCTGTCTGACAAAAGAGAAAGCTTTAGAGTGTATGCGTGAAAAACGGGTATCCGACATCGCGATCAGATGTGATCATGATATGGCATTCTTCCTATTAAGTCCATGAAACTGATCCCATTTTTTTGGAATGAATGTTAAGAAGATAATGATGATCTCCATGCTATGATGCAAATATGCTTTTAGCAATTTAAAATTGGAAAAAGTGAAGTGGCTAACATGATGCTTAGGTAGTCTGCTAGGGTTCCAGCCAGCTTCCTTCCTTTTGTCTAAATTTGTATTAACCCAACGACTACAAATTAACTTCATATGCTGGAAAAATTACGCTTGAAAGATTTTGGTAACAAGATGCGGGCAATGCATAATTTCATTTCCAAAAAGAACGCATAGAAAAGAAAATGAAGAAGGAAAATAGAGAAGAATACAAATTATGTATAAGAAGATGAATGAATTAATGGATACCGTTAGGAAGGTGGTTTCTCCAAAAGGTTGTATGCGTGGCTTGTTCGCGATGGGCATGGTAGTTATCCACAAAAAGTGGTAGATCAACATTTTTGGTTCAACATTCAACAATGGTTGCTTGACTCCTGAAAAGTGTTAAGAGGATAATGGCTATTCTAGGGTTAAGAATGATTAAGATGTTGGTTCGATAATATTACTCTTAGAATTATATGCAACACCCCTAAATCAGTAGCAGAAGACTTAAAAGAGCATAAGCGAACGAGAGTGCGCAACAACGGCAATGAACCCGCACACGTGCCAAGTCTCAGTGGCCACTTCTTGATGTTTAGCAAATCACATAAGATCTAGATTGCTTCCTTAAGAACGTTCACAGCAGAAACACATATATCTAGCCAACAATATCAAAAATAAGGAATTCTTAAAACCATCTCACTAGTAAATTAGTGTACTAGTCACAAAATTTAAGATTTCATTCGGTCATCAACTTCTAATGCTCCCACCAGTGGCCGACTACAAGTTAAGTGGTATTTGAAATGGTTTGAAAAATCACGGGATGAGCTACATGGTTCAAAATACCACTTAACTTGTATCTATTGTGTAATAAAGAAACAAAATATGCAAAACACATTATGGCGTTTCAAGATTTTCATTCACATTATAAAAAGTAACATGAGCATTAGTAAAATTTTTTTGTTTTGGTTTGAACATATAATAGATTTAGCAATTATTTTTATATTCCATAGAAAGCATGCGTCCGTATTTACTTTTTGATTGGCAACCCTCTCATATATTTGGTTAATACTAAAAAGCATAACAATTAAAAATCAGGAAATAGCTCAAGAAATACCATTAATTAACATCTAATAATTTAAATTAATAAATGTCTTAGTTTCTAACTCAATATACTGATGCGATTAAGGCTTTTTGTGGGATTAAAGGTGGGATTTTTATGGCTTTGGACTTCCTAATCTAGGGTTTAATGAGGAAGAACTGATCTGAAAATACTAATTAATTCCTAGAATAATAGATCTAAATGCAAGAACAACTAATTAGCAATAGGAATTAAACTGGGGTTCTAAGGGAAATAAAATACCTCATCAATTCTTCGAAAAAACCGTAGCTAGGGCCGGCCGGCCCCTTATTAGGGGAGGGATTAGCAAATGTCTAATTACTCTTTAACCCTCCCCTTCTCTTGCTGAATTACAAGTTTGGAACCGGGTCCGTGGTGGACCCAAGTCGCCTCCTCGGTTGATAGACCCGAACTGGAGCCCCCTCCATGTCCGCGCGGGCCGCCTCCTCTACTAGCCGAGTCGCATCATTACTCTCCCCCAAAAGTGCCACCTTGTCCTCAATGTGGAATTCCGGAAATTGGTTGCGGATCACTGTAGCAGACTCCCATGTAGCATCGTAGTCTGGTAGGCCCCGCCATCGAATACGCACCTCCTGTGTCCCGTCTGTAGCCCGCCGGATCCCTGTCAACTCCTGAGGCTCCAGAAGCACCTCCATGTCATCTGTCAAAGTGGGTGACAGGGTTGGTGATAGTGTGTGATTCTCAATGGCCCTCCTCAACTGCGATACATGAAACACTGGGTGAATGGTGGAAGTGGCCGGCAACTGCAGACGATAGGCCACCTTCCCGATCCGAGCTGTCACCTCGAAATGTCCATAGTAGCGGACTGCTAGCTTCTCATTGCTCTGACGGGCTAAGGTCCTCTGTCTGTAAGGTTGGAGCTTCAGGTAAACCCGGTCTCCCACCGCAAACTGCTCATCTCTCCGGTGTGCATCAGCCTTGGTCTTCATAATCTGCTGGGCTCTCAACATGTGTTTCTTCATTTCCTCCAGATATTTGTCCCTCTCAGTCAAATGCTCCTCTACCTGTGACACCGGTGTGGCCCCTCTGCTGTAGTGCATCAGCTGTGGCGGGTCCCGACCGTATAGGATCCGAAAAGGAGTGCTATGTACTGCCGAGTGGTACGAGATGTTGTACCAGTATTCTGCCCATGCCAACCATCTGACCCACTGCTTCGGTGCATCTGACGCAAAACACCTCAGGTAGGTTTCCACACTCCTATTCACCACTTCTGTCTGACATCCGTCTGTGGGTGATAGGCAGTGCTCCTTCGCAGCTTGGTCCCATGCACCTTGAATAACTCCTGTCAGAAACTGCTAATGAACACCTTATCGCGGTCTGACACTATGGAGGCGGGAAAACCGTGCAAGCGAACCACCTCCTTCATAAAAGCTGCTGCCACTGTAACTGCAGTGTACGGGTGCTTGAGGGGTATGAAATGGGCATATTTGCTGAGCCGATCGACCACCACTAGTATAGAACTGTAACCTTCTGATCGCGGCAACCCCTCGATAAAATCCATGCTGATCTCCTTCCAGACTCTCTCTGGTAAGGCCAACGGCTGTGAGAGTCCTGCTGGTGTCATTGCCATATACTTGTGACGCTGGCACATGTCACACTCTGCTATCCGCTGGGCAATGTCTTTCTTCATCCCAGGCCAGTATAGCTCTCTCGCCATCCTCCTGTAAGTTTGCTGTATCCCGGAGTGTCCGCCGATGGCACTGCCGTGGAACTCCTGGAAAATCATCAGAATATGAGTGGAGCCCCTGAGAATCACCAGTCTGCCGTGGTATAGAAGCCTCTGTCCGTCCATGCTGTATCCCTGGAAGTCAGCGGAGCCCCGCTGCAGTGCCTCACGTATCCTCACCAGGTCCTCATCAGCCTCAATCTCCAGAAGGACCGGTGCTGAAATGGTCGCCACCTCTGCATGCTCCTCGCGACGTGACAAGGCATCTGCCGCCTTGTTCTCCAGGCCTGGTCGGTACTGTATCTCGAATGTGAAATGGACCAACTTGTAGAGCCACTTCTGATGCTCCTCGGTAACCATGCGCTGCTCCAATAAATATTTCAAGCTCCGCTAGTCGGTCATCACTATGAACTTCCTACCCAACAAGTAGGGCCGCCACTTCTGAATGGACAGGACAATCGCCATCAGCTCCCGCTCATATACTGACTTCAGCCTCGCTCGTGCTGACAGAGTCTGGCTAAAGAAGGCGATAGGCCTCTGGTCCTGCATCAACATTGCGCCCAACCCATATCCTGACGCGTCGGTGTCTATCACAAATGGTCTGCTGAAATCAGGAAGTGCTAAAACGGGCACCGTCGTCATCGCCTGCTTCAAGGCCTCGAACGCCTTGGTCGCCTCCTCGCCCCAGTGGAAGCTGTCCTTCTTGAGTTGCTCGGTAAGTGGCCAAGCAATCGTACTGTACCACTGGACAAACTTCCTGTAATAACCTGTCAGGCCCAAGAAGCCCCGTAAACCCCGTAAGGTGGTAGGTATCGGCCAGTCCAACATGGCTGCAATCTTGGCCCTATCAGCCGCCGCCCCCTCCGCAGACACCACGTGTCCCAAGTACTCCACCTGCCACTGCCCAAACAAACACTTCTTCTTATTAGCACATAGCTGCTGCTCCTGTAACTCATGCAACACTGCTCGCAGGTGCCCCACATGCTCCTCCATGCTGCGACTGTACACCAGGATGTCGTCAAAAAATACCAGCACAAACCTCCGGAGGTAAGGTCGGAATACCTTGTTCATCAGGGCCTGGAATGTCGCCGGTGCATTCGTCAAGCCAAAGGGCATGACCAGGAACTCATAGTGCCCCTCATGAGTCCTGAAAGCAGTCTTGGGCACGTCGGTCGCCCTCATCCGTATCTGATGGTACCCTGACTTCAGATCAATCTTGGAGAAGCAGGCTGCCCCGTGGAGCTCATCCAGCAACTCATCAATCACAGGGATGTGGAATTTATCTGCAACCGTCTCCTTATTCAGGACCCTCTAATCCACGCAGAATCTCCAACTGCCATACTTCCTTTTCACTAATAAAACCGGACTGGAGAAGGGGCTAGTACTCAGCTGTATCACTCCTGCCTGCAACATGTCCTCCACCAGCCTCTCTATCTCATCCTTCTGTACCTGTGGGTACCTGTAGGGCCGCACACTGATGGGGGACACGTCCTCCCTCAAGACGATGGCGTGCTCATGATCTCTGTGTGGTGGCATGCCCTGTGGTGTCTGGAAAACCTCCTCATACTGAGCCAGCAGCTGCTCAACTTCCGGTACCACCACCTGTGTCTGGTCCTTGCTCTGCACTGATGCTGTCACAACCTGTAGCTCCACCAAGAAACCTCCTCCCGCCGTGTGAATCGCCCTGGACATGGCCTTATAAGACACCAAAGAACGGCAGAGGCTGGGATCCCCCTGCAATACCACTGTTCTCCCCCCATCCTGGTACTCCATCCTCAACATCTTCCAATTTGTCCTGGTCTCCTCGAGGGTCTGCAGCCACTTCATCCCTAGGATGACATCGGTACTCCCTAGCTCCAAGGGAAGAAAGTCTGTGACAATCTGCACTCCCTGAATCGTCACAATCACCCCGCGGCAGACACATGTGCTATGTGTCACCTGTCCCGTGCCCAGCATCACTCCATACCGCCCCGTGCCACTCATCTGCAGTCCCTGTGCCCCCACCAACCTGCTGGAAATGAAGTTGTGGGTGGCCCCATTGTCGACCAACACTATCACCTCCTGACTGCCCACCTGTCCCACCAATTTCATGGTATGGTTCGGTGTGAACCCCACCACGGAATTGAGGGACATCTCCGCAAAGTCCAAGTGCTGGTGCTCTACCTTCTCCTCATCCTCTCCTGCCTCTAGGATGACAACCTCGTCCTCTCCCTCCTCATCGCCAGCTATCAGTGTCTGGAGAGTCCGATCAGCGCATCTATGTCCTGGGGTGAACTTCTCATCACATCTGAAGCATAATCCATTCACCCGCTTCTCCCTTATCTCTGCATCTGTCATCCTCCGCACCTGCCCCACAGCTCGGGGCTCCTGCCTCCTGTCTCTGTCGCCCCCAGCAACGGCTGTAGCTCCCTGACCAGACGTGGTCCCTGAAGAAGGTGCAGTCCTCTGTCCTGTAGCAGCCGCCTGACTCCTGAACGTGGCGCCTCCCTACGTCCTGCGGGCTCTCTGCTCTGTCTCCTGATGGTCCTCCACCTTCCTAGCCAACGTCATCATCCCACGCAGACCAAGTGGCTCGAACTGCCTCAATCCCGACCTCACCGTAGGCTTCAGCCTCTTCATAAAGCAGCCCTCCAAAGACTCCTCAGATACTCCCCGAACTTGGTGGCAGAGTGACTCAAATTTCCTGATGTAATCCCCTACGCTCCCCTCCTGCTTCAGAGAATATAGTCTCTCGAACACGCCACCAGACTGTCCTGCACCAAATCGCTCCGTCAAGAGCGACGTAAACTCCGTCCACGTCTGAACTGGCTGCTGCTGATCAGTCCAACGAAACCAGCCTAAGGCCACCCCCTCCAAACACCTATCGCCCGAAGCCACTCCTCTCCTGGGACTGCTGACACCTCCAAGTACCTCTCCATCCGGTACAACCAGTCATCTGGGTCCCCTCCCTTAAAGATGTGCACCTCGAGCTTCCTCAGATGTCTCTCGCCAGCGAATCCACCTCTCTCCTGCTGGTGAATCCTCCCCTCTGCTGGTACCCCTGTCGTCCTTCTGGAAAATATGCCTCGGCTCGATCTCGGACTCCTCTCTCTGCGCCATGTCCGTGCCAGTCACCCTGTGGATGCCCGTACTCTGTCTGGTGACCTCCCGGTGTGCCATGGTATGCTCTCCAGTCACCCGACACTCCCCCGAAGGGTGGGGGCTGAGTTGACGAACCACCCGTGATCTGGTGGTGGCCTCCAGGCTGCTGAAAACCTCCGTCGGATCCTCCAAAGGGCTGAAAATCTGGAAATTGTGCTCCTCGGACCTCGGGTGGGGCCCCCGGGGGCCCGGTTGTGCTCAGAAAAGTCTGTCTGGGAGGCCGGCGGGGCCCCCAGGGGTCCGCCGAGCCTCGGAAGCCTCCCATGGGGTCAGCCGAAGCCCCCCGGGGTTCGCCGGGGGCGGCCGGCCCTGAATTTGGGCCGGTCGCCCCCAGGCGGGCCCGCCTGGGTTCGCCGCAGATGCAGGGAGGGGTGGCAGGTGTGGCCGCCCCTCCTGGGGGCCTGGCGGCCCTCCCCCGCCCCTTTGGGGGTTCGCCGGCCCCCCAGAGACCCCTGGGGGTGCGGCGGTCACTCGGAGGGCTGCCGGAGGGGCGGAAAACCCCCTCAGGTGCCCCTATCTTCTTGGCGCGGCGGCGCGTGATCGTGATGAGTCCCCCACACCTTGTCTCCTAGATCGACGTCTCCGTCTTCATCTCGTTCCGGCCCGCCTTCGAAAAAAATCGTCTTTTTGCACTTGTCCTTCGCCAAAGGTGGCTCCTTTTTGCTTGGATCCCCCTTCGGTATGAGATGTGGGGTCAACGCCGCTATAGCCTCCGTTAATGCCGTCAATTTCGCCTCCGTTTTCTCTTGGTTCTCTTTCATCTCTTTCATCTCTCACCGGATCTCCGCCGCTATCTCGGCGTCTTCCCTTCTCACGTCGATGAAACCCTTGCTGATTTGGGTTTCCATCCGTTCAACCTTCTCTTTCAAAACTTCAACCCGCTCCATGGATCGTGTGGTTGCCATATATCGACCGCTCTGATACCAATTTGATACGATTAGGGCTTTTTGTGGGGATCAAAGGTGTGATTTTTATGGCTTTGGACTTCCTAATCTAGGGTTTAATGAGGAAGAACTGATCTGAAAATACTAATTAATTCTTAGAATAATAGGTCTAAATGCAAGAACAACTAATTAGCAATAGGAATTAAACTAGGGTTCTAAGGGAAATAAAATAACTCATCAATTCTTCGATAAAAACCGTAGCTAGGGCCGGCCGGCCCCTTATTTGGGGAGGGATTAACAAATGTCTAATTACCCTTTAACTCTCACCTTCTCTTGCGGAATTACAAGTTTGGGACCGGGTCCGTGGTGGACCCAAGTCGCCTCCTCCGTTGATAGACCCGAATCGGAGCCCCCTCCATGTCCGCGCGGGCCGCCTCCTCTACTAGCCGAGTCACATCATATACTAAGATTCAAAGTCAACAAATAATTCAATCTTTAGAACAAATCTAATATTTTTACAGACCAACTCCATTGCCCCACAATTTACCATACACTCGTGTAGCATCTCCTCCTATTCTTGTAAGCGTCTCTCTCCTGTGCTCTTCTCAGCCTTGTCTCCTTATAATTCTTATTCTCTCTTTCTCTCTCTACTCAGTCGCTCAAACTTCTCTCTTCTTGGTTAGAGAGACCGATTGAGAAGAGAGAGAATGCCTTGCCATCGCCATCCATGGAGAATCAGAGAGAAGATACTTATTGTTGTAGGATTGGCTCCGATCACATCATGCCATCATCCCAAGCTCCAATCTGAGTTCATCATGCAAACCCTAGACTTGAGTAAGAGCTGAAAGGGTAATACGAGTGTGTCCTTGGACTTCGAAACCCATTTAATGTTTCATCTATTTAGTTAAAGCATATCCTTGCTTCGCTATGCTATATTAGCGTAGCAAGGCTTACACCTTCTCAAAAAAAAGCATCCGCTGCATGTTTTTGTGCTTCTTGAGAGGGCTATACAGCATGGCCCTCATGCTTTGCTATGGAGCACATTGTTTTGTGCTTCATGCTTCAATGTGCGCTGTTTAAAACATTGATTTTCACAACCACGGTCTTGTTGGTATTTGTGCTTCAATCATGTAGTTGATATATCATGAATGAGGATGGTATACCATGTAGTTGCCATATCAATATCTCGAAGCTAATTTTGATAGTGCATACAACATTATTAATGGTACGGGGTTGTGAGGCTTTCCTTGCGGATGCTTTCTATTTAAATTCCCGACTCTTAGAAAGAGCTGCTAAACGATTAGACTACATATATAAGTGTTGTCATGTCATATTGTGATCCATGTATTGTTGCTTCTGTATCCATGCAACACAATTTTACCTTGATGGTAACTTGCAGGTCATGACCACATCGATTGTCATGTCCATGTTACACCCAACCCCCTAGACATTTTATGTTTCTATTTCAATTGTTACGTGACTTATGTCCATGATTTTGGTCACATTTAACTTTTTTACGGATATAAAGACTTAGCCAGATAGAAATTTCAAATTTACATGTAAAAAGAAACTTGTATTCTCTTACATATCGTAGAGGCTTCATTTTCTAAGAAAGTTGGAAGGATTGAGCATTTTCATTAAAATTTGGTTTATAATTATATTCTATAATTTCTACTATCTAAAGTTGCCCTTAGGCTAACATGATTTGTTGCGGATTTTGGATTACATTAAGATTTTCACGGCTGGAAGGATGTAATAATTAGACTTTATCTAGGCTTAACCTATCTACAGTACTTGTATAGATCGGAGATGCCATTTTCGTTGATTCACGACCATTCACTCCTTATTTTTGCACATTCTTTAGATTTTGTGATAAATATTGAAGCTGCCTGATTCCATCATAGTAGAGAGGAAGCGAATTCACGGACTGGTAACTTGCAGGCAATAAGGGAGCAATTCTGGTGGAATCCACCTAGGCTAGACATTTTTTGCATGATTCGACTTGATATGAGCATAGAAATGTTGCACTGCTAGAGCCTTACGCCATAAGTGCAGGGTAGATAATCAAGCTACATCTGTACATGTGCAATCTTTCTGATTTCGGACCGTCAGAATTAAGACAACTCTGGTGGAATGCTCCTACTAGCTAGACAATTTTTTGCATGATTCGACTTGATAGGAGCATAGAAATCTTGCACTGCTAGAGCCTTCTGCCATAAGTGCTGGTTAGATAATTCAAGCTACATCTTCTGATTTTGGACAGTCAGAATTTAGACGGCCGTCATCTCGATGCTTATGTTCTGGAATTGGAAATTGTTTAGGGGAAAATGATTGACACGTGATTTCTATGCCACTCAATTCATAACCAATCTGGATTCTACAGCCAAGGATGTGTTGTTAAATTATACCAATGTGAGATTAGTCCATGATCCACAAGTTGTAAATGGTGGTAATAAGCATAGATTAGATATTGAAACTTTTTGCGACATACCCAGCTTATATGTAATCCATATTGTTTGTCAGTGCAAAGCCAATTGCCTTAAAAATGGTTAAGAATTATGTACCTGATGTGATCCACTAGGGGGTTTTGGAAGAAAAGAGGGATTTTTATGGTGAAAGATGGGGTTTTGTGGGAAAGGTGGGATTTTTATGGATGAAAAGATGGGATTTGGGGGAAAAGAAGGATTTTTATTAATAAAAACCTGAAATACAAAAGATAAATTTGGTCACAATTCGGGAGGAGGCCGCTCTCCTAACTTTAACTTCGAGACTAAAGCCTAAATCTCCAAGAACTAGGGTTCGCTCCTAGAAGAAATCTTCTTCATCATATTCAACATACCATTTCGCTCTCATTTCCTTCGTTATTTATAATAATGCTCTCCCTAATTAGGTAATTAGTCAAAAGGACTAAATCACCCTCCCTGTTTAAATTATTGTCAAATAAAGCCCTAATATTTTTCTCCCATTAAATGATACGATTCTCGTATTAAATCATTTCCAAATGAGATCATGTCCATGTTCGCTGCATCGTCAGCATTCGACGCACCGTCCACGTTGGACACACCGTCCACATTCGCCAAACCCCCATCCGTATCATTACTACGCCTTCGAAAAATCTAATTTGTCCTCAAGGTGGTGCATCCAGTCCATGGACCGTGCTCCAAATGAACGTAATCGTTCCCTCGAGGGTCAAAAGGCCACCCGAGGTCTTTGTCATTCTAGCGAACCTACCAGAAGATCGGTCGCACCCAAAACACCGCATCCAAGGTCCAGTAAGACCCCCAGCTACAAACTGGGGCCTACGGGCCGCCTGAAAAGTTTCACGGTTCACGTGGCCCTCAAGGTGGCCCGCCGAGGGTTCGTCCGAGTCGGGATGGCCCTCCAGGGGTCGCCCGAGTCCGGGAGGCCCTTAGGTGTGCCGATCGCATCGTCGTCTTCAAATCTGCACTACTGTTCATTTTCTTCTCCAGATCTGGTAGATCTACGCTTGAAATCTTTAGATCTGGACTGGATCACCTTGGGAATGTAGCTCCTCGTCGAAAGGCGCCACCTTTGTTCTCAGATCTGCACCGCTGGCCTCCTCTTCCAGATCTGGTAGATCTGGATTCGTGGTCTTCATATCTGAATTGCTGTCGCCGACGTTGCCCAGATCAGAGTCGATGTCTTCATTCTTCTTCAGATCTGGGCCGTCGTCGTCATCAGGTTTCAGATATGAGGCCAGATCTAGCCTGCCGGCCTCCAGCATGTCCTCATTTTTCATTGCCTCTGCCACTGCTTCTTTGGCTTCTTGGAAATCATCCTCCGTGTCGAGAAGAGTTTCTCTGAATTCTTCGTTTTTTGCCTCTTCTTTTGTCAAAGTTACCGACTTTTGCACTAGATCTGGATTTTTGCTCAGATTTGGATTTTTTTCCACAGTTATCGCCTTTTGCCCTTGATCTGGGCTTTCGGCTCTGTCGAATTGCTTAGCCGCCTCGATATTTGAAATTAGTTGTGATATTTGCGCTGGGCTTGCTTGATGGCATCAAACGTTTTATCCCGCACCTTTCTTTGTTTCCTCGTCTGCTCCAGCCACGCTTGATGCGAATCCTCGCCTTCCGCCATTAGGATCTATGCTCTCATACCAATTTGATGCGATCCATTAGGGTTTTTGAAACAAAAGAGGGATTTTTATGATGAAAGATGGGAGTTTTGTGGGAAATGTGGGATTTTTATGGGTGAAAAGAGGGGATGGGGGGAGAATGATTTTTATTGATAAAAAACTGAAATACAAAGGATAAAGTTGGCCACAATTCGAGAGGAGGCCGCTCTTCTAGCTTTAACTTCGAGACTAAAGCCTAAATCTCCAAGAACTAGGGTTCGCTCCTAGAAGGAATCTTCTTCATCATATTCAATATACCCTTCCGCTCTCCTTTCATCCGTTATTTATAATAATGCTCTCACTAATTAGGTAATTAGTCAAAATGACTAAATCACCATCCCTACTTAAATTATTGTCAAATAAAGTCCTAATATTATTCTCCCATTAAATGTCACGATTCTCTTATTAAATCATTTCCGATCATGTCCGCATTCGCCGGACCGTCCGCATTCGTTGCACCGTCCACGTTAGACGCACCCTCCACATTCGCCGAGCCCCCATCCGTATCAATACCCTCACTATTATGGTCCCGTTGTCTCAAACAATATCCTTCTGAGCCCTTTTTTAATGACTGTTACTTCATTTCTTAAAGCTCTATTCACTTTTCTGGTTTATATTAAGACTTGAATTATCTGCAGCTTACACCGAGCATGGCTATATATGACACTATGCAAAGTTTGAAAAGTCCAGTTGCTACCAATTGTGTAGGCTATGCCTATAACTTAGCAGGATTTCTACTTGCTGCTGGAGAGAAGGTTTGACTGATTCGGCACTGCTTTATCTTTTGATATCAAACTTCTTTTACGTCTTAATCTGAATCCAAAATCACCTTTTTGTTTGGAATATTCATATATTGTCTGCTCTTTTTTATCTTATTAAGGGTAGCCGTGTTGCTATGCCCCTCAGTAGAATTGCACTTCAGTCACCAGCTGGAGCAGCACGTGGCCAGGTTTTGATCGTTGTTAGAGGTTAATGATATTAGCAGGCTAACCTGGTTGCCTCTGTTTAACAATGATGTTTAGTTGTAATTATCTTGTAACAGGCTGATGATATTCGTAATGAAGCAAATGAGCTCCTTCGAATCAGGGACTATTTGTTTGCGGAGTTGGCCAAGAAGACTGGACAGCCTGTTGAAAAGGTATGTAAAGTCCGACAAACTCGTAACACCTTTAATATCCAATTGCTTGCACATAAGAATACGATAAGGTTAGGAATCCTCAATCGTTCCATTGCTTTTTAGTATTGGACTGGCATGTTTGATTAACGAGTTTATTTGTGCTTCCAAGTTTACTTGCATGTTGAATTAATAATCTCGTCCCTTGTTCTATATTCGTGTTACTAGTTCGGCTTCTCTAAATGAAAAAAGTTCCATTTAAAGAAAAATTACCGGCCTTGAGATATTGATAATCAGCATCTAAGCCTTTTTCCATAAAAACTAGGGGTAGATGGTTAGCTGGACTTCGTCGAGAAAGCTCAACAAATGAGTTGACAAGGTTTATAACTATCAACTGCGAATTACATCTCTTGAGTGCTAATGGATCAGTATGGAGCCGATAATGTATAATGACATATAAGGCTTAGCCTCATATACACTTCCAACACGAAGTACTTCGTTATTTTTTGGAGGATCGGAACCATTCATTTTGATCTACATAGTCTAAAATCCAAAACACCGAATATTGGATGAACCCAAGGGTTTTTGCTAGTTCATCCATCTATTACAAATATAACGGTTTGCATGAATAGAACTTTTGCAACGGGTGGATCAACGGATAAAACCCCTGGGTTCACCCGAAATTTAGTGTTTTGCGGTTTTAGAATATAAACATTAAAATGAACGGCAATCCTCCAAAAAATAGCGGATCTTGGAGCTTTGGAGGTCGCATATTAGGCTAGCCTCATATGTCATGTGATACACATTATATATATAGGGAAACCGGTTCCTAAGTTTAATCCATATGGAATTATCTAATGAGTCGGCCTAATATCATATATTTTAGCTACTTTTTGGATGATCCACATCATCTATCATGCTCTCCATAATTTAAAATGGTTGTCCATAAAAAATCATGTGATTTAGACACTTTTTGACAGTTGATCAAGTGACATCATTTGTTTTATTATTAAGAAACCGTTCATTTTGTAACCGCATAACATGTCATCACAACACATTAAAAGGGCATGGTTTTTTTTTGTAAACAAGCATGTGATGACATGTAGATCACAATAAATGGATCGGATCATGAAATTCGTATAAAGTATGAATTAAAATGATAATTTTTAAGGAGTCACTTTAGGAACACTTTTCCCATATATATATATATATGTTAATGTATATGAGCTCATAACACATGAAGTTTACTGCGCTGTCGGCTCAAGAAAATATGATTTTTTTGAAATTTTTTGGTTTATGTACACATTTTAAATGTTGGAAAATGTATGCCCTTCAGACAATTATTGTAATTGTTATAAGACATTTTGTTTGAAATGATAGTAAGCTGTTTGGTAACATTTATCTATGATATCCTCTATGCCACTTCTATGGTTGTGGTTGTCATATGATGCATTGATAAAGTCACAGGACATATGTAAGAAACATTGGGATCATGATGAGATCATGATTGAGGCTAATGTGTCCGTCGAGCATATGACCAAAAGTGTTCATGGTCAAAGGAATATCGAGATGAGACATCAATATTTCGGTTAGATCAGTGTGTATTGATCTATATACTATCGACGGTAATGGCTGGTCTCGTAGCCATTCAGTGTGGAAACATCGTTAGACAATGCACATGTGCTTGTTAGAGAACAAGTTCACAGAACGACTCGTCGAGATGCTTCTATACAATAATAATACTTTGAATGTCAACAGAAGATCTCAGGTGGCAGTCGGTGTAACTTAGTCCTTTGACCGGAAGATATGCTAAAGTACCTTGCATGTGGAAGATTATATTAGACATGTGCCGAACATTAACATTACTGCTGATATGTAGGTACATGCTGGGTATAGTTGGACACATGCGAAGAGAGTAGCCATCCGATCGTGATTCATCTCCTCCGGTATGGAAGGTTAGTGTCGCAATATGGTCAAATAGATCCATAGTAAATCTATGGCCATGGTAGTAAATGAACCTGTTAAGAGTTAATAAGTGTCCTCCAACCGATAACTATGGGATCACATACGACTCAAGGATTTAAGGTGTAATTGGGTTTGACATAAATCCGTACCCTAGACACCTTAGCTACAGTCTTGACGAAGGACCAGGCTGCACAGAATCTATCACTGTAAGGCACGTATTATTTCGTAGAGATTCTAGTCTCTCAAACCAGATAACGACAGTTCTGAAAGGGGGTTGGCACGCCTAGCTAGAGCCGCTATCGATCGGTGACACGATGTGATAGTGTCACTACTGTAGTAAGAATCAGGCTATTAGAGTCTCACACTGATGATGAGGTTCTCACAAAAGCGAAGGAAGAGATTTTGAATATAATGGCTAAGTTCACAATAGTTGTGAAGGAAGAAAGAAGAGAAAACATTCAACTTATCAGTGAATACCACTAGTGGACTAGTGGTTAAGCACTAGTCGACTAGTCAGGCCAGATTGCATAAGTTGACCCAGTCAGTTGTCTAGTTGACTGGTGCTGATAAAATAGGATTAATTCGAACTTGGTGTGGGATTTGATATGAAAGACAGTACAAATCCAAACTAAATTTCTATCATAGTTCCCTGAAAGAGTTTTAATTAGATTAGAACTCATCTTATTCTTTATGCATTTAGAGATGATGTTGAGTTGAATACGAAAACCTAACCCTATCGCAATGCGGGGTGACCCTATCACTATATAAGGGGGTCTACCCCAAGAGGCCTATCCTATCGCAATGCGGGGTGACGCTAGCACTATATAAGGGGGGTCTACCCCAGCCCTCTTGAGATATACAAAGACATCAATATCTTTTAAGAAAGTCTCAATTGTGCCGAGACATTCAAATCTCTTCAAATGGAGAATCTCTCGCACAAAACAAAGTTATTCCTTCTCCTTTCTCGCTCTAGCAAAACTTGGAAGGCGATTCAATTTCTTGGAGGGCTTGTGGATCGTGGAGGCTTTCTTTATCCCGTGATTCATCTAAGACGCTGGTTGGAGAGAACATGGTGATTATGGTCTTCACCGAAAGAGATTGAGGATCCGCGAGTATCTCTTGAGTATACTCGTATACAGATATGATATTTATGGTTTTAATTCAGTTTATTGTTAGAATTGTAGTAGATCTTGGGTATAATGATAGCTGGTTAGAAAATTTTAATTTTCTGTTCCGCTAAATGATTTAATTTTTTAGATTACTAGCATAATAACCTTATACTAAAACCACAAAACCCTAAATATGGGTGAACCCTAAGGTCTTTGACCCTTGATCCATCCATTGTAAAAAGTTCTATTATTCTGAAACCGTAAATAATATTTTCGCTACAAATTTGCAACAGGTAGATCCAGGGACAAATAACGTTGGATTCATTTGATTTTTGGTATGATGATCATTGACGTGTATAACACATCAAATTTTTTTTAAAAAATAATACATGTTTTTATATTTTAAATGGAGCAGTTTTAGATATCCATACTTGTCAAAATATGGATATAGAATCAAATTTGGATCAGATTATTTGTGTACATTTACATCCCTAGACCATAATATCTTATTTTTATTGCAACTATTCTGGACTGCAATATTGTGACTTATCCGAAGTTCAATTTCAGTCCAAAGTTCTGCAGCTTATTTTACAGTACCATAGGAAATTTGTAACGAAAATATTATTTACTGCTATTTTCATCATTATCATCATAGCCTTCATGCTAAAAATGGGGCGTCTAAAATGGACTTAATCGAAAAGAATGTTGGATCATGATCACGCCAGATCATGATCATGCCAAATCATGATGTTCAATACTCGTTTTTCACGTATTACAAACTACAGCTCTGTTCAGTCAAACCAAGATCTTTTATATACACTCTTATCACTTCCATTCATATCTTCTTCTACCAACCTATGTTTCTTTTGAGCTCAACATTCTTATGTTTCATCTTTCTAATGTGTGCATCAATATGTCTTCAGTGTATATGTTCAAACCATATCAAGTAATATCCGCTCATCTTATTCTCTATAGGAACTATGCTTACATGCGATTGGATATCCTCGTTTCTTATTTTATTTTTTCTAATATTTCTACATATCAATTAGAACATTTGCTTTTCTGTCACATCCATACTTTGTTTAGTTTCTTAGTGATAGCTCAACATTCTATATCATATAACAAAGTTGGTCTAATCGCTGTAATTTAAAATTTACACTTTAGCTATAATGGTACATGTTGATTGCGTAACATTCATGTTGCTGATTTTACTTCAAACATTCTGCTTTGATTCAATGATCAATATCTTCCTTAATCCATGACTCACGGATTATTAACCCGCGATAGTTAAATTACTTACCGATATACTTCTCACGTTCAACTTCATCGCTCATGATTTTTATGTCTCATTTTACTAAACTTGCATTTCATATATTCGGTTTGTTTCTGTTACTTTTGAAACCTTGAGTTTCTAATGTTGGACTTCAAAGCTCAAGCTTTATATTTACAACACTTTGGGTCTCATATGTCAAAATAATATCATCTGCAAATAGCGTACATCAAGACATCTTATCTTGAATATGACTAGTGAGCTGATTCATCATTATAGCAAAAAGGATAGGGCTTAGTGTTTAATCCTGATGTAATATAATTGTGATTGGGAAGTTATTTGTTATTTCTTTACAAGTCTTCATATTAGTGATTGCTCCTTGATACATGTTTTGAATTAGGGTAACGTATTTTAGAATGATCTCGTTATTCATTAAGACTCATTATAGAAAAGGGAAACAACTTTGCATATGGTCTTTATTGACATGAAGAAACTCTATCATAGATTTTCTTCATGTCAATAAAGACCATATGCAAAGTTGTTTCCCTTGCTCTATATTGCTTCATAATCTTCCTAATGAGGTGGATTGCTTCTGTTATCGAACGTCCCGATATGAAATTAAATTAATCTTATAATATGGTGGTATTTTTTCTCAACCTAAACTCGATCACCTTTCCACACAGCTTCATGTTGTGGCACAATGACTTGATTCTACGATAGTTAAATAAACTTTGTATATCAGTTTTATTTTTATATAAATATACCAAAGTGCTACTCCACTCCTTCAGTATTCTATTTGATTGCCAAATTATGTTTTAACAATTTACTGGTCGTATATCATCTACATCTCTTATGTATTTTCCTCAATATGAATATCATCCAATACTTATGCTTTTTTAGTTTATTCCATTTAAAGCTTCTCTTTCGAGAGAACTTCATTATCTCCTATATCTTGAGTCTAATTTTAATTAAAGAATTTATCGAAGTACTCTATCCACTTATATCTAATCTCCTCATATTTGACCAAAATTCTTGCTTTCATATTTAATGTGCTTAATGCACACAAATCCTTTTGCTTTTTCTCCTATATTCGTGCTAATTGATTGATGTTCTTCTATTCCTCAATTGTATCTAAATTATTCGAGTATCAGTATACATCCTAGATCTAACCTATTAGATAACTCTTTTTAGCGTTCTTCTTGACTAAATTATCTCTTTAAGGAATCATCTTCGCATCTCTAGAGGTTTCTATATCTCTCATGTTTAGCTCTAACAACAATCTTCACTTGTTCTATAAAGATATCTCCTTAGTTGATGATGCAATACTTTTAAATACACCAAGTTCTTCTATAACTTTCATTTTAATGCACTCTCTTATCTTCATCCAGATAGCATTCATGTGCAATTTGTACTTCCAATTAGCCTTCTTAACAACATTTTCTTTGAATCTCACTTCTTGAATATTTTGCTTTAATTTTCATTACCTAATCTCAGGATATATCTTGACTTTGTGGTTCTTTTAACACTTTGTAAGTTGCAACGCCCCGCTCCCTGCGGGTGTTGCTACAATTGAAATATGCGTGTGCAGGACCCGCTTGTTGAAGCCAATGAGGGCAGTGCAGAAAGTAAGGAGATACTCTAAACTAAACAGGTAAGAACAGTAAAACAGGTAACACAATACTGAGCAGAAAAGAGACCAGTAAAATCTACACTACTGCTGAAACGTAAATGGAACACGTACATGTTGCTATGTCAAGGCTCAACAGTCCTCTACTGGAAGTCTACCTCTTCGTGCTCAAGCACCTCCGTATGATCCTGTGCGTTGTACCTGGTGGGTAACAGAAGTCGTGCCACACTCAATAGAGTAGACAATATCTAAACAAAAGACAAGAATGGTAACAGTGCATAAACAAGACATGTCAGCAAGAGAGATAATGGTACTGAAAAGAAGTAATAAGGTATAATTAAATGTCCATGACTATTTAGGGGGTAACTGCTAAGTAAACCAAACCTAGGTCGTGACTTATAAAAGGGAGCACAGTGTGCAACTGGGAGCTATCTGGACCGCGACGGTGCGACCCAGGCCGAGTCCAAAAGTAGAAAGTACAGTACTGTAAGAGCTGTAACACTGTGACATGTGGCGGTGGCTCCAGGACCCATCAAGATGGTCGTCCCTGTCTTTCCCCAAACACATGACCCATCAAGATGGTCGTCGTTGTCTGCCCCTGGACTCAGGACCCATCTGAAATGATGGACGTCCCCCCCAACCTGGAGGCTATAAATCAGATCCTAGTCGCTCCTGCACTCACTCGATCATAAGTTTTTCGAAACCAGGTGAGTCAAGCACAAATTAACCATTTTATTAGTGTCGTGAGGTGAGTTAAGTTTAATATTATGTAAACTACGTAGCCAAGGGAATCCATTGCCGTACATGTAATAGTAACCTGTCATGTCATGATAGTCCACCTTGAATCTTGCCTGCCAATCAGTATACGTGCCATCTCAAGTAACAACCCAAGACTGCGCAATTTAACACAATATTAAACTAGCAGGGTACTAATAAGCTCAAGAGACAACATGATAATGAAACTGGCATGCGATAAAGCAGCATGGATGTTTCTCATGGCACGATATGTCAAACTAAACTGATATAAAACACCCAACTATTTCATGCAATGAATCAAGAAAGAAGGAAACATAATAACTGTTGCAATAAAGAAAACCCAAAAATCAAACTCATGATGGCGCTAGAGGGTCTAGGCTATAGGGATCAGATTATGAGTCTTCTCATCACGTAGTGGGGGTACCTGTGCCTACGACAAAGTCCACGGGGTTTATAGTAAGAAACTAGGGCTAACGACCAAGACAATTGGGGAACATGGCTTATATCCCAAGTAGATCATACTGAAACCCAAAATAGTGAACCAGAGACTTAGCCGAGCCAAACAAGCAGGGGAGAAGCCAACCACAATTCACCAACCAGTAAGGAGCCCAAAGCCGCAAGCTAGGGAAGCCACAGACCCCAACTCAAGCAAGGAGACCCAACAACAAACAAGAACACGCCACCTAACCCCGAACAGCAAGCCAGATGCAACACGAGCCCAACAACCCAAAACAACCCAAGACAACCAACAAGACAACCGACAACCCAAGACAACCAGCAAGACAACCAACAACCAGCACAACCAATAACCCAAGACAACAAGGAGGGGAGCCACCAAACCCCAAAACCCCAAGCCAGAAGCTCAGCCGAACCCTAAACATCCCCAACTAAGCAACCCGAGACCCCACACAAGCTAACCGTAGGGAATCAAAACCTATATATATTCCCCAAATCATCTTGTCCCATGCAAATTGAAATCAAAACAGAAGTAAAGGATGATAGAGTCTACCAAAAATATGCTGGAGAATCAGAGAATTAAGAACCCAAAGGCCACGACAAATCTCGCAAGCATCAAGCCAAAGAATCGGATGATAAAGCTCCAAAATTGAAAAGGGACTTACAGTTCTGCAGATCATCGAAGAAGAAAGGGAAAGGAGGGACTTATATGTAGTCGGAGGACCCACAACAAAGGACGGGAGGATGTGGGCTGCTGCAACATTGGGTCATCGTCGAAGAGAGGACGTGAGGCGAAGGTGGTGCTCGTCGCGTCAAATCGAAGAGAGGACGAGTCGTAGCAAGGTGACGAGGACGGCGAAAGCCCCATTGAGGCCCCCACGGCGAGCGTGGGGTGATGTCGAAGCCCTAGGGTGCTTCGGTGCTGCGGTTCGAGGGAGAGAGAGGAAGGCGAATGCGATCAGAAGAAGCCCGAGGGCTTGGGCTTGCTGCGAGTTGGGGGGAGAGAGAGAGAGAGAGAGAGAGAGAGAGAGAGAGAGAGAGAGAGAGAGAGAGAGAGACCTAAGGGCTCGGGGGCTAAGGGAAATGAGAGAGAGAAGGAAATAAAAGCACTCGGGGGCTTGGGCCAGCTAAGTGGGCCACAAGAAAAAAAATAAAAGAAAGAGGGGGGAGGGGTGAGCCGTTACAATAAGTGCACATCTTGGACTAATATTTTATGTTAGGTAGTTCCATTCTATCCTAATAAAATCTTACAATCTTTGCACTATCTAAGGTTAATTTTCTAGACGAACAATTTATCTGTAAGATTCTTAACCTCTCTAAGTGGCAATTGACATAAAATCATCTTCTTGTGAATTACCAAAGACCATTGATAATATCAAATTTAGGGGACTGAATTGCAAATCACATGAATTGACTGATGCTCAGCTATATTGGCACACTGCTTTTTCCTTGGGTCCCCATGCGTTATGTGCATGGATTATTTCTAGTGTATATATATGGGGGCAAATTTTCATGTGCAAAAAGTCTTTGGTGCAAAAAATGTGGAAGAGTTTTGTGAGGGGTTTTCAATGATCCAAACCGTTGAATATCTTCTACATATATTAATACACCAACATACAAAAAATCAAGGAAATCCCTCCTATATGCTTATTGATGGGATCAGTACAAAATGTTGCATTGTTCTAAAACCATTGAATTTGAAACGGCTTGATGGAGGGTCAAATCTCTGTAGGGTTCATTCATTATTTTTCTTGAGGTATATATATGTATGGCTTATACTTTGGAAAAAAAATTTGAATTTTTTTTTTAAAATTTTAAAAAAATTCGCACCATGTTCATGTGCAAATTTTTTGCACAGGAACATGGCCACATATATATTGAATAAGAATAATGGATATTAGCTGTTTAGCCTAGTAAATTACCCCACATGCCATCAAAGAGTCTACTCTAAAATGATCGATCCTATTGAAGTTTTTCTTCATATTCTAGAACTTTAATCTATAATATGGTGAGCGAACCTTGGGAGTTTTGATTATCGATACATAGGGGGACAATAGTTCTAATATAGTAAAACAGTTAAATTTTGCAACCTCTTGATCAATGATCAAAACACTTAAAACTTGATATGCTATTTATTTAAATTTTAAAATATGTAGATAAGCTTAAATGGCATTGAATATTGAAAAAAGGAGTGGAATTTTTGACGGACTATGAAAGAATTTCCTTTGCTATCCGACCACTATTCTCGTAAGTAATAACACACACATATGTATCATATGGGTGTATTACATACATGTAATGGCTATCATTTGCATTTGATGACAATCATTATATGATGCCTGAAAGTTCACTCTTCACTAATTTTTTAAAGATATGCTCTTTTAATTATGAAGTTTATATTCTAAATCCAACACACTAAAAATTAAGTGAACTTCATTTTTTTGCTTGTTGATCCATGGATGACCAAAGTTCTTTCTATGAAATCCATAATTTTCCAACGAGTATATCAACTAGCATAAAGCTTTCAGTTTACTTGATATTTGGTTTGCTGGGTTTTAAAATATAAAGATAAAAAAATGAAAGAGGCCGATCTCAAAAAAATAGTGAAGAGTGGATTTTTTAAGAGCGTCAGTGCTCATATGGTATGTTCACACACATATAGTGTAGTATTACTATGTGAAAGGTGCAAAACATTTGGTGTGAATTTTTTATTTTCCCATTTTAAAAGTTCTTTTAAAGGTTTAATCTAGTTCTTTTAAAGGTTTAATCCATTTATATGTCTTAATAAAAAATATAGATAAACCCTAAGGGGATTTGATCATCGATAAAACTGTTACAAATTTAACCGTTTTAGAACAATAGAATATCTTGTAATGATCTGATCGAGTGGTAAATGAGGGCTTCTTTTTTATTTTTGGTGTGGGTGGGTATTAATATGTATTGATCACATCCAACAGTGTCACTCCCCGCAACTTGGTGACGCAGCTGTTTTTCACAAGAAGTGGCATGTCTTGCAATTAACCAGTGAAAACAATTAGGTCACGAACAGAGATGCATCAAAATACTTAAGGAAATTTCCATTGATACATGCGAAATTTACAAAGTTTGTACATCATTCTTTAAACGCTTAAAATACAAAAGGCAGTTGAACAGGTTTACACTCATACACTCAAACTCAGAAATCCGCTGACTCCACCGCAAAGTTTGCGTCCTCAAACACCGTGGCCTTCACTGGCTCTGTCTCAGCACCAGATGGTGCAACAAAAAACAAAGAGCTGACAACAGTCACGGGTAAATCACAAAAATTCTAGAATTTTGGAAAGTAAATAGTTAAATATGCATGAAAATGAGGCATGGCATGTTGTATAACTATAAAATAAAGCAGGAACTGAAGAGTAAGACATGCATGCAAGACCATATTCCAAAAAAGTTATTCTAACAGTTTTCTAATAGTTAAGCAATCATAGATGATGAATCATATTGGAGAGTACAGTACCAGAAATCCACTTGAAGCCATAAGACACTTACCCGAGCCGGGCCCTTACATAGAAATAGGCATGTCAGCCCTTACAGAGAAACAGGTAGGGCTTTGAGTCCTTACATAGAAACATGCATGACTAAAACAAAAGTTTGGCTCCAGTCGCTCCTGAACTCTCAGTGAATGTCAAATGTATATCTCTCAGTGTCTCAGTGATACAGTTCATGTGTAGTTCTAAGTTAGGAATATTTACTTTATTAAACATGATTTATGAAGTAAAGTTCTTAAGTAGGTTAAGGGTCACATCAAAAGTAGTTAATATGTTGGTGTGCTATGCAATTCAAGATCCAGTCATATTTTCAAGATTCTAACAGTGTGTTCCATTAAGCTATTTCAACAGTGTATTTTAACAGGATATTCCAATGAGGTGTGTCAACAGGATATTCCATTAATAGGATATGCAATGCCATGATATTCCGGTGTTATTTGGTCATCGTAGCACACTCAACATATTACCACTTTCAATGTCATAGAAGATATGCAACCTGTGCTATAATTATTGAAATATGAAACATGTAGCAGGCATCATGTAGCATGCAACATGTGACATGTTAATTGAATATGAGACATATAGCATAAAGTAACATGCATCATATGTATGGTAGGTAACAAGTGAAATATATTAAGCATGATAAAATAATGTAAACCTGAGTGGCTTGCTGACGTTTGTAAAAGAATCTAACCTGGATAGCCTGCAGTAAACGGTATAGTAATTGGAAACATGGTGGGATTGACAATGGGGGAGAGGCAAATGTGGTGATCTCAGACCATGCTCATCATCAATCATTCTATGGGTTGTAACCATGTGTTCATGGTTTTTATATGATCTTTTATGCATTAAACTATGATCCAACTGGTAGTAAACATATGGTCCAACGGCCTCAAATGGTCAACCCTCATCTACAATCATCAAGTAACCCAATTTCAACACAATGAGCTAATCCCAATATCCAATCTCATCATCAGAAACAAGACTTCATTCACGGCTAAGGCCAAACCAACCAACCAGCCCAACATAGCAACATCACCAAATGGATCTCAAACAATAAGTCACTAACATATATAGTCACATCAAGGAGATATAAACAATGTGCAGTCATGGATAAGGGGGCAGAAACATTGTGCAGCCACGACCAAGGTCAAGGTACCCAGAAACAGACACGGTAGGCGAGGAAGAGTCATGTTGAGGGCTAGGAAACCCTGAGGGTCATGGCAGAGGAGCAGAGGAGTCCAATAGTCACGTCTAAGGGGTGATACTCCAAGACATGTCACGTACAGGGGTGAGGGAGCCCAAAAAGTCATAGCCACAACGGGACAGTCATAGCAAAGATGAGTGTCGGCAGCGAGCGTCGTTGCCACGCTCCAGAGATACCTGAGTCTTTCTCAGATTCATCATTGCAAGCAAAATTACAAATTTAAAACCAAAAATTCCAAAATTAAAGGGATTTACCGATCGTCAGAGACCTACGCTACCTCGTTGTCTAGCAACTGCAGCTGCTAGGGCTAATGAGAAACACTGAACACCAAATTTGAGCTGAGCTTGAATAAGAGAGAATCAAAAATCCTTTTGAAAACAATTTTTCGCTTCCAAACCGAAACCCTAGCCTTATTTAGGCTTTTATAGAGGGAGAGTTAGAGTTCGGAAAAGGTGAGAGGTATCGTGGAGTTGCCACGAAGACGATCGGAGATGGAGCGTTCGTGTCAAAACAACATGATTTTAGGGCATGTAGTGATGGTGAGGCCGTGACACGTGTAAGTGAGGTAGATCGAGGAGAGGGGGCCTCGGTTGTTGCGGGATCTTTCTTCTAGTCGAAGGAACCGAAGGAGTGAGAGATCGATGCTTCAAGGTATGATCGGGTTTCGCCCGAGAGAAGAAAGAAGAGGGAGAGAGATAGTCGGTGGAGGGATCACATGAGGGGGAGATGAGGAATTAGGTGAGGGGTATTTATTTTAGTGGGTGGGTTGAGTGCTTGGGCCGGGAGAAAATGAAAACAGAGAAGAAAAGAGAGAAAGAAAGGGCTTTGGGCTCGTGGACTTTGGGCATGCCTCAAGAAATACAAAAGAAAAGAAAAGAAAGAAAGAGAGGAGATATGTATATATTATTGTAAGAGAAATATCCCAAAATTTGGAGCCATTACAAACAGCTTAGATCTTTGAAAATATGAAGAACACACTTTTCTCATAGTTTTTTGCATGATGGACTTTTTGCATAGGAACATTCACACGCGCACACACAGAGTAATGTATATATACTGTCAGAGCGGGAAATTTTCTCGCGTTGACGCACATATACAAAATTTGTTTTTATTTTTAAATAATCTTTTGAATGTGTTTTACACATCATGGATGATCAATATATCAAAAATCAAGTAAATCTAAAGCTATGTGCCCCTCATTCTGATTGTTACAAAAGAATTTTTTGTAATGAGTGGATCAAACGATAAATCCTCATAATGTTCATATATATTTGGGGTTTAGGGTTTTAGAATGAGAACATTGAAAAAAGTTTCAAAAAAAATATGGGAATTTTTTACTATCAACGCATGAAATTTTCTACACTGACAATACATATTAATTATTCTCATATATCTATTATACAATTGAGGGATATTTTTGAACGAGGTTGTTGACTAGAACAAAAAGGTGGGTAGAAGGAAGACCGAGATTGAATCTTAATGAATCAATGTGCATGCCGAGAGTTTGTGAAAATTTTGGATGGAAAAGTCCAAAATTCTAGGGGAGCCCTAAAATTCTGAGGGAAACTATATCTGAAAGAACTAAATTTTGGGGATCAAAAATTTTATATTTTGGGAGAAACTAAATCTAGAGTGAACTAACTTTTATATGGAACTAAAATTTTTTGGGAAAATAAATCTCTGGTGGAACTAGATTTTAATATAAATTTTTTGGTGGAACTAAATTCTCTGGAAAAACTAAATTTTAGTTTGAATGTGGTTAAAATTTTTTGTGAGGTGGAATATTTTGAAAGTAGCTGCAAATGTTTTGGTGATTTTGAACAGGCTGCAAAATTTTTTGGACGGGAGGAGATTTTGAATGGGTTGAAATTTTTCGAGGAAATATTTTGAATGCCTCGCGACTAATGGTCACATGTTATGACTAATATACATACTTATGATATATATGTATGTATGTGTACGTGTGTGTGTATATATATACTAGTTATAATCCGTGCCCGCGGGCACGGTTAATTTAAGATTTTCCCTGCGAAATCTTTGTTCCCCGAAAAATTATTTCCACAGCCAAAATTAACAGAACAATAAATTAGCGTAAAAATATTTAGCGGCACGGGCACCTTCAGCACGAGCGTCTTCGGCGCGGAACAACAAATTCAGCACAGGAGCCTTTGGCGCGGAACAACAAATTCGGCGTCGAACAACAAATTTGGCGCCCGTGCCTTCGTCTTGGAACCGTAAATTAGCGTTAAAAAATTTAGCGGGCGTCTTCGGCGCGGGCGCCGTCGGCATGCGGAACACAAATCTCAGGGTATTTTTACGCTAATTTATTGTTCCTAAGGGCCTCTAAATTGTTTTACGCTAAATTTTTTATTTTGTTTAATTTAATGGATCATGCTTCACCACAATCTTTCTCAAGACACTTTTAATTTCAAAGTTTAGGTTTCCAAGACACTTTTCCCCCCAAATTTAATCTCCACAATCTTTTCCAAGGCACTTCTAATTTCAAAGTTTAGGTTCTCAATGCACTTTTTCCCCAAATTTAATCTCCACAAGCTTTTCCAATGCACTTCTAATTTCAAAGTTTTGGTTCCCAAGACACTTTTTCCACAAAAATTTAAGTTTTCCCACTAAAATTTTCACAAAATCCAATCTCAATCATTGATTTACCAAGATCAAATCTCAGCCACGCTTTATCTTGTTCTAGTCAGCCCTAGAATTCAAAAAACGTTGTCAAATGTATAATAGATGACACACAACAATGTGTACATGTGGACGTGCACATGTAAGTTACTTGTACACACCCAAAAACTCCCAATTTTCTTGTTGTTTTTTAGAAATTTTTAGGATTGCCGAACACATTCTAAAACCTCAAAACCCCAAATATGGGTGAACCCTAGGGATATTTGACGCTCGATCCATCCGTTACAAAAAGTTCTATTGTTTAAAATTGTTAAATTTGCAACGGTTAGAATGAGGGTCAAATAATGTTGGATTCACTTGAATTTTGGTGTGGTGATCATCCATGAGTTATATAACAATCTTTAAAAGAAATTTCAAAAAATAAGGGAAACTAGGTTTTTGTGGGCGTACACAAGTAACTTGCGTGCGCACATCACACATCCATTTTTCCCATATATATATAGAACCACGATCTGGTGCAAAAATTTTGCACAGATGATGGTGTAAAATTGTATTTTTGTAAATTTTTTAATGTTTAATCCATACAATTGTATATCCCAATGATAATGATGGGTGAACCCTAGGAGATTTGAGTATCGATCCACTCGTTACAAAATTTAACGTTTTCAGCACAATGGAACTTTTTTAATGCCTAGATCAAGGGTCAAATTCTATTTTTTTCACCCATTTTTTATGGGGTGTATACATACAAGAAGTGGAGGAAAATTTTTTTGAATTTTTTTTCAAAATAAAATAAAAAAAATCATTTTGCATGGAAAATTTCGTGCGAAATGTTTGCTCGAAAAAACTTGTCTATCCATAGTTGATAATTTTGAAAAAGATAAAAAAATAAAATCATTTTGCATGGAAAATTTCATGCGAAATGTTTGCACAAGAAAACTTGTCTATATATAGGTGTGATCATGTGCCAAAATTTCTCACAGGATCACCATGTGCAAAGCTTATTTTGAATTATTTGCAATTTTTTTTGATGTTTAATCCATATAATTATATACCTTAGGAAAAATAATTGGTAAGCCCTAGGGGTATTTTAGCATCAATTTACTTGTTACAAAATTTAACGGTTTTAGAATAAAAGAATTTTTTGTAATGCAGTGATCGAGGGTCAAATCCCATTATTTTTCACACATTATTTTTTGAGGGGTGTATAAATACATGAAATGAATAAGGAAAAAATTTTGAATTTTTTTAAAAATAAAATCATTTTGCTTGAAAAATTACCTGCAAAATGTTTGCACAAGAAAACTTGTATATATATGGGTGATCCTATGCAAAAATTTCGCACAGGATCACCATGTGAATTTTTTACAAATTTTTTTGATATTTAATCCATACAATTATAGACCCCAGAAAAAATAATAGGGGAACCCTAGGGGGATTTGAGCAATGATCCACATGTTACAAAATTTAACGGTTTCAGAATAATAGAACTTTTTGTAATGCCTTGATCGAGGGTCATTTTCCATTATTTTTCACTTATTTCTTGTGGGGTGTATAAATATACAAGTGAAGGATAAAAAAATGTGTGTGTAATTATAACACAGAAAATGGTACCGAACCATCACCTCACTTAACTTACCTACGGAGATGGCTATCAATTTTTGGATCTGAATTGCTCATCTTTATCTTCTTCATAAACGGTAGTTTATTTTTAAAAAAAATCACAATTCGGAATCTTTAACCTACTCATTAGGTGGTTGCAAAATGACCGGTTTTCCAACAATAGAACATGTCCAACAGTAAAACATGTGAATGATTGATGTGTGATTAGAATTAGAGATCCCCGAATTGTGGAATTTTTTGCTAATTTTACATTACAGTAGATCAAGATGAACGATTCCAATTGTTCTAAAATTGATCTGTTAAATATACATATCCACCGCATAGGTAAGGTTGGTGACGTGACCGCTAAGTCCAGTTTCTTTGTACACACATATATGTATGTATATATACATTGTATAATTTGCTCAAGCTTGGAGGGCAAAAAAATGATCAAAATGGCAAAGCATTGATTGTTCAAGATTGCTCAAGCGTAAATGATAATGATATCAAAGCAAGCTTGACAAACAATAGGGTGTTGGTGTGACTCCAAGGCAAGAGGAAGATTTCTATGATAAGAAGATGAAGATCAAATATTACATTAACAAGCATTGAAGAGTATTTTTGTATTTGATGTATGTATTTTATTTTTTGTCCTTGAAGATGTCACATACATGAAACCTTAGGTAAATAAATAGAATTAACAATGAATTAACTGATGCATAAAAATCTAAGTTTTATATCAAACGAACTCAATTCTGTGTTTACTAGTCGACCAAACAGACTCCCAGTCGACTAGAATGGATATAAGGTTTAACCGTTGTTTGGCTGTATGCCTAGTTGACTAGAGTATAAGGATTAGTCAACTAGCTGAGGCCTAGTCGACTAGTTGATTTATTCAGTCGACTAGCTCAATGGACGTAGAAATTGGCTCCCTTGATTGACTGGCCTTGTCAACTCAACTGGAGTTTAGTTCCTAGTCGACTAAATGTGGCGTAGTCAACTTGAACTAGACATTACAGAAAACGTAGTTTTCACAAACTAGCCGTTTCTAGTTGTTGGGATGGAGTTTTTGGTTTTCTTCTCTTGCATATCTTCCCCTCTATATATAGAGAAGACATTCGATCAATTGGGTAAGAATATTGATGAAATGAAAAGGAAAAGGAAAAAGAAAACACACAAAACCCCTCTGGAGCTCTAGCACTCAATCTCTAATTTCTTGAACTTTCTTTCTACTCTTCCAAAGTTCAATCATCTAGAGTAGAAACCCATTTTCCTAGCCACACTTAATGCACAAGCTTCATCTTTAAACTTGGGAAGATTGTAATATTTATGCTTCAAAGTTGGAACCTCAAGTGTGAGGTTGTGCTCTCAAAAGGAGAGGTGTTGGTGTTGCTCTCAAATGCGAGAGGTGTTGCTCTCGGTGAAGAGGTGTTGCACTCGTGTTTAATTGGGTGGGTCTCCATACACCGGCTTGTGGTGTAGTGGAGGTGGTTGTATTATTCTGTTGAATAGCGGATTTGTCCAAGTATGGACGTGAGGCTGGATGTCGGCCACGAGATGACTGAAGCATAGTAAAAGATTGGTGTTTGTGATTGTCTTTATTGGTTTGCATTTTCTATACTTTATCTGTTTGTGTTGATTGTCTTTATATTCTTGCAAATAATTAAGCTTCCATAATTTATATAATTATTATCATTTGCAAGTAATATATGTTGATTAAAATTCAATTAAGGAACTCTAATGAACTCTTAGGTAGGAGCTTAGATGATTTGTTTTAAAGTTTGTGTTTGATTTATAAAACATTATTCACACCCTAGTGTTTCTGCTTGCCATTCCAAGGATCCAACAGATTGGACTTGCATTCACCTATGCGGCAGCATGAACCGCTCCTTAGAACTGATATATACCAGAGCATACTACTATAACCCTTGACACGGTCCCACTTCTGAATGGCCCAAATTCTACTACCTACTAGACTAGTGTTCTAAGCAAGCCGAGCACACCCAAGGTAGTGGGAGTCCCACACATCCATCATATGGTGCTTGATTCATGCCTTCGTATTTACTCAACATATTGTAACAGCTAGCTGTGGACCATGGCGTATTTTGTAGTGATTTTTGGTTATTTGTTTATTGGGATAGTTGTCCGTGCCATTCTTTATACAGCTAAACTGCGTGCCATCTTTCCAAGAGTCAATGCAATTTAAGCAGTTATATCCCGTGACATACTGTTCTATAAATTTGAAAGTAGAAAATTTATTTGGCCAGCTACCATATTCTTTGCAAGAAGATTCTGGGCTATGATTGTTGATCCATTTCCCCAGTTGGTTGGCATTTTATGGGGAATCCTTGAATCATTTTTGTATGCTGATTTTGTTTGTTCGTTGTATGTGATTACTGTTGCCGGTGTTTTCATATGGTCATTTTATGTGTCTGTTGCAGATTCACAAAGATTTGAGTCGAATGAAGAGGTTCAACGCTCAGGAAGCCCTGGAGTATGGACTAATTGATCGAGTCCTCAGGCCGGCCAGAATCAAGGCTGATGCACCCAGCAAGGAAGTATCAGGGTCAGGACTAGGTTAATTTTGTATATTGGATTCTACTCATATGTGGTGGATGAATTTGATCACACCCAATGTTTGCAGTTCAATTTTCATGTGATGTATCAAATAACCAGATTTGTACGAAGTGCAGTGGAGAGGGTCACAAGCTCTACCGTGTTTGATGATGTCCTTCGAGGGGACTTGGTCTTTTTTTTTTGGTTGATTCATCGGAAAGCAGCAAAGAACCATCGACCTCACTCATCGGGCTTTTGTAAAAACAAAGTAATATCATCCCAGATACCTTGGTATGTGAAACCTAAATATACATTGAATTGTTTCCTCAGGTTGTAGCCATTACTGGAGAATGGTACATAACACTTGCCCTGCTTTTAAAAGCCACCACACACGATTGTAGGCGGACGTATGCATTTAACAACCATTTTTGAATCATTTAGGACTCTATTCGTTGCCATCCGTGCCATTTTGAATTCTGCAATTCATAAGCTAAGCATGCTGGACCTACTTGTTATATGGTTGAGAAGCAGGGATGAAAGCGGGTCGGACCGGACTGGTGCTAGGCTTTGACCCGGCCTCAATAAACTTCGGACCTAAAATTCAGATCCGGCCCGGACACTGGGCCATTTAAATTGAAAGCTCTAACCCTATCCTATGGCCTTCCGCGTGCTGGCCCTTGTTTCAATTGCATTTATAATTCTTGATTATTAACGATAACATACGAAAAAATGAAGAGTAATAATATACATGTACATGGTAGGTATAACAATAATATTCATCAATTTCATAAGTTTCTTCTTGGTTAGGTACTCATGATTTAGTGCTTTCATTAATTTCATAAGAAAGATGGGTAATTTCTAGATTTCGTGCTTTCGATTTTTTTTTTGAAAGAAGAAACTAGAAAGAGAAAAATTGAGATCGGATTATTTTTAGAAATGGACAAATGTGTTTTGATTAGAGAAAGGAAGAGAATAACGGGTTAAAATTATATGGGACAATTTTTTTATTTTATGTGTCGAGCCAAATGTTTTAATGTGCTTTGAAATTACATGTTATTTAAACATAATTCCTTTTTTCTCGCTCTTCCTTTCCTGCTCCTGTTCGGATTCTAGAAAAGCTACGAAGGAGTTCGGATTTGATCTGAAGTCTCGACGGAGGATCTTCTCGTGGTGAAACTTTTTGGATCGCGTGGTTGACTCGACGACAAGGGGATTGCTCGACTCGGAACGTAGTTCAGCAAGAGAGAAGCAGCTCAGCCCTAACACGGAGTATTGGTTCGTGGGATTCTGCGCTTTGCTAACGTGCAAGGCAATGGTTAGTAATTTATATTAATGCGTATATAATTGCAGTTTTTATATAGATATATATTTAGGGGTTGTTCAGACCTGCCCTGGGATAGTAGAGATTCTGGTCAAGGTTTTGATTAAGGCGTTCTTAAAATTGTTTTAAGTTGTTTTTCCGCAGCCTATTTCTTTTCGTCGTCCACTCTGTTGAGTATTGGACTCCCCGTATTTGGTTTTGGATGATGAGCAAACATAAATAAATCGTGAACTAACAATTTGTGAGCGCAGTTATGGAGATCGTCGCCAAATTTACGAGTACACTCAAAGCGACATCTTAAGACTTCTCAAAGCTCGTATTCAATGCCTAAAGCTTCGTTGAAGCTTTTGGACCTTTTTGGAAGTCATGAAGATTTGATCGAAGCTTTCGAAGACCGTTCCTTAAGGTTTTATTCATAGTCTTTTAGCTTCGATTTATAGAATGTTAAGCCTTGAGTAATTCTTACATGTCTATCTTCATATCGCTCATATCTTAGAGCTAGGATTATCTTAGAAGCCATTAGAAACTTTTCCGAAGCCTATCGCTTTTTCCCTCGGCTTCTAGTGCATCTTAGTTGATTCAAGTAGAGTCACCAACCGACTAGATGACGATCTAGTCGGTCGGCAACTCTTCATGAACCGACTAGATGTCCTAACTCATTTCAGCTCAGCCATGTCGATCAATTAGTCGGTCAAAGAAGGTTCACCGACCGACTAGATGACGATCTAGTTGGTTAGGAATCCTTCTCCAACCGACTAGTTGAGCTTGCCTCTGTACAGCCTGAGTTACTGTTTACAGTTAGTCAGTCCAAGAACATTCATCGACCGACTAGTTGTGAAACTAGTCGGTCAGCATTTGTTCTTAGACCGACTAGTGTAACTTGTATTCAACTTCGTGCATTTCACTCTTAGTCGGTCAAAGAACACTCACCGACCGACTAGTTGGCAAACTAGTCGGTTGGCAAGTCTTCTTAGACCGACTAGTTCATGTTGCCTGGAAATCACTCTTTTGGCTGTCGAGCTGTTAGTCGGTCCATGTTGAATCACCGACCGACTAGTTGATGAACTAGTCGGTCAGTGATCCTTCTTAGACCGACTAGTCTGCTTCAGATTTAGTTCTGTTGGAGATTTGAAAGCGACGTTTCTTTCTCTCTTTTCCCTTGATCCTTTAAATACCTGGAGGGGTTATTTCATAGGATCTAAGGCTGCTATTTCCAGAGTTCTCTTTTCAACTCTCATCTTCAAGCTCTACCATTCTCAAGAATCTCTCCCTCACTCTTATTCCTCAAGAGAGATTCATTGATTGTGAGCCTTCCAAGCCAAGGGCTTGATTCTAGGTCATCCATCTCATCCCTAGGCTTCCATTGCTGGCCATCTTCTTGAAGCTAGGGTTTGGTGACTCTTCCTCCATCAAAATCCTCTTTGCCCTAATTTGGTAAGAAATCTCAAGGCATATGTATTTTGTTGGTAAGCATTTCATTTCAGTTATATTTGAATTGTATACTCTCGGTTGTGAGAGGTAATGCGTGATCCCAGGTTGTGGGATTCACGGTCATCGATTGTAGGTCGTTTGCACTTGTGAGGTTTTCGCAAGTGGTCATATTGGAAATCTTGAGTTAGGGTTTCTAACTCAAGTATCCGGAAGGGATCCGGGTGGTTGGGACGTAAGATCACCGGGAACAAGTCGGGGAGACTTGGGTGGATCCGAACCCATTAAACCATTTGTTTGCGTTTGCATTTATTCTTGTTGATCGTTGTTATTCCGCATTGTTGTTTGTTAATTGCACGATAATTAGGAATAACTCTCCCTATTATTTAAAAGTACTATTCACCCACCCTCTAGTACATGTGCAGTGGCTTCCTAGGGCACTACACACTCGACTTAGGCCGGATGCCGATTTTGTGTCTTAAGGATCCCAGAAAACCCTTCACATATTACCTAGGATTGTTAGATCCCTGCTAGGCACGCGTTGACGTGTCCCTCCTCTTTTCTCCCCAGGATTAGAGTCTGAGATGGCAGAGCAGGACCCGATCTAGGAGGTTACCCCAAGTTTCGAGCTAGAGGTGGAGCCCTCTAAGATCAATTTCGTGGAGCTGAGTTCACAAGGGTAGTCTAGGAAGTGAGTTGTACCCGGTGTATGGACACCGTTCATTTGTGGGTGTGGGGAATTTATTTTGTTATCCTATTTTTGTACTTTGTACATTTGATGTATGTTATATGTATCCTTTAACTTAATGTATATAGACACTTTGTAATCTTTGCTATGTATCTGTGGATATTTGTGTTGGAGCATTTATAATTTTCTTTTGTTTGTACTATTCCAGCAGTTGTAGTGGCATGTGGGGAATTATTATTTAATCACGATTTACGCTTAGTAGTATTTAGACTCAAGGGATCAAAGCCTTGGATCTAAATACTGTCGTGGCCTTGTCTCTCCACGTTCTTTAAGAATACTCGAAAATATACGTATTTCCACGTATTTCGGAGAACGGGGCATGACAACTTATGTCTCCGTAAGTTCTTTTCGATTCAACCCATCAATTTGGATAACTTATATCGTGTAGGAGTCCTATCGGGAACGGATGACACAAGTACATATGGAAGGCCTCTGCTTCCACCCTGATTGACCCTTCATTATGGAATGCAGTGTCTGGTGGGCCGACTCGATCTCGTGTGTTCGGATTTCATTTGGCTGTTAAACCCTCACTGGTATTGGGGATAGCTTGTTCTACCTATAACACTACTATCTCTAGCATGTGTAACGGCCTGTATTTTTCCAATACATTTAAATTAAGTATTTAAAGTAATTTCATTTTAATTGTATTTTATAATGGTTTGTTAGGAGTTTTAACTGATTCCAAAAATTTCCTATAAAAATATTTTGAAGTACCAGACTAGTTGAGGAGTATTTTGGTAAGATCGGATTTCATCAAATACCTCTAAAAGATCTGATAAAAATTCATTTTCAGATATTACGGTTTTGACTCAATGAATTTATTTTCTATCCAAACGTCTTTAAAACGTTTTCAAACTTCTACAGTAGCATCCTATTATCATTTAGGGCTTCCCACATTAATTTCGTAATTTTCTGATATCATTTCAATAGGGAACCCGCACACCCGCTTTCTAAACATTTTGGCCAAAAACTAGTATTTCCGTAGCTCAAACCCTGAAACGGTCTTCGTATTCGCCATCCTCGCGACGATACGATCCCGTGGGTATGTTTTCGTAATTTTTCGGACACGTTTACTAGTAGGGGCATTTTCGTAATTTCGTTTTTGTGTTTTACTAATTACTTTGGCTAATGGGGTTTTAACTATTTTTAATTACCTTAATTATCTTCTTAATTACCCTAGCTAATCACCCTAACCCAACCCGTATCACCCTCATCCCCATCTAACCCCCTCTCCTCATCTACCAAAACCCAACTACCCCCTTCATTTAACCCTATATATTAACAACCCTTCCCCTCTCTCAAACACAGCACACACAGATTATCTCTCTCTCTCCCCCTATATTTTTTGAACCCAGGCGCTCTCCCTCTCCTCTCCCGCTCTCCGTTTCTCTCTCCCTCTCCCTCTCCCTCTCGTCCCCCCTCAGCCTCCCACCGGCGGCAAGACCACTCGCCGGCGGTCGACCCACGCCCACCGTGCCTCCGCCCACTGCCGCCGTCACGCCGCCGCGTCGAAGCTTCCCCGCTCCGCCTCAGGCTGCCACCCACGAGCACCGCCGCCTCCAGCAGCCGCCTCGCTTCGCCGTCGCCTCCCGAGTCGACGCCGTCGCCGTCATCTCCCTCCGCCACTCGCTTCGCCGGAGCTCCGCCCCCCCGAGCTCTCGGAGCTCCGCCCAACGTCGTCAGACCCCCCTCCTTGCTGACGCCCCTTCCACGTCGCCTTCCCCGTGCTGCCCAAAGCTCGCCTCGCCGGAACAGTCGCCTCCCGCTGTCGACCGACGCTATCGACGCCGCCGCTCGCCGACGTCGACATCGCCGACGAGCCCCCCCCGCTGCATGCATGAAGAACGGAGGAGAACGAGAGCGGGGTAAGGGTCAATGGCATTTTCGTAATTTTGTAGTAATTTCGTATTTTACGTTTTTTTAATTAATTATTAAATGGGTTTTATAGGTTTAAATCCATAAGTAATTATATAAGCCCCAGAAAAATGTGAGACTAGCTCTAGAAAATCAGAAATGACATTCTGGACCCAATGGCGCTAGTTTCGTCTCAATCCGACGCTTAGTTTTCTCAGAATTAAGTTTTAACCCTAAAAGATAAATACGTATAATTCGTTCAAAAATCTGTATCTTCTTATTTTCACGTAAACAAATATGTGATAAAAATATATGCTAAAGTACTCTTCGAGACGGTCGTTTTGACACCTCACTTGCAACATTCCGATGTAGATTGCACCCAGAATAAATTCCTGAATAAATACGTCACTAATTGAAAAATAGTTTTAAAATTGTTTTTGAGCTTTTAAAAATCCTAAAAATTACTATAAGCTTCAGAAAAATATTCCTTCTTGCAGTAAAACTATTTTTACCATATATAGTCTATATAAAATTTTAGAACCGTTTTCGACACCGTTTCAATCAGTTTTAAAAATCAAAACGATCGAGTTTAATAAATAGAAAATAGGGTACGCTTTAACCAATTATTCTTGTGATTTCAGGTACCAAATCTCGTGCACCAGCTCTTCTAGCTCCAACCTCGTCTTGCCACGACGAGCTCTAAAATTGTAAGTCACGACAGATTCTAAGTTTAGAAAACTAGTCTACTGTGCTTGCTTGAACTTGTGACACTTCACCACTTATAGCCTCGAATGGCTATTTGACTTGAACCAAACTAGAGAACTAAAATGAAAGTAATCTACCAAAGATTACTTTGCCAACTTTCAACTTAGGTGGATGTAGCACGCAACTACCAACTTGGGTAAATTGTGTGCTAAGCCACACTGCCACGTGCTCAAAGCACGGAAGTAACAGCTTTTGGTGTTGGGCTTGTCTTTATCCTACTTGCTGGTTTTCAATGAGGAAGTCAACCAGTTGACTTGGTGTGACTAACATGTGGAACATCCTGTGGAACAATCTTGTGAAAAACTTGTACTTGACACGTCACCGGGGTTTCGGGGTAACTCACAGTTGCGAGAGTACGGGAGTGACTAGAGTTCGATCTACATGTCAAGCTGCCTGTGTTTCGGCCTCCTGTCTAGCTGCCTGTGTTTCGGCAAACCATCCTGCTGCCTGGGTACCGGCATTCGTCTGGGTAGCACCCAGGCAAGAGATGAACTGAACGGTCACATATTGTACTCTCCTACTTGAGTCACGTAGTTCTAGTGTAGCTTGCACGGTTACTTTCTTTACAGTACATGCACTTTACTTTCCTTGCCAGTACAATCACCGCACTTTACTTGCCGTACTTTTACTTTCTACACTTGTACAGACACTGCACCGTACTTTACTTTCACGTTGGTCTGCTTTGTCATACTTGTACAGTACCTCTCTTTCTTATTTAGAATTGTTGTGACTTACCTACGGTTCCATCTCCGTGACACCGCAGACGACATACATATGGAGGCAGATGCTCTAGAGTTAATAGCGCCAGACTTCGACCATGAGACCGCAGCTTTCAGAGCTATTTTCAGTTGTGTACCTTTCTTCTGTCATGTATATCTGTTGGGACATCTTGTACGGTACGGATTGTAATAATTGGACACTATTTGGGTATTTTTGTACATCTCTGCATCGTGGCTATTTTGACTTCACTGGTTAACTGCAGAACCTGCGCAAATATCAAATAAGTAACGGGCCCCCGAAAGCGGGTCGTTACAAGTTTGGTGGCCCATGCAGGTCCTCGCTAACTACCTCGTGAACATTATAGCAAGATCAGGATGTATAATATAAGATACTCAAATTAACCTCGAGTACTGGTTGTCTCGAGTGTTCACCTGTATTGGATATACGGGTAAAGTGTCCTTATTACCATCTTCATTAGGTCTTCCTTACTTCCTTTGAACTCTTAACACTTGCTTAGGAATTCGTGTTCCATTCTTGATTATACCTCTCTAGTACCCTCTTTTGCTAGGAGTTATAGCGATTTTTCCATAGGTTGAACTATCTACCCACTTCATCACCTTCCTTCAGTTGCTGATGGCATGCATTTAAATGATCAGCTTCCTTCAATGGACCATGATACCGGTCAATGTGCTTGGCTAAAGTCTGTTGGATCAACCTGGCTAGACTGGGCATAAGTGATCCTGGCTTAGTCACTTCCCTGGCCGTGTCTGCTGGACCGCAAGGACGTGAATCATGATTATGTAACACCATCAATCTTCATCACTAGCACCCCTTTCTTTAGCTAGTGATGGCCTCCTGATTATTTTTCTTTCTCCTAAATCGCGTTTAGTTCGCTTGAACTCCAGCTACGTTTATTCTAAGGAGGGTAGCATTCGGTTTTCGATCACCAGAAGTTCGAGTTCGACAACGGAAGCGGATCGAAGGACGCTCAGAAGTATTGGAGTATGGTGCTAGAGATTTTGAGACGAGCCAAACCTGACGTGTAAGTGTAGGCTGTTTGCGTCTTTTGAGCTAGTGTTTCTCTTCTAGCCCCTACTTCTATCTTGTACCCGTCTTTTTCTCTCCAAGGGTTTGACTTCCTTTCCCACCGACCACCTTCCTCCCCCCTTTTTATTTCGTTTGTCCGTTTCCCCCCTCGAGACCCGTGCCCGCCGAACCCTACCCTACCTAACCCCGACTTCGGTGCCCCCCTTTCTCTCTTTTAACCCCCCTCCTTCCTCCCCAAGCCACCCCCGTGATTCCCCTTCGCCCCGGCATTGCCTACTCCTCCTCCCGGCATCTCCCCCAAGCGAGCTCGATCGGACCCCGCATCGCCGCTCCGATCTCCGATCCGCCAGCCTCACCCGAAGATCCGCCAGCCTCCACTTCGCTCCATCCCGGAGGCCCTCCCCACCATGGATCGACAGCCAGTCGCAGCGCTCGCCACCGTGGATCGCCAGCCGCCGATGGCCCGACGACGACCTTGGGGTCTGTTGGGCTTAGCAGTAACCCTTGCCGCCACCCATGCTTTGGCCGTGTGGTCGGGATATTGGGAACCCGCCGCCATTGGCATCATTGGGAGCTCCTTTTTCTGGTTCTCCCCCCTTGAGTTGCCCAGCTTTGAGTGCTTCTTAGGGGTGCTCCTTAGTGCTTGTACGTCCCTGAGTTTTTGGTCGTTGAACTGCTTAGGGCTGATGGTGTTTACCGTAGATATCGACCAATGGTGTTGGGAAGGAGTATCCTTAGGATTGGGTATTGGCATACTTTTGGGCTTAGGCGTTGAAGTTGGATGTCGGTCTTGTGCTCGGATTTGGGAGACGGCTAGGATGTTGGTTTCTTGTTGGATGTTATGGAGACTGCTGGGACAAGTGGTAGCGATGATCTTGACCCTCGAGAGTTGGCCTTATACTTGCCTGTATGTGTTGATCTGGGTAATGGCTTGTAATCTGGTAGCGTGGCAGATGAAGCCCTTTGTGTTCGGCTGGTTAAGTTGTAACCGTAAGGACGCGCTAGGTTTATCCCTTACATTTATGTATGCTATGGCGATGCTTTACTTGGTTAGGACCCAGTATGCATTAATGGCATGAGTTGTAGTTTTAAACTTTATGCTGTTAAATAAAGCTTGCTACTGACTTATCACCCAGGTTCCAAGTTCGATCGGATGTCATCATCATCAGAACTATCGTTTTCATGTAGGGCCATTATCTCGTATTTTGGCTATTTGATAAATCGGAAGCAGCTATGGTGATAATATATTGGTGACATCCCATATTTTCTTATCACATTCCATGTTATTTACAACCTGATTTATAAAGATTACTATCTTTTCTATCAATTATTTGCTTGAGCTTCTTTATAATATCAATTATTTGTTTCAAAAAATATTTTTAAATTCCGAGGACGGAATTATTTTTAAGGAGGGTAGAATGTAACGGCCTGTATTTTTCCAATACATTTAAATTAAGTATTTAAAGTAATTTCATTTTAATTGTATTTTATAATGGTTTGTTAGGAGTTTTAACTGATTCCAAAAATTTCCTATAAAAATATTTTGAAGTACCAGACTAGTTGAGGAGTATTTTGGTAAGATCGGATTTCATCAAATACCTCTAAAAGATCTGATAAAAATTCATTTTCAGATATTGCAGTTTTGACTCAATGAATTTATTTTCTATCCAAACGTCTTTAAAACGTTTTCAAACTTCTACAGTAGTATCCTATCATCATTTAGGGCTTCCCACATTAATGTCGTAATTTTCTGATATCATTTCAATAGGGAACCCGCACACCCGCTTTCTAAACGTTTTGGCCAAAAACTAGTATTTCCGTAGCTCAAACCCTGAAACGGTCTTCGTATTCGCCATCCTCGCGACGATACGATCCCGTGGGTATGTTTTCGTAATTTTTCGGACACGTTTACTAGTAGGGGCATTTTCGTAATTTCGTTTTTGTGTTTTACTAATTACTTTGGCTAATGGGGTTTTAACTATTTTTAATTACCTTAATTATCTTCTTAATTACCCTAGCTAATCACCCTAACCCAACCCGTATCACCCTCATCCCCATCTAACCCCCTCTCCTCATCTACCAAAACCCAACTACCCCCTTCATTTAACCCTATATATTAACAACCCTTCCCCTCTCTCAAACACAACACACACAGATTCTCTCTTTCTCTCTCCCTATATTTTTTGAACCCAGGCGCTCTCCCTCTCCTCTCCCGCTCTCCGTTTCTCTCTCCCTCTCCCTCTCCCTCTCGTCCCCCTCAGCCTCCCACCGGCGGCAAGACCACTCGCCGGCGGTCGACCCACGCCCACCGTGCCTCCGCCCACTGCCGCCGTCACGCCGCCACGCCGAAGCTTCCCCGCTCCGCCTCAGGCTGCCACCCACGAGCACCGCCGCCTCCAGCAGCCGCCTCGCTTCGCCGTTGCCTCCCGAGTCGACGCCGTCGCCGTCATCTCCCTCCGCCACTCGCTTCGCCGGAGCTCCGCCCCCCGAGCTCTCGGAGCTCCACCCAACGTCGTCAGACCCCCCTCCTTGCTGACGCCCCTTCCACGTCGCCTTCCCCGTGCTGCCCAAAGCTCGCCTCGCCGGAACAGTCGCCTCCCGCCGTCGACCGACACTATCGACGCCGCCGCTCGCCGACGTCGACATCGCCGACGAGCCCCCCCGCATGCATGAAGAACGGAGGAGAACGAGAGCGGGGTAAGGGTCAATGGCATTTTCGTAATTTTGTAGTAATTTCGTATTTTACGTTTTTTAATTAATTATTAAATGGGTTTTATAGTATTAAATCCATAAGTAATTATATAAGCCCCAGAAAAATGTGAGACTAGCTCTAGAAAATCAGAAATGACATTCTGGACCTAATGGCGCTAGTTTCGTCTCAATCCGACGCTTAGTTTTCTCAGAATTAAGTTTTAACCCTAAAAGATAAATACATATAATTCGTTCAAAAATCCGTATCTTCTTATTTTTACGTAAACAAATATGTGATAAAAATATATGCTAAAGTACTCTTCGAGACGGTCGTTTTGACACCTCACTTGCAACTTTCCGATGTAGATTGCACCCAGAATAAATTCCTGAATAAATACGTCACTAATTGAAAAATAGTTTTTAAATAGTTTTTGAGCTTTTAAAAATCCTAAAAATTACTATAATCTTCAGAAAAATATTCCTTCTTGCAGTAAAATTATTTTCACCATATATAGTCCATTTAAAATTTTAGAACCGTTTTCGACACCGTTTCAATCAGTTTTAAAAATCAAAACGATCGAGTTTAATAAATAGAAAATAGGGTACGCTTTAACCAATTATTCTTGTGATTTCAGGTACCAAATCTCGTGCACCAGCTCTTCTAGCTCCAACCTGGTCTTGCCACGACGAGCTCTAAAATTGTAAGTCACGACAGATTCTAAGTTTAGAAAACTAGTCTACTGTGCTTGCTTGAACTTGTGACACTTCACCACTTATAGCCTCGAATGGCTATTTGACTTGAACCAAACTAGAGAACTAAAATGAAAGTAATCTACCAAAGATTACTTTGCCAACTTTCAACTTAGGTGGATGTAGCACGCAACTACCAACTTGGGTAAATTGTGTGCTAAGCCACACTGCCACGTGCTCAAAGCACGGAAGTAACAGCTTTTGGTGTTAGGCTTGTCTTTATCCTACTTGCTGGTTTTCAATGAGGAAGTCAACCAGTTGACCTGGTGTGACTAACATGTGGAACATCCTGTGGAACAATCTTGTGAAAAACTTGTACTTGACACGTCACCGGGGTTTCGGGGTAACTCACAGTTGCGAGAGTACGGGAGTGACTAGAGTTCGATCTACATGTCAAGCTGCCTTTGTTTCGGCCTCCTGTCTAGCTGCCTGTGTTTCGGCAAACCATCCTGCTGCCTGGGTACCGGCATTCGTCTGGGTAGCACCCAGGCAAGAGATGAACTGAACGGTCACATATTGTACTCTCCTACTTGAGTCACGTAGTTCTAGTGTAGCTTGCACGGTTACTTTCTTTACAGTACATGCACTTTACTTTCCTTGCCAGTACAATCACCGCACTTTACTTGCCGTACTTTTACTTTCTACACTTGTACAGACACTGCACCGTACTTTACTTTCACGTTGGTCTGCTTTGTCATACTTGTACAGTACCTCTCTTTCTTATTTAGAATTGTTGTGACTTATCTACGGTTCCATCTCCGTGGCACCGCAGACGACATACATATGGAGGCAGATGCTCTAGAGTTAATAGCGCCAGACTTCGACCATGAGACCGCAGCTTCCAGAGCTATTTTCAGTTGTGTACCTTTCTTCTGTCATGTATATCTGTTGGGACATCTTGTACGGTACGGATTGTAATAATTGGACACTATTTGGGTATTTTTGTACATCTCTGCATCGTGGCTATTTTGACTTCACTGGTTAACTGCAGAACCTGCGCAAATATCAAATAAGTAACGGGCCCCTGAAAGCAGGTCGTTACAGCAGGTTTAATGTACAGTTAATGGAGGAGACTAGGCACCTAAAGACTGAGATAACTGCAATCAAGTATGTACTCAAGGTTATAGGTCCAAACGCGGAGTTGACGTTTCGACCATATTCTCGGCAGAGGTATAACTTCTTAGTTATTCAATATATGCTTTAGACTTTTATTTTAAGCTCTATTTTTATTTTACTTATTTAATACTTACAGCTTAATTAATATTTTAATTGTTTAATCGTAAGTGGGGCACAACCGTCGATTCATCATCAGCTTCAGCGGGTGCATAAAAATGGCTAGGCGAGGTAGGATTGCCCATCGTGCAGGTAACTATTTTGCAGCTATTCTTTATCAAGAGATTATATTGGGCAGATCCGAGCCTCCTGTTAACATGTTTTATGATGTCAACACTCCATATTTTTTTTACCAATAAAAAGAATGAATTTGTTTATCCATTTTCATTGCATGTTTTATGAAGTTTTCTATGAAGATTTTACAAGGAAATCCTATAGTAACGTTAGGGCTAATAATTAGGACATGAAATCTATTTAGCTAAGTATATTTTCTAATACTATTTACAACAGGAATTTTTTTACCATTATTTTGATTTGTTAGGGTGATATAGAGCTAGTATTTAGGGCCTGTTCCACAACTTGAAAGTGGGCTAGAAAGTGGGGAAAACACTGTTTGAGGACCTATTCATCCATTGTAGCCCACTTTCTCATCATCTTTCCTGGGCATGTGTTACGTTTGTCAAAATTTTTCTCATTGCTTTTGCCTCGCTGTCTCCGATATGGAGCCGAGGTGGAGGAAAATTTTCTTCGAGAAAAATCACTGGAAATTCCGCCGATTACACTCGAGAATCTCGTTTGTGGGCCTCACTTTCTCTTTCACCTCTCTCCCCGGCCAATAGCATCGAAGGAACTCTATTATTTATTTTTTTATTCGGGGGCATTGTTCACTCGCGAGAAGTGAACAATGTCTCGATGCTTTTTGTCCTATCGAAGGCACAGTGTCACGTCCGGCTCCCCAAGATACATGAGAATCATGAGGAGCGGGGCGTGACAATTTGGTGGCCCATGCAGGTCACCGTACTGAGATGTGAGTAAGGATAGTACATGTAAGACTCCAGTGAGTGATGATGGTAGATGTGTCCTAAGGTGGGTAGATTATCGCCTCCTGGGTGATATTCTATAGTGTATTATCCTGTATATATATGTGTATGTATATGTGTGTGTCTCTATTTGTGTGAATATGTGTATTTATTGTGTATGTGTTTGTGAAGAGATATATGGCGTAGGTATACTTGTATTTAGTGTGTATACTTGTATTTGAATGTCTTAATAGTTGCATGCATTCTTGATGGTTATAGTGATGTATTGGTATGTGTGGGTGTATATCCTAGGTGGATGAATACATGAGTATGTCCATATCATGTCTCTATTGTAAGGATCGCCTTACCCTTGCAATACTAACAACACACTAGGAGTGGGGGTGAATAGTGTAATGGCACAAATTGCGTGTATTTAAAAATTAAACCTGCAAATGCGGAATTATAAATGCAAGAGAAATTTAAACACCACAAGAATCCAAACGCAAACACAATATGTTACCCTGGTTCCCCAAACTTGGGTACGTCCAGCCACACCAATATCCACTATAATTCTCACACAGAGAAGTGAATACAATCTCACACAGAGATACCTCACACAGAGGATTTGGATTCTCAAACAGAGAAATCCTTACTCTCACACAGAGAGACCTCACACAGAGGATTTAGGATTCACACATAGAGATTCCTTGCTTTCACACAGAAAGACTTAAACTCTCACACATAGAGATCTCAACCAACCCTCACACAGAAGGTTATACTCTCACACAGAGAGTAACTAGCTCTCACACAGAAAGCTAGGGTTTCAATGAAATAACAAAGTAAAACAAATACTCGTACCTATGCCTTGAAATGAACTTACTCATAAATGAATGCAAGGAATGGAAGAGGATCTCCAAGTGATGAGATTTGCTAGAAATGCACTTGGATGATTTTCTTTGAGCTTGACTTCAATACATGAAGGAGATTTAGAGCTCTAAGAGGAAAATGAGAGAGTTTGAGAGTGGCTTATTTAATCTCTAAAGATTTTCAATAGCATCAAGAAGTTCCAATGAACTCAACCCTCTCATATATATAGGAACACTATAGAAACTCTCAAAAGCCAAGAAAACAGCCAAAAACAAAAAGCTGTAACGGCTAGTTTTTGGGCTGAAACGTCACAGACAGTCGACGTATGAACAAATGACAGTCGACTGTCCAACGGCTAAAAAAATCCAACGACTATAATCTGAGTCATGACAGTCGACCGATGAAGTCGATACAGTCGACTGTAAACAGGATAGGCATCTGTAAAACCTTCAGCAGGCGACTGCTACAGGGGATGGAATAAACCAGAGAGATGCACTCTTACTCCCAGTATGCATACATGCGACTGATGAACAAATGACAGTCGACTGTAAAATAGACAAGCGACTGTTTATCCTTCATCAGTCGACTGCTGCAGGAGATGGAAACAAACAGAGAGTTTCAACGTTCGCACTTACGCCTTTCAGACGACTGTTGACCATTTCACAGGCGACTGTAAATATACAGGCGACTGTAAATACTTCATCAGTCGACTGATGCGAAAAGCTCAAGTAGAGTCAATAAAAGGTTGACTTGAGCAGTGCACCACAGTCGACTGTAGAAGGCTCGACATGCGACTAGAATCACCCAGTCGACTGTAAAACCTTCAGCAGGCGACTGTTGAAGAGCCAGAGACTCCAATTGAGTCTTTGGGCAAGATGAACCTATTGGGTTGGATTCTATGATAATCCTAAGGCTCACTAAGATGGTTAAATGCATATGCATGAATGAGTAGACCATCTATCAAGGCATTACATTAAACCTAGATTCAAAAAGGAGAAAAGCAATAAATGAAATATTACATGGATTACATTGCTTTCCTTAGAGTATATGGCTTCAATCTTGATGCCTTGATGCTCCCCATCATCTCCAAGCTTTGGCACCCCTTGAGTCCAAGCTTTGGCCCTTCTCCACTTGATGTCCATTCTTGCACCAAGTGTTTAATCTCCAAAAATGATATTCTTGAAATGTAACTAAGAGACTAAAACAAGAGAGTTATTAGCAATAACATAATATTGTGATCAACATCAAAATAACATTGGTATGAAACACTAATACTCAACATCCATCTATGCACATTGAAAGGGATATGTGAATAGGTATGTGTTACACTTGTGTGAATTTGAGATGGAGTTGAATAAATATGTATGGCTATATGTATAGTGTATGTAACTGGGTAGGTATAGAGTTATATGTCTCGATTCATATTGGCGCTTCTGCATGTGTAATGTGATACTATAGTTGATATGTACTACGTGTGTGTATGACTGTTAGTGGAAGGATGTATATTGGTGAGTACATATATCTTGTATAGGTGTGAGTGTTGATGTGAATGTACATGAGATGAGTGTGTGTATAGGTCAATGTATGTCTTTGCCTATTTATTGTATTATGGTTGTGTATCCATGTGGGGTATGTGCCTAGGTGTGTGTATATACATCCTTGTATGGATAGGGTAATAGGGTATCTAATATATGTGCGAACGCCCGTGTGTATGTGTGATACATGGGAGTGATGCATAGTTGTGTGTTGTAGATATATGTGTCTTTGTGTGTGTGTGTGTGTGTGTGTGTGTGTGTGTGTGTGTTTATATGTGTGTGTGTGTATGTGTTATGTGACATGATTACTTGAGTATGTATATAGGTGTATGTATATGTACACGATGTGTATGGGTGCGTATTGTAGGTGGATGGATATAGGTGTGTGTGCATGTATGTATAGGTGTAGTATATATTAAGGGTAGGTGTCTATTGTTTGGATGAAGGTATATGTATGAATGTGCTTGTATGAGGAATATGACTAGATTGCATGAAGTATAAGTGTATGTAAGTGTTGGATGTTTGTATGTGGTGAGTGTGTATGTATAGTACTAGTTGGATGTAGTAGTGTGTATGTATACATGGGTGTATGTCTATGAGGGTGTATACTTGGATAGGATGGATCTCTAATATGGTTGGATACATATACGTGAATCTCAGCTACATGTATCTAGTTCTACTTTGAACATTGTTTGTTATATCTACATGACTTGTTCTCTGTGTACTTCTGTGTTGCCTCTGTAGTTGTTGGTGGAGCAATGCAAGTACTATCCTAGTATGTGCACAGTGGCATGCGTCTCTCTTTTTGTACTCTCTCTCTCCCTTTCTTTCTTTATCACCCTCGCCTCTCCAGCCTATCCGGCAAAGTTTCGGATTCCTGGGTATCCTATGGAGCGGGGTGTGAAATACAGTGAACGGTGCCCCTTAAAATTATTTTAATTTAATTAGTTTAGGTTAATTAATGTCACGCCCCGCTTCCCAAAAATGTGGAGGCGAGACGTGAGAAGGTCCGCTCAGACTTGAAGCTGTGAAACTCCAAGTCTGATAAGCATATAAATTATCATATGGCAGGTCCTTGCAACGCAAACGAAACAACAATAATAATAAAGGAAAGAGACAAAAGAGAAATCTCTGAATATCCATTGAATGAATTACAATATCACAGAAAAGCCACCAGGCTAAAGGAAAAAGAGTCTAAGGCCCAACATGGCCTACAAAATATAACATACAAAACAAAGGTGCCACGCACCGACAACTAACAGGAATCCTAAAACATAAAGGAAACGCAGCAAAGTCACCGGTGTCCACAAGACTCATCCACAGCAAACACAACGTCCTCTGCAACAAGCTCTGGCTCTGAGTCTAACATGTGACACCCAAAAGAGAGAGGGGCACATGTCAGCAAGTCTAAAAAGACTTGTGCAAGGAAACTGAAAGAAAGGTAACTAACATCCTAGCAGTTATAGTATGATGCATAGCATGGCAAGTATCGTATGGAAGTAACAAGTGAAGTACAAGTAGCAAGTAACAAGTGGTAGTTGTGACATGTAATGTCAAGTAACAAGTGGTAGTTGTGACATGTAATGTCAAGTAACAAGTACAAGGGATCACTCAACGAGTGCCCTATTGCCCGCAGGCTGTGTTCAAGTATCAAGTACAAGGGATCACTCAACGAGTGCCCTATTGCCCGCAGGCTGTGTTCAAGTATCAAGTACAAGGGATCACTCAACGAGTGCCCTATTGCCCACAGGCTGTGTTGAGCTCGTCTTCTGGAACACGAGCCAGAAAGTGTATTTGGCATAGGATTGTGCCCACGCAAGGTGGGATGTGCCTAGCCGGATCACGTATCGAGCGTTGGGGTTAGCAACTTACTATGCTCGCTTCTGGTCACGAGCCAGGAAGTGTATTAACAAGTATGGCGTAGGGGTGCACCTAGCCGGAACAAGTAGCACTAGTATGTAGCGATGCTACGCAATCACGATGAGTATTCAAGTATGCAATGACATGAGCAGATATTCGCATACCGTTAATAGAAATTAAACATGACATGCAAAATGCAATGACATGAACAGGTATTCGCGTACCGTTAATTGAATTTAAACATGGCAGTTAAAGATGCATGGATGACATGGCATGTAGTAAGGCGTACAGTTAAAGAATCACACACGGCAGTTTAATTTGCATGAACAACAAGTTAACAGGGTTGGATCTCGCTTCGTTATCAAGCTAGATCATTTGAGGTGACGGATCTAGTTTCATTGTCAAACTAGATCAAATAGGCGTCTAGGCAGCTATCATTTCACTGTCTAGTCTCTTTTACGCTACTACAAGCAATTGGCCTAAGGCATGGCCTAAAACCCTAAGTGGCAAGTTTCACTTGCCTGGCACCGAGGAGAACGATCAACGAAAGCACATCACACGAATTTGTTATCTACGGGAATGGATCACTGTCATGGAAAAACAACATTAGAATGGTAACTAATCCGTATTCACAATCGAACCCTACGATTTCTAATGATCCATTTTATTAGGGTTTCACAAATATCAAGTGTGGGTTATGAGATTATTAAAGGAAGAATACTACCCGTGAAGAAGCGGAGGAACGACGCCGAGAACTACGGTGACAGAAGAACGATCCGGCTCAGATCTGGAAATGGGGAAAATCTGGAGAAATGGGTTTGGATGAGGCTTTTGGGGATTTGATGAGGGTTTGAGGTTGAGGAGAGGTAGGATATGTGAAATGAGGGTTTGGATGATGATGGATGAGCTTGGGATGAAGGATCAATGGTTTGGGGAAGAAGGGGGCTTAATGGGGGAGAAATTAGGGTTTGGGGTGATGAGGAAGAAGAAGAAAACGTTTGGGGCGTATTTATAGAAAAGTGTGGCGGCTAGGGCAAAACTAGGGTTTCCTGGGCTGATTAGTCGGTCAAAGAAGGATTGGTGACCGACTAGCTTGGGAACTAGTCGGTCGGTTGATCAACGCAGACCGACTAAGAGTAAACAGTAGCTCGCTCAGGAAAAGTGGACTATGAGTTAGTCGGTCTGTGAAGGCTTGTCAACCGACTAGTTTGAGAACTAATCGGTCGGTGAGTGTTCATAGACCGACTAAGAGTAAACAGTAACTCGGCTGGGAAGATGATCAATGAACTAGGAGGTTGAAGAACAATGGCTGACCGACTAGATTACAATCTAGTCGGTCGAAAGATGTTCTCAGACCGACTAAAGATAAACAGTAACTTAGGGGAAATTAATCAAAGGAACTAGTCGGTTAAAGAACAAGTTCTGACCGACTAGTTTCACATCTAGTCGGTCGGTGAGTGTTCTTAGACCGACTAACGATAAACAGTAACTCCTGAATTATAATCAAAGCCCACTAGTCGGTCCATTAAGGGTTGCCGACCGACTAGATTGAGATCTAGTCGGTTGGTTCTCCTTCTTGAACCAACTAACGTGCACGAAAAGTGTCGATTCGAAGCGCGAAGCTTCGGGAAGATTTCTATGGCTTCTAGGATCGATTTATACTCTAAGATATGAGCGATAAGAAGCTCGTCATGAGTGACTTACTCCGAGTTCAATGATTCTAAGGAAGAAGCTAGAAGATCACATCAAAAGGAATGAAAACGAAAGCTAGGAAATCTCAACGAGATGAATGAAAGCGAGAACTATGGAAATGGAAACCACTCAAGGAGAGAACCCACCATCACAAGCAAAACACACTGATAATCCAAGCATACAAAAACCAGTCGTTACAATTAATGTAGTTTAGTTTAAATTAGTTTAGTTTAATTAATTGCACTCTCTCTGTGGCTAATAGCAGCTGCGGCTTTCAGTTATTAAACGTATTTTAATAATTAATTTAGTTTAATAGTAATATGTTAGTTAATAATTAACTTAAAAATAGATTAGTTTAATAATAAATTTAGTTTAAAATAGTAATTAGCTTATAACTAAATTAGATTTAATTATTTATTATTTATAAACCGTAGACCCACATCAAACATTCACATAAAACCTTCAATCACAAAGAAGCACCAAAAAGTTTCGTAGGACCCGCAACAAACACTCAAACCCACTTTTCACACCACTTTCATGTCCAACGAAACACAAAACATTACTTTTCTCAATCCAAGATTCCAAACACCACCAACTTTCCAAAAACCAATTCCAACTTGTGGAACATGCCCTTGGAAACCCTAGTTAAATTCCAGAGCTCTGCATTGAAGTTGGCCTGGACGGAGCCATGAGTGAAACTCTGGGCTTCCTTCCTTTCCCACCCAAACAAGGAACATATCAATAGCACTGAGAAGTCGGGGAATTATCATGGCACACAGTCTATGACCTTCACTCCATGATGACATATGAGCACAAAATTAGCTCAAAATAGAAAGGATACACTGTTTCGGTCCTCGGTTTTGGTCACAAATTTAGTCCCAACAGAATTCGGATCAACAGGCCACGTGTAATTGTTCTTGTTTTGTTAATGACTCCTTGTCCCTTCCAGTTGGGCCCCGGTGTGGTTTTTTTTGGTGGGGATGGAAAGAGTGCTATTTTCGAGCCCTGGCATCCTAGGAGCTACATGAGTTTCTATAAAAACTAAAATGTCAAAATTAGGAAGCGCATAGCGCATAGCCCCGCCTATGGCAATGTCGTCATGTGGGTCGGTTATTTTTGATGGATCAAGAACGTCGTTGAGTTGCGCCATATTGCTGATGTCAAGTAGCTCCATGCAGTCGTACATGGCGGATCCCTTGCATGCCTTCTGACGTGATTGGGTTATTTAGGAGGCCACGCTGCGAGCATCGTGAGCGCGGTCCATGACAAAGTGAACCAATACATCGAACGCCTCCTTCGAGAGGTAATTTTTTGGAGTCGGCTTGCAGGGCAGATCGGCATGGGGTTGGGAACAAGGTTTCCTGTCAGTACTGTAAGGAACCCCGGCTGCAGAGATCCACGAACAGCAACGTGAAACCCCGCCCACTTCGCTCTACCGCCGGTCCCGGCACCGGCCCCGGTGTTTTGGTACTCTCCGTAGTACAACGTAGAGTGAAGTGTGCGGGGTTTCACGTTATGACTGCAGCCGATGCTTCTGAGTTTACGGTGGAAAACTTTTTGGGCGGCGGTTCGTGGATCTCTGCAGCGGGGGTTAATCCTTACACTGCAGGCCTCTGATTAATCAACATGTTCTCTTGGATATCATGGACGTTTAATGTAGTTCCTCAATGTCACTGAATTCAACACATTTAATCTTTGAATTTCGCTGCTGAGTTCACTATGCTCATCCTTTTATGTTTACCTTTGTGGAAGTCTTAACACTTCTCTCCTCCCTGACGATCTAACAGTTCTTGTTCAGCTCAAAAGTTTCCTGAATCTGTGATATGTGAATGTATATTTTTATTTTTTTATTTTTTTAGGTTTAAATTGTTATGAATGAGGGAGGCCTTTGGCCTCCCCTCCTTCATTACCCATTCATTAGGTCCCCCATTACTTAGAGTAATGGGGACCCTTGGTCTACTAGAGGCTATTGGCCTCCCCACTATGAGATAAATAAATAGAGCACCATGGCTCTTAGCTATGGTTATTCATTTCTTAGCAATGAAATGATCTCTCTCTCTCTCTCTTGAGTTCATTATCATCCAACACGTTATCAGCACGTGTTCTCCATTCTTGAGCAAAAATCTTCATCTAAATTCATCCCTACGCGCAAGGAATCTAACGTTGCGGCGGCGGTTCGTTGGAGCGTTGCGGCATCCTCAAAGCGTTCGGGAGCTTGGATTATTATTTCTACGGATCATCGTCGCGTTCTTCCCTAGATCATTGATCTAGAGGTAAAACCCTATAATCCTGTAGATAAAATTAGACTAAATAATTTTTACATTGTTTTAATATACAAGTAAAAAAAAAATTTAGTCTAATAAAAGAAAATTTTTTTTATCCCTATTACAAAGTTTTTTCTATTAAAATTTTTTCCTTTTGCCATTAAAATTCTTCGGTGGGAAGAAGAACCGGAATGAAATCCTCCCCTCCCCCCCCCTGACGGAGGAGGGGGCCTTCCCACAACGTCGACCATGCACCCCCCCTGCAGTGGCGGGGGGGGGGGGGGGGGCTTCCGCGCCGCCGCCCCCCGCTGCAGGGGGCGGCCTGAGGCCGATCCCCCCCAGCAGCGGGGGGGCCTTCCGCGCCGCCGCCCCCCGTCCGAGGTCCGAGGCCTGCCCGAGACCCGAGTCTAGCCCCGAGACCCGAGATCCGAGGCCGAGACCCGTCCGAGGCCGAGACCCGCGGGCCACAAGTGCATACAAATTATTATGATTTACTAGAATTTTTTTTTAAAAAAATATAATCATCTCAGAGATCCTGAGACCGCTCCAGCTAGGATTGACATCCCTGTAAATGGATGCAATCCACCCGCAGCAGAAATGGCTGTACCTCAATTGAAAAGAGGACGGCCACCAGGTTCAAAAGATAAAGTTCCTCGAAAGAGGAAGATTCCTGGTGAAAATAAGATTATCCCTCCACAGGATACTGAGCTCATGACAGCTACCTCTCCCCTCCTAATTTCCCCCGCAGAGGAAACATTAGGAGAAACATCATTAAACTTTGTACGTACTGGGGAGGTACTGGACCGCATTATTGCCGTTCACATCATCTCGGGCAAGCCTTATGGACTAAAACAGTACTCCTAGCCAGACACAGTGCAGCGCCTACAAAGCGCCACTGGAATGGAGTAAAGCATCTTCTGCGATACCTCCAGGGTTCCGTAGACCTTGGACTTTACTACCAGAGAGGTGCCTCCTCCCAGTTACTTGGTTATGCCGATGCAGGCTATCTTTCAGATCCGCTGAACTGCTATCTCCTACGTCGCGTGCATTGGTCACAAGCAGATTGAAGTTCGACAGATCCAGTCATGCAACAACTTAGCTGATCTTTTTACTAAGGCATTGCCTAAATGTACTTTTGTAAAGCTTGTAAAGAACATTGGTATGCAACAGTTGAAAGACCTGCAAGCCTAAAGCTTGTACGGATCAGGGGGAGTAACCTGTGGGTTGCACTCTTTTTCCTTAAGCTGTTGGGTTTTCCCACTGGGTTTTCCACAGCTAAGGTTTTAACGAGGCAAACACATGAATGCATAAGGGGGACACTTGGTCTACTAGAGGCTATTGGCCTCCCCACTATGAGATAAATAAATAGAGCACCATGGCTCTTAGCTATGGTTACTCCATAAATAGGATTTTTCTTGTTGAAGCATTTAGGACTTTACTGTTGCCATCCGTGCCATTTCGAATTCAGCAAGTCAGTTGCTAAGCCTGCTGGACCTTATGGTGTTCATCGGGCCGGCCGGCCCGGAATTGGCTGGGAGAGCAGAGCCCGCGGCCCGGCCAAGGCCGGGCCGGGGCCGGCCCATTATTAAAAAAAATTTAAAAAATAAAAAAACTTCAAAAATTCTAAAAAATTCTAAAAATAATATTTTCTTGAAAATAATATTCCTTTTTACTTGAACAAGAACAATAATATGTATCCCTATTTACTTGAAAAATAATGTCTCCTTAAAACAATTCTAAAAAAATCTATACAATTCAAATCACTTAGAAAATAATATCTACACTTGCTATTTACTTGAAAAAATTCAAACAATTTGGAAGTAGATAATTAAGCCTGAAATTTTCGAAGGTCCTGGGTTGAACTTTTAAATTTTATTAATTAAAATATTTTTGAGGGGTGGGGCGGACGTACATCGGCCAACCTTACCCCTCTACAATGGCCAAAACAAAAAAAATAAATAATACATCACTCAGCTTCTTCATCGGAATCTTCAGAAAGGTCCTTCTTGTTCTGTGAGTGGTTTTCAGTATAGAACCAATCCTTCGCACATACCACAACCTCAGCTATGTCTTTCTTCAGCCGTGATCTCTTGTTGCTCAGAACGCGACCACCTGCACTAAAAGCAGACTCCGAAGCAACTGTAGATATATGTACAGATAACAAATCCCGTGTCATAATGGAAAGAATAGGATAAACAGATTCATATCCTTTCCACCAGGCAAGAGGATCAAAATGCTCATCATCCATTACTTCATCTGAAAATGGAAATGGATTAGCTAAATATTTGGATAGTTCACTAGTAGAACAATCTGAATTTACGGTTTTTTGTTTCTCCTTTACTAACATTTGTCGAATTTTACTAGAAGAAGAATCAGAAGCACTAGCAGTAACAGATGAATTACGCGAAACATTACCAAATTTAGTCTCATAATTTGCGTACATTGTTCTTAAGCTAGTTTTAACAGTAGATATTTGTTCAAAATGGGCAAATCCCATGTTTCAGAATACATTTCTAATAAACCTAGTGCAACATCCTCCTTATAACGAGGATCAAAAACTTTAGACAATGAGTAAAGAAGAGGAACCGGATTCCAATACTTAGCTAGTTTTGCAGACATTTCATGTATCGTAGGCATTATGGCAGGGTGTGTACTTTCTCTATGCCTAGATGTTTGATCAGAAATTAAAACTAATTGTTCTAATCTTAAATAAGATGTTGGGTAGTAAACCCCAGAAAATTTGTTTGTAGTAGTTAAAAAACTTTTAAAAAGTCATGCAGATGCTCTACAGTTAACCACTCTATTTCTGAAATGTCAAAAACAGGATCATGTGAAAGATATGTAAGTGAATAATCTGTTATCTGCTCTCTATTTTTAATCATAGATCGCAGCATTAAGTAAGTTGAGTTCCACCTTATTGCAACATCAAATTTAAATGCCAAGTATGGTCTCTGTCTAGTACGACACAGTGTTTGTACTGAAGTCGTCTAGTGCTAAAAGTATGTATGAACAACATGAGATGTCTAATTTTATCTAAATAAGGTGAACAAGCTGCAAGTGCATATCAAACTATCAAGTTCAAGACGTGACATGTACATCTTTGATGGAACAACCCCTCCATATCGAGGGGCAAAGTTCTTTTTAAAACGCTAATTGCACTAGTGTTATTAGATGCATTATCAAACGTAATTGAAAAAAATCTTTTCTCCAATATTAAAATCATGAATTACAGACATTATTACATTAGCAATAGCACCACCAGAATGAGCAACCTCTAACATTCTAAAACCAATAATCATCTTATGTAGCATGTATGAATTATCTACAAAATGTGTTGTAACACATAAATATGATGCACCCCATTTTGTTGTCCAAATATCAGAAGTCAACGTTATTCTAGATTATAAACTAGCAAAATTTTCAATCAATTTAGCTTTACCAGCTTCAAGAGCTGACATAACATCTATTCGAAGAGTGTTTCTAGGCACTCTTCTAAAGGCAGGGTTAAGGGCCACTTGATTAAGTCTTTCTAAATCAGTGCTTTCCCCATAAGTAAATGACAATTCTTGGCATATTACAAATCGTGCCATCTCTTTTCGCATAGTTTCAACAGAGTATGAGAAATTAGATAAAGATGAAGAAGAGCCAGGTAAGTTTAATGTTGTCTGTTTAAGGTCTTTTTATAAGTGAGAGGCATAATGTCTCTTTAGGTGGGTTGTGCCATCAGAAGGTTTGCAAGTAAAATCAGATCAACATATTTTGCAAACTGCCCGCGTGCCTCTGACAGTGACAGTTTCAATTGTAAAGTGCTCCCTGTTACGAGGTGGAACTCGCGTACAATGAATTTGTATTATGGGGAACCAAGGGCACGTTGGCTATATGGGGAAGAAGGTTTGGGTAGGCTGTTTTACAAGTGGTTAGTGGGGTGAAGAAGTTGGACCCGTTGCCAGTGGAGCTCACGGGGTCGAATCTCGCCGGATGCAGCTGAGGAAGGTTGGACGGCAGGTGGCTGGAGCTGACTTTGGTCAAGGGGCGAGCTCTCCTGCAGCACGAACAACTCGTCAGAAGGGCAGGGTTGGGGTTCAACCCTTAGCCCCTCCGATGCCTAAGTCAGTAATAGGGCTTAAAATGGGGGCTAGACACGCCGGCCGGACTAACGGTGTGTCGACCGCACGTGGCGAGCTATGGGTGGGAGAACAAAGATATGGACGACCTTTGTTCTCGTGTGTGAATTATAGATTGAGAGAGAATTTTCCCAACCCCCTTTCCGTAAGAGGAGAGGGGGTATTTATACCTGACAGGTGATGACTAGGCGTGCTGAGCTGGCTCGGTTGTCAGCGGAAGCTTCGGACAAGTACGTCGGGAACAGGAGCTCCTGACCTGCTTTTGCCAGGCGGCGCAACGGCCAAGGGGTGCTTTTGTCGGGGTGTCAGAGCCGAAAGCATTAACTGTCAGATGGCTCAGCCGCCAGGGGGTGCTTTGTCGGGCGGTCGGGTGACGTAGGTGTCAGTCGTGCCCTTATCCTAGGCCGTTTGTCGTTGGTGGTGAACTAAAGGTCGGGCTATGCTATCCCTGGCGTCGGGGCGCATGAGAATCAGACGGGTAGTCCGGATCGGGAGTCGCCCGGCCCAGCCGCGCCTCCCGTTCGGTCGCGGGCTATGGTTCGTCGGCACAGATTGATACCCGCGCCTAAGTCAGCTGGCCTAACGGTGCCGTCCGGACGCACCTCACAGCACCCTGGGCCTGGGCGTACAACCGTAGTTGCTCGACCTGCCCGGGGTGGTGCGATCGGGGAGTGCCCGTCCCCACATGGATTCGGACTTCTGGGGTGGCGGGCCCTTTTGTGTAAAGGTGAGTTAATGGGGTATGTTATCAGATCCGGGCGGGAGTCGGACTCCTACGATCTTTAGGTCGTAACAATTGCCCCCGGCATTCGAGCGCGAGGCGGAAGCCCGGTTCGGCTCGGATGGCGTAACACTACTGTGACATTTTAATCGTGACCCGGACTTGGATCCAAGCTTAGGGGGGTGATGCTGGTCCCGCGGGGTGTGTCCCGCTATAGCGGGATCGCGAGGTCTCTTCCTGGGTTTGAGCCGAGCGGGGCGTTGTCCAAAAGGGGGAGTATTATACACCAATCTTTATCGGAGATCTAGGTGATATTTACAACCCTAGGAAAAGATGTGGGTCAACCGGCGGTTGGGACGGAGGGTTGTCCACATTTGTTGTTTGCTCCGTCGGGAGGAGCAGATCCCTGTGTCGGGGCGGTCTTCCCTTATGTCGATCGCCGAATTCCTACCGCCTCATTGTCCGGGGGCGGGCCGACGCGCCGGGAACCAATTTTTTTATCAGGGGTGCCGCCCTGTAATGGTTCAGCCTTCGGGGGGGGGGGGGGGGGGGCGACCCTCGGTCGTAGGAGGGGACCCTCTTCCTTTCCTTTTCATCGCTTACTCGCGTTCTGCCTCGCTGTCGTCGTGCTGGAGGGTTGCTCGGCCTCGCAGGGGACCCCGCACACCGAGGGGGGAACCCCAGGGAGGCTGAGGACGAGGTGGCGGTGGTGGCGCCGCTGGGAGAGCCGTTGGGGGGTTCTTCCCCCCGACACCCTGTGGGGATCGCAGAAGGTATCGGCGCCGCTGGGAGAGCCGCTGGGGGTTTCCCCCCTGACACCTCGTGGGGGTCGCCGTCGGCTGGGCGTTAATTGGGGTGTTGCGGCACGCGGCCCGAATTTCTGGACCTGCCTTTTGATCCAATAACAGGCAGGAGGAAAGCTGGCAGGCGGGGCCTTCCACGTGTAAGGGGAATATCCTGTTGGAGGTGGTGGGGCGATGGCGGCCATCGTCGGGGGAAGTGAGGTCCGTCGGTGGCTGTCGGCTTTTTTCGTAGCTCGGTGGGGCGTTTGGGGCCGTTTTATGCCCGGAGTGAGGGGATGGGAATCCCCTGCGTCTCTCTTCCTCCTTCCCCCTGACCTCTGGAGGGGGGTATTTATAGCGAGATTCTGTGGAAGGGTTTTTCTTGGGTAATGCGGGGGGTTAGTGCCGTTAATGGGCTCCACGGAATCCCACGGTTTGGGAATCGCTTTTCCCTGGCGGTATCCGGCACTCTGGCCTCTCGGGGGGCGTGTTGCTACTGATGGCGTGTTGTCCAAGCGTCCTTTCGTTATGTTGAGTCGCATCGTGGCGCTGCTTTGACGAGACAGGGCCGCTGCCCTATCTGGACTGGGCGCCTATTTCGCGGCCTCTGCCTTACGACCGGTCCGTTCCAGGTCACGTGTCTTGGCTTCTTGCGGGAGTTACGCAATTACCAGTTATGCCCCCAACATTCCCGTGTCCGAGATCGCGAGGTCTGGGGGAAGGGGATGTTTTCGGCTTGTGTTGCCTTTGGGCGGGGCGGGGAGTCGGCAAAGGGGTTCGGGGTGAGGCACGCTGTCCTATCATGATTTGATCTCGGGCCGACCCTGTTACGCAGGGCGGGCCCCAGTGTACCTCTTTCCCCTTTGAGGGAAAGGTGTCAGTGACTTTCAGGGAGCGGGGGGCCGGTTTCGAATCGAAGTTTCGCGGGGTTCGAGCTGCGGACGTAGACTTCCTAGAAGTCCTACGCCAGTTAGGCGGGGTAGCGTGTTGCTCGCCTGGCACTTGGCGGGGGGATAGCTACCCGCTATGGTATTCTCCGAAAAATCTGAGCGTATAAAGAAGAACGTTTTTATTTAAATTTGTAAGAGCTGATCTACAGATTGTACAGGAGTTCTTAGTTTATCGCCCGTTGTGGGGTCAGATCCGGCTTGGGGAGGGGCTATAGAGCTGTCCTCGCCTGTGGTTTAATGACCTCCGGATCTAGGGGTCACCGTGGGCCGGGTGGGCCCTTTTTAACTTGAGTTGATCTTGGCGCGGAGGAGAATGGCCGCCTTCTATGCTGAAGGGTTGCAAGGTCTCCTTGGCCCGAGAGAGGGGGGCGTTGGGGATTTTGCCGATCGGGTCGCCTTCCCTCCATTGCTTTGTCATCTCCTTCCCCGGACGGGGTAAAGTTTCCTCGGCCGGGTAGATGCACCGAGAAGGGGGATCACCAGGGAAGCCGTCTTCCTGGGGCGTGCGCCTTGGGGAGGTTCTTGAGCATCGGGCCGCCCCTCGCCGCCCCACGCCTCGCTGCTTCGGTTTGAGGGTGGGGTTCAGCGCCCGGTTGTGCATGGGCGGGTTGACACGCCATGACTTGCCTTTTGGGCTCGTCAGGGATGCAGCCTTTCTGAGGTCCTCGCCCGGAGGTCGACTGCGAGGAGGTACTGGCCGGCAAGGGCTGGGGGCTCTCGCCTGCCCAGTCGGCGGAGATCGGATGCCACCCTTTCTCCGACTCGTTGCCGTTTAGGGCGGACGGAGGCGTGAAAGGCGGATTTCCCTTGTGTAAGGGGAATACCCTTTTAGCGATCCGTTTGTAAGGGGAATATCCTGTTAGCGGGGCTGGAGATGTAGGAACCGCCGCCCTGGGCAGCGGGAACCATTGATGGCCGGTGACCTCTCTTTTGTTAGGGCGGTGTATCTCTGACCTTTTTCCGGTGGGTGGGGGGGATTAAGTGGCGGTTTTTCATGTCTGCCGGTTCTCTTACTTTCAGAAGGGGGAGTGGCGTTTTTATAGGGAGATCTCACTGACGGTTTCTCCCCTATTTATTGCGCTGAGTTGGCATTATTAATGGGCTCCTTGAATTCATGCCCGTGGGAAACCGCCTTTGCCAGGTGGCTCTTACGGGTCCTCTTTTGGAGCGCATCATTAATGGTGGCGTGTTTCTCGAGCGTCCTTTCGTTTCGTCGGGTCACATCGGGGCCGCCTACTCGGGAACTGACGCCATTTCGTCCCGGTTTGTGTGCCACTGTCTTCTTTTGATTTTTCGAGGGCCATGGGTGCGTAGCCCCCTCCGGTTTGGGTGGCTAGGGTTGGCCCTGCCCCGGAGGTCTTGAGGGGGGGGGGGGGGGAGCGGGCGCGTAGCCCGGCCCGTGCCCTTCTCTGGTTTGGGTGGCTAGGGTTGGCCCTGACCCAGAGGTCTTGAGGGGGGGGGGAGCAGGCGCGTAGCCCGGCCCGTGCCCTTCTCTGGTTTGGGTGGCTAGGGTTGGCCCTGCCCCAGAGGTCTTGAGGGGAGGAGCGGGCGCGTAGCCCGGCCCGTGCCCTTCTCTGGTTTGGGTGGCTAGGGTTGGCCCTGCCCCAGAGGTCTTGAGGGGGGGAGCGGGCGCGTAGCCCGGCCCGTGCCCTTCTCTGGTTTGGGTGGCTAGGGTTGGCCCTGCCCCAGAGGTCTTGAGGGGGGGGGGGAGCGGGCGCGTAGCCCGGCCCGTGCCCTTCTCTGGTTTGGGTGGCTAGGGTTGGCCCTGACCCAGAGGTCTTGAGGGGGGGAACGGGCGCGTAGCCCGGCCCGTGCCCTTCTCTGGTTTGGGTGGCTAGGGTTGGCCCTGCCCCAGAGGTCTTGAGGGGGGGAGCGGGCGCGTAGCCCGGCCCGTGCCCTTCTCTGGTTTGGGTGGCTAGGGTTGGCCCTGCCCCAGAGGTCTTGAGGGGGGGAGCGGGCGCGTAGCCCGACCCGTGCCCTTCTCTGGTTTGGGTGGCTAGGGTTGGCCCTGCCCCAGAGGTCTTGAGGCGGGGAGCGGGCGCGTAGCCCGGCCCGTGCCCTTCTCTGGTTTGGGTGGCTAGGGTTGGCCCTGCCCCAGCGTTCTTGAGGGGGGAGCAGGCGCGTAGACCGGCCCGTACCCTTCTCTGGTTTGGGTGGCTAGGGTTGGCCCTGCCCCAGAGGTCTTGAGGGGGGGGAGCGGGCGCGTAGCCCGGCCCGTTCCCTTCTCTGGTTTGGGTGGCTAGGGTTTGGCCCTGCCCCAGAGGTCTTGAGGGGGGGGGGGGAGCGGGCGCGTAGCCCGGCCCGTGCCCTTCTCTGGTTTGGGTGGCTAGGGTTGGCCCTGCCCCAGAGGTCTTGAGGGGGGGAGCGGGCGCGTAGCCCGGCCCGTGCCCTTCTCTGGTTTGGGTGGCTAGGGTTGGCTCTGCCCCAGAGGTCTTGAGGGGGGGGGGGGGGGGAGCGGGCGCGTAGCCCGGCCCGTGCCCTTCTCTGGTTTGGGTGGCTAGGGTTGGCCCTGCCCCAGAGGTCTTGAGGGGGGGGAGCGGGCGCGTAGCTCGGCCCGTGCCCTTCTCTGGTTTGGGTGGCTAGGGTTGGCCCTGCCCCAGAGGTTCGGAGTTTTAGCGAACTGCAAAACTTGTGTAGGAACAACAATGTTGCGTAAAACGAGTAGATGTGTATATTGCGCGTAAAAAAAGGAAAAACTCACAACTATTGGTAGAATTTTAGCAGATGTTTTGCGTTCCAAGGGTGGGCCAGTTCGCTCCCTTCGGGGGTTGCCAGGATGTACGTGGCCGGCCCGACAACATCGATGACCGTGTAGGGCCCTTCCCATTTAGCGGCCAGCTTTCCCCGCTTTGCAGTCTCGGGGCGGAAAGTGGCATCTCGGAGGACCAAATCGCCGATCCTGAAAGTCCGCGGTTTCACCCGGGAGTCGTAATACCGCGCCATCCTCTGGCTGTGTTTGACGAGGCTGGTCAGGGCCCGGTCTCGTACCTCGTCTATCAACTCAAGACTGAGGCCGAGTCCTTCTCTGTTGATTTCTTCGTCGAAGAGCTTTAGCCGGAGTGTCTCCTCGCCGATTTCCACAAGAACAACCGCCTCCGATCCGTATGCTAGCACGAAGGGGCTTTCTCCGGTCGAGGCCTTGTGGGTGGTACGATAAGACCACAGGATTCCCGGCAGCTCGTCGACCCAAGCCCCCAGAGCGGCGTCCACCTTCTTCTTCATTGGGTTCAAGATACATTTATTCGCGGCCTCCGCCATTCCGTTGCACTGTGGGTGGGCGACTGACGTGAACTGGAGTTTGATCCCCCAGCCCGAGCAGAAGTCACGGAAGCCTTCGCAATCGAACTGCTTTCCATTATCCGTGACAATGGAGCGGGGAATCCTGAAGCGGCATATGATGGATTGCCAGATGAAGCCCTTCATGTCCGTCCACGCGATTTGCGCCAGCGGCTCTGCTTCGACCCATTTTGTGAAGTAGTCCACGACGACGACTAGATATTTCCTTACCCCGGAGGCCTTTGGGAACGGCCCCAGGATGTCGAGTCCCCACTTGGCGAAGGGGATCGGGCTTAAGATGGGCATCAGGTTGGCCGGGGGTGCAGTCGTCCGTCGGCAGAACTTCTGGCACGCCTCGCACTTCTTGACGTACTGTACCGCATCCCGGATCATCGTCGGCCAGTAGTATCCTTGGCGCATTACTTTGTGGGCGATGGTGCGCCCGCCATGGTGGTTTCCGCAGAAGCCTTCATGTACCTCGCGGATGACTTGATCAGCCTGCTCCGGGCCCAAGCATTTCAGGTAGGGCAGGACGTCGAAATTGGTGCGGCGGCGGCGGTACAGCACTCCGTCGAGAAGCACGAATGACAGGGCCCGCCTTTCCACCTGTTTTGCCAGCATCCGCTCCTCGGGTAGCTCACCTGTCTCTAAGTACTTCATAATGGGGGTCATCCATGACGTCCTTGCGTCCGCGCACATCAGTTCTCCTTCGTCAATGGTTGGCGTCAATAGGCTTTCCACGTAGATTTCCTTCCCGATCTCGGCCGCCGAAGAGGAAGCCAGCTTAGACAGGGCATCCGCCCGGAGGTTGCTGGAGCGGGGTAGGTGTTGGACGTTCGCTTTCTTGAACTTACGGAGTTCGATCTGGATGCGATTCAGGTATCCCTTCATTGTTTCCTCTCGGGCCTCGAAGCCCCCCAGGATCTGTTGGATGACGAGACGGGAGTCACTTAGGAGCAACACGTTCGTCGCCCCCACTGCCCTAGCGAGTTTTAACCCGTTAACCGCGGCTTCATACTCCGCGACATTGTTGGTGGCCAGGAAGCTGAAGCGTAGGGTGTATTCCAACGAACATCTGTCAGGAGTCTGAATGACAATACCCGCTCCCGTCCCGGAGCCTGTTGCGGAGCCGTCGACGTGGATGGTCCATAATTCGCCCGCTGTCATGGGGGAGGGTGCTGAGGGTTCGCCCACCTCGATCCTCCGTGGGGACGTGGTCGCCGATGGGAGCTCTGTCCGGTCCCCCGGCGGGACTTCCGTGGTGCATTCCACCACGAAGTCGGCCAGCGCTTGGCCCTTGATCGCCGTCCGGGCTTTGTACATTATGTCGAGCTCGCTGAGCTCGACGATCTAGTTAAGCATCCTCCCTGACCGCTCCAGTCTTTTCAGGTTTTTTCGAGGGGCATGCCAGTGTGGACGGTTATGGGGTGGGCCTGAAAATAGGGTCGGAGCTTCTGGGCTGTGGTGATTAGGCAGTAGGCGGCTTTCTCGATAGGGCTGTAACGAGTCTCCGCCTCCCGGAGGATCCGGCTGGCATAGTAAACAGGGCGTTGCACCCCTCCTTCCTCCTTGATCAGGACGGAGCTAACGGCCTCCTCGTTGGTCGCCAGGTACAACCTTAGGGGTTCGCCTTCCTCCGGCCGTGCGAGGAGCGGTGGGCTCTGTAGGTATGCTCTCAGCTCCGCGAACGCCCACGCGCAGTCGTCGTCCCACGGGATCACCTTCCTCTTGTCTTTAGCTTCGCCAAAGGCTGTGCGCAAAACCCTGAAGAAGGGGAGCGATTTCTCCCTCGACTTCGACAGGAATCGTCCCAGAGCAGCGATCCGGCCGTTCAGTCGCTGCAAGTCCCGGATCGTCCGGGGCTCCGTCATACCGATGAGGGCCGTCACCTTGTCGGGGTTCACCTCGATTCCCCGCTTCGTTATCATGAAGCCCAGGAATTTTTCCCGATTGCACGCCAAAGATACACTTCGCGGGGTTTAGCCTCAGATTGTACCGGCGGACCCTCTGGAAGGTCTCCTGCAAGTCGGCGAGGTGGTCGGGGGCCCTTCCGCTCTTCACCAGCATGTCGTCGATGTAGACCTCCAAGTTTCGCCCTACCTGAGGGCCGAATATTCGGTCTACCATCCGTTGATAGGTCGCCCCGGCGTTCTTCAGTCCAAAGGGCATCTTGGTGTAACAGAAGGTGCCTTTATCGGTGACAAAAGACGTCTTCTCCTCATCCCCCTCTGCCATCGGTATCTGGTTGTACCCCGAGAAGGCGTCCATAAAGCTTAACAACTCATAGCCGGACGCCTGGTCCACCAAGTGGTCGATCCTGGGCAGAGGGAAGTTGTCCTTCGGGCATACCTTGTTGAGGTCGGTGAAGTCGACGCACATGCGCCACTTTCCACTGGGCTTCCTCACCAGAACGACGTTGGCGAGCCAGTCGGGGTAGTCCACCTGCCGAACAAATTTGGCTTCGAGGAGCCGCTCTACTTCTTCCTCGGCTGCCCTCTTCTTTTCGCCCCCCTGCACTTCTCTTCTTCTGTCGAACAGGTCGGGCTTCCGGGTCCGCATTCAACCTGTGGGAGATTACCGTCGGGTCCACCCCGGGCATGTCGGCGGGTGACCATGCGAATATGTCCGCGTTTTCCCGGAGCAAGGCGACGAGGGCCGTCCTCAAAGCGGACGGGAGTTTTGTACCAATGGAGACGGTTCTTCCCTCGTCCAAGGCTACTGGGACCTCTTCCACTTCCTCTGTCGGGGTCGGCCGCTGGTCGCCGAAGTCCTCCCTCTCGTCAGGGATGAAAGCCGTCAGGGTCCGCCTCGGGCTCCTACGCAGGGACAGCGTATGGTTGTGGTCTCCGGGCACCTCCCGTCCTCCCCGCACCTGTACCACCCCCCGCGGGGTCCGGAACTTCATCGTCTGATGTTGCAGGCTGGGGAGCGCCTCGATGGCCGTCATATATGGACGCCCTATGATTCTGTTATACACTGACGCGACGTCGACGATGACAAAAAGCGTTTCCTTGGTGACGACCCTCGGTTCCTCCCCCAGGGTCATGGGCAGGGTGATCGTTCCCTCGGTGGGGATCGCATGGCCGGTGAAGCCAGCAATAGGGCCCACACAGGGCTCTAGGTCTGCACGCCCCCATCCCATCCTCTCGACCGTTGACAGGAACAGGATGTCACAGGAGCTACCGGTGTCAATCAGGAGCCGGCCGACGTCAATCGCCCCGATCCGAGCCTCGATGACGAGAGCGTCATTGTTCTGGCTCCGTGCCTCCTGCCAGTCCTCCTCGGTAAAGGTGATAGGGGGTCGGTGTGTCCTTCTTCGCTTCGGTCAGCGGCCGGCGCCCGCCACCATCACTTGTCGGGCTCCGGCCCCCGGGATTGCGGGCGCCCGCCCTGCCGAGGAAGACCCTCCAGTTATCATCTCAATTCGCATGACCGCCCTCGGGGGGCGTGGCTCCTCCTTATCGCGGTTCGCCGGCGGTTCCCGTCCCCCCTCCTCCGGGGGGGCTCTCTCTCCTTCTGCCACCCGCCTGCCCGCGACGAAGTTTCCCAGGTGACCCACCTGGATCAAACGCTCGATCTCTCTTTTAAGGGAGTAACAACGGTCGGTGTCGTGACCGTGGTCCCGGTGATAACGGCAGTATCTCCGGGGGTCCCGCCTCGCCGGATCCGTCCTCATCTCCCGGGGAGGCTCCGGCAGTAACCCGGCCCTTGTCGCCGCGGCCAGCACCTCCATCATGGGGGCATTGAGTCGCGTGTAATGCGCCTGTAGGGGGCCTTCTTGTCTTGGGATGACTCCGGGGGGCCCTCGCGCCCCGGGCCAAGGCGATCTTGTGGGCGAGGCTCGGGCGGTTCCCGCCGCGGTCGGGCTAACTGATCGCGACCTCGGCCCCTCTCCTCCTGCCTCGGCCGAGGGTGTGGCCGGGGTTCGTCTTGGGACGGTTTCGCCGGGGGGAATATGGCCTTTGCACCGAGAGTCTCTTCGGCCAACGCGTGCCTTTCCGCCATTGCAACCAACGCCTCATAGTCGGTCAGCGGATCCCGGAGCAGGGATTTGTGGAGGCTCCGAGTCCGCAACCCCGTTTTGAAGGCCAACATAAGCACCTCATCGCCGCATGTCACCACCGCCCGTCTTTCCTCCTGAAAGCGGCGGAGGTATTTTCCCGTTCTCTCCCCCTCCCTTTGGACTATCGTGCTGAGATAGTCTAAGGGCTTCTTTTTCGTTCGCCCGGCCCGGAACTCTTGACAGAACTTGTGAGACAGCTCGCCAAAGCTCCCAACGGATCTCGCGGGCAAGCCAAAGTACCAGTCCAACGCGGTGTCCCTCAGGCTTTGGGAGAAATGTCGGAATAGGAACGTCTCGTCCACATCATGCGCCTCCATCGCCCCCCGGTATTGTTGCACGTGTGTTAGGGGGTCGCCTCTCCCGTTGTACGTGGCCAAGTGAGGGGGTTTGAACCTTATGGGCCTTAGGGCGGACGTGATCCACCGTGCAAGCGGCGTAGCCTCCTCCGGGTAGGTAGGGCGATCCGGCGCGTCCCCTCTCCGCCACTCGGGGGTCTGGCTTCGGTCGCGCCTCGGCCGCCGACGGTCCTCCGGCCCCGGGGAGTAGCCCGACGGTCTTCTGGCGGGGCTCCTTCCTTGGGCCGAGGATTCGACGGGTTGCGGGCTACGGTTCTCCCAGCGCCAGCGCCTCCCGGCCAGCTCTACTTGGGCCTCCATCCGTTCTTGATTCTCCCGAAGGAGCCTTTCGCGCTCAGCGGTGAGGAAGCGTAGTTGTGGACAAACGGCTTCCTCATGCAGGGTATCGGAGGGGTGGTGCAGGCGATGCGGGTTGCCTCCTCCGGGTGGGGACCTGTTCAGCAACGGGTCCCGCCCGTCCCCAAGCCGTCGGCCTGTCGCCGTCTCGTCAAGGATTTCTCGATTGCCCCTGTTCTCTCTCCTTAGCCTCTCGCGCTCCGCGACGATGAGGCGGAGTTGGCGGTGAGCGGCCTCTTCGTCCTGGAAGGCCCTTCGGGCGGTCTCAGCTAGGGGTGGCAATTTTCGGCCCGGCACGATAGCCCGGCATGGGCCCGGCACGATAAGACCGGGCCTGGGCCAACAATTTTGGCCCGAAATCCTTATCGGACCGGGCCGGCCCGGCCCGGTTCATTTTCGGACCGGACCCGGGCCAAGCTTTTCAGCCCATGGGCGGCACGGCACGGCACGAAAAGCATTGATCGTCCCACTTCAATTTGACCACACACTGATCTAAAGCGGATTTCAGTAATGTGCATTCATTTAAGGCGTTGAGTCTAATGTCATGAATCTTATCAGATCAATGTCCAAATATCATAAATTATAACAACTTCCTGCCAGCGCCAACTTTGATGTCTTCGGATCTTGGGGGTCAATCTCAGTTTCCTAGAAGAGACAAAGAACCACCAAACATGTTACTTCATCTTGCCAAATAAATGAAAACAATGTAGGACACATCACCTTATGCAACCCACTTAATCTCCTTCTTTCGTGCTTCATTTCAATGCATCTTTAAGCATATGCGACAAGTTTGTATTTAAAACTATGATAAAATATTTTCACAATACATAATTCATTCAACCCTATCGGACCGGGCCGGGCGGCCCGAATTTTTATCGGACCGTGCCCGGGCCTCTCCGGAATGGCCCGAAGTCTTATCGGGCCGGGCCGGCCCAGTCCTTTAAGAAAACCGGACCGGGCCGGCACGGCCCGATAAGACCGGGCCGGCCCGAATTGCCACCCCTAGTCTCAGCCGCTTCGTCCAAACGCCTTTGCGCGGCGGCCGCCTCCCCCAGGCGCCTCCACCGTCGCGCAACTTCCATCTCCTCTTCCAGGAGCCTGTGCTGGGCCGCAATCTCCTCCGCGAGCCCCCTGTTCTCCCCCTCCTCCTCGAACTGAAGGTGGAGGTTCTGCCTCACGTTCAGGGGCTCTGAGGGGCCGGGCGGAGGCTCCGTTCCAGCCGTCTGATAGCCTCCCCTGGCCTGAGTGACGGCCTCGAAGCTCTTCAGGACGGCGTGGGCTGAAGTATGTTCAGTCTCGGTGCCCATCCCCAGAAGGGGGTCAGACGCCGAGGTGATTTGTAGAGAGAGCGGTTCCTGACCCACGGGATCATTGCCGTGGTCAGGGTTCCGCGAGATCGGCATGGAGTCTAACATGGGTGTGACCCTTCGTTCCCACAGACGGCGCCAATTGTTACGAGGTGGAACTCGCGTACAATGAATTTGTATTATGGGGAACCAAGGGCACGTTGGCTATATGGGGAAGAAGGTTTGGGTAGGCTGTTTTACAAGTGGTTAGTGGGGTGAAGAAGTTGTACCCGTTGCCAGTGGAGCTCACGGGGTCGAATCTCGCCGGATGCAGCTGAGGAAGGTTGGACGGCAGGTGGCTGGAGCTGACTTTGGTCAAGGGGCGAGCTCTCCTGCAGCACGAATAACTCGTCAGAAGGGCAGGGTTGGGGTTCAACCCTTAGCCCCTCCGATGCCTAAGTCAGTAATAGGGCTTAAAATGGGGGCTAGACACGCCGGCCGGACTAACGGTGTGTCGACCGCACGTGGCGAGCTATGGGTGGGAGAACAAAGATATGGACGACCTTTGTTCTCGTGTGTGAATTATAGATTGAGAGAGAATTTTCCCAACCCCCTTTCCGTAAGAGGAGAGGGGGTATTTATACCTGACAGGTGATGACTAGGCGTGCTGAGCTGGCTCGGTTGTCAGCGGAAGCTTCGAACAAGGACGTCGGGAACAGGAGCTCCTGACCTGCTTTTGCCATGCGGCGCAACGGCCAAGGGGTGCTTTTGTCGGGGTGTCAGAGCCGAAAGCATTAACTGTCAGATGGCTCAGCCGCCAGGGGGTGCTTTGTCGGGCGGTCGGGTGACGTAGGTGTCAGTCGTGCCCTTATCCTATGCCGTTTGTCGTTGGTGGTGAACTAAAGGTCGGGCTATGCTATCCCTGGCGTCGGGGCGCATGAGAATCAGACGGGTCGTCCGGATCGGGAGTCGCCCGGCCCGGCCGCGCCTCCCGTTCGGTCGCGGGCTATGGTTCGTCGGCACAGATTGATACACGCGCCTAAGTCAGCTGGCCTAACGGTGCCGTCCGGACGCACCTCATAGCACCCTGGGCCTGGGCGTACAACCGTAGTTGCTCGACCCGCCCGGGGTGGTGCGATCGGGGAGCGCCCGTCCCCTCATGGATTCGGACTTCCGGGGTGGCGGGCCCTTTTGTGTAAAGGTGAGTTAATGGGGTATGTTATCGGATCCGGGCGGGAGTCGAACTCCTACGATCTTTAGGTCGTAACACTCCCAAACCGCAGATTTTGTTGATCTGGGTTGGGTTTGTTGTGTTACTTGTGTAGGTGGAAGTGGAACATCAGCAGGAATAGGTTGTGCAGGTGTAGCAGCTTGTACAGAAGATGTTTGTGCAGAAATAGTATAAGCAGGTTGTATAGGATTTGTGTACTCATACGATTTAGTTTGTTCATTTTGTGACATTTTCAAATGGTCATAATTAGGCATTTCTAACGAGTTATCCCGCATCATATTAAAGTTATCTTCCTCCTCAGTGTTAAGGTGGAATGTATAAGGCCTACAGTTTGGTGCCGACATTATTCTAAAAATATAGGAACCTGATTTGTCGGGTTGCGAGTGGTGTAGAGAGCAACTAATCAGAATAGCAGAGTGAACAGAGATGATGTTGACAGCAGAGGAAGATGAGAGCGATATCGATTTGAGCCTTGAATCTTGATCTTACTTGAGAGGGGTTGATCTTGCTTGCTTGAACGTATGAGAGAGTTTGAGAGAGTTTGAGAGTTTGAGAATTGTTAAAAAAAATGAGAGGGGTTGGCTGAAATTTATAGGGTTTTTTCGGTGTAAGATGTCGAAAATACCCCTCCCAAGTAGCCGTTTATGACCGTTGGAAGGGGTATTTTTGGTCAAATGCCCTAGAAATGACAAAAAACCCACTCCCTACAATTCTGCCCAAATAAAAAAAATAAAAAAAATAGCAACGGTCAAATGACCGTTGCCGCTCGCGTAGCAAAGCAGGCTGCAACGCCTCCGGGCCCGGGCCGGGCTTCTGGCCCGGACAATGCCTCCGGGCCCGGTCAACGCCTCCGGGCCCGGGCCGGGCCGCGGGCTTTCGGGCCATTTGGACACCCTAAGCTGGACCTACTTGTTATCTCATATCTGGTTGAGAAGTACGTAGGGATGAAAGCCGGTCAGACCGGGCCCGGGCTAGGCTCTGACTCGGATCTCAACATACTTCGGGCCTAAAATTAGGATCCGACCCGACCAGTGGGCCATTTAAACGAAAGTCCTAACCTTATCCTACGGCCTTTCATTCCGGCCGTTACTTGTTTCAATTGAAATCATAATACATGATTATTAATGATAACACATCAAACAAAAAAAATATTAAGAGGAATACCATACATGTAGCGTATAAAAATAATGTCAATTTCATTAGTTTCTTCTTGGTTAGGAACTCATGACTTGAAAGACGAGGTAATTTTTAGGTTACGTGCTTTACATTTTTTTTTTTGTTGAAAGAATGAAACTAAGCGTGTCTTAATGCAATGTGTTTACACCATGTTTAAATATATATTTTCCTTTTTAAAAAGAATTTTTAAAGAATATTTTAATTTTTAAGGTTTTTTAATTTTTTTCCCCGGCCTGCTTGGCCCAGGCCCGACCGGGTGCCAGGCCGGGCTTCAAGGACATTAGACCTTGCTGGACCAGGCCAGCGCGGCTAAAGGTCAGATGGGCTGGCGCGGCACATAACACGGTCACAGCCAGATGGCCTCCTTGAGGTAGAGAAGAGAAGAATATGAATCTTGTTCTCAACATTAATGCGCAGTAAGCGTCAGCTTTGCTTCTTATTTCTACCAGAACAGTACACTAAAAGCATCCCTATATCAATAAGCAACAACACAGTTAAACGAGGGGCAGTTTGCTTGCAAGGAAATGGAGCTGCATCATGCGGACTGAATTTAAAAGCGATCATAACATTACATGTGCTACAACGAAATTGACAATATACAAATCCTGCAACTTTTATTCCAACACATTTGCAAGAAACAAGTATGTAGCACCGGAAATGCATTTACTATAATAGAAATTATAGATAGCCAAAAATTGAAGTTGAGTTCATCTCTCATACATCAAATGCTGCATGCAACAAATGTTGAATTACTTTTGAAGCAAATCAAACCATGTCTCGAACAAAAAACATTGGCAAAAAGAAGTAAAAAAGAAAAGCTGTCCCAAAGCAACATAATTTTAGCTCCCAGTATAGGTCAGTTAGAGAGAGCAACATAAACAACTTTCATATAACGTGATTCCAAATTTATCAACCCGCATCATGGGATACCAAATGCTATTTTTATTTTTATCAACTCATCACAAATAACCGTAATAGCTACAAAAGCTTGCAAGGATCTTCTCCTCTACATTCAAATGGTAAAAATCTTGCAAGCCACTCATATTCCTAAAATAATAAGAGAAGGACAAGGATTATTTATACAGGGACTACGACTAGTAAGGGATCACGTACATTCCACAGAGACATCGAATCCTGTAATTACATATCTACACAGCAACATCCAGGAAACCAATAATGGCCTTAGCTTTTTTTCCCCATGACTCGCCAGCCCCAACGTCACCTTCCTTCACCTTCATTTACCTACGACGCTGTGCTTCCGCTATCCTATCTGCATACATAGGCAGGCGCACGATCTCTGCGATTTCATTCAGCAATACTTCCTCTGTGATGTTGTCATTGATGCTACGCATCACCTGCATACATCAGGACAAAATCTAAGCAGAGAAACAAGCCAAAACAGAAAAAACATCATCGTCAATTCTGACATGAGAGACCAAAGCTTTGGCTCAACCTACCATTTAAAATTTATAATTTTTACATAATACATAAAATCTACTAATTTGTGAAAATTAGAAAATTGTACTAAAACAAGAGATCCGCATAGAAAACACTGAATAATTCATTAGTACATAAAAATGGCATTTGAATTGGAATTTTCAAACTTCATATTAACACTCAACAGTTTTCCTGGATCTCAATACAAGTTCATTCAAATTACATACAACTTGTAAGAGGTATACCTTTCGGTAAGTGTTGATATCATTTGGCGTGCTTTTATCTGTTCTGATACGCATGCAGACCCAGCTTCCAGCATCTGCATCCCATGAGCACTCAATTATCTTCCCAGAGAGGTTAGATACGTCTTCTTCCCCTACAAATAAACTTGGAAATTTCAATAGGAAAATTATGCATCTAACGATAATACATAAATCAAAAGAAAATGATGAATTTAGTGACAATACATAGCACATCATATCCTTCTGGGAAATTTCTGATTTTTGGACATATAGATGGCAAAGTTTTTGTTGAGAAACGAGCGTGGAAGTTAAACATGTAATTTTTCTTTTTGTTTTGTTTTGTTTTGGCTCGGTTGTTTTGTTTTGTTTTTGCCACCCACCCACACCCACACCCCCCGGCGCAGGGGTGGGTGGTGGTATGCATGAATGCATTGCACTCGCCAAACGTTAAGCAAAATACGAATGTTTGGTGATATTCTTGAGCATTCAAATAGTTAAGTTTCTAACTTTCTATTTACAGAGTTAATTACCTACGTTTGATATCCGTATGAACATTTTTGGTAAAACTCACATAGAAACATATTTTTGCCTCACAAAGACAATTCTTGGCACCGTCCCCAACCCAAACACAAGGCAAACTCAACATTCAAAATTAAATCAAATTATGGTCGGCCAAGTCTTGATTAGATTGGCAGCGTTCGGTAAGGCTGGGTGGGTTGTCTCAGGTTGAACGTAGAGTCCTTAGTGATAAATATTTACCTAGAAAGAGAGTTAACACCATATAAAAAATCAAGATAAATCCTTCATATGGCCTAAGAATATATATTTTAGTAAAATATCCATTCTACTCTAGGAATAAAATCACAAAATAGAAACACATATAAACACTATACATTTTTTTGGATGAAGCGATGGGATGAACCATTACATTGCAGGCAATTACTCAAACATTATGCACAGGTAAGTTCAGGCAAGTCAGGCAAGGTCAGAGTTTTGGCTCGGTTATGACAAATGTTAAGTTAGGTTGCATCATAGGAACCCAATCTTTGAATCCAAATTCCAAAAACTTTAACCCAGCATTACTTGTTGAGCGGATTGAATTGGTCATGTTTGGGCTGGGGCGAACCCAAGTTGCACCGATACCATTAAACCATTCCGTTCCTTGCGTTCATAAAGTTTACAGAGCAAAATAATGAACAAGACAGTATACTTCATGCTAAACTGGTAAATTTTGAGAATGTATGCTTTAATGCAGGAGATGTGTCTGTTTGAAATATAAAGGATACACCAAGACATAGTGGAGATATTCCGTATACATCTTTTCATGGATCCTAAAAACATTTCATGTATCTAACCACCATCGTAATAAAACAACAAAATGATGCTTGAATGATGGAGTTTATCAATTCAATTTTATCCCGAGATTGTTCTAGCAAAAATTATCATATGAATTATTAAATTTCCAATGTCAGGACAGCTGTAGTCATATCTACTTCAGAATTGAAACAACATATCTTTTCCAGGTTTTCCTTTATATTTATGTCATGCAACTCGAATTCTGGAAGTACACACCTGTCCAATCCATAATGAAGCTTTATAATGACCGCTTTATAATGTCATCATGACTAACCAGGTCTAAATGATGTTTGGGGATCAAGTCATGCTGCCGATTATCTCAAATCATACCATGCCAATTCACCTTGTAGTTCTAGAGCATAATTGGACTTCTCCAAGAGAAGTTTTAACTCACCTCATGAAAGGACAAGAAATATATATTTCCCAAACATACAATGCACACTACCTGTACAGGGGGGTCAACAAAAGAAACAAGAATTCGAACTACATATATTGACACTAGCCTTGGGGAGTTCGAGTATTTTCTTGCCAAGCAGACAAACGTATCACATGGTTTAAGCGGGATATACTAACACCTCGTTGAATATACATCTCATATTTCAAGCCAAGCCGGATTTGTAAACCCCTTCTACGAAAGTTTAGATGCCCAATAGCCCAGATCCAAATATCTCCACTGTGACCCCTTGTTAAATGCTCTTAAATGCCTTATTAAGTGAAAATCATGGTGCTTACAGGTCGAGGTTTAAAATCCCATTTTTAGTCTTGGTATCGGGCATCAGTCTATAATGTTGGTTGTATTGATCGTATTGGGTGTTACAAATCGAACCTACCGTGACTTTCGTTATCAGCGGCTTTATTCAAACAACGTTCTGATTGCAGCAGGAATAACTTCAGTATTAGCAAGTGCTTCATCTATCTGCCACCCTTCATTCGTAGTGAAGACAAAATGAGGAAGAATGGCAACGGCCACTCACCTTTAAATAAAACCTGAGCCCCATCCATTAGTTTCTTCTTTCCTCTCTCATACAAAAAAAGTAATTGTCGATCGTCACTTCCCACCTGTGAATGGAGTAAACACATCAACAAAAGCATGTCCTAAACTTTGATGTGCAAACTCACAAACATAGAAACCATTAGGTCACAAAGAAAAGAAAATGTGCCTCCACTAAACATGTAAATCAAAATATGAAATACCTCAAAGAGGAAGTCGACTGAATTCATTTCGGGATATTTCCACTTTAGAAGACCCTCATGGGTACGAGGTACATATGGATCATCCCAGCCCTGAAGAAAAGAACCACGACAAATAATTTCTTCATAAGCATGTCTTACAATGCAAAGAAGGCAAAAAATAGAATTATACCCATTATTTTAATATCCACTACATAATTTAAATCAAAAATAAATTAATGATATATTCTTCATCCCACACATCAGAGTAATGTAGGAAGCATAGCAATCATGCCTCCAGGGACATACATTGGCAGGGTTTGTAAGATGCACTTAAAACAAAAAAAACAGCTATATCATTAAAGCATCACTTTTCATCCAGACATCTGGAAAAACACATTTACTAATATAATCACGATGCATCTACATACAAGCTCAGTAAAAATCAAAGATACACTGACCATATCAGAATCACCCTATGCTAAACTCTGATCATATATATTTTAGTTTAAGCTCTGACGGTTAAGTTGATATTAAATTAAACTTGCCTTAAACCTAGTGAGAATTTAGCAAGTAAACATAAATATCGACTCCTAGACAACAGAAATAATTTCACTATATGAACTTCAAAAAGCAGCTATATTGATTTGGAGATCCGGAGGACATGCTCTTAAAGAAGCCTAATGGTTACAAACGTAACCAGAATGAATTTGATGATAATAAAATCTAATATAAAAACTATAATTCAAGCTAGGGAGTTCTAAGTTTTTCAAGATATACAACAACCCTAAAAATAAAATACCCATCTACATATCAATTACTTCTGCATTAATGAAGATGAAGTTATAGGGATATACTTGAATGGCATAAGCATTTGATGCAAAAAAATTGTCAAAACTAGTATCACGAACACGGTCGAACTATAGAAACTTTATATATTAATATATTAATATATGTAAGCGTGTGCGCATAAAGATGGAAAATATTGAAATCTACTTTGCTCACTTGGTAAAGCATATTAGTACATCTCATGAAGGTGCAGTTTCGAGCCCAATAGGTGATAAACAATGTAAAAGAAATACAAATGCTTGCCACACAAATTGCAATATAGCACATGGGACTCCAATATGGTGGAATGCAACATGACCATTATATCGTACAATCTCAACAAAAAAATCTACGTTCATTTCTGTAATATGGTATATCTGTCATTTTATTAGATAAGTTCATACCAAATTAAAAATAGCAAGCTATGTGGCAGTCTGAAGCGTGCTTCAAAGTGTAGCGGGAACCTTGCCCCGTATTGCAGGCAGATAATGCTTGAAAGGTGTAGCGGAATGCTATTTGTAGATAGCATACGCTGCACAATGTAGTGCAGCTAAGCTACAATAAAAATCAACAAATACATTTTTAAGACCAAGTCTTTAAGAATGTGTGTTTTTTTAATTTTTTAAATTGTGTTAAAATTGATTAACTGATTTTTAGGATTTAGCAAATGAATTTAGGATCTAGAGTCTGGATTTATTATTGCTCAAAGATTGAATAATCGGAGTTAAATCATTAAAAGTCTGTAAACTTCACTTGCTAAGATACTTTAGTAGTAAACTTCAATTGATATGTAAATTATATTAGACTTGCTTGACTTCTAGGATGTTTATTATTCTTTCATAACATTTTTGGTGTTTTACTTCCTCCCTTTGATGATATATGTGCATATTTATTGTTATATAGCATTGAATCCATTGATATTACATAGACCTTGTTGTGACAGTTATCTATATAGCTTGTACTAATTTTACCAGATTTTTTAACATCATGTATATAATATATATAAATCGATATATATATATATATATATTAAAACAATATAAAAATAAATTCATATTTTAAAATAAAAATAAAAAACATGTAACTTATGCTACGCGCTACGTTACATGTGCTTCACGCTATCGAAAGGTTAAGTGCTACGCCATGCACTATGCTATTTTCACCATTGGTTTAAACACATCAAAAATACAAACACCTAGCAATTTTGTGTTGTGCTCTTCTATATTTTAATAAATGAAAATAGTTTGGTTAGTAAATAATTAAAATGGAATAGATGGACCTACTTCTCACTGGGGGTACTTAAATCCAAAATGTGGGAGGGTAGATAGATGAAGCAAAAGAGATTCAATCTACCAAACAAAGGGGGCAACCTTAGTTTCATAAACTTTTGGAAACATGAAAGGTTTAACGCAGCAAATTAGCAAAATGCATTAGCAAGTGTTCCGTTATAAGATGTCATTCAAAAGCACCTGCTAGATATGTAACAGACAATGTCAATCACAAGTTTAGAAAGTAGAATGCACTTTGTGTTAGGAAACTACAAAGAATTCATTCACTAACGCAAATAGTAATTAGTGAAGTGCAATAATAGAGTTATCAGGTACCAATGCAAATAGTAAGGTGCAATAATAGAGTTATCAGGTACCTGAAAAATGAGGCCATCTGCTTCATGACTAAGGTTTGGAATAAACTCCTTTAGAAGCTTAGTGACTGTAGATAGTAACCAAAAACCCTTCTGCCTAACCTGATCAATTCCTAATAATTAATTAAAAAAGAAAAAAAATTGTACTTAAGCATAAATGCTGAAGAAATGAATTGCTCAATTTTCTTACGGCAAATGGCTCCATGTCATATCTATATATAGGGTTGCATTTACCCTCACACTCAAACAGCCTCCTTTCATTACTTCTAGGTCGAACTACCTCCTCCTCAAGTAGTTTCCACCTTTCAGAAAAGGGCAACTGCATCAAAAAATGATATGAAAACATGAAAATTAGCAGGCATAGCGTAAAGTTGGCACCAGAGAACATAATAAGGCAAGTAATCATTCATATTCTAATCAAATTCAAGAATGATATTAAACAGTGTTCTTACTCTTATTAGTGCATAACCAAAAGCCTAGCTTAATGTGCATGTAGAGAACTGCTCAGGTTATCATTTACAATGACATTGATGTGGTCGTCTACAAGAGGAGGCAAGCGGGCACGGGGCGGAATTAGAGCTACCCACCTTATCTTACTTAGCTTGGTTCGTTTTTGCTTTGTAACATCTTAGTCATTGCTTAAGTCACGGTGTGTGCGCTTAGCAATGATTAGATGAGTCCTATAAATACCCCAAAAACCCTAGTTGTTCATTATCGAAGAATTGAGATTAGATTGCCGTGATGGTTAGGGTTAGTGGGGGATTAGACTTGATCCTTTAATTCAAGTTAGGGAGTGATCTCTCCAGAAAAAGATCAAATCTATCTTATTGTTCTTCGTATTTCAATAGAAATTCCTCTCTTTTCCATTTTTCCTCTTTTAAATTCAGCCCTAAATACGATTTGACCCCCAAATCGTATCATTTTGGTATCGGAGCTCTCGGTCCTATGGCGAGCACACGGGCGACTGCGACAAAAACTCTGGAGGAGCGATTGGATGCGGAAATCACGGGGTTGCGAAAGGAGATGACGGATATGAGGGAAGAACTCAAGGCGGGTTTGAACGCAACCATGGATGAGAAGTTGAATCGGGTCTCGGAGCGCCATTCGCGCGAGATGAAGGATGGGTTTGCCGAGGTAGCGAGGATGCTTCAACAACCACAGTTTTGACAGCGAGATCCAGATCCGCAATCGTCGGGTACATTAGATCTGATCTCACGGACAAACCCTGGAAACGGCGACGAAGGAGTAGTATTTCCCTCACGGGAGGGCGATCCGAGGCAACCGGGAGGCGGGCGGACCCTTCAAGGGGGTCCCGGTGGTCGGCCGCCCCCAACTGGGGGCGGCGAAGGCGGGCGGCCCAGAAACGGGGCCGCCGGAGGGCTACCGCCCCCTGCGGGGGGCGGCGAACAGCAGCGGGCCCATCCGGGGCCCGCTGGGGTGTTTCCGCCCCCCCTAGGGGGCGGCGAAGGGTGGCGCCCCCAGGCGGGGGGCGCGGGGGGCTTTCCGCCCCCAGTGGGGGGCGGAATGATGGGACGGGCCCTCCTAGGGCCCGCCGATGGAGACCCGCCCCCGGTTGGGGGCGTGGGAGGATGGGCGGCCCACTTGGGGCCCGCGGGAGGTTTTCCCCCTCCTTTTGGGGGAGTTGAAGCAGGTTGGCTACGTGGAGGACCCCGGAGGGAGCATGTGGACGAGTGGGACGATGTAGGAGCACTCGCCAATGGGAGGGCCAGGGAAGGTGTAGGGCAGTGGAGGGCCGAGGATCATACTTACCAGAGGCGGCAGGCAGACAGGGGGGGACCACTACGAGGAGATACACCCCCAGATATGCGAAAGCTGAAGGCACCACTGTTTGATGGGAAGGACCCCGATGGCTGGATCTACCAGGTAGAGAGATACTTTGAGGTCATGGGCTTCGCGGAAGCAGAGAGGCTGAGGGCGGTGGCACTAAATTTCGAAGGGGAAGCCCTGGCGTGGTATCGGTGGACCCAGAAGCAGAGATCGATACGGACTTGGAGGGAGCTGACAGAGTGCCTGATGGAGAGGTTCCAGGAGACCCAGGGGGCGGGCTGTTTGAGCAGTTATATGCCTTGAAACAGGAGGGGACCGTGCGTGACTACATCTCAAGGTTCGAGACCCTCTCGAGCCGAGTAGAGGGGGGTGTCAGCGGAATCGATGGAGAGGAACTTTTTGAAGGGGTTGAAGCCATCCGTGAGAGCAGATGTAGGAGTGCATGACCCTCATGGGTTGGCAGCTATGATGCGATTAGCCAGGAGGGTGGAGGACAGACAGACTCAGGAGAGGAGGTCTAGAGGAGTGTGGGGCGGGGTTGCGGCACGTAACCCAGTTCCGCCAGCAGCACCTAGGGTTACGACCGGGACCCCGGCCGCGGAGACCAGACCGAGAGGGCAGACCCGTTGGATGACCGAGGCAGAGATGAGGGAGCGCAGGGCCAAGGAGCTGTGCTTCAAGTGCGATGAGCGGTTCACTCCGGGGCATCGGTGCACAGGACGAGCCATGCAGTTGGAGGTGGCGGCTGAGGAAGAAGAGGGAGATATTACTATTATACTTGATGGGGAGGAGGCTGTGGCGGAACAACACCAGCACTTAGACGTCGTGGAGGTTTCTCTTAGCTCCGTGGTGGGATTTACTCCTTATCACACCATGAAGCTGGTGGGCAGGTTGGCAGACCAGGAGGTGACGGTATTGATAGACAGTGGGGCGACCCACAACTTCATCTCCAGGAAGTTGGTGGAGCAGGTGGGGCTAGAAGTGAGTGAGACAGCCACTTTTGGGGTGATTTTGGGCACCGGCCAGAGGGAGGAGAGCAGGGGTGTCTGCAGGGATGTGATTCTGGCAGTACAGGGAGCTCAGGTGGTGGTAGACTGTTACCCCCTGGAGCTGGGAAAGGTTGACTTGGTATTGGGGATGCAGTGGCTACAGACCTTAGGCGACACCAAGTTCAACTGGAAGATGCTTAGGATGGAATATCAGGAGAACGGAAGGACTGTGATTTTGCTAGGGGACCCCAGTCTGTGTTGTCGCGCAGCGTCCTTGAAGTCCTTGGCTCGGGCAGTGTCGATAGGAGGAGAGGCATATTTTGTGTCCTACCAGGAGTTTGGGGCAGAGGCAGAGGAGCAGAGGGCACCACCGGAGGTGGAGTTGTTGGACAGCTATGGGCGCATTTTTCAGATGCCGCAGGGACTTCCACCACAGAGAGACCACGAGCACGCCATCGTGCTACGGGAGGGGGGTAGCGCCCATCAGTGTCTGACCATACAGATACCCGCATGTCCAGAAGGATGAGATCGAGCGTCTGATCAAGGAGATGCTACAGGCGGGGGTGATTAGGCCGAGTGTTAGCCCGTTCTCAAGCCCGGTGCTCTTGGTGAAGAAAAAAGACGGTAGCTGGAGGTTTTGTGTAGACTACCGTGCCCTCAACAAGGAGACGGTGGCAGACCGTTTTCCTATACCGGTGATAGATGAGTTGCTAGACGAATTACATGGGGCGTCGATCTTTTCGAAGATTGACCTGAAGTCGGGTTATCATCAGATCCGGATGAAGGCAGAAGACGTACAGAAGACTGCCTTCAGGACTCATGAGGGGCATTATGAGATCCTCGTCATGCCCTTTGGGTTGACGAATGCACCTGCTACATTTCAGTCGTTGATGAACAAGATATTCCAGCCTTACCTACGGCAGTTTGTCTTGGTGTTCTTCGACGACATCTTGGTGTACAACCGGACAGTGGAGGAGCACGTGCGGGACTTAGAGACATTGTTACAGGAGCTACAGGCCCACCAGCTGTATGCCAATAAGAAGAAGTGCACGTTCGCCCAGGCGAATGTGGAATACTTGGGGCATGTGGTCTCAGCAGCAGGGGTAACAGCTGATAGGAGCAAGATAGAGGCCATGCTAGATTGGCCGCGGCCAACTACACTGAGGGCGTTGCGGGGATTTTTGGGCTTGACGGGGGGTACTACCGCAAGTTCGTGCAGGGCTATAGTACCATTGCCTGGCCTCTGACTGAGCAGTTGAAGAAGGATGGGTTTCAGTGGACCGAGGAGGCGACTGCGGCGTTTGAGGCCCTGAAGGGGGCGATGACGACCGTGCCGGTACTGGCTCTTCCTGATTTTAGCAGACCCTTTGTGGTTGAGACGGATGCTTCGGGGTACGGACTGGGAGCAGTGCTGATGCAAGATCAGCGGCCCGTGGCTTACTTCAGCCAGGTCTTGTCATCACGGGCGAGACAGAAGTCCGTGTATGAGAGGGAGCTGATGGCGATTGCCTTGTCGATTCAGAAGTGGCGTCCGTACCTGCTGGGGCGGCCATTTATTGTGCGCACGGATCAGAGGTCCCTGAAATATTTACTAGAGCAGAGATTGGTGGCAGCAGACTATCAGAAGTGGTTATCTAAGCTTGTGGACTACAAGTTTGAGATACACTATCGGCCGGGGTTGAAAAACAAGGCGGCGGATGCGCTATCACGGCGGGAGGAGGTTACGTCCTTAGCAGCCTTGTCAGTACCACTGCTAGCGGATTGGGAGCCTTTATGGAGGGAGGTGGAGGCCGACGAGGAGTTGTCTAGAGTCCGCGAGGATTTGGTTCAGGGGTTGACTGAGCACCCAGGCTATTCAGTGGAGGGACGGCGGTTGTTGTATCGGGGAAGGTTGGTGATACCACGGGGTTCAGTGCACATTTCGCTGATTTTTCAGGAATTCCATAGGAGCGCAATCGGGGGGCATTCGGGCGTCCAGCAGACATACATGAGGATGGCTAGGGAGCTGTACTGGAGGGGAATGAAGAAGGACATCGCAGAGATGGTAGCTCGTTGTGACGTCTGCCAGCGTCACAAATACTTGGCCATGGCACCAGCAGGGCTGCTACAACCTTTAGCTCTTCCTGAGCGGGTCTGGGAGGGGATCAGTATGGATTTTGTGGAGGGGCTACCCAAGTCGGAAGGATACTCGGTGATTTTGGTGGTGGTAGACCGACTGAGCAAGTATGGACACTTCATTGGGCTGAAACATCCTTACTCTGCAGTGACAGTGGCTACGGCATTTATGCGGGAGGTGGTGCGTCTGCACGGGTTTCCCGAGTCCATAGTATCAGATCGGGACACTGTCTTCATGAGCCAGTTCTGGAGGGAGTTGTTCAGGGTGCAGGGGACCGTTCTGAGGAGGACCACAGCTTACCACCCCCAGACGGATGGACAGACAGAGGTCGTCAACAGGAGCGTTGAGACCTATCTTCGCTGTTTTGCATCGGATTGTCCTCGGAGTTGGTATCGATGGCTGGCGTGGGCGGAGTATTGGTACAATACTTCCTTCCATTCAGCCGCACAGACGACACCGTTTCGAGTGCTATATGGGAGGGATCCACCAGCGCTGGTCCATTATCGTTGTGGGACGACCCCGGTGTCCCAGTTGGATCAGTACCTCGAGGAGCGAGAGGGGATTTTGAAGGAGCTGAAGAAGCATTTGACGAGGGCTCAGAAGCTTATGAAAGCCAAGGCGGATGCACATCGTAGAGAGGTGGAGTTTGCAGTAGGGGATCAGGTCTATCTGAAGCTGAGACCGTATCGACAGAGGTCACTAGCCCGGCGCCGGAACGAGAAGCTGGCCGCGCTGTTTTACGGGCCTTTCCAGATAGAGGCGAGGATTGGACCCGTGGCCTATAGACTGACGTTGCCCCCAGGATCTGCCTTACACCCAGTTTTTCACGTCTCTCAGTTACGACGAGCGGTGGGAGCGCAGACACCAGTGGCCACTCTGCCATCTACGTTGACAGCCGACTCAGAGGTGATGATGGCGCCCCAGGATATTCTGCAGGTACGACACACTGAGAGGGGAGGTCGGGAGGTGCTGGTAAGATGGTTGGGGTTGCCTGACCACGAGGCTACTTGGGAGCGGGAGGATACCATCAGGGCTCAGTTCCCAGACTACAACCTTGAGGACAAGGTTCGTTTTTTGGGGGGAGTAATGATGCAGTCGTCTACAAGAGGAGGCAAGCGGGCACGAGGCGGAATTAGAGCGACCCACCTTATCTTACTTAGCTTGGTTCGTTTTTGCTTTGTAACATCTTAGTCATTGCTTAAGTCACGGTGTGTGCGCTTAGCAATGATTAGATGAGTCCTATAAATACCCCAAAAACCCTAGTTGTGTTATGAATAGGCCCATTGGGCCAATTGGGTATCCAACCCACTATTGAAAGCTATAAATACACGGGTAGGGGGCTCTTAACCCCTTACACCTATTTCTCCCTAAATTCCCTTCACAACACGTTATCAGCACGATCACGCTCGTTGGAGGAGACGGCGGCTCGCGGGAAAGGAGATCCACAAATCGCTCAGAAAAAGAAGATCGTAATCTTCTCAACGGGGAGCGAAAAGGGCATCCTTCACCAACCGTCGCCTAGATTCCTCGTCGAATCTAGTAGGTAAAAATCCAAACTTTTAGATCTAAACTTGCTTTTCTCATTAGATCTGCATGTTTTAGGATCAAAAAGTTCACAAACTCGGTTAAATTCAACATTTTTAATAAGATTTGCATGTTTAAAACAATAAAAACTCGTTTTTTGCGATCTAAATTGTTGAAAACCCCGATTTTTACCTCCCCGCCTTTGATCCAAATTTCCGTACGCCCATAGGGCGAAACGGCGGCGCGCCCTTCGCGCCGCCGGCGGAATCAATCGCCGCGGCCTAAGGCCGCGGCGGCCGCGGCCTGAAGCCGCGGCCAGCAGCCGCGGGCTCAGGCCGCGGACTGCAGCCGCGGCCTGCAGGCCGCGGCGGCCTGCAGGCCGCGGCGGCCGCGGCCCGCCGCCGCGGCCCGTCGCCGCGACGGCGGCCGCACCCTACGCGGCCAGCCGTCGCGGCGACACGCCGCGGGCCCCCCCTTAGGGTTTCCTGAAACCCTAACCCTAACGGGTTATTTTTCGGGGGAGGCCCAATATTAACCCTAATGGGTTGTTTTCATGGCCCAAAAGGCCAGAAAATTAGCCCATTCACACAAATTATTTTATTTATTTTTTGGCCCTAAAAAGCCCAAAATAGGTAAAAGAAAATTTGAAAGGGTTTAAAGCGGTAAAATAAAAACAATAAAATATGGATCAAAAAGGCAAAAGTTTTCAAAAAAAAAAAAAATTTTTTTGCACGTCGCACACAATTTTAAAATTATTTTAAATGCTTGTGTTTCGATTATCTGCGTGGTTGTATGTTGCAAAAATATTATCTGCGTGGATGTGCAAATTTTAGGCTATGTTTTTAGGGATCAGCCAGGTTTCCGACACCGTTTTAAATTCCCGCAATTTTTCTTTTCTTTTGAGAGAAACTTTGTATGTGAGGATGAAAATGTAAAAAGAAGACCGAAGGACACCAAAAAGAAGCTGAAGGCGTTTCGCTCAATGAAGATAGGGGCTTCTCTCTGAAGTTCCCGAGTTGTAATTTACTTTCATGCCTTTTATTTTGATGTAACCTCGGACTGGACTTTTTATTTATTTTTCGGTGTCGGCTGGCTGATCCCCATAGCCTAAGGTCATTATTTCTGTTTTTCATTGTTTTTGCATTAAACTGCGTGGTTGATTAATTAGCTTTAATACCATGTTTTAATGTCGCAATGAAAACCATTAAACAGCATGCGTGATTGTTAATTTTTTAGTAATTAATTATTCACATTACCTGAAAAAGCATGTATGTTAAAACCGCAGTAATTTAAATTCATGAAAATGACTACATTACATGCGTGGATGTCTGTCTTACTTTCAGACTTAATGATACATGCTATTTTGTTTCTGTACATGCTAGATCATAAAATGGCCAGACTCGCAAATGTAGACTTCTCAGTCCTGAAGGCTGATGGGTCAAACTACCTGAGTTGGCAGTTGGACCTGAAGTTCCATCTGCGCTCTCATGGTTTCAGTCTCACACAGACTGAAAAGGCAACAACTAGTACTGCCCCAGCTAACAAGGAGGCTTCAGTGGAAGCACCTCATACAGAGGAAGTTTCCGATATATTAAAGGCGAAAGCCATTATATATATCAGGAAACACTTAGACTCGACCTTAAAGGACGAGTACCTCACTGTAGAGGACCCTTACGAGCTGTGGGATTTGTAATAATAGCCGTCTATGTAGACGACTTAAACCTCATCGGATCTCCTGAAGAGATCGCAAAGATTTCTAGAAGCCTGACAGAAACTTTCGAGATGAAAGACCTCGGAAAATCAAAATTCTGTTTAGGCCTTCAGATAGAGCATCTTAAAAATGGGATCCTGTTACACCAGTCAACTTACACATCGAACTTACTGAAAAAGTTTCAGATGGATAAGTGCCACCCCCTCAGCACTCCGATGGTCGTCAGATCATTGGATGTTCACAAAGACCCCTTCCGGCCGCTGGAAGAGGGGGAGGAAGTACTAGGCCCCGAAGTGCCTTATTTAAGTGCTATCGGTGCACTCCTTTACCTGGCTAACTGCACTCGCCCTGACATAGCGTTTGCAGTAAACTTACTAGCCAGATATAGTGCTGCACCTACACAGCGGCACTGGGCCGGAGTTAAGCACCTTCTGCGCTACCTCCAAGGGTCCATAGACTTAGGTCTATTCTATAGGAAAGGGGCATCAACTGGTTTAGTTGGTTATGCTGACGCAGGTTACAGGTCCGATCCTCATACAGAGAAGTCTCAGACCGGATACATGTTCACATATGGCGGTACGGCCATATCCTGGAGATCTGTGAAGCAGACCATGACGACCGTCTCATCCACCCACTCAGAGCTACTTGCAATCTTCGAAGCAAGCAAGGAATGCTTCTGGCTACGCTCGGTGATCCAGCACATACTCACCTCCACCGGCCTTACTACCGGCGTTCTTGCACCCACTCCACTCCATGAAGACAATGCAGCATGTATAGCCCAGCTACAGGACGGCTACATCAAAGGTGACAAGACGGAGCATATCTCCCCCAAGTTCTTCTGGACGCACGACCTTCAGAAGCAAAAGCAGATTGAGGTACAGAAGATCCAATCATGTAATAACTTGGCGGATTTGCTTACCAAATCCCTGCCTACTAGTATCTTTGAGAAACTTGTATATGGGATTGGGATGATGAGAGTGAGTAAATGTAAACTGGGTCAGGATGAGAGAACTATGAACTCATAGATACATAGGAGACTGATGTATAGATTCATAGGAAATCTGCAAGCCTGAAGCTTGGTCAGATAAGGGGGAGTCAACTGCAGAGTTGTACTCTTTTCCCTTGGCTACAGGTTTTTTCCCACTGGGTTTTCCGTAGTCAAGGTTTTGACGAGGCAACCTCGTTGACTCTGGATCCTGAAGTATCCACCCCTTGACACATCCCTAAAACAGGGGAAGTTATGGGTTAACTGTTCTTTCTTTAACAAGACATTAACCCTAACTCGGATCCTGAAGAATCCACCTCTTATTTCAATGTTGATTGGATAAGGGGAAGTGTTATGAATAGGCCCATTGGGCCAATTGGGTATCCAACCCACTATTGAAAGCTATAAATACACGGGTAGGGGGCTCTTAACCCCTTACACCTATTTCTCCCTAAATTCCCTTCACAACAAGTTGTTCATTATCGAAGAATTGAGATTAGATTGCCGTGACGGCTAGGGTTAGTGGGGGATTAGACTTGATCCTTTAATTCAAGTTAGGGAGTGATCTCTCCAGAAAAAGATCAAATCTATCTTATTGTTCTTCGTATTTCAATAGAAATTCCTCTCTTTTCCATTTTTCCTCTTTTAAATTCAGCCCTAAATACGATTTGACCCCCAGATCGTATCAGACATGTAGGACACTTATCCCAACCAAAGATTGTCGCACGAACACACCCAGACGCGGCACGTGTCTATAATCGAGTTCATATATAGCTATAACCCCACTATTTATATGTATGCACCAAGTATACATGTATGCTATATATATATATATATATATATATATATATATATATATATATATGGGTAAAGTGTTCCTAGGGTGACTCCTTAGATTAAATCTAAGGAGTCGCCCTCATTTTCTCCCATCTCCCACAATTTTTTTTTGAAATTATTTTTCATAGGATTGTTGGTCACATCATGGATGATCAACATACCAAAAATCAAGTCATTCCAATACTTTAAAAGCCCACATCTATCCCTTGCAACTTCAACGGTCTGAAAACGTGTTGAAAAACACATAAAGTTGCAAGGGGTAAATGGGGGCTCTAAAAGTATTGGAATGACTTGATTTTTGGTATGTTGATCATCCATGAGGTGAACAACAATCCCAAGAAAAAAAATTTCAAAAAAAATTGTGGGAGATGGGAGAAAATGGGGGCGACTCCTTAGATTTAATCTAAGGAGTCACCCTAGGAACACTTTACCCTATATATATATATATATATATATATATTAGAAATAATAAACTTTGTGTACAGGCACCCCAAGAAACCCCTCAACACAATCAGGACATGGGACCCACACGAGTGTTTCACTGGGTGCAAAACGGTTCAAATGGAAAGAGAGTGTGTTAGTGTGTGTATTGTCTTGGGATTTTTAGGGGTTTTTGATTGGGGGTGTGTTTCGGGTGTACTGATTTTGGGTGTGTTTTTGGATGAAGGTTGTGTTTTAGGATGTTTTAGTTTTGTGTGTGTTTTGAGGGTGATGGAATGTTGCCACATGGGACAAAGCTTATCAATCACCCCTCAATTGTATAATAGATATATAGCCCCGTCCTTGTGCCTTGGGTTTAAATAATTGCCATGTCCGACACCACGTGTTTGGGTCGAAGTGTGACACTCGGATTCTTGTTTCCAAATCATAGATCCTTTTACGAGACGAGAGAAATATTTCTGTGCAAAGACAATCTTTTTCGCGAGTAACACGTTATAAATTCAAATTAAAAAATGTGAACTAACATCAGCATATCACTGCATAGGGAAATGTAGCTAGATGAGGTGACATCTCATTATTGAATCTTTGATGCCACTAACTTTACGAGGTTTTAAGTAATTGGAACTAGGCGATACCGATACAATAATTGCCATGTCCGACACCACGTGTTTGTGTCGAAGTATGACACTCGGGTTCTTGTTTCCAAATCACAGATCATCAAGAGAAATATCTCTGGCAAAGACAATCTTTTTTCGCGAGTAATAAGTTATAATTCAAATAAAAAATACGAACTAACATCAGCATATCACTACAGGGAAACGTAGCTAGATGAGGACATCTCATTATTGAACCTTTGATGCCATAATTTTTACGAGGTTTTAAGTAATTGGAACTAGAAGATACCGATACAATAGAGGTTATTGGGCTGAACGGTGGACGTCAGAAATCCTAATAGTAATTATCATCTACTAACTACAATCCTAAAAGGTTAAAACTAATTTAGTCTGCAATTGGCTCCATTGTGAAGAATACTGTCACTGAAAATCAAGATCCATATTATAATAGACACTTGGAATTTATTTTAGTCACTTTAAGAGATGAAACTCAAGGAATGACACCTTAATGATATGGTAAATTATATATCAGAACTTGTGTTCAACCTTGACATTGTAGAATATGCAATCCTTCAAGCCTTTCCATCACTGAAAAGGGCCACAATGGATTTCTATCATAAATTTTTATGACACAATTTTACTTCGTGTTTAGACTTTTGGATTTCTGTGAACCATTATGTTTCCTCAAGTCCATATTACTCATGAAAGCTACATACTCATAGATTTCTAGACATGTACAAATGCACATGAAGTAGACATTGAAATTTTGCACAAAATTCTATGACTCGTTAACTTTTTAGTCATATTACTGAAAATTGAGGTTTATTAAGTGTGGGTTTAATAAGATCTGCAATGATCCAATTATTTTACTTTCCTTTTTCCTAAGAATACAACTTAATAAATTAAAAAATTAAAACACTTAGTTGCAACTCTATCTTGTTGCACCAAATATTCCCTTCTTTTTTCAATTGGTAATGTTTGATGGTTTGAATCTTTTGATTGTTTTGTCCTTTGAAGATGTGGTGGGCTCTGAAACTCATAAAGCCCAGTGCATGACCTCTTGGGACATAAATATATGTGAGTGTTTAAACTTTAAAGTTTGATAGACTTTAAATGGAAATGGATGGATCATATTTTAAAGGGTAAATCCGGACTCTAAGTTGTTAGTGGATGGCTAGGATGTAGATGAGAAATGCCAGGGCAGGTTCGAGACTGTCAGACAAAAATTATGGTTAATAAAAATAGAGATTATTCTCATATACAATATCAAGCTTATAATAATTTATTTAGTTTGTTCCTCAATGAGATATTCGGACATACCTAATAACATTTAAATTAGAGACCATCAGTTACCAAAATAGTTAATGAAGATCTATTACGGTATTACCCTTTCATACTCACATCACAAAAATATGTATCATGTACAATAAATGTTGGGTAAATCTGGTGTTTTAAATGTCAGACTAATATTGGAGATCTTGGCCGATATAGCATCTAAAATGTCCCAGTGCCCCAAATTGAACTAATACAAGGCATGTAGTGTTTGAGGGCTTAATTTATGAAAACTACCATAAACAATCCATGATTTTAAAAATACTACATTAACTTTAAAAATTCACCAAAACCACCCTAAACTTAGTTTTTAAAGCCAAAGCTACCTTAAAATGTTGGAAAGTATTAGATAGTTTTACTAAATTTAACTCGGACTTTAAGGTAATTTCTATAAACAATTCTAAAGTTCAGAATAAGTTTGGTGAACAATGATAATGTTTAATGTAATTTTGATAGAAATTTGTAAAGGATAGTTTTGATTTAAAAAACAAAGAGTGATTTTGGTAAATTTCTAAAGTTAAAGGTAGTATTTTTAAATTCATGAATAGTTTAGGTTAATTTTTGTAAATTAAGCCATTATTTGGGGGGCACCACAGTGGCAATATATAGGATACCGTCCGATAACATCATCAGTCATATCGTCCCAAAAAAGCAACTGATTTTTTTTGTTTTGTTTTTTGTTTTTACTAATGGATGGATTTTGGACTTATTAAGACCTGATTTGAGAGCCATACCCAATAACTTGGGTTATTAAAAGAGAAGAGAATAATTAAGGTTACAACCCCGAGCCTTAATTCATCTCACATGCATCGTATCATCGACAATGGCAACATCAAATCGGTCAATGACGACAATGTCATAACAAGGCAATATCAAGTATTTTGTTATTCCCTCCTTATTTGCAATAATGATGAAAAACTGTAAGAAAGTCTCTCCAATACTAAGAGTAACAACTTGAATAGTAACAAGCTTGTTGAGATTTCAAGAACAAGCTCAAAGCCAAGGGTTTTTTCATACAAAAATCTAGTTTTTTTCCTTTATCTCTTTGTACTGTCATTACGCTCTCAAGCTCCGTTTCTCAAAGGAAAATTCACACAAGTTTGCTATTTTTTTTGTTTATTTCAATGGAAAAATAATGAAAATGTCACAAAAATTGGTACTTTTTTCGTTCACAATGACTTAATATTACTTCTTTGCAAATGCATGTGGACACTTCCGTTAAATCTAGTGAAAAAGTAACCATTTTGGTTTTGTTTGGAGCCGAAAATTGGACAATTTTTTTTCTTTGCAAGAGCTGTATTTCTTCTGAGCTGTGGTTTGTGGAGTTTGTTGCGCTTGTTTCTTAATGTTTTATCCTTGATGATTAAATATAATGGTACTTAATGTTGGGTAGATCTTAATGCTGTCTTTCTTTGTATTTATTACAGCCATGTTTCACAAGACAAACATGCTCGTCCCTATACTCCAAAATTGTTAGGGTCCCATATTCCCTACTCTCATACTAACACCCTCCTTTAATCCTTTATTTGGTGATCTCTAAGGGGTTGTAAACTGCCGTTTTTATTGTATCTATCATACAACGAGTTTTATGGGAAATCGATCTTAAGTTCCCGCTTCTACCATGAATCCTCTCATGTGTGGGTTTAAGATCATGGGATATATAATTCGATGCGTCTACACATCCAATGATGTGTACATGCATAGTTAATGATGTGTGATCTAATTTATTTAATGATGATTTTTGTTATTTGTTGTTTAATTAATAAGATTTGAGTATTATGTCGAGAATGTCCCCGTATGCTGGATGATGTGAAGGTGAAGGAATGCCTGATATATTCAAGCAGACAAAAAAAGACTAAAACGGCCAAAATTCAAAGTTGGATGAAATATGTTTGTGGTGGATAAGAGGAAGATGTGGAATTAAATGTAATCGGTGATTGGCGGCATCCTATGAGTATTTTTTTCTTCAATTAAGAGTAAAGGACCGATGGACAAGTTCGCTACTTGAGCTCCAGAAAAGCTGACTGCATGTCTAACAATGATTAAGCAGACAATTGAAGATTCAAAGTTTGGGAAGAAGGGACGATGGAAAGAGATACATTGCGAAGTGGTTTTATTTATGGAAATCAGAATTCCTATTAATACTGGAACACTCCCACTTTTCAAATAAATGCTTCAGGCAATCAAAAGTTTATAGCATTCTTGTCCTGACACCTTAGAACGAAGGGTGATGTTTCTGAAAGAGAGATGGTGCCAAAGAAAACCCTTAGGCCATTCAAAGAAAGCTGTCGTATTTATAAATGCACCATTGTAACCAATGCTTAGTTGGATCAAAAGCATTAAAGCATTATAAATATTTTGTGCACCGTCCAAAGGGGAGCATATTTTTAGACTCTGTATGTTTTAGCAATGTGATGCAGTGGTCATATATCTAGAGCTTTGTGGATAAAGCAATCAAGGATGCAAAGTCAGGAGAAGCGGACATCATCACAATAATGCTTCCAACAATATGGACGTAATGCACATGTTGGAATTAAAGAGACCGAGTATCTTTTGAACGTGTTGTGCAACTCACACTGTCAATTTGATGTTAGCCGCATCGCCAAGATCAGACCTAGGTTGTGAACATTTTCTGTGAACATTTTCATATACTGTCACACAATCACATATGACATCACTTAACCTAAAGCCTAAGGCTACAAGGTTTGCATGGTTTTTCTATAATTAAACTCAATATGAATAATCGAAGCACATGTCCATATTTACATAGTGAGTGCATCCTCTCGAGCAAGGATGCAGGAAAGAAGTTTAATTTTAATTAGTTACTTTTGATCTCCACAATTGGCCACTTGATAGCTTTTAGGTGCATAAATTGATTAGTAGCTGCCTTTGGGACTGCAAAGGTGTTGTGATCATATTCTTCTATTTGGTTAAAGTTGAGGGTTTTGAAAATATTGCAGTGTGATGTTGGGCTCGTATTGACTTGAAAAATTGGATATTTAGTAAATACAGGAGTGCCATATCGGACCGTAAAAATACATCACATGCTTCTCCAACTACAAACCATACGAAACTCGCATAAAGCATGTATAGTGTATATTATCTCAGCGACTACTGCATTCAGATTTGAAAAAGACTATTCAGAAGAATGAGAAGTAATGTTTCAATTTCCAAATAACAAATTTAACAACATTTCAATTATGAAAACACTACAATGCTCCAAAATTTCAATTTTAAAAACATCAATTAGCTATGTACGATACATATTCCATTTAAAAAAATTAAAAAAATCAGCAATATTTCAATTAACAAAATGCAATAATATTCCAAATTTGATAATATTCTATTTTCGGTTTACAATAGAAGAATTTCAACGAATTTCTGCATTTTGGTATTCAGCAAATTTAAGCACTAATTTTAACTTTTCAACAGATTTCAGTTAATTCCAGCAATATATTTTATGTTCAAAAAATTGCATCAAATTTCATAAAGAATTTCAGCAAACATATTCCATTTTCAGACATTCCAACAAATTTCAGCTATAATTTCAGTGATGGTTTCGCATGTGAAAAATTTCCAGTATATTTCAGCATGAATTCAATTTTTGGCATATTCCAGCATTAATTTTAGTAAAATTAAATAATTTAGCACTTCGAGAGGGAACTGATCTAAGGACTATGCGAGGCTTAGTTAGAAACTAAAAAAAGAAGAAAAAACAATCTAAACTCGCATTTAAGCTCAACTAAAAATAAGAAGGAAGAAAATTAACCATTTACTGCCTAGTCAACAACCTACAGGTGGTTGTCGCCTTTTTGCTGGGCCACAGCTCAAGTCATCACCTCCACACGAGGAAAACTGAGAGATCGAGATTTAAAGTGATCAAAGAGACATGAGACTAAGACAAACAGAGGGGAGACAGAGAGAAAGAGAGGAGAGAGAGTCTCAGTAAGCGAGGAACAAAAAGAAATAGAATAACCACAATTGGGCTCTAATTCCAACCGAATCTCTCTTTTACAAAGAGGGTGTTGGGTCGGGTTGCACTGGGTCAGGTTTTATAAACCAGCTTTTAAAAAATGAAAATCGGAAGCTCTGTGCGGCCGATATGTTGGCCCCAACCTGATATATTGGTGCTAATTTTCCTAAAACACCACAGGCTTGGAAAGCCTAATGCAAGTGGCATTTGGGGGAAAACCAAATATATAAATGCTACTTAGAGCACCAATGGAGACTTATGAGGAAGACACGAAAGAAATCAGATTGGCCAGTAAACATGAAGAACAAAAGTATCTTCCAATATGGAAGTTAATTAATAAAAAGATGGGACAAGAAGCCTGCATTATCCTTGCATAAGACTGGATACTAATTGAACTTGTTCTTTATTACTTCAGGGAAACCATTACTTCAGGGAAACCATTGAAAAAACCAACCATTTCATTGATGTATTCTTCGAATGCATGCACAGGCTACATGAAAGCCCTGAAATCATTGACAAGGTATGCACACAATCTTTGTTTTAGAACCAATATGTTCTTTTGGGTGGGAGTTTTCAAAGAATGAGGCAAAATTGCCCACTTTTAACTCACATAATTTTTAATTTCAAAAAAATGTAAAAGATAATCATTTTTCTACTTTTCATATAAAGAATATCCTAAGTAATAATTTTGACAATTTTCTAGCTACATGGAGTTTTATGGGACTAATGCTTGAGAATTAAAGCAAATGGTAATTTGACAACAAGCTCTTCCGGATGCAAAATAAATTGGAGCATTTTTGAGATAGTAATACAAATTTTAAAAAACATTAAAATCTAAGAAAACATCACTTCTTTCAATGATTAAATGTTGAATGGCCTCCCTTTTAGATTCACACGAAGACAAATATACTAATACTAAATCATAAGTTACGGGACTTGGTCTTTGGTCAAAAAAATCCTTTGGCCACTTTCAATGATGAAGAAAGGGTCACATGGTGCATAGTGCAGTGTTACCGAAAACCCTGAAGTGCCACTTTCAGTGATCCGGATCACACTTTCTGATTGTGATGCATAGTAAATTGAAATAGTAAAACCAATGTTTTAGATTGTTAATCACAAAGGTTATTGTCACCAACATGAAGTGTGCCTTTGCTAAATTATATAAAACAAAGTACCAAGCAACAATACACGCTCGTAAATATATGCATGAATACCCAATGTTTAACAATCTTGTAAAAACTTATTTTCCCTTACTAATAAATGTAACTTTGTTCTTACAAAGCATCCAACGAGAATTCCATTAGTGTTCTGATACGGCCATCACGTATAGGAGGAGACATGCGGCGGCAACTTCAGGGGTGAATCCGTAAATTCTGACTTTGGGTGCACTTTTATGGGGGGCTTTTATGCAAAACTGCAAATTATTGTGATATTAAGCTAGGGCCGGCTCTAATGGTCTTTTTCATGATTTGATTGAATTTGTAACACATTGGCCAAGGTGCCTTCTTGGAGATTTAAACTTTCATCTCGAATAGAAATTTAGGAGATTGCCTCATCTCGAATCGGGATATTATCTTGTCTATTTCCAGATCTGAAAATTATAAATATCTCTCTTTTATTCATTTTCACCGCAAAAATCCCTATTTACCCCCAAAAATAAGCCCGAGGTATCAAATTGGTATCAGAGCTCGTCGATCCATGGCGACTACGAGAGCTTGGATAAAATCGACGCGTTGGAGGAAAAGTTTGACTGCGCAATTCAAGAACTCACGAAGAAGGTGAAAGAACAAAAGACTGAGATGGATCAGAAGCTCACACTATTTCTGTAATCCCTCGAGGCGATCCACAAGAAATTAGACTCCAATCGAGTGGCAACCCTAGATCCGAAACAAAATGCAGATCTTTGGCGATTGTGAATGAGAAAGTTGGCCCTTTTCGCGAAGGACTTCTCTCGGACACAGATCAGGTGACAGACAATAAGGATCTCAAGTTCAACGAAGACGATGAGGTACAACATGTGATCTACGACATCCAAGGACGTGAGGGAGATGTTGGAAAACATCGGCGACATCGCATAGGGGTTCGGCTGGCCGCGACGGCTCGCTAGGCCATCCGCGGCCCCCTAGCGAGTCGCCATGAGCCGCATGAGGCTGTGGCGGCCCAACAGGGCCATGTCGATCCCTGGGAAGTTCGCCAGGGCCCGCAAGGCACCCTTAGCGGCTCCCCAGGGCCATCCTGGCCCCAGTGAACCACCAGGGCCACCCTGGGCCCCTGGCAGCCGGCCTGGGCCCCTGGCCCTTGTAGCCGGGCCCAGATTGTACCCCCAACGGCCCCTCGAAGAGGTTTCGGGCAGCGTGGAGGCTTCATCGAGGAGTTTGAGGGCCACCGGAATGAGTTCGGCACTGATTTCTATAAACGAGAGCCCCCAGGACGTGAGACGGAGTTTGAGAATAATGACAGGTACCACGAGGATGACCGAGGGAAATTCGGGGATGGAGGATTGGCTGAATGGGAAGGAGGTGTGCGAAATGGAAGATGAGGCCTTGTTGGAGGTCATGGTTTTGATGTACCTCACCCACCCCCATATCAACGACATGATTACCAGCAGCAGGGAGAGGCTCAAGGAGGGTTATCTACGAAAAATCGGGTCAGAAAGCTGAAGATGCCCTTCGAGGGAGAGGACCCAGATTCGTGCTTCTCCAGAGTTGAGAGATACTTCGATAAATCGATGGTTCAGAAGGAGGATTGGCTTAGGACAGCAGTGATCTATCTAGAAGGGGAGGCGTTGTCACGGTAACAGTGGGCACAACAGAACCGACCTTTCAGCACTTGGGAGGAGTTCATGATGCTACTGCTGGAGCGGTTCGACTAGGTACAGTCGGAAAATGCATTCGAGAGGTTGTATGCTCTAAGGCAAGAGGGGGCAGTGAGGAATTATATCAAGAAATTCGAGATGTTTGGGGTGTCGGGAGTCACTGGAGGGAAGCTGGTTGAAACTCACCATCAGATTAGAGCTAAGAATCTAAAGACCGACAAATCTAGGAGAGTACATGAGTCTGGCAAGGATGGTGGACAGACTGGACCAAAACAGTAAGTCTCGCGGGGCTTGGGGAGGTTCCTCTTTTTGGGGACAAGCACCTGTAGGGGCGAAGACGACCACAGGAGGAGCAACATCCACCGGTGGGACAAGGGTCAGCAAGGAGAAAGAGGCTGAGGCACAATCAGGGGGGCATGTACGGGGGATGACAGAGGCTGCGATACGAGAGAAACGAGCCAAGAAGTTGTGCTTCAAGTGCGACGAAAAGTTCTCTCCAGGACACAAGTGTGACGACCGCAAATTATCGATATTAATATTGAATGATGGGTAGGATGGAGAGGATGTGGTAGAGCTAGAGACTGGAGAGGAGGATCTGGAGCACTTTAGACATGACAGATGTTTCCCTTAACTCGGTGGTGGGGTTCACTCCAAATCACACCATGAAGTTGGGGACATATTGCAGAGTTTGAGATGATGGTGTTGGTTGATAGTGGAGCTACCCACAATTTCATTTCCCGCTAGTTAGTGGAGAAGCCGAGGTTGAAGCTCAGTGACATGGACCGATTTAGAGTGGTGTTGGGGACAGGTGGCGCAAAGCAGCGGTGTGTGTAGAGGTCTGCTCCTTACGATCCAGTGGATCCAAATCATTGCCGACTTCTTTTCTCTGGAGCTGGGGAGCACAAATAACATCCTGAGAATAAAGTGGTTGCAGACACTCGGAGACACGAAGACCAACTAGAAGCTTCTCATGCTGGAGTATTTGGGGGAGACGGACGGTAGTTTTGCAGGGAGGCCACAATCTATGTCGTTCCCAAGTTTCGTATATTACCATGACTAGAGCTCTTCAGTCGACATGAGGAGGATTCTTGGTCGAATTTCAGGGTTTGTCAATGGAGGAGAAAGATGAGCAAAGGGAGCAGGAGTTAGCACCGGAGTTGGAGCCGCTACTTTGAGAGTATGAGGGACTAAGAGAGTATGAGGGTTTTTCAGACCCCGCATAGTCTTTCACCACCACGTGACCATGAGCACGCAATCATCTTGAGAGGGGTGTCCCCAATCAGTGTACGGCCATACTAGTACCCCCAGATACAGAAGAACGAGATTGAGGGGATGGTGGGGGAGATGTTGCATGTAGGGGTGATCTAACCGAGCTTGAGCTCATTTTCTAGCTCGGTGATGTTCGTAAAGAAGAAAGCTGGCAGCTGACGCTTCTGTGTAGACTACCAGCCGTTGAATAAGGAGACAGTTCCAGATAAATTTCATATTCCAGCGTTCGATGAGCTGCTTGACGAGCTGCATGAGGCAACGATGTTCACAAAGATAGATCTGAAGTCAGATTACCATCATATTCGGATGAAGGCGACTGATGTTCCCAAGACGACGTTCAGAACGCATTAGGGACCCTACGAGTTCCTTGGCATGCCCTTCGGCTTGACAAATGCCCCAGCGACCTTCCAGGTCTTGATGAACAAGGTTGTTCGCCCCCTACTTGCGGAGGTTTGTCTGGTGTTTTTTGACGATATATTGATCTATAGCCACACTTTGGAGGAGTATGTATGGCACTTGCAGGTAATGTTGCATGAGTTGCAGTAGCAGCAGTTGTACGCCAACAGGAAGAAGTGTCACTTTTGGCAATTTTAGGTGGATTACTTAGGCCACGTAGTATCAACAGAGAGGGCGACGGCAGATAGGTCGAAGATTGCTACCATGTTGGACTAGCCCCGCCCCATAACACTGCGAGCTTGAGGGGATTCATAAGCCTGAGGGTGTATTATTGGAAGTATGTCCAGGAGTACAGTACGATTGATTGGCCGTTGACAGAGCAGTTGAAAAAGGACATCTTCCATTGGGGAAAGGAGGCGACCAGGGCGTTTCAGGCCCTCAAACAGGTGATGACGACCGTGCACTTGCCAGATTTCAGTAGGCCATTTGTGGTGGAGACATATGCATCAGGTTATGGGCTGGGAGCAATACTTATGCAGAATCAACGACCAGTGGCATACTTTAGTTAGGTTCTATCAGCCCGAGTACGGCTGAAGCCAGTGTATGAGAAAGAGTTGATGACGATAATACTTTCTATACAGAAGTGGCGGCCTTATTTGCTTGGGAGGAGATTTATAATGCGGATCGATCAGCAAAGTCTGAAGTATCTCTTGGAGTAACGTATGGTTACAGAGGATCATCAGAAGTGGCTCTCCAAGTTGGTTCACTACAGATTTGAGATTCAGTATCGGCCCGGCTTGGAGAACAATGCAGCGGATACGTTGTCTCGCATGGAGGAGATGGCTAAGATGGTAGTGATTTCAATGCCAGTCTTGATGAACTATGAGCCTTTGGTGTGAGAGATAAAGGTTGTTGAGGGACTGGCATTGATACGGGAAGTGCTACAGCAGGGATCTACCGAGTACCCTGGGTAAACACTGAGTGATCAGAGGCTGATATATCAGGGACAGTTGGTGATACGGCAGGGTCATCCCACATACCGACGATTTTCCAGGGGTTCCATGGCAGCTCGGTTGGTGGTCATTCGAGGGCGCAGCAGACCTACGAGAGGATGGCCAAGGAGCTGTATTGGCCAGGGATGAAGAAGGACATCGGACAGTTACTAGCAGAGTGTGACATTTGCCAGCGTCACAAGTATTTAGCAATGACTTCCGAAGGTTTACTTCAGCCACTAGCGTTGCGTGAGAGGGTTTGGGAGGATATTAGCATGAATTTCATTGAGGGGCTATTGCAGTCAGAGAGTTATTCTGTCATATTTGTTGTGGTGAACCGCCTCAACAAATACGTCCATTTCATTCCATTACATCCATATAAGGCATTGACTGTGGCCACAGCTTTTGTGAAGGAGGTAGTACGCTTGCACGGATTTCCCGCTTCCATTGTGTCAGATCGCGACAAGGTGTTCATGAGCAGCTTCTGGAGGGAGCTATTCAAGGTGCAGGGGACCAGACTGGAGAGAAGCACGGCCTATTACCCACAGACAAATGGCCTGACAGAGGTGGTAAATATGAGCATAAAGACTCACTTGCGCTGCTTTGCTTCCGGGTCACCGAAGCAGTTGGCTAGGTGATTGGTATGGTCTAAGTATTGATACAACACTTCCAATCATTCGGCCGCACATTGCAGCCCGTTTCGCATCCTCTATGGGCGGGACCCCTCACATCTGATCCACTAAAGTCGAGGTACTCGCCCAGTGTCACAGGTTAAAGAGTATCTGGAGGAAAGGGATAAGACGCTGAAAGAGTTGAAGCGACACTTACTACGGGCACATCAAATTATGAAGACTAAGGCCGATGCGCATATAAGGGATGTGCAGTACGAGGTTGGAGACAAGACGTAACTGAAGTTAAGGCCTTACAGACATAAGACGGTGGCGCATCGGAGCAATGAGAAGCTGACTGACCGCTTTTATGGGCCTTTGATATTGTTTCAAAGATTGGAAATGTTGTGTATCGCCTACATTTACCGTCTACATCCACCATCCACCCTGTGTTCCACGTGTCCCAGCTACGACGTGTGATTGGAGACCACACTCTATCATCTACCCTTCCACCCACCTGGACCGATGACATGGAGGTATTGCTTGAGCCAAGGAGACCGGTGGAGTTCGTCAGAGTGCAGCAGGAGTCCAGGAGGCACTCATTAGATGGCAGGGTCTACCTAATTATGATGCTAGGTGGAATCCTCGTGAGGTGATCAGACAACAATTTCCAGACTTTCACCTTGAGAACAAGGTGGCTCTTTTGGGGGTGAGTAATGATACGGTCATCACGTATAGGAGGAGACGCGTGGTGGCAACTTCAGGGGCGAATCCGTAAATTCTGACTTAGGGGGTGACTTTTATGCAAATCTGAAATTGGGGGGCTTTTATGCAAAACTGCAAATTATTGTGTTATTAAGCTAGGGCCGGCCATAATGGTCTTTTTCATGATTTGATTGAATTTGTAACCTATTGGCCAAGGTGCCTTCTTGGAGATTTAAACTTTCATCTCGAATAGAAAGTAAGGAGATTGCATCATCTCGAATCGGGCTATAATCTTGTTTATTTCCATATATGAAAATTATAAAAATCTCTTTTATTCGCTTTCACCACAAAAATCCCTATCCCCCCAAATAAGCCCTAGGTTGTATCATGTTCCATGTTTTGAACTAGTAGCATTTTTACTTCCCAATTTTTATTTCACGTTCCTAAGCGATTTCGCATTCATTGCATGCATGGGTTGGTGCATCCAAAACGGAAACGAAGTATTACATTCAAACATTAATAATGTAGTCTTTCCTTACTAACAATTGACTTTGAAGGCAAGCAGTCAAAGCTATAGATGATCTTTCAAGAATAACGAGTTCAAGAACAAAGACCTATGAACAAGAAAAGGAGCACTATCATCATCAAATGGGAAGGATGCTCCACTGGATGAAGATTTTGAGTCATTACTGTAATCATCGCCCGAAAACAAGGACACATTGCCTCGATAAAATTTTAGAGTCCGATCATGGAGAGGATGATTGATATTTTAGAGGGAAATTCTTTTTGATTACTTAATACATGCTACTCAACTTTGTTTATTGCTTTTGGTCATGTGTAGGTTATGGATGGGAAAATAATTAGCTTGTAATCTTAAACATTTGAACATTGGTAGCTCAATGCTTAATCGTTCACTTATTAACTTATTTAACTTGCTACTTTGCGACTTGATGTTCCTATATGTGAATTTTTTGTGTTGTTTCTTTTGGATTATAAATTTACAAGACATTTGAATTTTTTGTGTGGTTCCATTCAGATTATCTATTATAGATTAGAAGGGGGTCGCCCTCAGGCAATCCCCCATCGAAGGGGGTTGGCTCACGTGACCGTGTCACATCACCCCTCACCCCAAACCCCCCCCCCCCCCCCCCCCCCCCACAAAAAAAAAAAAAACCCAAAAACAAAAACCCAGACACCCACAATCAAACAGCCCCAAAACCCCTAAAAGATAATACCCACATTCACACCCACTCTTCCCAATTGGACACAGTTTTGCACCAGGGAAACACCATGTGGAACCAGCATCCCCTGGTTGTTTGGGGGTTTTTTTGGGTTCCCATGCACTGTGTTCACGGGTTACTTCTAATAAATTTATAAAGCATGCCTACTGACACTACCATACAAATACAATTGGTTTGTAATCATAAACATTTGAACCTTGGCTGATTAATGCTTAACAGTACACTTATTTTACTTGATACTTTGAGATTAACTATTGCTATTTGTGAACTTTCAGTATTGTTCTTTGAATTAATAAATTTACAAAAATTTGTACTTTAATGCAACTTATCAAGTTGAGTATACCTTTATCATGCTTTATGTGAGTTATATGCTTTATATATATTTAGATATGTATTTAACATGTATTTTTATTACCCGATATGACACTTGCATATTTACAAAATTTCTCTAATCTCCATGATATATATTCTACTTTCAAAACATATACTAGTCCGATATCAAGTATTTTTTTGACGTAATCTTGGGTACCTTACTTGTCCATGATGCCAAATAGGGGAAGGGTGGGAGGGGTTGGAGGGGAAGGGTATGTAACCTTTAAGACTTGGCATGACTAATACAATGTCTAAAAATGTTGCCCTTAAGTTAACAAAGGCTAAAGACCTCGTTTTAGGTGCTCACAGCACTAAGGAGCTATCTGGTTAGATGAAAATGAAGCTGATACATCTTTTTAGCTACATTTCTATATTATATGTTTGTTGGTAATAGATACGGTAAACCGAACTACAAAATGTATTTTATATAAAAAAGCGCGACAAAGCAACGCTACATCTATTTGCATCAAGAAAAAGGTTACAATCTCATCAAATAAGTTACTTTATTTCTAAATAAATCTCAAAATCATTATTCTCGCTATGTATGCTTTGACATATCAACATAATCATCGTTTTTTATTGTTAAGAAATAAATAACTACTATTTTTAATTACAAGTAATGTATTGCAACAACTGTTCCACGAGGCATACCAACGTACGGATTTGCAACCTATTTTTTTCGCACCAAAGGCTACATGCAGAATTTGCTGCCTGCAAATTGCTACATTTTCATTGCGGAAAACCAACCAACCCCTAAGTTGCACAAACATGCACCTTCATAGCAAGTTAGATTCATATACAATAAGGAATGGAACTTCTTCCCCACGATTTAAAATATTCCACACAGTAACCAATAAATTATTACGCATTCTTTTACTGGTTTCAGTACCAACAAGATTACTGACAACCATTTGAGGACGTTAATAACTTCAAAATCCATTTCATTGTAGAGTATTGCCAGAATCTTTTTTGGAGAACGGTAATAAATTCAAAAATCCATTTCGTTGTCCAATTGCTACGTCTTTTTTGATTGGCACCACAATAGCTCTTTGGTTAGGCATTGAAGCAACATTACCTGTTGATAAATCTCAACTTTAGGTCTTGTTTAAATTGATTCAACTGTGAAATACTTGTGAAATACCACTGTGTAAAATAGTTACGTAGGGGACATTATCTTCTAAAGTGTATCTGCGACTAGGTGCGTGACACCATCCTCCCCCGGTCGGACCACAAACTCCCGCGTAGTGTAGTAGGAATCTATCTCCAAGTGACCTTCCCGGCTGTAGACCATCGGGTATCTGTATGGCTACGCTGACCGGAGCCACCGTAGCACGATTGCATGCTGCGGTGGCATCCCCTTCCAGTACCGGCTCCATCAACACGGTGAATCTCTGTGAGTCGCCCCAATATACCGCCGCCACGTCCATTCATACTCCTCCTTTTCCACAATCTGCAGCAACGTCTGATGCGCCCCTCCTATCCTCCAAGTCATTGAGAAGCTCACGATCAACATCAGCTGCATCACCTGTTGCACCATCACGCCCCAGCCCTCGTATAGCTCATCAGGGATGTAGTTCCCGGTCCCTGGGGGTTGAACGTGGTTTCGCCGGGCCTGTTGGAGATATCCATGTAGTGGAAGAACAACGAGGCCTCCTCCCGCGCACGCTCCCCGCTTGCCGCTACGCGTCCGCATCAGTATCCTCCCTTGAAACATGAATTTCGTTATGATCTCTTCCACAAAAATAAAATATGGATCGCGTACTAAAGAAAAAAAATGAAGTTTGGTCCTTATAAAAAGAATATGAAATAATTCAAATAAATTTAAAAAGAAAATTTGTTCATCGGTAAATTGATTGTGAGATGCTTCTGTAGAGTGTCAGAGAAGCTTGCATGAATCATTTTCCAAGTCCATAATGCACACATTTGCCATAAAACCACACTAAAGCACCGTCACGGTCAAAAATGTGTTCCAAGCTTTGTCTTGCTCACTTATTTTTTTTGTTGAATTTTTTTAATACATCTGAAAGCTTTTTGTAGAAATTTAAGGCTTCAATAAGAGCTAACCATAATGTCCATAGACCTTACAATATCCATGTGGATTCTCTGCTAAGTGCATCACCACATGCATGATTTTTTTGTGAATGTCAAACAAGCAGCTCTCAAGCTTGGCTGCATCCAGACTTGTACCAAATCATCAGAGGAAGAAACCCCCCCCCCCCCCCCCCCCCCCCCCGGGGGGGGGGGAAGCCAACTGGATGAGTAGGCATGATGGGATTTTATTTAAAGACTGTTCGCCGCTCAAAATATAACACAGTAATTTTTAAAAAAAGTAAAACAGAAAATTGTCAAGTTAGTTATAAATTTATAATGAGTTATTTAATGAGATATATTGTATCCATCAAAAAATAATATAGAGATATACCCGCTCTCTTAAAACAAAGAGGTTAACGTAGTTCCGCTTCTAGCAAATTGCATACTCCTTAATTTTTATTTAAAATCAAAAAATAAAATTGCCAAGCTATATACACCAAGTTATTTAATGAATCATATAATACTGACGAAGAAAGACCATTATAGAGATATACCAGCTCTCTTTAAACAAGGAAGTTGATGTAGTTCAACTTCAGTATATTGTCGCATTTACCAGTAAAAAAAATAAACCCAACTCAAAGGAGATACAAAAATTGGTCTCAAGGAATAAGAAGAGATCATTTTAATTTAAAAAAATTGCAACCCATGTGTTGCAGAAAATACTAACCTTTACGACTGAGTGAGAAGTAAGTGCCACCAAATCATATATCAGATATCTTCTTTTAAGTCCAGACTCAGGTACTTTATCTATTATCATTTCTCCATCGAGCAATGTCATATGATGGAAACCCTTGTGATAATGAAATCGTCAAAATGTTCAGATTCAACACTGATTTAAGTACACGTAGATTAAACGGAAAAATTTCAACAAATTAGGATCAGTGCATACCAACCTCGTTCATATTCTTCATAGGAAAGCGCATCTGAATTCTCCGAAAACAAAAATTTCGATCAATTAAGTAGCAGCCATGGATGGTAATAAGCATCATGTACCGGGTTCCATCAGCTTTCCAAGTAGCATAATAATACCGCTGCCTAAGTAACTGCAAATTATCCCTGCAAAACAAAATATATTGGTAAAGAGATAAAACTCCAAATAACAAATAAACAGACAACAATAACTCAAGTCAAGCAGATACTTTATATGGTAAGAAATAAAAAAGGCTAAGTAAACTGAAAATAAGGTTAATATGCACACTGAAACTTGCTTGGTTTTACGCCAGAATGCCAGATCCAGCATAAATTCTCAACTATTTGGTCTTGCATGTGAGGCATAATTCACAATTATCTGGTCTCACATTTGAGGCATAAATATTGCTGAAGGCATTTTAATAAATTGTTGCAATCAACTTTGGAGTTCAACAAGTGATGAGGTTAAGATAAAAGATCAATTTCTTATATAAAAGTGCCTGAACATGGTTTAATGCACATGCCATGAAGTAGGTCGATGATTTTGTCAGGTTGGGCGCTAGCAAAAGCCAACACTCCTCCGGAAATTTGGGGTGTGGGATCTGGGATTTCTGCCAAAAGCAACACTAGATCAGGTCGAACGATTCTATTGAGAGCTCAAACCAACATTGGATCTTATAAGCTTTCTCCTCCTGGCAAGTTCCACATAATTCAAGCAAGTGAGAAATTCACTAACTTTTCCTCTCATGATTATATGATGATAATTCTCAAATTCCAATTAGCATAATGTGAAATTTTGCCTGGAGAGAAGTGTCAGTGAAGCACTTTCAAACTCCAACTACATAAACCAATTTAGCTCTAACATATCAACCAAAATGGGTAATAAAAAGCATTGATTACACTATCAAACATCGACAGAGCAGTTTCAACTAATCAGTCATCTTAAACCTTTCAAAATTTACCATGGACACTCATTGCATGTCCCATTTATATAAACGTGTCCATCCATGTATACCACAAAAATGGATGTGTTTCTAATTTAACAGAGTGTCTTATGGAGCTTAGACCTGTTAAGAGAAACCGGGTGTGATCCTGGAAACTGCACATTACCTCTCCCCTGTTAACATGAAAAACAGCATAATGTAAGTGATGGTCATGAATGGCCGAAAGAAAGAAACTTCTAGAATGCATCTAAAATTACAATATTTTGGTAATGAAATACAGCTTAATGATGTCCCAGATAAACAGTTAGAACACACAATAATTGTATATACTACAGAAAGCTGATGGATGATCTGGAATTTTGGCCCATCAAATGCATTTTTCATAATTTCCTGTTTTCGGGTCTTTTTTGTAATTTTGTATTTTCAGTTTATTATTTATAGAAGGCTAGGGGGATTAGAGATTCCTAATGCTTGATTTGGTGAGAGTAACTTCGTAGATGTTGAGATTTTGCTCTTTTCATTGAAGAGCGTGCCCCCCAATCAAATGGACGACTTGGGAGATAGAGTTCAATAACTCATCGTTATTCTTTTGTATCTCCTTATTTTCATTTTTCCATCAATAAAAATCCCTCATTTTTACCAATTCTTCTCATCAAAATCCTAAAAATCTGATGTGATCCGAGTCTACACAAGACGGAAGCGACGCACGGGTCCCACAACACCCGTTGGATGACTTATCTTCTGGCTCATTAGTTTAGCTGTGTGTTTAGCAATTGGATGGACTTATTAGTCTTTTATTATCTTTTGTGTTAAGAGGTGTTAAAAATCCTACGAGCCGGCCCCAATTTGTTTATCGAAGAACGATCATTTGTTTAAAAATATTGTTACCATTAAACACAAGTTAGGGAGAGATCCACCCCAAAAAAGGATCGTTCTATCTTCTATTTCCAATATAAAATTCCACTTTATAATTCTTTTCTTCTCTTAAAATCTGATTTGTTATCTTTTAGAGGCAAATCGTATCATTTTGGTATCAAAACATTCGATTTCAAGAGAACACACGAGCGGCTGCAACAAAAACTCTGGAGGAGCGGCTCGATGCAGAGATCTTAGGGTTGAGAACTGAGATGACTGATATGAAGGACGAGATGAAGGCGACATGAACACGAACTTGGAGGCGAGCATGAAGCGGATCTCGGAGCAACACTCGCGGGAGATGAAAGACGGATTTGCCAAGCGTGCAAAGATATTTCAGTAACAATTTTTTCAACGAGATACAGATCCGAAAACATCTGGAACTTCAGATCTGATCTCGTAGACAACCATGGGCAACAGCGACGGCGGAAAACCCTAGGGTTTGCAGACGGGATCCCCCAGGGGCGGCACCAGCGACGGCGCAGGCGGGCGGCCCCATCAGGGGGCCGCAGGAGGACTGTCGCCCCCGACAGGGGGCGACGAGGGCAGGTGGCCACATCTGGGGGCCGCCGGAGGGAATCCACCCCCAGCGGGGGGCAGCGAAGGCCAACGACCCCCCGGGTCACCGGAGCAGATCCGCCCCCTCTGGGGCGGCGAAAGCTGGCAGGCCCACCAGGGGCCCGCTGGAGGAGAACCGCCCCCTCTAGGGGGCGGCGAGGGCTGGCGGGCCCACCAGGGGCCCGCAGGAGGAGAACCGCCCCCTCCGGGGGCAGCAAGGGCTGGCAGGCCCACCTGGGGCCCGCAGGAGGGGGCCCACCCCCTGGGGCGGCGAGGACAGGCGGGCCCACCAGGGGGCGCAGGAGGCTTTATTCCTCCCTGGGGGCGTCGATGGTTGGCGGCCCTATCGGGGGCCCAAAGGACGAGATGCCCCTCGATTTTGGGGGCAGAGGAGGGTGGCTACAAGAGGAATCCCGACAAGAGCAGGTTGACGAGTGTGATGATGTAGGCGAACTCGCCAACGAGAGGGCCAGGGGAGATGAAGCGTAGTGGAGAGCCGATGAGCATCCTTACCAGAGACGCCAGGCGGCGAACAGGGAGGGGCCACCACGAGGTGACGCCAACCCAGAGACTAGGATGAGGAAGTTGAAGGCACCCCTTTTTTATTGAAAGGACTTCGATGGGTGGATTTACCAGATAGAGAGGTACTTTCATGTCACGGGCTTCATCGAGGTGGAGAGACTGAGGGTGGTAGCACTGAGCTTCAAGGGTGAGACTCTTTCTTGGTACAGATGGACCCAGAAGTAGAGGCCTATACGGACTTGGAGGAAGCTGACCGAGTGTCTCATGGATAGATTCCAGGATATCCATGGGTGAGGGCTGTTTAAGCAGTTATATGCCTTGAGGTAGGATCGGTCCGTACGGGACTATATTGCGAAGTTTGACACACTCTCAAACAGAGTGGAGGGTGTATCTGAGAAATCGATGGAGGTGAACTTTTCGAAAGGTCTGAAACCGGCAATGAAAGCTGAGCTGAGAGTACAAGACCCTCGGGGTTGACTGCCATGACGCGAGTGGCCAAAAGAGTGGAGGACAGGTTGACTGATGAGAGGAGGTCTAGGGGAGCTTGGGGCGGAGTTGATGCATGTAGTCAAGCCCCGACTGCAGCACACATGATCACGGCGGGGTGGCCCAGCGACTAAGGCCAGGCAACGAGGGCAGACTCGCCGTATGACAGAGGCATAGATGACAGAGCGAAGGGCGAAAGGCCCTTGCTTCAAGTGTGACGTGAGGTTTACACCGGGACACCGGTGTGCTGGGAGGTCTATGCAGCTGGAGGTGGCACCAGAGGAGGAAGAGGAGGTTGTGTTGCTCGACGGAGGCGAGGACGAAACAGAGCAGCTGTCACACTTAGACACTGTGGAGATTTCTCTCAACTCCGTTGTGAGCTTCACTCCATATCACACCATGAAGTTGGCAGGAAAGATGACCGCCAAGGAGGTTACAGTGCTAGTAGACAGTGGGGCGACACACAACTTTATCTCGTACAAGGTAGTGGAGCAGCAGGACCTTCAGCTTAGTAATACAGCGACCTTTGGAGTGATTTTGGGCACAGGTCGGAGAAAAAAGAGCAGGGGGTCTACCGAGGATTGATACTAACCGTACAGGGGGCTCAGATAGTGGATGATTTTTACCCCTTGGAGTGGGAAAGGTCGATGTGGTGTTGGGTATACAGTGGTTACAGAAGCTAAGCGACAAGTTCAACTGGAAGTTGCTCAGGATGGAGTACCAGGAGGCAGGTAGGACCATGGTACTGATAGGCGATCCTAGCCTCTGTTGTTGTACGATGTCCTCAGATCCATGGCACGGACAGTTCTTGAGGGAGGGGAGGGCTGCATGGTGCAGTACCAGGAGATGGGAGCAGTAGCCGAGGAGCGGAGGGTGCCTACGGAGGTGGAGCTGTTGGGCAGTTATGAGCACGTGTTCCAAATGCCATCGGGCTGCCTCCTAGCGTGATCACACCCACGCCATTGTCTTGCGTGAGGGAGCGTTGCCAGTTAGTGCCCGCCCTTACATGTCCCACATAAACAGAAGGATGAGATTGAGAGACTCTTACGGGAGATGCTACAGGCGGTGTGATCCAGCCTAGTGTGAGCCCTTTTTCTAGCCCGGTCACATTGGTGAAGGAGGACGTGAGCTGGAGATTGTGTGTGGATTATTGCGCTCTTAACAAAGAAACGGTGCCGGACAGATTTCCGAAACCGGTTATAGATGAGCTGTTGGATGAGCTACATGGGACAGCAGTCTTTTCGAAGATGGATATGAAGTCAGGGTACCATCAGATCAGGATGAAGTCTGAGGACATGCCGAAGACAGCCTTCTGAGCTCATGAGGGACACTATGAGTTCCTAGTCATGCCCTTTCGGGCTGACGAATGCTTCCGCTACTTTTTAGGCGCTCATGAACAAGATCTTCAAGCCATATTTGAGGAAATTTGTCTTGGTCTTTTTCGATGACATCCTGATGTATAGCCACACGGTGGAGCATTTGCGAGATCTGGAGACAATCCTACAGGAGTTGTAGGCCCATCAGTTGTATGCCAACAAGAAGAAGTGTGCTTTTGCACAGCAGAAGGTGGAGTACTTGGGACATGTTGTCTCCGCAGAGGGGGTAGCAGCAGACATGGGGAAGATAGAGGCAATGCTAGATTGGCCGCAGCCGTGTACAGTACGAGCACTGCGGGGATTTTTGGGGCTCACTGGTTACTACCACAGGTTCGTGCAGGGGTACAGCACGATTGCCTGGTCACTGACTGAGCAACTAAAGAAGGATAGTTTTCAGTGGAATGAGGAGGCTAAGAAGGCATTCGAGGCATTGAAGCGGGCGTTGACTACTGTCCACGTACTGGCCTTACCGGATTTTGGCAATGCCTTTGTGGTGGAGACCGATGCCTCGGGGTGCGGCTTGGGGGCAGTACTGATGCAGGAGCAGAGGCTGATAGCATATTTCAGCCAGGTATTTCAGCACGAGCTAGGCTGAAGTCCGTGTATGAGCGTGAGTTGATGTCAATTGTGTTAGCAATCCAAAAGTGGCGGCCCTACCTCTTAGGGCGGTAATTCGTAGTGTGCACGGATAAGCGAAGCCTGAAGTACATGTTGGAGCAGATGATGGTAGCAGAGGAGCACCAGAGGTGAATCTCCAAACTTGTGGACTACAAATTTGAGATTCAGCACAGGCCCGGATTGGAAAATAAGGCGGTGGACACTCTTTCACATAGGGAGGTGGACGCAGGCATTGCAGCACTGTCGGTACCTCTATTGACCGATTGGGAACCCCTGTGGAGAGAGATATAGGCAGATGAGGAGTTGACTCGGTTACGGGAGGATCTTAGCCAGTGAACCGTGGACCACTCCGGTTATTCACTTGGTGGGAGGCTACTATTTCAGGGCCGTTTGGTGATACCACGGACTTCGGTGCAGATTCCCTTGATCTTTCAGGAGTTCAATGGGAGTGCAGTTGGGGGCACTCGGGTGTACCTATATGCGGATGTCGAGCTGTTCTGGCAAGGCATGAATAAGGACATTGCGAGGTTGGTTGCCAGTTGTGACATATGCCAACGTCACAAGTACCTGGTCATGGCATCGGCGGGGCTACTACAGCCAATTGGCTCTTCCAGATCAGGTGTAGGAGGGCATCAGTATGGACTTTATTAATGGGCTTCCGAAGTCAGATGGATACACTGCGATTCTAGTGGTGGTTGACCGACTGAGCAAGTACGGACACTTTATTTCCCTGAGACACCCTTACACTACGGTGACGGTAGCAGCGACATTCATACGAGAGGTGGTTCGCTTACATGGATTTCCTACGTCCATGGTATCAGATCGGGACACTGTTTTTATGAGCCAGTTCTGAAAGGAACTGTTCCGCTTGCAGTGGACGGCCTTGAGGAGAAGTATGGCCTATCATCCACAGACGGATGGCCAGACGAAGGTCGTCAATAGGAGTGTCAAGACGTAACTGCGTTGTTTTACTTCCGAGTGTCCAAGAAGTTGGCATAGGTGGCTTTCCTGGGCAGAGTATTGGTATAACACATCCTATCATTCCTCCGCTCAGACTACACCATTTCGGATTTTATATGGGCAAGACCCTCCCACCTTGGTCCACTACAATGATGGAGTTACTCCAGTTTCGCAGTTGGAGTAGTATTTGAGCGAGAGGGATGGCATCTTGGAGGAATTGAAGAAGCATCTTACAAGGGCGCAACAGATCATGCAAGCGAATGCCGATGGGCACCGTAGGGAGATACACTTTAAGGTTGGGGATCGTGTTTATCTAAAGCTGAGGCTGTACAGACAGAAATCACTGGCCAAGCTGAGAAATGAGAAGCTGACGGCCCGATACTATGGGCCTTATGAGATCCTAGCGAGGATAGGCTCAGTTGCTTACAGTGTGGATCTACCTCCAGGATCAACGTTGCACCCAGTGTTTCATATATCGCAGTTGCGGCGGGCTATAGAAGATCACCTGACCACATCCACTCTACCACCAACTCTGACGGTAGATTTGGAGGTGTTACTGGAGCCTCAGGATGTTGTGGAGGTGCCATGAGAGGGGCCGGGTACTGAGATGCTGATACGATGGCGGAGGCTGCCGGACCAGGAGATGACTTGGAAGGGATATGACACCATCTTTTTGCAGTTTCCTGATTTCAACCTTGAGGACAAGGTTCGTTTTTTGGGGGGAGTGATGATGTGTTCCGAGTCTACACAAGGCGGAAGCGGCGCACAGGTACCACAACACCCGTTGGGTGACTTATCTTCTAACTCATTAGTTTAGATGTGTGTTTAGCAATTGGAGAGACATATTAGTCTTTTATTATCTTTTGTGTTAGGAGGGGTTTAAAAGCCTACGAGCCGGCCCTAATTTGTTCATCGAAGAACGATCGTTTGTTTAGAAATATTGTTAAGGTTCGTGTGGGATTAAACTTGTTCCATTAACACAAGTGAGGGAGAGATCCACTCCAAAAAAGGATCGTTCTATCTTCTATTTCCAATATAAAATTCCACTTTATAATTCTTTTCTTCTCGTTAAATCTGATTTGTTATCTTTTAGAAGCAAATCGTATCAAAATCCAACCTTTCCAGCAAAACCCTAACTTTCTACATCAAAGACCTAAAAAATCATATCAAGTGGTATCAAAGTGAGTTTGATCCATGACTGCAGCAGAAGCAAAGAAAAAGACGGAACTTTAAGAGAAAAGACTCAATGTTGAAGTAGCGGATCTGAGGAAGTCGATTACAAATTTGGAAGAAGGCTTCACCTCCTTCAAATTTGAGATTAGGGCATCGATCGAGGAAGCGCAGAAAGCGACGAAGGCGATTGAGACAACGTTGAGGACCATCATAAAAACCCTAATACAACACTTTACCGATCCAAAGGCGATGGAAGGTTCAGATTTAGGCGAAAACTTAGCTCAAGGACAAAAGGTGTCAACTTTGGAAAGCGACAAGGGCATAATCATCTTTTTTGAGAATGAGGTCCCTCAAGAAGAAGATTTGGAATCAGATCTAAATGGTGATGACGACTCCTACACGGACCAGGACAAGAAGGATTCCGAAGAAGCAGAAGAGGACATCACGAGGGACGGGGACCCCAGCCACCCTCATTGGGGGCCCCGCACCTTGCCCTGCAGGGTCCGTACAAGGCAGCTACATGCTTGCATGGGCCCTACAGGCCCTAGTAGGCCTCTTGCAAACCGACATGCAGGCCCACAGGGTCCCTGCACGCCTCCTACAGGCTTACCGAGACTTGCAAGCAGGCCTACATTCCCTGTAGGGCCTGCTCGAATGCAGGCCTGCTTGTAGCCCTTCGGGGCCCGTCATGGCCCAACGACGCTTTTGAGGCCTCGCCATGACACATCGACATTTTTACAGGGCCATATGTCACATGGTATTCAGTTGGACAATATCCTGAGCTTAAGCATTCGTATTTTGGGCACGAAGGACATTCTAAGAAGCTTGACGACGATCGTGACTTCCATCTGAAATTCGCAAGGATGATGGCAACGTTGGCTGACCCTACGATGGCAGTGAAGGCGCACAATGCTAAGGTCCTTCCAAGAGCAACAATGGTGATGGAGGTAAATCCTTTCCTTTTGAGCCGGGATGAATCAGACAACTCATTTCGAGCAGATGTATCATGCACTTCATTCAACACCTTGAGGACAATGTGGTTTTCCGGGGACGGAGTAATAATGGATCTGGAATGTTGTCCCATCAGAGAAGTTTTCATAAATTTCGAATTTCTAGGTGTTTTTTCATAATTTTCGGTTTTTGGGTCTTTTTGTAATTTTATATTTTCGGTTAATTATTTATTATTTATAATGGTCTAGGGGATTAGGGAATCTCGGGCTTGATTTGGTAAGAGTAACTCCGTAGATGTTGAGGTTTCCATCTTTTTCATTGGAAAGCACAGCCCCCTCTCGAATCGGCGGTTTGGGTGGGAGAGTTCCTCTCAAAAGAACTCATCGTTATCCTTTCGTATCTCCTTATTTTCAGTGTTACATCAATAAAAATCCCTCCTTTTCCCCAATTCTTTTCATCAAAACTCTGAAACCCCCACCTTTCTTCCAAAAACCTAACTTTCTACATCAAAAAATAGAAAAATCATGTCAATAGCCATTTACGCCTCACACCATCAAAGAGGATATGAAAGAGCATGGCATAAGTAAACACCATAAGACGAAATGACCAGGTTTACTGGCAATCACACTTTGCCATCATTATGAGATGATGCAAAATTCCAGGCTAAGGAACATGTCAAGATGAGATGACCATGTCATAAAACTGTGTGGCTTCTTTTTGGCTTGACACCAACATATTTTGGTCTAAGTTAAGCTCCTGTAATCCATGAGAGACCCTTCAAATTCCTCTAGATGAGGAAAACAGTCTAGAAGAGGAAAGGTCGAGGTTCCTATCCATACATGAACAGACATTCATGCTTTTTTATACAGGAAATGGCATTCATACTTCTTTATCCAGGAGAGGGCATTCATCACTTAAACTGTGTTAAGCTCCAAATGCACTGAGAGTTAAACGCTATATGCAGTTCCACGGAATATTTCATGGAATTATTAAACACTCCAAATGCAAAAAAAACAATACTACTACAATCAATCTTAGGATAATATTATAGATTGTGCAGCAAATTATGCATTAGAAGGTGTTGCACATAGTGCAAATACATAAGAAAGTTGTGGATTGCATACACTAGGAGTCAAATCAAATAACTGGTAGCAAGTAAGGCGCAAAGCATCTTGCTGATCATAAGGTATGGGGTCTCCTAGGACATCGTCATTTGTTATAAGTTTGTTTTCCACGTGCTCCTGCAAACATAAAAGATGTCCAAGGTCAAAAATTTGATACCGTTATTCCACATGAACAACCGCCATATACTGTGAAACAATATGGAGACATCAAAGTAGAGAAGAAGAAAGAGTCCATGACAGAAATATCTAAATCAGTAATACCAAAACTACAAATGCACTTGTCGTCAAATAAAAGATAGCAACACTAATCAATGCTTTGGTTCTCCGCCAGACATAATCATGTAGAGAATCAAGCAATGTTGTTTACAGATGTATATGTATGCTATTAGGAGATGACAACAGGATAAGGACAAGAAAGAGGGTCAGATCTACACACAGGCGGAGGAAGGTGGTGGAAAACATCTCATCCTCTACAAGAATCTTAGTGAAAAAAAATTTATTCAAGGTTTGACAGTGCAAACATAAAGTTATTTCTGTAAACTACAATCCAATGTGAAATTAAAACTCCATCCTTGTAATAGACTTTACCATTGACATTCCTAGTCATTTTCATTCTCAACAAGAAAATGAAAACATACTCTAATCTAACCCTGTTCTCTGTGTTTATCAACTTAGTTTTAAGTACGTCTGTGGTGAGGTTTCTTCATTTCTGGTGGAATATTGGGTTTTTGGATGTGTTTTTTTATGTTTTTTTATGTTTTTTTGTGTTTTTTTAATGGGGGGTGTGGGGGTGGGGTTATTACCATGTACGAGTAGCTTTTGGGATCATGACAAAGGCACAGGGTGGATACTCAATTGAAATTTTCACATGGAAGTGTCCAACAACTTCTGCCAATGCAGTACCGGCGCTTCTATTAAGCCATGTCTGTATTGGACACCACCACTTTTTATTGGACAGCCAGAAACAAGTTGGGCACATCAAAAACATCTACTGGAATTGAAAATATTTTACTTATAATATATCATAGGAAAATTTTCTGTTCTTTTAACAAATACTTCCATTTATATGTTAAACACTCATTATTGGTGAAAAATAAATATAAACCTGCAAATGTAATGTAAGATATGGTTCAACACATGTAATGAGGCACAAAAAGCTACTTTATAGCAAGGCAATCTATCAGCAGCCTTGAGAAATGTATCATAGGTTATGCTTAGCATGTGTACACATCATATCTTAACCTAATATAAGAAACGTGCCCATGCTTTTGCACATGCACGTGGTTTGAGGTAATAAGAACTGTATCCATGTTTTGGAATGTGCATGCGTTCACATACGCATGTGTGATGCAAAACCCAGCAATCTATCAAAAATTCACAAGCCTGTCAGGAGTTACCAGAATGTATATTATATTGGATAGGGCTTTCCGTCCAGCGAGAATTTTAGCTTAATTAGGATTAGAAATTGAATTGAATTATTTAGGAGTTTGATTAGCATACGAATTTCTTGAATTTGAATTTGTTCAATAGTTATAACCTGGTCATTGTCTTAGAATATTTAGTGACTTAGAAATTGTCAGATATTAAATTTTTACTTATATTAGAATTATACTTATAATCCCCATAAATGGGTTATTTTGTCCTCAAAATTGGAAATTATGGATGAATAAAATTGTTATATGAAATTATGAGATTTGTTTGAGCTTGTTCCCTTGGTTAAAGGCTACTTTTATACATCCATGGTTAAAGGCCGACTTATCTATTCTTCTCATCTTATTCACATTTTATTTCCACATGCAAAAGCTTCTGAACTACTTCCACTACAAATATTCAATTCCAAACTAAATCTTGGGTGCAAAACATATTCACGTGTCTATGCACGACTCTGTGTGTGAGTGCGTGAGCGTGTAGTTTGCCTTGTTTTCCTACTAGTACTACGTTGTAATCTTGCTATTTTGCGACCATGTTTGATAGCCTACAACAAATTAAAGGTATCATAAACTCAAAATCCAATTGACTTGTCAAAGTCATTCCTTGAACTTCCAAGCATTTGTTTACTCCATTAGGCTATGTATTGTCAAGTTTATAATTCAAAGCCGTGATGAATCAATAGTGCAAGTTGGAGTCTGTTGATCCATAAGAGATGAAAGAATCTACATGCCGTTCATCGTCTAACATGTTCTTCTTAACCTTTATTTGTCACACACGTTTGTAGTTCTCCTTGAGCACTCAGAGATATAAATTAGGTCCCTATAATATTGTGTCAATAAACAATAATGATTTCCATATCAAGTTTCAAGTATGGACTTGTTTCTACACCCTCTCTTTAACTGTCATAAAAGGCCAAGAGTCAACTAGCCAAAAAATCAAACAAGAAAGCTAGTTTTTCTTCCAAGTGGAAAAAGAGAGTTGGGTGCCATTGGGTAGTACCAATGGGGATATAATGTATTGACATGCCTGAAAGCTTGGTTGGTGTCACAAGGATACATGCTTAGACGTATGGTATACATCATCACAATACATTTTCTCGTCGTCGTCGTCGTATGTAGCATAAATAATATTTGTTCATTTGCTTATCTAATTGGTATATGCAAAATCAAATAATTGGCCTTTACATCAACTAGATATCAAGAATGTGTTTCTGGATTCTAGGCGAGGAGGTTTATTAGGAGTAACTACCAGGATTTGTTGCTTAAGAAGAGCCTAAGAAGTTTTCCCATCTTCAAAAGTTATTATGATTTGAAGCAATCTCTTAAAGCTAGATTTGGCATATATGGATCTTGTTTGAAAGTTTGGGATCCATCTTTCACAAGCTGATCTTCTTGTGTCCGCGTCGAAGAAAGATTTTAGTATTTACAATATACATGACTGTAACTATAAGTTACGATATTCAAGGCATGCATGATTTTAAGTTGTATTTGCAGCAAAAATTTTAAAGGAAAATGTTGGGAAAGCTACGTTATTTTAGGCACTGAGGTGGCTAGATACAAGGATCACTCAGCAAAGAATGCATTAGGTATGCTTGTAGAAGCTGGTGCTTAGATGTCGAGCTACAAATACATAACGGATCCAAATTCCAAATTGATACCTGATCAAAGGCATCCTTTAGAGAGTACCGAATTCTTGTAAATATGAATCGCCTCGCACTTACCTGACCTTATATTGAATACACATTGAGTGCTGTGAGTTAGTTTATGTACGCTTCACGAACAAGTCATTAGATGGCACAATCCGATCATTATGATATCAAAAGGTTGCTCTAGGAAAAGGACTTCTATATTCTGAATATGGGTATGATCACATAACATGTCATTTTATGCTAAATGGATAGAATGTCTTGTTGATAGGAGATCCGCTATAAGCTATGGTATTTTTCTCATGAAAATCGCATGTCATTTAATAGAAAATATAGAGTGGTGTATAGATCAGGCAGAGTCAAAATACCAAAACACAATCAATACCATGCGGGAGCTCATATGAATATGAGATATCCTAGTTAAGATGAGATTTGTTTTCACACTTCCTAAGACCAAATTGTGATGACCAAACATCACAATGCACAAAATCCTTTATTTCATGAGCGAACAAAGCATATTAAGGCGGATTGTCAATAACTTCAATAAAAGTGTGACAAAGGTATAATTGAGCCAACACGTGTCTTCTACCAATTACTTGATAATTAACGGATCTATTAAGCCGCTTGGAAGATTGTGATTTCAATGTATTTGTGACAAGCTGACAATGTATGATAATCATGCTCTAGCTTGAGAAGAGTGTTAGGCAATATAAAGTAGACTTGTATGCAAAAGTGGAAATATTTAAAAGATTACAATTACTAACTAATATATTGGGCAATGGTTATTGGAATAAGAGTTGCACGCACATTGTGTTAAACATATAAACAACTCCAATACCCATTTTAAGGTGTGGCATCTTTTATATTTCAACACATCGAAAAGAGATTAGATGAATATGATCATAACAAAGTTTTGACCAAAAATATATATAATCTGATAGAGGAGAAAACCGGCTAAAGATATTAGAAGATTTCAATCACAGCATATCATGTGAATGATTAAAATTACAACACTAACTATGACATAATCACACTCAATACAAATGCATCTGAGCATGAAAGTAAGCACATATCAACATTCCCAGGAAAAAGATAATGTGCAGCCAAATCAGTTCTGAACTTTGTAGTTCGTACAATTCAATATAGAAATGGATTTCTGTATCATCCTCTCACCACAGAATACTATGGTACCATGCAAACACCATTCAACCTAAAATAAGGCAGTGACGAAAGTGATTTAAAAAAAAGAACCGCATGCTTGCATTCCATATTTCATACATATTGACATTCTTTGCTAAAGTGCATTTAACCAAGGTATGTTGAACCAAGAATAAAGATATGCACAGAAACTTATTGATTTTCAATGTTTCTTATCGGTTTCAAAGAGAAGCAATACTAAACCATCAACCCTCCTTGGTATGGACTGCAACTTTATAGTTCAGCCAATTTTGACCGACAGAAAAGGAAAAAAGAGGAAGAATTAGAAGAGAAAATTATAAAAAATCAAAAGAAAATAATTGAAAACAAATGATTCTATGACGAAGTTGAACCGTTCCTATGATTAAACAGACAAATTCTCTTGGTGAAACATGATCCAACTTGTGAGCAAACAGTTGAATTTAAATTTCTATAAATTTTGGTACATTCATTCAAAGCTCAGCACAATTCAAAGCAAACTTAAAAATCAAAACTAACCCTAATTTTTCAATACAAGCAATTTTTAAAATTTTCCAGACAGAGCTTTATATGAGCATCCGACAAGATTCAAACAAGTGTGATCTATTTCAAATTTCAGCCTTGGATTTATGAAAATTTTGAAAATAGCTTTTAAAAATTTTCAATAAATTTGTAAAGAATTTGATTTCTTGTCTCTCACCCTTTTTACTATGATCTAAACTTCAATGTCGATTTCGTTTTCTGTTGTTGAACTTAACTTCAAAATTGATATTCGATTTCGAACCCAATTGCGAACTCCAATGTTGATTTCAAACTTCGTTGTCACCATCAATTTCGAACCCCAATCATGAATTCAACCTGGAATTTGATCGTCGATGTAAATTATGATTGTGAACATCGATCCCCTCTTGATCTCGATTTTGACCTCCATCTTCATCTGCAACATTGATGTCGTTACGGTAAGTAAAGGAGCGGAAGACATCGATGATGCTCTGCATCCAATGAGATAATCAAAGGGCAACTGTAGCCATATCTCGAATGTCAATTGGGTTTAATGGGTAAGATTAGTCGGTCACATGTGGCATGTGCATACACGTACAATGAGGAAAAAGATGTGGCATGGCATGTGCATACACGTAAGATTAGTTGGTCATTTGCTCCGTTTTACTATAAGAACTAAACTTTTTCCTATTGCACAACAAATATTCCTACGGTAAATAATTTACATTAACTAATATTACTTAATATTATTAACTAATATTACTTTACTAATATTGACTAATGTTAATTAACTAATATTAATGAATATTACATAATATTCTATGCTAAATATTCTTAACTAATATTGCTTTATAATTGGTATCACTAATATTAACTAATAAATGTTAATGTCAATTTAATAATTTAATAATTTTTATTGTTATAGGTCATTGTTAGTGGTTAATTGTTATTTTAATTGTTCGCATTAATTGCAAATTTTTACTTTAACGTTAATTTTTTAGAAATTTCCGCATTTTCATGTCATTTAAAATAAATTAAAATCATATTTAGAAATAATATTAAATGTTTAAAAATTTAATTTTTAGAAATAATGTTTAATGTTTAGAAACAATGCTAGATGTTTAGAATGATTAATGTCTAGAATAATATTAAATAATTAGAAATAATCTCATATGTGTAGAAACTTTAATGTTTAGAAATAGATTCATATTTTAATGTTATTTGTTTAGGAAAATTCAAATTTTAATATTCTAAATATTAATTAGTTTATCTGAATACTTAAATATTACTGAATAATTAACCCATTATATGGTGTTTTCAGCTATAAACATTAACTGAAATCTATCTTGAAGAATTAAAAAGAAAAAAATTGGATATTGGTTGGATTCATAGTAAAACGGAGCAAATGACCATATACATGTAAGATGTAATTATTATCGAAAAGAAACATATGTATGCCTAACTCGCCTTAAGGAACATTTAATGGGATTTACAAAGGATGTGATGAAATGTACTGAAACAACGTAAGTGAGAGCAGAAAAGAAGGCACAAATATTTCCCAATAAGAAAAAAAGAAATTACTACAATTTGAGAAGAAGATGTAGAAAGAATTTAAGGCTATGCATAAAGAAGCAAAATCAGACGAAGACGAAGAGGATGAGGTCGAGGACTCGGCATCTGCCGCGGCGGAGGCAGAGCCCCGCGAGACGCAGCTCGATGGAGTCCTTCTCGCGGTCGACGGCGGCGTCGCTGGCGTGGAGGGATCTGACGTGCTCGAGGTCGTGCTGTGAGAGATGGCAGTCGCCGGCGTCGTAGAGGCTGGGGTCGACGTCTTTGCCTTCGCAGAGGAGAACGTTGTGGACGGGCTCGAAGCTCTCGAGCGCGGTGTTGATGCCGGAGACGCGGGGGACGATCACCGGGACGACGCCGTAGCGGACGATGAGATCGAAATCAGTGTGTGCTAATAAAGGCTAAAGCTCTAGACTTTCGATTATTTCGCTTCGTGATTTTAATGGGATATCCTTGAATTAGTCATCTAATGGGATATCCTTGAATTTGTGTAGATTATAGAAGCGCCATATCTATGGTGACGACCCCTGATCCGATCATGTTGAGAAAGATGAAGAGTATATTGTCACTTCGACGACCGCAGGTAAAACTACCCTCTTCCTCCTAATTTCTGATGTTCAATTTCATTCACTGATTTAGTTTTTCTTTTTATGAAACAAAATCGGAAAGATATGGATCTGGAGTTAGTTGATCAACTCATGGCGTTTTGTATTTTATTAAATTATTGCTTTCTACCATACTCTTGGTTGAATCGAAAATATTATAAATAAAAGCTCCGAGGTTGTAACCTGGAAAAGAAAAAAATATAAGGCCAATTTATGTGTTACAGAAATCCATATCCTAGAGGGTTGATGTTAGTTTGATGTAGTCATGAAATTGGGGTTCATCCTTTCCATTTGAATTAATTGTTATGCTGCATAGCAACACTCCTTTGATGGTGATAGACCTGAATAATGGCAATGAGGGCACCATGTATTTGGAATTTTACTTCTATAACTCTTGCTCGGCTGAGCTTCAAACAATGAATTAAGCAACCTATACTAAATAATCGCAAAGAGTTCAATGGAATTCAATATTCCCAAAGATAGAAAAGAAGCATTACATCACACCAACTTGAGCATCCAACTTGCATTACACGAGACAACTGATGCAACACTGATTAAAAGGAAATGAAAACTTTGTCTGTATACATATGGATGGAAGAGACTCGTAATTAAGAGGAATGTTGCAGGGACATGGACATGTGGACAGAAGTTTCTGTAAGGAGTCAAAATAGAAGTCAAAAATGCACAGAAACCAACGGATTCAAAGGAATAAGCGCTTTCTAGAAAAGCATTGACAGCAAGTAGGTATTAATTTACCGAAGTAAGAATCAGAAATAGAAGAACATGAGTAGGATGATCTGATATGTTAAAATGTGGTTCAGTTTATGCTGAACCTACCAACACACCGTTTGGTCTTCCTAAACATGCTCAGCCCATGCTGATCCTTTTACTTTAAAGAAACAAGATTAAATCCAGACAATTATAAATGCTACAATGAATGGTTGGAAGATATCAAGAAATATCTGGATAGCGTATTACTAAATTTCCGTACTACAATCACATTCCAGACCATGTGATCAATAGACCATACTACTAATCCATGGCTATTGATACATCGGTAGAAATAGGTCGTGACGGTCTCTTTACCCACTGCTTGAAAGCTTTCTAACACCCCTATTTAGACTGAATGTTGAAAAGATGGAAGATTATATTGAAACTTTTTATAATCATTGGCATAAGTTTGGTTACACACTAATGTGCGATGGTTGGACTGCACAGAATAGAAGAAAAATTATTATTTTCATGTTTATTCGAATTACGAGACAGTGTGCCTTGATTTTTTATTATATGGATGCAACCAATATTGTTCAGAATGATCTATATATATTTAACTTAATGGATAGGTATATAGATGTAATTGGAGAGCATAGAGTTGTCTAAGTAACTAATAATAGAATAAATTATAAATCATATGGACAATTGCTATTGTACGAAAAATCATCTGTATTGATCTCCATGTACAACGCATTTTATTGATTTGATATTTCCGATATATCAAAAGGGAAAAATGTCAAAAAATATCATCACACAAAATCACATGATAAAAGGATTTATGTACAACAAAGATTGGATTCTCAACTTGACGAAAAGTGTGACAATTGGAAAAGGGTTGATCACACATGCAATCATGAAATTTGCAACTCACTTTATTTCGTTAGACTCTATCTATGCACATCGAGATGATTCAAAAAGAATGATTACATCAAAAGTATGGTACGAGAACTTTCCTAAACTTAAACCCAAAGAGGATAGTGTTGCAATTGACATGCATAGTATAATTCATGGTTATAACTTCTGGCAAGATACCGTAAGTGATAAGTTATAACTGTATTTAAACCATTGGTGAAAGTTCTAAGAATAATTGATGGCAATGATAAAGCTAAGATGTGTAACTTTGACGAGACCGACCACGCAAAAGAAAAAAATAAAAAATATATCGATAAAGGTTACATGAAATTGTGGTATAAAATCAACAAAAGATGAGATAAGCAGCTACATCAGGATATTCATGCCGTCAGTCAATACTCTATGTTACATTTTTAATTTAAATTTAATATGATATAGATAAGTTATTTACATGTTATAATTCAATTACAGGATATTTTTTTGAATCTATGTTTCCAGTCAGGGCGACAAATGACGAGTTGCTAGTTGGATGTAGACATAGTTGAGAGGTTGGAGTCAAACAACACGCGATTTGATATAGACATAGAAATAAATTATTTTGATATTTTTATTTCATTATTAGAATTGATCCACTTGTCCATATTCTCAAATTATTAATAATTTTTGTACGTGAAGTTATACAGAAAGAAGATTGATGCCTTCATCTCCTAAAAAGCACGTATGGAAATAAAACATGTCACTCCAGGTATCCAAAAAAAGTTTAATCAATTATATGTTCTGATGACATTAATCTATATTATCATCAAGTGCACTTGTATAACTAAATGATGATCAATTATCGGAAGAGAGCAAGTTTCAAATCTTACAAGCCTGAATTTGGCATATCTTAACCAAACCTTTTGCATGGGCTCGTTGTGCATTTGTATGGTCTGGAGAGGCTTACTTGTCTTATAGTTTAGCTGCTTTATCTGTCTTTGGTTTTGCTTGTTGTTCCGTCTGGTTCAATAATACCGCTTATCCAAGTGAGTTTTACGGACTCACCGGACCAGAAGCTTCGCAAGCTCAAGCATTTACTTTTCTAGTTAGAGACCAACGTCTTGGGGCCAATGTGGGATCTGCTCAAGGGACCTACTGGTTTAGGCAAGGTTGTAAAAAACGCTAGGCGCTAGGCGTTCGGATTGCTTGCGCCTAGCGCCCAGAGCATTAATCGGGGATTAATCGGCCTAGGCGGATTTGGATTTTTTAATTATTTTATTTATTTTTATATAATATATTTATGTTTATATATAAATATAAATATATATTATTTAAAATACATCAAATATTTAATACATACTAAATCAAATCCAGTTTACCTACTTTAGAGTATTTATGTGCAACAAAATAAAATTTAAAAGATACTCTTGTGCAATTAAGCCATTTACCAAAAACGCCCAGACACCGCCCAGGAACCGCCTAGGAACCGCCCAGACACCGCCCAGAACGCTTAGGCGGCCGATTAATCCCAAAAACGAACACTGGGTTTAGGTAAATATCCTTTACATCAGTCACTTTTGCCTAATTGTAAACAAAATTGGATCGCATTGTCATTCATTTCCACAAAGACCATGAATAGATTAATAGAAAATCTTTAAATCTGGATTTTGTGCATTATAACATGAGGCTTAGAGAAAGGCATTGCAAAAGAAAAACAAATGATCATAAAAATTGATTTACATCATATTTTTCATGAGTATGATTCAGTGACGGAATAGACCAAAGTACCAGGATAGGCCACTCGATGACAGATATATTCCTTGGTTAGACGAGTAGTTGTAGAAGTTAAATGGATAAAAAACAAGCAGTCATGATAAAATAGGGACCAAGTGAAGCTAAACGATAAGTGAAAGAGAAAAGCATCAGTTCAAAGAGAAAATGATGATTCATTGCCCGATGATCAAGGTCCCACCGGTATGTTATGATACTTTAGAATACAATCATGCTACTCATAACAGCAATAACCATGCTTATGATACAACTCGAATATGTATGCTTTGGGCATAGAACGCCGCGAGCAGAGCGCACGATAGGTGGCAGTAAAGTGGTGGCAGCAAAGTGAAGTAGGAACAATGCCTACAATTGAAACTCTGATCATCCCAGGTATCGGTGTTCTCATTATTATGAATGTTCTCATTATTATGAATGTTAAGATAATCTGTCGAGCATGAATCTATCCAACAGATACTCCAGCACTCATGATAATTATCACATACCGTATATGCACTTTGATGTCTGTAAAGATTATGCTGATCATGACATGTATGACAGAAATATAAGCAGTCTAGCAATCAAGACAGCCACCAAGCAAAGTGAAACGAAACAAAGCCGAAACATATTATATCATATAACTAACTCACCAAAACCGAAACATGCAAACCCGGAAAAATGAGCGAAGCAAAACGAAACGAAACTACAAAACTTTTGAAACAAAAAATACCCGATATCTAAAATCTCAAGTCCGTGCAAATCCTAAACCCAAACCAAGTTCTTTAACCTTGTGTTGAATAGTTATAGAATTATGCAAAAATCATGATTTCATACCAATTAAAACCATATCCGACAACGAGTGGAAACTTAATGAGAGACATATAAAAGTCCGGAAACAAGTGAAATACTAGAAAACTTTGTCCAGAGCATTTCCATTCCCAAACTCAAATGTATCCAATATCCTACATCAATGATACTTTACAATGTTAATCAATGGAAACATGTCACTATCAAACTTTCATAATGATCTATACACGATTGTGTTTGTGTGCGCTGACGCGACAAAGGTCATAATACACACAGTTCAGAGTAAGAGTAACCATGCACATCTAAGGAATAAACTGTAACATCTATCTTGGTGAACACGGATAGTCCTTATGATCTCAAAATCCTAGAACTCATACCAAACAAAATTCAGTCCATTAGAATTTCCATCCATAGATCACGACACCAAACGACCGCTTTTAAGGCTGAGAAAGCCAATAAATTTGATATCAACGTATAAGCTAGAAGTTCCTAAATCAGTTGATTTTTGGTCCACCTTAATTTAAAGACGTGATGACCATTTTCTTTAGAAAACGTAAATAGATTTCGAATGGACAGTTTGGACGCAAACACTCATGACCAGTGGCCTACCATATATTTCAACAGCCTTCATATGTCTGTATGCCTGTACGTATGGCTGGCAGCACTCTCCAAATTTGGATATACATTACGGTGATTTCCTTACATGTCCATTCAGAAGCAGAGGCGGACAATCCATAAGGGTCATCAAGCAATGCACCATCTTCGTGATCTAAAATATTTGAAGATAAAAATTCAGGTAGTTTGGAACGGTAAAGAAACGTTTTAAACAAATGATCAACTGATCGATAATCTCCCATTTGTTCCGTTAGAAAAAAACATGTTCATTTTATTACCACTTGGTTCATAGGTTGGAAATTTCAAAACTGTTTTGTTCCCCTCTGAAAACATTTTAATACACAGAAAATGATCAACAGTGTGAATCATTCATGTGAAAGGGTCAAGCAAGCACATCTGGAAAAGCCTTGATGGGCAGCTGATGCATGTGCATGACACACAAAGCAATCCCATTGTTCGGTAAGCTTAACAAAATGCTAACAAATCTTTTTCCCGACTGAAACAAATTAAACTGAACGCAGTTTAAATTTCTATGTAAATTTATAAACAGGTCATGTTCTCTACTTTCTCACGTGCATGTGTTACAGTAACACGTGAAGATTGTGACTCATCAATCAAAGGTTTGAAGAGGTTAATATTTTTTCCAGTAGAATTCTGATGCACCAACAGTGTTTCCAGCGATCTCGGCCTTATAAATTTTATCTAAGTAGGATGACTCATATAGTCATTCATGGTATAATAAGAAAAAGGAAATATGCAACAAAGCTTAGCTTACGATTCCATCACTGGCAATGTGAAAGCTGGCAAAGAAAGATGAGTAAACAAGATAGACAAGCCAGCTGACTTAGGAAGGCTAAACAAGCATCAAAGATCTGGTTGCAGGTTACATACTGCAAGCTAACAAAACTATCATAATCAAGAGTACGTCGAATATGAGGGACATGGAAGGTAAGGCTACTGTGGACTAATAAGATAAATTGTTAATGATAATGAAAAAGATTCTTTGCTACCCATACATGCAAAAGAGTATCTGTATTGCCGTCGTCATCCTCGTCAGGCACTGCTTCACCATTCAAATCCAGATCTGAAGATCTTTTCCACTCTGGAGTGGAAGGACAAATGAGATTTTCAGGACGTTCATGGTAAAATGTATACAGTGCCTCAATGTAATCTCGCTTGTAAATTCCCGGAGGCCGTTTTTGAGTAAAGATGTGGATTGCCTGGAAATAAATGATCATGAGCAGGGTTTAGAGAGAGGACATGGAGGGGAGGGGTACTTCAAATAAGTACTTATAATTAAGAACACACATACCTCAGCTACATGCATAGGTTGTGAACGCATCAGAAAGTTGACAATCATATAACCCGTCCTGTTATGCCCATGAGTACAATGGACAAGAATATACTTCTTTGAGTGCTTATGGCGGGTGAGGAACTGCATAACCTGAATGGGATGATCAAACTTGAACTTAAGGATCATAGTCAAAAGATGCAGATTATTGGACAATTTCATTCCTAGATACCAGATGAAAAGGTAAGTTTGAGCGGCAAACATAGGCAAGCATTCTCCGAATTAAATACTTTAACGTATGCCACTCTAAACCCACGAATATGATAAAGAAATAGAAGTTTGGACATCTGTAGGTTTTAAAAATGCACAAGAACATGATAGCTTTCTCCGGAAAATTCTGTTTTCTGGTGAGAGGACAGGAACTACGCTCTGTAGTGGTCAACACGGCTAAATATTTCCATCATCCGAAGAGGGCCATCAGGAACAAATATTGATTTAATTACAAGCAAATGGTGAAGAACAAATAAAGGAGGAATGTTAACATAAAGTACACATTTTTATCTAGTTTAACATTCAACTCCAGAGCTTGCATGAGTATCCTGGTTGCTGGTGTTGCAAATAGACTGTATAACAAATTTTCCATGTTACCATGACTTCTGAATACTGCAAATAGATTTTTTTAAAAATATTTAAAGCATGGAATATGCTAAAAAAGATGAAGTATTATGAATGTATGAGAAGCAAGTCGAAACTTTTGGTCCCTTGCCTGGTGAAAGCAGCATGACATGAAAAGTTGGCAGTGCAAATATTTTTTAGGGAGATACAACCAGATCAGTCGGAGCACCATAGAAGTTAAAAGAAAAAATTGTATGATAAACTGGCACAAATAAGAGTGTAAACATATGTAGAAATACATAAAACGAAACTATAAGAACAAACAACTCAATCCATTTCCCCGGACGCAGGGAAGAACTAAGCAACATATGTACCCCCATCAGACAGAGAACCTAAAAGGGAGGTTTAACAATTTGCTTTTTGCGATGATTTAGGTCCGATACCATTTGTTACAACAAATGATGAGCAAGCAAAAGAATGAAGCATGGCACTCGGCATCCCAACCAAGAAAAGTATGCCCGACCTTATGGAGGTATAGAGCATGATCTTGTATCTTTTATTTAAAATGAAATAAAATATTATGAGTTTCTCTTCTCCTCTCTGTGACGCCAGGTGCAGCGAAATGTGGAATAAGTTGCAAATGGTGGGAGGTTCCTTTCCTTTCCCCCCATCTTTTCTTCAATTATTTCTTAACTAGTCAGGCTGTTATGACTTTACGAAAGGTTGCTAATGTGCTGCTCTGGCTCGATAGCACCATATACCCTACTTAAAGGGTTTTCTTTCTTCAGATTATTCCCATAGATCAAGCTTATTTTTATATTATCTCAATCATAGTATTTCTATTTCATGCTAGTCTCTCGAATCATTTAATTATTCACCAAATTGTGCCTGTAAGTAGATTAGCTCACCACAAATTATAATACACCATTAACTCAAAGAATGGTGGTCAGACCACTTTGGTTGGAATTAATCACTTGCATCAATTATTCTCTCCATTCTCTACTCCTTCGGAAAAACAATTGGTGGAATTTGGGGGGAAAGTATAATTTTGTCAGAAATTAAATGTTCCTGCTTCAATAGAGCTAGAGAAAGACCAGGGCAATGATTAATTGGGGAAAAGTCATTGAGGTAAATGGCGCATTTTGACTCTTACTGGTTTAATCAACTAAAGAGATTAACTTGTTGTAACCTAGTTGATGTGATGAAATTGTAGCAAGAGTTCAAGAATTGATATGGAAACATCAGCAACTTGAGAGACTGATACTTTTTATAAGTGACCTTCTTAAAACGGTGGACACATGAAAGATGCAAGGACATACATAAGGGCATAGATTTCCATAGGCAATGTGAGAGACCAATATTTTTACAAAACCTTTTTTAAATGTCGGACACGGGAAAGACTCAAGGATATAAAAAAGGGGCATATACACATCAACCACAAAGATAATACATATGGAATACAAGCCATGAAATAAATAAAAATGGAATCTGACCACAGATACCTAATAATTAAGAAAGTAACATACTACTGACAAGATCCAAAGCTAATGCTGTTTACAATGTGCAAGACCAAACCTGCATATAGCATATATGCTAAAAACAATGGTACATGATAATCTTAAACAAGCCAAACAAGTATGCCAACGATCATCCAGGATATTCGAAATAGACCATGCATGTTCACAATTTTTTTGTAATATCATGAACAATGAACACTTCACTAAACAAACTCAAAAGATGCCCACACATGGTATAACTCTCACTTTCACGCACCTTCATGACATAACAGTGATAGATAAATATAGCTTTCATATGCCTTTTCAAATTAGATTGAAAAAATTCCTAAGATTACTATAGCATTAAATGCATTAATATAGTAATTTCTTTAACATATATAGCAGTCTTTAAAATCAATACAGAAGAAAAGTATTCAGTGTGCATATCACTTAAACAATATTCGATTAAGGTGAAAATGGAAATTAAAAGTATAAGAGCAAGCCGATACAGTTTCCGATACGTACAAAAAAGGCACGCCCACACATATACACAATCATTCATATTGGCAATAATCCCCCAAGTGTAAGAGGCCTTAAAAATTACCCCCTTCCGTTTAATTTTTTAGAATAAAAATGGAATATTTAGTCAAATTATCTTAACTGCCCAAATTTTTTGAAATGAATATATTGCCTTTTTAGATAAATAGCCCCCCAAATCAAAATACTCCTTTCTTCTCCCCTTTCTTCCACCTCATCCTCATCCTCTCAAATCAACCCTAGTTGGAGAAATTTTTATATGCAAAAAAGAAACACACACAAATCAAAATATTCAACCAAACAAAAAAATGCAAAAAATGCAAAAAAAGGTTTCAAAATCAAGTATCCTTTCTTCTACTAATCAAATCAACTCTTGTGAAGTATACAATCACAAAAGGATATGTTATTAAGAATATAATAAGGGTTCGCTTTTAGAATACTAGTGGCTTCATCTTCCATACTATGTCTCGAATCAAGACCAATAGGATCTCCATCAAATGAAGGTGAATGCAAAGGAAAAGGTGAAGACAGGAAGAGCAAAAGCAAAGGCAACAACTTCAAAAAACACATGATGGGACGGGCACTAACAAGAGCTGTGGGTTGTTACAGGGAAAACTATAAGGATTCACTATTAGAAGGGGGAGGGGGAATGAAGTGAAATTGATGTGATCCGGATGTGAAACAAAGATAAAAATAAGGTTTTATAGTGGATTTGGGGAAAATGTGGGAATTTTAATAGAACTCAAAAGAAAATACAAAGGCAGTGGACCTCTTTCGAGAGGATGCTGCTCTCCTAGCTTTTACTTCGTAAGAAAAGCCTAAACCTTTAAGATCTATGGTTGCATGGACTCCCAAAGAGTTTCACCAAATTCAACATAATTTATACAACTCTAGTCGTCACCTAATAAAACATCCAGAAATTTCAGAAATTACAAAACTGTCCCTGAAGGCCAAAATTACGAAAACACCCCTAGTTCAGCCCCTTGCTTTGCCGCACTTCCCTTGAGCCTATTTCGCCTCCTTTGGTACTTCACGATCACATCATCACTCTCCACAAGAGTCACTTTGCAGCAAGGTTGAAATCTGAAAACTGTTGAGGATAACTCCAAAAGGCTCCAAGAGCCATCATAATCAGTGAGTCCCTTCCAACAAATTAATACCTCTCTGGCTCCTGCATCCCCTGACCTCCAGTGTCTCCAGAATCACCTCCATACCCTCAGTCAGGGTAGGTGATAGCATAGATGAAGGTGTGTGATCTCCAATGGCTTAATGCATCTGTGATACATAGAAAACTGTGTATGGTGGCCCACAGGGGGCGACGGCCCCTTCGGGGGCATCAGAGATGGTGGTGGTGGCTTCCGAGGCTTCAACGAGAGTGGAAGAAATCTGACACCTCTTTTGGGAATTCCACCTTGAGCACAAGGTGACTTTTTGTGGGCAGAGTAATAATACAATCACATACAAGTGGCGGCAGTAAAAGGAGAGTCAAGGAGCGACGACGACAAGCCCTAGAGGGTCCAATGACAAAATTGTAATTGTTGAACACAATGACAAATCTGTGATTTCTGAGCACATAGGCGTTTTTTGTAATTTTGAGAGTCCATAGACAGATCTGTAAGTTTAGCCTCAAAATCCTAAGCCATAAATATTTTGGTAATTTAGAGACAGCCGCTCATTAGGAGTTTTATTACAAATAAGGGAGAGTATATGGTGTTTATGTTGAGTTTGAGAAGAATTGATTGAGAATAAGGATTGATCCCTTAAATTAGGTAAGATCTTGATAGAGTTAGACTTTCCTCTCAAATCAAAATCTAGGAAAGTGGTCCTCCTCTTGAATTGAGGCCAACTTTTCTGTATCCTCTTTCAATAAAAAAATCTCATTTTCCTCCAAATCCACTCTTTTAGCCCTAAAATCCCACTTTTGTCAAAAAAATCCAATCTTTTCATTAAAAATCATATTTTTATCCCTAAAATCAGATCAGGGTTGTATCATAAATGTGGCTCTGAATGAGAATAAAATAGGATTTTTCCCCCTAAAGCATATGCTCATTTTTTAATATGAGAAAAGGGGTCGTATTGGAGGGAAAAGAGCAAGGCATAAAGAGTATTTTCCTCTTTAGCATCCAAAGTTTATCAGATGTTAGCCAACGAGAATATTTTTCTTGTTTACCATCCAAAATCTAATTTGAAGACCCTATGCATTTGAGGGTCAATTGGAGATATGAATGATTTGGGGGAGAAAATTCTAAATAGGGAAGTTTGCAAAATATATATAAGAGAACCCCCTTGACATTTAATGTACGTCTGAGGGTGCTTACTGCTCGAAATGAACCACTAGAAGAACATAATTTTTTTACCATACAGCAAGCACTTGGTTCTCATCAACAATGCCTGCATTGTAGTGACAACACATGGTAGCACAATAAAAAAACCCAATACACCCAACTAGTGCAACAGGTTGTGACTGGTAACATCCTATAATTTTGAAAATATATAGATTATATATAATCATTTTCTTAATTCTTAAGTATTTAACCCAGTCAAAAAAATTCTTGAAGAAGCAATATAGTAGCTTGTTAAGGAAGCTTCCGGTTGACTTGTTTAGGAAGCTTTGTGGTGGCTTGTTATGAATGCTTTGGTTCGTTGGAGAAGCTTCGCTGTAGCTTGCTGAGGAATCTTCAAGTTAGCGTGTTAAAGGAAGCTTTGAGTTCACATCGTTTGTTAAAAAAGCTTCGTAAAAACTATAAATAAACTTATGTGCATATCATTCTCTAATCAAAAAAATTCTAAGGTGAGATTGAGGGAGAGCACCAAGGAAGAAATCGACATATATTATCTGTAAGTGATGAAGGCATATTTTGTAGTCGACTATTTTTTACATATGCATGTTATGTTTATATTCTTTATGCTTATGGATGTAGATGGTTTGATTTGTACATATTTTACGCATGATATAAGCATTTCATAAAGAAAATATATTTTGTTCATCTTGAAAATGGACTTTATGAGCATGATTATGACTTTCATATTTAGACATAGGCAAAGATACACATGCATGAATGGTATGGTTGGCTATTAGGTATGCATCAACATGAAAGTGTTGAGTACATTGATTTATTGAAATTTCTATGAATATCTTTTGCACATACATATGTATTCTTCTGTTTAGTGATATTTATATACATTGAAACTAAGCAAGGCATGCATAATCACAATACGTCCCTTCCATGAGGATTTTTTTCTAATCTTATTTTATTTGTGTACCCACAGTTTAACGCTGCGCACATACCGCTTAAATTTTTACTCCGTGCACATACCGCTTATATAATATTGTTTGCTTTTTGATCTGCGCACACCAATAATACCGAAAATACCCATAAGCCAAAAAAAACCCTAAGTCAGTTCCTTGCTTTCTTCTGCATAAATAAAGATAACAGTGTATAATTTCAATTTAATTCATTCAAAAATTAATTATGTATGGACCTACTGAAGGATGATATGAAATCGTAGATAGTTTATTTTGAACAATTTTATGGCACGAAAAACCTTAAAGCCGATGATCTCGCACATTAATTTTATAGCACAAACGATTTCACTGCATGAACAAATTTAGGGCACGAAAATCCCTCAAGAAATATTCGGATCTCTGTTGGATGAAAAGAAATATTTAAAATTCTATGGCTCTCTCTTGTGCATTGTGAGTAAAAAGAGATGCACAAACCAAAATAACTCACAGCAGGCAAAGACTTTGAATGTTGCCTGTTGTGCGTGGTGAGCAATTTTGGTATGTGCATCACTTTTTACTCCCCGCACACAATTGGCAAAACTTTTGTTTGTTATGCGCGAAGAGTAATTTTGGGGTGTGCATCTTTTTTAACTCACTGTGCACAACAGGCAAAAAAATTTGACTGTTGTGCGCAGTGAGTAATTTTGTGATGTATATCACATTTTACTCACCAATAACAGGTAAAAATTTTGCATGTTGTGCACAGTGAATAAAAAGAGATGCATGCACATACCAAAATTGCTCACCGTGCACAACAGGCAAAAAATTTTACATGTTGTGCGCAGTGAGTAATTTTGTTGTGTGCATCGCTTTTTACTCACCGCGCACACCATGCAAAAATTTAGCACGTTGTGCATAGTGATTAATTTTAGTATGTGCAGCATTTTTTACTCCATGCGCACAACATGCAAGAACATATTACTCCATATTTAGCCGTCAAGAACATATTTGATATGTGCATCAATTTTTTATATATGCATCAATTTTTATCCTGTTGGGCGCCATATTTTTGGTATGTGCATCAATTTAGGCCAAAAATTATTCCTCAAAATATACATCAATTTTTGGTATGTGCATCAATTTAGGGCAAAAGTTGTGCCAAAATTACTCCAAATTTTCAAAAAAATTGTGCTTGCTGAATTACTCCTCCATATTTGGAGTAATTTTTTGCGGTCAAGACCTAAATTGCGCCATATTTGGTATGTGCATCAATGTTTACTCACCGCACACAACAACAACCATGATACCAGTAATTTGGTATGTGCACGGCGTAATTTTTGACGGGAGTATTTCGGTCGTTTTTAAATTGGCAGTTTCGTTATTTTTCCAAAAAAAAGTGGTATGTGCACAGATCAAAACAGTGGGTACGCAAGTCAATTCCCCTTGGTTAAGGCATCCTGACCACGAGCTATAATAGTGATGAGGCCCAAATCAATTGAAGTGTGAAAGATGAACTGCATTAGGGCATTGTTTGCTCAATTTCATTGTATATTCAATGTTTTTCTCATGGCATGTAACATATATCTAGCATAATGAAGTATTCATGTCAATTTGCATATATTTGTTCTTATCATGTTTTCAAACATTTACTGAGCAGTTAGCGAACCCCAGCATTTCAACTGTGTGGGGTTTAGGTATTAAGTACCTGGCTAACTTGGGTATCTAAGTTTGCAGTTCATTGAGGTGAAAATATAACCCATCTGGTTTTCTGGTATTAGAGATTAATTTTTAGATTTAGGACTTGATATTGAATTTATATAACACAACGATGACTGATAGATGTATGATTCAATTAGATATGATAATTAGTACTTTGAGATGATTATATGATTAAAGACGGTATATAGGAATGCATCATAGGTTTCTTGAATATGGGAATTATGCTCTACTATCATCGATCGCTTAGTTAAAACTGTTATTTCGATTGTTTGGGACGTGACAATAAAGTTGGTATCAAACTTTGGTCTAGATCCATGGATATCATAGTACTAGAATATCATAAGTTATAGGAGTTAGAAGAATGTGATAATAAGCTAAGCTTCTATGTTGAAAATGTGATAATAAGCTAAGCTTCTATGCTGAAGATATATTCCCCATATGCTATGTCTATCAATGGATTTACTGAAGGTAAAAGACTTCTATAAATTAGAAGTGTGATAAGGACTCATAAGGAGCTCAGCATGTCCGTGATGGTAGAATGCTAGGATAGTTCTAATTTTGACATTAAATTAAGTTATGTGGTATTTATGGATTACGAATGAAGTGATGAATGGAAAAGATAAAAGCAAAGTCAATGGGTTCATATGAGCGATACCTTAAGAGATAGTGAATGGTTGATAAATGGCATTGAAGTCACATTATAATAAGACAAGAACATGCATTATATTTCGATTAGAAATGATGTGCATATATGAATATTATTTGCTTAGATGAAAGGAAGAGGATAAATTAATACATACATGTATATGCAATAAAATTTCAATGCCTAAAAGTATTCTAACATAGAATGGATGGCTTATCTTGTGTCTGTATGCTATATTGCATATGATTTTAGTTGATATAAATAGTGACTTTTGGTTGATCGTGTTGCCATTTTAACACATATCAAGTCTCCAAGAGACTTATAATTAGATGGTGAGAATACAATATTCTATTGTTTTGAAAATATATAAGCATATATATAATTATTTTTTAAAATTCTTAAGTATTTGACCTAGTTACAAAAAACTTCTTGAAGACTCCATATAATAGATTATTAATGAAGCTTTAGATGGCTTGTAAGGAAAACCTTACGTTAACTTGTTAAGGTAATCTTAGGATGACTTGTTTGGGGAGCTACAGGTTGGCTTATTGAGGAAGCTTCCAATTAGCTTATTAAGAAAACTCTATGATAGCTTGTCGAGAAAACTCTATGATAGCTTGTCGGAGAATCTCCGTGGTGGCTTGCTAATGAAGCTTTGTTAAAACTATAATAAGTTTATGGCCTATCATTCTCTAACAAAAAAACCTAAGGTAAGATTGAGGGAGAGCACCAAGGTTACCATCAAAAGTTGAAACTAGTTTTGGATGGAGTAAGTAAAATTTCCTTCTATGGTCTATCCCTTATCTCTTCTTCTTCTCTCTTATAATCTTCTACCCTTTATAGTTAGGGCCTGTTCTTTTTGTTGAGAATGGATTTTTGAAAAAGTTATGAATAGTGTTTAGGGGCTGGAATCTTGGGTTTGATGAAAGTTGGGTTTTGTGTTTTTTCGAAAAGTTGGTTGGAAAGTTATTTTGAGAAAGTTTTGTGGTCACACACAACTTTCTTGTGTTTTTTTGTTTGGAATGTTGGTTGGAAAGTTGGATAAAGAATGTTATGTGTGACCCACTAATTATTAAAGTAACATATTTAATTAAAATCATTAAACAAACCATTAAATAATTAACTATTCTTTGATTATAATCACCAAACTAATTATTTAAATAATTATAATTATAATCACTACACTACTTAATTACCTGATGAATTAATGCCCAGACGAATTAATAATTAATTAACAGAGGAATTGATCACTAAACTAATTAATCATTAAATTAAATAATTAATAATTAATTGCCTGACGAATTTGGTAGGTCTTGAATGCAGGGAGTCTAGGTCTGCCTTGGCGCACTAAAAAAATTAAGGCCTACCAAATATTACCTAATTAAGGCCTCTGACGCATTAAAAAAATTTTAAAATGGAAATGAAGTCGCATGTGATCTGATGCGATAGAGCAGCGGGGGCCCCACAAGCTCAGCTTTTCGACGTTCTCAGATGCATTCCGCGTAAATTCCGGAGAAAACAAAAGGAGAAAGTTGAGCTGCCACCGGGAGCCACGTCGGTAAATATTCTTCCAACTTTTCTCAACGAAACGAAGCGACCACACAACTCTAGGTTGAGAAAATTGTGAATAGTGAATGAATAGTGACATGAACAATGTCAAAAGCCAACTTTCTCGCCCACTTCCAAGAAAGAGAACATGCCCTTAGCGGAAGCAAAAAAACTGCAATTAAAACCCTGGTGTTTTTCTTCTCTGCCCAAGGAACCTCCTGGATTCTCCCTTAATGCAAGCCGGACTCTCCAGTCATACTACTTTTGTAGCGAGAGAACCAATAACCGACACTTGATCAAACCAAGACTCAGGTCATACATGCACATTAAAGGTCACGAGATGGCAGATCTAAACCAAGCATTAACGGATACGGTCTTGGTAGTAGTGGAATCAGGACCTAACTGGACCTATAGCAAGCCTTAAACTAGATAAGTAAGCCTCACTAGATGTAGGGATTTAGAAGTATAACCAATTAAAGATTCTATTGGTGATAAGAGCATAACTACAATTATTGTAAATTCACCAGCACCTGTTTGATTCACTGTGGCATGACATTGGAGCCGGTACTATCTTAATATAAGAGCATTTGACTTAACCAATAAATCCCAACTAGCATATAAGACAACCAATAAAAAATAGACTTGGAGACAATATTATCTTAATATTGCCAATAGAAAAGCACGAAGCATTCTGTTGATTAGTGTCAGCTTTAAATTACCAGGTTCCTCAGGGCTACATGAACTAACAAATTTTAGGATTAAGCTGCAAGGTTGTTGACCTGTCCAACTCTGTGCCCGCTCCCCCCCCCCCCCCCAAAAAAAAACAAAAAAACAAAAACAAGAACAAAAAAAACTGCTGACCTAGAGAACATAGGACAGTGAGAATTCAAGCCACGAAGAGAATCATCTATATAGCGTGGTCATATACAATCTAGAAATTTGATGAATACAGCATCACAGATTAAAAAAATGATCCGAGGATGCGACTGTGCATCTGAATTGAAGATTATGTAGGGTTACATTATTATTGACCCTGCATGCAACATATATAACCTAATCTAATTTGGACTCAAATCCATCTCTTACCTATAGGCTATAGGTTTCTTCCAGGTTGTTTGGGCCAATGTTTGCAGATTCTTGGCACGCTTTGGTTCCGGACATTGTGGCTGGGACAGGGTATGATGCTGCTCTCACCAAACACAACATGGATGTGGGAGGCTTAATCAGATTGGTAATTGGTGTCTTGGTACACAATCGGGAGAATTCAATTGGGATAATCATGTGTCATGCACGTATTATTTTCTACTTTTGTGCATGCTCCCCGACAAAGACACATACATACAAAACTAAGGATAATGATAGTATATATTTTTTCTATTGAGGCGGATCCAAGAAAAATAGAAAGCAAACTGCTTTAGTCAAAATTTGAATTGTATGGTCACAGTTCTAGTCACATGAAACGATATAAATTCCAAGTTCTAAAGCCATAATGCAAGCCTGAAAACCCAAACATAAGTATTAAGAAGAAATTATACTAGAGAAAATTATATATGACATGCACTGAATCAATCAGTCATCATTTCTATATTTTTTATTTCATCGGGTTTCCAGTTCAGCGGATGCAGGTGGCATGTGCTCCACCAATTAAAATGCCCACATTGGACAGCAATTTGGAGACCAGGCCATTAGTCTATGCCCATTGGATATGAGCAAAGGAGAGAGACAATGAGTTTCTGTCTAGATTTGTTAAAAGCACGAAGGAGTCAATGAAGTATCGTAAATTGAATGGATGAACTGTTATTAACTAATTAAGATCCACATAATGAGTTAACTTATGGATCTAAACAATCTCCTTCCAATTAGTTAAAATGCCTACCACCATACCAACACATAATAAATTACAGCAGCACCAGCAAGCCAAAAATGCCAGTGTATTATGAGATACCTCATGGACAAATGTATTCACAGATTCATTATCTGGTACAGCATCTCGCCCCTTGCATCGAATCTGTAACAATGGAAGATCAAACTCTTCAGGCTTTGGTATATTATGCTACACACATAGCATTCATCTAGCAAAATAAAAAAGAACAAACTTTACCTTGATATGCTTGATTCCCAGCTTTGTCCATTCAGATGGTGAATAGTAACGAGTCGTATTTGTCAAATCAATCACCAAACCAAGCTGAAGGTGAAAAGGAGAAAATAAATGAATTTTCAGAGGGAATGGCAAATCAAACCCAAGCATAGAACCCAACTCATACAGGCACAAAACACATCAGGAACTGCACAACCCTTATCTGCCCAAAGTCAATTGTCAAACAACGTCCTTTTTTATGTTGCTTTAAGGGGCAACTCCTTTTCAATTTCACATAAAGTTAATACAACAAGAGCAAATGAAAATAGCTCTTAAGATTTGGTTAAAAGCTTTGTTATATCTGTTATTATCTTCACTTCATGACAAATTTTTTTTTTGGTGTAGGTTGTTTTGGGTGGGTAGCTTGGGTGTGGGGTGTGGAAGAGTATTCTTGCTCAAAACAAATATAAATACTATTCTACAGTCGCGTATCATGCTTATTTTTAACGGTTTTGTAGACATGCATTACATATCAAAACATTGAAATGATTTGAATTAAAGCTATAAAAGTTAAGAAGAACTTCTAGAAAGCATTATTAACCTAAATTACTTCAAACGTCCAATGTAAGTCTAACTTACCTCATATCTCTAATGTGTCTGCATGTTTCTCCCTAGTTCAGAGTTGTATACAATTAACAAAGCCTTACTTGATCTGAATATGAATGATATCATCTAAACATGTATGACCATAGATTGGCATACACAAATGGTAGGGCATTAGTTGAACAATAAATTAAATATTTCGGTTTTCATTTCACATGGTCTGTGTGCAACATATGGGCCGGAATTTCAGTTGCAAGTCCTTTTTGCTAGGTAAAGTAAACAAATGAAATTACAAGATCAAATAAAATTACGGTAAGCAGTAACACAATAACATTATTTCTTTAGAAAGCTGAACAAGCCCAATGTATTAACTCTGGGTGATTCTTCCCCCGTGCATATATCCATTTAACCTATCACACCCACTGCAATCACATCATCTTCCAAGTTTCCCTTTAGTTATTGGTCGCTGTTGTTAAGTGATGTGATTAAGCTTTTTGTGGACAAAAAGATGGATTTTATGGTAGGAAGACAATAAAAATAGGATTTTTATTGGTAATTTCATATCCGAAGATATAGAATCTCTGCTACAAATTGACTAATTACTAAATCACTACTACAAATTGATAACACAATTAGCTAAGAATTAATCTAAGGAAAATAGGAAAATACTCACAACTCAATTTATGCATAGCTAGGACCGGCCGGTCTCTCAGGCTTAAGAAAGGCTAGCCTTTTACAAAGGACCCCCATGAAGATACGAAACTACGAGTTTGCCATCAGACCGAAGAACCCGTGCCTCGTCCGCCTGAAATAGATCCACACCGCATCATCACTACCCCAAAAGTGACACCCTGTCCTCAAGGTGGAAGTCTGAGAATTGGCCGTATCACCTCGCGGGCCTCCCAAGTAGCATCATAATCTGGCAATCCATGCCATCTAATAAGCACCTCCTGGTTCCCTAATGCGTCCTGGCGAACCCCCTTGAGCTCATGGGGCTCCAGTAACACCTCCATGTCGTCTGTCAATGTGGGGGGTATGTGAGAGTGTGTGGTCCCCAATAAACTATCGTAGCAGCGACACGTGAAACACTGAGTAGATGATGGATGTAATAGATAACTTCAGGCGATATGCCACCTTTCCAATCGTAGCAATAACCTCAAATGGCCCATAGTAACGGGCCGCGAGCTTTTCATTGCTCATGTGCGTCAGTGTCTTGTCTGTAGGACGCGGTTTGAGATACACCGTATCCCCCACTGTAAACTACACATCTCTCCGGTGCACATCGGCCTTAGCGTTCATAATCTATTGGGCCCACAGTAAGTGCCTCTTTAGCTCCTCCAAGTGCCTATCTCGCTCCTCAAAGTACTCAACCTGGGATACTGGAGTCGTGCCACGGCTGTAATGCATCAGATAAGGAGGGTCCTGTTCGTAGAGAATGCAAAAAGGAGTGCACTGTGTTGCCGAATGGTACAAAATGTTGTACCAGTACTCTGCCCATGCCAACCACCTGGCCCACTGCTTCGATGAGTCTAAAGCAAAACAGCGCAAATATGTCTCCACGCTCCTATTCATCAACTCCATCTGGTCATTTGTCTATTAGGATCCCAATTAATCCCACATCGGAAAGAAAAAGAGAAAAATGAAAAGTATTAGATGGCCTCTCCACCTAATACCAATTGGTTTTAGGTCGGAAGCTAGCTAATACTTAACAATTAAAGTGACATAATCTTTTGGGCCCGTAGTAAGTGCCTCTTTAGCTCCTCCAAGTGCCTATCTTGATCCTCAAAGTACTCCATCTGGGATACTGGAGTCGTGCCAGGGCTGTAATGCATCAGATTAGGAGGGTCCCGTTCGTAGAGAATGCGAAAAGGAGTGCACTGTGCTGCCGAATGGTACAAAGTGTTGTACCAGTACTCTTCCCATGCCAACCACCTGGCCAACTGCTTCGATGAGTCTAAAGCAAAACAGCGCAAATATGTCTCCACGCTCCTATCACCAACTCCATCTGGTCATCTGTCTATTAGGATCCTAATTAAAGTATAAGTATTAGATGGCATCTCCACCTAATACCAATTGGTTTTAGGTCGAATACTAGCTAATACTTAACAATTGGAGTGTAAGCCCAATGTTAAGGGCCTAGTAGGGGATGGCCCCTTAGCTAGGCTGGGATGGGTCCCCACAAATGAACTAGATTAGGGGCCTAGTACGGGCTGGGTCCCTAACAAATGGAACATTAAGTAAGTTCATCCAAAGAGCAGAACCTTCATAAAAATACAACTAGATCAAGAAAAGAGTTCGTTTAATATTGATCATGGCCGCATGCTCCCTTTCCTGTATCCTTTCACTAACATTACAACTGGTTGCCCCTAAAATTCTTGAAGTTCCGAAAGAGTCGTGCTAGAAGAGTAAGGCAAGAAGATCAGTTGCACTTAATTCCTTAACATCCGCTACACCACATAACATAAATGACGGAAGCTCTCTCTTAATGCAAATCTCCCTCCTTCCATCACCACAATCAGGCGACGGCTGTTCCAGCATTTTGGTCTTTACAAGGTAACAAGAATTACCTTGAATGAGGATGATCAAATCTTATTTAATTATGTAGCTCCAAATGCCAAGCTAGTGGCAACCTATTAGGTGTCACAGAGAGCGTTTGATATACCCTTTTTCAACTTTTTCCATCATAGTTTATTCAAACTTCAAAGGTTAAGTTCTATTGTTTATTGATACCAAAGTAAATTATTTGCATATCGTAGCTCTGGCAAACTACATGCAATAGTGATTTCACATGTTCTCAGAACACAATAACCAGTATGTAACAAACTATGCCTGCTGGACTGCTGCTTATAAATTAAAATATCATCAAGTTTTTCATTAAAAATACTAAATTGCCACCATTCCACATCATTAGCTCTTCCAACCCGGCAACATTAATGAATGAATCACAATATTATCGGCCATTCATGGTCCCACACATGCATCATGAATCAGGGTGCCAGGTGGGTGGGATAATGAATAGATGATGATACTGTGATAGACATAATATACGTATATAAAAATAATGAGTATCATACGACATGTGGGTCATATTACAGTTGAGGCTAATCTTCATATGCGACATGAATACTTCAAGGTCCTATATTTTTCGAGATGATTTGAATCGTGCATTTTGATATTTATATTCTAAAACATCAAAACATCAAACATCGGGTAACCCCAAGGGATTCTCTTGTTTATTCACATGTCACAAATTTAATGGTTTCGTAAGGATAGAATTTTTTACATCTGCTAAATAAAGGAGCAAAACTCTTTGGGTTCACCTGATATTTAGTGTTTTGGTAATTTAGAATATGAATATCAAAATGAACGGTTCCGTTCATCCAAACAAAATACGAGAGGAATGAGTTTTTGAGGTCGTATATGTGGTTTCTATACATCATATTATACCCATTATTATATATATAATAATGGGTATCATATGACATATTAGGCTAAGCCTCATATGTGGCCTTTAAAACTCCTACCTTCTCATTTTTTCCGAAGAATCGAAATCGTTTATTTCGATGTTCACATTCTAAAATCCCAAAACGGCATGGATCATTAATAAGATGACCTTGTGTGAAGTTCTCAAGTAAACGGATTTTAAAACCGTCCATAAATGATCACTTCTATATACACACACACACACACACATGTGGATTAGGATTCATTCGAATGAACTCAACCTAGGATCCAAACCACTCAAATTTAAAAATAGGTATCCCAAATGAGAAATCCACTCTATGGGATGTGATTTAACATGTTTAAAATACATGCAAATAAAATTTTAAATGATTTGAAATTGTTTTTCACATGCTTCAAGTGGCGATAAATTGTACAATATTATAACAAAATTTCAAATGATCTGGTTTTCCATGCAAAATGTGATCACAAAATCAACATTTTAGGATTGTCATAATATGAACTACTTTGTTGTCATTTGAATCATGAGGAAAATAAATGTAAACATTTGAAATTTTATTTATATGTAATTTAAACGTGTAGATCATATCTAACGAAACATATTTTTCATTTGGGTCCTAATTTTAAATTTCAATGGGTTAGATCACAAGTGTGGTCCACTCAAATAAATCCTACTAAACATAAATATATATACACACGCGCGCGCACACACACACATATAGATGATATTATGATATAAATTGTCATATGTACTAGGTTGAGGCACATGCATTGCATGTGAAAAGAAGTATTGAGCATATATGCCATAGATTTTATATTTGTCAAGGTGACTAGATAATTAAAATTTTGTAAATATGTTACTGTCTTCTTATGTAATGGAATAGAATTCGAGTTTAACATGAATAGATACCTATGTTATTTTAAATTTCTGTTTACACAAAGGGAATTTCTTCTTTGATAATGAGTATATGGAATATAAGTTTCGTAAAGTGAGGCATAAAGATCGTAATGTGGTGAAGCTATGGAAAAGGTATATCATTACGTAAATACTTTAAGTATCTCAGGTCGGGTATTAAGGAGGATATATTGATTAAGATATTGATCATAAAATTAAAATTAAATAGTTTAAGTCGAAAGTTGCAACAGAAATGGTGTGTGATCGAAATGAACCGTTGCGGTTAAAGAGTAAATTTTATAGAAAGGAAAAAACTAGTTTTGGTATATTATACAGAATGTTAGGCTATCACTAAAAAATATGAACAAAATTTGGGTGTGACGTAGATACAAATGTTGAAAATATGAACAAAATTTGGGTGTGACGTAGATACAAATGTTGATATGGATGTGTTAAAACCATGATTTTAGGTATTGGCCGAAACCCTAGGATTTCGCCCATACCGTTTCGGTCTCGGGGCAACCAAGACCGAAACGACTAGTGTTTCTCGATTTTGGCTGGAACCCGGCCAGAACCCTAGGGTTCCAGCTTGAAAACGATAACTAAGATGTCCCAAATTGAAGAACTAGACAAAGATGAGGCGGAAACGAGAAAATATTGCAGAAGAAGGAAGAAAAAGAAAAAAGGAAGAATGTGAAGAAATTAACTTTACCGCATTGACAAAGTCCTCACCCACCATCTCACCGCCTTGCTGCCTCGACGAACTCCTCGCCGTCCTGCCTCGACGAACTCCTCGCTGTCCCGCCTCGATGATCTACCATGAGAGAGAGGGAGAGAGAGCAAAGAGAAAGGAAGAGCATCGATGATCTGCTCGTAGACGGTTGGTTTTTTGTAAATTAGGTGGTGGTGATTTTTTTGTAAGGCAAACTTGTAAATAAGCGGTAGTGCGTAGAGTAAAAAGGTGGGTGCACAAATCAACTCCCGGTTGAATTTTTTTGGCGAACTTGTTAATAAGTGGTATGTGTTCAAAGTAAAATGGGGGGTGCGCAAAGCAAGGGTGCGCAAAGCAACTCGCTGCCTGAAGGCATATTTTTTGTGGCAAACTTGTAAATACGTTGTATATGGTGGAGAGTAAAATGGTCGATGCACAAAGCAACTCCTCATACTAATAATGGCAAACTTGTAAATAAATATATGTGTACAATTTTATAAATACATATTAGTGATACAAATTTGATAAATATTTGATAGTATATGATTAATACTTTATTTTTTAAGTATTTGATAGTATTTGATATATTTTAAATATTTAAAACTATCATTACGGACGAAACGAAACCCGCCGAAACGGGCGCTACTGATACCGAAACCTAAATTTTGAGAAAAGCAATACCGAGACCGAAACCTAAAACGTTGGTTTGTATACTACTAGTCCTTGGGAACTTGGTAGTTTTAAAATTTAAGTGCTTATCTAAAAGACCAATATTCAAAATGTATCCATTAACAGAGTTTGGATAAAAACCGACGTTGGCATGAGAATAGATAAGATTCATAAGAAAATTTCTGATAAAAATTAATCCAAATACAAATGGGACAGACATCATGCATGATTAAAAAATAAAAAATAAAAGAGGATATGAAAGAAGAGAGCACACAAGTGGGGCATTTGGCTTTTGCAATTGAGAGAAGCTAGGAAACTTGGCTTCGCCAAATCTCAGCTTTTCCGACTTGTGCTGTCCTAGAAATCATGTTCCTAATTTAAAAAACAGAACATCCATATTTTTAAAGAAAAAATGATAATTTTTTTGACAGTCATAACTGCACTTATAACGAGCTACACCAAACACATAGAAAGTATGTCAATTGCATTATATTCTCATTCTCTCTAGCTAGAAAAGAAGCATTATATTCTCATTCTAGCTAACTGTAAAAGAACTAAACCTTTATCAAAGCAATACATTCGATTACTTTTTATAGAACGGATTTTTTTTACAAGAACTAATTGACGCCTCAACTTTTTGGCGCAACCCGAATTGTTGCTGATAATTGCCAACATTACGGACAAATTTAAATACAGTGAACATATTACCTGATAGGGTTTGGCTTTCCTCTTAAAGTCCCTACTAGCAACCACAGCTTGGTTTTTATATGAAAAGAACCTACATATTTGCTTCATTATTATTATAACACGACAAATTCTACACGATTATTATAACCAGACAAACCCATGTTATTTAAAATAAGTTAGCAAAACCCTCTACACATACATACATACATACATTTCTATCACATTAATGTACCTTGAAAGTAGTTGGTATAGCAAGACTTGGTTTTGAAACCATTGGCAGTCAGTAGCAGATCATATCTAGAGTAAATGAGAATAACAAAACAAAATATATTTAAAACATATGGTATACTTACTTCTCTCTGATTTCTTCTCAGGGAATTTATCACTTGTTTCGAGGAATATCGCTTGCCAGGTGCCACCAAATCATTAAAAGACTCATCTAGCGGGACCTTTGAAGGAATCAGATATCCTATGGGTTGTCCATGTGAAGGGCAGTCCAACCAGCCTGTATTATGAACATAACTACTTGAAAGAAAGCAATAAAGGTCAAAAAAAAAAAGTACACTAAGATCATTATCAAGAACTACTGAAAGTAAACAATACTTCCAAGTCTTGCAAAAGAAACTTTTGCATTAAACATATGAGACAGTCAAAATATTGAAAATATGATATTTCAGTAAACATGCTTTACAAGTGGTATGTCCATCGAGACAGGGTTCCAAAGAATAGGAAACATCCCAAAGAATTAAAAGATAAAAAGGAAACCTGTGGAGACTGACTTAGTGTAATTTCCCATTCACAAACATCTGCAACAACCGAAAGGATACCAAGGAGAGTCTTATCCCATTCTGTTGCCCATATTTTTGGCTGGCAAAATAACATAGAGCAGTTTCTCCTGTGCCAAGGCATACACTTGCTAAATAAGGCAGTCTCGACACACCGTCACGTCTCACCACCTAGTTTGCAGACATATTGCCCTTGCGGCAGATATGCAAGATTTTGGCTCGAAGGAATTTTCTCATTACAAGGCAACTTTCTCATTATACAGCAGGCTGTGCTAAAGTGTTAAGCACTACTCACCACCTGAATTGCAAGACATATGTATATAAAATCTCCTTAACATCCAGGTGACACTAAAAAATCGGATACAACACAATAGCCCAGGATCCTAAAAGCCCCCTTAGCTGTGCACATCTAAAGGATGTGTTTGGGACATTAACATGTCCATCTGCCACTAGCTGATTAAAAATCATGAACAATAAATCATTCTTCTGCAGAACATAGGATTCAAATGTCTGCCAAATTCATCACAAAACTCTAAACATTAGGAGATACTTTTGGAAAGTTTGGGACTTTACATATTGCTTTTATTTTATTTTTCTCTCTCTTTTTGGCTTGTCATTCGACTGAATCTAGGACTTCCCACAATCTATATCCACATTCTGTAAAGGCCCGCTTTTTTTAAAAGCCCAGCCCATACCCTTTTTAATAACCCCCCCCCCCCCCACTCAACTCTCTCTCCCCCCCACTCTTCTTTTCACGCACCCGAGCCCGTTTTCTTTTTTTTTTCGTTTTCATTTCGTTCGTTTTCGACAGCAGCGGCGAATGCAGAGCAGCGGCAGCAGAGATTAGGGTTTTTCGAAACCCTAAAAGCTGTCCTAACCGTCCGATCTACCCGCAAGGAAATCACGATGATTTTGGATCTACGAATCATGCGTGATAAGTCCTCTCTCTCCCTCTATTTATGCGATGAGATGTTTTCTAGGGTTTTTGAGAAGCAAAAGATATTTTCTCCTCTTCGAGACTTTCGTTTTTACTTCTGGGCTTTTCGATGTTGTTATTGGAGCGATTCTGCTCCTAAGGGTTTGACTTTGCTCCGTTGGTTTCGATTTTGCTCTGTGGGTTTCGGATTCACTCCAGGATTCTTCAGATCTGCTCTAGTGTTTGGATTTCTTATTTTCATCTCGCAAGATCCATGTTTCAAGTAGATTTCGAACCCTATTAAGCTTCTAATTATTTATTCTCAGAATGAAGATGATGATTCATGTAGAATTCTTAGAGAGGAAACTCCTCTGTGAATATATTTGGCACCTAGGTTAGATTCACGGCATTATGATTGTTGTCCCTTACTCTCGATTAGACCCTTGCGTTGGTATGTGGTTGGGTCGGCCGCCGAGGGGAAGGTACGGCTTGAGGGTTGCTTGATTTTGCCAGCGGGACTTACTGCTTGGCGTTTGGTCCTTTGGGGTGATGCAGTTTTCTGGGCTTGCAGAACTTGTCTATCACTTGGATAATATACTTATCTGGTTGTTTTCCTTAGGCTTTATCTTTGTTTCACCTATATGTATATTCAGTCCAGTCCCTTGTGAAATTTTAGTTTAGTTCTTTTAAATTTCAGTTCAGTTTCCTTTAGAATCTCAGTTCAGTAATTGTTAAAATTACAAGACAGTTCTTTAAACATTAAGTTCAGTATTTTCTTTGAGTTTTAGTTCTTTTAAAATTCGGTTCAGTCCCATTAGAATTCCAGTTCCTTTAGAATTTCAGTTCAATACTTTTTAAAAAAAATTCAATTAGAATTCTTTAAACTTTGATCTCAGTATTTTTTTAAGTTTTAATTCCTTTAAAACTCAGTCCAGTTCCTATAAAAATTCGGTTTAAGTTTATCCTTACAAGTTCAGTGTTCAGTTTCCCTTATAAGCTTATTTTAATCGTTGGGAACATGTACTCCCTTATTGCAACGATTTTGAGCTAGAACGGTATCCTTTTAAGCAAATCCGGAACCGAGCAACTCCTCTATGGAGGTAGACCACAGCTTATAAAGGTGCCAACATGAATATGATTCATTCTTAGTTTTTATTTATCCTTTTCAATTACTTTATCATAGATTTTCATTTCTCTTGTTAATTCTGCTATTTATGTTTGTGTCATTTTATTCATGTGCTTTAAAGTGTTTCTGGTAATTTGTTGGACAGATTTGATAAATGGACGACTATCTCATAATGTTAATTGAACATGTGTATATAATTGGCACTTTTCTCTAAAGTATATGTTTAGAAGTTATGCATGAAATTATACGATATTATTGGTACGCCTGATTTTCTTGCACCAAACATGACAACCTGAACATAGAGTTTGCATAGCTATCTAAATATATAATTTAGAGAACAGCTACATGAACAAGATACTTGACACCCTAGGATTAGAACAACTACACTTGACATCACGGGTATGGGGTAACTTATAACTGAGAGGGTGCGGGAGCGATTGAAGCCATACTTATGGCCCCTATCTGGGAGGATTTCCTTTATATGGATCCTGAGTTCTCGGTACAGTTTGTCCTTATACTCGGCCCGGGGTAGCACCCCGCGATCTAAGGTGGACTTCACGTTGCACATCTTGCCTTTCTCTTATAAGTCACAACACAACAATTATTCTTTTAGTTAATTGCTCATTTCTTATTTGCCACTTAAATCATGTCAGGTCAGTAAAATTTTTACAGTTCCTTGATATCTTTTAACTTCCTGTAAAATAAATCAATTAAATGTTTAATATGGTTTGTAATCTACTTTATTAATGATAGTTCGAATCCATTAGGTAATACTCAACTTGAAGAGGAGGCTCCGCAGTACGAGGAGTCTGATTTTCCTGTTGATGACGCGGACTTTTGATCTTCAGTATTATCAGGAGAGTATTTACTTCTCTTAGTCGTTTTTCTTTCAGCATTGTTTTTAGTTGAGCTGTAGTTTCCCTTTTTGCCTAGACATTGTAATTCCTTTCAAGGTTTAATAAAATGAGTATTTCCTTTATCTTTGTTCTTAATATTTCCTGTTTAAAATTATATTGACTTCACTGGTACCTGCAAGACCTACAAAATATTGTGAGTGTGACGGCTCCCGCTTCTGGGGCGTTACACATTCACTGTTCCACCGCTTCATGGTATTGCTGGAGTATGCATACAACCATCCAATATGCATCTGCTCTTGAATTACCAAACTGCCAAAGCATGGAACCCTAACAAACTATGACATAGTGTAGCCATTTCCATGCCAGAATCATCCGTCAACAGTGTCTCCATTTAGTCAATGGCATCGTATTCAATTGCATAGCCGCTCAAATAAATCTCTTCCAACTAAATCCAAATAGCCTTGGAAATGGGGTATGCAATGATCAAATGATTAAATCATCACATCCAGTGGGCATCTCAAAGATTTTGGGCCAGCATCACACCCAGTGGGAATCTCAAAGATTTTGAGCCAGTATATACATTCTTTGTGATACAAAAAAACTCCTGCAAATTCATGTATATTTCAACTTCAGGTCCAGCAACTGCATACCGAGGGTTCTCAACCTCTCTATAAGAGTATGACTACCTTATCACATGTGACTACTTTATCACATGTGACTACTTTATCCATGGTGGATTATGGGATAATTTCACAAAGTGCCATGAAATCTACCAAACAAGAGCCCTGCATAACACATTAACAGGTAAAAAATGGCAATGCTCAACCCAATCATGATTCAGAAAACAAATACAATTAATTATGCAGTTGACCCAGCCACATTCCACATATCTCATCACATGATCCCCAACGTGTAAACATTGTGGGGACTACTCAAAACAGGTTATTATATTATAGCCTTAATCAGACATGATACTGAAATGAACCATGTCAAGGCATTACCAGCAAGCATATGTGCTTAAATTACAACCACATAACATTCGGGTTTATCGTGAGTCAGCAAAATGCAAAAGCAGCGACTAACAGAATATCAGAAGAGTTAGAACAGTGATTCCACTCAGATACAAAAGTCACGGTTGAAATGCACTGTGTACTGACAGAAACATAGGGTTTGCCTTGAAATAATGCTTGAAACCCCCCACTGAAGAGTGTGTAAGGTATGGGACTAAACAAGTTCGTTTAATTTTGGCAGCTAATGTTGGGACCAGGACCTACCAAAGGCCCAGGGATGCCCATGATCCCAGCCCCAGCAATTGTTTTGAGGATGTTTCAAGACTACCCTGCAAAGCTCAGATCTAATACCAAAACCGGCTGACTTGAATAGCATAATTTACCTAGATTGTTCATCTAAGCCCAAGCCACATTATAATCTTATTTGGAGACAAATCATATAAACTTCGTTTTTAAGCTAACCCAATTGCATTTCTTATTTCTATTAGTTTGAATTAATTGTGGAACTATATTGTCCTCCATTTCAGAGACTTGATATTTGAGAACTGATATTATTTTGTGACAGAAATTTCAGTAATCTCATAGTGTTTCCAAAATGTACACTAAAAAGTTTGATTGAAGCCGGCCCAATGACCCTATGCCAGGGGCCAGAGTTGGGCCTCTGTTTAAGGGCCCAAAATAATTAGGGCTGATGCTCGTGTTTATCTTGGGCATTACCTAGCCTTGGCCCATTACCATCATTAATTTCTGCGCTAAATTTTAGTAACCAAATCATTATTGGTTTATGGCATTTTTTGTTATTGTGCAGTGATGATAGGGCACAGTAGAAAACGACCTTAAATTCGTGGAATCTATTCAAGATTCTATCCAATATTAAAATGACAGGAAATGGGAGAGTACCCAAATGTATGCATTAAAATTACAAGAGTGGAATGCAAACCTTGTGGAAGCTGCCTAACCCTTCCATAGCCTCTAGGGGCTTTATTTTGCACATACTCGTTCTTTGAAGGTTGTGAAACGTGCTTTGGACCTTCATCTCGATTCTCTCTCTTCATTCGTCGGCGCCTTTCTTCGCGCTCCTAATGTGTTGATAAACTATCAAATAAGTATATATACAAAAGATATAACATGATACAAGGGTGCAAAAGAAATGCAAGGATAAATATAATGAAACGGTTGAAAATATCAAGGATTAAAGCATACGAGAAATAAGCATCCAAATAAGCATTGCAACATGATCTCCAAAATCAGAACATTTGCAAACAATGGTTGTAGCCAATCCAGAATGATTATATTCTTCAGAGCAGCATGATTCAGATGAACTTCATAGCTGACAAAAAGGGATTGTACTATATCAACAAGAGCATAAACATGATCCAAAGGCTCTCAGGAATTGGGAACCAACTATGATACGGATCGAGTTCTATTTAAATAGAATTTTATTTGTATTTTAGTTAAGATTTTATTTGCTTTTATTTGGCCTTATTTTAGTAGTGTGTTTCTTTTAGTTTAGTCCCGCATCTGTTATGGTGAGACTTCTTTTATTTCTGTAAGCCAATAAATGGACATCAGACTAGTTTTATTGGGAATGAATCAATAAATTCATTAGTTTATGAATCAATAAGAGTTATTTTGAGAGAAAATATCTTTGAATCTTTCTTGTGAGAAAATGAGCATGAAAGAGCTCAAGAGATGTGCCAAAATTTCTAAATCTTTTCCATGCTGATTTACCAAAGTAGATACAAGATGACTTAAATGAGAAACTCTTAACATCACTTATTTATTTAAATCCCTAATTTCCCCAATTTAGAACTATAGGTCTGTTAGTTTTCTCATTTCCCCTCTTTAGCTCTTTCATCCCAAGTCATCTTGTCACAACCGAATTATTTTCCATTAATTTTCTTCTTCTTTCTTTTTAGTTTAGTGTTAGTTTGTCGTTGGATTCACAAAAAATTAAACCATAGCCATCACTCTCTTTTAAAAAACAAAAATAAAAAAACATAATTTCATCTTCTTTAGCCTGATCCCATCAAACCAACAAAAAGCCACTTCCAAATAACCCTCAATTTCCCTCACTTGTCCTTTGGACCCCATTTGATTCACACCAAAATCCAAAGTAATTCAGTTATTCAACTGTTATACAAAAAATTCAAAAAAAAAATTCTTAAGAATCCAACAATAGCAACAGCCATAGCTTGGAACCATCACATACACCATCACCCTCTCTTGTCAGCATCGATCACCACCGCCACCTTCGCTATCGAATCCTCCCAATAGCCCTTATCTTTGTTGATTGCTATCAATGCTTCAACAGCCATAGTCCTTCCGCATTCACGCCTCGTTGACACCAACTCCTCCCATCATCGGCATGGTCGTCGTCGTCACCAATCCCAGCACCGTCGCCACCTCGGAGCTTTGTCTTCGCCCTCGTCTTTGTCGATGAGATTTCCAATCACCGTCGCCATACAGCACTTGCAACGCCATTGATCCCTTCACATCTAGACTCCAACAGCCTCAATTTCCAACTGCAGCTCCTCCAACATCTTCGCAACTTCAAAACATACCTCCGACATCATCAACCTTCAACTGTGGCACATATCTATCACCATTATCATGTTATTTTGTGGCCATCGTCATTGCCATCGTCAGAAAGCAGTACCGCTGCCGCCGTCACATCTTTCGGTATGCACCGTCGTCATTAAGGCAAGTAGTTCAAGACCTCCGAGAAAGCTCAGTTCAAGCCCAAGTATTACAGCTCTAATGGGAATTAAAAGAAGGGGTTCCTGACCCGATTCAGGAACCGTTTTAATTCAATTTGATGAGAACCCAATTCGATATGATTCAGCACAACAGCTCTGACCCAAAACAGATTATAACTTGTAGATCGGACCGGAGCTACAGTAACTTTTAAGAACTCTCTAGGAATTTTTAGGAATCATCATCTATTTATTACGCATGGTTCGTTATTTTGGTAATTTGGACACCATTTCCAACCGGATTTTTAGATAATTTGAGCTGGTTGCAAGCAAGAACGAGTCATCTACATGTCTCAAGAAAGTTAAGTAGATTTAAGGTATTCTCTTCATCGTATTGAAGCTAATCTTATGAAGTATTTCATAAACAACCACTATATGGATTATTCTTTTCTAACAAAACATGAACATAAGATATTTAAAGGAATCACACTTTTTATGGCTTCGACGACATGTATGTATATGATGATTGGAAGTATTATTTGAAAATTTTCTTCCCGTATTTTGACTTTTTGAATGTATCTACACCTATCACACGTTAAAGGAAAAGGAATATCTTGGTATAAGTAAATCCAAATTCATATTTGACATCGTTCAGTATTTAAAATCGATATTCGACGTAAGTGTCTTCTCAAACATCAACTAATCCACCAATCTTTCCAACAATTATCGAGTCCAAATCCTGAGTAGTAACAATAAATTTCTTCAAATGCTTTACCAATTAATGAGAAAGCAAGACGTGAAACCTATGAAATTAAAATTAGAAGCATATTCAAAGCTTGAACATGTGATCGAGTCGAATACAAAGGTTAAGCATGTGATGGAGTCAGAGCATGTGATTGAGCCTAAGCATGTGATTGAGCCTATAAGTAGGTCCAAGTTAAAGCCTCGAGTTAAGTCAGAACCAGAACCCCAGCCCAAGCTAAAGATCTGACTTAAGTCACATTATGAGTTGTGTGAGTATATTAACTTTATCACCACAGATCCTCAACAACCTATCTATCAACAGATTTTGCCCACCATATCTTTCAAGGATTTGGTACGTTCTCCTGATAATATTCGTCTGTGAGTCTTCAATTTAAACTTCAAGAACAAGTCTATTCAAACCAAATGAGGTTGTTCGGCCGAGTTGTGCATTCTTATCGCCATTCACCGAGAATTTTTCCCAGTTTTTCCCATCCAGAAAGAATGATACTGAACAAGTGCTATTTTTTAATTTGAATTTTATTTGAATTTTAACTAAGATTTTATTTGCTTTTATTTGGTCTTGTTTTAGTAGTTTGTTTCATTTAGTTTAGTCACACATCTGTTGTAATGAAACTTTTATTTTTGTTAGCCTATATATATGCCTCGAACTAGTTATATTGGAAATGAATCAATCAAATTAGTTCATGGATCAATAAGACTTTGAGAGCAAATTTGTTTTGAATCTTTATAGTGAGAAAGTGTTCATGAGAGAGCAATGGTGAGAGACACAAATGTATAAATCTCTTGCATGCTGATTTGTAAAATTGGACAATGGCCTTGGTGAAATGATCCTAACATCTTTATCTTTTTGAATCCTTAATTTTCCCAATTTAGAACCATAGAAATACTAATTTGTTTCCCCATTTTTCCTCTTTAGCTCCTCGATCATACGTCAAACTAGGTCATGCAGACACATTAAAATTGAGTTGATTGTGTAATCTTCAACATACAATCAACATGCTTCAAATGAGTGCTAAAGGATACTATGATAGTGGACAAGTACCAATTTTACACAAGTATAAATTGAAAGTTCTTAATATGCATGTCAACATAAATTAGCCACTAATGGAAGTGTTTGTGATCCAACTTTTTGATGTGATCATCACTTATCAGCGAAGTAGGAGGCGTGCGGTTTGATCGGGGGTAATTTTGTCATTTCTACTAAGAGGGGTATTTTTGTAATTTCTAAAAATTCTGCTGAATTTGTGTCATGTTTAATTAGGGCCGGTTAGGGGATGGTGGCGGATGTTGAATACTGTGTGAAGATTCCTAAGCGTTCCAAGAATCCTAGTTTGGGAGATTTAGGCTTTAGTCTCAAAGATAAAGCTTGGAGAGCGGCCTCCTCTCCTAAAGGGATGATTATCTATTGTATACTTGTAGTTTCACTTTTATTCTATAAAAATCCCAACTTTTCTCTTTTCCACCATAAAAATACCCTTTTAATCTTATTTTCCTTGAAGATCGTATCAAAGTGGTATCAGAGCACTACGATCCTCATGGCGACCACAATATCAAAAGAGAAGCATGGAGCCTTGGAGGAGAAACTTGAGAACAAAGCGACGGCTTGGAGGAAGCCAACGGAGGAGATGAGATCTGAATGAAGGCATCAGAAGGAAGGATAACTCTACAGATCCAATAGGTTCTTGAGGCCCTCACTCAATCAACCGAGTAACTTTCACACCAGATCCAACAGATGAACCAACAAATTACAACGTTGATGAAGCCAGGGAGGACAGATCTAGTTAATAACCAAAATCTGGGGCAAAAAGCGAAGTCCGTGGCAAAGGCGAAGGAAAATATTGGCGATCTGGTGTCTAAGGAGGAGGAAGGCTTTTCCAATGGAGGCGAAAGCGTGCCACAACGACAACCAGAGCACCGCGGGGCTCGGAGAGGAGCACTAAAGGCCAACGAGGCCGCCAGGAGCCTTGCGGCTCCCTGGCAACCCGCCAGGACATTGTTGACCCCCTAGAGGCTTGCTAGGGTTCTATCGACCCAGGCCACCATAGCCTCGCCGAGGCCGTGTGGACATGCTAGGGTTCTGTCGAGCCCCTGGCGGGTTGCCAGTGCCTTGCCAAACCCGGACGAACACGCTAGGGGCTCGACAGAACCCTGGCATGTCCACACGGCCTCGGTGGGCTGCTAGGGCCTCGCCAAGCCCGACAGACACGCTAGGGGCCGCACGTCCCACTGGCAGCTGGCTGGGCTGCTAAGGACATTCTGCCCCTAGCGGCCCGCCAAGGCTTCGACCAGCAAAAGTGGACTCGCCATGGGTTGCTTGAACCGTTCGCGACCCATCAAAGACCGGGGGATTTTCTATGACCTCTTCAGGGCACTGGTAAGGGCTTAGAGCATGTCCGAGAGGACTATGGTATGGATTTTAGATGAGAAAAAACTCCAAAGACTCGACCCGAAGTACGAGGAGTTCGACCGATACCACGAGGATGTGCCCAAGGATATGGGAGGAGGAGGAGGAGGATCCAATTGGGGAGATATCGACACGAAATATTAAGAAAGAGACAATATGGCCAGACTATGAGATTATTATCGCCCACAGGACCCGTACCGACCGCGCCAATATGACATGTACCAGGGGCAACACATGGGATTCCAATCCCAATAGCACTGTCAGGAAGTTGAAGATGCCAATCTTTAAGAGAGAACACGAACGGGTGGATGTACATGGCAGGGAGAGGACCCGAACGGGTGGATGTACCGATTCTTTATCTAGATATTTCGAGGTGACGTGTCTCATTGAGTCTGAAAGGCTGAAGGCGGGGCGAGGTTGTTTGGAAGGTGATTCTTTATCTTGGTACCGATAGAGTCAGCAGCAACGCCTACTCGCTTGTGGGAGGAGTTCACAGATTGTCTGCTATACTAGATTGTCTGCTATATTGATTCCGAAAGACTCTGAGACTTATACGAGCAGCTCTACACATTGAGGCAAGAGGATACAGTCAGAGACTATATCAAGAAGTTTGAGAGGTTGGCAGGTTGTGTCCATGGAATGTCAAGGGAGTCCTTGGAGGGAGGTATTATACAGTGACTTTAACCCAGCATACGGACAGAGTTACGAATACAGATACCCAGAAGATTACTGGACATGATGCATTTGGTCAGGATGGTAGAGGACAGATTTGCAGAGGAGCGACGTGCTATGGGAGTGTGGAAAGGATCTTCTTTCTGCAATCAGGCACCAACCAGAGGACAAAAGGTACCTACAAGAGGGACCACAACCAACAGAGAGAAAGGCGATGAAGCACGACCAGTGGCAGTTTAAACACATGACAGATGCGGAGAAGAGAGATAAGCGCGTCAAGGGTCTTTGCTTCAAATGCGATAAGAAGTTCTCACCAGGACACTGATGTGGCGACCACGCTCTTCAGTTGAAGATATAAATGACGATGAGGAAGACGAGACTGTGGTGGAGCTTAAGGCAGGCGAAGAGGAGGACCATGAGCATCTACATCTTACCATGGCAGATGTATCGCTTAACTCTGTTGTGGGATTCACACCGAACTACACCATGAAGTTGACGGAGATGGTAGCAGAGCAGTATGTCATGGTCTTGATTGATAGTGAAGACACACACAACTTCATTTGTCATAAAGTAGTGGAACGGCCAGGGCTACAACTCAGTGACACGTGGAGCTTTGGAGTGGAGCTTTGGACGAACAAGGTAGAGCAGAGTAGGAGAGTGTGCTGAGGACTAATATTGTCTATTTAGTGTGTGCAGCTCGTAAAGGATTTTCTTCCTTTGGATTTGGAGCAGAGTAGGAGAGTGTGCTGAGGACTAATATTGTCTATTTAGTGTGTGCAGCTCGTAAAGGATTTTCTTCCTTTGGATTTGGAAAGCACCGACATCATCTTAGGCATAAGGTGGTCATTAGGTGATATCATGATTAACTGGAAGCGGCTGATAATGGAGTTTCATAAGGGGGCGGGACCGTCATTCTGTGAGGTGATCCCAGTTTATGACGTTCTATGGTTTCATTCAAGACCATGGTAAAGGCTCTTCAGGTGGAGGGCGTATGCTTCCAGGTGGAGTTTCAGAGATTGGGGGTATAGGGGGAAGAGAAACAGCATGACATGAGCATATTCTGAGTCGTTTTGAGGGGGAATTCCAAACACCTCATGGCCTTCCGTCCCCACGGGACCACGAGCATGCTATTGTCCCGTGTGAATGTGTTTCTCCTATTAGTGTGAGACCATACCAATATCCCAAGTACAGAATGATTAGATCAAAAGGATGGTGAGGGATGTTATAAGCAGGTATGATCCCGCCCAGAATGAGTCATATCTCTAGTCCGGTCCTGTTGGTAAAAAAGAACAATGGCAGCTAGCGATTCGGTGTCAATTACAATGCTTTGAATAAGGAGATGGTGCCTGATAAGTTCACAAGTTCTTTGATTGACGAGTTATTGGATGAGTTACATGGGACGTCAGTTTTCTCGAAGATAAATTTGAAGTCAGTGTACCATTAGATAAGGATCGAGGAGTTGCTGATGTTCTAAAGACTGCTTTCAGGACGCACAAGGGACACTATGAGTTTCTAGTCATGTCATTCGACTTGACTAATGCCCCAGCCACATTTCAGGCCTTAATGAACAAGGTCTTTCGACCATACTTGAGGGGGTTCATCTTGGTATTTTTTATAACATCCTAGTATACAGTAGTACCATGGAGGAGCATGTGAGATATCTAGAGATAGTTTTGCAGGAGCTACAAGATCAACAGTTGTATGCTAACAAGAATAAGTGTCCCTTCGCGCAGCGACAAGTGGAATATTTGGGACATGTAATATTTGCAGAATGGGTGGCCACGGACAGATCAAAGATCGCTGCTGTGTTGAGGTGGCCATTACACATCACCTTGCAGGCTTTACAGATATTCTTAAAGGTGACATGTTACTACAGGAAGTTCGTTAATGATTATAGTTTCATAGCCATTAACAGTTTCATAGCCTGACCTCTTACCAAGCAGCTCAAAAAAGCCAGTTTTCAGTATGGAGAAGTATGTAGAAGAAGCGATTAGAGCTTTTGAGCCTTGAAGCGGGCCATGTCTCCGATACATGTACTCGCGTTACCTGATTTTAGCAATCCCTTCGTAGTGAAGACTAATGCTTATGGTTACATGCTGGGCACAGTACTGATGCAAGATCAGAGGCATGTGGCCTATTTCAGTCAGATTTTGACAGCATAAACGAGACTTAAGCCAGTTTATGAACGAGAATGGATGGCGATCGTGCTAGCCGTGCAGAAGTGGCGGCCGTACCTACTCGGCAGGGGAGTCATAGTGCGCACCAATCAACGAAGTCTTAAGTATTTACTAGAGCAGTGCATAGTTACCAAGGAGCACTAAAGGTGGCTGTCTAAACTCCTGCGGTACAAATTCGAAATCAAGTATAGGTCAGGACTATAGAATAAGGCGACAGATGCCATGTCACATGGAGGGAGAGAATACAGTTGGTGGCGTTGTAAGTGTTGGTGTTGTTAGACTGGGAACCCTTGTTGCAGGAGGTTAAGGCTAATGAGAGACTAGCACAAATTAGAATGGCACTAATGTAGGGTTTGAAAGAACACACAGGCTATGCATTCAATGGACAGAGATTGCTTTACTAAGGACGGTTGGAGTTATCGCAGACTTTTGCCTACATTCTATCACTTTCCCATGAGTTCCAGGGCAGCGTAGTTGGAGGACATTCAGAGTTACAGCAGACATACATGTGGATGGCCAGGGAGCTCTGCTGGACCGGGATGAGGAGGGACATTGCCCAGATGGTGGTGAATTGTGACGTCTGTCGACGTCACAAATACTAGGTGATGGCTCATGCAGGATTACTATAGCTGATGTCTCTTCCATACAAGGTCTGGAAGGAGATCACCATGGATTTCATAGAGGTGCTACCGAGGTCCAAGAGGTTTTCGATCGTACTTGTTGTGGTGGATAGCTTCAGCAAATATGCTCATTTTGTGGCTCTTATGCACCCTTATATGATGGTGACAGTGGTGACAGTGTCAACAGCTTTCATAAGAGAGATAGTGTGCTTGCATTGATTCCCAAGGGCAATTGTTTCGGACAGCGATAAGTTGTTCATAAGCCATTTCTGGATAGAATTGTTCGGGGTGCAGGGAACGACCATTAAGAGGAGAACAGCCGATCACTCGCAAACTGACGGTCAAACGGAGGTCGTCAACAAAAGCATCAAGACATACTTATGTTCCTCTGTTTCAGAGACACACACGCAGTGGGCCAGGTGGCTGGTGTGGACAGAGTACTGATATAATACTTCCTATCACACTTCGACACAGACGGCACCTTTCAAAATTCTTTACGGGCGAGATCATCTGCACTTAATTCATTATAGCCACAGTTCGACTCCATTGTCCCAAGTGGAGCATTATCTTGAAGAGAGGGATGAAGTCCTAGAGGAGCTCAAGCGGCATTTGACTAGAATGCAGCAGATCATGAAGACCAAAGCAGACGAGTGTAGTTTGCAATTGTGGATAATCTATATTACAATTAAGGGCAGATTTTGAATTTGTCCTATGTGGCAATGTCACATCAAGTTTTGGATGGAAATTTTTGGGTTGAAGAGAAATTTGTTGGGAATACACAAAAACATTGAAATTAGGAATAGCCTTTTGATATTAGTTGTGAAAAAAAATATTGTGTACACACACAATCTCATCTTGGAAATGAACGCGAGCTGTAGGAGAATGAACGCGGGAGATGCGGCCAACTCATTGATCCGCGTTGCAAAACCCTGTAAAATTTCGATCACATCTACTGATAATTATTGATGTTTGTTTAAAATTAGTGAGTCCAATATTTTTAAATGAACAGTGTCCAAGGGCACGTGTTATATGCATAAGGCGCCCGCGCCGAAGGCACCCTCGCCGAATTTTTTAACGCTGATTTGTTGTTCCGCGCCCCTAAGGCACCCGCGCCAAAATTGTTGTTTTACGTCAAATTTGTTGTTCTGCGTCGAAGACACCCACATCGAATTTGGTGTTCTGTGTCGAAGTCGCATGCGCTTAATTTGTTGTTTCGCGCCGAAGGCGCCCGCGCTATTTTTCACGCTGATTTGTTGTTCCGCGCCTAAAGCACCTGCATCGAAATTGTTGTTTTACGTCGAATTTGTTGTTCTGCGCCGAAGGCGCATGCGCTGAATTTGTTGTTCCGCACCGAAGGCACCCACGTCAAAGGCGCCTGTGCCGCTAAATATTGTAAGCTAATTTGTTTTTCTTTTAAATTTTGGCTTTGAAAAAAAAATTTGGGTAACAAAGATTTCGCAAGGGAAAATCTTAAATTAATCGTGCCCGCGGGCACGGGTTATGACTAGTGTATATCTAAAGTTGAGATCGTATCTTCAGATGTCATTGGCACATCATCGCAACAAGAAGCTAACAGCTCGATATTATAGGCCACATGAGGTCGAGGCCAAAGTTGGGCAGCTTGCCTACAGATTGAAGTTACCACCAACATGCTCTATACGTGCTATTTTCCATGTATCATAGTTGTGACAAGCGATTGGAGATCACACCCCCTCATCGATATCACCACCTATATTGACGGACAAGATGGATGTAATCTTGGAGCCACTGGAGGTAAAGGTGGTCTGTCAAGAAAATGCAAAAGTCGGAGAGGTGTTGATTCATTGGCGAGGGTTACCTAACTATGACGCTACTTGAGAGTCCTACGAAGCTATTCGGCAATAATTTCCTAATTTTCACCTTAACAAGATGGCTCTCTTAGTGAGTAATGATGCGGTCATCGCTTATTAGCGAAGGAGGAAGCATGTGGTTTGATAGGGTAATTTTGTCATTTTCGACTACTAAGGGCATTTTTGTAATTTCTGGAATTTTTGGATTTTTGCCATGTTTTATTAGTGCAAGCTTGGGGGTGGTGGGGGATGTTGAATATTGTGTAAACTGTAAAGATTAACATAGGCGTTTCAAGAATCCTAGATTGGGAGATTAAGGCTTTAGTCTCGATGACAATGCTTGGAAAGCAGCCTCCTCTCGTAAAGGGGCCAGTTATCTATTGTAGTTCCACTTTTATTTTATAAAAATCGCAACTAACTTTCCTCTGTACCACCATAAAATTTTCATTTTTATTCTGATTTTCCTTGAAGATCGTATCACTTTTGAACCCCACAAACAACCAGAAAAAGGTACATAAGTATATTAGTGCAAGGGTACATAAGTATATTAGTGCACATGAAAAAAGAAACAGGTGCCAAGACGTAGGCATTAAGGATAACACCGTACAGACTAGGCTGAGTATCATGGTCACCCTCATAATATTTACCCTAAATATAAAAATCAGATGAGATTCAACAAGAAAATTCAGTGCAACAAACTATTCTATGCTTATCCCAATCAAAGGAGTGAAGAAATAAATGGACAGAAGGGGTTATTCCAGTATCATGAAAGAAGTCATATATCTTACCACAAATGCAGTTTTCCAAGCCTTTGAACAAGAACAAATATCTAATCACTAGACTGCATGTGGCAGTTAAAACACCATACCAACAAACCTCTATAACAAATGAATACACAGAAAATTTCATTCAAATGTATAGTGCAACAATTTGACTAATAGCTATAAAAATAACAGGTATATGTACTGTCCATGAGGAGAACTAGCAGCATATTATATTCGTAGGAACAAAATAGAGCAAAAGCCAGTGCATGGTAGATTCACTACTAAGAAATAAGGACATGCATGTCTGAGTCTAATCGTTTTTCCTTTAGGGTGGGATACATGCATTAGTGTGAACACGCATCTGTAAACACATGCCCGCGCATGAACAAGCATCTAACACACATGCATTACAGCACATATCTAAACATACATATACACACGCATACACACGCATTCATGTACAAGTATATATAATAAACATATATAACCGAAAAAGTGAGAGAGGGAGAAAGAGGATCATCAGTTCATCGCATAAACTCAATATTAAAGAAAATTAAATGAGATTTGCATCCACATGAAAATTAAATTGATAACCCGAAGGCTGAAACCACGTTGGCGGCACGTACATATTCCAATTTTTTGGTTTGTCTAATGTCTACTCAGCAGCTAAGTAAAGAAAATGAATTTACTCTAAGCATGGTTTGCACTGATTCCGATGGTTGTTGCAGTGGCACATCTTCTGCATATTCCTCATAAGACTGATCATCATCTTCGGGCAAAGGTGAGACATTCAAGTCCATGATTATGTTCCTTCAGCGCCCACCAAATTTTGAAGTCAACCCCCTCAGAATGTTTTTAGCTGAGACAAGTAACGAACAATACTAAGTTGAGAATGTTGGGTGCAAAAGCAATTTACTGCCCAGTAACAATTGCGAGGAAGAAGAGAACTGAACACTGAACATTTCAACACCAGAAAACTAGCATTGCAACATTAGACATCTTACCAGATCCTGCATTAGTATACACCACCAATAGCATGATATTAATCAACGCTCAAAGCACCAAGGACATGAAGTGAAATACATACACAACTTGAAAAGCTTACTTAATTATTGGCAAAATTTTAACCAGTGGATTGCAGAGACAATAGACTAAATTAGTTTTAAATTTTTCATGTATGGAATTTGGAGCTTGCCGTTTCATACAAGGATACTAAAGTTATTATAAATTTAAAAATGTCAATGTGGCATAAATCTCTTTTTCCTATAATTGATCAATGTCATGACTGATATATGCAACCACCGAAACATAGATTGTTCGAGCAGAAAGTGCACAAACTTTTATTTGGCCAACAACTTGCATCCTAACTGAACACGATTCTCTAAATGCAATGAACTCTGATAACTGTTCCCTCTCATCTAAACAGTTCCTTCATGGGGAAGTTTCAACATATTACCTTTTGGTTGAACGATACTAAACCACATGAAAAGTATCTCGGTTTTTGAAGCAGCTAAATGACATGATAGATGCTCGTTGAGGTTTTTCTCTTCTCCACATAATTGCTTAGTGAATGTATTCCAATTACTAAATGCCATGGTTTGTCTGCGAGGACAAAATTTTCAACCGAGTAATGAGAATATCAACCTCAACAATAAGGAATTCCAAATTGAACTGTAAAATCAAGATCATTGTTCCAAGTGATGCCAAGTTCTTGAATCCTCTGATACTAGTCAACGGTAAATTTTATGTGCACAACAAAGTATATAACTTTAGAAATTTTCCTAGCACTACTCAATCACCCACCCACCCATCCACCCATACTGCACATATGCAATATTAACACTTCTTTGGTATAATTATCGTTGCAGTCTCCAATTAAACAAAAATAAACAACTATATTTACACGAGTAAACATCATTTAACGTTAATATAAGTTTACATTAACAAGTGGAAAATCAATAGCTATATATATATTCCATAAAGACGACGAAGAAAACAAAGTCCGACAACAGATAACTTCAACTCAACTCCGACAACAGGTAACTTTGAGAGAGCGAACCATATTCAATTGTCGTAAATCACTTGACTACCTCTTCATTTCGTTCTACATTACGCAACGCTTAAAGATACAAATATATTGACCTGGGAACTTCAAAACCACACGTCCCCAATTAATCCTCGAATTGCCAACAGACGCGCATCAAAGGGACACAAGATATCACAAATCAACAAAAACAAGGCTTTCAGCAAGAGTTAGGGTTAGGGCTGAGAAGAATTTGCGGCTAGGGTTTGTGAAACGTGATGAATACGAATCCAATTCACAGAAACGAACGTAATTAATCGATCGAGGGGAAGTCAGATACGCACCTCGTGAAATTTAATGAATTGAACTCAAAAATTCGAGGATAGGGAAGAAAAGCACCTGCTAGTGGGGTTTTGTTCGTAGGACGAAGAAGCAACGATTTTAGGGTCGAGAGAAAGGCATATCATATTCTTGTTGGAATCCAAACCCGTATTAAATGGGTCGTATTTTAGCCAATTAGCGCCTCAATAGCGGTAGCTTTCTTTTTAAGAAACTAGGGATGCTGCACGTGGGTTACCAACGCATCAAGCAGCTGATAATGCTTGCAATATTGTTCTTTGATGCATTTCGTCAAACAGCTGATGGATGCTTGCAAATCAATGTTGCACAGACGAACAAGAAGCAGAATCGCAGATTGAAGTACTGGCGAGATCAAGAGTAGATGAGTACCTGAGAATACCTAGATCCGGTAAGGGTCGGAGCTGACGACAAGTCGTCAAGGACTCAAGTGATTCAGCAGACCGCGACGCCGTCAAGTTTGGGGCCGGATGGGCGTTTGAAGTTTTAGGGCGGATTCAAAACAAAAAAAAACGGATGCACCTTGCTGCGTTTCGCGTAGGGATGACCACGGGCCAGGTCGGGCTCGGGCGTTTGCATGCCCAATCCCGGCTCTACTTGACATCGTCCAAGCTTGTGAGAATCGGGCTTCAGAAATACGGGCCCACACGGGAATCGGGCCGGGTTTGGACGACAATTCTATAGCTCTTTCTAATATCTATTATACAATTCACGAAGTTTGTCCAACGTCAGTTTTGTCCTATGTGTCAGTTTTGTTCCAGTCATAGTTTGATTTGCTGACTGGGACACTGGTGGGGGCATCATGAGGGTTTGGTTGGGTTCTGGGCTTGGGTTTGGGGTGGTTTTTTGTGTTTTTTTCCGTTTTAGTCCATACTTTTCCTCCTTTTGGCCTCCGTCCCTCTACACACACATCCCTATGCTTTTTTCATATTGGCGACCGCTTCGATATGCATTTGTGTCTACGTAACGACTGCATCTGTGCCCTCCGGGCACGAACAATTACTAGTCAAAAATTAAGTTTCACATGGACCTGTCTTAAATTCATTGGGATAAACCCCCGAAAACCAACGGCTCGGGTCATATAAGGGCTTGTTCTTTTCTCTGAACGTGGGAAGGATTCTCGTTTTCATTACTGTTCATATACTATTTCTAAGAATCCAACTCCAAATTCTTGTCGCATGTTCTTTTGCAGTTTGATTTGTTTGGATTTCTTTGCCTACTTGGCATGTGTCAAAGGGATTCTCGCTCGGATTTTGCAAACGGAGATTTTGGTTAGGATTACAGAGGAATCCTTAGCATTGTGGGCCCATCTCTCCCCTTCCCAACAGTGAATGCCTTTGTTTTTTTTCCCACTTTGATTAGCTGTCGCGCGTGATCTGAAATGGGGCCTCCGCTTTGATTTGCAACCAATTAATAATTATATATATTAATTAGTTAATATATTAAGTAATTAATTAATTTTTTAGTTTTTAGTTTAGTTATAAATACAACAAACTAAATTTGGGTGGACCCCACACTACTTTCAACCTCCAACTTTTTTTCAACCAAAAGAACACACTACACAGAGTGGGACCCACCTCAACTTTCAACTCCACAATCCAATCCCACTTTCTAACAAAAGAACACACTACACATCAATTTCTCTCTCATCAGATTCCACACTCCCTCAACTTTCCCAATTATACTTTCCTACAAAAGAACAGGCCCTAAATCATTGTAAATTGGGGCTCTCCACATGCTTAAAAATCATCACTCGAGTGATTTATATCAATGTGTGTTCAGAAATTAGGATTATACCATGCTTCGCTTTGCATGCTCGTTGCTTGCGGAGTATAAGAACTCGTCATAATCTAACAGTAGACATATAAAATGCTTGTGTTTTCCATTTCCATTACTTGTAGGGGATAATAGCCAGCATGTTTTGTTATGGAAAATCTATTACCTTTCAATCATATGTTTTAGAGGAAAATCACATGCAAATCACAATATTTTTAGGATGCATATTTTTTATGACATGTAAATCTATATGGATGGTGTTGAGTCATTGGGCCAGCTGTAACGACTGCTTTTCATGTATCTGGATTTATTATAATATAATATATGTTTTGGTGGATTTTCTCCTCATGTGTGGTTTTCGTCTCCGTAACCTTCATTTTCGATCATTTCGTCGTGTCTTCTCGTTTCTTCCTTAGGATCATCGATTTCGAAGTATGTCATTCGTGACGGGCTTCATAACGGTCGTATCTTACCGTTAGATCAAGCCTAGGAGTCTTAGGAATCAATCCCGGAGCTCCGCGCTCCGTATCGGAACTTTTGGTGCTTATTCGCCGGTGTAAGAAGGGGCACCGACCGACTAGATGACGATCCAGTCGGTCGGCAATCCTTCTTGGACCGACTAGTTGGCTTTCTAAATTATTCAGGAGTTACTGTTTATCGTTAGTCGGTCTAAGAACGTTGGTTGACCGACTAGGTTGCAAACTAGTCGGTCGGCAATGCTTCTTTAACCGACTAACTCTTCAACTTAATTTTAGTATCAATACTGTTCACTCTTAGTCGGTCTAAGAACGTTCATCGACCGACTAGATGTTAAACTAGTCGGTCAGTATTTGTTCATGGACCGACTAAATCTAAATCCTATTTTCGTTCAGAAGTTACTGTTTACACTTAGTCGGTCTGCGTTGGTCGACCGACCGACTAGTTGCCAAACTAGTCGGTCAGTGGTTGCTCTTTGACCGACTAATCTGTGTTAAAACCCTAATTTCTGGGCAGCCGCCAGCCCAACCTATTTATACCCCTCCCAAACGTTTTCTTCTCCCTCCACTCGACCTAAAACCCTAAATCCTCCCCCATTGAGCCCCCTTCTCCTTTCAACCCTTATTCCTTCATTCCAAGCCCTAAATCCATCATCCAAACCATCCATCAACTCATTCTACCTCTCATCTTCCCCAAAATCTCATCAAATCCCCAATTTGCCCCAAAAACCCTAATTCCCCCGAACTTCTCCATTCGTTTCCAGATATGGTCCCTAGGTTCTCCGGAGTGTTTCTCCCGCCTCCTCTCGGTAAGAAATCGATCTCTTGATGTTTTCATAACCTATCTGTATTTTTATGAAACCCTAATGAATGAATGTTGTTTTGATGATTGTTTCCCCATAACAGCGACTTCCCCGTAGATTAGCATCCGCGAGACGAACATTCGTGATCGTCATCCCCGGTGCTAGGCAAGTGAAACTTGCCACTTAGGGTTTAGGCCATGTTTTAGGCCATTTTGCTTGTTGTAGGCGTAAAAGAGGTTAGGCGACGAAATGATACTCGCATAGGCGCAAATTGGGAAACTAGCTTGACAACGAAGCTAGTTCCGACGTATATCATGTTGCACAATTACCATGTCATGTTTACTTTCCATTAACGGTACGCGAATTAATTGTCATGTCATTGCATTCTTCAAGTGACCCCGTGATTGCGTAGCATCGCTACAATACTTGTGTTTCCTGGCTCGTGACCAGAAGCGAGCATAATGAGTTGCTAACCCCAACGCTCGATATTGAATTGTGAACTAAGAAACAAGCTCCCGTGCGGGGCAACCCTGGCTCACTTGCTGGGCTCATGTGCAGGGACCATGGCTTGTTTACGTGTGGGATGGGGTAAGGGTTAAGCGGCCATTCAACTGGGAGTCTGCCCGATCAGCAACTGCAGTTGTAAGGCGTAAACTCTGGGGTGGGGTAGTGTTTAGTGCCGATCAGTGTGAATGATGTACCATCCAGCTGAAGGGCGTAAACATCTACAAAACAACGTGAAACGTGAATAGTGAATTGATTGAGATTGTTAGTAGCTTGGCTACTCTTGTCTTGTCCCGATACTTGTTCTCTTGTACTTACTGTTCACCATATCTTAATTGTGCACTCATGTTATAACTGCCATGTCATGCATACTAAAACTGCTTGGTTGCTAGTTGCCTTACTTTCAGTTCCCTTGCCCAAGTCTCTTAGACTTGCTGACATGTGCCCCTTTACTCTTTCGGGTGACACATGTTAGATCCTGAGCCTGAGTGCCTTGTTGAGGACGAGGTGTTTGCTGACGCCGAGCCCGAGCTTGTGTTTGACGGGGAGTACGTGGACACTGGGGACCAGTCCTAGTGTTTTCATTGTGTTTCCCTTTTTGTTTTAGACTGTTGTTTTATTATCGGTGCGTAGCACCTATACTTTGTTATGTCGTTGCTTTTGTGGCCTTGTTCTGGGCCTTAGACCCTTTCTTTTAGCCTGGTGGCTTTTCTGGATGTTGGACTTACTTTCTTGTTGGACAATTTATGAGATATAAGAATTTTATTTCTGTCTCTCCTTTTATTATTATTGTTGCTACGTTGTGGTTACAGGGACCTGCTTATGTTTTATTGACGCTTATCGGGTTTGGGGCTTCACAGCTCCACTCCCGTGCGGACCTTTTCACGTCTCGCCTCCATTTTAGGGAAGCGGGGCGTGACAGGTTTTGTTGGTGGCTCATGCAGATCCTTCTGTAACTGCGACTATCGGACTAGCGATAATAATATTAGAATGTTCAATAAATTAAGTTCGACGTCCGAGTCATAAGCTATGAGTCTAATCTGCTTCGTTTTCTGTGTCACTAGATGGCAGGAAGACGATTCACCCGTGGTGGGGGCAGCGGGGCGCTCCCTCATGATGAGGAGCCTGAGCGGGAACCCACCAACGGTGAGATGATGCGGATGATGCTGCAGATGATGCAAGTGCAGCAGGGCGTGCTCCTGCAAGTCCAGAATGCTCCACTTGCTCAAGCTGGCCGGGCTCTTCCGGATGCCCCTCGCTCTGAGCCAGGAGCGAAGCAATTTCGGGAGCTGGGTCCCGCATATTTTGATGGGTCTGAGGGTCCTCTGGCTGCCGATGAGTGCATTCGGAACATCGAGGACAATCTGAAGATGGCCAAGATCACCCCGGCTGGATGGGTTGATTTGGCGAGGGGGCAACTCAAGGATAATGCTCGGAATTGGTGGGATGCGGAAGAGAAGATGCTGGTGGAGCCGATAGCTTGGGCTACCTTTAAGTCCAGGTTTGATGAGGAATTCTTTCCGAAGGCTGCGAAGAAGGAGATGCTGCAGCGCTTCATTGATCTGAAGCAAGGGAGCTTGACGGTGGACCAGTACCACCAAGAGTTCACTAGGCTGAGTCGGTTCGCACCGAAGATGGTGCAGGATGCTGATGAGAGGGCTCAGAGGTTCCTGCAGGGACTTGCTTTGGAGCTCCAGAGTTTTGTGTCTTCCTCCGATCTGGACTCTTATCAGAAGGTTCTGGTCGCTGCAAGGAGGCAGGAGCTGAACCTGAGTCAGAGGAGGGGGTCTGCTGTTGGTGCTGGAAAGAGGCCTATGGAGCAGGCCAGAGCGGTGGTTAGGCCTGGTTTCAAGCCTAATCAGCCAGCTCAGTTTAAGAGGCCAGGAGGGCCTGTTCCGAAGATTTGCCATTTCTGCGGCAAGCCTGGCCACATCAAGGATCAGTGTCGGAAGTTTTTGGGCCAGCGTCTGGTTTGTGGTGATGCTTCCCATGTCGCGAAGGATTGTCGACATGCAAATCAGCTGCGGAGGGCACCTGTTGCAGCACAGCCGTTGCAGCAGCAAGCGTCTGTTCCTGCTGGACGTGGAGCAGCTCTTGTTCCGCAGAGGCAGGCTTTTCAGCAGGCTGTTCCGCCGAGGAGGCAGGCTTTTCTGATGACCGCTGTGGAGAGCGAGGCTGTGGATGAGGTTATCGCAGGTAATCCTCAATCTAGTTGTTACCTTCCTAGCTGGTTTGATTGTTAGAGTGCGTTGTTTGCTTGAACATGGTTGTTTGCTAGACTAGGGTTTGATTGTTAAATTGATTGTTAGGTGTGGTTTTGGTGTGCACATTTCCTGCACGAGTCCTCTTTGACTCTGGTGCATCGATGTGCATTATTTCTCGGAGCTTCGTGGAGAGGCATTCCTTGTCGACGTCCCCTCTTCCCAAGAGTTGGAATATCGTTACAGGGAATGGCGTGGTCTCGGTGCATCGTGGTTGCAATGCTTGCTCGTTGGTGGTCTGTGGACATGAGCTCTTCGCTGATTTCATTGTCCACGACATCATCAACTATGATGCAGTTCTTGGGATGGACTGGCTTGCAAGCTTCTATGCTACGATCGACTGTCGGATGAAGAAGGTGGTGTTCGAGATTCCCGGACATCCAGTATTTGAGTTCAGTCGTGGTAGCAGTTCTCTTGGTCCTGTCAGATTTCGGGCCAGGCCGGTGGAGGCTGTGGCTATGCAGATGGAGTTGGAGTGGCCAGCTGTGGTGCGAGATTTTGGCGACGTCTTCCCCGAGGAGATGTCTGGTTTGCCACCTGATCGAGCTTTAGAATTCTCTATCGATCTTATTCCGGGTGCGCAGCCGATTTCGAAGGCGCCGTATCGTATGGCACCTGCAGAATTGGAGGAGTTGCGGAAGCAGTTGGATGAGCTTTTGCAGAAGGGTTATATTAATCCTAGTGTGTCTCCGTGGGGAGCACCGGTATTGCTGGTGAAGAAGAAGGATGGTTCGCGTCGCATGTGCGTGGACTATCGGGAGTTGAATGCGGTGACCATTAAGAATAAATACCCGTTGCCACGCATCGATGATATTTTTGATCAGCTTGGAGGTTCGAGGGTGTTTTCAAAATTGGATTTGAGGAGTGGTTACCGTCAGTTGAAGGTGAAGAAGGGAGATGTTCCGAAGACAGCGTTCAGGACGAAGTATGGACACTATGAGTTCGTGGTTATGCCTTTCGGCGTAACTAACGCGCCCGCAGTTTTCATGAATCTGATGAACCTGATTTTCTACGACTTTTTGGATAAGTTCGTCGTTATCTTTATTGACGACATTCTGATCTATTCGAAGTCGGAGGAAGAGCATGCCTCGCACTTGAGGACGGTGTTGGGGATCTTGAGGAAGCGTCGTTTGTATGCTAAGTTTTCGAAGTGCGAGTTTTGGCTGAATAGAGTTGCTTTTCTCGGGCATGTGGTGACTGGAGATGGTATTTAAGTGGATCCCGAGAAGATTAGGGCTATCAGAGAGTGGCATGTTCCGTCGTCTGCGTCTGAGATTCGGAGTTTCCTTGGACTTGCTGGTTACTATCGGCGATTCATTAAGGACTTTTCCCGTATTGCTGAGCCGGTGACCAGGTTGACGCGGAAGGATGTTGCTTTTGTTTGGTCGGGTGATTGTGAGAGTGCTTTTGGTATTCTGAAGGAGAGGTTGACGACTGCCCCTATTCTTGTTGTGCCTGATCGCAGCGGTGGATTTGAGATCTTTTGTGATGCTTCTGGCAAGGGTCTCGGTTGTGTGTTGCATCAGCACGGGCACGTTGTGGCGTATGCGTCTCGTCAACTTAAGGTTCATGAGAAGAATTACCCGACGCATGATTTGGAGTTGGCTGCCGTTGTGTTTGCTCTTAAGATTTGGAGGCACTTCTTGCTGAGTGAGAAAGTGAAGATTTTCACCGATCACAAAAGCTTGAAGTATATTTTTACCCAGAAGGAGCTCAACATGCGACAACGTCGATGGTTGGAGCTTATGGCGGATTATGAGATTGATCTGCAGTTTCACCCTGGTAAGGTGAATGTGGTTCCAGATGCTTTGAGTAGGCTTCCAGCGGTGATGAATTTGACCTCGCAGTGGAGATTGCAGCAGGATTTTTGCGAGTCTGGCGTGGAGATTGTTCTTCCTGTGGAGGCTTCATCGTTGATGTACATGCAGGTACAGTCGACGATCGTGGATCGGATTAAGGCTGGCCAGGCTGAGGATCCGAAGCTGGTGAAGATTCGGGAGCAGGTGGAAGCCGGTCTGCGGACTGACTTTTTGATTCATGAGGATGGCTCGCTGAGGTTTGGAGCCAGGTTGTGTGTGCCCGCTGGGGATATTAGAGAGGAGTTGATGGTGGAGGCACACAGTTCGCCGTATTCTGTGCATCCTGGTGGCACCAATATGTACCAGGATCTTCGTCTGAATTATTGGTGGCATGCTATGAAGAGGAGTGTGGCTCGGAGTGTAGCCAAGTGTTTGGCTTGCCAGCAAGTGAAGGCGGAGCATCAGCGTACGGCCGGGTTGCTACAACCGCTACCAATTCCGGAGGGGAAATGGCAACACATCACTATGGATTTCGTGACTGGACTACCTCGGAGTCCGAAGCAGAATGACGCGATTTGGGTGATCGTAGATCGATTGACCAAATCTGCGCACTTTATTCCGTTCCGAGTGGGACAGTCCACTGAGGCGCTAGCGAGGAGATATATGGAGGTAAATTCTTTTACTCTCCGTTTCATTTCCTTTTCCTAGTTGGATAGTGATGTAACGTGAATCGTGCAGGAGGTTGTGCGACTTCATGGAGTCCCCGTGAGTATCGTGTCGGACAGAGACACGAGGTTCACATCTCAGTTCTGGGCGGGTCAGGCCGGCCACCCCTGGCCTCCGGCGCCCCAATCTGGGGTCGTCGGAGGGTCGGCACCCCCTTGCGGGGGTGCCCAGGGCCAGCCGACCCCCTTTGGGGGTCGGGCAGGCCGCGTGACCCCCGCCTGGGGGTCGGCAGCCCCAGGCGGGGGCGGAACAGGGGGCTCGGCCCCTGTTTGGGGCCGGGCGGGTCCGCTGGACCCCGGGCAGGGGTCAGCGGGCCCGGGCGACTTCTCCGGAGGCGCGGCGAGCACGGGGGGAGTTTTTGGCGGTGTGGCGGGGTTCGTACCCCAATCTGGAGGGCCTTTGGGGGCGACGAGAGGCGGATGGGCCTCAGGAGCAGCAATTGGGGCCCCAGCGGGCCAGTTTTGGAGAGCAGAGACCATTCCGCCTAGGCCAAGGCCCAATTGTGCACGGCCGCCAGAGTTTCCGGGGCACTACTACCAGCCCGAGGCGTGGGAGAGACCTGCATGGCCAGAGGAGCCGTACGAGGTTGACGGGGGAGGCCCGAGGGAGTCTCGGGGTGGCGAGATGGTCAGGGCTGGCGACCGTGGCGGAGATAGGGGCAGCTAGGCGACATCAACGCAGACCGGCGGTTGATGAAGCTGAAGATGCCGACCTTTGACGGTACCGACCCTGATGGGTGGATATACCGAGCGGAGAGGTATTTCCAGGTGATGGGTCTGACGGAGCAGGAGGTCCTGAAGGCCATTGGGATCTACTTTGAGGGGAAGGCTTTGGCCTGGTACCGGTGGAAGATAGCACGGTCCCCCTTTCGGACTTGGGAGGAGTTGTCAGCATTGATAGTGGACCGATTTCAGGAGACGGCAGGGGGGGATTTTTACGAGCAGCTGTCGGCCCTGAGGCAGGAGGGGACCGTGAGGGACTATGTAGAGAGGTTTGAAATGCTGAACAGCCGGGTGAAGGGGGTTACCGACGAGGTGATGATCGGGAACTTCATGAGGGGGCTGAAACCGTCCATACGAGCTGAGTTGAGGATGCAGAGCCCGGCTACCTTGGAGGACGTCCTTCGCTTAGCACATAAAGCGAAGGAGAAGCACACAGAGGAGAGGCGGATACGGGGCGCTTGGGGGGCACAGGGCTCCCGCCCCACTCCACCAGCCACAGCACCGAGACCACCTGCGGCCGTTCCCGAGGCTCGAGGAGAGGGCCGCCCAGCTACCCTGGGGCGGCGGATGACGGAGGCCGAGGTGAGAGAGAAGAGAGCCAAGGGGTTGTGCTTCCGTTGCGACGAGAAGTTCACCCCTGGGCACAGGTGTGCGAGCCGCCTGCTGCAGATCACCATGGTGCCAGACGAGGAGGGGTACGTGGTTGAGGAGGAGGAGTCTGAGGAGGAGCCACCGGTAGAGGAGGAGAAGTCTCACCTAGACTTCGCAGAGGTATCCCTGAACTCCGTGGTGGGGTTCACCCCGAACCACACCATGAAGTTGTCAGGACAGCTGGGAGACACGACGGTGACGGTACTGCTTCCGTTGCGACGAGAAGTTCACCCCTGGGCACAGGTGTGCGAGCCGCCTGCTGCAGATCACCATGGTGCCAGACGAGGAGGGGTACGTGGTTGAGGAGGAGGAGTCTGAGGAGGAGCCACCGGTAGAGGAGGAGAAGTCTCACCTAGACTTCGCAGAGGTATCCCTGAACTCCGTGGTGGGGTTCACCCCGAACCACACCATGAAGTTGTCAGGACAGCTGGGAGACACGATGGTGACGGTACTGATCGATAGTGGGGCCACCCACAACTTCATTTACAGCCGGGTAGTGGAGAGACATGGGCTACAGCTGAGCACCCTGGAGAAGTTTACCGTTCTGCTAGGGACGGGGAAGATGAAGGAGAGTAAGGGGCTCTGCAAGGGTCTATGCCTGACCTTGCAGGGGGTCCAGATTATGGAGGACTTCTTGCCGTTGGAGTTGGGCAACGTGGACATCATCTTAGGGGTGCAGTGGCTGAAGAAGTAGGGGGAGATGAAGGTGAATTGGAAGCTCCTGAGGATGGAGTTCCAAGATGGGGAGAGGACCGTCGTGTTGACCGGGGACCCGACCCTTTGCTTTTCATTGGTGGCCTTCAAGGCCATCACTCGGGCATTGCGGAACGAGGGGAGGGGTTCCTGGTGGAGTATCAGGGGCTGACAGCGGACTATGAGCAGCACGAGGAGGAGACCGCGGCGGAGGTCGAGCAGGTACTGGAGCAGTACCAGGAGGTCTTCCAGGATCCTCAGGGGCTACCACCATCCAGAGGACACGAGCACGCGATTGTATTGAGGGATGGGGCAGCACCGGTGAGTGTACGGCCGTACCGATACCCGCATGTTCAGAAGGATGAGATAGAGAGGATGGTGCGGGAGATGCTGCAGGCTGGGATCATCCAGCCTAGTGTGAGTCCTTTTTCGAGCCCAGTCTTGCTGGTCAAGAAGAAGGACGGAAGTTGGAGATTTTGCGTTGATTACCGGGCGCTGAATAAGGAAACTGTCGCTGACAAGTTTCCTATTCCGGTGATCGACGAGCTGCTGGACGAGCTTCATGGAGCAGCGATCTTCTCGAAGATCGACTTGAGGGCCGGGTACCACCAGATTTTGATGCGGCCTGAGGATGTGCCGAAGACTGCCTTCCGCACCCACGAGGGCCATTATGAGTTCAGAGTCATGCCTTTTAGCTTGACGAATGCCCCCTCCACTTTCCAGGCCTTGATGAACAAGGTCTTCCAGCCCTACCTGCGGAGGTTCATTCTCGTGTTCTTTGACGATATCCTCGTCTACAGCAGGAGCTTGGGGGAGCACTTGGGCCATTTGGAGGTGGTCTTCCGGGAGTTGTTGGCGCAGCAGTTGTTCGCCAACCTGAAGAAGTGCAGTTTCGGACAGGCACGGATTGAGTACCTAGGACACGTGGTGTCAGCCGAGGGTGTAGCTGCTGACAGATCGAAGATAGAGGCCATGCTGGATTGGCCCGTTCCTACTACGCTGCGAGCTCTCCGAGGGTTTTTGGGACTGACCGGATATTACCGGAAGTTCGTTAAGGGGTACAGCACCATAGCTGGGCCCCTTACCAAACAGCTCAAGAAGGATGGGTTCCATTGGGGGGAGGAAGCCACCAAGGCCTTTCAGGCCTTGAAGGTGGCCATGACGACCGCACCAGTTCTGGCCTTGCCAGACTTCAGCCTACCTTTCGTGGTGGAGACCGATGCGTCGGGATACGGGTTGGGAGCGGTGCTCATGCATGAGGGACGGCCCATCGCCTATTTCAGCCACGTGTTGTCAGCTAGAGCACGACTGAAATCGGTGTATGAGCGAGAATTGCTCAGGACCGTTTTAAGCATTTGGTGGATGCTAAACGTTGTCCTTTGGAGTTTCAGCCGGGCGACCATGTGTTCTTGAAGATTTCCCCAAATCGCGGTGTGATTCGTTTCGGGAAGCGAGGGAAGTTGAGCCCGCGATACATTGGACCGTTTGACATTTTGGAGAGGGTTGGCGAGGTAGCTTATCGCTTGGCCTTGCCGCCATCTTTGGAAGGAGTTCACAATGTTTTCCATGTGTCGCAGCTTCGTCAATACATTAGCGATCCATCTCATGCTGTGGATTTTTTGGAGATTACCGTTCTCCCCGATATGACGTATGACCAGCATCCAGTGCAGATTCTGGACAGGCGTCAGAAATCGCTTCGGAACAAGATTGTCAATCTTGTGAGGGTGATGTGGCGACACGGCTCACCTGGAGAGTCTACTTGGGAGAATGAGGATGAGATGCGAGAGCGTTTCCCACTTTTGTTTCCGGACTCGTGAGTATTTGAAAATTCCGAGGACGGAATTTTTCTTAAGTTGGGGAGGATGTAACGACTGCTTTTCATGTATCTGGATTTATTATAATATAATATATGTTTTGGTGGATTTTCTCCTCATGTGTGGTTTTCGTCTCCGTAACCTTCATTTTCGATCATTTCGTCGTGTCTTCTCGTTTCTTCCTTAGGATCATCAATTTCGAAGTATGTCATTCGTGACAGGCTTCATAACGGTCGTATCTTACTGTTAGATCAAGCCTAGGAGTCTTAGGAATCAATCCCGGAGCTCCGCGCTCCGTATCGGAACTTTTGGTGCTTATTCGCCGGTGTAAGAAGGGGCACCGACCGACTAGATGACGATCCAGTCGGTCGGCAATCCTTCTTGGACCGACTAGTTGGCTTTCTAAATTATTCAGGAGTTACTGTTTATCGTTAGTCGGTCTAAGAACGTTGGTTGACCGACTATTCAGGAATTGATTGAGATTGTTAGTAGCTTGGCTACTCTTGTCTTGTCCCGATACTTGTTCTCTTGTACTTACTGTTCACCATATCTTAATTGTGCACTCATGTTATAACTGCCATGTCATGCATACTAAAACTGCTTGGTTGCTAGTTGCCTTACTTTCAGTTCCCTTGCCCAAGTCTCTTAGACTTGCTGACATGTGCCCCTTTACTCTTTCGGGTGACACATGTTAGATCCTGAGCCTGAGTGCCTTGTTGAGGACGAGGTGTTTGCTGACGCCGAGCCCGAGCTTGTGTTTGACGGGGAGTATGTGGACACTGGGGACCAGTCCTAGTGTTTTCATTATGTTTCCCTTTTTGTTTTAGACTGCTGTTTTATTATCGGTGCGTAGCACCTATACTTTGTTATGTCGTTGATTTTGTGGCCTTGTTCTGGGCCTTAGACCCTTTCTTTTAGCCTGGTGGCTTTTCTGTATGTTGGACTTACTTTCTTGTTGGACAATTTATAAGATATACGAATTTTATTTCTGTCTCTCCTTTTATTATTATTGTTGCTCCGTTGTGGTTACAGGGACCTGCTTATGTTTTATTGACGCTTATCGGGTTTGGGGCTTCACAGCTCCACTCCCGTGCGGACCTTTTCACGTCTCGCCTCCATTTTAGGGAAGCGGGGCGTGACACCAGCACTCTAGGAAACTCGGTCGACAAGTGACCAATGCCCACCAGGCCCACCCTAGCTACCCGATATCTACTCGATCAAAGCCAAAGTAGACAGTCGACCGTTGTGTCTACTTCGCACAAACTTGGGATTAAAAGCGGTCTCTGAAATCTCAGGGATGTGTTCAACGTTTACTCCCATTTATGATGGAAGATCGTGGCCCCATTATGGGATGTCGTTATCTCCCCAACGTCTCTAAGGAGGCCCTGATCCCCTATAAATAGATGATGGGGTTCCATCTTCAAGGTACAGGTGCTAATACATAGTACTCTATCTTCTTACTTCTCCATTCGATATTCGAGCTTGCGTAGTTAGTCTAGGGACGAACCTTAGTGGATCGATCTCAGCTACACCAAGCTCACTCTCTTTCTTAAGTTCCTTACTAACGTAAGCATCGGATGTGATTTGGGTCAGAACGCAGATCCGAGCACCCTAACGACTCCCTGTGGTGTAGAACGACGATCGCCACTCAAACGCCCAAGGTCGATGTCGAGCTCTTCAATCTCGAACGACCTAACCGACGGTCGTTATTAGGTCGATCGACGGTCGTACCATCATCAATCAACAACTACCTGTAAGGATCGTCTTACCCTTGCAATATTAACAACAACACACTAAAGGGGTGGTGAATAGTGTAATGGCAATAAATTGTCCAATTAAAATTAAACTTGCAAATGCGGAATAATAAATGCAAGAGAAAATAATTGACACAATCAATCCAAACGCAAACACAAGATTTTACCCTAGTTCCCCAAACTTGGGTACGTCCAGCCACATCAATATTCACGATATTCCCACAAAGTGAAGTGAATACAAATCCTACAAAGAGATACCTCACCAAGAGGATTTTGCCCTACACAAGGACCCAACCAACCCTACACATGGGTCAAACTCCCACCTAGAGAATTACTAATTCCCACTCAGAGAATTAGGGTTAGCCATATACTAGGACAACAAACTCCCACTAAGAGAGTTACTCCCACAAAGAGAGTTATTCACACAAAGAGAATATCCTAACCCCACAAAGAGATAAACTTCCACAAAGATAGTAAGACTAATTCCCACAAAGAGCATTATTCTTACAAGAATCACCAATTAAAATAAATACTCTTACATATGCCTTGAGATGCTTACTCATAGATGCATGCAAGGCATGGAAGAGGATCTCCAAGTGATGAGATTTGCTTGAAAGCACTTGGATGATTCCCCTTGAGCTGGACTTCAATACATGAAGAGGAATGAGAGCTAAAAGAGGGAAATGGGAGAGTTTGAGAGTGGCTTATTGTATCTCAAAAGATTTGCAATAGCATCAAGAAGTTCCTATGAACTCAGCCCTCTCATATATCTAGAAACAATATATCAACTCTCAAACCCCAAGAAAACAGCAAAAAGCACAAGGCTGCAACGGCTAGTTTCTGGGCAGAAACGTCACGGACAGTCGACCGAAGAACAAATGACAGTCGACTGTTCAACGGCTAGAAAATATCCAACAGCTATAATCTGAGCCAGGACAATCGATTGATGAAGTCGATACAGTCGACTGTGAACAGGACAGGCGCCTGTAAAACCTTCAGCAGGCGACTGCTGCAGGGAATGGAATAAACAGAGAGCTGCACTCTTTCTCCAGATAAGCATACATGCGACTGATGACAAGTAGACAGTCGACTGTAACATAGCCAGGCGACTGTAAACCCTTCATCTGTCGTCTGCTGCAGGAGATGGAGAAAAACAGAGAGAGAGAGAGAGAGAGAGAGTATATGCACTTACGCTACTCAGATGACTGTTGACCAATTCACAGGCGATTGTAAATATACAGGCGACTGTAAACTGAGCATCAGTCGACTGATGCGAAAAGCTCAAGTAGAGCCAATAGAAATGTTGACTTGAGCAGTGCATATCAGTCGACTGTAGAAGGATCGACAGGCGACGGGAAATCACTCAGTCGACTGTAAATCCTTCAGCAGGCGACTGATGGAAAGCCAGAGACTCCAAATGAGTCTTTGGTCAAGATGAACCGATTAGGTTGGATTCTATGATAATCCTAAGGCTCACTAAGATGGTTAAAATGCATGTGCATGTATGAGTAGACCATCTACCAAGGCATTACATTAACCTAGACTCAAATGAGAGAGAAAGCAATAAAGGAAATATTACATGGATTACATTGCTTTCCTTAGAGTCCATGTCTTCAATCTTGATGCCTTGATGCTCTCCATCATCTCAAAGCTTTGGCACCCCTTGAGTCCAAGCTTTGGCCCTTCTCTACTTGATGTCCATCATTGCACCAAGTGTTTACTCTCCAAACAAGATATTCTTGAAAAGTAGCTATGAGACTAAAACAAGGAAGCCATTAGCAACAACATAATGTTGTGATCATCATCAAAATAACATTGGTATAAAACACCAATACTCAACACTACCGACACCGGTTCTTCCAACCGAGTGTCCCACTCCGAAGGCCGACTAGACTCCAGCTCAGCGCTTCGAGTCTTCGTTAGCTTGATAATTGTACCGGTCAATTTAGGCATTAACAGTTTGTCATCGTCTGTGGGATGCGTTAACCAGCTTGCCATCCCAAAGCCATTCAGAAGCTATGGCAGCTGGACCCAGCAATGACGGAACAGTCGAAGGTCCGAAGGAAAAGGCCCGAGCAAATAGTGTCCGGTTAGAGGACGCCACAGACTCCACAACGCCCCCGCCTCGACCAATGGAGGAGGCAAATGAGCCCGGGATAACTCGAAGAGAATTCAACCAATTCACTCAGCAGGTCGATAGGAGCTTAGGCGCATTGGCGGCTTTGGTACGCCAAAATACGGGGAGCCCGTCCCCGGCAAGGGAGCCACCGCCACCTCCGAATCCGTGCCTAATGCCAACAAGGGGCTCAGCATACCTCCAGGGTCTGGGGGACCCAATGGCAGAGATTCACCTCGACGGTTTGACCCCCCCCGACCCACCAATACAATGGGACGGGGGTCGAATATCTCCAGCGGAATACTACCCACTTCAACTACCAGGCGGCGACTCGCAACATCTTGGACCAGGTAATATACTGAGCTCCCCTGGTTATAACCCACTAAATCCTGCAGGTAGACCCGCAAGAGGGGAAGAGATCCAAAATCGATCCAACGGGGCAATTTCTCGAAAGTTAGTGCACGAGGATGCATGCTGGTCCAATCTGCTATACAGAAAACTCCGATGAAGGAGAATGTCCTCTTCACTCCCTTTCTCCCCAAATTCAAGCTCTCGGCCCTACCAATGTATGACGGCAGAGGCGACCCATGGTCGCACATTCAAAAGTATTTGAATGTCATGCTACTCCACGTGTCCGATGAGCCATACATTTGCAGAGCTTTCAATGCCACCTGACCAAGAGGGCAGAAATCTGGTACAAATGGCTGCCCCGCTGCTGCATCGGCTCATTTTACGAGCTAGCAGAAATATTTTGCAAGCAATTCGTCGTCGGACGATGACCCAAGAAGAGGCAGTCTCACCTCTTTTCGCTCAAACAGAGAGAGAACGAGTCAAACCGAGATTTCGTCTCTAGATTCAACGACGAAATGCTCGATGTAAAAGAGACGCGAGATGTGACCATCATACCAGCGCTCATCCAGGCTGTCAGGAACAAGCACATGAGGAAGGCTCTTCATCAGTTCACCCTAATACCCGTTGCAGAAATGCTCAACATCACAGATCGGTTCACTTCCTCAGAGTAAGCAGAGGAGCCGGATGGAGCCAATGTAAAGGGCACTCCCTCTCGTCGCAGAGACACGAGGTGAGAGAAATCAAACTTGGGAACCCCCCGCCAGGAGTCCCAATACAAGAGGCCCAGGAAAAGGAGCCCTCGAAGCAAGGAGCGTACCGCCTATGCTAAGCTGGTCGTCCCTAAAGCAGAAGTCATCGCCTACGCCCTTAAAGAAGAGCTGATACAGGACGCAGCAAAGAAGGGAAAATACGAGAAAAAGGACGACCTCAAGTTCTGTAAGTATCTGAATGACTATGGGCACGACACAAATGACTGTTGGACCATCATGAAGGCGATCGACACCCTAGTCAAACGGGAACACCCCAAAGGCCCAGCTAGTGATCCATCCGGCAAGGAAGGAACCTCAAAACAGAAGGATAAGATGACAGGATCACCCGTCACTAAGGTGGTCGACTGAAGAACCGTCTGACGACCCCGGCAAATAACAGGCGATGAATGGCAACGGCTCCGACGTCGATCGAAAAATACCTGTACGCCTTTACTGTTTCTTATTTTCGCTAATAAAATCATGTTACCTTTATCAAACAAAGCTTTGCATCTTCGAGCCTTCATAAAGTTTGGAGAGATTCCCCAACCAAAAAACTCCCCTACAGGGGTTGGGGAAGACTAAACTTACGATCGTACGTAATCGGTCGTCGACCGTAAGTTGAATGAGCCATCCCTTTGCCACTGAGCGACCCTCGTAATCGATCATCAGCCGTAAGTCGAATAGGCCACCCCTTCGCCACTGAGCGACCCTCGTAATTGGTCATCAGCCGTAAGTCGAAGGAGCCACCCCTTCGCCACTGAGCGATCCTCGTAATCGGTCGTCAGCTGTAAGTCGAAGGAGCAACCCCTTCACCACCGAGCGACCCTCGTAATCGGTCGTCAGCCGTGAGTCCAGGGGGCGACCCCTTCAATACCAAACAACCCAGGCCCCCATATCGCCAGACCAGGAGTCAGACGAACCTCTCCACGAGGCATGGCGGTGAAGTCTAAGTGTGATTCGATGGTCTACCCTCGCAGCAGTGCCTAACCCATCAAAAGGGGCCACCAGGGGGTGTGAACGAACAACAAACAAGGAGAGGCAACGACATACGAGAATACACAAGCTAGTTCTCTTGTCACTCTTCATCACAAAATATTGTTATCATTCACACCACCCTTCTATACATTCGAAAAACTTCAGGCGAACCAGATCTTACAACGACCGATCAGGCCCATGGTCTCCCTCCAACACGGTCATGAGCCCCGGCTCCTCCGTAGCAGATACTCATGCCCCGTCACCAACTGAGGCGGTGGTCTCGTCCACAGTAGTTGCCTCATACGTATTGGCTGGGCTCGTCATCATCATGGCTCGACTCTTCCTTGCCATGGTCTGGAAAAGCCACCGGAATTTTGTCGACCTCCGAGGAAAGGGCGGGGAATCACTTCTTCATCTCCAACCGACACCGCTCGTAGCCCCGCTCATATAGCACGTCAAAGTCAGGAAACTTATTCGTGAAATCCTGGATAGCCATTTCCGAAATGACATCAGCTTCAACTCTATCCTCCAGCAGATCATTCTCCGCTTTTTCTCTTAAGGCGATCTGTTCCGCCTCTCACCTACGAGACTCGTCGAGCGCCCGTTCGAGCTTCTCAACGATCGACGTCCTCGTCTCGAAGAGACGACAGACTTTTTCCAGCTCAGCCTAGGACTTCTTCATCTTTGAGCTGACGGCCTCCAAAGTGACACCATAATCGGTCACCTCTGAAGCACGGTGGCGCAACACCGCGGTCGCCAGAAGGGCCTGCATACAACAATCGATGATCAGCCTGTACGTAGATGATAACATCGGTAGACGTCCAGATGACAATTACATGGACGCTGGCGGGGACAGCTACTGACGCAAGTCGCTTGTAGTCGACCATGTCTACGATCGCCCGGTCCCGTGGAAGGGTCGCGTTCTTGGCGACACGGGAAGCGGCCTCGCAATCAAGAAGGGCAGAATCCCCAAGTCTCAATGGGAATCTCGCCCTGACAAGCTCCTCCTCGGCACAGACGAATGGGGCCTGAAAAGATCGACCCTCCAGCAACATAGGTCAGTACTCCCCTGGGATATCTTCATGTAACCCTGCAGAAAGAGATAGGCCCCACCATGGCCAGGAGTCCTGGTGCGTGCGAAGATCCGGTGGAACCTGCGTTTCTGTTGAATCTTCTTCATGGTGCGCATCACTCCCTGGTCGAGAGGTCTGTTCCGGGGATGCATTTGATCGAGACGGCTCCTCGTCACTGAGAAGAAGAACCCTCCGCCTTTTCTGGCCTCCTTCCCGTGCAACCACCTCGAATTCGGAGGATGGGTCTTTCTTCTTTTTCTGCTGAGGGCGAGGCAAGCCTCCTGGTCGATGCCCTTGACAATCATGGGGCCGATCCACGACCGGCTGGGTCAAAGACCTCGATACAGTCGGGGCCCGAGGCGACAACATTCTCGCCTCCGCCTCTCTGATGGAAGCTTCGATCGCGACCTTCATCGCGGGCTCTACCTGGTAATCCGCGCTGATCATACCTGCTAAAACAGCAAGCAAGTTAGTCTGGGTAAAAAAGGACGAACAGTTGGCGAGCACAGTCGAACCAACCTTTCGTCCACACGGTCTGACGCAACACTTCGTTCGACCTTAGCCACCCAACCGACTTCATCTCCACTGGCAGACCCTTCAGAGCGTCAGTAGTCTTATTCTCCTCAACGTCCAGCGGTTTATCCTCGGCAGGCCCCAAACCAGGGGCGCCCCAACCATTGCAGAAGCTCGCTTCTCCCCAAAAAAACCACAAACACTTATTCGTCCTTCCACTTGGGGTTAGAGGTGGGGAGAGCATCCAACGACTTCCTCACCCGACGGGCCATGATCGTGTACCACCCCGGGGTCTTGAGTGGATGGATCCAGAAGAAGTGGTTAAATAGACGCATGGAGGGCTCATACCCTTCGTCGCGCACAAGACTATGAAGCGCATCAGCATGCCAAACCATTTGGCATCAGTTGGCAGATGGAAATATTCAGGGTACACAGGAAGTACCGCAGGAAAGGATGCATGTGAAATCAAAGACCCCGTTCAAAAGTCTTGATGTAGACCCCCACTTCCCGGTCATCGGGATGTTGATCCCTCTCATCTCTCTCAGGAAGTCTGATCTGATAATCGAGCCGAACATACTTCCTCTGTATCGCGTCGATTTGGCCAGCCTAACTGTGGTCCTCAATTTCACCAGCAAGTCCAGCTCCACGACCCTTTCCTGATTCCCTTGGACGACAGTGACCATGTAACGACTGGTTTTCATGTATCTGGATTATTTATATTATATATATGTTTTGGTGGATTTTCTCCTTATGCGTGGTTTTCGTCTCCGTAGCTTTCACTTTCGATCGTTTCGTCGTGTTTTCCTAGCTTCTTCCGTTGATCGTCGATTTCGGAGTAAGTCATTCGTGACGTGCTTCATATCGGTCATATCTTATTGTTAGATCAAGCCTAGGAGTCTTAGGAATCGATCCCGGAGCTTCGCACTCCATTTCGGAACTTTCTGTGCACGTTAGCCGGTACAAGAAGGGAAACCGACCGACTAGATGACGATTTAGTCGGTCAGCAAACCTTCATGGACCGACTAGTGGGCTTTGTTAATTATTCAGGAGTTATTGTTTATCGTTAGTCGGTCTAAGAACATTTATCGACCGACTAGGTTGCAAACTAGTCGGTCAGCAATCGTTCTTTAACCGACTAGCTCTATGATCATTTTGATACCAAGTATTATTCATTCTTAGTCGGTCTAAGAACGTTCGTCGACCGACTAGATGAGAAACTAGTCGGTCAGTAGTTGTTCTTTGACCGACTAAATCTAAATCCTATTTTTCGTCAGGAGTTACTGTTTACACTTAGTCGGTCTGCGTTGGTCAACCGACCGACTAGTTCACAAACTAGTCGGTCAGAGGTTGCTCTTTGACCAACTAATCAGTGTCGAACCCCTAATTTCTGGGCAGCCGCCAGCTCTTCCTATTTAAACCCCCAAACGTTTTTCTTTTCTTCTTTCATTTCTCCTGAGCCTCTTCCTTCCCCAAATCATCATCCATCTAACCCTAGCCCTCCTCCTTCATCAAGAGCTCCTCTCCCTCTCCATTTTGGCCGGCCACCACCTCTAGGTCGCCGGTAAACCACCCAAAACCCCCAAAATCACATTTCTCCAGATTTCTCCATCCATTCCAGATCTGAACCCTAGTTCTCCGGATTGTTTCTTCCGTCGCCGTGCTTGCTCGGTATCGTTCTTCCGCTTCCTAAGGTAGTGATCGATCCTTTAATGTTCTCATACCCCGATTTGTGATTTTTGTGAAACTCTAATAAAACTAGGTTGGATGTTGTTCTAATATTGTTATGCCATGGCAGCGATCTCATCTCCATAGTTAGCATTTGTGTGACGGCCTCGTTGATCGTCATCCTCGGTGCTAGGCAAGTGAAACTTGCCACTTAGGGTTTTGGGCCATGTCTTAGGCCATTTGCTTGTGTAGGCGTAAAAGAGACTAGGCGACGAAATGATACTCGCCTAGGCACAATTTCAGGAACTAGCTTGACAACGAAGTTAAATACGTCATTTATCATGTTGCAATACTAACATGTCACGTTTAATTTTAATTAACGGTACGCGAATTAATTGTCATCCATGCTATCCATGTTGAATGTCGCATTCGTAGCACACGCTACAATACTTGTGTTTCCTTGCTCGTGTTCCAGAAGCGGGCCACGTGAGTTGGTTGATAGCCAATGCCCGATCTACTTGTTTCCGGCTAGGCACCTGCGTTGCAGGCATAACCCTATGACATACGTGTTAAATACAAATCTGGCTCGTGGTCCAGAAAACGAGTTGAATACAGCCTGCGGGCAATAGGACACTCACCTGTGTGTGAGTGATCCCTTGTACTGATACACAGCCTGCGGGCAATAGGGCACTCACCTGTGTGTGAGTGATCCCTTGTACTGATACACAGCCTGCGGGCAATAGGGCACTCACCTGTGTGTGAGTGATCCCTTGTACTGATACACAGCCTGCAGGCAATAGGGCACTCACCTGTGTGTGAGTGATCCCTTGTACTTGAAAACAACCTGCGGGCAATAGGGCACTCACACGTGTGTGGGTGATCCCTTGTACTTGTTACTTGACAATACATGTCACACCTACCACTTGTTACTTGCTACTTGTACTTCACTTGTTACTTACATACGATACTTGCCATGCCATGCATCATACTATAACTGCTAGGTTGTTAGTTTACCTTACTTTCAGTTTCATTGTCCAAGTCTTTTAGACTTGCTGACATGTGCCTCTTTACTCTTTTGGGTGACATATGTTAGATCCTAAGCCAGAGCTCGTTGGTGAGGACGAGGTGTCTGCGGACGCCGAGCCCGAGTCTGTGTTTGACGAGGACTTCGTGGACACGGGCGATCAGTCGTAGAGATTGTTTGTGTTGTTGTTTAGACTGTTTTGTTGTCGGTGCGCAGCACCTATACTCTGTTTATGTTTGTCTTTGTTTGGCCTTGTTCTGGGCCTTTAGACTCTTTCTTTTAGCCTGGTGGCTTTTCTAGATGTTGAACTTAATTTTAATGTTGGACAACGCTGAGATTTGAGATTTTATTTCTGCCTCTCTTGTGTTATTATTATTTTTCCGTTTGTGGTTACATGGACCTGCTTATGTTTTATTGACGCTTATCGGGTTTGGGGCTTCACAGCTCCACTCCCGTGCGGACCTTTTCACGTCTCGCCTCCATTTTAGGGAAGCGGGGCGTGACAGACCACATTGTTTTCTGCAACATGTGGACAAAGCCCTTGTTTTCCAGAGTAGGAGAATCCAAATTGAGAGAATAGAGAAGGAATCCCCATTCCACTCCACCAGAACCATCAAATATGGGCGAAGCGACAACCACATGATGGAACATGTGTTGCAAGATCCAAGGACCAAGACACCTTGGATTTCGAATCGACAAATCATCCGAATCGGCAAGGCGGGCATTTTGGCACCCAGGACTCGAGTGCTATTTTCTCGACTGCCCCGCCCCATTTAATGCGATGTAACGTCGCTTGACCACATCAGATAGATCTTCTAAGGTCGTGCGACGAGGGGCCATTGTTGAGGCTTTGGTCCGGCACTCGAGGAAACTCGGTTGACAAGTGACCAAGGCCTACTAGGCCCACCCTAGCTACATGTAATGCTCCTAAGTGATAATACCAGTAAGTATGGGAAAATCCACACATTAACCACTAATTTGGACCAAGATTACTTACATGTCCAACTAGTTTGCAATTACACCCAATCTATTAAAGAGAATGTTGTAGAAACTTGACCAAAAAATGAATGAAAATGAACGACAATGGCAAACTCGTAATCAACCCACCAAGTTGAGTGGCTTTTAAGAAGAGGCATATGCTATGGCATGTGAAGTGATATAATAACAAAGTTTGAGGGCTTTTTGATTAGGGATTTAAAAGCAATGGCAAATTTGTAATAAATGAAACTTGTAAAAAAATATTTTATCTCCTCTTTCTATAATCTTCTTCCTTCTTCTAATTTTCATTTTATTTTACTTTTTAAAAACCCCCACGCACTGGCAGGTTTTTTGGCCGAAATCTGGAACACAAAAAAAAGACACACAAAAAACGAAAAGAAAAAGAAGGAAAGAGAGAACGAGAAGGGGATTAGGAAGAAGATGCTTTGCTACTACAACATTAGGGAAATTCTTTGGCTCTCTTACAATCTCTCACAAGCAAGAACAAGGTAGTATTCTCACCCCTCTTTCAATATGTGGCTACATGTGGAAATTTGTGTTTTGTTCCTTATTCTTTGTAAAAATTGTCATTTGGATCAATGGAAGCATGGGTTAGGTTTAGTTTTTGTTATTCCGTGTTTGATGTTGGTTATTATTTCCCTTATGATTCTTTGAGTATGATCATGTGTTGTTTTTGGGGTTATAGCATGTTTCCCATTGGATATGAATTATGTTGTAATTGGAAATTGTTGATAAATACAAAGGAAACTCTGACAAAATTTTTGCGAGCATTTCGTAAGCCTACACATAACATCATAAACATTAGATAATTAAGTTAGGAATGCTACATTAGAATTCCATGCTTAGAAGAAATCCCATTGAAAAGGGAGTATAAAAGAAAAATTAGTAAGGAGTTTTTGGCTAACTTTCAAGTTAGGAGCTCTAAATGAGTTTAGAGAGTGTATGACCCCTAATTACCATTGTTTATAAGGTCCTACAAGTTACCTTGATTTCCAACTACATGGAGTATGTCAAGAACCCCTTTGGAAACTTATCTTCCATGACAAAGCATGATTTTTGTAAGAGGATTTCGTCAATCTTAGCAATAAGCAAAAATTTAGGCTTAGGCACTTACCATTAACATTAAATAACCCCCTTATGAAATTCTTCATTGATGCTTGAATCGTATATTAACCCGCTTCCAAATTTTCTAAGCTTGAACAAAACTAATGCATTGCTTTCCTTCCACCTTAGTTGCTCTTCTATTTCCTTCCAAATGAGATTAATAACCACACTTGAAGTTGTTTTCTATGGCATGTTTATTTAGTAGTACTTGGATGGTTGAGTTCAAAGTTTCATACCCTATGTGTTAATTAAGCAAATGACGAATTAATGAAGATAATTATAATGCCATGGCGATGTTTCCTTGTATATATGAGAATGTGGGTTTGATTTGTTACTTTACACCATTATGTTGCAGATAATCCCGATGTAAGGCTAACTGTTTACATGGTTAAAATGAACGCCCAGGGTGTCTCTTTCCACTTTAAGATGGGCGAGCATCTTAGGGGTTAGGGTGGGGGATCCAAGCATTAGGTGGGCATAGTGTGGACTGGACTTTCGATGTTGTTTCATTGGCCCTCCTACCGCGGGGGGTGGTCATGCCCCTTTGGGATGTGTGGTTTCTTTGGCCTTTCGAGGTCGTGGCCCTTTGGGTCGTGGAGAGAGGTTGGGTTACGAAGGCTCCTGACGAGCTAGCATGCCAGAGAGTCAGAGTTTCTTTCCACCCGCCTTATGGGTGAGATCCAGCTCCCTTATGTCCCACTTAATGTTTAGGTTCCAAACAACGAACATTAATTTAATAAACTTAGTATTAGGGACCTTGGTGTAGTGTTGTGAATATGGCTTGTGCAATTGAGTTTCCTACTTGGCACACTGTGACGTGTCCCTTTTCCCCACTCTCCAGGTACAGGTCCAGGGATGACAGCTCACCAGCCGGACTCACCAGCCGGACTATCGATGCCCTGCGGGTGACTCTTCCAGGCTAGGAGCCCAGAGTGGTTAGTTAGGGCTCGGGTGTAGTGGGTCGGGGTAGTTCGTTTGTGAGCAGCTACTTTTGTTTCCCCTTCAGCTTTTGTGCCCCGTGCCCCTGGCGGTGGTATATGTACAGTATATGATGTTGTGGTATGTTGATAGTGTTGAGTATTGGACTTTTCCCTGCTTGGTGTTAATGATGAGCAAACATAAATACTTGTGACTAATCCAATATTCTGCAGTTAATCCATTGCCTAAGCTTATTATGAAGATCTACTTGCAATGGATGACACTCAAAGTTCATTGAAGGCAAATGAAATGGATTGGATGATCGTGGATGGTGATTGAAGCTCCATGAAGACTTCAAACTCATACGTTGGATAGAAGAGAGAGTTCATTAATGTAAATTTCTTTTATCTCTTCTAGTATGTAGCTTAGAAGTAGGACTTTGTTGGAGCACTCACACACATCTTCAATTTAGTCTTAGGACATCATTAAATCATTCGTACTTAGACTCCAATTCATTTCTCATTTGATTGTGCTTGTATTGTTTATAACAGTCGACTGCTGAACACTTTACAGTCGTCTGTCTCAAAAACAGTCGTCTGTGTTTTGTTTTGCAGTCGACTGTTATGCACAATCTTTTACAATCTAGTTTTGGGCTTCTCTGTTTTAATTCCCGCAGGCGGCTTATAAACGATTTACAGTCGTCTGTCCAAGTGACAGTCGACTGTGTTTTGTTTATCAGTCGCCTGTCTATCTTTTGCCAAAACTCTGTTGATCTGTCTCTTACGGCCAGTCGACTTATGTTGGATTTACAGTCGGCTGTCCATTGGATCAGTCGACTGTTAATGCTGCATCAGTCGTCTGTCTGTGAGCCAATTATTGACTCAGCTCCCTGGAAATTCTCAGGGTTTTGACAGTCGTCTGTATAAGGATTTACAGTCGACTGTTCTGCTTAATAGTCGACTGTTTTATCCTTATCAGTCGGCTGTCCTGGTATCCCAGATGTTTTTCAGAATTCTTTAACTTACCCATCTCTCGGCCAGTCGCCTATAGAAGGATTTACAGTCGCCTGTTGGTTCAACAGTCGATTGTCTATGCTTCATCAGTTGACTGTCCACGCGGTAAGTTACCGTTATGAATTCTCACCTACCCTTGCTGACTGTGCAACAGTCGATTGTGGTTTCTTCAATAGTCGACTGTCGCGAGCGCAGATTCTATCCGTTAAGAGTTTTCTCACGGATTCCAAAAGGGTTTTTGCTAATTCTGTTTTGATGATTTTAGAAACATATATAAGGAGCATCTATTGTTCCATTGAGATATTACCAAGTTACTCATTCCATTGCAAAATATTTCAAGCCTTCATTCTCAAGATCAAAAGCTCTCAAATCCAAAAGCCATAAGAATTCCAATCTTTGATCTCTTGCTCTCCAACCTAGAACCAAAGAATCATCTTCTATGTATTTGGTGCAGTCAAGAGAAAGGGCTTTTCCTCTCTTCCAATAGAGTCTTCAACACACAACACACTTCGCCTTCAAGTTCTACATCAAGGCATAAGTGATTGTAAGTGTTGCTTTCATATTTCATAACTTTCGTTATTTGGATTTGCTCTCAGGTTGTAAGAGTGGTTTGTTTGCTCCCAAGTTGTGGGAGTCAAGGTCAATCGCTTGTATTTCGATTTCACTTGTAGGGTTGCCACAAGTGGGTTTTAAGGAAACCTCAAGTTAGGATTCTAACTTGAGTATCCGGAGGTATCCGGGTGGAAGGGACGTATGATTACCGGGAACAAGTCGGGAAGTGACTTGGGTAATCCGAACCATTGAAACATCCTTGCGTTTGCATTTGTTTCTATTTATGTTTAATTTTAATTCCGACCTATATTGTTGGTTAGCATTTAAATTGGTGTAACTATCTTTTTAAATTGCTTAAACAATATTCAACCCCCCTTATAGTGTTTTCTCAATAGCCAGGGTCCTTACAGATAGTAGATAGTCTGTGAAGTACACTTGTACGCTCCTGCTTGTTACTTGCCGTCGCCTCACTGTACTTTATGTGTTGTGCTGGAGCTTTACAGTTCGTGCTTTACTTCTGCACTTGCTTTTACTGCCTGTGTTGTTCTAGCAGTTGCAGTGGCCTGCTAATTTTCTTGTAGCGCATTAATGCTTGGTACTCCCGTACCGTGGCCGTCACCCTTGCACCGTTTTGGGCTCTGGGGTGTGACACTACCCGATATCGACTCGGTCAAAGCCCAAAGTAGCCAGTTGACCGTTGGGTCTACTTCACAAAAACGTGGGATTAAAAGCGGTCTCGGAAATCTTGGGGATGTTGGTAACATTTACTCCCATTTATGATGGAAGCGCGTGGCCCAATTATGGGATGCAGTTATCTCCCCAATGTCTATATGGAGGCCCTGATCCCCTATAAATAGAGGAGGGGGTTCCATCTTCGAGGTACATGTGCTAATACATATAACTCTATCTTCTTACTTCTCCATTCGATATTCGAGCTTTCGTCGTTAGCATAGGGACGAACCTCAGTGGGTCGATCTCAGCTACACCAAGCTCCCTCTCTTTCCTAAGCTCCTTACTAACGTAAGCATCGGATGTGATTTGGGTCGGAACCCATATCCGACCCCCTAATGACTCCCTGTGGTGCAGATCGATGATCGCCACTCAAAGCCCAAGGTCGATGTCGAGCTCTTCAACCTCGAACGACCTAACCGACGGTCGTTCTTAGGTCGATCAACGGTCGTACCATCATCAATCAACAACTACCGACACCGGTTCTTCCAACCGAGGGTTTCACTCCGAATGCTGACTAGGCTCCAGTTCAGCGCTTCGAGTTTTCGTCGGCTTTGACAACTGTACCGGTCAATTTTGGCCTTAACAGATAGGCTAGACTGTCTTAATGTTAAATTGATGTGTGTATTTTCTAATGTCATATTAAAACAACACAAGTTAATGAAAATATTGAAACAACGTAAACTACCCAAGATAGATCTGTCACCATAGTTACATAACCCGGTCTTTTATTATAGACATATATAAAATATTTTTTATATTGAATATATAATCCTGGACGGGCTGGGCAGGCAAATGTTGGGCCCAAGACCGGGAAAAAACACTGTACGTGCTTGAGTCCGGCCCAAAGCCCGACCAAATCAATAAAAGCTCGAGCCTGTTGGTCCGGGCCAGGCCGGGCGCACGCGGGCCTGAGCTTTTTTGTCAATCATATTTTCGGGTAGAATTTTAGGGTGTGATTAAGTTGGGGGAGTTACTTTGCGAACTCACCATTTTGCTCCGCATACATACCACTTATTTTCAAGTTTGCCATTTCTATGCGCACTGATTATTTACACGTTTGCCAGTAAAATTGCACACTACACACACCAATTTACCATATTTCCAAAGACACCCTTAGGTTTGTAAGCGATGGGTGGGATGAGATCCGGTGGCATGGGCAGGAGATGTCAAATGAGATGGGGGTCGGATGAGGGGTGAAGGGTGATGGAGAGTTCAAATGCGGGGGACGGTCGAAGATGGAGATGGTGTCTAGGGGGTGGGAGGCAATTTGAGCGAATATGGATAGGTCAGATGAGGGGGCATGTGGATTTCGGCTGGGGTGGGTGGATGGATAAGGGGTTGTGGAGGGCGGAGGAGGGGCGGGCGAATATGGGGTCTGGGAATGTCAATGGATGGGGCTGGCGATATTTTCGGAGGGGGGAGTGTCTGGGGAGGGCAGAGGATGGGGCGTGCGAATATGGGTATGTGGCTAGGAAGGTCGGTGGACTGTGGATGGGGAGGGGGCATGTAGAGGCTATGGAAGATGTGGGAGGGGTCTGTGGGTGCTATGCAAGATGTGGGAGGGATCTGGGGATGGCAGATGATGGGAAGTGGGGCAGGCGGGCGGCAGTGGAGTGGGATGTGAATGGGTCAGTTGTGGATGGTGTTGGATCATGTAGATGACAAACTAAACACTGGGTGGGTGGTTAGTGCTTTAAAAATAATTGCACAGATAAAACGGATGCCTTGATTTTAGGCTATGTTGCCTGCTAGAGTTGGCTACTTAAGAACATAATCAACACAGTTTATACTTGCAACGATCTAATAGTTATTAACCGAAGATAAACATGAATATGCAATCAAGTAAAGATCAGAGACAAGTGCAATGTAAGCACCGATGATTTTATCATGTTTTTATCATGTTTCGCACTTACTTGGGCTACTCCAGTCAACACATATTGTTGGGATTTCCTCTACACAACTCCCGTCAACAAGAGAACGATTGCATCAACAAGATGGATTCCAATACAGTTACATATTGTATCTTACTAAGTTGTTCCAATACAATAACCACATCTTCTACAAAGATGACATCCAGAAAGGCTTTTCAAAAAAACAATCTTAAGCACACAAATTTAACAACCACTTACAAGGTGGGTGAAATTAGTACGTAATCTTAAATAGTGAACACATAGAAATAATGACAATTAACACATCACAACACATGGTCATTGGTAACGCAGTTCGGTGCGCACACCTACATCTGCGGGGCCCCGCCCAGAAAATCAAATTACTCCACTATATAGTATGTAAAATACAGACATCAAAACTGAATGATATTAGAGAAAATACACTCCCCCTCAATACATACTACTCGAGTTGATCGCAATCAACTCCTTGGAGTAATTTGCGCAAGCTCCCCTTGCGAGCAAGATTCCCTTGCAGTACTCAACAGGATCAACTCCCTTGATCATCTACGACGTAGATGTGAGCCTCCTCCCGGAGCTTTTCAGATCACCTTTTCCCAAAGCCGATCAACACTGTTCAAAAGCGATAACTCCCACTGATCCACTTACCACTTTTTATGTCACCTCTTCAAGGAAGTTAAGCCGTTAAAAAACAACACGAGCATATATAAAATCGATGAGGATTTTCTCAACCATTCCAAGAGAAACTTCAGTAGCCAAGAAGTTCTTGAAACCGAACAGAATAATCTCAACAACTCAACAATCGGCTTCATCATCTATAACCGACGAGATCTGCAAGATCCTTATAACAAGAGTGAACCGAAGAGAGAAGATCTGCATCAGTTCAATAGATAAGAGAGAACTTCCAATAACACCAAATATATAACTGCAAAACCCTTATCTATAATAAGAGATCTTTGATGATAAGAGCATGTGACGAAAAACAAAATGTTGAACAAACATGTTCAACATTTTACTCAACATATTGTTTAACATTCCACCAGAACCATTGTGCCACAATAGACAAATAAAATACTTAACAATCTCCCCCTTTGGCTTTTAGTGGCACAATCAAACAGAAAGTGATCCGATATCATCAAAGAAAAAGAACAGGCTGTGGAGATGCTCTTGAAGAGAAGACGTACCAGTCAGAAGTCAACAACAAACCAAAAATGAGAATACCACTGAGCGATAACAGGACGATTAAAAACAAGAACAGCCCCAAGTCATTTAGATCAGACTCTTGTTCAGAACAACCAACATATACAGAAGAGCATATCAGCAGCAAATACAAACTTACTCCCCCTTTGTGACAGAAAAAGCCAAAGATCAAACCTTATCAGAAGAAGGAGAAGACACATTGGCTTGGAGCTCAGCAATCCTGTCTTGAAGAAAAATGCTCTGAGCTTGAAGAAGAACCCTCTGACTCTCAAGCATAGCTAGCTGATCATCAACAGCTCTGACAGCCCTCTAAAACACTAACATGTCATCTTGGAGGTCTTGAACAGAAGCTTGTGGATGAGAAGTTCTTTTCTTAGCAGTTTTTGATACAATGGAGAGGAAGAGGACGACATAAAGGAGACTGAAGGAAGGACAGTCAGGTCATCGATTTTGCTGGCAATAGACTTGGTTGTGAAGCTGATCAAGGCACAGGATACTGGAAGCTCAGAAGATGCTGGAACAATCCCTAGAGAGAAGAGAATCATGGAAATGAGAGACGCATGCGGCAGAGCAGTATGAGGTGCTGATGATTCTGATAGAGACATGATGGAATCAAAGATGAGGCGACCCAAGTTGAAGGACTTCTTAGTCCCTGCAGCAAACAACAGTTTGCACATAGCCTTCGTAACAATAGACATATTGGATGTTGGCAACCAGTTACGAGTAGCAATGCGATAAAGCATATAGAACTTAGCAGTCAGTGCAGACGAAGGGAAAGAAACAGACTTAGGCCAACACGAAAATTGCCCACCAGTGACAGTCAGGATGAACAAGTCATAGTCGTCACCAACAGAAGCACCATAAGAAGGAAGAATTTGACCACACGGCCATTTGAGCAGTTTGTTGATGATATCAGGGGAGAATGGAATAACCTTCCCACGAACAAAAGTCTTAAAACCCCATTTAGAAGAAGAATCAGCAGTGGATTTGAAAAGGTTGCAATAAAACTCTCGAACCATAATAGGATAGTATGTCTTAAAACAACTGGCGGCTTGGAACAAGTCAATATCCTTGAGAAATACAAGAAAGTGGGTATGTTTAAAAGAAGAGACATCAAGCGACTTTTCTCCAAAAATGGATCTATCAGAGTAAACTGCCCATCTATCCTGGCAAGACTTATCAAAAAATTGAATAGAAATAGCTTCAGAGGCAAAACCAGCAGTGGGAGAGAAGAAACCAGACCCTCTTGATAACTTTGGAGACTTAGATGGAGAAACCCTGCAGGATGTGGAAGAGACTTTGTGCTTGAGAGACCCAGATCTAGTCTTGCGAGGATGGATAACAAAAGGATCCACACTGGGATCATCAGACACATTGGGAGCTTCTTCTTGAGTACATTCATCAGATCTGACATAAGATTCAACATTAGGCAAATGTGTAACATTTTCACCCAAAGATGTGACCTGTTCAGGAGGATCAATACTCTCTTCAGCTGGTGCGGAGGGATTCAGAACTGGAGTAGGCTCAACATCAGCTGTAGATGCATTAGTGGAAAGTTCTCTGTCGACCTCAACCGTCTCATTTTCAGAAACCAACTTATTAGCACTCTCATCCATTGAGTGAAAAACATCATGGGCATCACCATAAGAATCTGAAACCCCAGCATTAGCCGTATCGGAAGCGTCTTGATGCGATGACCCTTCACCATTCTTTAGACCATCAGCAGCAGCTGATGAGGACTCTGAGTCAGAATCATCCAACACAACAATCTCAGAGATTTTTACAGAAGACTTAGGGGGATTCCAAGATTTCAGAACAATCAAATCATCAAAAGGTACCCTCACACTCAGCAACTTCCCTTTCACATCTTTAAGATGAACAGTACCAAAACATGTATTGGATAAATCCATCCAAGAAATGTCCAATTTGCGATCAGTTCGACGAAGGAACCAAAACCAATCTTCCACGGTGACAGGAGCATGAACCGATTCATCTTCTTCAGAGAACGGCATTTGAGAAGAAGAGCGACAGCAAGATTCAACAGAGATTGTGGAAAAGAGAACCATAGCCAAATTCAGAGCAGCTCCTGATTGCATGTGGTCGGATGACAATGTAGATGAAGAAGAAGACAAGATTCCAGCAGACGATGCACTAGAAGATCGTGGAACACCACCTTTCCGTTTGAAATGAGAGGAAGCAGAAGAAACAGGAACCTGACGAGATGATGCAGCTTGGCGAGCAGACCGTCGAGGATTTGTGGAGGATCTTTCATTCTGAGTACGACCCATTGCAGAAATGGCAAGAATTTCTTTGACAAAGAACCAAGAACCAAGAACCCTAGATACGCACAGACCCTCCCTTCTCAAAAATATTTCTTCTTGAATAGAACTAAGGAGGTGAAGAGAACTCCGAAAACCAAGAAGGAGAAATAAATGCCGAGGTAATAACGGAAAGACAAAAATGACAAAAGTACCCAGGACACTTTTAGAGTTGCAACATAATGTTCAACATTATGTTTAACATTATGTGCAATAATAAGTCCAACATTTAGATACGACACAACCCAAGAGCTTGTCATAACTCCTCAAATCTGTTAGAATCCAAGGGTTTAGTAAAAATGTCTGCCAACTGACTGGTAGTATCTATATACTCCAAAATGAGGATCTTCTTTTCAACCATCTCACGGATGAAATGATGCCGAATGTCAATATGTTTAGTCCTTGAATGTTGAACATTATTCTTTGAAATGTTTATCGCACTTTTGTTGTCACATAGAACAGTCAAGATGTCTTGATCAACACCATAGTCTGTCAACATTTGTTTCATCCACATGAGTTGAGTACAACAACTCCATGCCGCAATGTATTCTGCCTCAGCTGTTGACAACGAAATCGTATTTTGCTTTTTACTGTACCAAGAGACTAAGTTGTTTCCGACATAAAAACATCCTCCGGTGGTACTCTTCATGTCATCAGCATTACCTGCCCAGTCTGCATCACTATATCCTGATAAGAGAGTGTTGGTATCTTTGGAGTTCCAGATGCCATAGTCAGCTGTTCCACTTATGTACCTGATTATACGTTTAACAGCCGTGATGTGTGATTCCTTAGGACATGCCTGATAGCGAGCACACACTCCAACACTGAAACTGATATCAGGTCTACTTGATGTCAAGTACAACAAGCTACCTATCATGCTCCTGTACAAGGTAACCTCTACTTGTTTTCCACCATCGTCTTTAGAGAGCTTATCTGTAGAACCCACAGGAGTGCGAACTTGACGTGCTTTCTCAAGACCGAATCTTTTGACAAGATTCTTTGCATATTTACTCTGAGATATGAACAGCCCATCACTAGTTTGTTTAACTTGGAGACCAAGAAACATATGTAATTCACCGACCATACTCATTTCAAATTCTTTTTGCATAAGATCTATAAACTCACTTACTAGCTGAGAAGACGTAGATCCAAACACTATGTCATCAACATAAATCTGAGCAATAATGATAGCTGATCTGGTTCTCTGAACAAACAGTGTCTTGTCAGCTCCACCTCGTTCATACCCCTTTTTAAGAAGATATATAGTCAGACGCTCATACCAAGCTCTAGGAGCTCGCTTGAGACCATAAAGTGTTTTCTTCAGCCGATAAACATGACCGGGTAGGAAAGGATCTTCAAAACCCTTTGGCTGCTCGACATAAACCTCCTCATTTAAAATCCCATTTAGAAAGGCGCTTTTCACGTCCATTTGATGAAGCTTGAAGTTGAAACTGCATGCCACAGAGAAGAAGCCTAATAGATTCCAAGCGAGCCACCGGAGCAAAGGGTTCATCAAAATCAACTCCTTTGATTTGTGTGTATCCCTGAGCAACCAGTCGAGCTTTGTTGCGTGTGACATTTCCTCTTTCATCTGTTTTATTCTTGAAAATCCACTTGGTGCCTATGATGTTCATCCCTTTAGGTCTCTCAACAAGACTCCACACGTCATTACGTTGAAATTGATTCAGCTCCTCTTGCATTGCCATCACCCAGAACTCATCCAGCAATGCCTCTTTAACATTCTTGGGTTCAATACTAGACAAAAAACAAGTATAACCAGCAAGATCACGATAATTTACCTGACTGGTGCCTCTGGTGCGAATGCCATCTTCAACATTCCCAATGACAAGCTCTGGGGGATGATTTCGAATGACTTTAGTTATTCTACGTGAGGGGTGAGCTTCATTCTCATCAGATAGCGATTCTCCAACAGAAGTCGTTCCTTGAGAAATACCATTCTGACCAGTGTTATTAGATGTTGAATCAAATGTTGTAACATTTTGTTCAACATTTTCATCTTCCTCATTAATCTCTTCTTGTGGCCCAGCCCCTACATCACCTTGCTCGAAGTCATCAACGACAACATTGATGGACTCCATCAAGACATCAGTGCGGTGGTTTAGAACCCGGAAAGCACGACTCGTAGTAGAATATCCAAGAAATGTACCTTTATCACTCTTAGCATCGAATTTTCCTTTAGAATTCCGATCCTGCAAGATGTAACATTTGCTACCAAAGACATGAAAATAAGAGACATTTGGTTTCCTACCTTTCCAGATCTCGTATGGAGTTTTCTCCGTCCTGGGTCTCAGATATACTCTATTTATGGTGTAGCAGGCAGTATTGATTGCTTCGGCCCACCATTTTGTACTGATTCTTCTGGCGTTTAACATCACGCGAGCCATCTCCTGTAGAGTCCGATTCTTCCTCTCAACAATACCATTCTGTTGAGGAGTCTTAGGTGCAGAAAACTCATGTCGTATTCCCTCTGCCTCACAGAAATCAGCAAACAAGTGGTTTTCGAACTCCTTACCGTGATCACTGCGAATACATACAATCTTTCCAATAGTAGCTCCCCTCTCTGTCTGAAGGCGGATGCAAAGCTTCTTGAAGGCATTGAATGCGTCTGACTTTTCCTTGAGAAAATCTACCCAAGTGAAACGAGAAAAGTCATCAACACAAACAAAAATGTACTTCTTACCTCCCATGTTGACTTCCGTTGTGGGTCATATTAGATCCATGTGCAGTAACTCCATATTCTTCGAGGTGGTGATGATCTGAAGTTGTTTATGATTGGTTCTCTTCTGTTTTCCTAGCTAACAAGAACCACAGACCCCTTCAACTTTCTTGGAAAGAACAGGTATCCCACGAACGGCTCCGACTTTGGCAATTTCAATCAAAGTTTTGTAGTTCACATGACCAAGTTTTTGGTGCCATTGTTCGGCAACTTCAACATTGTCTGTGAGACATCTATTTGCTTCCTGCAGAAGATAACAGTTGTCAGCCGATCGTTTTCCAGTAAGAATGTTGACCCCAGCTTTATTTAGCACAACACACTCATCCTTAGTAAACTGAACAAACAGTCCTTGATCACATAATTGGCTTATATTAATCAAGTTAGCCTTTAAGTCTTGGACATGCATGACATCCTTCAGAGTAACATACTCAGTCATCTTCAGCTCTCCCTTTCCAATGACTTTGCTTCTCTGGCCGTCACCAAAAGTAACGTGACCTTTATTTCCTGTAGTGTACTCTGATAAAAGACCCCGGTTTCCTGTCATATGTCGAGAACAGCCGCTGTCGAAATACCATGTGTTTTCCGAAAATGCACTCATAGAAGTGTAAGCAACTAGGCTGTGAACTCTTGTCTTTCTTATCCATCTATTAATGATCCTTTTATCTGAATGTCCCTCGTTTCTTCCTTCATGTTGATGTCTTATCCGTCTGAAACAACTGCTCTCAGTGTGACCTCTGCATTGACAGTAATTACAAATCAAGGGTCTGAAAGTAGTGTTCTTTTTGTGTTCACCTTTTTGACTCCCTTGCTTGAACCGTCTGTTAATCATCTGATTCTTGACAGGTTGACAATGAACTTCCTTGCTTATCTGAAGATAACCTCCTCTATTGAAACCTACTCCCGTACGATCTCCGGATACTTTCCCCATGCTTAGAATATCATCAAGCTTGGTTTTGCCAGAGTTCCATTTGTTAAGAACACTTTCTGCCTTTTCAGCTCTAAGAAGTGTTCTCCTGAGTTGACCTTCCAGATTTCTGAAGTCTTGCTTGATCTTGCCTAGTTGAGTTATAGCCTCTTCTCTTTCACTTTTTAGTCTAGTGTTCTCACACTTCAAGGGTTTGTTTATCTCATATATCTTTAATCAATTAACAAACATGGTTTGATATGCGGACCGAATATCAACTTCGTCAACTTCCTTTTCATCACCCGTATCAGATATAGAATCATTGTCTGATGTTGCACTAAATGTTATAACATTTTTCTTGACATTCTTATCTTTTTCTTTCAACATGGTGTGAACGGAGCCCACACTATGTCCAACATTGCTAGTTGTGTCATCAGTAAACTGATCACTCATGATGGCCATAAAAGCAACATAGTTACTGACAATATCCTCGTCACCAGTGCATTCTTTAGACTCATCATCACTCCAGGAGCTTGCTAGAGATTTTCCTTTTTGTTTCTTTATGGTGTTAGCACATTCTGCCTGTATATGTCCAAAACCTTCACATTCTCTGCATTGAATTCCTTTGCCTCTACCCTTTGTTTCAAACTTCTGTATGGGTCGATTGTTGCCTCTAACTGCAGGAGAGAGATTTGTACGAGCTTCTTTGTTAATGTTTCTGAAATTCTGACCTCTACTTCCTATTTTCCTCATCATTTTACTAAAGTTCTTGGTTAGAAGTGCTATGTCATCTTCAAAATCAGTACCATCTCCTTCATGCGAAGCATCAGCAGTTTCCACTTTTAGAGCCACTCCTTTCTCCCTTTTATTTTGCTTCAAGTTCATCTCAAAAGTTTGAAGAGATCCCATCAATTCATCCAATCTCATATTAGAAGTATTCCTAACTTCTTCTATAGCAGCTATTTTGGCTGAAAATTTTTCGGGTAGAGATCTCAGGGTTTTCTCAACTAATTTCTTTTGAGAGTACTTCTTTCCCAATTGAAAAGCTTGATTAGCTATGTCACGAAGTCTTCCATTGAATTCAGCCACAGATTCGTCATCATTCATCCTAATGTTTTCAAACTGAGAAGACAAAATTTGAAGTTTAGAAGCTCTTACAGTGCTTGTCCCTTCATGTATGTTTTGAAGGATATCACATGCTTCTTTAGCAAATTCGCAGGTAGAGATCAACTTGAACTGTTCTTCGTCAACAGCAGTGAAAATTGCATTCAAGGCTTTAGAATTTCCCAGAGCCGCGCGTTCTTCTTCGATACTCCAATCTTGGGCTGACTTGAGAGATTCATTTCCCTTCTTGTCGTCAACGGTAGGAGGAGTCCAGCCTTCAATAGTGGCCACCCATGCCTTCTCATCAAGTGATTTGATAAAAGCGCGCATCCGAGACTTCCAATATGTATAATTGGTGCCAGTGAGAAGTGGAGGCCGAGTCACAGAAGCTCCCTCCTTTGTGTTCATGATTGACGTACTATGACAGCAGAATCACACCCTCTTTGACAAGCAAAGAATGCGGATGACCTGCTCTGATACCAATTGAAATTAGTACGTAATCCTAAATAGTGAACACATAGAAATAATGACAATTAACACATCACAACACATGGTCATTGGTAACGCAGTTCGGTGCGCACACCTACATCTGCGGGGCCCCGCCCAGAAAATCAAATTACTCCACTATATAGTATGTAAAATACAGACATCAAAACTGAATGATATTAGAGGAAATACACTCCCCCTCAATACATACTACTCGAGTTGATCGCAATCAACTCCTTGGAGTAATTTACGCAAGCTCCCCTTGCGAGCAAGATCCCCTTGCAGTACTCACCAGGATCAACTCCCTTGATCCTATACGACGTAGATGTGAGCCTCCTCCCGGAGCTTTTCAGATCACCTTTTCCCAAAGCCGATCAACACTGTTCAAAAGCGATAACTCCCACTGATCCACTTACCACTTTTTATGTCACCTCTTCAAGGAAGTTAAGCCGTTAAAAACAGCACGATCACATATAAAATCGCTGAGGATTTTCTCAACCATTCCAAGAGAAACTTCAGTAGCCAAGAAGTTCTTGAAACCGAACAGAATAATCTCAACAACTCAACAATCGGCTTCATCATCTATAACCGACGAGATCTGCAAGATCCTTATAACAAGAGTGAACCGAAGAGAGAAGATCTGCATCCGTTCAATAGATAAGAGAGAACTTCCAATAACACCAAATATATAACTGCAAAACCCTTATCTATAATAAGAGATATTTGATGATAAGAGCAGGTGACGAAAAACAAAATGTTGAACAAATACGTTCAACATTTTACTCAACATATTGTTTAACATTCCACCAGAACCATTGTACCACAATAGACAAATAAAATACTTAACAGTGGGTTTACAACCCGCTTGAATATGATTGGTGGGGCTTCACAGATTCATATTGTCAAAAAGATTGGAGCTTTAACAATGTCCACGGAAAAAACTTTCGTCTATTTGATTCTTGAGAAAATAAAGATTAAAACAATAGAATCAAAATAAAGCTTTTAATTTGTTTCGCTAAAAAATAGAGATTGAAACCGAGAGAAAACAAATCATTTAAACCCAATAATCAATGCTTAAAAGTTTTTGGAAACTGAAACTTTGCTTGGCTAAAACCTGAGAAAAAGCTTTAAAATTACTTTGAATGCTTACGAATACTTAGAAAATAGACCATGCATTACCATACTAGCTTCAGCCAACTCCCTCTATTTATAAGTCATTTTACAGTTGCAAAATAATCCCAATTTTTCCATTCAAACGGCTAGAAAAACGAAATTAGGTAAAATCTTGAAGTCTGGCTATTAATTCAAAGTAGTTGACAGACTGTTATGATGGTAGTCGACTCCCAAATCAACTGTGGTCGACTCCTTTTGGGTCCATAATTTCCAGACTATTCAAAGTAGTCGACTACAATCAAAAATTAGTTGGCAATAATTCAAATACGTGTGTTTTAGTGCATCAAAACTTTGTGGAAATGTTTCAAAATAATTTTAAAACATTTGTAAAACATTTAATACGCTTTAAGAAGCATTGTGTGTGTGTGGGGGCTCCAATCGGAAGACATACAAAAGGCATAATAATTATAAAGATTAAATACATCAAAATAACTAATTTGGCTGCTTGATGCAACTGAGCGTTCTCCACGTCAGGCCATAGTTCAATCATAGCATCTTGGCATTGGGTTGAGCTTCCACACAATCCCTGAAAGCACTCAGCTTAATTTCCTCTCTTTGGTTAACCTACATGGCTTTGTTAACTATTTGTTGATCTTTGTTGACTTTTGACATGAAAATTCATTTTCATCGACTTTATAATATTTACAATGTTAATGAAATAGATTAATAATAATTATTTGTTGCTCATCATCAAAACATCATTATGAGTGCTCAATATCCAACAGAGGATTGGCAGCGGGGCGAGGGGCTGGGAACAAGTGGATGAGACGAGGGTAAAAGAGGAAAAAATTGCCAATACGCACTAGATCAGATGGAACTTCCATCGTTTTCCTTCGAGCCCGGGCTCGATCTCGGGTGGATGGTGCGTCTCTACGCATGCGTGTTACCAGCAGTCCGAAGAATCCAAAAAGGGGGAAATTGAGAAATTGTTAATGACACCCACCCTGTAACTGTCCGTATTTTTCAATACAACTATTCACGTAATTTCAATTTTTAAACTATTTTATAATGGTTTGTCAGGAGTTTTACGATTTCAAAATTTTCTTATAAAAATATTTTGAAGTATCAGACTAGTTATAAAGTATTTTAGTAAGTTCGGGTTCCATCAAATACCTCTAAATATTCTGGTAAAAATTCATTTTCAGTTATTACAGTTTTGGCTTAATGAATTTATTTTCTATTCAAATATCTTCAAAACATTTTCAAACTTCTACGGTAACATTCTATGATCATTTAGGGCTTTCCACATTAATTTCGTAATTTTCTGAAGTTAAATCGATAGAGAACCCGCAAATCCGCTTCCTAAATGTTTTGGCCCAAAACTAGTATCCCCATAGTCCAACCCCCGAAACAGATTTCGTATTCGCGATTCTCGCAAAGATACGATCCCGTGGGTATGTTTTCGTAATTTTTCGGACAGGTTTACTGTCAGGGGCAAAATCGTAATTTCATATATAATAGTATTTTCAATTTTTGGTGAAAAAAACTTGTGCGGTGAAATAAGATTTGCGGTGTATTCAGAAATAGATACGGTGCAATTAACATCACTCTTTCACTAATTACCATTTACCTATTACTAATTAACCTTAGTCAACATTACCCCTACACTTATCTGTCGACAACCACTCATGCATGATGCATGTGGTTCATGAATCTCCAAAACGTTTCACATATCCGTCTAAAGTTAGTCAAATTTTTCTAACTACTAATTTAATGCTCTAATTAATGTTTATTACTATTATATTATTACTATATCTATTTAATCCACATATTCTCTTCGTTTTAACACAGCAGACACCCCCATCCCCTCTCGTTCTCGACCCAAAACCCAAGCCCCCGAACCCACTCTCTTTCTTTCTCTCGAACTCACCCTATCCCTCTCCCCTCCAGTGGGCCGCCGCCGTCATCCACCCCCGCGACCCTGTCCGCACTCCGCCACGATAACACAACCCCGCCCTCTTCTCCGATCAACACCCGCCCTCTCTCCCCTATCTACCCTTGCCACCGTATGCTTCCCTCTCCTCTCTAACGACGCAGCAGCCTCGCCGAGTGTCCGCAACCGCACACTGTGCTTCGCTGCTTTGTCCGACGCCCCAAGCCATCCGCCTCCTCTCCCAGTAGCTTTGCCCGCCTTCTCCACCGAAAATTGAGTCCCAGACCTCTCCGACGAGCCCCTCCCTCTTCCGCTGCCTCCCTCCGATGGAGACTGCCGCCGTCTCCACCCAGCAGTGCCTCCCCCGCTCTGGCTCCACCCCGCTTCGACGCAGCGCCGCCGTAAGCTGCTGCGAGCCTCCGCCACGACCGCTGGGACACCGCCCTCGCCGTACCCATCTCCCCGATCAGCTTCGACTCCGAAGCACTCGCAGCCACCCACGGAGCCCGCTGCTCCTCCGCTCCATGCTCCTCCAAGAGCCCACCGTGCTTCCTCCGCCGCTTCGCCATTCGCCACTGCCCCTCTCCCTTCCCCCTGTTCCAAAGCAGAGAACCCCGCCACCGCTCGGCCTGCTCCGCCACCGCAACGAGGCCGTACACCCCCCGCTTCACAGCCCGCTCTCTGAGCTCCACCTCCACTTGCTTCGCCGCCCTCCGCCACCTTCGAAACCCACCGCCACACCAACACCGTCTCAGCTCACCCCCGATGTCTCCCGTGCTCCGACGGATCCCAAGCTCCGAGCCCCCGAGTGTCTCCCTCTCTCGTTCTCCGCCCTTGCTGACGCCTCTTCCGCTTGCTCCGCCGCGCTCACCGTTACTCGCCCCTCGCCGGAGTTCCCACAGACGCCCTACCCCGTAGCGCCGCCCGTCGACATGAGCCCCTGCCTGCTAACGGATCAAAACGAAGAGAAGAAAGGGTGAGATACGGTACAACGTATTAAATACGTACATACGTACGCAATTAAGTATTTATGAAATAGTATTATTGGATTTAAATTGATAGTAATTCATACAGGTCTCAGAAAAATATGAGACCAGCTCCAGAAAATCAGAAATGACAGTCTGGACCCAATGGTACTAGTTTCATCTCAATCAGACGCTTAGTGTTTTCCGTATTAATTTTTAACTCTAAAAGTTAAATATGTTATTTTCGTTCAAAAATCCGTAACTTGATATTTTCACGTAAACTAGTATGTGATAAAAATATATGTTAAAGTACTCTCCGAGACGGCCATTTTGACAGTTCATTTGCAACTTTCCGATGCAGATTGCATCCGAAATAAATTGTTGAATAAATACGTTACTTAATTAAAAATAGTTTTAAATTATCTTTGAGCTTTTAAAAATTATGAAAAATACCTAGGAGCTTTAGAAAAATATTTTATCCTACTATAAAATTATTTTCATCATATCTAGCATATAGAAAAATTTAGAACACTTTTCGACAACGTTTCAGTCAGTTATAAAAATAAAAAACGACCAAATTATTTAAATAGAAATGTCGCGTTCTTTAACAAAGTGTTCTTGTGATTGCATGTACCAATTCTTGTGCACCAACGTCCGTAGAAGCCATAGACCCAGTTCTGGCTTGCTATGTCGATCTCAAAATCTGTAAGTCACGACTAATTCTAAAGTTAGAAAATTAGATAAGTGTACCCGTATGAACTTAGGACACCACTATAGCCTCCGAACGGCTACTTCACTTGAACCGAACTAGAAACCTAATCTAATAGGAAAGTAATCAGCTATAGATTACTTTGCCAACTTTCAACTTTGGTGGTTGTTAAACACAACCCGTCAACTTGGGTAGATTGTTTGCTAACAAAACTACCACCCCTAAACCAACAGTTTTTGTATTCCATGTTTGTTGGACTTGTCTTTATCCTCAAATTTCTTAGCATCTGCTCTACTTTACTTTCTGGTTTTAAAACCAGTGTTCCTGGTTAACTATCATCGTGAACAAGGAATTGATAACGTCTTGAAACAATACTAGACACCCCGAATGTTGGACTTGTCTTTATCCTCACTTCACTTGGCCAGCTTGCTTTGGAAAGAATGTCTGGCTTTCTGGTTTTCAATAAGAAAGTCAACCAGTTGACTTGGTTTGACTAGCAACATGTGGAACAGTTTGTATCTTGTGGAATATCGTGTGGAACATCTCATGGAACATCATGAAAAGGAAATGTACATAGAACACTTGACACATCACTGGGGTTTGGGGTAACTCATAGTTTGAGAGAGTGCGGGAGTGACTGGAGTTCAATCTTACCGTCCTGCTGTCTGTGTTTCGGCATACCGTCCTGCTGCCTGGGTTTTGGCAAAATACATGTCATGCTGCCTGTGTTTTTGGCATTCGTCTGGGTCGCGCCCAGGCAAGAGATGGACTTGATGGTCACATATTGTACTCTCCGACTTGAGTCACGTAGTGTAGTTACTTTTGCACAGTCACTTTTACTTTACGCACTACAGTCACCGATACTTTACTGGTCGTACTTTTAGCTACAGCAATAGCATGTTTCACTTGCCTAGCCTGCTTCACACTTGCACTATCACAGTACAGTGGTTCTCTCCTTTCAGTTCAGTTTACCTTTACTTTTCAGTTGTGAACAGTTGTTGCTCAGTACTTTACTTTTCACTATGGTCTGCTTGTACGTAGTTACGTTTGTCATACTTGTGCACTGCTTCTTTTCTATATTTAGAATTGTTGTGACTTACATACGGTTCCATTTTCGTGGCACCGCAGACGACGTACATATGGAGGTAGATGCTCTTGAGCTAATAGCGCCAGAATTCAACCATGAAATCGCAGCCTTCGGAGTTATTTTAACTATGTACTTTTCTTCTTTCATGTATATTTGTTGGGACATCTTGTACAGTATGGATTGTAATAATTGGACACTATTTGAGTATTTTTGTACATCTCTGCATCGTGGCTATTTTGTTTTCACTGGCAACCTGCAGGACCTGCACAAATATCAAATAAGTAACGGGCCCCCGGGAGCGGGTCGTTACACACACCGGAAAATTTTCGTCGACAAACTTGTAAATAAGTGGCATGTGCGCGGAGCAAAACGGTTGGTTTGCATGGTAACTCACACAAGGCGGGGTTGACGAATCTATCTTACAAAACACGACGACCACCCACGACCGTGTCCTATGTGTCAACTCGTGTCGGCCGCGGGAGATCCTCACTAATTTAAAAAACCGCATGAATCCCAGCTACCCCTCACGGGAAAAAACAAAAAAAAAAACAATTAAAAACATCCCCAACCCCGCGTGATTCCTTCCCACTCTCAAAAAAAAATCCTCCTCCCCCATTTGTTTTTACAACTTAGACCCGAGAGTTTTTTTCCTTCCAACCCCAATGGTTTTGCATTTTAGCAACCCGCTTTCGCACTTTTAACCCCCGACGATGCCGACTTACACACCCACAGTTTCTGTTCATTTTCGTTCACGCGTACACCGTACCCTATTCGTATGGAGTTCTATTTACCCATGGTGCACGTGCAATTTCCATTAAGAAAACAAAATGAAATGTGGGTCTACAATCGGGTTTGGGTTTGAGGTTGGGATTATGATGAGAGCGGGTTTGTTGACCCGGTACCGGTACATGGTAGTGTGCAATATACTATTTTCCAAGGGGCCGGAGCGCAAATATCTCACAGAGGTTGGTGCATTGCTCAGCGATTTCCCGGTCGGGGGAAGTTTGCGGGGTTGGTGAACGAGCGAGTGGGTGGCTGTTTTTATAAATCTCTCCCAATTCTTGCCCCCAAATGGATCGCCACCAACCCTGCTCTCTCTCTCTCAATCGTCGTCGTCTTATTTGGAGAGAGAAGGAGAGATAGAACGCCATTGCCATGTCGACCATGAATGCTCTCCCCTCAAAGGCCTTCTTGAAAGGCTCGACGACTTCCGATCTCCGGGGGCTCTCGTCCACCGCCGCCGTCCAGATCTCCATCCAACGGCGGATATGCCATCATCGTCGTCCTCGTGGCCTAGGTCAGCTTATCCGATCTCTTCCCCTCCTTTGATCTTACCCCCTTATTTGGTGGTTTCAATTTGAATTGCTATCAATGTTAGTTAAGTTGCAGAAAAAATTGCTTTTGATCCCAGGAAACGAAGTGATCCTTACTTGGTTGCCTTCTTTGATCTTGTTAAATTTTGTTCTAGGCTAAGTGCTTTGATCGAAGCTTCAATGGCTTTTATTAGGGAAGAGTTGAACGGCATTCCCTTGTTGCACATATATTGCATTTACTCCTCATACCTCTAGGATGATTTTGGAGTGCTCCTCATTGGTTTTATGAACAATTGTGCATTTTTCCTACTGTTGTGCTAGCTAATGTATAGGATGTACATTAAACTTCTCTATTGTGTCTAATCCGGACTGAACCTAGGAAATTTTCTAACGGGGACCAGCTAAAACATATGTAGACAATGTGGAAAGAAATGAACTGGAAAAACCTACATTAGTAAATCATGAAACTATTTTGATTTCCTTTCAATGTATAACAGAAAATATATTCATATGTGGAAACTAAGTTAATATATGCAGAAAAAGAAATTACATGCATAGTATATTTGAGATAAATAAATTTAAAATATCGAGATTTCTTTCCAAATTGAGTATTTTCTTTTTGAATTGTGGACCAATCCAATAGTAGCTTAAGTTTAAGCCAAATATTAGGGGAAGCCAATTAATTAGGTGCGTGTAGTGGTTTAATTAGAAAAATGAGCCTATTTTGACATGTTATCATGCACACACGAGATTTAACATATATACCAACGCTTATCGAATCAAATTTTGAAGGCGGCAATGGTGACAATGCGAGAAGTTAGGAAAAGAATTAAGTTAGAAAAAGGCCAGATGATATTTGTGACTACAGGCAGGAAAATACTTACACATCACAATGTTTCAAACAATTACTACTTATACTCGGTGTTTAGCAACTAAAAAGGCATGCACAATGGAGCTTTGAGACGTCTTTATGGAGATAGCAATATGAGAGTGGCACAACTAATAAGGATATGTGCACCATGTGGGGATCATTTTGATGCATAGTAGCAAAATGGCGCAAGAAATACCAAATAGAGGCATTGAGATAGATAAAGGAGCAATGCTCGAATTTTTAAAATGGATCACTCTAAAAGGTGATGTCTACAAGCAAAATGGTCCTAAAAATTCTAATGCATCAAACACGAGTACTGATAATAAAGGAGTACAACTAATACCTCATCAATAGTTAATGTGTGAACCTATTTTGGCGTAGTGAGGTCTGTGCTTCATAAACCTCCAAACAATGTCTCGCTTAACCTATTTAAAGTTTTTTGTTGAATAAAAACCGATGAGAGTGTTTTTATTATAATTGGATATTGGGTAATGTGTATATACATATCCAACTCGGTAGTATATCTACATATACATCGAGGTGAGATGCTGATATCTCTCCATCTGTTTTTTTGGATTCATGTTAAGTTGTAATATGACATCAAAGCAAAAGGCTCCATCCTATCATGTCACCCGGTTTCTAAGCTAAACCATGTAATGACCGTATACCAGGAAAGGCGAAAGATAGCTATCTATCCAAAGTATATCTACGACCTGTGGAGCATCAAGTCCTCAGCACTGGCTGTTACCACAGTTATGAGCGGCTATTTCTAAGCTCTCAATTCTAGGGGTAGGAATAAAGGTAAGTCCCAATACCAGTGGAAACTTACCTAACTCTGACAAGTGTAATTGAGAGCAAAGAAACTGAATCTTTACCAAATATCTATCTTGTTACCTAAATGGCAATAGATTTGGTTGCAACAAGTTCATTCCGATAACGCTATAATGTCTTTATATTCGGGACCAATTGTTTATTGAAGTGAAACTTATCGAGATTTCTTTTTAACTCTGAAATCTGAATAGTAGATATAGAGATCTCCATCTCCCTGCTGCAAGGAGAACAGTTGCTTATAGAGCTCGACTACGCGGAAGGTTTGGAGAATAGTTGCCATTTAGCTCGACTACTCTGAAGTGGTTTGTTTCATTGGAGTACATCTCCAAGTGTATCATATGTCTTCTTGGTTGTCTGAAGGAAGATCATATTTGTGCTGATGGTCAGCTTCATATTATTTAGCAACCAAAAGTACACATTGATCGTTATTCCATCATTCTTAATTTTCCTTAGATTTGGAGTCTGTTGGGTCATTTGTAAGTTGTTTCATCTTCTTTTGGACATCAATAAAGATCTTAAATGAATGAGCCTAAATAAGATACTCATTATCATTTAGCTTCACTGTGAAAACGAATAATGTTTCTGAAAAAATTATTTTGGTGGTAGAGGATGGCAGAGGTGGAGTGGCAATGTCGAAAGCCACATAATGATGAAGTAGATAATAGTAGTTATGAAGTATTAGAGGCATCAAGAACATTGTTAATCATAGTACATGCATAGAAAATAATTTTTTACTAATTTAGATCAAAAATAATTTCAGTTCTAAACACTATCATTTTTACCCTTTCAGATCTGAATAGGACCTTTTAAATAAAGATCAAATCAGATTAGATTTGATTTTAAATTAGATCTGGCATAGATATGACGAACTATGGGAGAGAAGGGGCACTGTGACAGTGGATTGAGAAAAATGAGAAAAAGAGGAAGGAAAAAGAGACAATGATGGTGGTGATGAGGAGAAGATCAAGGAGAAGAGGACATCTGCAACGGTAACTGCACATGAACTATGTCATGTAAACTGCGTGTGAACAATGTCACGTAAACTGCACATTTTTAGGAAGTTATGGCTCATGTTTTATTTCAACATGCTTTGATACTGTGTTGAGAATCAGAAACAAAACTGAAAGGGCCTCATAACTTAATGATATTAGTGAAGTTAAAAATATTAACCACAACCATTTCTAACTAAAAGATTAAAGCTATGTATTGATGCCTAATTCTTAATCTATGAGCATCAACTTCTTTCAAATTTTCTAACGTGGGACTATTAGTAACAACTCTTAAATTTTAGGTGAAACCCTTGAGTTTGGATATGAGACTTAGTTTTTTTCTTTTTTTCCGAATTGCGCAGAACCATGATTAATTTAAACTCGAATTAAGCCATTACATATGGAAGAGTTGAAAACTAAAAAGGGACAATATTACAAAACAAACAACCATTATGGGTCACGAAAGTAAGGACATGATTACAAGATAAACTGTCCTTACAAGATAGATGGTGTTATTATGATGTTTCTGTATTCATTCCTTACAAGATAGATGGTGTTATTATGATCTTTCTATGTTCATTCAACGTATTTTTCTATGTCAATGTTGTTGGCCATGTATGTGCATGTATTCTATTCTTGACTGACAATGTTGTTAAAAGTATAGAAAAGAGCAAGGAGCATATCAGAAAATATTTTGTAGTCAAGGATATGGGACAACCACGATACTTTTTAGGAATAAAGATTGCTTATAGTAAACACAACGTTTCTTTCCTAACAAAAGAATGATCTTGATTGATTGCATGAGACGAGAAAGATTGATTGCACACAAACAAGTTCTCATATGGACATAATTATAATGCTATAAGAAGAGTCAGGACCGGAGTTTGCAAATGTTGCTCGTTATAGTGGTTGGTTAATCAAGTTATTTTACCATGATCGAGCCAGCTTTACATATGTTATGGAGTTGATGAGCGGGCTCGAGCCAGCTTTACATATGTTATGGAGTTGATGAAGTTTGTTGTTGCAGATTTTAGCTTACATTAAAAGAACGAGAAAAGGTCTAGTATAAAAAGATGGTCATTTGAAGATTGATACTTTTTCATGTTTTAGTTATGTAGGTAATAGAAGAGATTAGAAATCTACTATTGGTTATTATATTTATATTAATAGCGGAAACGTGGTCACTTAGAGTAAAAAGCAGGCAGTTTCAGTTATGACAGTATGACATGTTCTATTATCATGCTATGATCATCGATACTCGTGTGACATGCTTCACTTTCCAGAATGCTAAGGAAAACCGAAGGTGATGAGTTTACGCAAATTTAGACCTACTTGGAATTCCCTTTTTTCAATCTAAATATGAACACGTCTTTGATAAAATTATAGGTTTGTCTCATTCTAATTAATATTGAGCAACAGTTATAATGGCCTAAAAGTCTAAGATAAATAGATAGACGGAAATGATAATAAGAAAGGTATATAGTAGCTAGCATATCATGAATATACTACAACAAGAAATATAAAGACTAGTGAATGTGACTTATGCAATTCCAAGGCAAGTAATCTCAAGAATGAATCTAGGCTTATCAGAATTAATCTAGGAAAAATCTCATAGTAGATATTCTTAGAAACAAGAAAAGAAACAGATAAAGAATATCTGTCGGTAAGAGATGCTTACGTAGGTTTCTTGAATAAATTGTACAAAAATAAATATAACGTGATAAAATATAGCATGAGTCAAATAAGCATCTTTAATGTAACATGATAGTGGTACTAATAGTATTAACATAAACGGTGATACATAATAATCATCATGAAATTAACGACTATGCTAAGTAACAAGAACCATGTGGTATCCCTAATCTAATGATAAACTCATATCCAAAGATACTATATGCAACTTAGGTAAAAAAAAGAAATACGGGTTATGTGGTTGCACATCGAAGGGTGCCAACACCCCGCTTCTAGTGCTGCTGGACAGCGAAAAACACGAAGATAGTAATAAACCACACTTCTATTGTTGAAAGTGAAAACCATGGATTCAGTAATATAACACTCCTCCATTATTGGAGGCAGAAAATACGGATACAGTAAGAATTGTTGTCGCTTTCGCTCCGATAAGACAATGAGTTTCTTTTTCCTATGTATTCTATTCTAGATGCAATATCAAGTGAGTTAACGGATATAATATCATACGATCAAGTACATTAATTGAGTTAATATCAGGTACAATATCATGAATATATAATCATGCACAATAAGTGTCATGGATATGTATAGTGATCGCAAGCAGTGACTGCATTCAATAATGGATATGTATAATGAAGCACCAAATGCAATATCATATTAAAAAATCATTGTCATGTCAAAATTGGTAACCATGTGTAGTATGAACATTGTATGTATGAAAATAACTATACACATACGGTTATCAAGATGTAACCATGTGTTGGTACTCGTGGTTGTAACAGTTTGCTTTGTGGGAATACATTATACATATCATAATATAAGAGTTAGAGTCTCGTTGCCAATACAAAGAGGGAAAAATCATGTGTTAATCGTTATAGTCATGAATTAGGTCTATGCTTAAGGGATAGTAACTATAATTATCACACCAACTGAAATCAATATCATAATCAATTATTTGGGACGTAAATTGAAGTCATTAAAAAAAATTAACATAATCAATAAAGCAAGCTAGCATAGTCCAATACTTACTACAAGAGATCAACTAAAATGGTCAAACACATAGTCTAATAATTTATGCATATATTCATGTATATCCCACAGATTATATTTTTGAATGTTCCAGTATATTCCCTCGATTTGTTTAGTTTCTATCATGCGTAATATTCTCATATATGGAAATCATCATCGAATCATATAACATATTGCCATAATCAAATTATCGGTGCACAAAATTAGAACCCAAGAAAGACTGTCAAAGAAACCGAAGCATGACATGATCCAGCTGAGCCTCAAGTAGTAAGAAACATGCCAACAAAACCAAGTTAACACCATCCGAGCAGCCACAGTGGCCAAATAGAACCCTTAGGGTAAAAATCTAGAGCCTTAAGAAGAGTATCAAGCCAACACACCCATCCAACACAATCCGAATAGCCGCATTTAAGGGACATGGTCAATAGCAGTAATCAAAGGACAATGCCAGCGGCTGCATCCAAGGGACATGGCAAAATAACAAGCGGCCGTAGTCAAGTGAGTGGTCAAGCAACAAATAGCCGTGATCAAGGGATAGGGCCAAGCAACAAATAGCCGTGATCAAGGGACATGTCCCAATCAAAGACCGACCAAGATAGCATAGAAAGAAAAGCCCTTAAGTAGCTAGGCTGACCCTAAGCGGGGCGATCAGAGGCAAATAGCCCCATGAACAATTCGCATCCAAGCAGAGGCAAGGAACACAACCAGAAACATTAAAACATCAAGAACGAGAACAAAACCAACTATTCAATTAAACAAAATCCCAAAAAGTCTTGGGCCGAGTTTATCAATGCCAAAAAAGATTAAGGAGACCTACTTGTCACCATAGAGAAAGGGGGACAGAATCGTCGACGTTTGTTACCAGAAAGAGACCACGCCGCCTTGCCTGCCAAGGGAGCGGCTGCAGCGTCGCTCCTAGCACCAGATGGAAGGGTGAGGAAGGTTCTGTAGAGAGGAAGCTTAGATCGGAGTAGAGAGATCTGAGAGTACGATGGAATTTCGTGAGATCTACGGTTTGGGGTTAGATGGAATTAGATAGAGATGGGGGTTATGGGAGATGGTACATGAGGTCGTGGGGAGACCTATCTGTTACGCACCGATGCCCCACGCATGCTTTGGATCACGCGAATGTGCGAGGAAGAAACAGATGGTTGCCACCGTTGCTCGGTAGAAGAAAATAGAAAAAGAAAAGAAACATGAGAAGAGAGAGAAAGAGATATTGCTATAAGGTAAATGTAAATTGGTTGGGTTTCGGGTTTAAGTTAAAATGGGTTTGGGTTATCGTGTTAACGGGTTTGAGGCTAAAACATGCTTAGAAGAATATAGAAGAATATAGAAAATTACCAAAAATTAAATTAATTTTAAAGGATTAAATTGATAATTGTAACAATATTTTATTATGAGAAAATGATTGAAATGATTTAAGGTTATTACAACATGTGAGATGATGTGGTTGCATAATCTCTTATGGGAGCTATGCTTTATGGAATAATGGCATATGCATATGTTTTGTAACAATCAGGATGCAATCTACAATATTTTTTTTTTGTACATCGGAAAGCCGATGCAATCTACATTATGAATAATCATGTTCATAACTAAACCTATAGAGGTTAGTTGTCATTTCGTTGGAGATACCGTGGACAAGTGGATATACACTCCGTACACCCCTTTACATACTCAGTTAGCTGATATTTGTACAAAGATTTTTGATTGTTTAACAATTTTCTACTCTGTAACAAGCTAGGCATGGTTGATATATATGATCTAGCTTGAGTGGAGGTGCTGAGAGTATTTGTATATTGGGTGATGGGTATTATTCATTTCCGTCTTGTTAATGTGTGTGTATAACAAAGGTGAGAGAATGATATCTCTCTCTAAGCATTGTCTAATTCATGTTGAGTTTCGACAAAAACAAGGGTTCTTAACTTAAAACATGTAAAGATCTAAATATCTTGAACATATGCTAGCATAAAGGTTAACTAAATTCTAACTTAAGGTTTCTTACATTTTTGGTATTCTTATATCAACAATGACAACACAAAGCCTTTAGCACCCATTTTGTAAGTTGGCTATATGGGTCCTTTTCTTCTATCCAGCTCTCTTGAGGACCATCTTCGTGTTTAAATTAACCACTATCATATTTTTCTTAATTTTCTTCATTCTAATTCTTTCATGTCTATGATGGTGTTGAAGAAACCAGTTAATCTATTCAATTCCTCATTCGATAATTAAAACGATAATGAAAGACCAATCTCGATCCTTGCCCGCGACCGTCTGCGGTATATGCATGATGTCCGGGGCCATAAATTGCAAGCTTCCGTGGGACTCGAAAGGCGTCTGAAGGATCGTCGTTGCTGGCATCCTCCTCCGTGCTGAAAATATGGTGTGATACTGTGTGGCGCTGATGCTGTCGGGCCCAGTAGCGACGGGCTCACCTGTGTCCCTCGAAAGGGAACCTAGACGAAACCCCCACGCCCCAAATTTTGGGTCACGGCCCCATCCGATGCGCAGCCCCTAAAGGGGCGTCTACCTGCAGTCCCCTCATAGCTACAGTAGCTATACTCTTGTCACTTTTTTAACCTGGCAGATTTACCCAAACCATCTCAACCGATTTTCCCTTTTATCCTCAATGGGAACAAACTCTAGATCTTATGAATGCATTCTTTTCTTACTCTATCTCATAGGTTTTTGCCACTCATCCATCTCACTACACTCATCTCTTAGACTTATGGTGGAACTGCCAGTATTTTGACCTACAAAACATTGATCTTATTAGCCATTCACTAGAAGTTTCCCTTCTATCAGTTGTGGGTACTCAAACTTTACACACATTGATTGTTAGCACAGTTTAGCTCCCGTCAATACTGGCCTGAAAGTTCAGGTGATGTGTTTGATTAGAGTAAGAGTTGAGAGAACAAGAGAAATATACTGTGTGTATATTGAAATATAATTCAAGGTAGATATTCCTTTTGGGCAAATTCGGCACCCACTTTTAAGTGGGAATTCATGATGTACCCCAAATAGATAACACAGGAAATATGGATACCCAGACAGATTATTTTAATACTATGGCTACCCTTGCCCTATTTTTTAGCTAGAGGAATTCTTCAAATTGGCATCTTATATTATACATCAAGTCAATCACTAATCTTTCTGAATTGACTTATGGGAGTTCTATGGAAACTACACAGTAAAAGGTTTGCAGGTGGTCATTCTCTCTAGCTCTTTGGCATTTATGACCATGTTCTTTCGGAAATATAGATATTGACGTTGAAGGTCAGGTGCTACTTGATAGGGATCCGATTTGAATTTCAAATAGAGTTCTATTTTATTTTAGATTTTATATTCGAGATAGACATAGAGTTTGAGTCTCTTGAGTCTTCTAGTTATTTTGAGTCTTTTGGTTGTTTTATTTGGGAAAGAATTTGAGTTTTTTTTAGTGTTTTATTTATTTAGGTCTTTTAATTATTTTATGGTTTTAGTCCCACATTGGATGTGGTTTTTGAAAGCCAAGTTGTAAGCCTATAAAAGGCCATAAACTTATTTATTTTTTACAATAAAAAATTGAATAGAAATTTCAATTTCACCAGGAAAATCAAATTTCTAGGAAATTCAAAAAATAAAGAGTGCAAGAGCGAGCTTTGTTGTCTGACAAGATGTCCCAAAAATCTCCGTATGTGAGGCGTGCGAGTCGGTGATCATTAAATCTTCGGGGTGCGAGGTCCGAAAAAGTTATCAAATTTTCAATTTTCTTCTTCTCCAACTTCCCATCACATCCCTTTCCGCTTCTGTCCTGCATCACAACTGACTTTTTTCTTTTACCTTTATCTTCTCTTGGCTTTTATTTTATCCTGCCAATTACACTACTTTTTCCAAAGGTTTGAGTTTTAGTAATAGCCTTCTAAGTTTAGTTTCAGAACCTCATCATGCGGGGATCTGATTTCCAGCTATGTTGTAGGACATTTCCCAAACTGAAATATTGACATGTTTAACATACTCAGGCATGACACATGTCTATATATGTCCGACTCTGGCAAACATGTAATATGAAGTGTTATTCCCCCCTTCAACAAAATACAAAAGTTCTGTATGTCATATACCATTTTATGGTTCACTTATATATAAAATAACTAGCCGATACATATATTAGAGTATACTATATCTAAAAAAAATATACACAAACATGGTTATGACCTCATATATGGATTTGGAGAATTGATGCATTCGGCACCAGTGTTCTTGTCAGACTAAATGACCATGTCTCCAAATGATGGATTTTCAGGCACCTGTGTCCACCTGTGTCTGAAATGTAAAGCACGAAAACTTTTATTTTTTCAACTTAAAAATATTTTGAAGATGGAAGTTTTATTCCTCATCTTAAATAAACCCGTTGTTATAATACATTTTACTCTTTTTTGGTGTTTTTAACTTTTTAATAAATGAATAACAAATCAATACATTTCTTTATGAGTTAAATATACATATCTGAATAATACATGTACATAACCGTGTTCCCTTGTGTGGATCTTGAAGAATTGCTATGTCCGAGACCCAATATTCATTTTGAGCATGACTTATGTTGGTGTGTAAAAATCATAGGCTTTCATTATTTGATTCTCAATCCTGTCATACGGTTTTAGTGACTTTTTTCTTACATTATTATCAATCCAGTGTAATTCAGCTTTGCTTTTTCTTCATGTTTATAGCTCCACTTAAAAATATGCATGAACCACACCTATTTCTAAGCTATTATTCATAGCCAACTTCTTTATGTACAAGTTGATATAAGTGCATGTCATTATATTCAAATTTTTAATCTTGGAAGTTGTCTCTTCAGAAAATGATTTTGTTGCTTTCTTCTGTATGAGACATATATTATTTTCACCTGACAACACTCAAACTTTCCATATAACATATGGAAAACATTTATGCGGTTATGTCATGGGTTTCATTTTGCAAATGCCTAATATTTGCACATGGCTACCATGTCGTTCTGAATATACCTAAAGACGACCACAGAGACTTGACATAGTTTTATGTCATTTTACTTATATTTGATGTTAGCATTTTCTGATTGAATATAATACTCTTGATGCAATTAGTCTGCATATATTTTAAGCTTCATCTTCTTTATTCTTCATGGATGTTACACTGCTGTCCATAACTGAGGTAGGATCTTTTTAGGTGGGCAAGGAGTGATAAATATTTACATTTTCCCATGATGTAGTTGTTTTTGACCCCGTGTCTCTGCTCATTTTGTGTTATAGGCGTCTATCAACTATCACTGTGTTTTATTTTAATTTTATGATATTTCAAATCATATAATTTATATGACGGAATTTTACATTAATTTTAATCCCAGCAAGTAACAATTCTTTCAAAAATTACAGAGGTTCGCGCTGCTGGGAATGTATTTGGAAATTACTTTCAAGTTGCAACTTTTGGGGAATCACATGGAGGGGGTGTGGGCTGTACCATCAGTGGCTGCCCTCCTAGAGTGCCATTGTCTGCAGTTGATATGCAAGTAGAACTTGATAGAAGGTAAATAAATACTTTTGTTTGGTGACGGCCTTTACGAATGGATTATTAAATATTATGATCTTCAATTTGCAGTTGTCTGATATTCTGTTTTCCCCTAACCCAGGAGGCCAGGTCAGAGCAGAATAACTACTCCAAGGAAGGAGACTGATACATGCCAAATTCTTTCAGGAATTTCTGAAGGTCATAGTGGATTATGCATTTTTGGTCGTTATTCAGAGTTGTTTTACTAGTAAGAGTGAATTGGCATTATTTAATCAGGAACTTTCTACTGCAGGAATGACTACAGGTACACCTATCCATGTTTTCGTTCCAAACACGGATCAAAGAGGACATGTAAGCACTTTAAAAACTATGGCTATCCCGTTATATGTAGCTGTCCTTATGTACATACGTTGTATGCTTCCATAATGTTCTAGGCAATGCAAGTAGTGTGAAAACAATAGAAGCATGTATTGAATCAGGTTTTCAATATGTAACTTGTTATTTTCTGGTCGTGTCTTCTTGTACAACATGACCATATTAAACAGCCGGAGACTTTATCCCGAATTTATACAGTTGGGTCTGTTGGCTGAGATGAATCCTGTTTTTTTTGGGCATCCTACTTTTCCAATGGCCACCTCCTCTATTCAGCCTTTTTCCCACCCGGCACACATCGAGACATGTTTGTATGTGTGCACATGTCTCTGTATGTGTTTCAACTGCTTGCATTATTGAGTAGGTATCTGACAGACAAGTTTGACTTACTTATTTCTCCTTGCAAATTTTTTAGTATTTGGATCTGTATGAAATTAAATCATAAAGAAGGACATGCAAAGGTATGTGCGCAAATGTCGGGCTACTTGGGTGGCAATTCCTGGTCCGGTCTTATCGCGGCACGGTTCGATAAGCTTCAGGCCATTCCTGTCGGTCCGATAAAATTTCTCCGATAGAGTTGAAATATTCCTCTTCAAAGTTCCGGTTATTTTATGAAGTACAGCAATTAGATGTTATAGGTGGTATCATAAAGTACAATGATGATTGCCTCGTCGGGTCAGAGATTAGAAACAGAATAAGTAGTCAAAAGGATTTCGTACTTGCCGCGTCGCCCAATAGAATTGCTTGTCCCGAGGTACTGGCCCGGCCCGAATTTCGAGCGAAAATTGTCCAGACACGCTCTTATGCCACCCCTAGGCATACTATCTGTCATAATGCTCTGAACAAAGCTTGAATATGTTCGTTAACAAGCTCAATTATGTTTGAAATGGAACTTGTAATGGTATATAGTAACTATTATGTTGGAATTATTATTTCTGTTCGGATTTGTGTTCACGAGCCTTAACGAACAATGAACCATGAATTTTGTCCATGCAATACCAGGCTCCTTGGTCAACAACCCTAGGTCTATTCATTTCAGAGGGTCGCATGCATCTCAAATGCTTTCTAAGGTCAAGCCAATGTTGATAGTTAAAGAATGCGGCAGTATTATTTTTTTTTCAAAAAATTTGGGATTCTATTTGTATCTTTGTTCATTTGTACTGTGTCTGTCCTAACTATTAGTTGGGGCTATCACTTAAATATCATGTTGGTGGCAGCACTTTTATCTTTTTTTCCTTAATTCTGAATTGCCCTATCCATGATGAAACACTCACAGGATTATAGTGAAATGTCAAAAGCATATAGGCCATCTCATGCAGACGCAACATATGATTTTAAATATGGGTTGAGATCAGTACAGGTATGCTCTTGGCTATTATTTCTTCTGAGCCTGTAGGAAGGTGCACAGCATTCTGTTTCACTTGGAGAGGTTTGTTAACATGTAATTGTTTGTTTTATGGCTTTATGATTATGCAGGGAGGTGGAAGATCATCTGCAAGAGAAACCATAGGGAGAGTAGCAGCTGGCGCAGTTGCAAAGAAGATTCTAAAGATGAAGTGCGGAACGGAGGTGAGATCATGCATTCTTGTGTGCTATAGTTCTGTGTTTGCCTATTCTATCTTGTATTCAATCATTTGCGTAGGCTCATGCCTTCAGCAAACCATCTTCATCATGGCAGTTTTTTAAAAAAGCATGTGTACCCCCACAATGTTCTTGTAAGAAATATGAGACATATTTTTTAGCCACACCACCCCATATGCCACTTGGGGAAAGTTCTTTGACCAAGTATGGGTTTATGCCTCTCATGATGTTTTGTTTGTTTGTTTTGTTTTGTTTTGTTTTGTTTTGTTTTGTTTTTTTTTTTTTTGGGGGGGGGGGGGGGGGGGGGGGGGGGGGGGTTCATTCATTATCAAACTCATACTAGGATGCTAAACCAAACTTATATGTGAAATATTTAAGTAATTTGACCAAGTATGGGTTTATGCCTCTCATCATGTGGGGGGGGGGGGGGGGGGGGGGTGTGTGTGTGTTATTGATTATCAAACTCAAACTAGGATGCTAAACCAAACTATCTGCGAAATATTTACAAGAAATCATCATAGGCATGTCTCATGTCGATGTGTTCCTAATTTGGCGAAATAAGTGCAAAACTTGTGCTTTTGTTCTAAAGATACATGCATAATTGTTAATCAATAAATTTCTGGAATGCAGAGACGTAATTTTGTTTAGATGGGCTAAATATCAAGGACAACATGAATTGAATTATTTTTGCGTACATAGAATAGCAATTTGTCTGGTCATCTTTCCCACTAGATTGTGCATAATTCACATCTTGTAACTTTATCTTTTTCAGATACTGTCATATGTTTCTCAAGTTCATAAAGTTGTGCTTCCTGAAGGAGTGGTCGACAATGAGACTGTGACGTATGATCAGGTACCCAACTACTTACATAACCTGAAATCTCATAACAACCCTAGTTTGTCACTTATTTGCGTTAAAATGGTTGTCATGAATTTTTTGCCAGATAGAGAGTAATATAGTAAGGTGCCCTGATCCAGAGTATGCTCAAAAAATGATTGATGCCATCGATGCTGTCCGGGTAAAAGGAGACTCTGTTGGTGGTGTTGTGACTTGCATTGCAAGAAATGTTCCACGGGTAAGAATGTCATTCTATTAGGACATTAGATCCCTTTTCTTGGGTCATCAGTTTATTCTTAAACATGCTGTTTTGCCCTATAATCGAAATGTTGGGGCGTTTCATCCTGCAAACCTGTTTTTCATTTATTACAAACATTGAAGTCGAATATCACTGTACTCTTGTTCCCCGGTTGGTTGAGTGATTGTCATATTCCCATATGCTATCAGGGGCTTGGTTCTCCGGTCTTTGATAAGCTTGAAGCTGATCTGGCGAAGGCTGCATTATCACTTCCTGCAACCAAGGGATTTGAATTTGGCAGTGGATTTGCAGGTAGAAAAGAAAAAGGGGTGCCACATAATTTTGCTTACTGATGCTTAATGATGCATGTTTATTTTTATTTAAAAAATTAAAAGTTGAAAATGCACTTATCCCTTCTATATGATGCCACATGTGTAGGTACCTTTTTGATGGGGAGTGAGCATAATGATGAGTTCTATACAGATGAAAGTGGAAACATTCGGACAAGGACAAACCGATCCGGCGGTATCCAGGTCGTTATCTTAGTATTTTCTGACGTATTTCTTATTAAACCTTTGTGGGAAAGATTTTGTGACACTTGCTGTCAGATATTTAGTTTCATCAACTCCTAAATGGTAAATTTCGCTTCTTTCTCATGATCATTAGTTTTCTATTACAGGGAGGAATTTCTAATGGGGAAACCATATGCATGAGAATAGCGTTTAAACCGACATCTACTATCGGGGTACGCCTATTTTATTGACATTCTCTCACATGATTGAATTTTAAAAGCAAGATAGCAGCAGCAGATTAAGGAAGCATACCTGCATCTAGCACTTGGGCATCTATATGTTAGAACATTAGAACTGCATTTGATGTTGGCGCGAACTCCTTAATGCAGAAGAAGCAGAATACAGTGACCAGGGACAGACACGAGACTGAGCTCATAGCAAGAGGTCGCCACGATCCCTGTGTGGTCCCCAGAGGTTTGTGTCCATTTCCAGAGATAATTGTAACGGCGATATCCAATGTAGTATCTCTGATTTGGATCGGATCATTCAAGTATTCTATTTCTTGGTGTTGCAGCTGTTCCGATGGTGGAAGCAATGGTAGCGCTAGTGCTGTTGGATCAACTTATGGCGCACATAGCACAATGTGAGATGTTCCCGGTCAACCCGGCCCTCCAACAAACGGTTAGTCAAACCTCCGATGGATCCTTGTTAATGCCAGGGCACACATAGTGTTGATTGCTCTTGTATCACTTTGGCCAGATTATCGTTCTTGATTTATACCGATATACACCAAATTGTATTAGGTGTAGGGTAACCTTTTCTTTTTAATATGCTGTTTATGTTGAGAGTGGGATTTTTTTTTCTTGTAAGCTTTTTTTTGAACATTTTCTTTTTTAATATATGGTTTATGTTGGGAGTGGGATTTTATTTCTTACAACCTTTTTTTCACTAATGACAGATAATTTTGGTTATCAGTGATGTGGTTTCACAATGAAAAAACGAAGACAATAGCACGATTGTATGTGAAAATTTTGAGTATTGTTATTGATAATTACGACCGTGAAAACAAATTAGTTGGTTCGTGTATTATATTACAAAAATATGATCTATTTGATGAACTTAAGCATAGTCTCCATATCTTTGTCCTCTGAAAAGAAATTTAAGAAAACGATATCAGAGAATCGCAATTTTCTAGCTACATAACCGAAAAGGGTATTACCCGTGAGAGTGCATATTAGATGTGACATATGGTTTTTAAGTTCTACTACAAAATGCGATATAATTACACATGGCAAATAACACAATTGATTTCTTGGACGTTCAGATTATAACCTAGTTGAGGAATGGTATGCCTCACACTGACAGGGCCAAAGAAGCTATTTAGAGGTTGAACAAGAAAAATAACCAAAAAATTATAGATTAGATGAAGGCCTGCGAGATGCTAGTCAAGTAACATGGACGTGGGTGTTGCTTTTAGTTCTTTTAGTTGAGTCCTTGCGTTTTCATCGAGTAGATCATGCCGTATTCAAAATACCAAAATCTGACATGAAAACATTAAAGAAAGGCAATCAAGTTGGTATCAATGGCTTTTACTGTTGATAACCCCTCCAACGATACCAACATGCGTAAAACGGACACCAAACGACAGAAAGGCCGTTCAAAATCTTGCGTGTTTTACACGCATCTCGATATACACCGTGTATAGCACACCTTTGATTTTATTGCTTCTACATATTCTTCACACCGGACTTGACGACGGAAACTGATACCCAACTAATCATAGACCTTGAACCAACGCAAATCCGATGAGCGAACGAAAGAGAAATTGGCGATATTGGAGGCTTCTAATGACCCTACAGTTCCACTGAAAAGATGCCACTGCTGGAACAGACGTTATTATATTTTGTTCCTAACTTGAACAACAAATGGATGCGTGTGTTGGGATTTGATGCCGTCTCTAAATCAAGGTTAATATCCTCAACCTAATTTCAACATTTTTTCATAGTATGGCAAAAATACGGCAAGATTATCAAAACGGTCCAATTTCCAGAATGCTTGAAACCGTCCCCTTAACGAAGCCTCATGTTTGCATGCTTCATGCAGATGCAGAGGTGAATCTTGGTATCATGAATGCTGCCTTCTCTGTTGAATCATATTTGTTTTGTGATCAACAATGGCGGAACCAGTCATTTAGTTTGGTGAGGCTCCAATACATGTATATTTTTAAACCGGTAACACTACGCTCTCAATTAACAGTAACAACTCATAACAATAACCTTAAGATCTCCTGAATTGGCTGACGAATAAAGGGTAAGTTGCACTTAGAACCCTTAAATTGCGAGGGGAATTCAAGCAGTCTCAATATTAATATTAAAGATAGTGGGTGTGTATACATACAAGTATCTCATAAAACATAATATCTGAGTGCAACGTATCTGTATTAATAAGATACATACCATGAAGTATCATTACCACGAAGCCAATCAAAAATGCCCAAAACAAGATTTTTCCCATTTTTGGGAAGTAAAAGGTAATCTTTCGATAAAGAAGTAATTGCATAGACAAACGTTTTTAGAGGGACATAGAGAGGACGTGTTTAATACATAAACATTGCGTATAAACAGATGCTCCCGTTTTACTCGTACAATCACTTGTTTACAAGCTTGCTATTCAAAATGTACTCCTCTTCTACCATCGTCATTTGTGTGGGGACTGAGGAGGAGAAAGAGGACTGGCGGTGACGGTCGATGGTGACGGTGTGGTTGGAGGGTTCGCCGGTGGTCATCTTTTTGCTCACCGCGCACAACGGGTTCAGTTTGGAGATTAAAATTTGTTGTGTACGGTGAGAAAATTTGAATGGCAAACTTGTGAATAAGTCTATTTCAGGTTGTGCACAGCCCGTAAAACGGTATGTGTGCGTAGCAACGTCCAAATAAAATTAAGAAAACCAGCTCATATCCATGACTCCTAGAAACATATGAAGTTAGGTGAAATACAATTTTCTATGTTTTTCCCCCTTTTGAACACGTGAAGCATTCAAATTTGAATGCATGTTGCACCTAAAAGCAAATAATTTTGGTTTGAAGGGAAAAGAAGCGCTCTCAACCTCAAAGATCCCAGCCATTTTATTGACTAAACCCCCCTTTTTATTTCCATCAAGAAAAATCGGACACCGACGCCATGCGACTTAAGCCACCGAAAGCTCGACTTGCCCCCTTGACATTTTGATATGTTCGTTAAAAGATTACCAGGGTGTTAGGCACCAAACCCCTTCAAACCATCAAACGAAGCCTCGATTAGCCTCGCTTTGCTTAATCTTGACTTTATATGACCATCTCAATTATGGAATTGCTACGCGTTGCCATCGTTTTTTACCCTCAGCACGACCGCTTAATTACAAGTTTGCCATTAACTCCCGCGCACAACCCTGTTATTTACAAGTTTGCCGCTATTTCTCTTTTACCCTCGTCTGTTTCCCCTCCCCTTGCAACTCTGACAACGACTCAACCCGCTACTGCCCACCAATCGATCGATTTGACAACGACGAGGTAGGAGGTGGGGGAGTGGGGCTGGGGTTATCGGAGGAGTCAGAGGAGGTGACGGCGAGGCTGTGGAGGTCGACGGAGGGGACGGCGGAAGGGGCAGTGCTAGGGAGGTCGGACGATCAGGAGGGGTGGCAGAGGAGAGAGGGAGCCAGTGGAAGTCAGAGGAGGTGGCGGAGGGAGCGGATTAAAGGGCGCGACTTTCAGCCGTTTTACTCACTGTGCACACCAAGAGAGAGTTTTGAAATTTTGTCCCAGTTGTGTGCGATAACTCCAGCGACAAAACGTGCAAGTTAGCGGTGAGCGTAGTCATTCCCTTTCAATTATTGGCATTAAAAAAAGAACCAACTTGCATTGAAAAACAGCCATCAGCAACTGCTGCAACAGCACCCGGTCAATTTCATGAGCAGTTTGTCGATGAGCTTGATCGCTGATTGACGGAAACTTTGCAAACGATAGAGTTCAAATGCTCAACGAAGAGAGAGAGAGAGAGAGAGACATCAAACTTTAAAAACTTTTGAAATCTTTTGATTCAAGATGCGACCCTTCATTTGTCCCCACGCGCCGCCGCCTTATGCATGGAAGAACTTTATGTGCGTGTCGGCTACGTAACCTGTTGCTTGCGGCATCATCGGGTGGGATAACGAATCCAAAGGGTGCGTCGGATTCGGTCATGGTTTTGAAAAGAGGCCGTCTTAATTTGCCGAGATGCGAAAGAAAGAGAGAAATTTAGATGATGACCAGCTTGATATATATATCAACTGGCCTCCATCGCCCTCTCTCTCTGTCTACGACTTCGAGACGCCGGTCGCGCACAAGAGCTCCCAAGTTGCATGTTGTGACGTCAACATGAGCAAACGCTTGCCAACCCTTGGCGCTTGGCGACTATTAATGTGTTGGCTAGGTAAGTGTCATCCTGGAACAAGTCTGGGATCATCCCATGCCAAGTCAATGATTGTAAGTTTACCGGCAGTGATGGTTATTTTACTTGAGGACAAGTCGGATTTGTGGGTCTGAATTCTCCGTATACCTTGTGTTACGGTCTTATTGTCGGCCCAGAAAATAAACGCCCAAGTAGTTGAGCCCAAGCGAACAGCTCACCGACCAGTCGGACTAGCCCAAATGAGAAGCTCGTCCCACCACTGGAAAGCTCGTCTTGCCAAACGGGAAGCTCACCGACAAAGTTGAGAGAAGAGCACGACGGCTGGTCGAGCAGGAGACTCGCCAGCCAAGCATAGAGAAAGCTCGCATACTCACCAAACAAGAAGGACGGACGGAGAAAAGCTTGGGATGCCAAGCTCGGACACCAAGCTCTTGGCTCTCTCTGAAGGCGACCTAGCAAACACAAATATCTCTGACATGGCGACGTATAGCCAACTATGCCTCCAATTATATTAAAAATCTCTAAAACTTCTCTCATAGGATGCAAAATGAAAAGAAAGTTCGTCCCGTTGGCCAATAAAGGCTTGTTTGATGCATAGAAGTTCGGTTTATTTTATTTAGGTTTTCGTCACAACTGCCATGAAAGAGGGCTGAAATTCCAATCTTGGATGATAACCGACTTGATTCACCATCATATTAGGATAGAATTCTAGGGCATGACGAACTATACTATGATTCGACATGAATAGACAAGAATACCCTTGCATAGCCCTATTCATATTATTCTTATGTCTACATGAAAAAGGAGGTGGATCAGTAGGGCTGTTGACGAACAGAACGTTCGACGAACTACTCGTGAACAAGCTCGGTACATGTTCGTTTACGTTCGTTCAGGAAGCTTAATGAACAAGCTTGAACAGATTTTTAGAGCTCGATTAGTAAACGAATAGAGCTTGAACATCACTATGTTCGTTCATTTATGTTCATGAACAAGCTTGTTAAGTGTTCGTGAACAAACTCGTTAAGTGTTCGTGAACAAGCTCGTTAAGTATGTTCGTGAACAAACTCGTTAAGTGTTCGTGAACAAGCTCGTTAAGTATGTTCGTGAACAAGCTCGTTAAGTGTTCGTGAACAAGGGATTGAGTGAATTAAAATTAAAATTAAACACTCACCTCCTCAAATTGAATTAAACACATCCACCTCTTCAACTTCCCAGCTTCCCACTACTAGACTCCCAGGCTCCCAGCTCTCTTTTTGTAACGACTGGTTTCCTTGTATCTGAATTTATTATAATATAAAATATGTTTTGGTGGAATTTCTCCTCTTGTGTGGTTTGCGTCTCCGTAACTTTCATTTTCGATCGATTCGTCGTATTTTCTCGATTCTTCCTTAGGATCGTCGATTTCGAAGTACGTCGTTTGTGACGGGCTTCATAACGGTCATATCTAACTATTAGATCAAGCCTAGGAGTCTTAGGATTCGATCCCGGGGCTCCGCGCTCCGTATCGGAACTTTTGGTGCTCATTAGCCGGTATGAGAAGGGGCACCGACCGACTAGATGACGATCCAGTCGGTCAGAAATCCTTCTTGGACCGACTAGTGGGCTATCTAAATTTCTTAGGAAGCTACTGTTTATCGTTAGTCGGTCTAAGAAGGTTGGTTGACCGACTAGGTTGCAAACTAGTCGGTCGGCGATGCTTCTTGAACCGACTAACACATCATCTTAATTTTAGTTGAGTTACTGTTTACTCTTAGTCGGTCTAAGAACGTTCATCGACCGACTAGTTGCTAAACTAGTCGGTCAGTACTTGTTCATGGACCGACTAACTCTAAATCCTATTTTCGTTCAGGAGTTACTGTTTACACTTAGTCGGTCTGCGTTGGTCGACCGACCGACTAGTTGCCAAACTAGTCGGTCAGTGGTTGTTCTTAGACCGACTAGTCTGTGTTAAAACCCTAATTTCTGGGCAGCCGCCAGCCTAGCCTATAAATACCCAACCCAAACGTTTTCTTCTCCCTCAACACGAACCAAAACCCTAAAATCTTCCCCCTTGAGCCTCCATCTTCCTCCAAGCTTCAATCCTTCATTCCAAGCCCTAAATCCATCATCCAATCCATCCATTCACTCTATCTACCACTCATCTTCTCCAAATCTCCATCGAAATCCATCAAAACCCCCAAATCACCCAAAACCCTAGTTTCCCCCAAACTTCTCCAATCTTCTCCAGATCTGTAGGGTAGTGTTTCCTCCCCTTTTCCTATGGTTTCTAATAATATTTCATATGATTAGTAAGACGAAGTGATCGTCCCCCTGCTAGGCAAGTGAAACTTGCCACTTAGGGTTTAGGCCATGTTTTAGGCCATTTGCTTGTTGTAGGCGTAAAAGAGGCTGGGCGACGAAATGATACTCGCCTAGGCGCAAATTGGGGAACTAGCTTGACAACGAAGCTAGTTCCGACATTTAGCATGTTGCACAAATACCATGTCATGTTTACTTTCCCTTAACGGTACGCAAATTAAATGTCATGTCATTGCATTCTTTAAGTGTTTCTGTGATTGCGTAGCTCTGCTACGAATGCTTATGTTCCTGGCTCGTGTTCCAGAAGCGGGCCATGTGTTGGTTGATAGCCAATGCCCGGATTGCGTGTTTCCTGGCTCGTGACCAGAAGCGAGCATAATGAGTTGGAAACCCCAACGCTCGGTATTGAATCGTGAGCTAAGAAACAAGCTCCCGTGCGGGGCAACCCTGGCTCACTAGCTGGGCTCATGTACATGGACCCTGGCTTGTTTAGTGCGGGATGGGGTGAGGGTTAAGCGGCCATTCAACTGGGGGTCTGTTTGATCAACAACTGCAGTTGTAAGGCGTAAACTCTTTGGGGTGGGGTAGTGTTTAGTGCCGATCAGACTGAAATGCTATGCCATTCAGCGAAGGGCGTAAACATCTTCAAAACAACCGTGAAATGTGAATTGTGTTTAGTGCCGATCGGTCTGACATGTTTTACCATTCAGCGAAGGGCGTAAACACTTGCAAAACAATGTGGATTGATTGATAGTAGCGTAGCTACTCTTGTCTTGTCTTGTCTTGTCCCGATGATTGCTCTCAAGTACAAATCGTCTTGCCATAAATGTGCACTCATGTTATAACTGCCATGGGCTAAACTGCTAGGTTGCTACTCACTTTTAGTTTCCTTGCCCAAGTCTTTTAGAACATGTGCCCCTTTCCTTTTGGGTGACGCATGTTAGACCTTGAGCCTGAGTTGCCAGCTGAGGGTGAGGTGTTTGCGGAATTGTGGACGGGGAGTACGTGGACACTCAGTCCTAGTGTCTCCGCTAGACAGTTGTTTTGTTATCGGTTGGCACCTATACTTATTTATGTCGTTGCTTTTGTTTGGCCTTGTTCTGGGCCCTTAGACCAGCCGGGGTGGGGGTTCTGTGATGTTGAATACTTCCGAGACAACACTTGGGATTGGTATTAAATAACCCTAGCCCTTATATTATTATTCTTGTTGTTTCGATTGCAATTACAGGGACCTGCTTATACTAAATTGACGCTTATCGGGTTTGGGGCTTCACCGCTCCACTCCCGTGCGGACCTTTTCTCGTCTCGCCTCCATTTTAGGGAAGCGGGTCGTGACACTTTTGGTCCATTGCCATTGTTCGTTCGTTCGTTTGAAAATCTGTTCATGAACAAGATTGATTGTGTTCGTGAATACATTCCCGAACATGTTCACGAACAAGCTCGATAAGTCTTGTTAATGAACAGAACGTTCGTTCAGTAAGATCGGTTTACGTTCGTTTATGTTCATTTACGTTCGTTCGATAAGCTTAACAAACAAGCTTGGACATGTTTTTAGAGCTCGGTTAGTAAACGAACAGAGCTTGAACATGGATTTTGTTCATGAACAAAACCAAGCACACTGTTCAAGCTCGTTCAAGCTCGTTCATCAACAGCCTTAGGTGGATGTGATGCTAAGATGGGGCAAGACAAAGCACATAAAATCTTAAATTTGTTATGTACATTGCATTTATTTGGACTGAGCGTTGACCTCATCGAGAGTGATTTACGTGAATGTCTAAAAAGCTCCAAAATAATTTCCTTTTTCATTGTGAGAGGTCGAGTGTTCGATTACTGCATTCTGATGTATATAAAAAAAAAAACAAACAAACCCCAAAGATTGGGTTGCCAAGTCTAGGCCACCACCCAATGGCCATTTAGTCATCTCCATCCCCCTTGAATCATGGGGAGACTATCCCCCCACAATGTCATCATCATGATTCAACTCCGAGCTCTCTAATCCCGTAGCCACCAGACAAGGAGGTCCCCGTTGGAGCCCACGCATCATTCGGATCCACTGAACCTTGCCAGATCTGGATCTCTGGCCTGATGAATCGACTCAGGGCCAGCCCATCAGGCCAACTTGCAGCAAGATGCCATTTTTGACCCCCCAAAGCAATTCCTTGGCTTGATTCCCCGTGGTTGATGTAGAGATTGATGGGAGCATTGTGGTTTTGTCACGCTATGCTTCTCTTTGTACATGCCGACGGCAATACAAAATCAAGGCCTCTCCCATTTGACAAAATCTTCTCTTTGTGTGGTATTGCCTTGCGCTTACCGTTTCCATACCCAACTCCCAACTTCTTTTTTTTGAAGTAATATACTTCGTCCATCTCTTGGCAGATGAGGGATCATGTGGCTCGATCGAAACCACATATCTAATATACAATTGACGACGTTTTTTGAATTTTGTCATGTGTGGCTTCAAAAATATGACTGAGACAAAAATGCGGACTGTACCTAATGACTAGGACATGACGTTTTGCATTTTTTTAAAAACCAAAAGACAAAAAAACTACATCAGTTCATGTTTTCACCCCCATGTTAGGGTAACCACACACACGTTGGGATAACCCACGTTGGCCTTTTGCATTGAAATTTTGTTTCTTGGGGGGACATGAGGTTTGTTTGAAATTTTGGGTGGAATTGCATCGAACACCGAACTCAGCTGGGTGAATTTTTTTTGAAATTTTGTGTATAAATCAATTTGGGAACCCAAGCATAGCAATTATTAATTATCAAAAACAAAAAAAAACCGTATTTATAACCACATCACAATAAAACCATTTTTATAACTGCATCCCATTGTCCAAAACCTGTTGATATAAAATTATCCAAAACCACATTGGCATTCCTTTATCCAATACACGTTGAGATAATCGGCAACTTTTGGGGAAAACTTAAAAATACATTGGGGAAAATCTCAATATCTCTTCATCACGGCCTCATCAACCCGCAAACCCTCAAAATTTTAGCTCGCCACACACCACTTCACAAACGCAGCACACCTCTTCACAGCCGTCCTCTCAACCCTCAAATTGAAATTTTAGTGGGAAGAACCCTAAAATTTTGGTGATGAACTAAATTTGGATGATACCAAATTTCTTGAGGAACTACGATTTTTGGGAGGAACTAAATTCCGAGGGATGCGCTAAATTTTTGAGGAACTAAGCATTTTACAAGGGAATATTATAACTTAAAAATCGTGACCTACGGGGCACGGGTTACGACTAGTGTGTGTGTGTGTGTAAGGTTGGTTTTGATCCACCAATCACCATTCAAAATCTCATGATACTAAGACTGGAAATCATCACTCTTACATTTTCTTATTTTATGAAAATACTAGAAATAACCAGTGCACACAATGCACTAGGATTAAAGAAAAAACTCACACACGGAATGTTGGGCCCACGCGCAGATGAAAAGGAGGGATAAGTATGGATGTGTATCGTCGGAGGGTAAAAAGTGGAAAAGCAAGGGCCTAAACACAGAAAACACTGGTGCAGAGCAAGAAATGGCCAATGGCAAGCATGTAAAATTTGGGGGAGAATGGTGTTTTTGGTAATGGCAAGTCTGCAAATAAGGGGAATTGGTGGTCTTTTCTCTGGGTGCCCCCACAACAACACTACAAACCATACCCAGCTTCCCACCCACCTCCAAGTGGGCCCCACCATGATGATCTGTCAAAATATAGGTCACCTCTCTATCAACCGGTTTGTCATTGTAGAACAACATTACCATCACCAACCTTCAATTTATAATCGACTAGAAATAACACATGCACACAGTGCGAACAGACCAAGGAAAAACCAATACACTGGATGATGTGCAAGCACGCGACCGAAAGAAGTGAAAAGTGTTGGTGTGGGTGGGTGTATCGTCCGGGGAGAAAATGGGAAAAAGTAGTGGCTAAAACCAAAAAAACACCGATGGAAAAAGTCCAAATAACCCAACAACATACCTGTAAAAGGGGTTGGGGAGGGGGGTTTATTTGGTAACGATAAGTATGCAAATAAGGGCTCTGTGGGGTCTTTTCCTTCGGTGCTCCACAAACACGCACCCAACCAAACCCATCTCCCCACCAACCCTCAAGTGAGTCTCGTGACTCTCGTCATAATGAGATGGTCAAACTATGTCCAACACTCTATCAGCAAGTTTTTCATAGTAGGACAAACATCAAATAAACATCACTCAATTGCATACACAATGAATTTCAAATTGTCATATGCATTTAGGTATGTCAGTGAACACATGGAATCAAAAATCGATCGTTGGCTAATATATTGTCCCTATTCATTACCAATTTTTAGGACATAATGATGTTGCTTTTGCTTGCAAACGACTCTTTTAAATCAACTTGCAGCGGGGCAATTTTGACCCAATGAATAAGCTTATTGCACTCCTCCAACTTCTTATAATTTAGATTGCCGTTTGACTTTTCGCCCCCTTCCTTGAAAACTTGAACTACTCGTTTGACCACCTAGAGAAGTCATGCAAATGGAGGACCAATGATTTTCTAGGTTAATTTTCCGAAAATTATTTTTATATTTTTTTTCATTTTTTCAAAATACTATCTTGAAAACCATGTAAATAATAGAAAAAATATCATGAACTTTAATCTTTTCCAAATTAACCCTATAAGCAGTTACAAGATAGAGATAGTTATCTAAAACATCATTCAAAGATTGATATGTTTTTTTTGTTGAAATGTATTAAAACGTTGGAGAAAATAATGTGAGCATGTTTAGAAAGCATGAGTTAATTTTTCGTGAACGGTTTTAGAGTATTAATTTGGAAAATGAGTACAAAATAATTTTTTTATTATTTTCAAAATTTGAATTAATAGTTTGGTAGAGTCGTAGACCAGTGAAATATAAGGGCAATTCCTTGAAAAATTAGACTTTTGTAAGTTTGTTTATTGGCTAGTAGGGGTGTTTTAGGGTGCTTTCTCATTACAGAAGTTTTTTGAATGATAGTTCGGATGAAGCTGCTGACGTGGAGAACACGTGCAGCTTTCTGGACACTGAAGGAGCTAACCTTGGGTTGAAGGACCCAAAGCTGAGCTATGGAGTTTGGGTCCGAGCTATCTCCCAGCTATCTGCAATATTGGAAGCTCGTCAGTGGGTCGGATTATGGGTCCGACCAAATCCACTCTGATGCTTAAGTTAGTATGTGACTTGAAGAGTCCCGATGGAACTATGTCCGACCTGTTGAGAGGTCGTCCGCTAGTTCTTAGGCCGAGTTATAGAGGAAATGTAAATTAGATGGATCAGATGTTAAGTATTAGAATACCTGAGTGTATGATCTCAGATATTCGTCGTGTCTCTCATTGTTCGAGGGACTATTTATATGCGAATCCGAAATAACGTTCAAGCATTGAAGATACTTTACTGCATTTGGCCAAAGCTGTTGTTCTTGATGGCAAGGTAAACTGCTAGTCATTAAACGTCCTCATTGATGAAGAGCATTACAGTCGGCCTTGATGGAGGATCTTACTGGTCAACTCGGCTGGCACTTCAAATGGATTAAGCATCATCCCCACGTTAGGGTCGCGGGGTTGTAGGGCCGAAGACGTTGGCTTTTCTGGGCTCTTGGGCTTTAGTCAGGTCAAACATAGATTTAAGTTTATGATGGATCGGCCCAATGTAGTAACAAGGAGAGCCAATGATTTTGAAAGAAGAGTTTTGCTATTTGCACCTCAAGATTGAGGTGTAAGATGTGATTTATGTCAAAATTGGAAACAAATAGGAAGAAGGGGAGGACTATATACACCCCTAGCATAGGGGTGTATGTTATCATTGTTTGCTTATTAAGGAAATTATATCTAATCCATAGATCATTTCATAGCCTATTCCTTTGTTTTTTTCCCTTTTTTGGCCATTAATCATACCATACACCCCTATACTTAGGGGTGTATATAGTCTTCCTCTAGGAAGAATGCAAAAGAGATGTGACCTTTGATGGGAATTTATTTGCCAACTTTCAACTTGAGATGTATATAGTCCAAGTCATGAACATGTAGCTAGACCAGAAACAATAGCAATAATGACTCTTCTTCTCAAACTACAAGAAGCCAAGAAGTGATTGATTGCCCTTAGGTGCTGATTGATTGAGGAATTTAAAACCCCATCAAAATTTTCAACGTCTTTATTTATCCACGCTGTGGATTGTTGCATATCACCCTGATCTGAAGGTCCGAAGCTCGATCATCCACAACTACTCAATTAGCTTCTCTTATTGTGGTGTTTGTGTCATGCCTTCAATCATCCCTCAAGTAACACTGTTGAGTGTATTAAGATTATAATAACTTGTTGACCAGCAAGCTAATATTTATTTACTATGAGGATGCAGCAGTAGTATGAACCCCACTGACTTGAAGTAGTATGATTTGGTCCCCTTCGGGTCAATTTTAAAGCTCCCAAATTCGGGGTTCTAAAGTCCCTTTCAATTGTACTTAATTCAGTCGATTAAAAAACTCCATAGTTCAATCAAGAACATCACTTGAGCTATCAAAATCCCATTTTGTAACCTTCTTATTAGAATCTTATGCCATATGATGCACATTTCATATCCATTATTCACATTTTACATTAAATATTCTTATTTATCATTAGGTTAGACATTGGGATAGGCTGATAGCGAAGGGATATTAGTAAGAAGCAAAAGAGTATTATTGTAGGAAGTCACGTGGCAGTCATGTGTTTTCAAGGAACATCAAAGGTAGGTGTCTATCTTGAAATTTAGATATTCTTCAGAAATGAGATGACTCTTCGCTATGGTATACTACCTGACCTTTCTATCCATGCTACATTTAGATGTGTGCTATATACACCGCATAGTGTATATTGGGTTGTGTGTCAAATTAAAAAAAACTTTGCCCGAGGATGTTTTCGTCGTTTAGAATCTGTTTAACGCGTTGTTGGAACCGTTGGAATTCCTTATGATGAATAAAATCCATTGCTACAAATTTTGTGGCATTCTTTGATGTTTTCATGTCAGATTTTGGCCTTTCGAACAAGACATGATCTACACGATGAAAAAAAAATATATGAATGCTGGCAACTTTGAAATGGCTGGAGGGACTGCATGAGAAGGAAAAAGTAAGAGGGTTTAGCAACCCTGTCAATTTTAAAATGATGGTGATATGTGGCCAAGCAATTTAACACAGGCAGCCAACATTGAACACACCACCAAGAATTATAATGTGCTATCCTGCTGTTCTCCTTCACAGCAACCTAAGTTCCAACTACCAAAGCCATGAAGGGAACCCTCCTTTGGCTCCTGAATACATAAAACAAACATGCAATACTAGCATCAAATATTTATCCTTCAAGGCAAGCCTCCTCAAATCGGATAAAAAGCAGTTCAAAAAAAGCAGAGAAAGCTAAAAGAATCAATGCCCAACAATTTCTTTGCAAGAGGAGAAAGCATATAGATTTCGGCACAGAATTAGCCAACCAGGTCAAACAAGGAACAGTGAATGAGAAGAATTCAAATGAGAACAGAGCCTTATAGGGGGAGGGCTAGCTGGTGCCTGGTGGTAGTTGCTGGGTACAATAATTTCAAAACTGGCATGTTTACATGTAGAAGCAAAGCAAAGCCAAAGCAGTCATGCCTCTCCTGTGAACTGGCAGGCACTTGGAAGACCCAATGGATTCAAACAATAATGCAGCAAGAGTGCATGTTCTTTCACTTCAAAGCCTCCCCCAGGGGTTCATCAGAATGGAAGAGACTTTTGCTTTATTGCTTTTTTTAGCACATAGGAAGTACATGCACAGTCCATTGCCCTTAGAGAGTGAAAGTAGGTTTTGTATCTGTCCAGCCCCTCCAGCTTCCATGAACAACACAGTCTCTCTCTGGCTCTCTGTGCCTGAAAAGAGAAAGACACTGCTTTTAAGGCCAGCTACGTCGTGCTACCCTATATCATCAATCGTATCAAGACTCTATCCTTCTCCTTTTTTCCCACAGCAGAAGATGGTAGCGTAGTCTGTACTCTCTTGTCACTAACCAAGCTAGGGAAGTTGCGGGGCAATTGACCCCACTGTTGAAGGCCAGTTGGTGCTATTTACATCAGGTAATTTTGCCATTGATTTATAGCTTTATCCAGTGAGCTTATCAATATTAGACACGAGTCTTCTAGGAAGGCTCCTCGCGTGACTGTACTTGTACCTTTTTTTTAATCCACCGTAAGTGGAAAACTTGGGTCGTGAAACACGGGTACATCGTACTGATCTTTTTAACTCCAAACACGAAGAAGCCAGTATCGTACATTTTCTATTGGGCACACTTCCAATAGAACAACTAATGATGAAAATATCACCAGTAGAGAGTTTTTTCTATTGGGCACACTTCCAATATACAGCGCACGGTATATAAAGCACACACCAAAGAGGTGGCCTCATCATATTGCCTCACAAGAGTCCAGGTTGCCGCCCATAATTTGGCGTCCAATTTGCATGTTTGATGGGCAACGGACACATACAGACTCAATATGGGTCTAGGGGAAGGGTTTTGCGTGTGCTCGTGATCCTAGAAGCAATGATCCCCCTTTGTTAATTAGTGCTTCTCACTACTACGTTCCATGCTTAGCTTCATAGATTGCCTGGAGCCTAAACCATCTTCGAGAAATTTCTCGCCCTGATCCCTGTTAATCAGTACGGTGCAGAACTCATTCACGTTAACATAAACTATCGAAAATAACTAGAAATTATCCGTGCACTTGGTGCACGGAGCAAAAATAACCACCAATGAACATGGCCGCAATGCACGCGCGGAACCGGAAAGGAGCGAAAAGCATGTGTGTGCATGTCGGCAACGTCGGATGGTTCAAAAACCAACCCATACACAGTAAGGATGCGGGACCCACACGGGTGTTTCGGGTCCAGCCCTTAGGGGTGTGATTTTGAGGGTTTGGGTTTGGGTGTGTTTTTGGGGGTTGGGTGGAGTTTTGTGTTTTTTGGGTTTTGGGGAAGGGTTTTGCGTGTGCTCGTGATTTCAAGTTGAAAGGTGACTCGCTCTAATGGACACCGACACAAGCTGCCATTATTGCTTGCCTTCAGTGTTCAGATTGATCCTCTTATTGTTGAGCTGTATTTTCGCTCATGTGGGCTCTTTGCATTTGGGCTGTTTCCCTTTAGAGATCCTGAACACTAACATACAAATTCTAGTAATTTACATCATATAAGTAAAAAATTTTTGAAATGATATTCAAAACTATGGGTGAAAATTGCGGCAAGAACTAGCGCTAACTTTCAAAAATTTGTTAGCAAGATTCAGGTAAAGCTGGTAATATAATGTAAATTCAAGACAACATCGTCATTCTAAAATTACAAACACAAAGCTAGCAACCCAAGAACAGCAACCATCCATCTCTATTCTCACATTCTAACGCTATCACCTACGCTATCCATCCATCCCAAAAGGCGTTTTTAATATAAAAAAGTAAAATTAAAAAAAAAACATGCGAAGCACGAAGAGAGAGATGCAGAGAATCAGTAAGGCGGTTGATGCGGCTGCCGCGCGGTCGGCGCCCAAATCGCCTCCGACGGAAAATGAGAGCTGTATATCGACATCCCGCACGATTCCGGCACTGTCGGATGCTGATGCTGCTGCGGCTGTTGATTGTGGTGGAGGTGGGAATGATGATGCTGATACTCGCGGTGAACATAATGCTTCGGCTCCTCCTCTTCCTCTTCCTCTTCCTGATCCTGCTCCTGATGCGGATGTTGCTGTTGCTGCTGATGGCCGCTGCTATCCTCGCCGCCTCCCGACACCGACAACGACCTCGCCACCTCCTCCTCTGGCGGCAGCCGGTGGAAAGTCGGGTTGTCGAACGTGGCAGCCACCACCGTAACCGTCCCCGCAGCCACCAGCGGCCCCACGACCGCCCCGCCCATCACCTGCCCCTGCGGCCCCGCCAGCGTCACCGACGCCCCGGGGGCGAACACGGCCGACAGCGCCGGCGGCATCACCGTCGCCGAGAGCGACAGGATCTCGAAACTCCCGTGGAACCCCACCGTCGTCGCCGCCCCAGCCCCAGCCCCCGCCGTCGGGTGCGGCGGCTGCCGGAGCGTCACGTTGGTCACGACCCCGTTCCCGGCGAGGACGCAGACGCCCAGGTTCTTCCGCCTCGTGAACCTGACGATGGAGTCGACGACGTCGTGGCCGGCTGGGATCTCGAGGATGTGCGGCCTCATGGCGGCCGAGGGCTCGGCCTCGCGGGTTATGATGATGGGCGGCTTGGGCTTGTTCTTGGACCCGGGCGGCCGGCCGCGGGGCCGCTTCGCAACCTCGATGCTCGATCCGTCGCCTTCGGCGAACGAAGGCGCCGGGTGGGTAGTCTTCTGCTTCTTGATGCCGGCGGGGGTGGTCTCCTCTTCTTTCATGGCCGCAGCGACCGACGAATTCGTGATGCTGTTGAAGATCATGGCCGCAGAGGGATTCTTTGGTTGATCTTTTTAGCGTGTTGATGCTGGGTTTGGGTTTTAAGGGGAATGGATGTGGGTTGGTGATTGATGTACGTTTTTATGTAGGGAAATGTTTGTCTTTTTGTGAGGAGGGAGAGAGAGAGGGAAGGAGAAGGGGCAAAGCCCACAAGCTTTGAATGCGGGGGAATGCAACGGCGATGTTTGGCTACTGTGTTCTTTGAATGGCATACTTGCATCCAACCCCCTTTTCATATTTGAATTTGGCAAAATTCAAAGCCTTTCAGGGTCAAGATTGGGGCAGTGGACCACAGCAGCGAAGGCACATGCACGGTGAGGGAGGGGGGAGGTGGGGTTTGGGTCCATGTCGACCGTGGGGGGCTGCGACGCGACAGTGGGCTGGATCCATTGAGGATAAGGATGAGGACACGGCACGAGTAAATAAAGAAGGTACTATAGTCTACCCTACCCTCTCTCTCTCTCTCTCCTCCTTTCTACGCCCATCACAGATCAATACGCCAAATAAGCTCACGTTTGGCCTCCAGTCGTTTCCTGGTGTTTTCTCATCTGTGTAACTTGCTTTGTGTTAAGATAAACCGAATGTCTACAAAAACAAAACCTAACTTTTGGATTAAGGGCAAGTTCTTTTGCGGGAATAGGAAAAATGGAATAGAGGAAAGTTTGTATTCCAAGGTGAGAGAAAATGAAGTTTTGTGTTCTTTTGGGTGGAATAGAGTATGGAAAGTGGGGTTTGGAATAGAAAGTGGGGTCCACATTCTATTCTTGTGTTCTTTTGGGATTGGAGAGTTGGAATGAAAAAGTGGAAATGGGATGAGTTGGTCGAGAGAGATAGAGAGAGATGTGAGAGTGTGGCCCACCATTCTAAGAATTCCATTGTATTCCAAGCAAAAAGCTTGGAATACAAAAGTACTCATCATTAACAAATAGGAATAGCCACGTAGGATTCTATTCCACGCCCAAAAGAACAACCGTTTGGAATACAAACTTGGAATAGGGTGAATAGTGCATGAATAGTGTTTTTATTCCTATTCCAACCCCTATTCTTGACAAAAGAACATGCCCTAAGTCACTTGATTTTGTGCAGAACAAACCTCTAAAAATTTTAGGCTCGGACTACATGCACCGCAAGAATGCGGTGCATGTTATCATTTATTTCTAAAAATGGAGAAAATATCAAATCGTTTGTCTTTTCTCTGTCACTCTTCCCATGTTTTTCTCTATTTTTAGCAAAGAATCATGCCATGCGGTGCATGAGAACGGTGCATTTAGTCCGAGTCAAATTTTATTAGAAAAATAGGAGGGAATGAGAATCACGCTACGAGGGAAGAGACATTCACGTTCCTGTGAGGTGAATGAAAAGCTTACACGTACGTAGTACATACGCAACACCATTACAAGATAGATCTTCGAGCATTTTAGCTCTCCGTTGATAGACAGAGAGAGAGAGAGATCTAAAACAAGACTTCATTTTGTTGGGCTCGAGAAACTGAAGGCTCAGATCGAACAATATTAAAAAAAATAGAAAGAAAGGGCGTGGATACAGAACGGGCTGCCGGCTACAGCCGGGACATAACCGACGGCTGAGGGTTGCTGCAACCTCCCATCATTCGTCTCATTTTATTTTGACATGAAAGATCACTGTGCGTTACTTTTCTTTTCTTTTTATACATATTTTTTTATTCTCGTTTTCTTTGTCTTTTTTAACTGTTTTGGGCAAATGGAGAGAGATTAATTAGTTGTCGTGATGTATTATTGTTTTCTGTGATCATGAATGGTCCTAAGTCAGTTGACTTGTCTTACAAAATAGGCCCATAAGGCCTGTTCTTTTTCAAGAATAGTAAAAATGGAATAGAGTAAAAGGTTGTATTCCCATGAGAAAGAAAATGTAGTTTTGTGTTCTTTTGGATGGAATAGAATATAGAATGAGGGTTTGGAATAGAAAGTAGGGTCCATTCTCTATTCTTGTGTTCTTTTGGGATTGGAGAGTTTGAATGAAAAAGTGGAAAGGAGATGAATTGGAGGGGAGAGAGAGAGATGAAAGATTGGTGCCCACCATTCCCAAGGATTCCATTGTATTCCAAGCAAAAATCTTGGAATAGAAAAGTAGTCATCATTACCAAAATGGAATAGCCACGTAGGATTCTATTCCACGCACAAAAGAACAACCGCTTGGAATACAAACTTGGAATATGGTGAATAGTGCATGAATAATGTCTCTATTCTCATTCTCACCCATATTCTTGACAAAAGAACATGCCCTAAGTGTTCATGGGCCAGAAGTGACATTTGTGTTTAACGCGTCAACCGAATGGCCCTTAGTTAAATAGAAATATTTTCGTATTTTTCTAATCAATCAATTATTTATTAATTTAATGTTCCAATTGTTCCCATCAGCTATCGCTCTCTTGCCATTTTCTTTAACCAAGAAAAACCAAAATCAGAGAAAAGAAAAATTCAAATATAAATCAATCCAGTTTCTAAGCAATAGGGGTGAGCACGGTATGCTCAAACCGTCCGAATCGGACCGGACCGAACCAGACTGAGCCAAAAACCGAACCGAACTGCTCTCCATCGGTCTGGTTTGGTCTCAATCGTTGGAAACCACCACTTATATGGTCTGGTTTGGTTTCATCCTGTCGAAACCGCTTAAACCGAGCCGAACCGACTCCTTACATATATTATATATTGTGCGGGAAATCTGTTGGGATTTTAACCCTAGTAGGGGAGAGCACGGTCTCAAAAAAGAGAAGTTCATATTGGTTAACGCTACTACGCTCAAGTACGGTTGACTATGAGCTCCATATTTCCTTATCGTGTTATCTGTAATTCTCTCTCTGTCTTGAATCTGATTGTCCTCTTAATTTCTTCTGCATTACGAGCAGGCAGCAACGCATTTCATTCCATTTTCATTTAGTTGCGACTAACCCTCATATTTTGACACATAGTTCTCAAAAAGACGTCATTACTTCCACTCCAACGACGCAATTGACCGTCAATTCAGCATCAAATACCGTTTTAATACAACATCTAATGATGAGTGCACCCTAACTGCTATAGAAAAATGAAAATACATAGAACAATAATAACCGCACCTGTCGTAGTCACAGTTAGAACTCCTGCAAGCGATGCAATGCCTAATTTTCCCTGGTTTGATAAGGAGCACAGAAATGAAGCTATGTCATGAAATTATTTTAATGACAAAGTATATATGTAGCAAAATTGGGTATACGAGTGTATCTTTCGTCATCATATGTCTGAACCACGGTTCCAAACCGAACCAAACCACTCCAAGCGGTTTTCGTCGGCTCGGAAACCGTCGGTCTGGCCTGTGAGAAACCGCTACTTATACGGTCTGGTTCAGTTTAGGCCCCAAACAGCCGGTTTGAGACCGTGCTCTCCCCTACTAAGCAATAAAAAGCGAATGGAATTGATTAAGGAGTTAGCATCAAGGACATAACGAGATGTCAAATTTGATAGGTAGAATCAGTTGACTTAAGCCAATTTAAGGGACAAATTTCTAAAAGAAATTTTGAGTGTTATATTTATAAGCATAAAAGACCATTATGTAGGTAATTTCCTCCGTTCTCGCTCCCATCATATTTTTTTCGATGATCGGCTCCGTTAATTTTGATCTTTATATTTTAAGACACCAAGCCATTAGTTTTCAAGTGAAACCTAATAGTATCGGTTGTCTCAATATTACTTTATTTCTTAATTTTGATGGCACACTTATAATGTTATAATGGAGCAGCTGCCTTTGGCCAAGAGAGACGTGTCGATGGATACCAAATTGCGTCACAGCAAATTGATCATTGAAATCATACTAATGAAAATATTATGTATTCAGAATTCTGAACAAAAACAAGGAAGCCAGTAATCCAATCCATGAACACTACAAACAAAGAAGGAAAAGAAAACACGAACTCAACCCACATACACCTCACATCTCAACAAACACAACCAAACTCAAGCTGAACACATCCAACGGGTGCAATTCCTCGTGCATTTGTGTAGATAAATTCCAATGCCAATTAACGTCAAGGCGTTCAAGGGCTGGCGGCGGCTGGCGGCGGCGGGGAAAGGAAAGGAAGAGGCGGAATCTGAACGCCGGGAATCGTAGGAATGGTAGGCAATGTAGGAATGCCTGCGGGGACGGTGGGGATAGTTGGCATCTGAGCAGAGGAGGGCAGAGGCGGCAACGCTGTGGGAATTGCGGGCATCGGTGGCATTGCAAGCTTAGGCAACGTGGCGGTCGGCATAGGCGGCAACGTCGGCTTTGGAAGCGTCGGGATCGTCGGCATAGGCGGCAGTGTCGGCATGGGAAGTGTTGGTGCCGCTGGCGCGGCAGGGGTGTCTAAGAGGCGGCGAGCCGCGACGCTTGCATCAATGCTCAGCAAAGCTAGGAATAGAGAGTGGAGGATTACAATGTAGGAAGCCATGTGTGTAAAGGACTGGAACTTCTAGTATTAGCAATGCTTGAAGCTGGTATGTTGTGTGTGGAGCAATAACTAGGATTGAGGTATATATGTTCCAGTGTTGTTTGGTGTTTCAAGAGTAGAGGGTATTGGTGAGCTGAAGCCGAATGCATGTGTCCTGTTTGTTCACCATCTCAGCTATTTCGCAATACCTGGCACAAAGTTGGACATTCTGTTGGTCTGAAGTTGGAATTAATATGTGATGACTAATTCGTATCTTATAATGTTAGTTTTGAAATTTTACTTAAAAAGCATTTGGGTTTTTGAAGAATGCAAACCTTTTTTGACGGTTGTTACTTTTTAAAATTGTTTGGTTGCAACGATCAAGCATAAGTCACAAACTTAACCTAGATTTTTATGTCAAGTTGGCGCCAAAAATAGGACCGTACTCTTTCAACCTTCATTAAAGATCGTAAAGTGTTCTCTATGTGGCGTCATATGAAAGGAGTATCCGGGACCAAGCACCTAGCTTTTTGACATCACACCCTTCGAAGCACTGACCAATACACACTTATCGATTGTGGGCAACTATGCGGAAATAGCGGATCGTCTGACGAGCAACGATGATGGGATGAGCAACAAACAATATGGAGCACGAACACAGAGATTGTATGCAGTCGACCGGCCAAGGAAACATTCAATAGGTTTTTATTACACAACAGAGGAACAAATACAATTCGTCTATCTTCTCAGTGAAGAAGAAGCACTCACGATACTCACAAAAGCTCTCAATTAATCTATCAAATTTGGCCCTCAACAATGGCGACTCAATACTCTCAATGGGTTCACAGAAACCTCTCTCATCTTCTAATCCCTCCCCAAAGCATACCCTTTTATAGCCTCCAGAACTCGGGCGCTAATCGAACTCATATAGGAGAGGAACTCTAAACCAAATATAACTCTATCAATTCGTATCCAATCAGAATTCTGCTTGAAGAACAACTCTAACTCGAATAGGATTCCGCATCATATGGTTGGCATCTCCAAGTCGCTTAGCTCCCTGGAGCTCGAGCTATCGAAGTGCAAAGCTACCGAATCGTCGCGCTTTTGAGCTACCGAATCGTCGCGCCTTCGAGCTATCGAAAGCTGAATTGTCGAGTTGTCTGGTTTCCGAGCTATCGAAAGCCGACCTATCAAGTTACTGAGCGTCTGAGCTACCGATCCTACAAACTGAGGCCTTATGGCTGCTTGAGTTAGCTCGGCCCCGAGTCCCTGTAATTGGCTATGCAAAGCTAGATACACGAAACATAAGGTACAGACGAGCTAGTCATGCATGGCTACTTCGCTTGAACATCTCCAACTCCCTTAGCACCTCAAATCAAGCCAACATTCTCATCATTAACCCTACACCCTTGACGATGTTTGCGATTGCATCGTGCTTCTTTTTTACATTGGGACAATCTTTTGCTCAATGTCCTTTCTCTCAACAAAAGGCACATTGATCCTTTACTAAGTCCTTGTGAGGAGGTCCTCTACTCTTGTCCTAGAGTTGGATCAGAAATGCCTTTGCGCCATCCACACATCTCATTGCTTCGACCTCTTACCACGATCAGAGTAGTGTGACCTCGGCCACTTGTGTCCAGATCGTAGTTCTTTCGGAATTCTTTGCTCGTAAGAGCATTGGACACCTTTTTAAAAGTGATCGAATTTATGTCATATGTAAGGACCAAACTAATATGCTCGTAGTTATTAGGTAGAGAGTTGAGGAGAACCATCTCATTGTCTTCATCATCGACCTTGATATCACCATTCCTTAGATCAGTTAGGAGCATATTGTCGTAATCAAGGTGTTCTTCAATAGATATTCCATCGTCAAACTTCAATGCAAATAACTTCTTCTTTAGATGTAAATGATTTTGGATGTTCTTCGTCATGTATTTATTTTCGAGCCCATCCCATAATGCCTTAGCATTGGTCTCCACCATAAAAGAATACTTCTTCTCTTTTATCAAATAAAGTCGGATTGTACCACACACGTTCCAGTTCAATGTCTTCCACTCCGTGTCCGACAAGGTCGTCATCTTTTCATCCAATGCTATGTCATGGCCGAGCTGCTTCAATATATCTATGACCTAGCATCTTCATATCATGAAGTTGATCGTAACAACAAACTTCTTTATCTCAAACTTCATATTAGACACGATCGCCTGAGATGTTGGAGGTTGCTCCTTGGAGGTCGTATTCGGAGTGTTGTTATCGCCGTCGTTACTCATCTTCACTTCCTACGTTGATCTCCAAACCTATACTATGATACCAATTTGTTGTGCGCAATAGTGCGGAAGCTTAAGACTTTCCGACGATCTGTTGGTGAGACGATAAGCAAGAACATCTAGAGCATAATTAAAGATTGAATATTTAGGCCGTTGGCCGGCCAAGGAAATATTCAATAGCTTTTATTCGAATGAAGAACATAAAATACAAATCTTCTAACTTCTCAACGAAGAATAAGTACTTAAGATCTCCCTAAAAACTCGCAATTCAACTTCTGAAATTGGCTCTCACTCAATTGGCGGCTCAAAGCTCTCTATGTTCAAAACCTCATCCAAAACCCACCCCAACACCCCTTTTATAGCTTCTAGGATGTGGGCGCAAATCGAATTCTACTGGGAGAGAAACTCTAGTTCCAATAGAATTCTATTCAGAGAGTAATTTGAAGGCAAACAGAATTCCATTAGGATAACAACTCTAACTCAAATAAGATTTTGCATCATGTGGTCGATACCTCTGAGCTGTCGACCTCTCTGCTTGATCCCGAGCTAAGCTTCCGAGCTTTCGAACTACCAAAAGCCAGGCTGTCGAGTTGTCGAGCTTCCGAGCAGCCGATCATTCGAACTGAGGATTCAATCTTGCAGGAGTTAGCACGGCTATGAATCCTCGTATATGGCCATGCAGAGCCAGATACGCAGGACCCAATACACATGCAAGCTAGCTCTGTGTGACTACTTGCGTCTCTAACCCTAACACAACAAAAGGCATACATGCCTACCCCAGTAAAAGGCACTTGCAGTCCCCGCCAACACAAGAAAGGCCCGATATATGCAAGGGCGGAGCTGTGCATGGGCTGACCTGGGCTGCAGCCCGGGTCAGTTATTGGGTTAAATAGCTTTTGTTAACGATCTCTAAGCCAGTTTAGATAAGAAAATAAATATCAAAGTTTTGAATAATCTTCGACTCGTGACGCAGTTGGCTTGCGCGTATGTCTTTTAGCTTCTGAGTAATCTTGAGGTTGAGAGTTCGAGCCTCTCACACCCCATAAATTTTTGACCTTTCATTTCAGTAGTAATATGTATCTTCTCTTTTTTTAATTTTCTGTCTTGAATCAAACTGTTGTTAAAATTTTTAAACAGATTTTATTTTGAATAATATGGCTTTAATTCAATAAATTATTTTTGATTGCCAAACAAGACATATGGATGGTATTCTTCTTAAGTTAAACTTTATAAAAGGTTTTGATAGCATGGACTAAATTTCCTTTTTGATTTTCTTAGGGCTAGGGGTTTATTGAAAAGTGGATTGGTTCGTTGGCTCTGGGTTTGTCCTATGGAAGATCCTCTGTCTTGATGAATGGTTATAAAGGTAGGAATTTTTTTGCAAGTTTGAGGCAAATGGAATCCCCGCTATTTCATTGTTTTAGCAATTGATGTTTTTAGCAGGGTTTTCAATTCAGGTAGTCTGAGCTTGTTATTGATTTTAGTAATTGTAATTATGATTTTATCACCATCCAATTTTCTTATGACATTATTCTTTTATATGTTACTGGTTTGAGTAATTCTTGGTATTCTTTTTTTTCATATTAACATATTATTTCATATTAATCGATCCGGACAAATTTGTTTTCACTTTTTATATAATTGAGCCAAACAAATTGGAACATTTTTTTGTTTCATATTAATATATTATTTTTGAAGTTTTCTCAATTCTAATATATGATCAATTACCGAGGTGTTATGAATCAACTATTGGGGGAGGAACCCACAGCCCTTTATTTATAGGCATGGTAGGAGAGTAGATCAAGGATTTTTTTTCAAGGATTAAATGTTTTATTTTGTGTATTTGGTCGGTAGTCCAGGGCACAAAAAATTCCTAGCTCCGCCATTGGATATATGATGTGGCTAAAATGCCATACGGTTAAATACTTCAAATGAAGAGGTTACTCGTTATAGTTTATATTTTCTACCTTGGAAGTTCGGCCATTAAATTTTTTGGTTTTTTTTGGGCTGGCTAGCTGGGTTATGTGCTGAACCCAATTAAAGAAGCCCGTTAACCAAAACGAATCGTAAGCAAGATCCGTACCCGACACGAGAATTTGCCGAATGGAGAGATTCACGAAGAGAGGGAGAGAGGGGGTTTTTAATTCTTTATTGGGTTTGATCCTGCTATAAGCTCAAACAGAGGCGCAAATGCGTTTTGATTTTTGTATTTAAAAGAAAATTGGGAAAAAGCTAAAGGGGTTCCTTTAGAAAATGACGATTTGGAGGTTAGGGCTGATTTCATGGCTCAACAGGAAAGTTGTTGATCCTCTCCTTCAAATTATAAGGAGGTAATTTAATTTAATTTATATATTTATCTGGTTTTTAAATTGAGTGTATGTAACTGTATGCTATTTTTTCCCTTCCTATTTCTTCTAGTGGACTTGATTGCAGTTTTAGATACATGAAACAGATTATTGTTAGGAGGTAGAACATGAAATGCGTGGTGTTTTGTGTTGCTTGAGAGCTATTTTCTAAGATTTTGTTGGTGATGTATTTAATTGTAGGGGTGCTGAACCAAAGCAATTGGCGTTTTCTTCAGCTCTTGGCACGACACTGGGATTGTTTCCTATTTGCGGTGAGGGAATTGCAGTAAACTTATTATCTGCATTTCGATTATCATTTCTGCTATTCAAATCAAGTTTCCTTGCTGGATGTGAGTTAATCTTAGATGGTTTTTATAATGGCGATTACGCTTTGTAAAATTTATAGCTTGGCATGCATGTGCACTATAGAGGAATTTCAATTGGGGAATGGTGTGGGATAAAACAATTTGGCATTTTATTTTTCCATTTAAACCTTTTCTAGCTTGTTCATTCAATTTTGGCAGTTATTATGTGACATAGCTGAAATAATGACATAAAAATTAAATAATACAAGCTTAAATTTTCTTATCCTAAAATGGAAAGCACCAAAGTGATTTGATTATCACCATCCTCGTGAACTTTAGCGTGTCTAATTGTATGCAAAGTTTTGAACAATCAGGCAATCGCAGTGATGTCTATAGCCTCAGTAATGAGAGCATTTTATACAGAAAAGTTCTATGTAAAAGGGGTATTCCATTTGTGTCCTTTTGTGATCACATTCATTTTAGATTTCTGAGATTTAAACAAACAAACTCAGAACTTCTCCTGAGCCAATAGGAGCAAATTCGGCGGAAATGAATATACCAAAACCACATTCTTTTTCCTTTGTCTCGAAATATTTGTCCTCACAATCAGCACGACTACTGGCGACTTCAATTTCTTCTTCTTTTCCCTCTGCCTTCTCTTATTGCAGCCCTCGCGGACATATAAGCTCCTCAGCCTCGCAGTTGGCTAACCTTTCTGTTAATCCCACCAGTAGAATTTGATTCACGTCACATTGTGGAGACCTACTTGCTATTGGTTGACATTCCTTGTTCGCAGTCATGAAGTGACCCTTGAGTTGACTGTGGTTGACATTTTCAAGTTTGAGTGTGAATTATATCTAATGTATCCTCTTATTTGTTCTTTGATTTCATTTTCCCACAAACTAGGTTTCGAGAGGAATTGATAGAGAGAGGATTGTAAATCTTGCAAAGTCAGAATGGTAAAAATGGAAAGGGAGCAGAGGGCAATCATACAAGAAAGGAAACAAAAGACCGAGTTTGGGTTTTCTAAGATGGGTTTTCTAAGAGACTGATAGAGAAAGAGAAATGGGATGAGGTCACATGAATGGAATAGAAATATGATGGGGATGGTGGAAAAGGTTGTCGGGGCGTTGAAAAAGGGACCTTTAATCAGGTTGGTGAAAGAGCTTGAAGAATGTCAAATAGGAAAAGCATTTTTAAAGCATTTTGGTAAAATTCCAAAACCCCTACTCCCTGCATGCCACTCATCACAAAAAACCTATTTACCAATGTTTGGTAAAACTCTATCCTTGGCTTAAGATGGAGATTAGCTTGAGGGATTCATAGCAGCATGGGCCCACATTGTGGGGTGTTAAATCGAACTTTGATTTCTTGGGGACTTGCAATGGGTCAAAGGAATTGATAGGGATCATACTGATAAGACATTTAAGAAATGTGCATGTTTGATTCTTTTCTTTTTTCTGATCACTTGATGAATGTAATTGTTTGTGCATGCTGTTTAATTAATAGACATCTTTTTCAGCTGCTTAGTTGCTTGAAAAGTAGAATTTGATGACTAGTTTGTCAGGAGATTTGTTTTATAGTTTGGTCTGTTTGTCAGGAGATTAGATAGTTTGGTCTAAACTTGTTTGTCAGGAGATTAGTTTTATAGTTTGGTCTAAACTCTAAAGTCACACTTTAAGTCCCAAGATAAATACTACAAGATAAAGACCCATTTGAGGCCATCCACTGTTAATTACTACTTCAAAACATTAATTGTAGCCTACTTTAATGGTTTCAAAGGGGTTGTGTAGGGAGTGATACAGATGTCCTCAGGAGAAAGGTCCTAGATATATGCATATACGTGCACATGAGTGTCTGCATGTGCTTGTCTTTTGTTGGAAGTTAATTTTACCTTATGGTCATCATATACATGGTTGCATTTTGTGTACATAATGAGTGTATCTCCTAACAATGATAGAAATACTTTCCCCTTTCCTCTCTTCATTCTCACAAAGCTATCTTGTTATACATGCCACATTTGTGTGCATGCATATCAACAAATTTTTTGTCAGTGTCACGACTGAATTGGATCAAAATATTTTTTATATTAGCAAATCGAGTATGAAGCAATTGCTAACATCTGATAAGTATGAATGAAACCAGAATGACTAAGCATAAATTATAACCATGCATGGAGTGTTTAGTCACAAAATATAACATCTAATGCTGCCTTCAGAGTTAAGAGGGAAAGACCATGTACATCATACTGAATAAAATCAAAAGTGCAGCAGAGACTCATTGACCTAATTGTTAATGGCTTATAACATAACGAGACAAAACAGCAACGAAATATGTTATATATTGGAATACCATTATGAACTTAAGTGCTATGACTAGGCTAGTACGTTGAGAAAAATTACCAAGCTGATGATGCTGAAGATCAAAAGATGTATGCAATGTAGTAGTAGAAGCCACATAATCAAGATAGTAAGATTATACATGTAATAGGGACCACCAAACATCTACCCCCCTCCAACTGTCTTCACTGGTACTATTTTGTACCAACAAGAAGATGTGTCAAAAGGAAACAATACATACATCACCACTGAGTTGGGTGAGATAGCACATGATGTAGAAATAACAGGATAATGATAAGACGTATTAAAAGAAATAGTTAAATTACCATGTTGAGTGCTCTACAACATGATCCTTTGGGAATTTTTAATATTCACCTTGATGACAATCATGGCACACAATATCCTATTGGAGGTGTTCTTTGCAAGTTTAGTTTATGTTTCATCATATGTCAGTAACATGTATTATATGTTGGTTCCACTCCTCCATCATGCGATGATGGTAAAGCATTATGGGAGTTGACTGTTGGGCTTTCACTAGCATTGTTCAGTCTACCGATCCTTGTCTTATCCCTCATCCTTAATTACCAACGGCTCAAACTCTTAAGGAAAAAAATGCCAAATTGTATATTGAGATAGTGCTTTATTTATGCTTACGTTAATGTCTGCATATATAACAAAAGGAACTGAAGTATCAGATACCTTCTATTCGCAGTTGTGTAGAAGAAACAGAGTTAAATGAGTATAATTTCATCATCAGTATATGTTTGTGGAATAAGACTCGTCATTGGTAGATCATGAACAGTTTATGCAAGTTTATAAGTGTCTTCAGTGTCTTCTAGAAACCATGAACAAAATATTCAAGTGGTAGACATGGAAATGGAGCATTAGTTACAAGGAAAATGATCTTGATGTGGCTTAGGACACAACCAAACGTGTCGGAACACCGCCGTTTTGTTATCGAGCGAGGTGGATCCAGTTGGACAGATTTTTTACTCGTAATACTGGTTTAGCGAAAGCATGAAGTTATTGTGGATATACTGCATGACTTTCATTCACTGAGTTCCTTTATGACAACTAGACTTTTTTCTTATTTTGTGACGTGTCTTTGCTATCAGTTATGATTTGTCTACTTCTCTGTAAATAAATGTTAAAAGAAAGGATGGGGAATAACTAGCTTACATACAACCATAACATATTATACATAATTAATTACATAATAATGCATATGATCAAACATACGATTTAAAAACTCAAAAAATTTATTCTATGTGCATGTACTGATAATAATCATGCTACCTAGGGCACATTGGTGTATCCCTTAACTCTTCCAGGAGAATGACAAATTTGAAGTCCATCACAAAAAGTCATTTACTGATAGAGTGAAGACCAAAGACATTTAGACCATATATAAGACATTTAGACCATATATAAGACATTTAAGCACACATAAGAAGATTAATTATATGGAGCAAAATTGGTTATACATCAAGATAGTTTCACCACAATGGTGCTAATGGTGGAATTTGACCACCTCTATTTTATCATGAAATAAATCACATAAGATAGTATATTCAATGTGTGAATATTTTGGCATTTCTATGCTTTGTTAATATGACTTGGCACACTAAGTGCAAGCTTCCCCATTAGAAAACATGGACGTGCTTAACCGGCATGTGTACATGTAGGTAGTATGTCTTTGCCACAGATATGTCTGGATACACATGGATACGGTAGGATGCATATCTCCCGTGATTATACAAATCTCCATCAAAATGTGTCATTTCACAATTGAATAAAAATGAGGAGCCAATCATTGAATTTACATTGGTTCCATATCTGGCAAAAAGAAACCACTAAACCAGCATTTGTTTGTTTAAAAAATTCACTTGGCCCAAAACTGACTAATCAGGGTTGATATGATTTTCAAATTAATAAGAAAATATTTTTCAATTTTAACTTATATCCTAAATATGAAGTGGGAGATTGAGGGAAATGATGATGTGGTGGGGTGCAAATATCACTGATTGACAAAATCATATTTGCTTCCATAGCATAGAGGTCGAAGCACAACCATTGGCAAAGAAGAGGATATAAAGACAGGTAAGGATATGTTAAAACTTAACAGGACGTGTTTACTTTCAGCTAAACTTACTAATATATACTTTACATGCATGGAACTAGTATTTCAAGCCTTGCCCTTTCAAAAAATTTATCTGTGGCCCCATGACATCAAATCAATTTCTAAACCCCTCGAAACCTTTATTCAATAAATATTACATATACACATAATAACCTTTATTTCTGCAGAGTAACCATATCGAGCTTCGGTGCTCACCCTAGTGGTTGAATCACCTGACTGCCTCGATGTAGGCCCGGGTTCGAATCCCACTACCCTTATCCTATTTTAATTTTCTTTATTTTCCAGCTTTTAGGGCTTCAATGGATATCTGGCTTCTCCGTGTTCGGAGTTAAGCATCAGGACGGACGGGTGTATCCGTATTTCACGATACATGTTTCCTGCTTTCCGATGGATCAAAAAGAGAGTAACCATATCATGAATTGTGTTATTTTACTTTTCAACATACCTGTTTGCATTTTGTGCGGATCCATATCTGCACCTAATACCTACACAATGACCCTTGATGTCTTATACCACGTACAGTCTTTTCCAATTTTTCATTGTAGATTGTATCCATCGTTAAGAAATAGGGGTATTCACAAAAAATACCCTAATGTTTGAGGTATCTTTCAACTTAATAATATGAACGTTTAAGTCGTACACAACAGTACCTTTTTGTGTATTTTGGCTGACGGACGATGACGACATTAAATTATACCAGTTTGCCCCTAATCCAAAGCACAAAAAATACCCTAACGTTTGGGGTATATTTCAAGTTAATACCTAAACTTTTAAGTCGTACAACATACACATGCCTCTGCCATTTTTTGTTAGTATTTCGAAGAATCGTGAAGAACTTGGAGGAATCTTGAAGAATTTGAAGAATCTGCAAGAAATAGGTTGCTGAATGTGTTAAATGAAGAGAATATCGTGTGTAGAAGCTTTACTACATCAGTTGTTCGATTCGGTCGAGTAAGTAATTGAAGAAATTTTGTATAAATGATTTTAATTCAGTATTAGAAAGGTTTGGGTGATCATAGTATATTCAGACATGTAGTTAGATCTTCTCCAGTTATATGCAAGATGAACCAAATTTTAGAGAGACATTAAGAATTATTGTTAAATTGGATGGCATAAGGTAAGATTTAATACATCAGTTGTCTTCATTTGCATCCCTTATGCCATGATGCGGCTTTATTCCCACATGAACTACATGTATATATAAGGCGTGAAACTATATGTAGATTTAATACTTAGTTCATTTTTCTTTCTTTGTAATTTCATACAAATAACTCAGGATCACCATGGCAGCAACAACTGCAACTCCAACTGCAACTCCAACAACAGCCTGGGCCATTATCATGCTTTTGGTTCAATTCTGTGCTCATGCAGTTCTAGTACATGACTCCACCGACGAAAACAGGCCTAGGGTCCCTCCATCCGTTGTTCTCTACGGCCACAACCTGATCCTTGCCCTCGACCCATTCTCTGCAGTCCGACGAGAACACCTCGAACCAGTACTCCACTACATTGATATTGCTCACATTGCTAAACATCCGTTGGACTAGCATGTAATGGTTTGGAGACCTCGATGGATCGTATACCAGCACACCGGATTCGTGCCTGCAGAAGCTGCTTGGTAGAGGGATGCAGTCACCTCCATCGTCACGGGATTAGAGAGGTACAAGAACCTCTCGCACATGTCCAATTGGAAATGGAGGCAGAGGAGCCCGTCGGTGGATGCCAAGATGTTTATGACATCGACGTCGTCTCCTATGAATATCAGGAAAGCATCAGGCACTCCAAGCTCACCTCTACCGAACGTGCCGTCCAGAAACACGATGCTTCGGTTCGTGGTGTCGAGAGAAAACTGAGTGATGTTTAGCTACGAGCCCATGTTGCGGCATCTTGAATAGATGATCTCGGTGAGAGATGTTGAAGAAGAACGGAATTGTAATTTGTATGAAATTGTCAAATCTGAGAGGTTCTTTAGTCCAGGCACCCTCGATGCCTGACCTCTCATGATGAACTTTTCCCTATAAAACCTAAAAATCAAACAGCCAAGAGCTTGGTACATCAATGATACATGAATTGGAAAAATATTGCAAAGATTGATAACAGGATGTGACTGCCAGAAATTGCAATATTATCCTTATCGAACACGCGAAAACATCTCTTAGGTGTTGCGAGCCTAGAACAAACGCCAAATGCATTAAGTTGCAATTTTCTTAAGATCAAATAAGTTTGAGAATTTATTTGAAAAAATTGCATCATCCATATTGATGTCAAGGTAATAGAAATTAGTTATTTGATGCCGAATTTTTTTGAAGATAACTATTTTCTTCTCTTCATTGAGAATATTTACTTCACTAATATGTATTGCCTAGACATGCTTCCCTTGTCATGCAACACTAAGCTCCTAGTCAAGCACACGAGAGGCTACAAAATATTGGTCCAGGTTTGTAGTCGGCCCAGCATGTCGATGCAGCATGCGATCCGCATCTGGGAATGCGAGGAAGCGACATCTTGTCATATGGATTTCATAGCATCAATTTCTCGAATAGGTGGTGTGCAAGCAGAGTTCTGACCTTTCATTGAATAGTTGGAATGTATAGAACACTTGGATGAAAGAACTGACATCATTTTGTCTAGCAGATCGAAGGTGTATGCTTGTAGCAATAAAGTTTGGTTCATTTTCTAGTTTGGAAAAGTGTAGATTCATCGTTAGGTTGATGGCCATATGCAGTAATTTTGCTACCGTTCTGGTTATTAACTTGAAATATACCCCAAACGTTAGGGTATTTTTTTGTGATTTTCCTATGAAGAATAAGGGGAGGGGTATAATCGACCAAATTTCATCACGTGCTGTCACATGTTCAGTCATTTGGACGGAAAATAAAAAAAGGTGTCAAGTTAAAACCGACATATAACGTTAGGGTTTAAATCTGTACAACTTAAAAGTTCATGGTATTAACTTGAAAGATATCCCAAACGTTAGGGTATATTTTTGTGAATACCACTAAGAAATATCCACCCGTCATTATTGTTAAATTGAACATGGAGTACCTCCCTTATACCAGTCATATGCATTCTGCTTATGCATTGAATCTCATCAAAACTTGCTTTGGGCAAATATTAGTATGACGACTAGTAACCTCCATGGAAGTCCTTGATTTGGTTACTTCCAGTTTTGGTTGAGTATTCTGTGAGTTTAAATTGCATGACTTATACTTAGGCTGTGCCCTACCCTCCAAGCAGAGTTTATGAAGCACTTCTTTTATGAGGATAATTGAGATTGTGACAATGTGATGCGATCTGGGTCTACACCAAGCGGAGCGGCGCGCACCCACGGGGGTGACTTTCCCTTTTGCTCATTGGCGAGTTGTGTGTTTAGCAATTTTATCCTTTTGCTCATTAGTCGAGTTGTGTGTTTAGCCATTAGAGGGCTTATTAGTCTTTTATTTATTTTCATGTTTAGGAGGGGTTAAAAGCCTACGAGCCGGCCCTAGTTTGTTTTTTATCGAAGAACGATCATTTGAGAGTAGTTTCTTGTTAGGGATTTGGGGGATTAGGCTTGATCCATCAATTCAAGCTAGGGAGAGATCCACTCCAGAAGGGATCGCCTATCTTAATATCAATTTCTATTGTCCAAATCAAATGTCTTTTCTTCCTTTCCACTAAAAATCTGAACTTTTGCTACGATTAACCCAAATCGTATCAATTTGGTATCAGAGCACTCAATTCTATGGCGAGCACACGAGCGACTGCGACGAAAACTCTGGAGGAGCGACTGGATGCGGAGATCTCAGGGTTGCGGAAGGAGATGACGGATATGAAGGAAGAGATCAAGGCAGATCTGAGCGCAACCATGGATGAGAAGATGAATCGGATGTCGGAGCGATACTCGCGGGAGATGAAGGAGGGGTTTACCGAGATGGCGAAGATATTTCAGCAGCAATTTTTTCAGCGAGGTCCAGATCCGAAATCGTCCGGATCTTCAGATCTGATCTCGCGAACAAACCCGGAAAATGGTGACGGCGGAAGGCCAGCCCTAGCCCTAGGGTTTGAAGGAGGGACTTCCCCTTCATGAGAGAACGCCACGGAACGAAGGGAGGACGGGCGGGCCCACCAGGGGCCCGCCGGTGATCGGCCGCCCCCAACTGGGGGCGGCGAAGGCGGGCGGCCCCGAAACTGGGCCGCCGGAGGTCAACCGCCCCCTTTTGGGGGCGGCGAACAACAGCGGGCCCACCTGGGGCCCGCTGGGGGTTTTCCGCCCCCCACGGGGGGCGGCGGAGGATGGCGGCCCCAATCTGGGGGCGCGGGAGGGATTCCGCCCCCGGCGGGGGGCGGAAATGGCAGGCGGGCCCACCTGGGGCCCGCAGATGGAGATCCGCCCCCCGTGGGGGGCGGAGGAGGGTGGCAGACCCACTTGGGGCCCACAGGAGGTGGGCGGACCCCGTGGGGGGGCGGCGAGGACGGACGGGCCCATCTGGGGCCCGCAGGAGGATTTCCCCCTCCTTTTGGGGGTGTCGGAGAGGGGTGGCTACGTGGGGGACCCCGACGGGAGCATGTTGATGTGTGGGATGATGTGGGCGGACTCGTCAACGAGATGGCCAGGGGAGATGAAGGGCGGTGGAGGGCAGATGAGCATCCTTACCAGAGGCGTCAGGTAACCAACGGGGAAGGACCACCACGAGGTGACACCAACCCAGAGACGAGGATGAGGAAGTTGAAGGCACCGCTGTTCGATGGGAAGGACCCCGATGGGTGGATTTACCAGATAGAGAGGTATTTTGATGTCACAGGCTTCACGGAGGCGGAGAGACTGAGGGCGGTAGCATTGAGCTTCGAGGGTGAGGCTCTTGGGTGGTACAGGTGGACCCAGAAGCAGAGGCCGATGCGGACGTGGAGGGAGCTGACAGAGTGCCTCATGGAGAGGTTTCAGGAGACCCACGCGGGAGGGCTGTTTGAGCAGTTGTACACCTTGCGACAGGATGGGACCGTGAGGGACTATATCACGAAGTTCGAGACACTCGCGAGCCGAGTGGATGGGGTGTCTGCGGAATCGCTAGAGGGGAATTTTTTGAAGGGGCTGAAGCCAGCTGTGAGAGCAGAGCTGGGAGTACATGACCCTCAGGGGCTGGCAGCCATGATGCGAGTAGCTAGGAGAGTGGAGGACAGGTTGGCTGAAGAGAGAAAGTCTTAGGGGTCAGGGGGCGGATCGACATACCGCAGTCCAGCACCTACTGAGACAACCCAGACCACTGTGGGGGCACCGGCGGCGGCAAGGGGGGATGCGACGGAGACGCGGCCGGGAGGACAGACTCGTCGCATGACAGAGGCCGAGATGAGGGAGCGGAGGGCCAAGGGCCTTTGCTTCAAGTGTGACGAGAGGTTCACACCAGGGCATCGTTGCACAGGGAGGGCCATGCAGCTGGAGGTGGCAGCAGAGGAGGATCTTGTGGTGATGCTTGACGGAGGTGAGGACGAGGCAGAGCCGCGTCCACACTTAGATTAGAGAAGATGGACACCATCATCAGACTGCGACCTTGAGGACAAGGTTCATTTTTTGGGGGGGAGTAATGATGCGATCTGGGTCTACACCAAGCGGAGCGGCGCGCACCCACGGGGGTGACTTTCCCTTTTGCTCATTGGCGAGTTGTGTGTCTAGCAATTTTATCCTTTTGCTCATTAGTCGAGTTGTGTGTTTAGCCATTAGAGGGCTTATTAGTCTTTTACTTATTTTCATGTTTAGGAGGGGTTAAAAGCCTACGAGCCGGCCCTAGTTTGTTTTTTATCGAAGAACGATCATTTGAGAGTAGTTTCTTGTTAGGGATTTGGGGGATTAGGCTTGATCCATCAATTCACGCTAGGGAGAGATCCACTCCAGAAGGGATCGCCTATCTTAATATCAATTTCTATTGTCCAAATCAAATTTCTTTTCTTCCTTTCCACTAAAAATCTGAACTTTTGCTACGATTAACCCAAATGACAATGATGGTGATGACGAGATTCTATTTGAACTTTAGTGTAACGGCATTGCAAATTGCCATCTCTTAGCATTTTCTATTAGGTTGTTGATTTTAATGTTGTGGGGCATTGTTAAAATTTTGTATATAGTTTCCTCAAAAATGTTGTTTCTACTAGCTCCTCGATTTGGAATATTCCACAAGTACATACATAAAGTTGATAGTTTGCCACGAATTTGGGAAACTTCCATATTTTCTATGGAACTGTTCTAATATGTATATTGCTGTTGCTCTCCATAGCGAAAGAAGAAAAGGGCGAGTCAATGATGATAATTGCGGTTGAGTCAATTATCAATTATCTTTTATGATGATAATTGCGAATGCGATTGTGACAGTGATGATAATTGCGATTGTGACAATGATGATGATTAAAGTAAACCGGTGTAAGGACATTGAAAAGGGTCATCTTTGTGCATTTTCTATTTGGTTGTTTACTTTAATGTTTGGTGCATTGTTAAAAATCTTAGATATTATTTCAAAGCATAGGCATTTACAATGTTAATTAATGCTGGGTAGTTCGAGGGCGACAATTGTATACTTAATCTCGCTTTAAATTTGAAGTGTTAATACTACAAAATAAGCAGTGGTGACATGATTATGTCAGTAATATCGCTGGATTGAAAGAAATGTTTTGGACAGCCAGTGATATGCTGGGATGTATGATTGCTTCAACTCGAGCCTGTTGCTTTTGCTTGACTTGTATTGGACACGCCGGTGACATGTCAGTTCCGGGAGAACCGAATAGTGCATATCGTTGTCATGTTGGGTTTAAAAACATTTTAATGATTACTTGCATGACAAAGTAAGAGACATACCTTGCCTAAGTAAACCGGTGTTGGGATAATATTATAACACAATCCAAATATATCCCAAATGTGTGTGTGTTCATGGTTAGCTTTTACAATGTTGGAAGTTAAGATTACTCCTATGCTAGAGTTTTATTTGTTTCAGTTTTGATAAATCACCAGGTCCTTTGTATATCCCATTAACTAAATCACCAAGTCCTTTGATAAATCATATCCCATTAGCTCCATGTTGACATACACGTATGTATCTTGTCGTTCTTTTAAATATTTGTCATGTTGCCATGTCTGTGTTCTTTTCCGCCTTACCAGTAGGCTTTGTGCTTCCTAGTGGTACAATGTCACAAAACCATACATCTAGGTCTTGGGCAGGCTAGGCAGTATGATGACATATTAAGCATCGGAACCGGTATAGGGTTTGTGCCATGTACTAATAGGTACAAGGGTTTTCAATTTTTAATTACAGAATGCTTTAATAACATTATAAACTCTGTAAATCAGAGAGGTCTTTAATATTTCTCCTGCCTTGTGTAGCCATTTAGCATGTGTTGCACTTATCTTTGTTTGCCTTTTAAGAGAAGATCCTAAGCAATCATCGTGCGTATTCAAATCTTTATCCAAATTAGTACAATTATCAATCTCCAGCGCACTTCTATTTGTTATGATCACTAATTTGTCCAAAGAATATGAAAGTGCTACGATGAACATTTTTCATGTTCAACAATTATACCAGCTAATGGAACAAAATTTCTTCAGGAATATATGGGGCCAAAATGGGGTAAATTTCATAGAACTACAATGAATTTTGGTTGTGTTTCAAAAAAAAAAAACTATGATGTACTTTGGCAACGACAAAAAACTATCACAAACTTTCCCAATTCCAAATAACTATTATATACTTTAAAAAATACAATAAACTACCGCATACTTTCCCAATTCCCACCATTGCTTCTTCAGTTCATCGACCTTGAACACATATTCTTCATAATATATTGTACTTATTTGAAACTGGGGAAGAATGTGGTATTTATTTGTTATTTTTTAAGCATATGGTGTTTTTTGAAAATTGGTCATGGTAATTTTTTTAAATTTAGCCATGAAAAAATGTCTCAAACATCATATTTGAACCATTTATAGGAAGAGATACTTCAGATACCATACGTAAGTTTTGATTCAGAAAGGTACAAGCAATTACATATATAGTCTATGTTTATCTGTCAAATATTTTGATTCATATTTATAGGAATCAAACATCCCAAGTGCTTGACTACAGCGACTTAATTATGGTGACACCAATAATATCAGTTCCATTAAAAACTAAGCTATAGGTGATGCATTAAATTAACCCATCAACGTTGGTTGCTGGTGCATTAACATAACCAATGTCCGGTATCCCTCACTACCTTAGTCAATCCAGATGAAATAAGACCCCCTATACCTTTGTTCACATCTAAACAAGCATGTTGGAAACTTGAATCTTACACCTTTTGTGCTTTGTTTCAATAATTTACAGAGGCATTGCATCTTTCCATTATTGATATCTTAGTCTGTGATAAGTAGCCCGCAGTACACAGACACCAACATGAATTATACATTTATTTTTTTGGTAATTGAATTATGCATTTATTATTTTATAATTAATTAAATATTTAAATGGTAGCATGTGAAACTGTTATAGATTTTCTTGGTTACAGGGATCCCTGTATTTCTTTGTGGAGTGGCTATTACATTACTAAGACATCGTTGCCATGCTCCAAGTATTATGCTTGCTAACGTTGTAGCAACTCCACTTGAGTTAAGGTAATCTGCTTCCTATAGTCTTATTTTCTCTAGACAATCATCTGAACTGAAAGTCTACAATTGTGTTGTTCGTGGGATTTTATTAGTCCGTATTTGGATTATTTATAGGCTTCTATAATAAAAAAAATGTGTGAACTTTAGAGCTTGCCTTAATGACATATACAAATGTGGGCATCTAAATCTATACAAATGTGTTATTCGGGCTTTTTTTAATCTCTATACAGTAGCTATTGAACTGCATGTTTGTAATGTGTTGGACATTTTGTTTATCCCTATTATTACTGGAGTTTATTAATTGGTTACTATCGTCATGCCATATATATGGGTTATTAGACATGGCTCTATAAATTCCAGTTTTACACCGATAATAAAACCAGTTTCACGGTCCATAAATTCCAGTTTCACGGTCCATAATTAAGTGCCTGACCCTTTATCATGAAAGGATCAATATGAGAGTCATGTTAATACTTTTGCTTCAATCAATTGTGTAAGAAGACCATGGTCAACTTATCCCGACCTATCCATATTTGGATGTTTTAGAAGGAAAGATGCTCAATTCTATAGTACTTGAAATTATAAAGTGGGGAAAGAACTGAATTAAAGACATACAATTCCATGCCTAGCAGTCTAGCTTCGACAGATTTGTTCGTAGTGTCCAAGATTATAATCCTTTTCTTAGAACATAAATATATAACTGACATAAACGTAATTTTAAAACTGCAGTCTGTAAGTGAGCTTGTTAGCCTATTGTGTGCATATAGTTGGATGTAGCATATTGACCATGAAGCTGAGGCGGGTACATTGATATTGGACCAATAAATTGATTAGTCAAATCATTCTAATAACACATGTAAGTAGTGTTCCAAAAGAACTTGCCGTGAAACCTAGCTTCAGTGCACATAGAATCATTATTTTGGCAACTTTCCATACACTGTTAGCGTTAAACTATGAAGTTGATCGAAGATTGTGCTAATGTTAGGCTATTTCATTGGAAGTTTATGACTTAGCACTTTGTGAATTGTAAGTGAATGTGATACGTTTCGCTAGGGTTTTGATGATAAAAGAGGGATTTTTATTGGAATTCAGATCTGGAATTAAAAAGAAATCCTACTACAACTCATATACTCGCTAACTAATGACTAGAAGACAATTATTAACCTAGGGGGAAAGCCAAAACCTAATACAATTAATCTAAGGGAATAAAAGAAATAACTCTCACAAATTTTCGCATACCCTCTAGGGCCGGCTCAACCCCCTTTAAATAGAAAAAACACCCCGAATTGTTATTTTACCCAATTGCCACTGCTCCCAATTATTGGCCGCAACACTACTCTGCCCCTGAAAAACCACCTTGTCCTCAAGGTGGTGCGTGAAGTGTATGGTCAGATACTCCACGTGCAAGTGCTCCTGAACATCGTCCACACCGGGTTCCAGCATTACCACACTCTCTCCTCCCTCTTCTTCGTCATTCACTATCAGGATCTGAAGAGTATGATTCCCGCACCTGTGCCCAGGAGTAAACTTCTCGTCGCATTTGAAACACAGGCCCTTGGTCCGCTTGTCACGAATCTCTGCCTCGGTCATTCTTCGTGTATGTCCTCCAGGTCGTAGTTCCATCCACTTCTCCTTGGTAGCCGCTGTACCGTCAGTGGATGTTGCCCCTCCTGCGGCCCCCTTTTGTCCCCCTCCAGGATCCGGCCCTCAAAAAGTGGAGCCTCCCCATGTTCCCCGGGCTCTTCTCTCTGTCTCCTGATGGTCTTCCACCTTCCTAGCCAATGCCATCATTCCGTGCAAACCTACTGGCTCGAACTGCCTCAGCCCTGAACTCACCGTAGGCTTCAACCCCTTCATAAAGCAGCTCTCCAATGATTCCTCAGATACTCCCCGAACTCGGTGGCAGAGCGACTCAAACTTCCTGATGTAATCCCCTACGCTCCCCTACTGCTTCAGTGAATATAGTCTCTCAAATACTCCACCAGACTGCCCTGTACCAAATCGCTCCATCAGTAGCGATGTAAACTCATCCCAAGTTCGAAATGGCTGCTGCTGATCAGTCCACCGATACCAGCCTAAAGCCTCCCCCTCCAAACAAACACCTATCGCCCGAAGCCACTCCTCACCTGGGACTGCAGACACCTCAAAGTACCGCTCCACCCGGTACAGCCAGTCATCAGGATCTCCCCCTCAAAAATGGGCACCTCGAGCTTCCTCAGACGTCTCTCCCCCGCGAATCCACCTCTCCTGCTGGTACCCCTGTCGTCCGTCTGGAAAATATGCCTCGACTCGATCTCGGACTCCTCCATCTGTACCATGTCCGTGCCAGTCACCCTGTGGATGTTCATACTCTGTCTGGTGACATCCCGGTGTGCCCTGGTAAGCTCTCCAGTCACCCGTCACTCCTCCGAAGGGTGGGGGCGTTGTCGACGAACCATCCGTGATCTGGTGGTGGCCTCCAGGCTGCTGAAAACCTCCGTCGGATCCCCAAAAGGCTGAAAACCTGGAAATTGTGCTCCTCGGACCTCGGGCGGGGCCCCCCGGGGCTCGGATGTGCTCAAAAAAGTCTGTCAGATGTCCTGGAAGGCCGGTGGGGCCCCCGGGGTCCGTCGGGCCTCGGAAGCCTCCCCTGGGGTCGGTCGAAGCCCCCCAGGGGTTCGCCGGGGGCGGCCGGCCCTGAATTTGGGCCGGCGGCCCCCAGGCGGGCCCGCCTTGGTTCGCCGAGGGCGCAGTGAGGGGCGGCAGGTGCGGCCGCCCATCCTGGGAGCCTGGCGGCCCTCCCCCGCTCCTCTGGGGGTTCGCCGCCCCCCCAGAGATCCCTGGGGGTGCGGCGGCCACCTGGAGGGCTGCCGGAGGGGCGGAAAACCCCCTCCGGTGCCCCTATCTTCTTGGCGCGACGGTACGGGGTCGTAATGAGTCCCACACTCCTTGTCTCCTAGATCGACGCATCTGTCTTCATCTCGTTCCGGCCCGCCTTCGAAGAAGATCGTCTTTTTGCCCTTGTCCTTCGCCAAAGGTGGCTCCTTTTTGCTTGAATCCACCTTCGGTATGAGATGTGCGGTCAACGCCCCTATAGCCTCCGTTAATTCCGTCAATTTCGCCTCTGTTTTCTCTTGGTTCTCTTTCATCTCTCCTCGGATCTCCGCGGCTATCTCAGCGTCTTCCCTTCTCAAGTCGATGAAACCCTTGCTGATTTGGGCTTCCATCCGTTCAATCTTCTCTTCCAAAACTTCAACCCGCTTCATGGATCACGTGTTTGCCATAGATCGATCGCTCTGATACCAATTGATACATTTTGCTAGGGTTTTGATGATAAAAGAGGGATTTTTATTGGTATTCAGATATGGAATTAAAAAGAAATCCTACTACAACTCATCTACTCGCTAACTAATGACTAGAAGACAATTATTAACATAGGGGGAAAAGCCAAAACCTAATACAATTAATCTAAGGGAATAAAAGAAATAACTCTCACAAATTTTCGCATACCCTCTAGGCCCAGCTCAACCCTCTTTAAATAAAAAAACACCCCTAATTGTTATTTTACCCAATTGCCCCTGCTCCCAATTACCGGCCGCAACAGAATGGCTCGGTGCAAACATTTACATACCCCCGCCTTTCATGTTCTCTCTCTTAAATCACCCTTCAAGTGATATGATGACCTCGACCAATTCAAATGAAGATCTTGACAGATTCACCTCCGACACATACGTGCTGAAAACTTCACTTCTAGTTCCCAATAACCTGCAACATCAACCACAACAAATAATATTGCTGACAGTCTTTACTCTAATCTTCCTTCTGATTTCCTTTTTTATTTACATTTAGATACATATTTTATCATGTTTAGAATTTTTTAATTCCTTTTATGATTTACATAAAGTAATTTTTATTATAAAATAAAAAATTCTTGAATTACTCTTCACGTTGCTTAAAATCATTTGCTTTTTCAAACATTGCATCTAAGTATACATCATAATTTTGGAATCACCAGATTGTCAGGTTAACTTTTAGCATCCTATTACTAACTTTCTTATTCAATGTATTATGTAATGCCGACATTGAAAAAAATAAAAATTTCTAGATATGATTATAATAGGAACTAGGGCACAAAATTGGGTAAAAATGAGATTTTTATTATGATAATCACTCAAAGGCAACCATAAGATAAATGGATCTCTTGTTGTAGAGTGGATCACCCTCTCCTAACTTTTGTAAGGTAAAAGCCTAAACCCCTTATTGATCTCTCTATAGGAATATGGAAGAAACAGTCACTTAAAATATCTATAAAACAAAACTGTGGCCGGCATGCCTTTTTTATTCCCACTCCGTAGTGCATAAAGTAAAATACTCCCTAACTTGTAGTGCATATAGCAATTTTACTCCTTATGCTTCTGTGGCCCGTGAACCTCATGCTTGTGCCTCCTCATCCTCTAATAAGTGATGATAGCATCATTACTCCCACCAAAAGTGCCACCTTGTTCTTAAGGTGAAAGTCTGGAAACTGTCTGAAGATCGTATCATAAAGCTCCCACGTCGCCTCATGATCTGGTGGCCCACTCCACTGAATCAGCACCTCCGAGGATATCGGTTGAATCTGGCACACCTCCTAGCTGTACTGCCATGTCATCTGTCAAGGTATGTGGCAAGGTAGCTGGCACTAAATGGTCCCCGATCGCCTTCTGCAACTGCGACACATGTAACACTGTATGTATAGCAGAAGTAAGAGGCAGTCGCAGCCTGTAAAGCTACCTTCCCCACCCTAGCCTCAATCTCATTACAACTATAGTAGCGCGCTGCTAGCTTGGTGTTCTGCCTCTGCACTACTGAACTCTGCCTGTAAGGACACATCTTCAGATATACACTGTCTCCCACCTCAAACTCCACGTCCTTATCAGCTTACCCTTCATGATCTGTTGGGCTCACCTCAAATGTTGTTTCAATTCCTCCAGAACTCTGTCACGCTCCGTTAACTGATGTTCCAATTCAGACACTGGTGTAGCGCCCTGCTTATAATGAACCAAGTGCGAAGGCTCTCTGTCATACAAACCTGCCTAGTTGATTCCGATGCAAAGCACCGTAAGTATGTATCCAAACCTCTATTTACCACATCTGTCTGCCCGTCGGTCTGGGGATGGTAGGCTGTGCTCTGCCTGAGAGCGGTCCCTTGCATCCTGAACAGTTTTTTCCAAAAGTTGCTCATGAAGACCTTGTCTCTGTCGGAGACAATGGAACCTGGATACCCGTGTAGCCGAACAACATCCTTCAGAAATGCTGCTGCAACCATCATCGCATTGTAGGGGTGTCGCAGAGGCACGAAATGAGCGTACTTGCTGAGGCGATCCACCACAACAAAAATGACCGTGATCACCTCAGACTTCGGCAGCCCATCAATAAAGTCCATCGAAATATCTACCCACACCCTCTCTGGTAGTGCCAATGGCTGTAAACGTCCTGCTAGAGTTGTCGCCTGGTACTTATGACGTTGGCAAATGTTACAACCTGCCACCATCTGAGCCACATCCTTTCGCATACCCGGCCAATAAATCTCCCGTGCCATCTGCTGGTACGCCAGGTACCCTCCCAAATGACCTCTCACCGCGCTGCTGTGGAACTCCCGAAAAAGGAGTGGAATGTGCGACGACCCCCCCGTGGAATCACCAAACGCCTTCTAAACAGCAGCTTCCCATCCTCTACTGAGTAACCGGGGTAATCACTCGAGCCCTAAGCAAGTGCTTCCCGAATCTGTCGCAGTTTTCCGTCTGCCTCAATCTCTCGTAAGAGGGAATCCCCACTAAGCACCACTGGCCCTGACATAGCCAAAACCCGTATCCCCTCATCCTTGTGAGATAGCGCATCTACCCCCTTGTGATCTAAGCCGGGTTTGTAGTGGATCTCAAACTTGTATCCGCTCAACTTAGACAACCACCGTTGATGCTCATCCGCTATCATGCGCTGCTCCAGTAGGTATTTCAGGCTACGCTGATCTGTCCTCACTACAAATGCCCTGCCAAGTAAGTAAGGTTGCCACTTCTGCACCGTAAGGACAATCGCCATCAGCTACCTCTCATAAACAGACTTCAGCCGTGCTCTGGCGAACAACACCTGACTGAAGTAAGCAATGTGTCTCTGCTCCTGCATCAGGATGGCCCTCAACCCATATCCTGAAGCATCCGACTCTACGACAAACGGTTTGTTGAAATCAGGCAGTACTAGAACTGCAACCGTTGTCATAGCCCGCCTAAGGGCCTCAAATGCTCTGGTAGCTTTATCCCCCAATTGAAACTGCCTTTCAGCTGCTCCGTTAGCGGCCATACAATAATCCCATACCCGCTAACGAATCTCCTATAGTAACCTGTCAGCCCAAGAAATCCTCGCAAGGCTCGCAGAGTCATATGCTGAGGCCAATCCAGCATAGTGGCAATCTTCCCCCGATCTACAGTCACCACCTCAGCGGACACACTATGTCCCAAGTACTCCACATGCGCCTGGCCGAAGATGCATTTCTTTTGGTTCACATGCAACTGATGTTTCCGCAGCTCCATCATCACGACCTCCAAATGCTCTACATGCTCCTGTAGCTATCTACTATACACCAGAATATCGTCGAAGAAGACAAGCACGAACCTCCGCATGTAGGACCGAAACACCCTATTCATTAGGGACTGGAAGGTGGCGGGGGCATTTGTCAAGCCAAATGGCATGACCAGCAACTCATAATGGCCATCGTGAGTCCTGAAGGCTGTCTTCTACACGTCCTCGGCCTTCATACATATCCAGTGGTAACCAGACTTCACAATAAGTTTGGAGAATACTACAGCCCCATGCATCTCGTCCAACAGCTCATCTATTATCGGAATATGAAACTTGTCTGGTACAGTTTCCTTATTCAGAGCCTGATAATCGACATAGAAGCGTTAGCTTACATCCTTCTTTACCAGCAACACCGGGCACGAAAATATGCTGACACTGGGCTGTATGATGCCTGCCTGCAACATCTCATCAATTAGCCTCTCGATCTCGTCCTTGTGCACCTGGAGGTACCGGTAAGGACACACACTAATAGTAGATACTCCTTCAAAACGATGGAGTGCTCGTGACCTCGCGGTGGTGGAAGACCGCTAGGATACTGGAACACCTCATCATAACTGCTCAGTACCTGCTCCACGTCCCAGGGTACCTCTGTCGTGCCAGCTGCATCCTCCATCGCCAATCCCTGAAGCTCCACTAAGAATCCTTCCACATCCATCCGGAGGGTCCTGGCCATGGTCTTATATGATATTGATGAATAAGACAGGCTCAAGTCTCCCAGCAACATCACCTTCCTTCACTCTACTTGGAACTCTATCATCACCAACTTCCAATTGAATTTAGTTTCCCCCAATGTCTGAAGCCACTGCATCTCCAAAATCAGATCAACATTGCCCAATGTTAAGGGCATGAACTCTCCAATCACTAACACCCCCGAATGGACACTGTCATATCTCTGCATGTCTCTACTCGGCTCCACATTGCCATTCCCCAACATGACTCCAAATCCATCCATACTAGCGAGATGTAGCCCATGCTTCTCAATTACATTAGGCAACACAAAGTTGTGTGTAGTCCCACTATCAATTAGAATCACCACATCCAAGTCCCGAATTCTACCCACCAACTTCATGGTTGGACCTGTGTGAACCCTGCTATAGAGCTAAGCGAAACATCTGTTGCCTCCAAAAGTAGTGGCTCAACATCTACCTTTCCCTCGGCCTCCAGCTCCACAACCTCCTGTTCCTCTACCTCTCTCACAAATACTTCGCACACCTGAAGAGCATGATTGCGACATTTGTGGCCTGGAGTGAAATTCTCGTCGCATTTGAAACACAGACCTTTTCTCCTCCTGTCTCGCATCTCAGCCTCTGTCATCCTCTTATAGGGTCCTGCCGACCTCGCCTCGCCTGCCTTTCCCACATTAGCGGGGGTCCCTCCTGAAGCTCTCTGCTAGCCACCTGACGCGGCCTGAGGACGAGTATAACTTCCTCCCCAAGTTCCTCTGGTACGACGACCCTCAGCCAGTCTATCCTCTACCGACTGTGCCAAATCCATCTACTCAAATAACCCTCTGGGCCTATGGATACGAAGCTCTGCCTTGATAGCAGACTTCAACCCATCCAAGAAAAACCCCTCCATAGACTCTGCTGGCATCCCACACACCTTGTTCGCAAGCACCTCGAACTGCTTGATGTGGTCTCGCACAGACCCATACTGCTTGATGGTATGCAACTGCTCGTACACACCTCCCCTGGGTCTCCCTGAAACGGTGCAACATGATCTCCTTAAACTCATCCCAGGTACTCACAGGTCTGTCCTGCTCCCTCCACTTGTACCATGACAACGCATCTCCTTTCAGGCAGATCCTGATCGCCCTCAGCTTCTCCGCCTCCGTGAACCGTGCATCTCAAAATACCTATCTGCCGTGTAAATCCACCGAGATGCATCACTTTCTCCGAAGATTGGCATCTTCAGCTTCCGTATCTACTCATCCACTCGAGGATCCCCTCCGCCAAAGCGATCCTGGTGCCGCTACCTGTGGGGGTCTCCAAATCTAGCCATATAGTTGGCTAGTCGCCCAACATCACTCCATTCATGCCCACCGTCAGCATATTCATCTTCATACCTACCATCATGATAGCGAGCGAACTTCTCGTACTCTGATTCGCGCATACGACCTCTTTCTTCTTTGAATTCAGCTTCTCGGTAGTCACCATAAGTCGCCGCTGCCTCGAAATAGTCCCCGCGGCCAACGAAACCCCCGACAGCCCCCCTTGCGGCCTGCTGGAGCCTCGCCCAACCTCGCATGGCCCGCTGGAGGCTCGCGTTGCTCCGTGCGGCTTGCAGGGGCTTTGCCAAGCCCCACACAGCCCGCGGGATGTTCGCCCTGGACCCGCGAGGGTGCCGCCGGGGCCCTGGCGACCCGCTAGGGTTTCTGGGGGGATGGTGAATGTATCGCCCCCCCAGATCTCCTCTTCCATTGCTTTCGGGATTCTAGAGTGTTCTCCCTCCTTGCCGACATGTCCATCATTCAGATCTTCTTCATCGGAGTCATCGAACATCTCCTCGATGATTATTCTTTGCTTCTTCCTTTTTTGCGAAGTCGACGTCTTCAGATCTGAGTGTGGATCCATATCTGATCTTGTCCTAGCCTTCGCTCCCGGATCCGTTGTAGTATCTAGTTGGTCAAAGCCTCTTCATGATCCCTGCAAAGAGGGTGGTGGTGGTGGTGGCGCTCTCATTGATCTTCTTCTCTAACGACGCCTTCAAATTCCTCCGTTCCTTCTTGCGATCTTTTGATTCCTTCTTCCTATCCGCGATCTCCGCATCAAGCCTTTCCTCAAGCATCTTGGATCTGGTGTTTGCCATTGGATCTTGATGCTCTGATACCAATTTGATAGGAACTAGGGCACAAAATTGGGTAAAAATGAGATTTTATTATGATAATCACTCAAAGGCAACAATAAGTAAATGAATCTCTTTTTGTAGAATAGATCACACTCTCCTCACTTTTGTATGGTAAAATCCTAAACCTCTTCTAGATCTCTCTATAGGAAAATGGAAGAAACAATCACTCAAAATATCGTTAAGACAAAACTAGGGCCGGCTGGCGTTTTTTATTCCCACTCAATAGTGCATAAAGTAAAATACTCCCTAACTTGTAGTGTGCATAGCAGTTTTACTCATTGGACTTCCGTGGCTCATGAACCTCATGCTTGCGCCTTCGCCTCCTCCTCTCATAAGTGATGATCGCATCATATTACTTAGCAATCTATCATATGATAGCTTGCTTTCTCTAATTGATTCTGTAAGAATTTACGTCTTTATTTCAACTATGTTGTATGGACATAAGTATGGGCTCGACATGGCCCACATAAACTTGACAAATTCTTAAAAATATGGGATATATGTGTCCAACATGACATGGTTTCAGGATAGTAGCGTGTCAAGGTGGCCAAATGGCCCGCCGGCCCGCCCGGCCCGGGTTTCGGGCCGGGCCGGCCCGGCCCGATGACGGGCCGGGCCGGCTAGCCATAAAACGGTCACTCTAAAATTCTCTAATCCATCTCACAGCGCTCTCGCTACCTCTAAACTTTCATAGTAATAGCCCTATAACACACTTTCACCTCCTGCCTGGAAAATGACTTACAGCTGAAAAGACACACGAAGCAATTAAAAGAAGCGTTAAACTTAACATCTTCTGCTTTTCCGTATTCTAGTTCTATGCCAAGGACATATGGACACCGAAATGCTTTTGGTCATACTGGTGTTGTTATTGCTAATGCGATTATGCCTGTTATTCGTGAGTATGTCATTTCTGATAAAATCATTTCTCATTTTTAAAATGACATAAGAGAATTTTATACACATATGTGAAACTCAACCTGATTTAGAGTGGAAAACAATTGAGCAGCTATGCGATTTTTTGAGGGTTTTTATTATGCTACAAACAAATTTTCGGGTATGTATTACTCAACATCCATTTTAGGCCTTGGTCAATTGGTTATAATTTCAGACACTTAGCTAGGTATAGAGGCACTACGGACACTACACTTATTCTTCAACCAATGATCGAAGAAATGGATACTAAGCTAGCAAAATATTGGAAGCATGTTCCTTTGCTTTATTCATTAGCTAAGGTTTTTGATCCAAGATTTAAAGAGGATTTAGTAGCTGGATTATTAGAAACCTTTTATGAAAACATGCAATTTGAAGTTGAAGATCATATAATGCATTTTAAAACTAGCTTAAGAGCTCTGTATGCGACGTATGAGGCTAGATATGGAACTTCATCAAACACTTCTTCCTGAGGCAGATTTTGGATGAGGAAGAATTGGATGATCCAAATTTTGACATTCTGGGCTGGTGGAAAATGTATGAACCTAGGTTTCCAATTCTTACCATTATGGCTCGTGATCTGTTATCAATCCCTATTTCTACTGTTGCGTCCGAGTCTGCTTTTAGTGCAAGTGGCAGGGTTCTGAGTGACAGGAGATCAAGGCTTAAAGAAGATGTAGTTGAAGCGGCGGTATGTGCAAAGGACTGGTTTCATGCTGAAGACCGCACGCAAGATAAAAAGGACCTTTCAGAAGATTCTGAGGACGAAGCGACTGACGATGAATGATTTTCTTTTTTTTCATGTATTGTTATTTTCTATCTTGTATTAGCTTGTAGAAGTCCTATGTGTTGGCCATTGTACGAGGGGTAAGGCTGGCCAATGTAAGTCCCCCCTCAAAAAAATTTTAATTAATGAAATTTAAAGGTTCAACTCGGGACCTTCGTGAATTTCGGGCTAAATTATCTAACTTAGTTTTATAAATAATATAAGTAAATTTAAAATTTTTTAAACTTTGTAAAATATTTTATATAGGTCTTATAAATTTTTTAAACCTTTAATATCATTCTAAACTTATTTTTACTTCTTTAGAACAAGTTATAAGTAATAAAAAATTTGTTCTAAATAAGAAAACATTAGATAACAAGTATTTAAATTTTTAAAAAAATGTATAAGACATAAAATATTTTACTACTGTTAAAAAAATTTATAATGAGTTAATATTATTTTTACAGATTTTTTAAAATTTTTTTATTTTTTTTTAAATTTTTTTTAACCCTTAAAAAAACGGGCCGGCCCGGGCCCGGCCCGCTTGGCCCGCAGCCCGCCGGGCCGCGGGCCAGGCCTGTGGGGGTTTCCACCCCCGGGCCGGACCGGGCCGGCCCGGCTTTTAATTCAGGCCGGGCCGGGCCGGCCCGATGGCCGCCTTGAGCAGTGTGTAGCTTACATGGTAACGTGAAAATTCAAATATGAGTAAATAGTGGGTGTTAATAGCAAAGAAAAGAATTATTCAGAAATCATCAACTCAGATAGACACTCTAAGTGTGTGTGTGTATTATTATTAAAATATGAGCATACAAATCTATCCTTTTTTATAATTCTAATTGAACTCTTTAACATTCTTTTTCAAGCTAGATCGAACACATTATATGCTCTTAGCTTGGTGCAAATATACCTTATCTCGTAAGCGCCTAAAGGTTTGGTATATAAGTTGGATATATGCGGATCCAATTTGACATATGTTATTTGAATATCCTCATCCAAAACAAAGTGACTATCAATCTTTATATATTTTGTCTGCATAAAATATTGGATTATTAGCAATGTAAATGCCAATTTGCTTGTAACACTTGAAGAACATATTGTGTGGATGCTAAAACTAGGTTCTTTCAATAAATGTTTCTACTATACCAATACCATTTGTCATAACTCTATATTTAAATTATGCACTTAATCAAAAAGCTATTGATTCCTTCTTACTTTTAAAACACCACGTTCTCGTCTATAAAACACAATATCTAGAGGTAGACAGTCGAAGAAACAGACAAAGTTGCCAGGAGATGAAATCACGTAAGAAAACAATGTTGCAGGGGATGATGCCATGGAGAAGTCGAAGTGTTAGGCTAGAGAAGTTAACGATTAGGGCTTGGTAGAGTTGAAGATGGGGTTTTAGGAATTATACTGCTTCAAGGGCAATGTCAAAGATGATGTGAAGATTGATCTAGTTGATTGAGTTGTTGGGGGTGACAAAACCCATGCTAGAAGTTTGGGTTGGTGATGGATGGTTGAGAATGATCTATATTAGGAATTAATTGGGTCGCGAGCGAGCAATTGCATGCAAGCTTGGGGTTGATGGAGCTGATGCTTATCGGAGGTGAAGACTACAACATCTGACTGGTGATGTCGATTGATGGTGGCAATGATTGATGTAGGTGGAGATGTTGATTTAGATTCGGAGTCCTTGCAACGTGTTTGGTCAATTATATGAGGCGGCAATTAGTGCATGTGGTTGTGTTGGGTTCTGGAGATGGATTGAAGAGGTTAATGATGATTAGGGATTGATTTGGAGTTGATTAGGATATGAATTAGTGTTAATTAGATGACATATTAGGTTTAGTTAGAGGATGGCTTTGATATCATGTAAATATAAAAGATAAGAACCATTTAGAAACTCTTGACTTATAGAAAGACCATCTCTGAGCATAAATATATTATTTAGAAACTATGAAATTACAAATATACCTTTTTTCTAATTCAAAATATAACTCTAACAATGAACATTCGAGTGAACCTAGTGGAGATGTATTATGATGATCATTTATAGTAAAGAATACATTATTTTAGGTAAAGAGTAAATATTTTCTACTGAAGTATGTTGAGTTTTAATTTGGGGGAGTGAGTTTATGATGATTTAATTAGTTAAAATCAATCTTAATTAAGGTTGGGAATTAGGTTAATCCCGACCTTGAGCCAACGAACACTCCAAATTGGTTAGAGTCAGTCTTGGGCCAACCATTTTTATTTTTAATTAGAATTGTAGTTTTTAGCCCAAATTCTAAACGAATAGGGTTGGGCATATGGTACTTGACTTGAGGGGCCCAAATGAGATATGTACGGATAACTATTTAATCCTATTTGAAGTTAGAGAAATTTGCATAACAAATAATTTTACATTGTGCTTCTTAACATATTTATGTGGATTTTTAATGCTATGTAAGTAAATTGAATAAATGTATTTCTTTTAGTCATAGTTGACTAGTAATTATCATCTCACATCATATCATTATTTGTTATAAGAATAAAATAAATCATGGATTTGATTGAGGGTAATTTTTAGTTTTAGGAAAATTTTTAAAAATAATCTCAATTTTCGACCAAGGAAAAAAATAATATCAAAAATCGACCAACTTTGGCCACGTCAGCGACGCTGACGGTTATAATTCGATCTGGCCGCACTTGGCAAGTGCGTTTTTTGGCCGCACTTGCCAAGTGCGGCCAGGATGACTGGTCGTGAATGACTGGCTTTGTTGGCTCTGGGGGAAATAGGGCAAACTGTCCGCACTTGGCAAGTGCGGCCAGTTTTAGAGGCCAGTGACTTAAGTTTAAGTCACGTGCCTCTTGCTGCCGTGCCTCATACTGACCGCACTTGGCAAGTGCGGCCAAAAAAACGCACTTGCCAAGTGCGGCCAGATCAAAAAATAACGCCCATCGCCAAAGCCCGCTGACGTGGCCAAAGTTGGTTGATTTTTGATATTATTTTTTTCCTTGGTCGAAAATTGAGATTATTTTTGATTTTTTTTCCTAAAACTAAAAATCACCCTTTGATTAAATGGTACACATTTTTACCATTGAGAAAGTTTTTATTGTTGATAATGCCCTTGATTGTATATTCCACTTATTTTTCAATCCATTCTTTTTAAATAAATTTAACAATTATGCATTCTGTTAAAATTTATTTGCTTAATAATATATATATACCTGATTATGGCCCCAGTCTGGCCCATGTATTTTGAAAACGGAATCGGGCTTAGAAAGTCCAGCCCAATAAATATGGCGAATGCCCACGAGTGAAGGAATATGACAAATGACCACGTGTGAAGGACATGATGTTACCAAACGTCATGAGCTCATGATCCAGTTTGTCGATTTATTAATGGCGTCATTGATTGAAAATGGAGCTACAACAGCGTTTGTTGTTGAATTTTTCTCTCTTATGTTTGGCATGCACCATAGAAAGTAAATGGAACAACAAATGTAAACCAAAAAAAACTGTAACAAACACTATATTTAAATTGGTTGCATCAAATATTGTAACTTGGTGCAATAGCACAGTAACCGTCACATCATCAAATAAGTTATGTTTATTTCTTAAATGACTCCTAAATCATTCTTCTAACAATAGATGATATGGCATATCTATTCTTACCATTTCTAATTGCTACTAAAAACTGTCAGTTCTAATCGCTAACTAAGTAATCGCTGCATGAGGCGTTACAAAAGTTAGATTTTTAGCTTATTTCTCACAACAAATGCTAAGGTAACATTTTTTGCATGCAATGATTGTGCATGTTCATTGCTACAAACCAAACGCCACTAAGACAAATGGATGGACATAGTCACGTAGGAAAGTAGTCAAAAGTGCCATCATATCGGATGGGCAAAGAGACATGCACGTATCACTTGGGCTGGACATAAGATCTAGATTTTGATATGGAGGCCATTCCACGAAAAACATTACAGACATGAATTATTTTCCTTCGCGAGAGTCTGTTCACTTCATACTATATGATAATTACAGTTGGCTGGGATTCAAAGCCACTGAGAGTCTGAGCCACCAAGTTACAATCTTTGATACTTTGAGCAGAAGGAATAGCCAGTGGTTAGTTGTTTCTTCCTGCCAACAAATCCGTGAAGGCCAAAATGTCTTTAAAGTAGGTGGTTATATATGATGTGATCACTAAGGTCTTCTGGTTATGTGATGACACTAAGGTCTTCCGGTTATGTGATGTGATCTTGTGTACTTATATAATTCATTCTCCCTTAAGGCTATTACACAAGATGACACTAAGGTCTTCCAGTTATGTGATGTGATCGCTAGCAAGTTTCAAATGGCAGCATTTTTTCCATTTCCCACCAGAAATGTTTCTTATTTATTGTTTATTGAAAAGTTATTGCTGTCATTATATAAGTACATATCATTTCCACGAACCAAGGAACCTTGTATGATAAGGGTTATCTTTGTGGGCCTCTTCTCTTTGCAATTGCATGCCTGAACAAATTGTCAAATTTGCTGGTTGTCACTGGTTTACTATCTATCCTACTAACATTTCTTTTATTCTCCTGCTTTTTCTTGATTCGCTGCTATTGTAAATAGACATGTGTATTGTAAACCTGGTCTTGTTTTAATTTTTATTGCTTCCACGTTTTACATTTTCTAACTTCCATAACATTCTCTTTTTAATAGTCTAGTTGTCCCTTTCTTGCGGTTGGGTGAAATTATCTGTGGTGGTCCTCGGTTTCCATTGACCCCTGATGCATTGAAGAAAGTCGTGACGGGCCAAGCATCACTTGAACTTTTACTTGCTGTGGCTCATGCGGTTAAGTCCCAACTATCCTAACTGCTTCTCTCGTAATTTCATGTGGTTTTTCATGTTGAACAAGTTGTTTTCCTTTTTTTAAATGAATTTTAAGAGTGCCACTAGATGCTTACATGAAGTTTAATGCAACTGGTAATAATATTGTGCATGGCTCGAAAAAATTTTGTTGTTTTTTGTGGGTGTTTGTGGATGGGTGTTTGTGTGTTTTTGTTGGTGTCCGAGTGGGGAGGGTGGGGTGGATGCGTGCGTGTGTTGCAACTGGATCATTTTGCTAATCGTGACTAATTTTTAAGTGGCTATAGTTTTTGTTTGTTCATTTATAGTTGATAAGGTGTTTTAAATGGTGGTCCTTTCTTGTTATATTGGTCTCTCAAATCTTGGTGACGTTGCTTAGTCATTTAAGTTGAAGTAAATTAGTCCGTCTAGTCCCCCCCCCCAAAAAAAAAAAAAAAAAAAAAAAAAACACACACACACACCCCCCCCCCCCCCCCCCCCCCCCCAAACACCAAAACAAGACAAAGACAAAGACAAAGACAGACAAAAAAACCCCAAAGAAAGAAAAGAAAAAGTAAAAAATGTAGAGAATGTTCTACCTTACCCTTTATACCCTTGTTAACTTATTGTTAGATCTCTACAGCCAACTAGCCAACCATGGGCAATCAACCGGTCGTAATACCCCATCAACTTAACCCAACTCCTCAGGAATGTCATCAGTCCACCCACCAAACCTCAACCTGCCCCTGAACTGACCCAATATAAACCACAACCTGACATAGACATGAGCCAACCTAGACCCAATGTTTCCGAAATTGAACACAATCCAAACCAATTGCCGCCTCTCCCTTGTCTCATCCAGCAGTCCAAAGCTAGCAGCTATCTGATCTCTTTAAGCTCGTAATGACCCAACAACCCTACCACAAATTCATTCTAACTCCAATTGCTGCTACCACATCCGTAACCTCTTCTGCACTTGAAGTTCATATCTTCAAAACCATCTCCCAATTTGCATCTGAGCTAAGCTTTCTAGCTTTCCTAAATCCTCTCTTCTCCTTTAGGTCACTTAATTAGCTACCAAAAGCGCAATATCCAGTTGCAAGAAGAGCCATGCTCAGCTTATTTGTGGAACTTTCATTGTGGGCTGCAGAGTAGGGTGTGAATGTAGTGGGCGGAAGAAAAGCCTTTAATTTTATAAATATCCAAAGCATGTGTCATTCTAGCAAGAGATGTGGGTTTTCACTTGCCTTGATGATACTGAGAAAAGTAAATACATAGTTGTTAAGATTTAAAAGAAAATAGAGGTGTTTCCTAAAATAGTTGACACTTGTGTCTCATGAACATGACGTGTGTGTGTGTTATGATCATCTTTGTTAAAAAGTTTATTTAATGAATAAGTGTGATGTGTTTTGTACTTGTAGCACCTGAGCAATGAAGATGCAAACTTCAGTGTATCTATGTACAAGCAGTGATTTGAAGTTGGTTCTAAACTTCTGTATTCCTTTTTATACTCAATGCATGCATTATGCTAGCTGTTTATAAAAAGGTTGGCGCTGAGAAATAGACATGTCAAAAATACTCATAAAGAATCAGTTGAAAAGAAGAAGCATTCATCATGTAAATGTATGCAGATATAGATACGGGTGTATGGACTTGCATTAAGTCGTTCAAACTACGGACTTGTCTAGTTTAATAAGTCTTACATCCGAAGTAGTTAATTAGTAGATTGATAGGATCCGACTGAGATTTGGGGATAAATTTATGGTCTTGTGGTAGATTTGGAGAAAAGATGGGATTTTTATTGGATTTCAAACCGAAATAGATAGAAGGCATCTTTTGAGAGGAGCACCGCTATCCTAGCTTTTGATTCGAGAGAAAAGTGTAACGCTCTCAATATCTAAATTTTCATGCTCGTAATCTTTTCTTCTCTCAATTTTTTTCTTAAGTCTTTGCATAAAACATCTTATTACCCTAGCTCCCATACATATAGTACTAATTTTTCCAATATTACGAAAATACTCTCCAGACTTCAAAATTACAAGTTTACCACTAAGTCCACCGTACCCCCCTCAGTCGCATCATTACTCCGCCTCCAAACCCCCACTTTGTCCTTTAGGTGGTGCATGAAGTTCTTAGACCACGCTACTCCAAATGGGGATGCTCGTCCCCTCCTAGCTCCTCTTCAGCTGCGGCACCTTCTTCATCCTCGATGACCAAAATCTGGAGAGCATGTTTCTGGCAACGATGTTTTGGCCTAAACATCTTGTCACATCAAAAGCATAACCCTTTGGTGTGCATGTCCTTGATCTCCATATGCGTGATACGCTTGATCCTGTTGTCTGTTTGAGGCTTGCCACTCTTTTCTTGAATTGCTTGGCCTACTATTGGCTCGGACTTTTGGATCTCCGTGGCAACATGAGTGCTGGATGTGGCCCTGCTTACCTCTCCTTTGGCAACCCGCTCTGAAGAATTCTGGTCTTCAACCATTTGAGCCAACTCCATTGCCTTTTCAAGCCATCTCGGTCTCAGTATACGGAGCTCTGCTATGATGCTTGTCTCAAGGCCCTTCATGAAACTTCCCTCTAACACCTCTTTAGGCATCTCTTTCATGCGGCCCGAGAGCATCTTGAACCTCTCCCGGTAGTCTTGACGGTGGGCTCTTGTCTGATAGCAAGGAGCTGTTCGTGTACATCTTCCCCCGCGTATCTCGAAACTGATCTAACAAACAGCCCTTGAATTCCTCTCATGAACTGATAGGCCGTCTCTGCTCCCGCAACTGAAACCAGGCCATAGCCTTTCCGTCCAAACAGATACTGGTTGCCATCAGCTTTTCTTCCTTCGTCAAACAGTTCATCACGAAATATTTCTCTGCACTGTAAACTGATGCATAGATCCTCTCTCAAAGATATGTATCTTCAGCTTTCTGACCATGCTTTCGACACTAAAATCACATGTCCTGCTCTCCCTCTAGGTTGTCCGAAGTGACATTGATGGTAGGCGTTCTGTGGTCCACCAAGAACTCTAAATCAGACTCCTTTTGTCCTATTGTTGGCCTCCCAATCCTCCTCGAATTGATCGGGTCTCCTCATTCTCATCGAAACACTGGTAGGTGTCCCAGTACTCGCCAATCCTCCCCATCGGGCAACCATCTTCAATATGACGTCGTCGTCCTCCTTCAGGTCCCACTCTGTTGTTCCATGGCCCGCTACCCCTATGCAAGTCTCCATTTGAAGCCCTGTGGGCATCCTCCGTCATCGGCGGGCTACCCAAAATCGCTGTCACCTTCCTTGAAGACCAGATGGAAACCATGGTGATCACCAAGCCCGTTTGACGGTTTGCCACTCCCTGGAGGTTGTCACAAGCCCCGGGGGCCTCTCGTCTGAGAACCAGGGGCCGTGGGGCCCCTGGTAGCTGTCTGCGGGCCATGGGGGCCCACCCTAAGCTTGTGCCCCATTGGGGCCTGCCCAATGCCCGATGGGCCTAGGCGGCCCATCCCGGGCCTGCCTGGGCCTGGGCTGCCTACCCCAGGCCAGTCGTGGCCTGGGCGGCCCTGTCCAGGTTGCACATGGGCTTGGGTGGCCCGCCCAAGGCTCCTAGGCCCTGGAGCATCCCGCCCTAGAGCCGCAAGGCCACGGGCGTCCCGCCCTAGGGCTGACGGCCACACTTACCCAATTTGATATGATCCAGATGAGATTTGTGGATAAATTTATGGTTTTGTAGTGAATTTGGGTAAAAGATGGGATTTTTATTGGATTTCAAACAGAAATACAAAGATAGATAGCCACTTTTGAGCGGAGGACCGCTCTTCTAGCTTTTGATTCGAGAGAAAAGCCCAACTCTCCTAAGATCTAAATTTTCCTACTCCTAATCTTTTTTTTCTCTCAACTCTTTTCTGAAATCTTTGCATAAAACATCTAATTACAGTAGCACCTCATACATATAGCACTCATTTTCCTAATATTACGAGAATACCCTTGGACCCCAAAAAGTTTGCTGCTAAGGCCGTCACATTCCCTTCAGTCGCATCACAGATGTCTCTCATTCAAAGTGGAGTCTTAGAAGATGTTCAAGTTTTGTTTATTTAAGTGATGACCCAACCCAACCATCGTTGGTCATTTAAAATGATATTCATAGAGGACCGCCTTGGTGTAACTTACTTGATTTAGGGAACCATAAATAGCAACTACAGAGGTTTGGGTGGCCAATATCAAATATGAACAATTTAGGGATCAATATGTAAGAGACCCTTATGTTGTACTGCACCCAGAAGTGTAGCTGCTTCACTGTAATTCTGAAGATCATCACGTGTTTGTGGTAAATATCATCATTTATATCCTGTATTTGGCTTAGAATTGTTTTCCCCTCTAAATTTTTCATTTTGATTTTTTGTACTTCAAGAAGTCGGTCACAACCTCAACCCAAAGAAAAAACACCTACCCCACCACCCAAACCCAACAAAAAAAGAAACCTAAAAATGAAAACAAATGCTGGGACCGAACAAAAGATAATGTGAAAAAATAGCCACCTCATAATGACCTCAAGCTTACCAATTTGTGCACGTTATGGACATCGAAATGGTACTCTGCTAAATCCACAGGAAATAGGCCTTTGTTCCAATCATATTAGCTTGATTCTGACATAATATGCATCTATGTCATAAATATCTCTACTTAAAAACACTTGATCACTTTTTGGATGAATGGTGCGGAACTGAGACTACTCACAAGGAATTTCCTCCGTTGACAACTCAAAGTGCCAACGTTTGACCTCCCTCCATGTCAACTGATGGTCTATATGTCGATGATCTCTTCTTAACTTGGTTGTTATCCATGACCGTTCAGAACGATTACATAGATATTTGCAAATAACAATACAAAGTAGCTGCATATACATTGACTAATTTTTTGACCCCCTAAGTATAAACTGTTGCATTTTGTTCACGGCAGCAAGTAATCATGTTCAAATTTGTTCCTTTAGGTAGTAGGCTGGGTAATTGCTGCGCCATTCATCCTCGGCATGCTGTATGTGGTGTTGGTGCCATGCTTCAGGTATTTAGTCCAGAAATTTAAGCCTATGCCTTCAAGCCCATTGAAGCATCTCAATTCCCTTGATGACTTCAAGATCAAGGTCAGAAATGTCTAGCTTCCATTTGGACTGAACGACGACTGCACTTAACACATCGGGGATGTCTTACTTCCTGTAAGCCACATCAGAATATGGACTCAAGAGCTCATCCTCTTCATTTCATTCTAACACCTGTTGTGTTGATATTTGTTGCTTCCGTCTACAAAATATAGTTTGTTATACACACCATGTTTTCACTCCTTCGAGGGATGATTTGTTTTCATTTTTCTTATAATTATAATGTTATTACTAGTCGTTTAATCGATATTTATGTAGAGCATTCTAAGGATACCAGGTGTATGGATGGACTTCCATGATTCGATCTGTTAATGGTGGAAGTTTGAGGTCTAGTTGTGGCTTGAGTTCGAAATATGTACCTTTGGTGTAATTGCAAACAATGGTTGTCAAATTTTAGTTAATTTACTGTAAATTTTGACTAATGAGTTTACCAAGAATAATTTGCAGGTACACGATACACAAGTGAATCTATCAAAAAGTTGTGGTGGCCAGTGTTAGATGATTTTTTAACCTTTTGACCGAAATTAGAACAAAAATAATTTTGTAATTTAAAATTAGTTATAAAATAGAAGGTTAATTTTTTAAATTGCTTTTGTAAAACCATACTTGTAAATAAGACTTGTACTGGGGCTGGCGCCAGCGAGACATAGTTGGACCCAACGGAGAGGGCCCACAGTGCACGACTTAGCGAATAGCTTGGGAGGCTGGCCTGGCTAAGCTCCAAATGCAGATTACAAGACAAACTAGCACTATTCATGCAAGCCTTGGCGATAAACACACGAGTTCGGCTCCTTAGTAACAACCTTCTGGCCAAAGATTCCAAAGATTGTTGGGATGCAAGCTAAACCCTGGGGGTTGATTAGTGTTTCTTAAAAATTATGTCAAACTAAGAATTAAACCCTCTAGAATTTGCGTAGGTCTCTTAATTGAGTTACTCCTTAAGTGCTTAATCAACACAATAAACTTGCAAGATGAAATTTGAGATATGCAACGGAAGCCAGAGAACACAAATTACAAGTACTAAAATTGGAGAAAATTGGCTAAATACCAGGGGACAACCATCACTTTTAATTTCTACCACCGTATTTAAAAACTTTGCTACAATACCACACCCTCTAAAAAAAGACTAAAATACACCCGTTCGTTTCCAAAAATTAAAACACGTCCGCAGTAAGCGTATATTGGTGTATATTGGCGCATATTGGCACATATCTACGTCGATGCCGAACTCTGACCACCCCGCTTCAAAGCCCGTCCGCAGCTGCCCTTCGACGTCCACGGATATGCCAGACGCCTCTGCAAGGTGGGCTGCAGCATGTTGTCGTCAACGTCGGCGCGTTGCAGCGGCGTCTGGCTTCTCCGTGGACGTCGGCGAGCAGCTGCGGACGGTCTTTGAAGCGGGGTGGTCGGAGTTCGGCATCGACGTAGATATGCGCCAATATGCGCCAATATATGCCAATATACGCTCACTGCGGACGTGTTTTAATTTTTGGGAACGAACGTGGGTATTCTAGTCTTTTTTAGGGGGGTGTGGTATTCTAGCAAAGTTTTTAAATAGGGTGGTAGAAATTAAAAGTGATGGTTGACCCATAATATTTAGCCAATTTTCTCCTAAAATTGTAGAGACAAAAACAACAAACGCAAACAGAAGGATATTTACAAGTTCTAAATTTGAGACTGTATTGTATTAGAGCCGTTCGGATCTCCAAATCCAAACATCTGATGTTAAAAATATAGGTATGGTAAATCAAGTTGTATGGTGTATTCATAAATTTCTATGGTGCAAATAACAACACTCATAAAGCAACCCTTACTTTTTAATTTGCCAGGATCTTTTTTTTAGCTTGATAAAGAACCAACTCAGTGGACTGCCGAGCTATTTTCAAAACAAACAAAGAAAAATATGTTTCTGGAATGAAAGAAATACGTAGCATATGAGCATACGTTGCATGATGCGTCAAAAAAGTTTAGATTCCAGGATTTTTTTTTCGGGGGATCCACTCCATTAATTTATATGTCTGATGTTGTGGTGCACAACAACTAGATCTAAAGTATTCTTCATCGTCCATTTAGACTATCGACATGTAAGATTTCAACTGCAAATTGGCACTGAGAAACGAACATGGTTAGCAAGCCCTGGTCAATTTAAACGATCGGGATTGCTAACCCTATTCATTTTATAGACGCTCGAAACAGTTGGGGTTGGCAACTTCGGTCGTTTTGGAATCGTTTATTTCGCCGACGTAGCGAGAAACTGGTCGATTTTTATAATTAAATAGTCATAACCCGTGCCCGCGGGCACGGTTCATTTAAGATTTTTCCCCCGCGAAATCTGTGTTCCCCAAAAAATTATTTTCACGGCCAAAATTTAAAAGAAAAACAAAGTAGCGTAAAAATATTTAGCGATACGTGTGCCTTCGACGCGGAACAACAAATTCGACGCCGGCGCCTTTGGCACTGGCAAAAATACGCCTTCGGCGCAGACGCCTTCTGTTGGTTCAAAAATATATATTGCATGTGGATACACATACATGTAAATGTGTGCGTATTTATGGTGAAACAATTCTTTTAAACAATTATTTTAGGAGCATGTTGTGTTGTTACGATGCAACGTTTAGGTGGCTGCGGGCTCCATCGTGTGCACCATTACTCCACAGATATTACGAAAATAGCCTTGGCTTTAGCCATGAATGATCAAGGGACAATGGAGGTTCAGTGTGATGTGAGCACAGTGACGATGGATGGGTTTTATAAAGGGTGGAAAGTGCATCAAATAGGTGTATGCAGGTTACAACTTGACAAATGTCTCTTGGTTTTCCAGCTGGCTTTCAATCTCAGCCCGCATAAAACAATGGGACCTGCAATGTGCCTCTGCATATTCCGCCTCTTTGAGAAACGTGTGGATATTAAAGCACAACCTGGCTCTTTGATGAATGTGTGGGTATTAAAGGCTGCTGCATTCAATTTCAAAAAAGCAAATTGTTCTCCCAACAAATTTTCTCTCAACCCAAAAATTTTCCCTCCAAAATTTGATGTGACATTGCCACATAGGATAAGTTCAAAAACAGCCCTCAATTGTAATATAGATTTAAAAATTGATTAATTTCCAAAATAATTTTAAAATTATTGCAAAATTTTGTCCAAAAACAAAAAACATGCATACATTTTGGGTGCGTCAGGCTTGTCATAACAAAAGTTGCGATTCCTTGCAACCAAACGGGCCAGAAAAACGGGCCGGGCCGGAGCGGACATTTCTGTGGAGTCTCTACATCTGGTTTGCTGTTGCATGTTCGTCGCCCAATAGGCAATCGCAAGCAAGGAAAGCTGTGGGAGCCAGGGAGGCGCACCTCGGGGAACGCAAACTGTTGTGCTCAAGGGTCACTCCGTTCACTCTCAAATCAAATCATTTTCTGATCAATTTTTATTTTTTAAAAAACTCAAATTAAGAAAAAAAAAGAAGGACAAAAAAAAGGAAAACACAAAGAAGCATCGTCCAGCTCCACGGAGGGCGAGCAAGCTCGCCCCCATCATCCTTTTCCTAGTGGTACTCTCTCAATTTTCTTCATTTGTCTATTTTGTCTCTTTTGTTGGTTGTTCTTGTTGTTTTTTTTTGTGGATTTTGAGTTTCTGTTGATGTGTTTGATGCTGGTGGGCTGTCTTGCTCTGATTTCATTTGGGTCGAACTTAGGTCATGTTTGTTCTTCGTCGCATTGTGTTTCTGCATCATCTGGGAGTATTGTCGGCTCTGGGGTGTGGGCTTTGTGGGCGCATAATAGTTGATCAAATGACTCTAGTAGCATGTTAGTTTGCAGTTGTTTTTGTGTACTTTGGCTTAGAAAGTTGAAAATGTTGCAGAATGGGGGTTTTCATGGTGCCAATCGGGACAGTCGATCTGTGGAAATGAACTAGTCAATTGTATCAACACCAACACACTTTCGAATTATAGTTCTCTATCAACATTGAGTGGAGATTCTGGCGGAATATGTGTCTTGCATGCAGTCAATTGTAACAAGATTGTGCGCTTAGGGTGAGTTGATGAGTATGGTTTTTTTTTTTTTTCATAAAATAGAAATGTGTTCCAAGACCATTGGAGGCTTCCTCTTTTTGGGGCAAATTAGTTCCAAGCCCGTAGGAAGAGATACAAAAATCATATCAACAAGATGAAATGTTCTTGATACCTTTTGTGATCCACTGGGGGTTTAATCTTATTTGCGGTTATTATTGACCTCGATCGATGCTTGTAAATGTTTAACAGTCCTATCTAAGGGCAAGTAATGGATCTTAGGGACATATGTTGCTTATCGGATGGATGGTATAATATTAATTCTCCAGTCTTGACGGCGAATCTTAGCTGGTTGTGACGTGATGAAGAGACAAGAATGTATGCTTCCCTGTATAAAGTGACAACGTTGTTCTTCTCTTGAGCCTGTTGTTTTAATGATATATTGGCTGCCTTAATGATGCAACTTTATCATGAGTCTGGGCAAATTTTATTTAGGCCGATTTAGATCAGTATTTATCATATTAACTTACAAATCTCTTTGTGGCAGGTTCATAGATTGAAAAATTTCTAAAGAAGAGAATAACAATTTAGTTTAGTAGTTTTGGGGGTCTATTGACAGATAATACTCTGAACACACGATGCAAATTAAGGGCATCATTTCTTCTTTGTGCTTGATTCATTAGAATACTGCCAAGGGAATAGGAAAGCTGTCAAAAACTAAAGTGAGAGTGTAAAAAAAATATCCGACTTAAGGAGAGAAAGCTCCCCCTTCAAGGGGAGAGGATTACATGACACATGCATGTCTTGTTATTAAGAAATCCAACCTGGTCCATGTCAAAATTGACTGCAATAATAAAGATCATGCATTGTTAATCTGTTCATTGCTTACTGAACTTTGCAATATACTATGCTATCGAGGCGTCGACTAGTCGCCGACTAGTCGCCGACTATTCGAGAGTCGGTGGATGACCGACTTGAAATTTTTCAAAAGTCGGGAGGTGAGTCGGACACCGACTAGGCGTCACCGACTAGTCGTCGACTTGGTCCGACTTTTTGACCGATTTGGTCCGACTTTTGGTCCGACTTGGTCCGACTTTTTCAGCATACTTCTACAATCAAACTACAAGAGGGAAAATTGTTTGTCTCCCGTTCTAACTTTGTGATAATCAAAACATTCACAGTGGATCGAGTTGAATTCCAAGAGGAAGCCAAGAAGGCCTTGAAACTCTCTCCACCAAGAGATTTTCAGCAGATGACCATCAATAATGAACTCTAGACAATGTTCACTCTAAAACTACGATTGGCCACATCCGTTTCCATGTAGAGATCTCATTCTTGGCGTATAGTTTCCTGATTCTGCCATGAATTCAACTGTCTCATTGCCTGCTTCCCTATGATCCTTTCGACTGATGGTTGTTCGCCTCCATCGCGAACTAGGTGTATACTGATTCAACTCTAATATGACAGTATCTGCAATAATATGCAGGAAAAAATTAAAAAAAATTGTGAATTTCAAAGAATTTATCTAACCTGGAAAATTATATGCCCAGTACAAACCTAAAAAAGAAGCAACATCTGTTACATGAAATAAAATATATTAACATTTGGGTGCGACTAGTCGTCGACTAGCCGCCGACTCGTTCGACTAGTCATGAGTCGGTACTTGGCCGACTCGTTGCCGACTCACCGACTTAACTGCATAGGCAATATAGAATCATTTTATTTAATCGGAAATAAACTTTGCCATTTGCCAATGCCCATTAGTAGACAACAAATGCTCCTAATTTTTTGAAGGTATTTTAATGCTGTTTTTGGTTTCATGCGTCAGGTTCGCCTAACACAACATCCTTTACTTTCATTTTTTGTTACATACCTTTCATACTTGGAAATTTGTGAGAACTGAGAAGTAAACACTATCGTATTTATGGTCTACAAGAATCAGGTTTTACCTTACTGTTTTCACATAGGTATGTCTTTGGGAAAGGGTGCTGTAAGGGAAATTGGACTCTAAAGATAGAAAAGAAAAGCTTTAGTTCCCATGGGTCCTGCCTTGTAGTAGAGCTCCACATGCTGAAGTAGAGATGTAGATGCTTTAAGATATGTGAACGGGCAGTGTGCATTGGAAGACATGGTCGAGAGGATATTTTAAGCAAAGTTGCCATATCGTATATTGTATTGTATATCATTTTGGTCCCATATCATATTGTATATCGTTTCATGTATTGTACCGTAAAAATATTTGATAAATCAAAAGAAAAAATAAGCTAATAACTCAAATAACTAAATATTTTTAAAAACCAATCAAGTACCAACATTTCAAACTAAACATCATGTTTAAAAGTTACAAATCAACAACCCTATAGTCTTTAACTAGTTAAATCACTTAAATTAATAACCTAAATTAATTGATAACCTAAATTAATTTATAAACAAAATTAATTTATTAATAGCCTAAATTACTTCTAAACTACATTTAAATTAAATTAATTGACACTAAATTAAACATAATTAATCAAAATACAATAAACTATTAATTAGACTACTTTTAGTCTACCATTACACAAAATTAGACTACATGTATACTACTTTGAGAACTAAAATTAAAAACCGTAAACTATACTGGAATTAAAATTGAAATAAAAACCTGAAATAAAAGTTGAAATAAAAATTGAAATAGAAATAGAAATTAAAAAAGCTGAAATAAAAACCTGAAATAAAAATTGAAATTAAAAAACTAAAATAAAAATTGAGTCGTCTTCAATACTCTGTTTATAAACAAAATTAAAAATTATAAACAAAAGTATTTCATTTCTAAGCTTTGATTGTGCCATTCAATTATCATGTTAAAAATGAAATAAATAAAACTAAAATTAAAAATAGTAAAAAAACAAAATAAATTGAAATAAACAAAATTGAAATTAAAAATCATAAGTAAACAATCCAAAATAAAAAACCACTTAATGATTTCTTCCTAGTCTTCAGTTCCTTTATCATCTTTGATTCCTTCATCGAGCTTCAGTTTCATCTTTGATTTCGTCTTCGAGGTCATCACCGAGCTTCGATTGCATCATCAAATTCCTGCTTCGAGCTCAACTACGAGCATCGATTTCTTCATCGCTGTTTTGTGAATAATTGGGTTGATATGAGCCCTAATATTGCATTAAAAATGTTTGGGTTTAAAACTCCAAAAAACCCAAAAACCGATAACCTGAACGGTAAAAATCAAATTTATATCATATCGGATAATATAAATATCATCTCATATGATACTGTATCGTACGATATGGATTCCATATCCTACAACTAGTCATAACACGTGCCCGCATGCACGGTTCATTTAAGTTCCCCAGCGAAATTTTTGTTTCCCAAAAAATTATTTCACAGTCAAAATTGCGTGGAATAAAAAATTAGCGTAAAAATATTTAGCGGCACGGACGGCTTAGGCGCGGAACAACAAATTCGGCGCGGGCGCTTTCGACGCGGAACAATAAATTCTGCATAGAACAACAAATTCGGTGCGGACCAACAAATTAGCATAAAAATATTTAGTGGCACGGACACGGAACAACAATTTTAGCGGGCACCTTCGGCACATGCGTTGAAGAGACGGTGGGCGCGGAACAACAAATTCGGCACGGGCGCCTTTGACGCGGAACAACAAATTCTGCATAGAACAACAAATTCGGTGCAGAACAACAAATTAGCGTAAAAATATTTAGCGGCACGGGGACAAAATAACAAATTTTAGCGGGCGCCTTCGGCACATGCGTCGAAGAGACGGTAGGCCTCGCGTTGAGGGAGAGATCATTCGACCTGCATCATTAAGTGCAAGTTAAAGTTTTTTCCCAAATGCATTAATTGCGTGCACTCTGCAATTCCCCAGAAACTTTCATTCTCCAAAAATTTTCATTTCCACGGAAACTTTCTTTACCCCAGAAATGTTTTCCCTCCAAAAATTTCCACAAAATCTCATCTCAACTATTCATTCCTCAAGATTAAATCTCAACCGTTCTTTTATCAACCCTTTTGTCCTAGTCAGCTTGTCCTAGTCTGCCTTAGAATTCAAAAACAGCCAAAATATAGATATTTTCTCTCATACGATATATGCATATGATTTGTATCGAATGTGCACGTATTGTTTCGTATGATGACTCACATATTGTGTGATACTGATAACTTTAATTTTAAGTAATAAACATGATTTATGTGATAGAGAGTTCACATGAACGTAGGTGATGGTACATTGTGAACTTGCTAGGATAAACATGACATAGTGATGGGCTTATTACATAACAGAGGAGGCATAGGAAGGGGCCGGCGGCAAGCCCATGACACATGGATGTTTTCTTAAACTTTTGGGCCTTTTTGTGAATTTTATTCTTGTAGGGGTTTATGTGTAAAATTGTAAAATTATGAAATCTATTTGTAGGTCATGGGTGGGGAGGGATTTTCTCATGCTTATTTTGAGAGATTATTCATAAGAGAGGTGAGATTATCTCTCGTCTTCGAGAGAGTGCGGACATCCTCTTTAATTGGCGTCTTGAGAGAGCGATCACCTCTTCAATTGTGATCAACTATTCTCTTAATTTTCAGTTTTTATAAATAAAAATCAGATCTTTGATTTTTGTTTTGTTCCTATCATATAGGTCCGTAGGATAAACAGTACAACATGCGGGATGCAGGATACCAAGTTTAATGGATAGAGCTGAACTAATCAAATCAGACGACAACCAAAGAGTGTAATTTGCACCAATGAATTGTTATTGTGTTATCATCAAGGAACATAATATTGGAGATCTCCCTCCAATTTGTAGAGCTTACATAAGTATAATTGTATAAATTCACACATGTTGATTTATACAAACGACAACATTTATTAAGCATATCAATGGGAATGAATGATATGATTATACAAATTATTTTGTGATGTGAAGGACCTCTTACCAGATATGATGGGAGGCTATTAATGGATCCCTTACAAATCTGTTAGGAGAATATTAGTTCATGCAGACTATTTTTCAAAAAAGAATATGATGTTAGGAGATTTGTTCAAATAAAGCTTCCCATCTAAGTATGACTAGTTAGGTGGAAGAACTCTAGGCTAAAATGATTTTGTTAAAAAACTCACATTTGTACTATTATTGCACTAAGATGTGATATATTTAGAAGGGATCTTTCAATTTGATGAACTGTTATAAGACTCTTGATGCTTTGCTTTATGATGGGTTTCTCTTTGGAGTAATTCCTGTTCCTCTTCATAATATCTATAGTCATGTCTAAAACTTTGAGATCATCTCAAAGACACAAGTTTCACTTACAGGATTGCATTTTTATTTTAAAGTAAATCTCAAAAAAGAAGATAGTCGAATATGTCCTTGGAAAACAAGGGCAGATGTGTAAACTCAAAGTGTGAAAGTTAATGGGAAGGCTATTACCTTATTGTAAGGTTTGGAGATTACATATAAGAAAATTATTAATTCTAAATTCTAAGGGGAAGGATGGATTGGGGAATGGACAATAGTAGCAACTTAATAGCGACTGCAGTATACTGATAGATTTATATAGCAGACATCTTCATGTTCAAGGCTTCAATCTCTAGCAACTATGGAAGTTTTCAGCCAGCATGTTGTTCATACATGTGTAAAGTAGGTGTCAACGAGTTCTTTTGCTCTTGGCCTGTGGGCTTTATGATTTTGGCCAAATGTCCATGCATATCGTCTCTGGTTTCTCATGATATATTTTCTTATTACTTCTCAGGCTAAAAGTGATATTGGTGATGTAACTAGTCAAAACTCACTGTGACTGATATTCTGGAAAGACTTCCTTGGTGGACCAATTGAGGATTAACTTTAGACTTATTTCATTTGATCTTGACTAAGGTTAGAGAACTCGGTTTTAGTCCCTTCAAAAATTTTGGGTTCGACACGTTTTGGTAGTTTCGTTGGTTTCGTTTTAAGTTTCGGTTTCGAATTTTTCTAATTTTTAATGTATTTATTTGTATGAATATGCATTTGTAGCGTTTTTTAAACTCAATACCAAAACATAAAACCCAAAACCAAACCCACTACTAAATAATACATACTAACATCCAAGCTAAAGCTAAACCAAAACTGTAACGGATATCTACTCACATCACAGCTCTCACTGCCCCCAGCGTTCCCCACGTGGCCCCATGTGGCCCCATGTGGGGGCACGTGCCTGCTTGCTTAACTTAAGGAGTGTTGCTAGTCACTTTACACAGTTTGCTAACATAATTACATTTATTTACAAGTTTGCCAGTATAATTTACAAAGCTTAACACATGAATGTCAAACTTGTAAATAAATGTAATATGTTTAGCAAAATATATAATGTGACTAGCAGCACTCATTCACAGTAGAGAAACATTGAGAGGATTCTGAAAGGTTGAAAAGCCAAAGTTACCAAAAAAACAAATCCCTCGACATCGGCGTCGGCGTCGGCTCTTCTTGACGATGATGTCATCATTACCTCATCTCCTGTTCTCAGCCTCTCCCCTCCTCATGTTGTAGTCGACGTTGACGAGATCTAATCACAAAAAAATAAATTGAAAAACCAAAGTTACCAAAAAACAAATCCCTTGACATCGGCGTTGGCTCTTCTTGACGATGATGTCATCATTCCGTAATCTCCTGTTCTCAGCCTCTCCCCTCCTCGTGTTGTAGTCGACGTTGACGAGATCTAGTCACAAAAAATAAATTGAAAAACAAAAGTTACCCAAAAAATCCCTCAGCATTGGTGTCTGCTCTTCTTGACGATGTTGTCATCATTTCCTCATCTCCTATTCTCAGCCTCTCCTCTCCGCATGTTGTAGTCGACGTAGACGAGATCCAGTCACAGATAATAAATTCTTTACCTATTATCTCCTCTTCTTCAGCTCTGGAAAACAAAAAAATAGAAATGACTCAGATTTGAAGGAAAACTGATGAAAATTGAAGAAATATTGAATGAACACTTGAATATAAAGCTGTTGAACAACGGATCTTGCCTGGATCATGTTGATGAGTCCTTGATAAGTCTCTAATCTCTCTTTTTTCTTTCTAAAATGCAAGTTTTTCTTTTTTTCATTGCTAAATCACTGATTAATCCTGCCGAGATTTTGTTTTAATTCTTTTCAGTGCAAGTTTTACTCTTTGATTTCTGAAACTATAAATGTAAAATTTGCATTTCAAACATTTTTAAAATTTGATTTTCTCAAATTTTTCTGTAACTACAAACTGCAACCGTTATTCTGGCAATTTTTTGATTTTCTGAAACGGAACTATTGTTTTTTGAGATGAGTTGGCTGAAACTGAACGAAACGGGATTTTTCGTCCGATACCGCTGAGACTGAGTTTTGAACAAGGTTTTGGATTGCTCATGTTTGAAACTGAAATGAAACGATGGTTTCGACTGATACCTCTAGCCTTGATCTTGACTACACTGCTATCTAAACCTACTAATGTTGTCGTTTCAAGGATTTAATCTCTTAGGTTTCATGCTCTCTGTATCTGATTGGATCCCAAGTAAAACATCATACCTCTTTTTGGCATATGCTCTCTTTCTTCAACCTCTACCCTCATCTTCTTACATTTACAAGCTTGTGGGATTGGTTCCCTATTCTTGGCATTTGACATTTCCACTAAGTTCCACCTCATTCCACCTCTACAAAGAAGAAGCAAAATTTGGATTTGGTACAGAAATTCAATACAAAACACTATTCACCATTTCTATCATAATCTCTTCACCAAGATATTTGCTATAGAGTGATGATTTTCAAACCCGGGGTCAGCAGTCCCTGGGTTTTGATTGGAGATTGAATAAAAAATTCAGGAATAAAATCTTATAAAAACTTAGACACACTATTATTTCACTGCCCCATCATGCGCCATGTGACCCTGGAGTATCATTACTCTTTACTATATCATTATAACGCTTTAACTTTTGAAGTTTACTTAATTCTGTTGTAATGAGTGGATTGTGCAGCTCTCGCCTGCTATCCTTCAACCACATGTCTAAAAATAGATGTGAGGCATTTAATTATTTCCAGCTTATTCTTTTGCACATGCAATGCACATGCCACATACTTGCACTAATTGGTCCAGAAGGAAGCCCACTATAACTACAATGGTTCATCGGAGTTTCCTTCTTGAAACTTCTTATGTTAAAAAATTAGTTCCATATTGGAAAAAAAAATAGAAAAAAAGGAAGGAACATAAGTTTTTTTTTATTAGAGTGTGTCAACCAAGATTATGTCACGAATCTGACTTGCAGTGTGCCTTTTGATCATGTTATTATCCAATTACAACATGGTATTAGAGCCATGAAAAAATATTTTGCTATAATATCTGTCATGTATTGCTACCCTCTTACAATGTAATTATTTCTACTTTAATGTTGCTCTGTTACAATATTACTTCACAAACTTAAATATGTATCCATCTTGAGTTTGAGAAAGGGTGTTGAGAAAAATAGTCTGATTAAAAAAAAGAAATGATGAACATAAAAGTGAAGTTGTGACTATATATAATATCTCTAACTTTTGAGTTGGAGGCTCTCAACCAAAATTATGTCCTTATCAATTTGACTCCCAGTGGACGCACCAATTATGTTATTATCCAATTCTAGCACATTATGTAGATCGGTAAGAGTTGAGAAAGCTCTAAATAATTCCATTCTTCCATCAGTCTCAATGTTGTATATCTATAGTGTTTCTTTGAAAGTCATATACAAAATCTTAAGAATCAAACCATACTCATTTTCTTAACTAGGGTTGTTATACTTATACGGAATAAATCTGAACCCATTCTATACCCACATATATTGTATCTTCGAAAACATGCATTTTTCAACTTTCTTATTTCCATGCTACAATCCACGGTTGTGACTCATGCTTGTATTCTTGTTGCTCTTGACTTGTTCAATGCGTTAGATACTTGTCAGTTATCAACTTTATCTGTTGTTGGCTGACTTATTCAGTCACGTGTTATCTGTGTGGTTGAATCTCTTTCCTTGGGTCACTTTTTTTCTTCTGAAAATCAATATAGAATCTACATTGTTATTAAGTAAGCATGCTGCTGGTGTAGGTTGTTGTTACTTTGGGTATATAGAATGACAATGGAGGAGGTGACTAATAATGGTGATGGTGTTCATAGTGATCTGGAATCCATTATCTGCAGGGATGATCAGTCAATGAAGCAGTTCAAACTGGGGGATATTGTATGGATAAAGACTCGCAACCATTGTTGGTGGCCTGGTCAGGTATATTGAATGGTTAAAGATCTTAATACTGTAACATGTACTGCTGCAGTTGATAGTGTTTCCCCTCACCCTTATCCAGTTCATAAAGACCGCGACCTAAGTAAATTGACTTGTCACCTCCAAAATGGTCCCTTCTTTTTACTGAGAAAGACAATATTACTTTCTTCTTTCTAATAATTAGGAACTTTTTTGATTTAATGATGATTTTGTGGTCTCTCTTTGTAACAGTCTCACCTGGATAGTATCAATATTGAGTTATTCTGCTGTGTCGATACTTGAGATATTTAAGAACTCTTTTTGAGGCAGTTAAATAATCTTCTGGTTGTTTTTTCTATCATTAACACTAAAACGCCTCTTTTTATATTAACTTATGTTTCTTATTTAAAGGGTTGATGATTAAGAATTAGCTCAATTTTATTCATCCGGAGTGAACTCAAAATGGTTGGCTATATTTTCAGACATCTCCTTGTTTACAAGAATACTGTCAAATTCTATTGTTACAATGGCCTTTTATTTTCATAAATTAATGGCACTGCATTGTGATTGGCTTGGTGACTATTTCAAATTGCAGCAATATATTTCATGAGACTTGCTGGTTTCATTAGACTTGCTTACTGCATAATATTTTAATAGATATAATTACTATTTATTTCTATGATTCCAATTATTTCCTGTTTCTCCATAATTGCAATATGGTATTGGTAAAGAAAAATGGTGAGATATAATATTTAGTGTGTTGGAGGGGTTGTGTAAAAGTGGCAATATATGGTTCGATATATAGTGACAATATATAGTTCGATAAAAGTAAGAAGAAAGTGATTTTCTTACTGCTTAATATATATAAATCGACAATATATGACTCGCTCAAAACCTTTTTCTTTGAAATAATTCTGATTTTATTATGGTATCAGAGCATCCCGTTTGGAGGCCAAAACCCGAGCTTCCCCCCCTAAAAAGGGCATTGTTCATCTATCTCTCCTCCAACCCTAAAGCCAATTGAACCCTAACACATTTCATCCCTATGATAGACTTGGGTTGTGGTGGCAACCAGGGGAAGATCTCTGTAATTTTTGGGTACATGGGCAAAATTGTAATTTTGAGGGTTCATGGATAGATATATAATTTTAGGCAATTTTAGGCTGAAATCCCGGTGATAGGCCATGGATATTTTGGTAATTTTAGGATGGCGGCTCGTTAGAAGAATTTATTATAAATAAGGGGAAGATTATAATGTTGAATGTGTTGAATTTGGTGAAGAATTGATTGAGAATAAGAGTAGAAACCTTAGGTTAGTGGGAGAGTTCGGCTGGCTCTTGAATTGAAGCTTGGAAGAGTGGTCATCCTCTCGAAAGAGGTCAAATTATCCTTGTATTTCCTTCTTTATCAGTAAAAATCACATCTTCCCCCCCAAATCCCTAACAATCCCATCTTTTACCCAAAAGCTATTAAAATCCTATTTTTATTTCACAAAATAATATTTTTATTTCACTAAATCCTAGAAAATCCCTATCGAATTGGTATCAGAGCGATTAGATCTGGGGACAATGGCTGCGAAAAAGGAGATCCTTATCCAAGTGGAGATCTTTTTGAAAACATGGATGGAATCCACGTTGAAAGAAATGTTGGGATATGCCGAGATTTTCGCCCTCGCCTGAGAAGAAAGTCGAAGCCAACTACGCAGATCCAGGATAAAAAGCGATGCCTTTAGATAAGGACATGGGAAAAAGCATCTCTTTTGACGCAGATCCCGGACAAAAAGCGATGCCTTTAGATAAGGACATGGGAAAAAGCATCTCTTTTGAGGATGAGATCCATCCGAAGGGTGGTCCGACATCATATCTGAAGAATAACGACTCCGACACAGATCTAGGGCTAAAGGTGACACCTTTGGCCAGAGACAAAGATCTCTAACAAATCGACGTCGGATCATGCATGTGGGGGTCAAATCCTCTTTTAAAATCATGGGAACGGTGGACGAGGTAGAAGGACAAGGGGAAAAGCTCTGGCGGCCCCCTAAGAGAGGCGACCGCTCGTGCCAGATCCATGGGCTGGGTCGTCTAGGGGCCTACTACCCCTGGGTGGGACGCCCCAGACCTGACGAACCTCAGACAGCCTTCCGGGGCCCACAGGCCTTGGTTTGCAGACATAGGCTCTTTCGGGCCTCGGTGACAGTGTTTTAGATGCTGCAGACCTTCAGGCAGGTGTTGAGTACCACATTTACACATATTTTACCCTCTTCACGTGCATTTCATATCATTTCATCCCCCGTTTCACGCTATTTTTCCTGTTTTTGTTTCCTCAGTGCACTTTTGGTATTTCTAATGTGTTGCAGGAGAAACCAAGGATTTTTGGGCTCAAAGTGGGAGAAAAGAGGATGAAATGAAGCGAGAAGTGATCGGGGGAGCAAAACATGGAGACAGAGCTCAATTGTGTCACACTCGGTTGCGTGAATTGACCCAGGCCGCCGCATCGACCAGGACACCCCAAGGCATCTATAACATGAAGCCACACGGTCGCGTCGTCAGAGCCAAACGACTGTGTTTCCAGGAGCTGAAGAAAGATAGATCTGAAGCCACGCGGTCGAGTTATTCACGCCAAATGGTCGCGTCGTGATAAGTTGAAGGAAGAGAGATCCAGAGCCACACGGTTGTGTAATCGGAGATCCACGTGGCCGCGTCATCCCAACTGGAGCCGAAGCCAAACGGCCGCTCTGTGCGGCCGTTTAGATCATCTTTTTGAGCAGCAAACCCTCAGACGATGCGGTCACGTGGGCTAACCACGCGGTCGCGTCACATGTAGCATTCTGGGCCTATTTTACGTAGTTTTGGCCACACGGCCCCGTCATTCTCGACGCGGCCGCGTCTGCTAGGGTTTCTGAGCCCGAGTGGGCGTCGTCAAGGGCATTTTGGGCTTTTGGGATATTTTTGAGAGACTATATATACTTTTCTTGTACGTCTGCGCCAGAAGGACGCTTTTTGGCAGACTATTTGGAGCTTTTCAGGGGATTATCATGTGTAAACATTCTTACTCCCTGTCAACTTTAAATTCTTCTTTTTGTTCCTCTTGTTTTTATTTGATTATTGAATAATGAATCACTCTATTGATTACTTTTGTGATTGTGGATTGGTTTGCTATTGAATCCCTGTCATATCTATTGCAATAGATGTTTGTTCAATGATTCTATTATTTCTAATTGCATGGATTGTGAGTAGTGATTCATCTAGGGCCAATGGGTTGAACCCCATTGGATGTAGCTATGGATTGGTGAAACGTTGGTGAATTGTTGAGCAATTGAGGATGATGGGTATGTTAGGATGATAAATATCAATGTAGATCGATTTTCCCCGTCGTGGTAATTAAATTATGTAAAAGCCCACAGGCCAGTTGGGCCTTTGTTTCCCCCCATCCTAAATATCTAACCCCTCGCGTGACCCCCTCTCCCTCTCTCATTCTCTCCGCATCGACTCTCTCTCTCTCGCGTGAAACAGCAGCATCGGCGAAAAAATCCCGCCATTCTCTCCATCTCTCTCTCCGACATCTCTCTCTCATCGACATCTTTCTCTCTTTCGTTCTTCAGGACGAAGCAAACCACACGGCTCTCCCTTCTTGCTCCATCTCACGGGGAATGTGGCGTGGCCTTGTTCCTCCACCGAACCCTAAAATCCGAGGGTTTTGACACGATTTCACCCCGATTCGAGGTTGATTTTGTTCGTGGCATCCCTCTGAGCATCTCAGGTCTTCTTCCACATATATTTAAGCTCGATTTGAGCCCTAGGGTTTCGGTTTTCTGTAAAAGGTGAAATTTTTCAAAGAAAGTTTGGGTTTTTCGCTGGATCTGGTTTCGGTTTGGGCTTTGGGGTTCGGTTTTCTCTCTGTTTCTTTTCACATTCCACGAGGTAAAATCACTCTGATTATCTGAATTTTGGATTTTTAAAATGTGAATTTTGTTCATCTAGTTCATGCAATGATGAATCTGAGCACCGGACGTGGCGGCAAACCTCACCGCAGCCTTATTGACCCTCGAAATAGTTTCTGTTAGGCTTTTTCCCTTGACTGTGATGTGTAGAACCTGGTTCCCCTTGCCTGCGGGCTGTTTTGGGTGTTTTCCCTTCGCTGGATTTATCCGGCTATCTCTTTTCGCTGCAGAAATATTCTGGAACCATATTGTAACTGAAAATAGTCTCCACGACCAGAAATATGTTACTAACCCTGGGGATTTTTCCCTTATCATATCTGTTGGGACTCTTCAGAATTGAATGATAATTTTTACTATATTTGATGCATGGTAAATGATGTATGTTGGCTTAGAAAGTATCCAATGATCGAAGATGAGGGTTTGGCCTCAAAGGCCGTTTAAAAATACGTGAAATGTTGCCTGAAGGATCTAAGTTTCCTGTCCCTAGGATCATAAAATGCTGCTTAAAGGATCTAAGTTTACTGCTTCTAGGATCATAAAATGCTGCCTGAAGGATCATATAAAACCATTAATTAATGGTTAAGTCCCAAAAACGATCAATGATGAAATCTTATCTGAGATTACCAGGTTGACCCTCCCCCATTTGACCACCCCCTATAAATTCTAAGAGTATGACAATGGACGTTGCCTTTACTTGCAGGTTCGCTCCTACTCATACAAGTTTCAGTTTTTGTAGCATATTAGAATATTATGTTATTAATTGTCATGTCCATGCTTAGATATCTAATTTATGCATTTCTAAAACATGTTAAGTATTATGAAGCTTCCTCATCATTAATTGCTATGTAGTTAATTAGTGGCCCATCACATTGAACTAGTTGGTATATTAGATGTGCTATGGAAATAATGATTAGACTATTTATATGTTTAGAATGAATGAAAATATGATTGGAACCAGAATGTCATAGCACACTAATATACAGATTGAGTTTAATGTGGCTTTAGAATTTAGTTCGCCTTGGAAAATCATGCTTAAAACAAGAACAACACTTGGACTATATCACTGAAGCACTGAGAGATGTACACTATTATACACTTGGCACCTCAGACTCACAAGTTTTGGGGTAAATCATATTAGTGAGAGTGCGGGAGCAACTGGAGCCACGCTCCTATTGACTTGACCGCATCAGGTAGTTCCGACCTGGGTCACATCATTTAATCAGGATCTGACCCATATTGTACCGTTGGACTTAATTACTGAGTTCCACACTGTTGACTCATGGCCCCTACCATCCCGCTTTGGGCCTGGCCCAGGTGAGCGCCCCTGGGTACTGAGGTGGACTCCTTGGTTGTTTCTGTACTCTACAATATGATTCACGGTCTAGGTTTGACATAGAATAATAGAACTATGATATTGTCACCCTTAATTGTTAACTGAATTGAATGTTGTCTTAAATGCCAATGTAATATTACATAGTCTGTTATTGTTCTCAGTTACTGTTTCCTAGTTAGTGTTTTTCCATGTTCACATGTTTAAATTCCAAACTTTTTAGAATCATTGTGATTTACTGGTGGGCCTTCATTTTTGTTGTACCACCAGGTGTTGATCCAGAGATAGAGGAGACACCAGAGTTTGTGGATCCAGCTGGCTTTTGATTAGAGGTAGAATATGTATTTTGTGATAGTGACAGATGTACTTTTATTATGCATTCTTATAGCATGATGTATAGCCTTTCGTTAAGCATGCTTTTGGCATGATGTACATCATTTTGTAAACTCGTTCATATATATATAAATGAAAATTTTTGTTAAGCATTTTGATACATCTTTGCTTGTGTCTAAATTGTTTTCACTGGTTATCTGCAGGACCTGCTATCCTTTGCAAAACATGATGCGTCCCCGGGTTGCGCGGGGGGGGGTGACAAATTAATTCACGACGGAAGCTGTGGTTAATCTAGAGTTTTCGGTCGCATTGATCGATACTATCGATGCAGCTGACGGAAGTCAAGCATCGATCGGAGCCCTCCTAACATAGATCCGAATCCTAATATACGGAAGTGGCGTGGATGAAGATTGGGTACATTCGTTGGACGTAATGCATCTAGCGCGTATCGATGCACGACGGAAGTCGGTAGCGATACAGGCTAGGTAGTCCTATCATGCACCCCGGAAGTGGGGTATGATGAATATAATGTGATATCCTATCATGCGCCACGGAAGTGGGGGTAAGAGAATACCCTTAGATTAGACGACCTCTCCTAAACCTCATGAACTCAGTAATTGGTTAACACTAATCAATCCTAATTTAATCCAATCGTGGGGATATCCAGGCCCTAGAGCTTTTTACTATTGGTATTTTCTATCAGTTTTTATACTTCTCGACATTATACTCGATCACGTAGCTATTGACTTAGTAACAAATTAGTATCAACATCTGCCTCCCAGAGGACGACCCGTATAGTGCTACAACAACATCGTGCGCTTGCGGCTATAAATACTGAAGCTCGTGGACATGCAAACAGCGGGCTTGGCAATCACAGTGGCTATTGGCAATCACAGTGGCTATCATCTGGACTTCGAGAAAGGTGGTAAAGATCTTGGTTGGCCCAACAGACCTTGGTGCAGACAGAGGCCCTTCCGGGCCTTGGTGCAGACAGAGGACCTTCAGATGCGCTAGGTGATCACATTGGCTTCTATTCGGGCTTCGAGAAAGGTGGTAGAGATCTTGTGTGGCCCGACGATAGTGGAGGAGGTCCGTGAGGTTTTGGCTGGATCACACGAGGCCCACAAGGAGGCGATGAACCATGGTACATCGGAGGGGGGACCGAGTGTCCTCATTTGGAGTAGCTTGGCCCCCAGACTTCATGCGCAACCTTGAGGACAAGGTGGTTCTTTGGGGACATAGTAATGAAAGACTTGGGGATACGATGGCAACCAGTGACAGATCTGTAAGTTTTGGGCACATGGGGCATAACAATAATTTTGAGGGTTCAGGGGTATATCCGTATTTTAGGCTGAAAACCCTTGGTCAAGGATATTTTGATATTTTTGGGATGATGGCTCGTTATGAGAATTTATTATAAATAAAGGGAAAGATTAAAATGTTGAATATGTTGAATTTGATGAAAAATTGATTGAGAATTGGAATAGAACCCTTATGTTAATGGGAGAATTCGGCTAGCTTCCTCTCGAATTGAAGCTTGAGAGAGCGGTCTTCCTATTGTCAGACGCCAAATTATACATGTATTTCCTTCTTTATCAATGAAAATCTCACCTTTTCCTCCAAATCCCTAAAAATCCCATCTTTCCATTAAAATCTATCAAAAACCCCATTTTATTCCACAAAACTTTAGAAAATCCTATCACACTCTCCCTAAATTTGACATAGTCATCACTACAAGACCTCTACCGAATCGAAAGTAGAAACAAAATTAATGGTTTCAGAGTTGGTTTTCACCAAAATCATAGATGTAAAATTGAATTGGTCCAGCTATAGGCAGTGGGAATTGATTGATAGAGATTTATCTTTAATGATAGAGATAAGCAGAAGTACTTGACTAAGGATCTTCCATCTGAGGGTGCATTTGATCAAAAGTGGAATGAGTCTAAGATATATAATCAATTGCTGAATTCTAGGGAGCCTGTGATTCAGAACCTTGTGTTGAGAAGCAGAATGTGAAGGAGCTTTGGGAGTTATTATAAATCTTGTACTTTGAAAAAAAATAATCTTTTCAGAGTGTATGATGTGTCTCAGTTATTCTGGAAGAGCCAACACGGAGACAAACTAATGTCACTTCAATATGCAACCCTTCATAAGCTTTTTAAGGAGCTAAACTCTCTTTTGTATATCCATAAAGGTGAAGAAGGTTAAAGGGTAGAGAGAGCAGCTGGTGGTTCTGGTGTTCTTAGGGAGTACGTCCTGATAGAAACACGCCCCCAGATCATTGGTAGTGGTTTCATCTATCGTTGCTCAAGACCTTTCATACTCTACTGCCTATCTTCGTTGAGTGGGCGGAGCTCTGACTTGAGACTATGGCAGACCGGTCAGCACAGTCTCACAATAACCATCCGGCAACACAAGCAGGTATCGTGGTGGATAAGGTGTCATTAGAGGAGGTAAAGAAGATGGATGTATAGGTATTTATGGCAAAGATGAGGGGAGGCAGAGGGATGCTAGATTCAAGGAGGAGAGCTCAGAATGACTAATATGTCATTACTACAAGCAGATTGGGGACATGACATTTAGCTATCCCAATCTACATGGGTCATATGAGAGAGGCTTTGCGGGTAGCACTGCATATATGGTTTCCTAAGTTGAATTTCCCAGCCCAGGAGTATTTGGATGTCCGAGGATGAGTGGAGTTAGTACCAGATGTTTTAAAAGTTTTGTGAGGTGTAGATGTTGTCATCCTTTTTCATAACGATAGTGTAGCTAAAACAAGTAACCCAATTGCCTGTATTTTTATATCCAGGCAGCCAACTGACTTGAGTTATAGACTCTGTGGCTTCTGACCAAATGACCAGGGATTCTGGTATTATCTTTTTTGTTTGCTTTTTCACAGCAGATGCATTAACATCCATCATTGCAGGTGTTGGCCTAACTAATGTCAGTTTCTCTTTGCCTTTGATATCTGTTTTGTATCTACCAAAGATTCTGTTTAACGCGCTTTTAACGAGCTTTTCTTAATCTATTAATATGATCCTTAAATTGTTATATAGCATTCTTTCCTGATCGTTGTGTGTTTCAGGATATCGGAACAAAAAGAATGATTGTCACATGGTGTGAGTGTGGATGTCTGTCATTTAGATGCTGAGGTTAGACCTGTAGGTTGTTTGGATGTTACATCCCTGTGCTTTTACATTGCGGGCTAGGTTATCCATGTCTCTAGAATCTAAAATTTTACATACGGAATTTATTAATTTGTCTCGCCTTAAGTGCGAGTCTTGTCAGGTGAGAATACACCAACATGCGTCTTAACAAGCATTCAGATGTGACCTTATCACGCTGAGTCTAGAACTGTATGAAATATTTTCTCACATTTGTGGATGAATTTTCACATTTGGCTTGGATTTATTTTTTGAAAAATAGATCTGAAATTTTCATCACTAAAAGTTTCAATGTTGAATTTAAAAATCACTTTGCCATTTTATTCAGTTTTTGTAGAGTGATAATACAAATAGTATTTTAATAATCAATTTACATCTTTTATGTCTGAGAGTGGAATAATTTATCGGTCTTCTTGTGCACACTCATCCCAACAGAATAGGACAACAGATCGTAAAAATGGACATTTGAGGTTTGCATGGATACTTCTTTTACATATTAGGTTATGCTGATTGCTTCTTAGCTTATCGATCATATGCCTTTTACTATTTTTGATGGTGATATTTTTATCACTTATTATTTCCTAATGCAGACTTCTTTCCATTACATCTAAAGATTTTTTTGATTGTGTTCGTCTTGTGTACAATTACACTACTAACGATTCAAAGCTTGATGTATGTTAATTGAAATGTGTGTTTTTGGATATATCGGCACCCAAAAGAGGCTATAAATTTTTATATTCAACAACTAAACTGCCATTTATATTTACTAATGTAAATTTTTTTGAGTCTTGCCCCTATTACATTACACAGGGAGATGTATCATTAGTTGGGACATGACACCGATGATGATATTTGTTTTTCCTATTGCCATCATGAAACTCTGAGATTACACATGTATATGATTGATGTGGATCCATTAGCCTGTAGACTCGTCCTTTGGCTCCTAATGTTGCTAGCACATTGCCCAAAGATCCTAGAAGATCCTGTGTTATTTTTCTCATTGCGTTCCTCTTCTGCAACCTTTACCAGTATAGGTAAGTTGGTTTGCGATCTAGATCAATTGCCCATAAAAAAGCTACTCCTACTTGCATTGCACATCTGCTTCACAAATAAAATATGTATCTTATACATATCTTTCATAACCAAAGTTTTGATTTTCTTTCATCCATTGATTCTCATTAAACTCCCTAGTCTATATTGGAGGATCTGTTACATTGAAGTTGGCATGCCATGTCGTAATATTGGAAGAAATAATTTCACTTAAGCTTAATGAAACTTGAGACCTCTTACAAGCTCCGCCAAGTAAGAAGGTGGTAGGTTGCAAGTGGGTTTATAATGTAAAGTTAAATCTCGATGGTTCTTTGCATGGTTGAAGGTAGACTGGTTTCTAAAGGCTACTCATTGAACTATGGCTTGGATTATTAGGAGACATTCTTTCTAGTTACGCAGATGATCTATGTATGTCTATTGATCTCCGTAGCAGCTACATATCATTGACGTTTACATTAGCTGTATGTGAAAAATGATTTTCTTAACAGGCTTCATGACGAGAAAGTATGCATGGAGCAATCACTAGGTCTCTCAGAGGGAGTCAAGAAAAGTGCATGTTAAGGGAGCCAATGTATTGCCCCAAGCAGTCACCATGAGCTTGGTTTGGGCAATTCACATACTATACGAGGTATTTTGGCCTTAAACAATATCAGAGTGACCATTCTATTTTTCATTAGACATATCAAGATATGCGGATTCTTCTGATGGTGCATGTTGCTCATATAGTTATTACTAGGGGTGTCTTTAATATCCATGGATTGAAGTAGTTCTTTAGAAGGAATTATATACAAAAGACATTCGGGCTGTCAGATATTTCTTGGGGATAGAGGTAGCACATATGAGGAATGTTATTTATATATCTCAACATAAATGCGTCAAACATATGCTGCCAGAGACATGTATATTATGGTATGTGCCTGTTACTTTGCCTGTGGATTGTAACACCAAACTTGTACTAGAATCGGGGATCAATCATGTGTTCCAGGAAGATACATACGATTGGTTGGTATGTTGAACTATCTCACTATGACGTGACTTGATATTGCATTTCCTGTTGGTGCATTAATTAACTTGAGGACTGTGTTGGGATGCTGTGTACGGATTTTAAGATGTCTGAAAAATACATTCGGGGGATGTTTTCTATAATCTGATCATGACCATTGCAGAATGATGATACCGCACAAAAAGGACAGATCTGCAGTTTTGGCCCATTAGGGGCATTTTCGTAATTTCAGCTCGTCAGGGTGTCCGCAGGGCCTCGGGGGTTGACGGGGGAGGGGGCGTTCGAGACCGGTGGCTATCTTTGAGGTGCGGCGGATCCACGAGGAATTTTGATGATTACCGTAGCTTCCTTCCGGGCTTCGCAGAACGATGGAGACCTTGGATGGACCTATGATGGCGGATGAGACACACAATGCTACGACCCTTCCAAGAACAACAACGATGGCGGTGGAGACCAATCATAACCTTTTGACCCAGGAGAGTAGGAGCACCATCAGTCGGAGAGGATATGCCCACGCACTTCATACACCACCTTGAGGACACGGTGGGTTTTAAAATTTGAGGCCATTACCAATTGACTTGTCATTTACCACCTCCAACATTGAAATGTAGATCATTATGCCTTTGATGCATCAATCAACCCTGAAAATCTTCCGAGGTCTTCAGATGCCAATGGACTTTGTGAGCATGTGAAAAAGAAATATTAATGCTTCAGAATTAGGGTCAAGCTCCATATCCATGGGTGATGGAGAAGAATCGATATCCTTTGATCTTGTAGGCTTCTTGCTCATTAGCTGTCTTTCTTTGGGTTCCACTACCATGATCCATGAGTGCATCTATACCCCATGAAAATCTACAAACTGTTTATGATCTGGGGATTCTTTATTCACATAATTTATTAAAAGTGATTTAACTTCAGCATGATGATCCAACCGAAAGGAAACTCCAGATCAGAGATTAAATTATTAACCACTTATTGGCTGGGTTTTGCTTATACACCACACAGTCAGAATGCATCATAACGTTAGTGCACGCTGGTTCTTCATGCCATATGATTAGAGAACTAACGGATCTATACGAACAACCAAATTGATTAAAATCTCAACATTCCAACCTAAAAATATAGCCATATCAATCCCAACATAAAGCGCATAAGAATAGTGAAAGGGATAAATTTTGAGATGAGATCGAGAGAGAGAAATCTAGGGACACAGCCTTTACAGAACAGCCGTAGCTGTAGTAGTTAAACAGGCATGACATCAGGAGGTCCAATCAAATTTACTAAACCACAATATCTAGTTTCAAAGAGTATTCAGATAAAACCCAAAAACAACAATATAATACACTGCATTTACAGGGTTATGTGCTGTGACTGAGTATCTGGGAAGTTCAAGCATTGAGGTGGTTAGTAAACTTTACAGCCATGGCACATATAATTTTTGCCTTGGTAACCTGGCATAATGATATATATTTGTGTTCATTGTGACAAGGCATCTTACTGACAAGTCTACTTAAATGCCACGGTGGTAAACCTGGATGTACTGCTTTGTGTTAACACCCATTTTATTGGTTAACTCTTGTACCTTTTTATATTCTTAAGGTTGTTGTCGAGGACAGTGTACGATCCAAGCCCAAGAAGAAAGTAAAAGATGGAGTTTTGATTCGGATGTATGGATGTTATGAGTAGTGAGTTGCTTTACCCACGTACTTTTCACTGCTTTATTGTGTTTATTTCGTCGCTGATCAAGTTGACTGTTTGAACTTTCGCACAGCTTATACGTGGACCCTGTAAAATGCAGCACTGAGTTTGAGAATGTATGTTCAGAGAACACCTAGCAACACATTTCTGTTTCAATTGTGTTAGTATATTACTTAATTTTTATTTGTATGTTTGTTTTCGATTAAGCCTCATTTGCTTTACAGATGCTCAAGCAAGAAAATCTTAGTATTAGAGAAGCATTTCAGAGAGCCATGGATGAGGTATTACAAGTCTCATCATAATAAAAAAAGTATTTTGTGCTCCTTAAATCATATTTTATTTGGCACCATAGTCATGTTTCTCCTACTTTCTTTAATTGGATGAGTGTAGGATCTTTCTCGCATGAGATCTGGTGGCAGTTTGAAGAGAAAAGTCTCTGACTCAAAAGGTTAGACCAGTTTGTTCAGTTGTCTTCGATACTCTTGTATTACGTTTGAGTAACTACTTTATTGCATTCACATTTCATTCTCCTCTCATTATTTTGCTCCATATGGATAAATTTACAAAATCAAATTATTCCCCTAGTCTTATATTATATTGTGGATGATGGGCATCTGCCACATGAGGAAATTTCACATATTGCAATTTTAGGTGCTCAATAACAAATTTGGCAACATACTTCCACTTGGCTCTTAAGATTTGCTTTATCCCAACCCTTTTAAAGTCTAGAATAACTTCGAGGGACTTATTGCATGAGAACACGGCATGTTGTGTGCCATATCAGCGGTCCGGCTTACTGGCTGATGGGGATCCAATATCAAATTGAATTCAAATTAGTATGTTAGTATTTCGGTCTTTTTAGGCTTTATTATTTCAGTTTATTTCTGTCTTTTTAAGATTAAGTTATTTGAGTTCTTTTAGAATTTTCTTTTGTAAAGGAATTTAAGCCTTTTAGAATTTCTTTTTATAAAGGAATTTGAGTCTTTTTAGAGTTTCATTTTCTAAAGAATTTGAGTCTTTTTGAATTTCCTGTTCTAAGGCACTCTTTTATTTTATTTAGATTATTTGAGTTTATTTAGGAGTCGAATATGATCTAAATTAATCTTTGCATTAGCCTATAAATATGATTTTGTATTCAACTTTTTAATTATGATGATGAGAGTTGAATGGAATTTGAGAAATTTGATGTAAACTTTGCCCTTGGGATAAGTTTCAAAACATCTCCGCGGCGAGAAGTTTGAGTCGGTGATTGTCTGCGGTGTGCGAGGCCCAAAATTTTATCAAATCTCTAAAATCTTCTCCAAATTCTCCCACCACAACCCCCCTTCTCTTCATGCGTCACTGCCAAGGCACCTTCATCCTTGCCTGAGAAAATTTCACCCACAAGTTATGGACTAATTTCCCAAGGGGGGAAAATAATATTTAAAAAATAAAAAATAAAACTCGTTCAGGGTTAACGCATGCTGGTACCTAGTCATGGAATCTGAATTTGTCAAACATACTCGATGTTATTGTCCATTGTTAACCTCATTTTAGTGGATAATTGTCAGATAATGATGTTAGCTATAATACAGAACGTAAATTCCGCAACATTGTAACTTCAGTTTAATTTGAAATGAACATATTGCCCCTTGCAGTTGGAAAAGCAAACCACTTGGAAAGTGAGAGCAAGTTTATTTCCACACATTAAAAATTCATGACTAGACTGAAATAGAAACATGCACAAGCACACAACCAGTGACAGCCAACACCACCCACCTAAGCATCAGCATGCACACGCGTACGTGTACTCATGCCCCTGAATGGGTAGAGAGATGCATGTCACAGGGCCAACCAGCCACACACGCATGTACTTGGGTGAGATTGGGATTGATGATTGATTCAAGAATTTTTTCAAATTATGCAGTTCATAATAAATGCCATCTTGTTGGAAATATCTTGATGATTGCTTTGCTTTCCGCAAATTTTCAAGTTTGACACTTCATTTGCAGATATAGCAACAAAGGCTGCTCCTAAAGGCAAAAAACAAAAACAAGATAAGATGCAGATCGGGGAAGAAGTTAGCCCTCAGCATGTAAGAGCAACCTCCAGTGCTATTAGGGTTTCTTCTCTTCCGTCCAATTTTCATTTATTGTGTGTTCCAGTCTTTAAATCTGAGCCGTGGAGCTTCAAAGGTTGGAGAAACACCCGAGAAAAAAGAGAGACCAGACAAGACAAAAGTTGGTACTCCAAAAGGAAAAAACTCGAAGCAGGAGGATGCCAAGGAGCCGGAACACACAAAGACCCCCCGCACTGTGAGTCAATCCCCTCATACTACATCTGTTGCTATTTTACAGGCCTTTCTTCTGACATTATGCCTACTTACGCTGTTATTTTGATAATTACCGCAGACGAAGTATAACACACCCCAAGAACCCACATCAAGTCTCAGTGAAAGACGGGTGAGAGTCATGCAGAACCTGGGACTGATAGCCCCACAGGGATCTCCATACCGGCGAAATGGATTTGCTGTAACTGCTTCACTTCAGTAAAACTTTCTCGTGTCCGCACTGCACATTTTGTTAAATAGTGAAGAACGAGCGCGTTTTTTGCTATAGAGTTGCATTGGACACAAAGTGAGGCTGTGCAGTGCCTGACCCCTGATAGATTAGTTGCATGTTGGTCACTAACATGGAGTTTTTTTTTGGGAAACACTTGTATATTTTGCATCTGTGACCTGCACCAACTCTTACTGGTAGTGGACTTGTGTTTTGTCTGGTCTGGAGTCGGTATCTGTAACTAAATATTGTGCAGTCTGGCTCATTTTGTTCCATGCAATGGAGACCAGAATCTAATTATGAGTACACTTCACTCTTGATTCTCTGCAATTCTGCTGTGAAGAGTGTCTTGCTTGCTTTGTACGGCCTTCTGTATGATTTCTAATTCTGGATGACGTTTATTCCTCCGAAAATGCATCACTCACAAAACTCTAGATTTGCATCCTTGTAAGTTCCAAGCAAAACTTATTTGCTTATGATAGTCATGCCCCTCTCACTTATAACATAGCTCTGTCAACTCTGTAGCTATTGATTTTTACATAACGTTTTTTAAGATACATTGAAATAATATACAGTTTATCGACGTGATCTTTAAGGGATGTAATTTCCTTCATACAAAGAAAGAACAGAGAACTTGTTCATATTTAAATGAAACGAATATGAACACCGTCGAGTATCAATTCTCAATCAAGCTATGGTCCAGCCTTGGACCAAACTGGCAAAAGGATCGGATTTGGCTGAGTCACATCCAGCCCATGCATCTTCCCGTTGGTTAATGCACGGGGATGCAAGAAACAAAAGAGTATTCAATGACCTGAGATACTTAAAAAAAGAGATTGACGAATTGTTTTGATCCAAGAAACTTTGTCACCTCTTTCAAGCTCTTGACCCATGCTTGCTTTTGCTTTTGGCCTCCTTGTACCCTAAAGAGGCTGCCCTTGCGCCTTCCCAAACACTAATATCGCCATTTGCTATTAATTTCTTTGAAAAGTACTTAGGGAGTGGTTTTTTAAAAAAAAATATTCTTTTTCTCGTCATTTAAATTTTCATAGCATGAGGAAATAAAGTGGCATGTTTAATTCAAAAAGTAATGATCTTTTGGGCAAATTTGGCATGTTTAATTCAAAAAGTAATGATCTTTTGGGCAAATTACCATTAGAAGTCCCTATGGCTTCCAACAAGTTTCCTTATTTTCTTGGTGGGCCGCGTGGTGTACAGTTAAGTCTCATGTCCAAAGGAAACTAGAACTAGCATTGCCCTTTGCAGGGTTCCCTTTACCCTGTTTGTCTCCATGTCATATGTGATCTTGATCCTCCCAAGAGTATCTTCGGCAGATGTAACATACCTAGATCTTACAAATTAGCTAGTGTACCTGGTCTCTCGGAGAAACAAACTAGACTTCTGTGGCATATAGGGATGTGGTGGAGGTAGGGGTGGCAAAATGAACCCGACTCGACCCGGTCATAAACCAGCCTCCTTAACTTCCTTAACTGGGTATGCGAAGAGGGCTAACCAGGTTGGGTCGCATCTAGGTTCACCCGGCTGACCCAAATAAAATCCGCGTTGCCAACCCGGTTATCCGAATCCTACCTGTTTTACTTTATATTTGTATTCACATTTATATTAAAACTTAGGCACATAAGTTGCATTGTGAGTTTTGGTTGGAGGTTTGAATTGTTATGCATATGTTTTAAGTGGTGTGGGGTTCAAATCCCGTCATTGAAACTATTTTTCGGAATTCATAAATACAATATATTGCTCTTAATATATTGTATTTTTCTAACCATCTCAAGTAAACGACAATATATTGTATTTATTCGTTAAACACAAAAGAAAAGACACGTGGCATCCGTCCAAAAGCCAATCTAACCATCTCAAGTAAACGACAATGAATAAAGACGTAAGCTCCCCTGGAAACCCTGAAAGTTCCAACCTCTGTATCGGTCAAGAAAAGGAACAATAAAAACTACAGCTTCCAAAAAGAGAGCCCCGACCAAACGCCCGAGTGCAGCTTTTTTAAGCGGTTCCGGCGGGGCAGCGGAGTCGTCGCATGCACGGGACAAGAAAACAAAGGGAAAGCAAAGGGGGAGAGTTGGTCGGATCGTAGACAGATGCAACGATAATAACAGTGTCCCTCCTTTTTAATTTTTTTTTAAAATTTTTTTGCCAACCCCTGTCGCTTTCGATGTCCCCTAAAGGCGGGAGCAGAGACTCTTCGGCCGTCCCTCTCGCGCCGTTTCATGCTCTTTCTGTTTTGCTTATTCTGCTCCTCGGGAACATCTCACAGCCGCCATGCTCTCCAACCCTACTCTGCATTAGCTGCAAATTAACCTACCTGATTAATTAACCACTCTCTTTAATTTCTTTCACACTAATTTTTCTCAACAAAAGTTTCCATGAATCGTGTGCTTGCAACAATAGCAACAAAATTTTCTCAAGTCTAGATCCAATCTCTTGGTCCCTGCCGGAAAGAAAAAGAAATGAATTATTTCTTTTGATACTACCAGTTAACAATTTCAATTATGGGATCATATGCTTAATTATGATAGGAAATAAAATAGTAAAATGACTATTCATCGGTACAACCACATGAAATGGAAATTAATTTAAGCCATTTATTTATCAAAATCATTTAACATTCCAACAATAACAGGCGGATAATTATTACCTATTTTATGTCGATATAATAATAATAATTTTCATTGTAATCTATATTACATTTGACAACTGTTTTTGAATTCTAGGGCTGACTAGGACAGGCTGACTAGGCCAAACATGTTGATAGAAGGATTGTTCAGAGTTAATCTTGGAAAATCTACGGTAGAGAAGAGATTTCGTGAAAATTTTGGGAGAGAACTTTTGTATTTTGGGGAAACTTTTTGGAGAAATAAATCTTCATTTAATTTTGTGAAATTCAGGATCTTTGAATTTAAGATGTCTTGAAAGTTGTACATCAATTCATTTATGTTATTTAATTTACAATATTTATAACAAAAATAAGAAACAGTTATATTATCAATGAATTATATGTTGCCTATTTAAATCATCCTTATCGCGTCGAATGCACCCCACTAAAGTTTTTACGCTAATTTGTTGTTCCGTACCAAAGGCGCCTGCACCGAATTTGTTGTTTTACACTAATTTTTTGTTCCGCGTCGAAGGCACCCGCGCCGAATTTAATTTGTTGTTCCGCGCAGAAGGCTCCTGCGCCAAATTTGTTGTTCCGCGCCGAAGGCTCCTGCGCCGAATTTATTGTTCCGCACCGAAGGCTGTCGTGATGCTAAACATTTAAACGCAAAAGAAATGAGAGGGTTTTATGTTCAATATCGGACTATGGCTTTTGTTACATAGTAGAAGATGAAAGGCCCTATAAGCTCTAGGATCATAATATTAAAAGTAGAGGGTCTTATTCACAAAAGATACCAAATCTTCTCACCTGGCTATATAAGATTTAGACATCCTCTTCTCGATTCTATTCAATCCACCAAATAAAGCCACAAATCTTTACCATATATATTCTCTCTCTCTCTCTCTCTCTCTCTCTCTCTCTCTCTCTCTCTCTCTCTCATATTATTTGCTTCTTTACTCCTACTCGTCTCTCTCTCTCTCCCGCACACAATCTATAACCAAGACAAAATCATCGCCAACATTAATTTCCCTCTCTCTCAAATGGATGGTGTATCTCCAATCGTCACCGCACGATCGACGGCAGCCAATTCTACGACGAGCACGAGCAGGGCGTACCGGAGCCACAGCGAGGCTGAGAGGAGGCGCAGGCAGCGCATCAACGGCCACCTCACCACACTCCGCTCCCTCATCCCATCTGCCTCCAAAGTAATTTCTTGCCTACTTAATTATTCTCTAATTACTATTCAATGGGGTTGATGATCAAATGTCTTTATTTACAGTTGGACAAGGCAAACCTGCTAGGGGAGGTGGTCAGGCACGTGAGGGAGCTGCATGGCATGATGCCCCACGACGACGACGTCGCCCTCCTCCTCCCCGCCGAATCCGACGAGGTCCACGTCGAAGAACAAGGGGGGGCAAGGCTCAGGGCCTGGGTCAGCTGCTCGGACCGCCCCGGCCTGCTCGCCGAGCTGAACCAGGCCGTCGGTTCGGTTCACGCCAGAGCGGTCCGGGCCGAGATCTGCACCGTCGGGGGCCGAACCAGGAGCGCCCTCGAGCTGGAGGCAGCAGGGGCCGAGACGTTAGGGACCGAGGAGGGACGGAAGGCCCTCTTCGTTGCGCTCCGGTCTGTTTTGGCCGCTAACGGACACGGTTCGGTTGATAACTATAAGAGGCAGCGCCGGTAAATTAATTACTTACTCGGCTTCCTGTAACTTGCTCAAGAAATTAACTAATTTGCATGGGAGTTTTTTGCGACAGTAAAACTCTGATATATATCGTCAGTGGATTAATGTACACTAGACGTTTCTGTTCTTCCCTTCTTCTTTTTTGCTTTTTTGTTTTTATCGTTTATCTCAATGTGACAAGCTGCAATTTTCTAGATACAAATTTCTAAATAGAAGTAAATTTATTTTACCAAAAATTAGCCGTTCAAACGCTCATGGGTTACTTGAGATATATTAACTCTAGTGAAGAAAAGAAAGGGCAGAGTGTTTCATTTCCAAGTTTGCCGTCATGACCCACCTCTAATTACGTCCTAATTAAACATTCTTCTGTGCAATTCTCACATGCGGGAAATTGAAACTATAGCTCCAATTACAACAATTTTGCATGTGTGTATGTGTGTAAAATACAAACCTTATACAACGATCTGAGCTGCTCCGCTCCAGAATCCATCTCGTAATTATTAACAGCGGGATCACAAGTTGGCAGGGTGTAGCTGTCAAGTCCACTAGAGAAAAAAGCATCAAACGATTAGAACCCTTTATCTTTTCTATCCAAAAAGAACAACTTTTATTTGTGAACTCCTCAGCTTGTGCAATGGAGAGTTTGCTTGGCTGAGAGCTACCCGCAGGAGAGCAAAGAAGAAGCGGCCTCTGCTGTCGAGAGTTTCCTTTGTCGAGCCTAGAAGAAAATGTCAGGAGAGCTAGAAAGTAATCAATTTTAGTCCCACATCGGTTGCAAACCACAAATCGTATGGTATATTACCAAAGAAATAAAGCAGACACGTTGCCTTTGGGGGTGACGTGGCCGTGGAGCTTTGCTGTAGTCAACCCTAACCCTCCCGTCGAGCCCTTCAGTCGAAGAGGCTTGGTTTGTCTTTCAGTGATTTGGGTGATTTCTCCAATGTTTACACCTTCGTTAATAATTAAACATTGATGCCTTGGCGAGGCTGCCACTTGTGTGAGGTTTGAAGGGGGCCCAGAACTGTGGGCTGATTATCCTCACCTCACACAAGCACCCCCAAAATTTTTATTGAAGAGGATTTTTTGCCCCTTTCGTTGGCAGCAAAGTAATCGCTTAACATTATAATTTTTTCTTGAAATTTTTTTGAATTATTTTCCACCTTGGATCCTAAAATATTATATACGGTTGTATGTGATTGGGCTTCGAAAATTCTTTTTATTTTTTAAACAAAAACTTAACATTCAAAATATGAAAATTGTCAACCCAAATCTTAAATTCGTTCAGTTCGATGTCATCTAACCAATTAAAATGACACAAAATTGATGTTCCAAAGTTTTATGGAAGTAACCAATTTACCGTCTTTTTGATGCATATGTGAAAAGGTCTGCACTGGAAGAGAAGTGACCATGTTGTGGGCCATGAGCATGCACTTCCTAGCCTCTGACTAGACGCCCTCGAGCACCCCGGCCCTATGCGTGGTAGGGAATTTGATTAGGAGATGATAAGTAGATATCACCTCATGCATCATGTTGAGGATCGATAGCTTTATGATAGCGTTGAAGGCACCGAGACAATTGACCATAAGGAAGTTGACGTTGGGCATCTTGTGACATGATGGCATGCCGAACTTCACTTAGAGGGAGACCATCCCCTCCGAGACTACATGAGCTCCCATGAACCCAAAATGATTTGTGTGGACGGGCTGACGTAGGACACGCCAAGTATCCCCAGCTTCTGCAATATGTCGAGGTCCGTCGTGTTGCTCTTCTTTTCTAGGAGCCGGGAATGTGGGTCGTCGCTTTCCATGGGCGAAGAACTTTTGGCACGTTGGCTAATAATAGCCTTCCCTTTGTCTTTGTGACGTGCCTGGTCATCGCTCTTCAATCCTCTAGTGCTATTGAAGACATGCATCTCCATACTGCCTCTTCCACATGCTCCTTATTAGAGGGGTCGCACCATGGCTAGAAATCATCGGGACGTTGGACCTGGTTTGGAGTAGATCCAGGTACATTTCGTGCATCACTTTATTCTTTTTGGCTTCATGGACCCGAGTCTCCTGCATCTCATGAAGCTCTACCATAAGAGCCTGATAATCGGCCATTGGGGGCGACAGGAGCTGCTGCAAGAGTGACAGAGGACTGTGGAGGCGGGCCGACAACGTGTTGTTGTCCTCAGTAACATGGACTCTAGCCTTGCCGCTGGGCTCGTCATTTGCGATCTTCCTTCTTTTTGTCATTGAGGAAGCAGATAAACATGATGTTGATGAAGAGGTTGCAAAATTGCTGTGAAAGAAGCTTATGCGACAAGAGTTGTTATAAAGCCATTCCTTTAGTATCAATTGTTAATACTTAGAATCTTACGGAGCCGAGATTCAATTGATGCAGTGAATATTGATGCAACAATAAACCCAGATAGGGTTTCGCCAGGTTGAGATGCTCCTTCACTGCCTACTTGAAACAAAGAAAAGAACGGATCAAAGGGTTTGCCTCTGATTTGCCTTCGATGCTTAAATTAGTTCCAAGCATGAAGAAGGAGGCTAGGGTTTTTAGCGGCTGTGTGCACATACTTGGGATCGTTCGATAGGCTGAGGGTTAATTACGCCACGTCTACAAGAGTTATGTGGATTCTGGATCTTCAGCGTGTAACTGATTCCTCAGGTTACGTGGTGAACAGATAAGGAAGGGTATCTGCAGATTTCCAAATAAAGCATGCATGCTCATCACACTGTTGGATGCATCTGGACGGCTTCCCGCTCGTGATGGCCTAGAGAGTGGATCTCCGACGATCGTGCAAGGTGTTCATGAAAGTTGAGTTGTCAGGCAGGCGGACCCTTGGAAGATGTAACTAGAGGAGCTGACCTTGGGTGTGTGCCGCTGAGGTCACCTGAGAAGCCATGCTGCTAGAGGAGCAGAGCTCGCAGTGGTCGTCCTTGTTAAGCGTAGCAGCTGAGGGAGCAGACTTCGTGGAGCGTAGCTGCTGAGAGCTGAGCTCACGGAGATTGCCCACGTAGTAGCACTGACGCTAAGGAGCTGATCTCACATAGGTCGTCCTTGTTAATGAGAGGGAGCAGACGTCGTGGAGGTCATCCCTGCTGGAAGTTTACCGACATGGGTCAGGAAGAGTATATCGGCTTGGTTGAGTCATGATGATACCTTAGTCGGGGTCTTACCTCCCCGGGTCCTTCTTGGGCCGTCCATGAGGCACGCGCAGCCTCCATACTCGGTCACAGTGGGTCCCGTCGTCAGGTCTGGCTGGGCCAATTTTTGACTAGACATATAATGGGGACAATATCATGATGATGCAAGGGATTTGGCACACCATCCATTCCAAGAAAAGGAAACAACACCATTCTTTGAAAGCTTGCTCGGAGGCATCCGAGTGCCCCCAAAGGTTCAGTGCTTCTTCTTATGGGAACCTCTATAAATGTAATCCTACCAACTTTGGGGATGCATGCCCAAGCAATGGACACTTCCAGCTGGCAGGTTACCTTCCATTGTTCTTCAATGTCACAACGGAAGCAACGCTGCACTTCTTCCTTGCCTCGTTGCAGGATTGGCTTGGCCAACGTTTGGCTACAACTGCTTTCAATCATCTTTGTGTAATGCTCAACCAGTCACATCTTTGGACAGTTGCCCATAGTGCAAAATGCACTAAAATATCCTAACCTTTTGAGGTTTTTTTAATGTAAATGACATGTCATTTTAAGTCGTTTATCTTATTACACTTTCATCAATTTTCACGAGCGTCATCAAAAAATGGTGATTTTGCCGTCCCATTCCTCTCCCTCCATTTACAATTTCAACAATAGAGAAGACTCTTTACCACGTATTCTTAAAACCATGAAACAACCCACTCTTCTTCTTCTTATTCTTTTTAAACCCGCACAAAAAATTTCAAAAAATTTCCAAAATCTAGAAGACCGAAGCAATTAATCAGGCCCTTTTAATTTTAAAGAGTGATGTGACAAATAAAGAAGAAGATCGTAATTAATGAAAAAGAAGATAAATAAGATTAAGAGGAAAGGAAGAAGTAATTTTTTTAAGAAACAAAGTGCAAATTTGTCCAAGAATGAACAAATCTGGACATAATTTCAAAAAGAGAAATGATTTGCGAACCCACCTTTATTCGCGCACACGCCACTTATTTACCAAGTTTGCCATTCAAACATTCTCAACCATTTTTTTCTTTTATCCTGTGCATATACCCACCGTTTTACTCCGCTGACGCCCCCTTACTCACGACGACGAGGAGTCTTCCCTAGCCTCCTCTCCTTACTCACGACGACGAGGACTCCTCGTCTTCCCTAGCCTCCTCAACTCCCCATTCACAATCTCTCGTCCGACTGCCACAGCCCCGCTCCCCCTTCTTCAACCTCCCCAGCCCTCCCTCCTCGTCTTCGCCCGCAACCTCCCTCGCCCCCTTCCCATCCCCCGCCCCCTCCTTTGCCCGCGGACGAGGGTGCAGGGAATGGACGGGGGAGGGCGGAGGAGGGGGCTAAAACAAAAGGGTATTTACACGAATAAACTCCAAACTAAAGGAAATTTTAGTACATTTTGCTCCTATCCATAAGACAACTCTAGGCGAGGTACGTGTTGACCATGTCAGTATGATCGATCCATGGATATAGGATGAGTGGCTTCAAATTTCAATTCAATAGATATCGATGTTTGGCTCATAAGTCGGCGCTGTCTTTCTTTATTTCTGAGCAAATTTGTTCCAACAGGCAAAAATGGAAACGACATTGTTCTTACCATAATGAGAAATCTGGCTCCAGTTCTCTAAAAACCGAGCGTGGTCATGTACAATTCCAAGACCATAATGGCCTCTAACTCTCTATCAATAGCAAAATAAAATTAAAAAAAAAATTAAATTAAATACAAATAAAAACCAAACCCTCGTGTTGCGTTAAACTGGCTGACTGGTGAAAGAATCAACCAGAGTCTACCATATTTACAAACATAACTCGATCTAAATCTCTACAAATAAATACACCTTCCTGGACGAAGATCATACCAAGTTGAGCATATTTACGCACACAAAGTCGGGCATAATTCAACTGATATCCAGAGCAAACAACATAAGCCAATCACAGGTTAACAATTAAACATTCAAAGGGCTATTTGTATATGTTTTAACCAAGAAAAAGCAATCAATATTTGTTCATTATCACATCCTTAACGAGGTTGGCGGCAAGTAATCAATCTCCTGGATTGGATGCGGGGAAAAGCATAACAATCGAACTAAGACGTATGCTTCTTTCCACTTGGCTTGATAGATCTGTACATACACCACAGAGAGACAAAGGCAAGAATGAAAATATAATACATCTGACCATTATAACCATTCTCCAACAGGGAAAATATAACCCCATGCCCAGATAGTATATTAACACCTGATTGTTCTTCTAAATGCAATACATCAGTCGTTGTACATGTTTTACATGATGCCGTAGTACCAATTTCATGCCACATTTACCACGGTTCTGAAAAATAAAGCATTCTGGATGCTTAATTGGCAAAAATGGAAATGCAACTATACATAAGTTACCCGATATCTATCATTGCCTTTGTAGTTTCTGCGAGACTCGTGCTCGCACAGTTTTCGTAAGTTACAGGGTAATCAGGTACAATATACACTCATGAATTCAGCTTCGAGTATCCTTCGACATTCCCCCTTTCTCCAGTTCTGTGACCAGATCTCTCAAAGATGGAACTTTTATAGCCAAAGTCCTGTACAATCTAGAATATCTGGCACGGGTTCCATCAGCGGTTCGAGCAAGGGCCAATAGGCTTACAGCCTCAGGCAACTGATCAAACACATTCTTGATTTCCTCAAAGCTCATGTCAGTGAGGGCATATGGCCGTGGGAGGACTCTGACGATCTCACTGCCTTTCGGGTCATGGACCTTTGCCTCTGCTTTAATAACCAGCTCGGAGCTGGAATTTGCTCCACATTTAATGATGAATGGAGTTGTTGAACCTGTGTTGAACTGGAGCACATTCCATTGGGTTACTTCGGTCTCCGTTGCAAACACTGAATCTGTTGTATATGGTTGTAGAGCTCTTGATTCTTCATTAGAGTGACCATCTTGTTCAGGTATGGACTGCACAGAATCACCTTATGTAAAAATATGGCAAGAAATGTTGAATGATTATGTTTGTGCATCATATAATTAAAAAATCTGAACTAGAATTGTTTTGGACAACACCGAAACTCTTGAACATGGTTTAACCTATTTGTTTTGTTTTCTTGTTTCAAACTATTATATAACTTCCAACAAGAAACTGCTCTCCAACTGTAGGTTTGGCTTCACCGTACATACACATGGAGCACATGGAATTACATGTATACACAAGATGGAAAATACTATTATATTATGTAATTACATGGAATTACATGTATAGCAGCAAGACACAAGATGGAAAATACTATTATATTATGTACGTGTTAAAGAATTGGTGGGTGGGTGAATGTCTTCAAGTCTTCATATGTTTAACAGATGATACCAAATTCTTGAAGGTTCATATTGCACAAAGGCTGACGAAATGGAACAAAGCACTGGAGGCAGTTGTATACCCCAATCTTGTTATTTTTAAGGAAAATTGTACCCCTAAACATCAGGAATCTCGTGTGCTTATAGATCCTGAAGTGACTTATAAAGCTCGAAAAGTAACCAATGTTAGTACATCAATATCTAGAGAAGGCTGGAATCAAATTCATGAGAAAAAAACATTTACATATCCAAAACTCTCACAAGATTAAATGCCAGGAAATGGAAAACTATATAACATACGCAGAGTAGCTTGAAACATGAACATTAAGGCAGGTGTTTTGAGAAAGGAGGCCATTATAATATATGTAAATGTTCATAGGTTGGACTGATTAGTAACTAGTAAGGCAAACTATTGGCAGAATTTTAACCCAAAAATGATGCTAACAATAAACCATATATGTTAAAAATCATATAGGTTAAAAGACAGTAGTGACGAAGGTTATGGACACTTGGCTTTGGGACATGAACCATACAGTGCCAATCAGCAGGCTCCAATTTGCATAGTTACTACAATCATCAAGGATGATGGACTAGATAATCAAATTAAGGAATCTCTCCAAACAAAGAACTGCTTAAGATGGCCAATGTTACGAGTCTTTCCCCATATAATAAGGGCAACACGGATATAACAGTCATCCCTTGAGAGTACAGTTGAATCACCAAAACACCATAAATGTGGACATGGTATTTAATGTCATTTCTTTTGTAATGAGAAGTCCGATTTGATGGAAATTGAATTCCACCCCAAGTGATTTTGATGATGAGCACACCAAATGAAGCTTAGTGTACTAACTACACTACAATTAAGTGTGCAGGATATGCGACTAATGAAAAGCTTTATGTATACTCCAAGAAGCACAAACTACGCTCAAAGTCAAGGACGAACGTTGTTGAGATCAAATGATGAAGCACAAAGTTCAAATAGAACAAGAAGCTCAAGTGAAGCTCACATCTACTCCATCAAATGATCAAGCTTCCGAAGACGTGTCCTACTCTATAGTGAGTGTGTTGTGTCTTTCTTATGGTATTGTTAAAGCCAAATCGTATAGACAATCACACACACACAAATGACTTTAAAAACGTTTTTTGAATATCTTTTAAATCATCTTCAAAAAGGATTTTGAGAGCTTTCGCTAGTCGCTTTGTAATTCAGTAGTGAAACTCCACGACACCCTGGAGTTAGCTACTTGTTTGACTAGTTGTGTCGCAGGAAAAACTCCTCTGAGAGTCGACTACCAAATGTAGGGAGTCGACTACCAGCTGATAATCAAGATTTTTTGAAACACACTGGGAGTCGACTACCACTCCTAGGGAGTCGACTACCAGCTGTCGAAGTTTGACATTTCGACTTGATTTTTGAATTATCTTTGAGTGATTTTCTCCCATGATTTTCGGGACAAAAGTCAAAACAATTTGAATTTCAAAATCTCAGATTTCTCCTATAAATAGTAGATCATTTTCATTGAGAAAAATACAACTATTGAATTCAAATTCTCTCGTGCAAACGCTCTAAAGTTCTAAGCTCTCATTCTCTCTTTAGCCAATTCTGTTTTATTCTTGATCTTGCAACTTTGTTATTATCTTCTGAAGATCATAATCTCGTTTTATTGGCTAACTGTTTTTCAAATCCGTATTACTTTCTCTTGATTTTTATTTAAAGGATTTTTTGAAAAACATTAGATCTAGATCACAAAGACTTCATTCATATCTTTGTGTGATCTAGAATCTTATTCTATCAAGCCACTACACGTAATTTTGTCTATTACTATTTGGCTATAGAATCTGGGTGTAAAACCAATCTCCATCAATTTATTGTGATGAATTGGATATCGATATTATTGTGTTGTTGGAACCCTAGACAAGTCTAGGCGTTGCGGTTGGAAATCCTGGTTAAGACTAGGTTGTTGGAAATCCTAACAAGTGAAGTTAGGTGTTTGTATTTGCCAAGGCAATAGTGGAAATCTCGTACCGGATTGGTCGGGGACTGGACGTACCCAAAAGTTGTGGGAAACCAGGATAAAAATCCTTATGTCTGCGATTGCTATTTCTGTGTGTTCATCTTTGCGTGCATTTCTTATTTAACTTGTAATTACTCTTTGTTTAATATCATTGTAACTCTTCTATTATATATTGCCAAAGATCAGCTTTGTATTTACACTTCTGTGCAAATTTTCATATATCTTCATTAAGTGCTTAACTATCTGAACTGTGCTTAAATTCCCTCTGGGAGTCGACTACTGTTCATAGGGAGTCGGCTACCAGAAGTATTTCATCTCTGATTTGATTTGAAGATTCATTGAGTTGATTAAGAACCAAGCGTAGATCACTCTACTTGGTTTCTTAGGCAACAATAGAAGGATTCGTTTTGTGTTGATTTATAAAGAACGAAAAAGTTTTATATCCATACAACACTATTCAACCCCCCCTTCTAGTGTTGTTTGCCATCCACAGGATCCAACACGATTTCTCAGCTGGGGCTTATCGGACAGTTAATTTTTCTTAGATATAGGAATCAAGTTTTGCAGCACACCTGCACTTCATGATCAGAAGGATCTAAATTTGGCACACTTGAGGTGAAGGGCGCCAGCGAGACGATGAAGATCTAGTTGCAGATTTAATTCACTTTATATTATAATTCCAGTCAGTGCATGTGTGTGCATGCTAATTGATTTCTTCAGGAGAGCATGACCGGGAGAGTCACAATTATTGTTTACAACATTGCTAGGCGTGTATACACACCGCAAGTTACAGAAAACCAAAGTACCATTCTTCTGCTTAATTCTTCTTTATGGCATGTTTATCGTCTTAATTATAGTGACTCTTCATCTACAAAACTCCAGTGAGAAGATAAATGGAGTTCCATTTTAGAGCCCTATAACAGAATCTGTCATATCAGACAGTCCAGCAAAACCAATGTTAAATGGGAATATATCTTACAAGGTGATCAATACACAATTATGTAGGCCACCAGTATTCTACTTAAAACAACGGGATGGCACATATGTCAATCAACAAATGATAATGTTCTCCTACAAACACACTTTGTCAACATATATGACCTGTTAAACCATAATGGTTCTGGAAATTTATGGATAATCAAACAAAAAGGCCACTGCATCTAAACAAGAGAAATACAATATGGTCAAAGAACATACCTCCACTATTCTACGAGCATCTAAAATCTGCCTCTGGGCACATGGATGATCCATGTCAAGAAGCGAAGGCATCCTTTCTGAAAGTTCATCGAGCGATGCTAACATGGCTTTCTTCTTGGTCTTGGTCAGGGAGTTTACAGATGTTTGTCTCATTATTTCCTGTGGCATTAAGCTCAGATTACCATTACTTTTTATATAAGATAAAATTTGCACATTAAATCAAGGTTAAATCTAACATTTAACAGGATCCCACCTTGACTTGTTTAAGCATGCCATCCAGAGATATGAGAGATGCCAATCGTGCATCTTCAGCTGCTGTTGAAGGATTCCTGATTGGTGAACCACCTTCTTCTTTCGTTAACAATGCTGTATCATTTCGCATTTGTTGTAAAATCTGTTAACAAACAGAAAACATGATAAATTGAAAGCTACCTGCATTTATGAACTCTTCACAAGGAGAGCAGCAAGGACTTGAGCATTATCTATATGTCAATGGTTTGTGTAAAGAAAAAGAAAAAAAATGGAGAATATAAATTGAAAGTTGGGCCTCTAAGCTTAAGCTTTTGGGCTGCAATGCCAAAAACAAGAGTATTTCCTCACCTATTTCACTAAACATGGGACCCCCATGTTTCCTAATTCAATTCTCACATCTTATTAGAGCTCAAGCTCTTCTTCAACAAGGCTGGCTTGTTCTTCTTAAATTCAGATTCCAAACGAAGGTGAATCTACCTTGAATTTGACGGGAAGTCTTGGGAAAATATAATCCAAACTCAATGCATTATCTATATGTCAATAGATTGTGTTAAGACAAATAGTCTCGCATTGAGAAAAACAGAAAAAAATATAAAAAGTGGAAAACATTAATTAAAATTAGGCTTCTACCTAATAGATAGCTGAACATCCCAACCAAGATTATGTCCTCACCTATTGAACTAAACATTGGAACCCACATTACTATTCTAATTCTAACAGCATGAACATGGAATTTTAAAAGGAAAAAATATTGCACCAACATCTTGCTAGAACAAAAACCACATCATGGAACAGCATTAACGTCTGAAGTAGTCCACTCTTAGTGGAAACAGAAGGTTTTAGACTGTAGCCAAGACTTATTAGTTGACTCATATACTCTTGAGAATCGACTACTTTTCTTATACGTAGATTTGTATTAAAAACATAGGATACATTATCCGAATCATTTCAAATCATTCTTAAAACATTTTAGCGTATTCATAAGTGTGTGTGCTTCAATCAAGGTTTTAACAAGCTAAGACAAGGAATAAAAAATTACATCACAAATACATATTACAATGAAGTCCATGATACAGTCTTTGACATTCCAAGTTTATATCTTGCTCCAATTTATCCATTGTCTTATTGAGCTCACTAATCATCGATTTGGAGAAATCAGAGACAAGACACATTTGTTCATTAGAGAATGAGTTCACTGAATGACCCAACGAGAGCTACAACATGGAATACTCGTACTAAACTGTCAATGGTAGCTCTCAAGTGATGATAGACATGATGGTCCTTTGGCTTGAGGTCATGTACGAGCCTATGCATAAACAATGTCACTTCGATCTATGGCCTAACTTTGAAACATGGCCTGTTGAAATTTCTTTGGTTGGGTGGCATTTGAAGAGTATGAGAGAAATAGTAGTCAAGAGAGGATTCATCTCTCTCGTATGTGGGGAGTTACTGTTGCAAAGTGCTTCTTTGATTTGCATTTGCCTTAAGCTTATATACATGCACTCAAAGATATTAGATGATGATCGAAACTACACAGGGTGTGACTTAATATCATAATAGGGAGGAGCTCAAGGACTGATTGGTAGACAGATTTCAGGACATCCAGAGAGGAAACTTACAGGGACAGCGACATGCACTCAAGCAGGATGGGTCCGTCAGAAAGTATAGAGAAGTACAAGGCGCTCTTAGGCCGGGTGAGGGGGATACTAGAAGAGACCTTGTAGGGGAGCTTCATGAAGGGGCTCAAGGAGAACATCCACGATGAGCTACGCATACAAAGGCCTAGCGGATTGTTGGACACTATAAAGTTGGCCCAGATGGTAGAAGATCGTCTCATCGAGGAGCAGAGGTCCAAGGAGACCTGAAGCGCATCCACTTCTCGTAGCCAGGTAACGACAGGTGGGCATAAGGCACCGTCAGGGGAAGACCAGTTTATTAAGGAGAAGAGCAGCGAACCATTATCAGGAGGACGACTCAAGAAGATGACGGTTGCTGAGGTGCAGAACAAACAGGCTAAGGGATTGAGTTTTCGCTGAGATGAAAAACTCATCTCGGGGCATCAATGTCGAGACCGCACACTCTAATTATTAATGGTGCACAAGGCAGATTATGTGGTTGAGGAGCCAAGAGAAGACGAGCACCCCCACTTGCAATAGTATACAAATGATTTTCATGCACCACCTTGAAGACACGATGGTTCTTCGATGGACAGAGTAATGATAATATCACATAAAGTAGCAAATCAGAAATTTTGGAGACGCAATTGCATTTTCGTAATTTTAGGGTCGAGTGATATTTCCGTAATTTTGCTGAATATCTGATTAGTATTTATATGGGGTTATGGAGATTAGAGAGTTTACAGTGAATTTTGTGAGAGAACTACTACGGGGTTGATTAGATCCATCTTTGTTGAAGAGCATGGCCACCCTCTCGAATTGGTGGCTTGGGAGAGCGGTTTCCTCTCAAAAGAAACCAACCTATCTTGTATTCCTTTATATTTCTACAAAAATATTATTTTTTTCCCAAATACCTAAATTTCTACCATCAAAACCCTAGAAAATCCTATCAATGCAGACATGAATTTTGTTAAATATGGGAGAAAAAAATGTCTGGTCATCCACATTGAGGCACATCAGGACGTGCAAGGTCGAATTCGTAAATCGACTTGTTCCAAATATTCTTTCAGGCATATGATCCCACATATTCCCAAACATATATCCTCACCATGAAAGCAGGTTCTACATGTTCTCCTCAATTTATTACTTCATAGAGAAAATGCTATCACTCTATATAGAACATTGGGGCTCCCAATTGTCCATACATGCCCTTTGTACACCGGCAACATTAGAGCTTTTTAAAAGTGTAACTTTGGCTATTAAATTCAACCCCCTAAAAAACTGAAACTTAAATCTGTTCAATTTCTTCTTCTATAATATAACACTATCCCCCCCCCCCCCCCCCCCCTGCTGGTCATACCTTAAGTCAAGTCACCTTTAGCATACACAAGAATTATGTGATGCTTTGCGCAACATAATCAAAATCCTTAAAACATACATCATCCAAAAAGATGGCACCATCATGCCCTTAACGGTTGTGGACAAGCAACATCATCCAACTGACCATTGTTCTATTTGAAAAAGCATTCATTTTACAATGAATTGTAAGCTAGTACAGATAAGAAGTCTTCTAATTATATAATTTAGGACAATGCAATTTTACATCCATTCCAGATAATGATAAATAATGTGGATAATCTAAATGACTATCTGCCACGTGTTTCCAAGCAATTTGTTTAGCCAATGAAATATAAGAGAAAGGTCTCCAGACCACATAATTTTACATCATATATTTTAGGACATCAATATCATGACCCACAATGACAATCAAGGATGGAACCAACGAGCAAATTCAGAGAGAGCATGTTATATATAACCGATCTATGGAATTTTCAAAACTTTTGTAATATGTAGAGGACTATTGGAGGTTTTTTTGGAGAGGGATCCATCCCGAGTGACGATCATAAAAATCTCTCTCTCAGACCATGTGACTAGAGACTTATTACCTATTGATCAATTGATTGATCATATATTTGAAGCTACTTTCAGGCAACAAATATTTAGGGCATCAAAATCATGATCAACACATACGGTCTCTCATTTTTGCTATCCATGAATCAACTGAACGTTGTTCTACTTGGAGAATTTTTTATGACAACCAACTAAAATCTAAGTCTCCAAATTATACAGTTCCCACAGCCATCATCTGTTTCATGGCAACGAGACCATACTGTAAATAAAGAATTACACTCCATGTGTTTTGAGCAGTTCATCTTATTCAATTAACTGAAATATGGACAATGAGCTATGTTGCATTTACACGGACATGTAGCCACGGAGACAAAACGACATGATACGGTGACACTTGGCAAATTCTTAAAAATACACTCAAAATAGAAGTATTGTGTCTGATTCGGGTGCCCAACACATGTCCGATGGTTGATGTTTCTGTGCTACTCAGGCGAGAAGTCTCCAAACAAATATGTTTACATCCATCATATGTTTTAGGGCATCATGGTCATGATTAATACCGATGATAGTCTCCTAGGATTATTTTAACTGTTTGTATAGAAGTCCAATGTCACATGCACGTGCGTGCGCACGTGAGTTAGTGCATCCGTCCACTAGACAACAGGCTTTGGCATCTCTGCCCAACGAGGGGATTATCAGGCCATTCTTTCTTGCCTTGGGCGAAGCATGACTCAAGCACAAGGAAAGAGAAAACATGTCCATGCTCTCTCCAACACAAAGAGCTCAAGGCTCTGCCAGAAGCAAGCATCTGTTCTACTTATTTTATGAGATATGGCAAAGGTGCATCAAGAGTTACATGTGCTTTGGAGCCGAAAAAGATCAAGCACATGCCAAAGATTCAACAAAAAAGAGCCATATTTTTAGTCAATTTTAGGCTAATTTACTTTATTCGTAAGTGGCATTTGTTGTGCACATAGGCTTTATAGGCTTCTAGATCATTCTTCTATTATATATTTTCATTAATTTTAGCACGTGTTGTGATTGTGTTATTTGGCTATCATAATCATGTACTCGAATGTTTGAAAAAAGAGATGATGATTGTGAATGAGTTGATTATTGTACAAGCAATTTTGATAGGTACACGAGGAATCTCAGATCGCTTAGAAATTTCACTGCTTGTGCAAAGGTGTGAGGCTCATAGACATAATGTCTGAATATTATTCTTTAGTTATTTCTAATCTATCAATCCTTAACCTTACTTTATCCCCAGATTCATTAGATGCATATTTCTTCCCCAAATCCCACCATTTTAGAGCCCAAGATCTAGCTTTCACAAGCCGTTCCCCATATTTAGCCATACGATAAAGAGAGAAAGCAGTAGGTAGAAGGAAAAGTTGGAAAAGAAATTTGCGAGGAAAAAAGGGAGAGAAATATTGAGTCAATGTGCCATCCAGAAAAAAATGGAAGAGAAATATTGAGTCTATGGGCCTTATAGTAAGCTCAGGAGTTTATAGAACCGGATTCCAGATAAATAAGTCATCTTTAACAACTTCATCGCTCTTTGTGTTTTACTTATGCATGTCTATGGTGTGGAACGGATCAAGTAATCGCACTCAAAGATTCGGCCGCTGGAGCAAGCGAGAAAACTCGTGCGCGCTAGCTTTAGCATACATTTTTCAGCTGGTTAGGGGATCTCTTTGCAGACTCTTATCTTCTCGTAGTGGATGAATAGCGTAAGATAGTTTTGATCTTTCTCGGTATACTACATACGATGTTTACCTTGAATTACCTAAGGTGACTTTCGTGTACCCATCGGACGGCAGCCCTTTCGAGGATTCCTTAGGAATCGATTCACTCTGCGTAGATTGACTGAACGCAGATAGCCTTCTACTGGCAGGCGATCATGTTTTTCACATGATTTCTCGTTACTCATGTCAACATTCTCACTTCTGATATCTCCAGGTGTTGTCACCAAAAACGTTCCCCGATTGACAAAACGTCCCGCTACTGACACTTGAAAAAGCAACTTTCAAGGTCTCGTCGCTTCGGTGAATCACTTGAGCCCCACAACATTTTCGGTGCCATGGAGCTAGACCAGTGAGCTATTACGCTTTCTTCAAAGGATGGCTGCTTCCAGGCCCACCTCCTGGTTGTCATCGCTCGATCACTTCCTTTTCCACTAAGTGATTGCTTAGGGACCTTAGCGTACGATCTGGGCTGTTTCCATCTCGACTTTGGATCTTAGCACCCAAGAAGTCTATCTGTACAAACGGTGACGGCCTGTATTCGGAGTTTTCCTGGGGTTGGTAAAGCGAAATGGGGGCCACCCTAGCCCATTGAGTGCTCTACCTCGGGCCATCGACATCATACGCATGAAATTGAGTAGTTGACTCAAGCATGGAATTCGATCTGAAGAATTGAACAATTTAGGGATTACTCGATCTGCCCCACCTGACCGAAGAAGCCTTCCTGGGCCTAGCAGCTAATGCTTCCGAACACGGAAAGTATAATATAACTCCGAAGCTTTGGTAGCGTTGGATGGAAACTCATCGAAATCAAAGCCTACTTCCCATCGTGAATAGAGGCTCTGCACCGCTTATTACGTAAGGGCATATTTCACATAAGACGCCTAGCGCATATTTCCATAGACGAGTTCCACAATGAGATTTGGAAAATAAAGCAGCTAGGAGGAAACGAGGGAGAGAAATATTGAGAGTATGGGCCTCCTGCTAAAAAAGAGGCCGAAAATCATTGAGTCTATGGGACTTCTAGTCAGCTCAGGTGCGATATAGTACTTCTGTTTATAGAACCAGAAGTCAGATATTTAATTCATCTTTAAAAACTTCACTGATGTTTGTGTGTATTTGTGCATGTTGATGGTGTACAAAAGATGAGTTCCACGACGAGATTTGTTGTACTATACTAGCATAATGATTCAAGTTGCATGAAATGATAATTACCATTCTATCAAGACTTGTAACGTATCATTATCCAAAAAAACTGTTATAGGACAATACACACAGCTTTACAAATGAAAAATATAATAAGGCTACTAACGTGAAACCCAAAATCAGGCTGACTGATAGCAAATATTTATATTTTATGGGACAAAAATATGCTATTGTTGGAAAAGTACAACCTATTATGTCATTAAAAAATACACTACTGCCACAAAAAATACATTACCTTTCTTCTCTTGACATCGACAGACTCCAAGGCAGAACGCAGCTTATTTACGTGAGCAAAATCATCTGCCTCTTCTGTAGCCAAAGTGCCAGCTATATCCTAATCAAAGAACAAGATGTTATAGACTAATTCATTTGTATATTTTCGAAAGAAAATTGCAAAAACTGTTCTTTAACGCATACCAGAGGATATGCAACTTCATTTCCATAGACAAAAGCAAATGCAAAATGAATGTATAACGTTAAAGTGCACATTGCAAGGAAAATGTGATTCTAAATTGCCAAGCAGAGTTATGATGTTCATATGTAATGAAATTTCGTTCATTAAGGAAATGCAGTTAATACATGGAGGACTGATACATGCAACTACCAGTATCTTTCGTATACATTACATAAAACACTTCCAAATTCTCATTACAAAACCCCCTCAAATTTAGTGCTCTTGTTTCATATAAACAAATTAAAAGCCCCCAGTGTGGGGCCTGCTACGACCTTCACAATAAATGCACATGCTCCTGCGTAGGTTTTTCTGTCATTTATATACAAAAACTGTATCCCACATACAATATATGGTATACATAAAAGTAACAACATCCCAACTGTTAAAATAATTTTACCCCATGCAAGCTCTGGCATGCTGTCATGGACTCTCTAGTGGTGGCATCACGATCTTGTTACGTGTGATGATTTCATCCCATGAAGATTTCCTCTAAAATCTGATCCTCTGCCACGACCAACTATGGATGATGATCTGAGCCCAGTTTGATGGTCAAACTATCTATGTACCAATCTATCCACTTACATGTCATCATTACCATTACTCAGTAAGGCTTTAAGTTCTTCCACCATATTTCCGTGTTAAACATTTTCCACAAGTGTATTATTAAAAAATATTTTAAATTCAGCAATTCAGTTACCTCACAGATACAATCTTAGACCGTTCTCGAACATGTCATTGATATATGAATCTTGGGGGAGAGCCAGAAAAGTTCATGTAACTGGCCCATTCGTTGGGCCCATTTATTTAATACCCACTCCCCCTTTTCTTTGCCCCGGGCCATTCTCGACGAAGCCACACGAGCTTCGTTTTTCTCTCGTTCGCGATCCCTCTCCCCTCATTCTCATCGACGACAGCCCGCTAGGGCATCGGGCTCGCTCTCGCTCTCATTCTCTCTCTCACGTCATGTGGGGCCCTCGGTAGGGGCTTTCGACCACCCTCTCCGTCATCCGTCCTCGTCAACAACACCCATCCCTCTCTGTCCTCTCTTTGCGGCTCTGCGGGACACATGCTCCCCTTGCAGCGACTGTAGCCTCTTGGGGTTGCTTCGGTGGCTATTTAACTCTCCACTCCCCCTCCTTCTCTCGGTTACATGCTCTGTAAGTCTCTCTCTACATTTTTTGAAGCTGTTTTTGATTCTTGCGGCTCTTCGGGGTTTGATCAAACCCCGCGATGATTTCTCGATTGATCTGCTGTGGGTTTTATTTTTTGATTTCCTTGGTTCTTCGGCTTCGATCGGTAGACTTTATCTCCCCTTACGTTTAGTTTTCCGGTAGATTCTTGCATGCTTTAACTGAATGGATTTCGTGGGGTTTCATGAGAAAAATTGGATTTTTATCAAACGGAAGAGGATGATTTAGGAAGTAGTGTAGGGTTTGAGTCCATACGGTACTTTAGTGGGGTTGGTTCCCTCGCCTACATGTCGTGGGGTCTCGGGGTCCTCGCATGGTGCTGCGTTGGCTTACGGTTTGTCCCTTGCTCACTAATTTGGGGTGTTGTGGCTTCCCATGCTTGTGGTCTGTCCCTTTGTTGCCTGAGTGGGGTTCAGTGGCTCCCCTTGCTTGCGGGTTTATGGTTCCTTGCTGATAGTGGTTGCGGCTGGCTTTTTCCTGCTGTTGTTTGGGTTCGGCTGGAAGCTTTGTTCATTGATTTGGGCTGTCATTGTGGTTTACTTGGGATATGAGCTCTGTTCCCCACGGTCTTGATAGTTAGCCTCTAGCTCCTTACTAGAAACCCCGTGGAATTGCCGTAGGCACAGGTTTCCACACCACGTGAAGGAAAGACCCCGAATCTGATCCCAATTGCCTAGAGCCTCTAGAGCCATTATGCGTTTGACTTTTGAGTTTTTCTTTATCAAACAGATGTTGTCTTCTTTATTTCTTGGTTCGTTGCATGAAACAGTTGAGTATTTTATTATCAGTTCAGCTTTTGAATATCATGCCATGAAAAACATCCATGCCTTAATTTATCACATGCTAGCTTTACTATCATGTCATTTAATTATCTCTTGAGCTTGTTAGTACCATGAAGTTTAATATTGTCATTAAATTGCGTAGTCCCTGGATTATTACTTGAGATGGCACTTATACTGATTGGTCGGTAGATTTGAGGTTGGCTCTTGACATGATAGGTTACTATTACATATTTGTCAGGACTACGCAGTCTAAATGATATTAAACTTAACCCACCTCACGACACAATAACTAATAATTGATTAATTCAGCTTGACTCAGCGGGTTTTTGGGAAAACTTATGATTGAGGGAGTGCGGGAGCGACTGGAGCCGGTTCTTTGGCCAATCTGGGAGAACGTCCATTCTGATGGGTCCTGAGTCCTGGACTACAGAGACGTCCATTCTGATGGGTCCTGAGTCATTGTCACAGCAGCAATGTTACGGTACGGTACTTTCTTTTGGACTCGGCCCGAGGGTAGCACCCTTGCGGTCCAAAAGAGCGCCAGTTGCACACCGTACTCTCCTTCATAAGTCACGACCTAGGATTGGTTCTTATTAGAGTTTACCACCCCACAGTAGTTGAGAACATTTAATAATTATAACATGTTTCATTTCTGTACCATGCCATTATAACAGTTGCTTATATTTACTTTTTGCATCATTATTACTATGATGTCGTTTGGCTAGATATTGTCTACTCCTCTGAGCCATGATACAACTTCTGTTGTCCACATAGGTGATGCACAGGATTATCCAGAGGTGTTGGAGTCGGAGTTTCCGATTCAGTACACCATGTCTTGAGCACTGTTGAGTGTGAGGGTGTTCTCGGGGTTTCCCCCCTTTTTTGTATTTTGGTTTAGTCCTGGAGTGCGATGTGAGTTGTAGTTTTGTCCCACTGCATTTCAATTCTGTATCAGCAGTTTATGAACGAGTATCTTTATTTCTTTCTATATGTTCTCCTTGTTTTCACTGGCACCTGCGAGACCTGCACACACTTGCACAATTGTGACGGCACCTAGGAAGCGGGGCGTTACAGGTCAAAATGGTAACAATGTAAAACTAAGATAATCTATAAATGCGTTTAAATATAAGAAGTGAGATATCCTAAGCTATTCTACAGAAACATGAAGTACGAAGGCCTACTAACTCCAAAATCATATAAAACGTATAATGGGTTTAACTTGAACATATCAAAACATTATACAAATTATCTTCAATCGAAACGAAATTGATGGCTTTGCAAGCACACGCAAACTTTTATCCAACAATATTGCTACCCACTGGAATGCCAATAAGAAAACATATAAACATACTAAGGGTATATCTAAACATCATAATAGTCAGTAAGTTCTTCAAGTCATGTTGCCAAGATTTTTCCTAATTTATGTGGTTAGTGAAACCAAAGTTTTTAAAGGCTGTAAAGGCGTACGCCTCAAGACACGCCTCCGGGCGAGGCGCACCTCCAGTGCCCTGAGGCGCGAAGGAGGAGGCGGTCACCCGCCGAAGGCGCGGAAATGCGTACGCCTCAGGTCGAAGGCGTACGCCTCAGGTCAGAGTCGCGCCTTGAGGCGTTGGGGTTTCACGCCTTGAAACAGGTTAGTTTTTGCAATTTTTTTAAAATTCCCAGGGTATAAAAGCTAAAAGAGAGAGAGAAAGAGAGAAGAAAGAGGAGCTGGACTCGCCGCCACCTTAAGTCGTCGTCCCAGGTTAGACTTCTTCCTTCTTCGTTCTTTTTTTCGTTCGTCCTTCTTCTTCGTTCTTCTTCGTTCCCCCTACCCCTCGCCAGTGTTCGCTGGTTTTCTCGTCGCTTTTTTTCTTTTCTTCTGCGTTTTTTCTGTTCTTTTCTTCTGCGTTTTTTTCGTCGCTTTTTTCGTTCCTTCATTTTTTATCGTTTCTTCTGCATTTTTTTCGTTTCTATTGTGAGAACGAGAGAAATTGAGAAAGTGATCACGAGAGAGATAGAGAGGTGCATTGTTTTTTGTGATGTTGGAAAGGGTGAATAGAGAGTGTGTATGAGTGAGAGAGAGAGAGATGCTAATAACGTTTAATTTCAGAAAGAATGAATAAATTTAATTATGTGGTTATAAAGTGTTACGCCTCACAACACGCTGAAGGCTTACGCCTTACGCATTGAGGCTTACGCCTCATGTCACGGGTCGAAAAACGCCTCACGTCACGCCTTCGCGTTTTAAAACTTTGAGTGAAACCTAATCATATTCTCCCTCACGATGCAGTCCATCAATTACAATCAAAGGTTAATTAATATTTCATCTTATTGTGATAATTTTGTGCTAAATAAGCACTAGCCAAGCACAGTGACTCTCTATTCAAATATTATACCTATCGGACAAGAAACGCAAAATAGCACCAGTACTTTTAATATGCCCTTCATAAGAAAAAATATGATACGATGGCTATACTATGTGATCAATTACTAAATATTTTATCCATTACAAAGATAACGTACTAGTCCATACAGAGGTAGCCCCAGATAGATTTTAGGGATGAGCAAAGGACAAACATATGAAAAATACAAATACTAGTAATGTTTTATGTGTAGAGTCGTATTACATGTTTATGTGTAGGCTATACTATGTGTACCACAAGTTCAAATCAAAAAAGTAATAGAAAATCTCATTAACATAAATAAAGACACATGCCCAACAAGTGAAAAATCAACTAAAAAGCTACAATAAAAGGCTAACTCTAACCTAACGATCAAGTTGGATCTCCATCAACCTCTCTGGTTTCAAATATTTACCTTCTAGTATACGATGGTAGAAATGTACAATCGGATAGAACTAAACAATCATTTCCAAACTGGAACATGAGAAAGATGACGAGTCCGCACCATTGGTGACGAGCTAACATCGCGCTCGTATGAAATAATCAACTCGGTTGCATCAAGGACAGTCCACTGTAGAGCTTGACAAGTACTTGTACGGTGCGTGCAAAGCATCATCATCAATTCTAGAACAACCATATCTAGACAAGCTCTAATCATCCACTCATCCTTAATAGCAACCCCATGCATATATCTATTGGATTCTACAACAGACTTATGTTTATCACTATTAATAGTAATGATTAGGGAGAAAAATGTGCATGATCAATGTATAACTTCAGTGAACTAGTCACCACAATTGATGTTCATCTATACCCTAGGTTGGCTAAGAGACACCACAAATTTCTTTCTGTTAAACAATGAATATATATTGGATCGCTCAGAATGTTAACATCAAGGACATGCAGTCATGACCTATCTAGCAAGATACACATAATATGTATCGGTAAGATATCATACCAAATGCACTCTTGATAACTCAGAAACATCATATGCACTTGACAATGCCGGGTAACGACATGTAAATTCTTATCAATCCATGTGAAGTGTGGTCATGAGCGATGCTTAACGTTAAATAATATTTTCTTAATAGCAGACTTGGCAACTAAGTTTGTCCTTTCACCTAAAAGACATATCTTCATTTTTAACATAAGTAAAGAAAACATTCATCCTTTCACCAATGTCTCTCTTAGGTGTGACAGATAAATGATGCGGTCATGGTTTATACTCGGCGAAGGAGGCGCACTGGGTACACGGGACCCACGGTGGCAAACTCGTAATTCAATATCTTCAGGGGGCCTTGTAAAAAAGCTAATTAGGCAATTAGCCTCGTTAAAAGCACAAGGAACTGACCGGCCCAAGACATGCTTGGATTGATTTGTGAGTTCTTTTTAGATTAATTCTTAGTTAATTGTGTCTTTGATTTGTAGTAGAAATTTAGATTGTCTTCTCTAATTAAAAGTTAGGAGGTTGCCTCTTCTCGAATTGGGGTATTTATCTTTGATTTTCAGATCTGCAATATATATAAAAATCCTATTTTTATTGATCCTCCAACCAAAAATCCTTCTTTTAGTCCATAAAAACCCTAATCGTATCAATTTGGTATCAATTTGGTATCAGAACACGTAGATCCATCTCGACGACGAGATCCAAGGAGAGAATTGATTTGTTGGGAGAGGTTGGAAAGATTGGAACACAAAAGTGAAGACGAGATCCAAGTGATCAAGAAAAGCGCGGATGATCAAGCTAGTCTTGCGGATCGACGATTCACGCAATTTATGGCGGCCATCCAACAAAACACAGCCTCGACAAATCAAAGTATAGCGGCGGCGAAACAATGTTTGCTGGAGGTGCTCGACGAAAAGTTAGGTCTGGGTAAAATGGACGACCTTTGGCGAAGGAAAATGAAAAAGGTGAACTTTTTGACGAAGGACTTCTCTTCGATGCCGATAACTACTTCGTAAAGGAAGAGGAGGAGACCGCGAGGGAGGAGCATCAACTTGGGGACCCCGGAGGCCCCCAAGAAGCTCGACCAACCCCGTAGACATGCCAACGGGGCCGGCCAACTGTCCCAGGGCCCAGACAGCAGCGGCCTGCCCCACCGAACCCCCAGATGGGGCTGACGACCCCTCTGGGGGGCCGACAGACCCCACCGACCAGTCTAGAGGGTCCGCTGCCCCTCTTGGAGGGCCGATAGGCCCAACAGTTTAGTCAGACAGGGTTGACAGGCCCTTTGGGGTCCGACAGGCCCCGTCGACCCCCCAGATGGGCCCGTCGACCCATTGTGTGGGTCGGCAAGCCCCGCAGCCCGTTCTGGAAGAGCCGCCGGACCATTTTTGGGTTGACAGGCTCCGTCGAGCTTTCAAGAGTACCAAATCACCCCGTTTGGGGGCCGATAGGCCTAGTTCCAGCCACAGGAAGGTTCCGTCGGATTTTTCAGCCCCATAGAGCACCGCAACAATTTTGGGAGGTCCTTCGAGGCATCTACAGCCCCGGGAGAAGTTTTTGAAAGATTGGAGGGGGCGCCAGGGCCGCTCCAGAGCATCGCAGGAGAACTACAATCGATATCATGGCGATGATCGTCGTGGTGGAGCATGTCGGGGTGACACGGCGTGGGAATGTGTAGAGAGAGGAGCATGGAACCCTGCTGCAGGTTATGCGTATGATATGCCTCATCCATTTCAGCAGCGATACCAGGACCATCCACATGGGAGGGGAGCACCATGAGGGTTTTTTGCAGAGAACCGAGTGAATATGCCTATTTTTTAGAGTGAGTATCCTGATGCATGGATATACCATGTGGAGAGATATTTTGAGGCGTCATTGGTATATGAGGAGGACTAGCTTGAAGCGATGGGAGTCTGCTTGGAGGGAGAGGCATTGGGGTGGTTCTGATGGACACAGCAGCATGGGCCTTTCCACACGTAGGAGGAGTTCACTACCCTCTTATTAGAGCGATTTAGGGAGGTGCAGCCTGGCGACACTTATGAGAAACTATATGCATAGAGACGGGATGTGCCAGTGCGGGACTACATCAAGAAATTCGTGGGGCTCACTAGCAGAGTACATGGGGTTTCAGGAGAGTCTCTTGAGGGATGTTTCATGAAGGGGCTGAAACCCATCATTAGATCTGAGCTGAGGATCCAGAGGCATGCAGATTTACGAGAGGATGATTTTAGCCAGGATGGTGGATGACCATTAGGACGCGGAGAGAAGGGCCCGTGGGAGCGTGGGGAGGATCCTCTCTTCGAGGACAGGTGCATACAAGAGGACAGAAGGCGTCCACCGTCACAAGAGGTACAACAGCTAGCAAGAAGAAGAGGGTGGAGCCTCGATGGTGGATGACCATCAGGACGCGGAGAGAAGGGCACGTGGGGCGTGGGGAGGATCCTCTCTTCGAGGACAAGTGCCTGCAGGAGGACAGAAGGCGCCCACCGTCACAAGAGGTACAACCGCTAACAAGGAGAAGAGTGTGGAGCCTCGACCTAGGGGCAGACGCGGAGGATGATGGAGGCAGAGATTCGTGACAAGCGTGCCAAGGGTCTATGCTTCAAATGTGACGAGAAGTTTTCTCCAGTACACCGGTGCGGGGACCGTACTCTTCAAATCCTGATAGTGAATGACGGTGAGGAGGAGGCCATAGTAGAGCTCGAGGCTGGTGGGGATGAGGAGCAGGAGCACCAGCACTTGGACGTATCGGAGGTTTTCCTCAATTCCGTGGTGGGGTTCGTACCGAACCACACCATAAAATTGGTGAAAAAGATGGCAGATCATGATGTGATTGTGTGATGGCAGATCAGGATGTGATTCGTGACAAGTGTGTCAAGGGTCTATGCTTCAAATGTGACGAGAAGATTTCTCCAGTACACCGGTGCGGGGACCGTACTCTTCAAATCCTGATAGTGAATGACGGTGAGGAGGAAGCCATAGTGAAGCTCGAGGCTGGCAGGGATGAGGAGCAGGAGCACCTGCACTTGGATGTATCGGAGGTTTCCCCCAATTCCGTGGTGGGGTTCACACCGAACCACTATAAAATTGGTGGGAAAGATGGCAAATCAGGATGTGATTGTGTTAGTGGATAGTGGGGCTACCCATAATTTCATCTCCCATAGACCAGTGGAAGAGCAGAGGCTACAGCTCAGTGACACGGCGAGCTATGGAGTGGTGTTAGAGAATGGACAGGTGGTGCAGAGCAGCGGTGTCTGTCAGGGCGTCATTGTGACTATTCAGGGAGCACAGATCATCGCTGACTTCCTTCCTTTGGAGTTGGGGAGCACAGATATCATCCTGGAGATGAAGTGGTTGCAGACCCTGTGGGATACAAAGACCAATTGGAAGTTGGTCAGGCTAGAGTATCAGGAGGGGGAGGACAGTAGTATTACAGGGGGGCCACAGCTTATAACATTCCAAGTGTCCTACAAAACCATGGCACACGATCTTCAGATGTCATGAGGAGTGTATTTGGTGGAGCTCCAATGGGTGTCACTTGAGTAGGGGCTGTGGACCAGGAGCAAGAGTTGACGCCTGAGTTAGAGCAGTTGCTGAGCCAGTATGAGGATGTTTTTCAGACTCCGCAGTGTCTCTCATCACCACGGGATCATGAGCACGCCATAGTTCTACGGGAGGAGGTGTCCCCCATCAGCGTGCGCCCCTATCGATATCCTCTGGTGCTGAATGATGAGATTGAGATGGTCGGGGAGATGTTGCAGGCAGGGATGATTCAGCCGAGTGTAAGCTCATTTTCTAGCCCAATCTTGTTCATTGTATCAAGACTCAGTTACAATATCTGAGAGCAATAATTGGGGGAAAAGTGAGGCTTTGTAGATTGTGCACCTTCAAATGCTGCAATTGTGAACTGTAAACCCGCTTAGTATATTCCGACAATAGCTGGCCTAATGCATCGGTGTTGGGAGGTTGTGCAGCGCCAAGACCAGCCATCCATCCATCCATAATTGCAGTGGAAAGAAGTTCCAATTGCCCGGTTGTGCCTCCAACGGCATCACCACCTGTGACTGAAAGAAACTCAAAATTTTCAGCAAGCCATGATCGTATTTGGCGCTGCAGCTCACCAGCTGGTGTGTGAACAAATAGAGCAGCAAGAGCCTTGTTCCCATTTGCAAAAGCTTTGGCTTCTTCTGTTATTTCCCGAAGCTTCCCACCAGTCACATGTTGCCTCCAAGTTTCCTGTCAAATCAAAGCAAAGGAATAAGAAAGAACATAAGGCTGCTCAAAAGAATAGACATGATAAGGGAACAACTCTCGCACGAAAATTAAATGTATGGTTAAAAATTTATCAAAACAAGGTAAGTTTACAAGAAAATAAATGTACAAGAGTCTAATCAAACCAAAATGACTATATATAGAATGTAATATGCCTTAGAAGTCTGAGCATTAAGCAACACAGCAACATTACAAAACCCCATTACCCAATACCTGGTCAATTCCCCGAAGCTTTAGGACGATGGATGAGAACTTGGATTTCTTTTCTTGTTTTATATTCACCTTGAAACCGTGAATATGCTCATCAACCAAAGCAGTCCTTGAACTGGAATCATAATAAACAGGAGACCTGCCTGGACTACTACCTCGGCTGGAACTTCTGCTTCGGCCAGTATTAGCTTTCTCAAGAAAACGTTCAACTGGAGAAACCTGCATAGAGAGAGAAAAATAAGAAAATTTTAGGCGCTTGCATACAATGTAAATTTACTAAACAAAATTACTGTAACATATATAACATTTATAAAATTTATTACCTTGATTGACTGCAGTTCCGGTGATCTAGCTAGTAGTGATCTTATATATAAGATTCTAACCCGAGAGACTAGCATGGTGTCCATTACCCTCTTTGGTTCCATCTTACGAATGAATGAGAAAACTGCATCTCTGATTTCAGCTAGAATCTCATGTTCCCGTGCAGCACCTGCTTTAATAACTGCAGCCAATACCTGCAACATTGAAAGGCAACTTTTATTCAGAATAAACAATTATGTATTTTCCTTTACATATAAAATCACACTTAATGGGTTAAATGATAGAAGAATCAAGCACCAAACCAATGGTTGATTGCCCTACATGACGCAGCAGCAGCAAATATGTTATCAAAAAAAATAAAAAAAGCAAAACACAAGATACAAAGAACAAAACAAAAGGAAACAAAAAATTAATGGGGAAAAAGATAGAGCTGTCTGCACAAATGAGCACTTATCAGTCATTTTTCTCCACCTGCTCATCATTGTCACCTTCTTTTTCAAGAACTGGAACTGACAAGAGAACATGCATCACCAATATTTTCGTAACACCCAGGAAAAATAAACTATTTGCACGCAAAACCAAGTAACGGCAACTTAAAATGGATATCTAATGTATAATCAAGTGCATTTCAATACCATAAACATTACGCTTTCATAGGATTTAAGAAATCTTGCCAAAAGATGCAAGCTTTAAGTATAAACAAACAATGTATAGTACACCCGATAAATCAGCATGCCTGTTTGGCAAAAGCACAGTGATGTAATACATCAATTGTGTTCATTTGATAACTACTGGATTAAGAATGCGACATACTTTGCTTCCAAAGCATCAATGGTTGCCAATCCATCATGCAATAACACGCAAGGCCTTGGAAGTTGAGATGTTTAACCAGTTACATCAGAGCTCAAGTTCCACCCAACCATGACCGCAAGGTCCACGAGAAAGAAAAGTGAAATATGGTCAGATGGTGAAGAAGATAATAATGAAGAAAGAAAAGAATGAATGTAACCATGGATTGTTCACTGCTTTGCTGGAAATATCCCGAAACCGGTTTACAGAATTGAGTGGATAATGTGAGTTCAGTATTGGGCATGGAGTACTACGCAAGGAAAAGTTTAAGTTCATTTCCAACTCTTTTTCATAAGCTTTTTGTCCACATGACATTTCTTCGAAGAGATAGATAAGGTGAAATTAGATTAGTTAGGAATTTACTTTAGTTTCAGTAGGGGTAGTAATTTGGGTTACAGCGGCTAAGGTGTTGAGTTTTAAAAAGGCTTCTCACATGCTTTAGGATAAATTAGGAATGTAGCTTTCAGAAGCCTTGTCATATAAGTCAACGAGACAACCTAATGGAAGAAAATTATCAGATACGCAGTCCCCTGACTGTCTGCCAAGTCTTACTGAAACAGGTAAGTAAGTTCCTCAAATTATATTACATAGTATAAGCATTAGCATGTTTGTACTTATAGCTTGTAATATTTTGAAAAATAATCCATCTGAAAGTCATCCTTTTAATTTAATGCAGCTCCCATAATGAATATACCCCTATTGGACTTCTGTTTGCATTTGGAATGATACATCCTCTTTCTATTTGCATTTATAGCTAGCATCAAAATACTTAATTAGGTATCTGATGACCCTATTTACAAATATTATGCAAAACAAGTTGACATAATTTCCACCACATATATCGACCATAATGAAAGGCATTGCAATAAGCTATTATATTTTTTACATCAAAGGGGAAAAATACCAGCATCAAAAGCTTGTTTGCCCCATCAGCAATCGCGGCGAAGCTTTCAAATTGATCAGGATCAAACTCCATTAGAGCAGAAGTAAGGTATTCCCCAGCAGGTGTTTTTCCTTTTTCAGCGCCTGATTTCACAAGTGCTCCTGTGCTTTCAATTTTATCCTGAAACACCGGCGATGGCATGGAATCTATTGGGCGCCCATGGCTACTGTCTCTCCTGCGGATGCACCGAAAGAGCGATGGGATTACATCTTAGATGAAGATGGGAGTATTAAACAATGCAAGTAATTGATTGGAAAAAAAAATTCAGCCATACATTATACCTGTTTATCTCTTGTGCAGGTGGGTTAGCTAGCCTTTTCGTGGAAGGGCTTGACACCTATGGCAAATATAAGCTGATATTTTTAAAGCGCTTCATGTATATAATTAAACTATAATGGGCTGATGTAAACGAAAAGGATCAGAAATGACCAGTTGTAGAACAAGTGTTGACAGCAGTTCCAAACACAAATATATGGTGTGATTAATCAAAATTATAAAATATGTTATACATATTCTTGCAAAGAAGCTATTCTTTTGCAGCATATATAGAAACAATCATATGGGAAAGATCACTTGAACCATAACAGAGCACACAGAATTTGAATTGAAGAAAAACAAATGGTAATGAAATACCAGTGGATCAACAAGTAAAAGACATTAGGAGTGGACAAAATGATCAATTTATGTCAAAAACAACATCCAAATGGATTAGCTGTGGGATGTTGCTTTTGGGTATTGCAACCAACATTTATCATAGTCAATGAAAAATTTATAACCAAAAAAGCATACAATGTATATGCATATACAGAAAATTTTCCCTACAGAAAATTTTCCCACATAATGGATGAGGAATATGTGTGTCAACTAAATAAAAAAGAAATTTTCTCTTTGGCTAGCTTCAAACCCCCACCTCCCATATTTTTTCGACGATCAGTTATGTTCATTTTGATCTTCGTGTTCTAAGATCCCAAACCACCAATTTTCAAATGCACACAAAGGGTTTGCTCGTTTATTTAGCCGTTGCAAAAAATTATTTTACTAAGAAACCGTTAAATTTACGACAAGTAGATGAATAATCAAAACCACTTGGTTTCACTTAAACATTGGTGGCTTAGGGTTTTAAAACATGAATATCAAAATGAATTGAACCTATTATCAAAAAAATAAAGGTGTGGGATTTTGAAGCTAGCCAGGTAGGAAATTTCTTCCATATCTAGTTCACGCCTATATTCCTCTTAAATGATGCAACCCACAGAAAAATATAACCCTATGGAATGGTGCGATTAAACAATGCCTCAAAGTTGCATTTAGCTTATTGAAATTGCATACAACAGTGGTTGTCATATCCAATTTCATATGTGCTAGAATTCATAATGCTAGAATTCAACCATTTCGTTAAATATAAAATGTCTGGATACAATGTATCACGAGCTAGTTATAAATAGTGATTTTATATTCTTGAGAAAAAATTTGCACAAGTAATAGATTTTATGTTCTTGAGAAATATTTTTAACAATTGACCAAGAGTGGCCAAAAGACATAAAACAGTGAACCATGCACTAAGACGTTGAAGAATCTTTAATGCTTTTAAGAGAACTTCTAAACTTAATGATCACCAGTGAACCTTCATAAGATCAGAGTTTTACTTTGCATAATGAGATGAACCATATAACTTCAGCTCTAAATCAAGCAAAGAAGAGCAGGATGTATTAGGTTGCACCAGTATATGCATATCGTAAATCATGATGCCTCATCAGAGATGGTCCATACTGATGTTCTGATGCAAAACAGACAGCAGTTGATGATTGGTTGAAGCTTACTAAGCTTCCTTGGAGTTAACTGAAAGCATTCAACTTTGTATAGGACTGTTTTTATGTAAGAATTAAAGTTTTATTAGAATTACAAATTAAAGTTCGAACCATATGGGATTCTGATTAGGATAATAATTTCTTGGACTTTGTGTTCATCTTGAAATTAATTATTAGGTTTTTATAAGCAATTAGAATATATAATGAATTATAATTTGTAATATTTTAGAGTATTGGTCGCATTAAGATTTTTGTATACAGCATATAAAGAGGGTTCTTTGGACTCAAAATTAAACATGTTTAGTGATTGAAATTTATTATGATGTATTACGATTTCGTTGAGTTTAGTCTTCCTTGTTAGAGGCTGCGTTTTTCTCCATCCCTGAAAAATGGCTAGTTTTTCTCCATCCTTCATTAAGGGTGTTTATCTGCATCCTTCGTTTAGTTTTCATGTTCTTCTACTTCTCGTCCACTTCTTCACTTCTTTCTTTCCTTGTACAACAGCTTCCACTATCATTCTTGGTATCAGAGCCTTCCTTCTTGGCTTTTCTTGACTTTCAATGATTTCATCCTCTTTTATTTAAAAACTAAGGGGGAAAAGAAAAAAATGCATGTTACTGTATCATGAAAGGGTAACCACATTACTGCAGCATGAAAGCGTAACCACGTTACTGTAGCATGCACGGTAACCACACTACACTAATCCCACTATGTATTTAGTTTTGTTAATATATGATATTTAATATTTGAGAAAAGGTTAAAGAGAGTTAGTTGATTCTCTCTTAACCAGTACTTTAATATGTATAAACTTTACGCTTTACACACAAAAATAAAGGGGAACATACTCTTTTATTCATCCAATTTTTTAATAAAAGTTCAGACCTTGCTTTGATTTGATCCAAACCAAATCTAATTCGAAACAAATCTGGTTACAATAGATGTGAGCCAGATTCAAATCCTCAGAGAGTTGAAGTCTATATGGAAAACCCATGTTCTATTTTCTACCACAAATAAATTCATATTCAAACCAGATTCGGATTTATATCATTCCATTAAGAGCGACGGAAAATTCAAGATCTTTGCCCCACGGAATTATCCTCTGATGCCCATGTGGAATTGTTCTGGTTGTTCAATGGCACTCAAAGATAAATGAATAAGGTCAGCAAGGAACCTGATCAACGAAGGACTTGGACAGTAAAATATGGGCTCAAGCCGCTCAACAATTTGAAAAATGAAACTAAATAAAATAGTCTATTAGTATCCATGAAGTTATTTTGCATCTTGAAGAGAGGATGCCAAAAAAGTAATCGTGGGTCTGATGCTACAGCCATCAAAGGAGGGAATTGTTGTATTTTGGGAAAATGGTGATTAGCTTCCAAATGAGCTAACCCCTCATATATATAATATCCCTTGATTTGCTTTACACACACACCCAAATACAAATAACACTCAATACTCCCCCTCAAGATGAGCAAAAGATATTTATCATGCACATCTTGTTACAAGCATCCTCTACTCCTTTAGAGTTTAACCCCTTCGTAAGGCAATCTGCTAATTGCTGTCCAGAGGTAATATAGGAGATCTCCAACTGCTTCTTGTCCAGTCTCTCTTTAATGAAGAACCTGTCAATCTCTATGTGCTTCGTTCTATCATGTTGCACTGGGTTATTGGCAATATTAATTGCTGACTTGTTATCACACAACAACCGCAATGGTCCTTCTCTCAGCAGGTGTAGCTCATGTAGGAGTGATCTCAACCAGATCATCTCACAGGTACTAAGCACCATAGCACGATACTCTGCCTCTGCAGTGGAACGAGCCACCAAATCCTGCTTCTTGCTGCGCCAAGAGACCAAATTGCCCCCAACAAACACACAGTAGCCCGAGGTCGATCTCCTATCATCTAGGCAACTGGCCCAATCTGCATCACAGTAGCCTGTCACATTCATGTGACCATGACTACCAAATAATATGCCTTTTCCTGGACTATTCTTCAGATACCTCAGTATCCTGAAGACTGCCTCCATATGTCCAGTCCTAGGATCATGCATGTATCTACTTACCACACTGATAGCATAGGCAATGTCGGGTCTAGTATGGCATAAGTAGATAAGGCGTCCAACAAGTCTCTGGTACCTTTTTTTGTCTACTGGCTTCCCTGATTGTGAATGCAACCTATGATTCTGATCAATAGGAGTGACTGCTGGACGACATCCTAACATACATGTCTCAGCCAGTAAATCCAGGGCATACTTCCTCTGTAAGAGAACTATACCCTTCCTGGACCTGGCAATCTCCAGTCCAAGAAAATACCCCAACTATCCAAGGTCCTTGACCTCAAACTCTCTCGCCAGCCTCACCTTCAAGTGAGAGATTCCCTCCTCATCATCTCCAGTGATAATAATATCATCAACATACACAGCCAAAAGAGTAATCCGCTGTCCTGAATGTCTATAGAATACAGTATGATCACCATTACTCTGCTTGTAGCCCATAGTGATGACTGCACGCCTGAACCTGTCAAACCATGCCCTTGGAGATTGCTTCAGCCCATACAAGGACTTGTCCAGTCTACACACCTTTCCCACCGTCTGTTGTGTGCCAAAGCCAGGTGGGACCTCCATGTATACCTCCTCCTGTAAGTCTCCATGCAAGAAGGCATTTTTTACATCCAACTGATGCAATTTCCATCCAAAATTCGCTGCACAGGATATCAGTACTCTCACAGTACTCATCTTTGCCACTGGGACAAATGTCTCATCATAATCAATCTCATAAGTCTGACTGTAGCCCTTGGCAACCAGCCTTGCCTTGTACATGTCCACCTTCCCTTCTGAAGTTTGCTTTATTGTGAATACCCACTTGCAGCCCACAGCTTTCTTCCCAGATGGAAATGAGACAAGTCTCCATGTCTTGTTCTTCTCCAGTGCCTCAAGTTCTTCGAGCATTGCTTTCTTCCACTGGGGATGTTGCTTTGCCACTCGCCAATCACTTGGTATAGGGATAGACTGTAAGGATGCAATGATAGCCCTATATGCAGGTGTAAGAGATGCATAGGAGACATGATTAGCAATATCAGTCTCATATCCATACCGTACAGGAGGCCTGCCGGCATTGATACGAGGCTCCCTATGAGATGCAAGTGGAAGATCTAAACTAGAGGAAGGCAAAGAAAGGTTACCATCCGTGATAGGAGAGGAAGGCAGTAAGGAAGTCGGGACTCGAGCAGGCGTGATAGACTGATCAATCTCGACATGTGGCTGTGGAGCTAGTGGTTCTTCAGTGGGGAAGATGTCTTCATGTTGTTCTCCATCGCCATGACTATCCTTCTGTCTCCTGCTATATTTCCTGTCGTACAACCTGTCTTCCTCCTCTTCCACCAAGGTCCTTTCCTCCTCCCTGCTATCAGGACCAGTACCTGTAGGCCTGACAGGACACGGTATAAGTCCAACCACTACCCTCCTGTCATCAGTCTCCCCCTCTCGACCAGCTCCTCCTGTGCTTGGAGAGGCCCCAGTATCAAATACTGATGTAGAATCTGTCAGTCCTCCATAAAAGGGTTCAGTCTCCCTGAACGTCACATCCATGCTCACAAACAGCCTTCTTTCTGAGGGACTCCAACACCTATAGCCTTTCTGATGTGAAGGATACCCAACAAATATGCATTTAATTGCCTGAGCATCCAGCTTCCCCACAGAAGGTCTATGATCCCTCACAAAGCATGTGCATCCGAACACTTTTGGTGGAACTACAAAAGTGTTCTTTCCCATAAGAATCTCACATGGAGACTTCATACCAAGGATTCGTGAAGGCATCCTGTTGATAAGATATGTGGCTGTCATCACTGCTTCACTTCACAATATCTTAGGTACATTCATGGTGAGCATGAGTGACCTAGTTACCTCCAACAAGTGCCTATTTTTCCTTTCAGCAACTCCGTTCTGTTGGGGGGTGTTAGGACAAATGGTTTGATGAGTTATCCCACTCTCAGATAGGTAAGATGCAAACTCCCTGTTTACATACTCTGTCCCATTATCCGTTCTCAAGACACGGATCTTGGCCTCATACACATTTCTGACACTTCTATGGAAGTCCTGAAAACACTTCAACGCTTCACCTTTGTTTTTCATCATATAAAGACATGTCATCCGAGAATGACAATCTATGAAGGTGATAAACCACCTGAACCCACTTACTGAAGTCACTGGGCAGGGCCCCCAAACATCTGAGTGAATAAGATGAAATTTCTCTACACTCCTCATCCCTACACTAGGATATGACGTCCTAGTGTGTTTCCCAAATTCACATGCATCACATTTCAAATTCATTTCATTCACTCTATTCAAAACATCGGGATACATTTTACTCAAAATATCAAAAGGCAAGTGTCTCAACTGACAATGTAACAAAAGTACATCCCTTTCCTTCTCTCCACCAACGACAGCCAGTGCAGCATCCCCACTAGCTCTGTCAAGGTACCACAGTCCATCACGCCTGACGCCAGTCCCAAGCCTCCTCCCAGTCTTCCTTTCCTGCAACACACAATGAGTGGAGTCAAAAGTAATGCTACAGTCGAGATCATCAACAATAGAACCAACAGATAAGAGGTTGACTGGAAATGATGGGACGTGAAGGACTGAAGAGAGGCGTATGGAGGGAGTGCACTGAATAGTACCAATCCCTCTAATGGGTTGGGGTGTACCATCAGCTGTCTGAACGGTTTCATGAATGGTATGTGGTTTATATGTGGAAAATTGTCTATATGCTCCTGACACATGACTAGATGCACCTGAGTCAATGATCCACTCTATATGATCTCTACATGAAAGGGCTAATCGGTTACCTGAGCCTGTGTGAGCGAAGTGGGCAAAGTTACCGAATGGCGAGGCAATATCCCCAGTCTGGTCTGCATGACTCTCTGAGCTCTCAGTAGTAGACCTGGACTGTCTCCGCTGCTCTAGATCTGACGCCTCAGCTGGCGTGGCCTCGATCATCACTGTCTCCTGTCGTCCGTCAGCGGTAGCAAAGTTGGCCCGTGGGCCCCCGCGACCTCGTCCACGGCCTCCACGGCCCCAACGACCTCCTCCTCTGCCTCCTGTGCCACGTCCTCGTCCACTGCCCTTCTGTGGACAGTTAAAGCTCAGGTGCCCCTTCACCCCACATGTGTAGCACTCTCGATCCTCGCTCACTGCTGCCACTGCCGGTACAGCCAGTGCAGTCCGAGTGACCTGAATACCCTCATCCTTCATAACCCTCAATCTGGTCTCCTCCTGTGCCATTGCAGCTATGGCCTCCTCCAGAGATGGGATGGAGGATAAGTGGCACATACTCGCTCTCCTGGCCTCAAAATCTCCACTCAGGTTCCTCAGGAAATGGGTGACACGCCTACGCTCCACCCACTTCCTGTGTATCGCAGCGCTCCTAGGATCAGGCAGATCAATAGGGTCATAGTGGTCCAACTCTGACCACAGCCTTTTCAACTCCGCAGAGTAGGCTAGAATAGACATCTCCCCCTGCTTCAAGGTGTCGACCTTGCCCTGAACCTCCATCATAAGCATCACATTCTCTGCTCCAGAATACATTTTCTCCACCATACTCCATATCCACGCAGCACTCTCTATGGCCTCCACCATCCCAGCAATGGGTGGAACCATCGATGTCATCAACCAAGCAGCCACCAGTGAGTTGGTGGTGCTCCAGACTCTCCAATCATCCCCCTCCTTATCCACCGGTTCCTTACATGAACCCAGAATGACGCCTTCTAACCCCTTCGACTTCAGGATGAGAAGTACCCTCCTGGACCAACTGAGGTAATTCTTGGTCCCTTCCAATTTCACATCATTGGGCATCAATTCCAGCTTCTGCACGGGCCGTGAAGGTGTCGATCCACTCGAGGATCCCAACTCCTTCGAAGCAAGCAGCTTCGTTATCTCTCCAATGAAGGCCTTCATGTCAGCAGAGGTAAGATTGTCCCACATCTCTCCTCAGATCCGCAGATCTCTCCTCTCTTCCTCCTCAGATCCGCAGATCTACTTCTCCTCTTCTTCTTCTAGGGCATACCCTAACCGTAAATCTATGGAGTCCTTTTCATGACTCTACCATAGATCTAGGGCTAGGGTTTTGTGGGTTTTCTTTGTAGCTAGTTAGGGTTTTGTGGGGCTAGAAGAGGACTTGGAAGAGAGGGGATCACACGGCGTGGAGAGGCAGCAGCAGGAGCCGGTGGCGGCGCAGCAGCAGCCGGCGGCGCGCGGCGGCGCAGCAACAGCCGGCGGCGCGCGCAGACGAGGCTGAAAGTCGGTGGACGAGGCTACCGCAGAAGCTACCGCAGGCGCGCGCAGACGAGGCTGAAAGTCGGTGGACGAGGCTACCGCAGACGAGGCTGAAAGTCGGTGGACGAGGCTGAAAGACGGCGCATCATTGGACGAGGCTACCGCAGGCGGCGGCGGATGCGGGTCGCGGGCCCTGCTGCGGGAGAGTGGTACAGGAGGGGAGGCGGGTGGAAAGTCGGTGGCTGTCAGTGGCTGTCGGTGGAGTCGGAGGAGGAGAGGAGGCGGGTGGAAGTCTGTGGAGTCGCTGGCGAGTGGAGTGGTGGCTGTCGGTGGAGTCGCTGGCGAGTGGAGTCGCTGGCTAGGCGGTGGAGTCGGTGGAGTCGGTGGCTGGGCGGGTGGATTTAGGGCTGGGCGGGTGGAGGCGCAGGTGGAGGCGGGTGGTTTTAGGGTTTGTTTTCTAGGGCTCTGATACCATGTTGTATTTTGGGAAAATGGTGATTAGCTTCCAAATGAGCTAACTCCTCATATATATAATATCCCTTGATTTGCTTTACACACACACCCAAATACAAATAACACTCAATAGGAATAAACCCGACTTTATTACCCAATTTAAATAGATTGAAATTGTCTCACCAATTATCTTTGCACACAATAAAAATGGTTGTGATTTCTTCAATTGAGGTGTCCATGTTATCATTACCTTTCAACTATGTGTTCATGGGTTTCTACCTTTGAGTTAGTTTTCCTAAACTCAACTAGGGAGTCTCCATTCAGGAGGCGAGAATTGATTCGGACCCAGTTGTAGTTACATAATTTGTCAAAGATTCCTACGCCTCCTTGAAATTATATAATTATTTGGCTTAGGATCGGACGTACAATTTAGTTAGAATTTAAGTGATTAGAACTAAAAATAAAATTTTAATTATTTAGGAGTTTGATCATGATAAGAATTTCTTGGACTTTGAGCTTGTTTTGGATTTATTTATTTATTTGGTTTTTATCTACCATTACTATAGTGATGATTTGCCATTACTATAGTGATGAATCAGAATTTGTCATATATTTCAGGTTTAGTTGCATTAAGACTCTTATATAAACCATAAAAAGAAGGGTTATTTTTGTGCCCACAATTAGAAAGATGTTGTTAGTGAATGAAATTTATTATGAAATATTAAGATTTCTTTCGATTTGATTTTCCTAGTTAAGGACTCCTTCTCCCCATCCCGGGTTAAGGGTGGTTTATCTTTGTTCCTCGTTAAGACTTAGTTTTTATGTTATTCTCATTCTCACTCCCTTCTTCAATTCTCTCTTTTATCCAAAATTCCGTAATTATTTACCGACAAAAAACAATGTTCCAAAGTAACCACAATCTCTAACTAACATGATAGAAGTTCCTAAAATTAGAATAGTAAGGACTATGTTATTAAAAAAATCTTGAATTGCAGGAAAGACACGTGGGAAGACAATTGTAAATCTTTCTTTAAAGAAGCAACCTGTGGTGATCCACTCAATGATGCTTTCTCAGTCAGTCTGTCAAACAGTTTTTCATTCTCCTCGTGCAACTTCTGCAGAATACACAAAAATTACAGCCATAAATCAACAAGAAATAATTCAACTAGAGAAAATTGAGGGGGGGGGGGGGTCACATTTTATTAAGAAAAATTATTTGACAAAAAACACTATTGCAAAGCAACTTAAAAATCCAATTTCAAGAGTGAAAATCAATAGAAATTGAAAACAAGCGTCATAAATTGCATAGGTATTCAAATACTGAAATAAATGTTTAATGTAAGCAAAAAAATATGTTGCATAGCCATTAATGGAAATGACTGAAAGAAGAGACCAGTAGATGATATGAAAACCAACAGCTTGTCTGCACTCTGTAGTCAAGTGGAGGTTAAGCCTATACTGCCGATGGTACTGCTGGAGACCAGCATGTGCGGATGTAGGCTTCCATGACATCTCACAACCTAAACAAGCTGGGGCAGCATTGATCTACCAAAAAAGTAAGAAAAAACAGACTCTGAGCTTATGCAACAATTAACTGATACGAGGTTTGAGTTTGTAAGCAGTGAGCCTTGTTTCAGGCCAAAGACCTTGACAGGGCACACAGTTCACTGAAGGGAAAAGGGTATCAACCATATGTTGAATGGTTGGATATGGGTCAATGAGTTCTGTTAAAGCATAACAAGACAAAGCAAACACCAGTTCTAGCAACATTCCAGCACATTTGGGTACTTTGATGATGTCATGGTGCGTGCAACACCAATTGTATACTTCCTTATAGAAAATTACATCAGTCAAGAATCAGTCCGTATAAAACATAATGAAAAGCCCTATCTAGGCTTTTTGGCCTAACTTTAAGCCAAAGTCAACCATCTTTGGGCATGTCTTTTCAGGCAAGTAAGCCAGTCAAGAGCATGGGTACCTTTATCAACAAAATTTCAAAATCAAGTAGCCCCAAAGATGTGTGATTGTTATAACCAAGATTTGAGAAATCATTTTCGGTTTTGCACTTCCGTAAAAAACTAAGTTCGATAGGTTTCAAAAGTTTCGACAATTTCGTTATAGGTTCGATTTCGGTTTACGTTTGTCATAGAGCTTTAAGTGTTCTAATAGAAAAAGAAATAAATAGATATTTTGCATTTCCTTGTAAATTAGAAATAAATTTCTATCTTCATTTAAGTTTGGGAACTCAAAATCACTTCATAAGATCCGGTTATATAGAACCCGAAACCCAAAGCCGAAAGTCAAACAAATTTAACTTAAGTTATATAGACCAGAACCCGAACATGTTCTATGTCTAAACCCGTTTTATGTAAAAGTTAAAACTGGTTTTGGTTTAGATGAGGGTATATGTCTAGACCCAAACCTGTTCGTATTGCTTTACAAGCAAAGCAATAGCAACAGCAAGTTATCAATCTCTAATTGAAACAAGAGAAACAACATCAAGGTAAGCTCCTCATCCTCGTGCACCAATTGTAGCTATCACATATGCATCTACCTGAAGACAACGACGACGCAGGCTAGCTCTATTTTGTAAGTTCCTTTTGGATTAAAAAGGATTGATATTGATTAGAATTATAAGTCTAACGTGGGGCTAACTTAGGTCTCTCTCAATGCCATCAGCATGGGGGTTCTCTCAACGCCAGCAGTAATGGGGCTCTCTTAGCGCTAGCGGCCTCTGACGTGACGACAAACAGGTAAGACATAAAACATCGTCATCGTTGATTGCAACATCCAATTAAGTACCGCATCTCTCTACATGTGTCTTCTTCTTTATTTTTAAGAAGGTTGGTTAGTGTTATTGGTTCTTTTTTGATTTTTTTTAAAACAAACTTTCTCTAACTTTGTTAATGGTTTTATTAAATCTTGATAAAAATTTCCTTCTATAATTTTAATACAAGTTTTTGTTGTTTACCATTGTCCATGTCTCTTTCGAAAGAGATACAAAACAGCCTAAATGTATTGTTTGAGCGAAGAAATGAGGTATTAACCGAAACCACTTAGTTTCGGACGTTTCGTTTCGGTTTCAAAGAGGGGCGAGACGAAACTGCTGTTGAAACTCAGTTTCGGCCGATTTCGCTCGGTTTCGACCAGTTTTGAACTTGGTTTCGGTTTCACTGAGTTTTGCTCGATTTCAGCCAAAACATCACTTCTTGTAATAAAATATTAGTTTATATTTAAATACATGAAACTGTTTAAACTATATATATTCATATATATTATAAAATTCTAAAAATTATGAAAACAAAAAAATTATAATGAAATTTTAAAATTATATCATAAAATTCATTAACATTCTATAAAAAATTTATTACAAATGTATTGCTATAGAAATATATACATAAAAAATTTTATAAATTCGAAGCTCAAAAGGAAACCTACGAAACGGACGAAACTGTGCGAAACGTAAAGATTTTCCAACGACCAAAACCGACAACAAGTTCTCAAACCTTGATTTCAGCCACAACCTTGTACCTTTGATATACCTTAAGGTGAAACCATTTCAAAGATCAACAGCTTTCCGTTCAAACAGGATAAATCAATTCGTATTTCAAACAGTATTGCTGTTTTTCAATTACAAAGAATAAAAGTAAAAAAAGAACTACATTAACTAGATGCTTTCAGTTTTAGGATAAAATTAAGGCAAACATATAAGCTCAAGAAAGAGAAAATGAAACTTGTATAATCATGACCAAACATCACCAATAATAAGAATAAAGAAAAAAAGCAGAATCACATCCTGTTTGGTCGTAAAGATTTTCCAACGACCAAAAATCGACGAGTTCTCAAACCTTGATTTCAGCCACAACCTCGTACCTTTGGTATACCTTAAGGTGAAACCATTTCAAAGATCAACAGCTTGCAGTTCAAACAGGATAAATCAATTCGTATTTCATACAATATTGATGTTTTTCAATTACAAAGAATAAAAGTAAAAAAAGAACTCCATTAACTAGATGCTTTCAGTTTTAGGATAAAAGTAAGGCAAACATATAAGCTCAAGCAAGAGAAATTGAAACATGTATAATCATGACCAAACATCACCAATAATAAGAATAAAGAAAAAAAAGCAGAATCACATCCTCCAATATTTAAATAAACATACAAGAAAGTGCTATAAATCTAACCAAGATAAAAAATTAATTATAAACACAGCATCAAATACATAATTAGGCACACTATATAAGTACAGTAAGGTAAATCAAACTTTTCTATAAGCCAGATAGTAAGCAAGGTCATTGTCTTTCATAGAATAAACTAGTAAAAGAAAAGGATATATCAATATAGCATAAAACTAGTAAAATAAAATGAGATATCAATATAGCATGTGATGGTGATCAGTTGATACTACAACCATTGAGAGACGTGCAACCTACAATGGGCAGGTAATGTTTGTCGTCAACCCATGACAACAGCAGGACAAGGTTAGACAGTAAATCTAACCAGTTGCCAAATCTGATTATAATCGATTAGTAAGTTTAACGCATCCCATAATCACCCGAATTATGTCCTGAGTTTATGTGTAACGATTCTAACCCAAATTTCACGTATTTTTGTACACAAATAATTTTTTTCAAATTTATAGATTTTATCAATTTTAATTTTCAAAATTTTTAGGAATTAATTTCAATTTCTAATCAATTTTATATATAAACCCATTAACCCGGACCGTTTATCCATTAAATCATAACCCGACCAAAAACCCAACTAGCCCAACTATCCATCATCACCCATAAACCCTCTCACACAGCCCCACTAATGTCATTTACTCAAACACACTCATGCATTACTTCTGTAAAAGCCCATGTTTTAAAAAAACCCCGGCACATTCCCCTCTCTCTATTCTTTCTTTTTCTTTTTCTTTTTCTTTTTCTTTTGTTTGTTTTTCCCGCAGCGGCCCATCAAACCGTGGCCCACTTCCTTTTATCCCCCCCCACGTGCGCCCTATCTCTCCCCCTCTCTTTCTCTCACACATTTTCCTCTCGATCGATCGATCAAAGCAACAGCGACCGCACGTGACGGCGACCTTCTTCGTTCATTCGACCTGAGGCTCGCCTCTCCTTTCCATCTCACAACATACGTGACGTGCTCTAATGATTTCCCCCGCGCCCTAAATTTCCTAGGATTTTACACATAAACGCCTCGATTCGGGGCCGAATGCGTTTGTAGCGAAGCCACAGTTCCCTCAGGTCTTCTCTACCCTCTATTTAGCACTTGGGGTTTCGATTTTTTGCACAAAAATATTTTCCAAAGAAAAGTTTGGGGTTTTCTTCTGGATTTGAGCTCAGAACTTGTTCTGGAGTTGGGATTGCTCTTCAGTTCTTTCCACAGTCCACCACCTCGGGTAAAATCACTCTGATTCTATAATTTTGGTTTTTAAAATTTGTGATTGTGTTTCCTTGTTCCTGCGAGGATGGTCGGGCAAGACAGTGACCCTCGCTGCAGCCCCATTAGCACATGGTTTTAATCATTCCGGTACCGGAAGAACGAAACGAAACTAAGAACCGGCCGAAGCCGAAGAAGAAGAAGAGGGAGAAAGGAAACTCTCCAGGCTCCCGCCATCCAAGAACAAGAATGAGCTATGCGTACAAACCAGTCATTCATTCTTTACATATTTTAATATATTTCGTAAATTTTCGATAAAGCGCATTAGCCTTCGCCATGACTGTCCGAGGAACTTCCCGCATGACTGTGACATGTTGCGTCTTTTCCCTTTGCATGTGGGCTGTTTTTGGGGGTTTTCTCCCCTCGTCGGGACTGTCCAGCTTCACATCTCCTATGACGTGACCTATGACCCCCCTATGGCCTCGCAGTGCCTTCCCTTGGCCGACCATAACTGAAACTGGGCACCGTACCCTAGTCTATGATTGATTGATGGGGTTTACCCCCTGACGTGGCTATGTTTGGGGTTTTCCTGTGTTGGTTTTTGATAGATCCGCGTGTATACACGGAGGAGGGCCCGCGAGCAGCCGCACGCGCAAAGGGAGGCCGCACCCTAGGAGCGTTTTACCATCTATCTTTAATTATATTTTAATGGCAAACTAGTAATTAGATTAGAAGGGGGTTTTATTCTTAAGCTAGGGCTAGCCGTCATTTATGTTTTATGCTTGATTATTGAATTTTGGTGAGAGTTCTTCGAGAGATCTTAGGAGGGTGCGGACATCCTCTCTTATTGACGTCTTGGGAGGATAGTTGCACATATAATTGTAGCCAAAGTTATCATTTTTATCGCGATTTTCTCAATAAAGTTTCAGTTTTTACTTTATTCCTATCAATTTGGTATCAAAGCGCGTAACGATCCATGACGGCATCGACGAGGCAGAAGAACAAGTTCGAGGCATTGGAGGAGAAGTTCAATGGTGAGATCGAGTGTATAAAGAAATCGTTGGCGAGCAACGAGGAATCCATGACGAGGTTGACGGCTTCCATTGACAGATTGACAGCGAAGCAAGAGAAACAAGATGAACAATTCGCGCAACCGCTTTTTTAATTGACGGCCAACGCAGGAAAAGATGAAAAAAATGATGGAACCCCTAAATCAGCGACAAAGGTGCCACCTTTGGACAAAGGAAAGGAAAAGATGGAGCAAGGTGATGCGGAAGCCGTACACGAGGAGGAGGATTACGATGAGAAGGAAGATGAAGGACCGTGAAAGGATGATTATCAAAAAGTTATACACCAGAAAGCGGAGAAAGCAAAGAAGGGGAGCGGCGGACCTAGTCGCCTTCTCCACGAGACGCACCAAGGAGGCGGGGGGCCGCGGGCTCCTTCCCAAGCCCCCGCGGGCCCCTAAGACGTCGGGGGCGGCCCCAAGACGTCGGGCGGGGGGCGGCGCACTCCCCCAGGCTCGCCTGGGGTCGGCAAAGGGTCTCAGGGCCCCGACAGGCCCCACCGACCAGCAGCAGGTCCACTGGGGCCCCGAACATCGCTGACAGGGCCCCGCGGCCACTTTGCTAGGCCGCTGGGGCCCCGAGCAGGTTCGACAGGGCACCACGGGCCCTCTGCAGGCCGCAGGGGCCCCGCCGACCCACGATGTACCCCCCGCGGGGGTGGGAGGAAGGGTAGGGGTAGTGACCACCTTTCGGGGATTTTACGCCTTATTCGAAGGGCCCGACACGTGGATTCGACGACTGTTTTGACCCGGGAGGTGGGCAGGCGTATTACGATGACGGATTAGGGTTTCGATACCCTCCCGACCCTCGATATGGCGAGGATAGATGGTGTCCTCTACCCCACAACTATAAGGGACGCCCAGGAGACGGCGGAGGAGGGTACAGAGACCACCAGGAGGAGCATATGGGACAGACGGGAAGCGACGGTGGGCAAGGAGAGAGGCCCTGCAGGGGCCATGGAGATCGTTGGAGAGGACCGCAGAGAGGATATGAGACATACCAGGAGAGGTGGCATCATTATCATCAGCCTAGGTATGAAGAGGGACGAGGAGACCATGGCACCTACAATATGGACCGACTGCGGAAGCTGAAGATGCAGGTATTCGATGGAGTGGATCCATGCGGGTATTCGATGGAGAGATTTTTTAGAATATCTTGCATGACTGAGGAGCAGAAGCTAGAGGCAGCTGGGATTTGTTCGGATAGGAAGGCCCTCGCCTGGTTTCAGTGGAAGGATGTGAAGCGTTCTTTTCGCTCATGGGAGGAGATCAGTGACCAGATGGTGAAGAGGTTCAGGGATCCCCACCTGGGAAACGTGAGGGAGCAGCTGCTATCACTCAGGCAGGAGGGTAAGTGCAAGATTACTGGAGAGGTTTGAGGCCCTATCAGGACAGGTGCACGGGGTGACTGATGAGACGATGGAGAGCACCTTCGTGAAGGGGAGGGCCACAATTCGAGCAGTGATGCGCATGCAGAAGCCTCAGGGGCTAATAGAGGCCATGGAGTATGCTCAGATGACGAAGGACTGTCAGATAGAGGAGAGAAAGGCGACAGGTGGTTGGAGTGGACCGGTTTCTCGTAGTGTCCCGAACGCGAAAGGAGAACAGAAGACCGCTACAAGGGCGGATCAGGCGAGTATTAGAAAGACTGTGGAGTAAAGCAGTGCACAGCCAACAGGGGGTAAGTTCAGGAGGATGACTGACGCCGAGATGAGGGAGAAGAGGTAGAAAATGCTCTGTTTCCGATGCGATAAGCGGTTCACCCCAGGGCACCACTGTGGGGTGCGCAAGCTGCAAGTACTGATAACAGGGGAAGACGAGGAGGATGGTGGAGGATGAAGAGGTCGGAGTGGAAGACGACCCCCACTTGGAGTAGAACCGCCAGAAGCTTCATGCACCACCTTGAGGACAATGTGAATTTTCATGGACGAAGTAATGATAGATCCGCGTGTATACACGGAGTAGGGCCCGCGAGCAGCCGCGCGCGCAAGGAGAGGCCGCACCTTAGGGGCGTTTTCGACCCTCTATCATTAATTATATTTTAATGGCAAACTAGTAACTAGATTAAAAGTGGGTTTTATTCTTAAGCTAGGGCTAGCCGTCATTTATGTTTTATGCTTGATTATTGAATTGTGGTTAGAGTTCTTCGAGGGATCTTAGGAGAGTGCGGACGTCATCGCTTATTGGCATCTTGGAAGGGTGGTTGCTCCTATAATTGTAGCCAAAGTTATCATTTTTATCACTATTTTCTCAATAAAGTTTCAGTTTTTAGTTTATTCCTATCAGTTTTTTTAGGTATTGGATGTAGATAATAATTTGGCAATAATTTGGCTATTGACGAGGGTTGGTGGTTACCATGGGTGATCGGTCCCCCGAGGGGTCGATGCTAATAAAACCGCAGCACACGGGTCGTGTGTAGTCGCTTACGGATCCAACACGAGGAGGCGGTCAATTGAGAATCGGTTCTATGGGTCCTTGAATGAAAGCTACGTGATAGTCACGGTGATTGGTTGGTGAATGGTAGAAAGAGTGTGATCAAGGGGTAAAAGCTCTAGGCCATGGGAAATCCCCGCCATTTGACTAGGGTTAAAGTTAAACTAATAATCGACCGGTTACCGGGTGCATTGGGATTCGGGAGAGATTGTGCGACCTAAGTGCATTCGCCTATCCCCCACTGTCGTGATGCATGATAGATTATTCCCTTATGTCATGTCCTACCTCCGCTGTCGCGATACAATGATAGGCCAATCTAATCTACACCGATGTTAGTGGTCTCCGATGCATCGATGTACGTTGGACACATTACGCTTGACGAATATCGACAATCTTCCTCCCACCCACAGTGGCGTTCAGGGATTAGACCTACATTGGAAGAGCTCTTAGTCGGTGCCCATTGGCGTTCAGTCACACCGATAGTATGGATCGTCGTATGGATCGGATCCCCGGATCGGTCCCGACTTTTGATCGACGGCCAATCCGATCACCCCGAATGGAGGGGGTCGAATCTACGACGATAATAATCGTCACAATGTACCCATAATCTCAACTAGCCCAGCAACTAAATCAATTACTTGGTTCAACACATGGTCCAAATCCAATGGGGTTCATCACATTGCCCTAGAAGAAAACTACTCACTACCCATTGCAATAGAAGTGGTTCCTAGCAATGGGTAAGTGTTCAAAGCCATGGATTCAGATAATAACAGCAGTAGATGATAAAACAGGAAAATAAGAACAATGTGAGAAAAATTCTATTCAGCAAAGATAGAGTATTATACTAATAATCGATTAGAACAATGAAAACAACCGAATAAAGAAGTTTAGAATTCTTACAAACTTTCCCAAAACTCTAGAAATAACAGAAAAACAACTAAAGGATCGATTCCTCTCGCAGGAGGATGAAGGGACGCTTTTATACGCGCGCCCAAAAGACCATAATAACCCCAGATCCGCCCTAGCAGCCGTAGAAAATAAGTCTGACGCGACCGCGTCAAGAAACGACGCGGTCGCGTCGTTCCCGAGAAGAGTAGGTGATGGGGGGCTCAACGACGCAGTCGCGCCAATAGAGACGCGGCCGCGTTAAAAATGGTGACGCGGTCGCGTAGTCTATTACCGCAGCCGCGTCGTTCTGCTCTGGATGCGGTAATTTCGCGGCCGTGTCGTCTTCGTTCACGTGGGCCGCGAAAGTCTTCGTTCACGTGGGCCGCGAAAGTCTTTGATATTCAATCTTTTCTCCACTCTAAGAGTCTTCTGACGCGGTCGTTTGGTGGAAATTGACGCGGACGCATGGATGATTATTCTGACAGTTTGACGCGACCGTGTGGACATGGTGACGCGGTCGCGTGGAGCTCAATTCTTCACATCCTCTTCTTTGCGCCAATTGATTCCCCAGCTTCGCTCCTTTCGTCTCCTTGCGCTAAGATCTTGACATATGATCCTCAATCTGCACATATTTCCTGCAAAGCACGTGTGTGACCACAAAAGCAAAAGAAGAGACATAACGAGAAAAACAGTGAGGAATAGAGAATGAAACGATCTAAAACGTGTATGAAAAAGAGTGGAAAACTATATACAATAAACTCTCATCAAAATCCCCAAGCCAAACGCTTCCTTGTCCTCAAGGAAGACAAGAGAGCGTAGATCGGAGGAATGCAATCAAACATGCAAATGATGCGATGAAGTTTCGAGAATTTTCAAAAATCGAGAATATATACGTGAGTGAAATGAAAATTTAAATTCGGGAAACCAAAATGCTCGAAAATCTTTCCGTCGATGAGAATATGTTCCTAGGACGTCATCACTGCTCAAACCGCCAAGCAATATGCTAGACGATGGCTATACCCACATTCTAAGACATTTCATCTAACCCGACCTTAGATTGAGCGTGTAGGAACCTAAGCTATACAATAGTCGAAGAGAGGATAAGTATGGGATAATGGGATATTGGTCGATCAAGGAAGTGACGCTCACGACACGAACAGTCCCTTGTTTTAAGAAATTGCCAAGTTTGTCCATGATTTCATATAAACATACGTATATACAAAAAAGAAATTCTACATGCACCTTGTTTTTGGATTTGCAGTGGGGTCGTGTAAGGAGCGTTGGGTCGGTGTCTCCCAGATCAGACGACCTTAGAGCACCGGGCCAAGAAGGACCCCTCGAACCTACTTACTCAACCCAAATGAAATCCTTATTCATACGCACTCCCCAAGCTAGGTCTTTTTACGCAAGGCCCCGACGGTTACTATCGTGGGATCCGATTACTCTGCTTCGCTGGGGAACGGTGCATATTATTTTTCTACACAAATTTTTTTCTTTTTTTTGAAAAACATAGGGTAAACTAGGCAGATTCAATCCTCAATACTAGGTGAAGTGTGGTTATCCAAGTCTCGAGTGACTATAAATCATTATACACAACTATCGGGCTCTAGAGTCCATGCATAGAATGGGTTCATAAATGTAGATCTAGGTCTGTTTCAAGTACTCCTATCTTAGGGGTTCCGAGGACGGTCAAAGCTAAAGTATTTCAAGGGATTTGAGTTTAGGTTAGAAACTATTCACATATTCAAATCGACACATAGGAAACGAGCATTAAAGTTCGCAAAACGAATTTCAAATCAGGATTCAGCGCATATAAAAACTCGTTTTCAAAAAATTATCGAGGCGAATGCGCAAGTATATACAAATGCATGCATGAGGGTGCAAGATCCATGATGCGAATGCAAATATTTTTGGAGTTTATGAAAAAAATTTCAATTTTTTGTCTTTTTGGATGCGTATATTGAATTTATACATGATGCATATGAAAAACAAAGAAAGATGGAAAAAATAAGAAAGAAAACGTGAAAAGAAAACAAAAATAACGATAAAAATAGGAAAATAAGAGGGAAAAAGGAAAATTAGCACGAAAGAGCTCATCCCCCAAGCTAAACCAAGTGTTGCCCTTAACGCAAATAAAACACAGAAAAAATCGTGAGGACAAATAAGATGAGGGGAAGGAGACCCAGTAGCATCCCTCAAGCTGTATACAACCATGCCAGAAAATGATGCAAGTGTGTAATGCATGGGCTAACTACTGAGGGGTTGCCAAAATGTGTGGTGCTCCAATCAGGATGAGCCACCGTCAGGTGGTGGCTGGGTGGGTGGGTGTGGTGGGTGGAGTGGATGGGACGACAAAATCAGCTGAATGCTCAGCTGCCGTGTCAGCGTGTCGTAGGGATGGAGTGGTATGACAAGCTAAGATTTTACGTGTGGAGGTGGAGATGGAGTGGTCCAATCGTCGTCGGAGGACAACGAGAGAAGGATGATGGTGCTGTCACGTGGTGGGAAAGTGGGACGAGGTGAGGGAGGATGTGTAGGGGATGGAATGGAAACGGACTCCGTGATGGGTGTATGAGAGGTGTGTGAAATCACGGGGTTGGGGTGCGGTGACTATTCATTGCACTGTATATATACATCGATCCAATTATCTGATATTCAATTAGTCAATGATGTATTGCTCTGTTTTTCACTATTCATTTAGTTGATATCATTATTTTATTGGATTTAGGAAACTTATTAAGCAACCAGTCGCTGAGCAATATTTCTGTTTGTTTGTTTTCGATTTTTTAAAATAATTGACAGGTCGGGTGATTAAATATATTTGAGTGATAATTTTTGGATCTAAAACTTTGCAAAGCAAGAGTTTACCGAAGAGCTACCTTAGGTCGTAAATATTTTCTACAAGTTATTTCCTTTCCCTCAAATTTCATACGTGTATGATAGTCTTATCATGCTTTTTGTACTTATCATATTTTCATTTAACAATATAGGCCATCTTTATAGTTACTCATTATTAGTTAAAAGTAGAACCGCCTAGATTATTACAAACGTGTTACGTATTTATGTCGAAAGGATGAATCCCAATAAGGATTAAATACATGTGAGCTTGTCGTGTTTTTGTTTCCCCAAGCGGGGTGTGACGTTATTGGAGTTGGCAGGGAGCAGAAAAAAACAAAGACTTAATAATTTCACTTAAAACGTTCGAGCCGGCAAGGAGAACAAAACAAAGACGTAATAATTTCACTTAAAACGGTTCAAGCCAGCAAGAAAGAAAGAAAACCACAAGACATCGTGACTATACTTGGTTCCTAGATTGGGTTCAAGATGCAAAGGAGTGATCTGAAGTGAACTACAGAGTAGATGGAATGTGATTGAAAAGAATTCGCGGGTCAAAAGCTAGGGTGGTCAAAAGCTAGATAAAGAGCACAGAAAAAAGGATACCTGAGACTCTAGTCTTAAATCTCTTGAGATTTCACGTCCCCGATTCATTATTTTGTAGTTTCCATACCTCCCCTATATCTTAGCAATTAGCTAATATGCATAGGCTTTTGGTTCAGCAAGATTGGAATGAAACTATTTGCCACAGGTGTAGAGTATCTGAGGCAATAAAGAGAGATATAATGGTTGTGTTACTGGATATGAAACTAGGAAAAAGGTTTCCTAACTGCTGACTTAATTGTTGGGAGAGATTATGATGTTGCAATGAAAAAGATAATGGCTGTAACTTATAGGGGCTGAGCAGTAGAAGGTTTCGCAACAAAAAAAAGAAATGGATGTGTAGCTCTGAAGGAAACGTAAGATGCTAAGTAGACCACTAAACATAACCACTTAAATAAAAGTAACCAATACCTTAATCAAAGTTCCTAAACCAAATGATGTCGATTTGACATTGGCGTAGGATCCCCAAACCAAGGCTTGCATTTAATATTTTAAACCAACAAAAAGAACCGAATCATATGCAAATCAATAGGTAAAAGAAACACCAACCCAAACTAAACAAACAACACAACTAGATTAACATATATAGGTTGTTCAAAAAATTTATACATGATTTATGTAAATTATATGTTTGCTAGACTGTGGATAATTGCATATCTTTCTACAAATGAGTCCGTGCATTTTTTATTATGAAGGATGGAATCATGGATACCTCAAACTGAGTCAGGTGTGCATGTCTGACACCAGATACATATCAGACCTACAGGAAGCTTGTTAGTTTTAAATAGGCATACCAAAGTAATGTGACTAAAGAAAATTACATGATTACATGTAGGGTGTGCCAAAGCCATGTCCAGTGAACATAGAAGGGCTTTTTATGTCTGTTTGATGTGACTTCCACACAACCTTAACCCCTCTCTGCCATCTGAAGATCATCGTGGGATGGGATTATGTAACAGGCCGTTTTCATCCCCCCCCCCCTATTTTTTTGCCCGGCTCACTCCCCTAGGCCCACCATCGGGCTTCTTTTCTCTTTCCCTTCTTTCATTTCTTTTTCTTTAACCACCGAGCCCACTCGGGCTTCGATTAAGGACAACGTACGCTCGCCCCCTCTCTCGTGTATCGATTGAAATGATCGATTGATTCGATCGATCGAACCCTAAGGCGAGCAGCGCCTCCTCTCCTCGCGTACCTCTGTGGTACGACACGGACGCCCCTCTCCCCTCGTCCTCTCTTACGACACTACAGTCGCCCCTCTCCCCTTGTACGACCCTGCGGAGGCCATCTCCCCCTTGCTTCGATGACGTGCGTACTCTCTGCGTGTTTCTCCGACTTCTATAAGTCCCCTCTTCTCCTCTCTCCTTCAATCTCTTGTGGAATCGGTAAGTATACTCTAAAATTTGGATATTCGACTGGGTTTTCATCGGATTTGGGGTTATTTTCTATGGATGCTGCTCGGATTTTGATGTGGATTATCGGTTTTTTATTATTATTTTTTTATTCTTCGGCAATGCCATGGTAGACTCCATCCCCTACGCTTCAGTTTTAATTTCGATTTTCGTATGCTTAAATCTGAGTTGAAATCGTTGGTAATTATGTGGAAAAATTGGATTTTTAATGTACGTGAGAGGATGATTTGGGAGATAGGTTAGGGTTTGGTTCCCTACGGTTATTTTGTGGGGTAGGTTCACTCGCCTGCTTGTTGTGGGGTCCCGGTGTCTTGGCATTGGGCTGTGTTGGGTTTTGGCTTGGGTTGGGTCTGTCCCTTGCATGCTGCTGCTGTGGGTTCATGGGTTGTTGGGTTCGCGGCTGTCTTTGGTTGTTGTTTGGGTTCAGTTGGCTTTTTTTGCTTGATGTTTTGGTTCGGCTGGTCTCCTTACTCGATGTTTTGGATTTCGGTATGGACTACTTGCGATCTGGGCTTCATTACCACGCTGATTTGGTCGTTAGCCACTGGTTCCTTGCTAGAAACCCGCAGGCTTGGGTCTCCCCACTAAGTGATGAAAACTCACAAATCTGATCCCTCAGTTTGTAATTTTCAGCAATACTAAACATTTCAGTTTCCTTTTAAATAGATATTATTGTAACTGTCGTCTATGTGCATCTATTACAGTTATTACATGGTTAGCTTACCTGATAGTTAGCATGGAATATTCATTTTTGGGAAATTATTCTTATGCATGCGGGAAGTTTAATATTATATTAAATTACGTAGTCAATGGGATGTTACTCGTAATATCAATGATAATAGATGGCTGGTGGAATTGAGAATTGACGCATGACATGTCTGGTTGCTACTACGTTCGATTATTGATTATGGAACCCCTTGACTATGTAGTTTAAATGATGTTAAACTTAGACTATATTACGACATTAAAACTACTAACTAATTAACTTTACTTGACTCGCTGTGGTTTTTGGGAAACTCATGATTGCAAGAGTGCGGGAGCGATTGAAGCCTGCCTTTTGGCCCGTATCTGGTAGGATTTTCATTCCATGTTTTATTATTTAAATAAATACTAAGTTCCTGTTACGCTTCCTTCTTTTGGGACTCGGCCCGGGTAGCACCTCGCGGTCCAAGAGGGTCTTCGGATTGCACATCGCACTCTTCGTCTTAAGTCACAATCTAGAATTGGTTCACATTAGTGAGTACCACCTTGTAGTGATTTGAGGACGTTAAGTAATCATACCATGTTGCACCTTGTATTGTACCGTTATAATTGTTGCTATCATGTCTCCTTATTGTGCATCGTCATTATTTCTGTCGTTTGTTTAGATATTGTACACTATATTGAGCCGTGGTACGCCTTCTGTTGTCCCACTAGGTGACGCACAGAATTATACGGAGGCACCTGAGCACAAGGTGTCCGAGCTTCCAGTGCAGGAATTTGAGCCTTGAGGGCAGGAATTTGAGCCTTGATTAACGTGAGTTTTGTATTTACATTTCAGTTGTAATGTGAGTTTGTATTGTTGTTTCCTGTTCAGAACCTTGTAAACATGTTATTAATGAGTATTTTATTTCTTTCTGCTCTGCTCAACATTGACTTCACTAGCACCTGCAGAACCTGCATATAATTGTTTAAATTGTGACGACACCCGAAGAGCGGGGTGTTACACAATAGGTGGGTACTGATATGAACTTTAAGATTAGAATATATCTGTCAACCAATCGGGTTAGTATCATCTTTCTTTCTATTTTTGATGTGCATGTGCTTGCCTAGGTGTTTTATGTCTATGTTTTTCTTTTTGGGTCGAACGGTCCTTTTTTTAGGATTCACTGGGTCAACATGTCCAGGTCTTGTCATATTGGTGTACAGTGTAAGTGTGATTAAATTGGTGTACCGTGTCAGTGTGATAAAATTAAGTTTTTTGCTAGCTGAGTTAAGTTAGGATTGGTCATAGACTCAGAAGGTCAGACGATGTCAGGGTTCAGGGTTTAAAAAATTTTCTAGGTGGTCACTTGATCCTTCATCAACCCTACCAGTCAAATCAATACTAATAATCTTGGTGTACAACAAATTAAATGCTACAAACAGAATATCTGAATAGTTGACTGATCTGCCCCTGGAATGTTATCAAACTGTGTGCGCGCGGAAGGAATTTCAATGGAAAAAGTTGATTGAACAGATGACGAGGCAACACAAACTAAAATCTGAACCTTGATTGCAACAAACAAGAAACAAAACTGACACAAAGCAAGTAGAATGGTTTCTGTTTATTAACAAAAAAACCTTTGCATCATGAAACTCTATGTATTTTACTTGGGAAATGAAAACTAAAGCCAATCAAACTCTGTGCGTGTGTGTGTTGGGGGGTGTGTGTGTGTTGGGGGGGGGGGGAGGAATTTCCAAGGAAGAGGTTGAGTGTATAGATGACAAGGCAACACAAACTAAAATCTGACCTTTGATTCCAAGAAACATAACTGACACAAAGCAAGTAGACTGGTTGCTGTTTATTTACAAAAAAAAACCTCTGCATCATGAAACTCTGTATTATACTTGGGAAATGAAAACTAAAGCCAATCAAAGTAAACCTCAATTAGGGCATCACGCTTTGAGAGTTCTTCTTCAAGCTTTCTGGTAACCGCTGAAGAATTAGCACTGTCGTCCCCTTGTTTTGGAGTGGAAAGAACTCCTGTAGAACCAGATTCTGACCCAACAGTAGACCTAGCATCGCTAGCCTGCAGAGCCGCATTGAGTTGCAACTCAATACCCTTAATCTTTCCCTGTATAGATATACTTAAAATGTGAATTATATTGAACAAGAAAAAAATGAATTGAGTTTCCAACAAAATATGAAATGCAGAGCTTGCATGTCAACCATCCTAAATTTATTATATTTTTCATACTTGATGTTCTATTATTTAGTTTTCCCGACTGGAAAACTTACTGGAAAACTTACCGAGCATAGCTTGATAACAGAAATTTATATTTACTTGAAATTCCTGTCAGATCTAAACAGCACCTTTGCAGAAAAGGTTCCGAAAGTTCAGGTATCATTCTTATGAGTTCCTGATCCTTTATTTCATTACCATCGTTCAGATCAGTATAATCTATGATATCTTCATTGCTATCCCTCTTTGATTTGACATGTAAACTGTAATCGTATTATTGGAATTGCTCATTATAAGTTTTACGTGCATGTGACTGTATTGTGCATGTGACTGTATTATGCTTCGTATATAGGCCAAGTGTATTCTTTTTGGCTTAAATACATCATGAACCCGTCTTGTCCCTTTTCCACAGTATATTGGGAAGAAGAACGTGACATAATCTAGCCTAATATTATCGTTCAAAGAGAGGATTACGACATGAAAAATGAATTATCACATCACGTGTTAACACGGCTTGTGAAAGTGTCTAAAGATACATCATTGCAGAAGAAAACATTACTTAAAGAATGGAATGACCAGAGAGATAATAAAAAACATTTAAAGATTAATAGATTTAATGTTGACATTAAAATATAAACCAACATTTTTAATGCAACAGAATAATAAAGATCCAATGAATGTGTACCAATCTATATTCCACTGATCAAGGCTAGCACCAATTAGAACTTAAAAGCAGAAGCGCATGATTAAAAAGTAGAATTTCCAAATAAATGCACCCAAATGTAACATTCCTATAACAATGCTAAGACATGAAGTCCAACCTGCAGCGTCTGAATAGTTGATACTCGTTCATCTATTTCCCTTTTGTGGTCTTGCTCAAGCTGCAATAGATGAGCTACTTGATTTCTGAGTAGGTTGTTCTGCTCTTTCTCAAGTTTAAGCTTATCCGAAAGCATTATATTTTCCGACTGCAAATAACATGAACATATATCAGCATCTTGATTCTTTGGCAGTCCACATGTAAGTCACTTACAATTCATATCAATATGGTTATTTAAATTATGGCTATCTCTTGTTCAACAGAAAATGATTCATGTACTAAATTCATTACAGATATGAGCTTCAGAAAATTGCCCATGGAACAAAGTTTAAAGGATGACAATTCAAGTTATGCAACTGAAGAATTGATCATACTGTGATGATTTTTGTTGCATAAGCACTCGTGATGAATGGTTTATGCCCATAAAAATTATTGCAGGACCATGGGTATAACAACTAAAGAGCTGGGTTGCACGGTGGAGCCTAAAATTTTTTTATATTTGGGTGAAAAAAGAAGGGAATAGTCCACACGACATAAACAAAAAAGGAAATAAAGTTATGGAGTCTATTGAAGAGTCTTAAAGTGAATAGAATTACCTTCTGCTATTCAATAAATTATGCTCAAAAATAAGTTATTCAATTATGAAGAAATCAGTTACAAAACCTGAACTTAATTGTCTCTGACTGCTTCCTTTAATTTATCCAGATCAATATATTGTTAGGGTTTCTATCATAGTACAACTAATTTATACGCAGCGGAAAATAGAAACCTACCAAGATCCATGCATTTCTATTTGATTCGAATAGATTACTAACATTTCTTACGATCTGAATCTGTCGGACTACAGGTGCTGCTCTACGAACGACCACCCTCAATCGGTATCCACACACGAACGTCACGAACAGGAATTGCGAGGGTGCTAACTCCTTCGCAACTAGGGTTTCTCTCGCTCTTTGTTTTTTTCTCAAAAAACGGAGGAGATAGACTGAAAACGTAAAAACTGAAAATCGTGATTCTATATCTTATATAGAATCCTACGTTAACCCCTTAACAACATTCAGTTACGCGACGCTATCTTAGGGATAAGAATCCCACGTTAACTCATTAACGTATTTCAGTTAAGCGGCGATATCTTAGGGATAATATCTTAACGAGATACGATATCTGACGGTTAAGATATTTCACCGTATTACGAATTTCAAATCATATTCGAAATCATGTTTAAAACCATATCTTATCCATTTCGTTCTTTGTGTTCGACCCAATATGCTCATATTAAATTGGCAGTGGGCCTAATCTCATTAGAAGCCCACAAGTCATAATTGGTCTCTAGCAAGACATTATGACTACCCAATTAATATGAATATTGTTAGTTCGATATTAACCTAACCAATAAAACATGTCATAATCCTTTTGTCACACGATATCTTATTTGAACATAAGTCACGGACAGTGTCATACTTACATTGTTCAAATAATTAATTTCTCGATTACTAAGTAGACTGATAAAATCAAATGACATTTATTTGAGCACGGCCATGCATTTCTCAGTCCTACTTATCGAGGGGCCCATTAGATATCTCTCTCATAGGAGAGGGACAAATTCCATCTTGTTCATTCACTTTCCTCTGCATAATTCACATCATGTTCAATCATAACCTTTATGATTATCTGATTAAAGATAACGTTTGGTTATGTCAAAACATGATGTTTCTTATGTAGGAATCTGTGATGATCTCAGTTCTAAGGATTCTATGACATAACTATTATGAGATCATTTATGACACTAATCCATGTAATGATCTCATAGCGAGTCTATCCAGTACATGTTCTTCAACAAGTACCTATAAGTTTGATTTGTATCACCAGACATATAATTATCTCATAATTATCAACCAAACACATACTAGTCTTAATTCATTATTAAACCTTTAACGATGAATGACTAGGGTGCTTAGAATAACAAAAAAAAGCTATTCAAACATAATTATAAAGAAACATGCAAGCAATATAATAACAACAAGAAGAGAAACATTTTATTAATGAAAATGATATAACATAAAGGTCTAAATATTTGGCCTAAGACAAAATCACTAACATATATGATATCAGAGCAGCATTCGTTCTGCGTATTGAGCACAAAAGGATAGGACGCTTGTCAGTTCAGAAGTTTCAATTGCATAATCCATTCTTTTATCGGGGTTTTTTGAGTAAAAAATGGAATTAACAAGAAAAAAATTATACATGAAACAGATGATGTAACAATTTTACTGGTTCACAATAGCAACCACGGGGCGGTAACTTCACCAAAGTCTATGAATACAGTGTTATAGTCTCTAGTTCTAATGATATGTAAAGGACCGTCACCCCACACCATGCCCCCCTCCCCAAAGGAAAACCGAAAAACAAAAAGTCACGTTTTTCTATACAAAACAAGCAAACTGTAAGATTGTTGTCAGATAAGAGGTAGGAATCCATACTTTACATTTTTCCTCCCCATGACACCCCGTACCAAAACAAACAAACAAAAACAAAAAAGAGAGGAAAGCCCCAAAAAACAGTCTAGTGTGAAATCACCTCATTTTTTCTTTTTTAACCAGACATCCAATTTGTCCCTTTATTAAAGTGACGACTGACGAATGTAGTTGTACCAATTTAATTGCCAACTCATCTATTGAAAAGATGGGTCTAAAAGCTGAACCGCATCCACAACCTTATAAAAGTTCAGGGTTGATGATCAATCACATATTGTTACCCAACATTGTTTAGTACATATCCAGTTTTTGAGCTATCACGATGGTATTTGGTGTGATGTCATACATATGGATGTTTCACATATTTTGCTAGATAAACCTTGGTTATATGACTTATATGTTGCACTTTCTGATAGATTTAACACATTCAATCATATTTAAAGGAAAAAATTATATTAACTCCTTATAAACCCAAGAACATAATTGAAAATCAAAAGAATGGATTAATCCTTAAAAAGCCACTAACTCAAATATCTCCTCATAAGAGTCACATTCCCTTAGAGTCTAGATTTGACATTATTCCTATTGCATCTCATGGGCATCTTGTATATGATTTAAGTGCATTGCATGCATCATACAAGTTCTTGCGAGCTTTATTGAGCAATAATCTTGATGTGACTGAGTCGAGTATTTCACAGAAGCTTAAAGAGATTGAACGCATAGAGTTCGTCATCCCAGATTATCCACATCCCATAAAGATTCTATATGCGTTCACCTTTTTTGCTATTTTGGAAAATTTAAAGAAGATCATCTACAGATCAACATCCGATTGTATTTCAAAGTCCATGGATGCATCTTCTCCCGCTATAATGGATTACTGATTTCTGTTCAACTATGCTATTCCTATCGATGTTTACCAGGTGGTGAAGTTCTTAAGCCGGTGAGAATGATAGAGATCAAATTCAAGAAGGAATTCAATTCAAAAGGAGTTAAATTCAAAAAGAATTCTTTTATTTAATAGAGTTTGAGTCCTTTGAGAATCCTAATTAGTTGAGTCTTTGGTATTTGAGTCTTTTTGTTATTTAAATCTTTTTTATTTGAGTTTGAGTTATTCTAGAAGTTCTACTCATATTAGATTTTAGAGAATCAAGTTGTAAGCCAATTTGACCATAAACTTATTAGTTTTTTTGAAGAAAAATAGTTTTTAGTGTAAACTTTTAATTTCTCCACAAATTAAATTTTTTGCATTGGTGTGCGAAAACGGCCTTGATTGCCTGGATGACATGTCTGAAAAATCTTGACATGTGAGATGTGCGAGTCGGTGATAGAAAGATTTTCAAAAATCAAGATCCGAAAAGTGATCAAATCCCTAATTTACCTCTTCCCCAAATTCCCATCACCCCCCTTCCCACTTCCATTTTGCGTCACTCCCCCAACACATGTTGTAGAAGTTTAACAAGCAACAATGCATTCCAAGAAGATGGTCATCTTAAAAGTTAAGATCAATGGACCTAAAACAACCAGTTTAGTCTTTACTATTCATCAATATGTTCTACAGCTGCATTTTCTTTTTAATTTAAGCATGACGCGGTCCTTCCATTCCCTTCTCCAGTATAATGAGAAACATGGCATGACAGATGTTGACAGCAAAAAGAGCTCAAAAGCATTTTTTTTCCCTTAACGTGTAAACCAGGAAATCACTCATGATGGAGCCTAACCATTTCTTTACCTCTAATGGCTGGCTATGGGAGGTCTTTGAATGATAAAGACGGCCCCGATCTTGGGTTCAATTTAGCACATGATAAAGAAAGGAAGACCATGAGCTTTACCCAAGTTTATATAGAAAGATATTATGTGTGTCTCATACATGTAACCTGCTATCAAGTGCATGCATACTTATAGAGGTAACCCCTTTAATCTTCTAAAGCATGCAATATGCAATATTGCTAAATCTACATAACGCACAATTAGTACAACCAGATTTGTTTTTTAGACATATATCATCCAAATCTCTCAATGTTCAAAATTTCCGTCCAAATCTTCATATATATGAAATTGACCTTCAAATTAGCGCAAGTCATGTTAAAATACCCTGCTTCATTAGGTTTTAAAAACATTTCCTAATTTGCTAGAAAATGGAATAAAATGTTTTTTCCTGACTGGATGGTTCCCTAAGAGAACCATAAGCACGTCAGTGACACTTAGTCTTGCAAAATCCTAGGAAGAATTTCCTAGTCATTAGCGAGCACATGTCTTGAACTTCATAAGTATTTTATAATGTACAATATGTAGTATATTTTATGCTGCTATAAGATGGTATAATTTGACAGATACAGCTTCTGAGAACTTATGTTACATATATTGAGCTGTCAACCTTTATCCTAACTCACAAACCAGGTTTATAGTCACACCATGGAATCTTATATTGTTATCAAATTAACTAAATTTTTCTCATGTAGTTAACGAAATGAGATGGCACACATGGTGTTTAAGACGAGATAATCAAGTGTTACATGGGATATTGGAGATTATAGAATATTGGGGATTACATGTGAATAAAGTGTAAGAATCTTTCATCTTGGGAAGATTAAGTTGTTCAGATTAGAATTATAGTCAGATCAGGTCACACATACATAGGCTACAATGCAGAAGCATACAAGTTAAGGTACCTTCAGATCTGCCTGAAGTGTAAATGAAACTTTCCACGCCTTTTGGACTTCATTGAATAGTAGAGTGCACTGATCGTTGGCATCCTTTAGAGCAATCTTTAACCCTATAACTTCATGTCTCAGATCGTGAACTTCCTTTTCTTTTTCATACAACTCTTTTCGGGAATCATTAGCCTACGAAATTGAAAAATAAATAAATAAATAAATAAAACATTAAAAAGAGAAAACCTAGCTCAAGCTTTCATTCAACCATCTAAAGTACAGAAGCTAAAATGAAATAAAATATGGAAAACAATATCAACATCGTACAACCGACCACATCTCTCCATTTCTTAATTGTATCTCGATTTCCAAGACTGAGCTCTGCATTCCTCGCTCGTGCAGAAAAGTTAAGGGCGGAGAATGTGTTTGCCACATTTGCAGCATTTGGGTAAATATGGACGATCAACAAAATCTTTGAACTACCACCTGCCAATGTTAAAGATATCACAGACCAAAAGGCAATTAAAGCTTAAAAAATATAGTGTCCTTGTGCTTTGCAGAAATGCACATACGCACGCAATGTTTAGATAAAAGAAACAAGCACGAATATGCATATATGTGCATGTGCATGTGCATGTTTGTGCGAATGAGAAGGTACATGATTTCTTCGAGCAAACCATATGTTAGGCAATATACAGGCTTCATACGGATGAGCATGGTAAATGTCCATTCCCGCTTCATTGTACCATAACTCGATGACAATGCAAGGATTAAAAAATTACAAAGCAACAATGAAAAAAAATAAGGTGCCCAAATAAGGGATGAGACATTGATGACTTGTTTTCACCTTCACTAAAGGTAAAGAAAACAACCGGATGGATGGAAAAGCTAAGAGCATAAAAACGTGAGAAATGCACTCAACACTCAAAGCATGAAAATAAGAGAAGTGAAAGTTACCTAGGGAGTCAGAAAGTAATTTTGTTAATCTTGAGTTTTCATAAGGTATCATGTCTTTCTTTGAAGTCAAGCAAGACAAAACATCCCCCAACCTACAAGCAACAAAAGAAGTGAGAGGCAATGGAGAAAGCAGTGGGCAGATAAACATAGTTCCTTAAATGAACTGATGAATAAACATGCATGCACGCACATGCACACTCCCACGCACATGCACACACGAACATATGCTTGAGCATGTAACTAAAAAAGAAGAGATCACATTAACAATGAAGTCTATATGAATCTTAGAAAATTTCAAAAGAGATACCAAGTCAATATGACAATTAAGCATCAAAGAGAGTTAGAAGATTATATCATCTACCCGCATCACGCACACATTCATCCGCACAGGCATGTATGGGTGCAAAAGAATATTAGGGGTGAAATGAAAAATGGGAGATAAAAGAAGAAGAAAAGAACTGCAAATTATGTGTCTACAAAAAATAGTTTGGGATTCAATTCAAAACGCCTTGATCAGCTTGGCACTAGAAAACCTTGTCATTTTGGCATATTGAGACCTCGAATTTTGAGCAATAAATTTGATAATGATAAGTTGTTTTGGAGTCAATAACAAAAGTGTAAGGCCCGTGGCCCACTAAGCCCCGTTGGGCTTTAATATAACCACCCCACCCCCCTTTTCTCTCCCATTTTCCCCATTCCTTATTTTTCCTTTTTCGCGTCCTCTCTCTCTTTCGATAGCCCCAAGCCCTAGGGCTTCGACGCAGTCGCCGCAGCGAAGAATCCTCGAGGGCCTTCAAACGTCTCCCCCTCTTGCACGCTGGCAACAAAATGACGAGTGCTCGGGGGCCCTTCGATTGATCTCTCCCTCTCTCGCTCACCTGCACGTCACCGTGGGGCCACGATGGGCTCTCACCGCCATCGTCGCTTCACCACGTCCCCTCCGTTCTTCCTAACTTTCTCGCACGTCATATGGGGCCCACCTAAGGCGGTTTGGCTCCCTATTTTAACCCCATCTCACCCTCCTCCTCTCAGTTGCTTTCGGTAAGTGTTCTCTATTTTTCTTCTTCAAAATTGCTACTGATTCTTGTGGATTTGGGATTTTCGCATTGAAATCTGTGACGAATTATTGTGGCTTCATTCTTCCCTCTTATGCGGGTTTCTTCTTGGTTACGGTAGACTTCATCCCCCTTTTTCATTTTCGTTTTCCTTCCGTCTATTGCATGTTGCTATGTGGTGAAGGGTTGGGTTTTTCGGAATAAAGATTGGATTTTTCTATGGGAAAGGATGAGTCAGGGGGAGTGATGTAGGGTTCGAGCCCCTACGATGGTTTTTAGTGGGTAGGTTTCCACCGCCCGCTAGTTGTGGAGTCCCGGGGTGCCCTAGGGGCTGCGTTGGTTTGTGGTCTGCCCCTTTTACTTGCTGACCCTAGCATCGGTGGCTCCTTGGTTGTTGTCGTTCACCTTGCTCGCTAAAATACTTGCGGCTGCCCTTTTTCCTTGCGGCATGTGTTGACTGAACCTGCGGGTTGCTGATTTCATGCTGCCATTAGACCCGACTGAGAGTTTCCTCGCTGATTTTGGGTTATTACTGAGACTCGCTTGGATAGGAGCCCCGATGTTTTGACACATAACCCCAGCCCCTTGTTAGGAACCCAGTGGACTTTGCCGCGGGTGTGAGTGCCCCCGCTATGTGATGAGAGACCTCCGTTCTGATCCCAAATGGCCTAGGACCTCTAAGGCCGTGATGTGTTAGACTTTCGGGCTTTTATTATTATTTTCATATGTTGCTTTCTTTGTTTAGTTGGGTTGACTCATAAATACGGTTTGCTGCTTTATTTACAATTCAGTTTTGACATGTCATGCCATGAGAAACATCCATACTATTTATTACCTGCCAATATCATTATTGTGTTGTCTCTTGAGCTACTAGTACTCTGAGGTTTGTTACTGCCATTCATTTATGTTGGTCTCTGGGTTGTTGTACCCGACAGTGGAATATCTTAAGCAGGATTCTTGACAGAACAGGTTGTCTCATTACTGGACGACGCAGTCGTCCCATATTGCACCTCACGACACTAATAAAACAAATAAAATTGTTACTTTTTGCTTGACTCATCGGGTTTGGGAAACTTATGATAGGGGAGTACGGGAGCGACTGGGACCTGATCTATAGCCCCTAGTTAAAGGAGACGTCCATCCTTCGATAGGTCCTGAGTCCGGGGGCAGACAGGGACGGCTATCTTGATGTGTCATGGAGCCCACCACAGGTTATATCACCACAGCTCTTACGGTTTCACAGATCTTACAGTACGGTACTTTTTAATTTTGGACTCTACCCGGGGTCGCACCCTCGCGGTCAAGGTAGCTCTCATACTCACTGACTTGATCTTGGTATATGATGCAGGTGCATGAAAGTTTTCGTGCGCACGAGACGTAGACCATCTAGGAGAGCACTTATGGCTTCAGGATCAGGGTCTGATGGCACCGGATCGAACACGGTGCACCAAATCTCGGACGCAGCCTTGCGGATGATGGTCCAGGCGATTCAGAAGGAGCCTAGAGCAGGCGGGATCCAGCAGTTTTGATCGCTGCGACCGCCGGTGTTTGCAGGACTGGAAGATGCTCTTGCTGCAGAAGGGTGGATACGCTCGATCACCGACATGCTAAAGGCATCGGAGGCTTCCCCCGCCTTGTGGGTCGACATGGCAACGCTCCAGTTATCAGGAGAGGCCAGGAACTGGTGGGATGTTATAGAGGATCGGTCGATGAAGCCTATCTCATGGGTTACTTTCAAGGAGTTTGATGACCAGTATTTCGCACCAGAGGCACAGTCGGAGCTAGAGGTTCAGTTCAGGAACCTCCAGCAGGGCTCCATGTCAGTAGTAGAGTATGATGCCGAGTTTTCCAAACTCAGCAGATACGTATGTCAATGCATAGTAGTTAACCATGCCTTGTGTATGTTCCTAACCATAGGCATTTTAGGTTTGCCAAGGATGCGGTGTCTACCCCTGCGGCTCGGGCGAAGAGCTTTCAGCAAGGGCTGGACATTGACATTCAGGATAAGTTGATGGGACAGAGACTGACAACCCACGCAGAGATGCTCTCTACTGCTCGGGAGTACGAGCATGTGCAGCAGGAGCGGGCACGTCTGCAGCAGGCAGGGGTCCATCAGCGTCAGCCACCACCTTCTTCCACTGCTTATACGAGACATGGTCGACGACCACCCCAGCCACATGCCCCTGTCAGACAGCTGCATCGGCCTATCCAGCAGCCTCAGTTCAAGAGGCCGGCGCAGCAGCAGCCTCAGTACCAGCAGCACCAGACATGTCACCCTGCCCTGAATTGTTACCACTGCGGCAAGCCCAGGCATGTTAAGGCGGATTGCAGGACGTTCCTAACATGTGCTTTGTTTGCGGGGCCCGAAAACACACTGCCAGGGATTGTCCACGGAGAGAGCGGAGACCTTCGGCCCCGGCTTCGAGTTCAGCACACGCTCCAGGGGGCATTCCAGCACGGCAGGCCGCGAGCTCCTTCCTACAGACGTCAGATGTTTACCATGACCACTGCAGAGGCCGATGCTACCGGGCAGGTCATCACAGGTACATCTCTTTTGTTTTCCACGGTTGTTTATTTCCTACATTAGTTGCAGCATAATTGGACTTAGTATCTGTCCCCTTAGGTGTAGTGTTGGTGGCTTGCAAGCTCGCCCTGGCATTGTTCGACTCAGGAGCTTCCCATTGCTTCATATCCAGACGTTTTGTCGACCAGCATGGAGTTCTTGAGTCGTCACTCGCATCTGGTTGGGATGTCAACAGCGGAGGAGGAGTGCTGAACACGTCTAGTGGATGCTCCTCTTGTCCCGTAGTAATATGCGGACGAGAGCTGTATGCAGATTTCTTGATCATCGAGATGCCAAGCTTCGAGGCTGTCTTTGGGATGGACTGGCTGGGATCATTCTACGCCACCATCGACTGTCGTCGTGGAGTGGTGATGTTCGAGATGTCTGACCATCCGAAGTTTGAGTTTGTCAGAGGTACCAGGTATACCGGACCGATCAAATTCAAGGCCAGACCAGTGGAGGCAGTAGCGACTGACATGGATGCTGAACCAGAGAAGCCAGAAGTTGTGCGGGAGTTCTTAGACGTGTTTCCAGAGGAACTTGTAGGTTTGCCCCAGACTGTGGTATTGAGTTTCCAATTGAGTTATTGCCAGGTGTTCAGCCCATATCAAAGAAACCGTATCGCATGGCGCCGTCGGAGTTAGAGGAAATACGAGCCCAGCTGGAAGACCTTTTGCAGAAGGGACGGATACAGGCTAGTGTATCATCTTGGGCGTGCCGGTATTATTAGTGAAGAAGAAGAACGGGACCAGACGCATGTGCATCGACTACAGGGAACTCAATAAGGTTACGTTGAAGAACAAGTATCATCTTCCCCGCATCGATGATTTGTTTGACCAGCTTGGTTGGTCTTCCAAGTTGGATCTCAGAACTGGTTACCACCAGGTGAGGTTTAAGAGGGAGGATGTACCCAAGACCGCATTCCAGACCAGATATGGGCACTATGAGTTCTTGGTAATGTCGTTTGACGTTACGAATGCACCGACAGTGTTCATGAGTTTGATGAACCTGGTATTGTACGAGTATTTGGACAAGTTCGTGGCGGTGTACATCGACGACATCCTGGTATATTCGAGAAACCGACAGGAGCACGCAGAGCATTTGAGGAAGGTGCTTGGGACCTTAAGGCGCCACCGGTTGTACGCCAAGCTCAGCAAGTGTGAGTTTTGGTTGAGCAGGGTGACCTTCATGGGTCACGTAGTGTCGGGAGAAGGAATCTCAGTGGATCCAGAGAAAGTGTCAGCAGTCCAGAAGTGGCCAGCCCCTACGTCGGTGACGAAGATCCGGAGCTTCTTGGGACTCGTTGGATATTATCGGAGATTCATTCAGGACTTCTTAAAGATCGCAGAGCCGATGACGCGGTTGACGAGGAAGGACGTGATGTTTGTATGGACCAAGGCATGCCATGATGTTTTTGAAGAGCTGAAGAGGAGATTGACTTCTGCACCTATTTTGATTATCCCTGATCAGATGAGGGGATTTGAAGTGTTCTGCGATGCATCTGGCCAAGGGCTCAGCAGTGTACTACATCAGCATGGTCGAGTTGTGGCATACGCATCCAGACAACTGAAGGTCCACGAGAGAAACTACCCCACTCATGATCTTGAGTTAGCGGCAGTTATTTTCGCTCTGAAGATCTGGAGGCATTTCCTGTTGGGAGAGCAGACGAAGGTATTCACCGACCACAAGAGTCTGAAGTATCTATTTACTCAGAAGGAGCTGAACATGCGGCAGCGTCGATGGGTTGAGCTCATGGCAGACTATTACATTGACCTTCAGTACCATCCTGGGAAGGTCAATGTTGTGCCAGATGCGCTGAGTCGTCTTCCAGTAGTAATGACCCTTACGACTCAGTAGAAGCTCCAGCAGGAGATCAGGAGATGTGGATAGAAGTGGTACCGTCAGGAGTGACTGCTATCTTGATGAACCTTCAGATTCATCGACCTTGGTTGATCGGATCAAGGCCGCCCAGGAGGAGGATGCCAGGTTACAAAGGATCAGAGAGTCAGTTATAGTAGGGCAGAGGCCAGAATTCCGCATCCATGAAGACAAGTCCTTGCGGTATGGCAGCCGGATATATGTGCTGTCTGGAGATATCAGGGAGGAATTGTTGAGGGAGGCTCACAGTTCTCCATATTCCATTCACCCAGGTGGAACAAAGATGTACAAGGACTTGAGGCAGTACTATTGGTGGCACGGGATGAAGAGGGGTGTTGGTCAGAGTGTCGCTAAGTGTATTATATGCTAGCAGGTGAAGGCTGAGCATCATCGTACTGCTGGGTTGTTACAGCCTCTGCCTATTCCATAGTGGAAATGGCAGCATATCACGATGGATTTTGTGACCGAGTTACCACGGAGTGCAAAGCATAATGATGACGTTTGGGTAGTCGTTGACTGGTTGACCAAGTCGGCCCATTTCATACCGTTCCGGGTGGATCAGTCAACAGAAAAGCTTGCCAGGAATTACATGGAGGAGATTGTGAGACTGCATGGGGTTCCTGTCAGCATTGTTTCGGACAGAGACACCCGGTTTACATCACACTTCTGGAAGAGCTTGCAAGGACGTCTGGGCACGCCGTTGAGTTTTAGTACAGCATATCATCCTCAGACGGACGGGCAGTCAGAGCACACAATTCAGATCTTGAAAGACATGTTGCGTGCTTGTATGTTAAACTTCAAGGGGTCGTGAAAAGATCACCTACACCTCGTTGAGTTTGCATACAATAACAGTTATCAGGCCAGCATCGGAATGGCCCCTTTTGTAGCACTGTACGGAAGGAAGTGTCGATCACCACTGAGCTGGGATGATGTGGGTGATCGAGAGCTGGTGGGACCAGAGTTAGTTATGGAGGCTATTGGCGTGGTGCGGATTATCATAGAGAAGCTACAGCTGGCACAAGACCGATACAAGCATTGGGCCGATTCGAAGCGGTGTCATCTGGAGTTTCAGCCAGGCGATCACGTCTTCTTAAAGATCTCGTCCAACCGAGGAATGATCTGTTTTGGTCATAGAGGGAAGCTTAGCCCATGGTACATCGAGCCTTTTGATGTGCTGGAACGAATTGGCAAAGTGGCTTACAAACTTGCATTGCCTCCATCCTTGGAAGGGGTGCATAATGTATTCCATATATCCCAGCTGTGGAGGTACGTAGGCGACCCTATGCACGTGATAGATCACTCAGAGATAACAGTGCGTACAGACTTGTCATATGAGCAACAAGCTGAGAGAATCATCGATTGGCAGCAGAAGGCTCTTAGGAACAAGACTGTCCACTTGGTGAAGGTGATGTGGCACAGAGATTCTCCTAGGGAGTCTACCTGGGAGAGGGAGGATGAGATGAGGGATCGTTATTCTTACCTTTTTGTTGTATCCTAGTTGTAATTCCGAGGACGAATTTTTTGTAAGGTGTGGAGAATGTAAGGCTTGTGGCCCACTAAGCCCCGTTGGGCTTTAATATAAACCACAGCCCCCCTTATATTTCTCTCTAATTTTCCCCGTTCCTTTTTTTCCTTTTTTGCGGCCTTCTCTCTCTCTCTCCCTTTCGATAGCCCCAAGCCCTAGGGCTTTGCGCAGTCGCCGCAGCGAAGAATCCTCGAGGGCCTTCGAACGTCTCTCCCTCTCGCACGCTCGCAGCAAAACGACGAGTGCTCGGGGGCCCTTCGATTGATCTCTCCCTCTCTCGCTCACCCGCATGTCACCGTGGGGCCACGATGGGCTCTCACCGCCATCGTCGCTTCACCACGTCCCCTCCGTCCTTCCTGACTTCCTCGCACGTTATATGGGGCCCACCTGAGGCGGTTTGGCTCCATATTTTAACCCCATCTCATCCTCCTCCTCTCAGTTGCTTTCGGTAAGTGTTCTCTATCTTTCTTCTTCAAAGTTACTGCTGATTCTTGTGGATTTGGGATTTTCGCACTGAAATCTGTGACGAATTACTGTGGCTTCATTCTTTCCTCTTATGCGGGTTTCTTCTTGGTTACGGTAGACTTCATCCCCCTTTTTCATTTTTGTTTTCCTTCCGTCTATTGCATGTTGCTCTGTGGTGTAGTGTTGGGTTTTCGAAATAAAGATTGGGTTTTTCTATGGGAAAGGATGAGTCAGGGGGGAGTGATGTAGGGTTCGAGCCCCCACAATGGTTTTTAGTGGGTAGGTTTCCACCGCCCGCTCGTTGTGGAGTCCCGGGATGCCCGAGAGGCTGCGTTGGTTTGTGGTCTGTCCCTTTTACTTGCTGACCCTAGCATCGGTGGCTCCTTGGTTGTTGTCGTTCACCTTGCTCACTGAAATACTTACTGCTGCCCTTTTTCCTTGCGGCCTGTGTTGACTGAATCTGTGGGTTGCTGATTTCATGATGCCATTAGACCCGACTGAGAGTTTCCTCGCTGATTTTGGTTTATTACTGAGACTCGCTTGGATAGGAGCCCCGATGTTTTGACTCATAACCCCAGCCCCTTGTTAGGAAATCAATGGACTTTGTTGCGGGTGTGGGTGCCCCCGCTATGTGATGAGAAACCCCCGTTTTGATCCCAAATGGCCTAGGACCTCTAAGGCCGTGATGTGTTAGACTTTCGGGCTTTAATTATTATTTTCATATGTTGCTTTCTTTGTTTAGTTGGGTTGGCTCATAAATACAGTTTGCTGCTTTATTTACAGTTCAGTTTTGACATGTCATGCCATGAAAAACATCCATGCTATTTATTACCTGCCAATATCATTATTGTGTTGTATCTTGAGCTACTAGTACTCTGAGGTTTGTTACTGTGATTCATTTATGTTGGTCTCTGGGTTGTTGTACCCGACAGTGGAATATCATGAGCAGTATTCTTGACATAACAGGTTGTCTCATGACTGGACGACGCAGTCGTCCCATATTGCACCTTATTGCACCTCACGACACTAATAAAACAAATAAAATGGTTACTTTCTGCTTGACTCACCAGGTTTGGGAAACTTATGATAGGGGAGTACGGGAGCGACTGGGACCTGATCTATAGCCCCTAGTTAGGGGACGTCCATCCTTCCGAGGGGTCCTGAGTCCGGGGGCAGACAGGGACGGCCATCTTGATGGGTCCTGGAACCCCACCACAGGTCACAGCACCACAGCTCTTACGGTTTTACAGATCTTACAGTACGGTACTTTCTACTTTGGACTCTGCCCGGGGTCGCACCCTCACGGTCAAGGTAGCTCCCAGATGCTTACTGTACTCTCCCTCATAAGTCACGACCTAGGATTGATTTGCTATAGTTGTTACCGTCTCACAGTAGTCGAATCATTAAAATGCTTATCGCATGCTTTCTTTCAGTACCATATTATTTCAATTGCTGTGGTCTTTACTTTTCGTAGTACTATTAGCATGTTGTTGTCTTTACCTTTCGTAGAACTATTTACACGCTTTAGATGTCGTCTACTCCTCTGAGCGTAGTACAACTTTTGTTGTCCACTTAGGTGACACACAGGGCTATCCGGAGGCGTCAGGCCAGCAGTTTCCGACCCAGGACGTCAGGCGTTGAGCACGGTCTGCTCGTGAGTACCCGAGAGGCTCACCTTTTGTACGTTTGGTTGTAGGTTGGAGCGGGCTTGAGAGTTGTACTTTTGTTTCCCGTTTCGTTCCTGCTTTATATACATCTATGTGAGTATCCTTTTTACTTTCCTGTCTGTTCTCTTTGTTTCATTGGCACATGCGGGATCTGCACATGCATCTCTAACACTAGTAAGCCCCGGGAGTTGGGGCGTTACAAAAAGTAATCATAGTAACGCAAAACTCAATAATTTAAATAAGTGTAAATCAAGAAAAGTTTAAGCTGTAAACTTAGTTTATGATACATTGTCTTGTAGTCAATTAGAAAAGCTATAATTATAACACAAGATTCATTATTGAATAATTGTACGTCAAAAAAGTATGCTTGTATTCCAGTGACAGAGAAGAAATGGTACCAACAAAATTAACCCAACTGACCACTCTTCAATTTCTTCTAAAGCCACTCAGTTCCATAGAATGGTAAGACTTATCAATGTTGTGGATGCTATATATAAAACAATGCTTGTAATCTAAATGCTCCTTGCAGAAAAGTTATGGGCATAAGCCCTGAGATGACCCATATCCGAAAGGCTCCATAGTATACACAAAGAGAGATGATAAGATTTCTGGATCGGCTGCAAGAAATCTTTGGACTGGAAAGCATCTAGAAAAAGATAAGAGAGGAATAGATGCTAAGATTTTCTGTGGACTGTAGAAATCATTAATCACCAGACGTAAGGACATAACGGGCTTGGGGCAACATCAAAATCAACAAAAACTGAATAGTGCCATGGAACATTATTTAGTCAAGACAACAACAAATCCAATTATTAGGGGTTGGTTAAATAAAGTCCTTTCAGCCGATTTGGCTCTGAAGTGGCACCTCGACTAAATTAGCACTATCATGTCTTAGAGAAATAATAGCATTTAGCAAGTCCATGATCTGCTAATTGCAAGCAAAAGAAAAAATGGAGGATAGATTAGTACACAAGATAAAGCATAGCTAAGACAGGAATAAGAGAAAAGTTCTCATGGAATTACACAACATCTTGTGTAACATGCAGAAGACCATCTACAATGGAAGCAAATGTATGCTTAGGTACAAGGGTTCTTTCAATCTGAAGTGGCACCTCAACTAAATTAGCACTATCATGTCTTAAAGAAATAATAGCATTTACCAAGTCCATGATCTGCTAATTGCAAGCAAAAGAAAAAATGGAGGATAGATTAGTACACAAGATAAAGCATAGCTAAGACAGGAATAAGAGAAAAGTTCTCATGGAATTACACAACATCTTGTGTAACATGCAGAAGACCATCTACAATGGAAGCAAATGTATGCTTAGGTACAAGGGTTCTTTCAATCTGAACCTCAAAAGGCTCCAAATCAAGACAAACACTATGGAGAGATTTGAACTACCTCGGATCCGACTCAGGACAAATAGATTGAGGTTCGGTGAGTCTTTTTATAAAGAAAGGTACTAGATTCTAGCAACTATCACTAATGCTGCTTCCTTCGCCAATCAGGGAATCCACTTTGTTTGAAGAGAGATGATACTAACCAATGTGCCTCAGTTACATATGCATGTTCATTATTTAAACAGACACATTATTAATTACAATTTTTTTGCTCTCCAAAGAAAAGTATACCTATCAAGCAATTACTATTAGTCTTTAACCATCAAAAGATGTGATCCCCTAGAAACCATGAAAGACTTTAGATGACATAAAAATTACATTGTGCAAAGCAAATGTAGCAAGGAACTACATTTTCTCCAAAATCATTTAGAAATATCATTGCATGCCCAGAGAAACAATTATCTGCAGTGGTACAAAATAACTCATGGACTAATGTTCAAACTATAGCAAATACAGAAGGGTCGCTGCTAATGAACAAACTGCATATACAGATTTCTCTTGGCAAGTAATCCAAGTGACTGAGATATTATATTGCATGTTATTAATGGATCCAAATGTATCACTCACATTTTGCCACAGAGAACACAGAGATGCATGAGAAGAGAGCCACAATCCAACATTATTTTAATGGAGTACTACTAATGTAGACTACATGTATCAATTGAAACTGAAAGGTTGCATGAGAAAATATTTATCTTTCAGTATAGAGTTGTAAAAGCCCATATTTTTTGGCCCAATCTCCCTTTATCTCTTTTCTTTCTCTTTTTCTTTTACTTTTTCCGTCTCTTTTTCCACAAGCCCAGCACGCCGGCCCAGTTCGCCCGGCCCAATCCCCACCTAATCCCCACCCACTCCCCTCACGCGCATGGCATGTGCCTCTCCCCCTCTCTCTTTCTCTCGATCTCTCTCGAACGCTTGGGGCGACGACGAAACATGTAATGGGCCGTCCCTTTTTAAGCAGCCCAAGTCCACACCGGGCTTTTATTTTATCCCCTCTCGTTTCTCAGCAACCGAGCCCACTCTTAGGCCTTCCACGTGATCGACTCGCTCTTTCTCTCTCGCTCTCGCAGCGACACAGCCCTCTAGGGCTTTCGACGATGCCCCCCCTCCTCGCATACCTCCGTGGTACGACGCGCACACCCCTCATCCTCTCCTGCGACACGTCTGTCACCCCTCTCCCCTCGTACAACCCTGCGGAGACCATCCTCCCCTTGCTTCGACGACATGCGTCCCATATGCGGGTTCCTCCTACTTCTATAAGTCTCTTCTTCTCCTCCTCCTTCATGTTACGCAAACTGTCTAAGTTTCTTTTCAATTTCGGAGCTTTTTCGGCTGCTCAGCTTTCTCTGAGTTGATCCTTGCGGGATCTTGGTGTGGCGTTCGGTTCTTTAATTTTCGTTGGTTTATCGGCAAATTATGATAGACTCTATCCCATACAATTCAGTTTTTTAATTCCGGTTTTATCATGCATAAATCTGAGATAAATCGCTGGTAGATTTGTGCAAAAAATGGATTTTTAACGAGTGTACGGGAGATGATGATTTGGGCTCGGGGTGTCGTTTTCCCCTATTGTGGCTGCAGGGCCTCGTTGGCTGTCGGTTTAGCTTCTGTGGGGACTGAAAACCGAAGGGCTCGGGTGGGGGGTTTTGGGGTTCATTTGGGTTGGTTGTGGGGCTCTAGGGTCCCCTAGTAGCTCTCTGATTGCTTCGGTTCTCTGGCCATTTTCGGTCTGGGACCCACGTGATGCGATCCGCTAGGAATTTGATGATAAAAAAAGTGGATTTTTATTGGAATTTCAGATCTCACAATTAAAAGGGAACACTAATACAATAATCTACTCGCTAACTAATAACTAGAAGACGATTCTTAACCTAGGGGAAAAGCCGTAGTCCTAATACAATTAATCTAGGGGATAAGCTAATAAAAATAAAATACTCTCTCAATTTTCGCATAAGAATTAGGGCCGGCTCAACCCCCTTAAATAGCCAAACACCCCCCAAAAGTCATTTTACCCAAATGCCCCTCTTCCCAAATACCGGCCGCAACACTACTCCGCCCCGGAAAAACCACCTTGTCCTCAAGGTGGTGCGTGGAGGGTATGTTCCGCTACTCCACGTGCAGGTGCTCCTGATCATCGTCCACGCCGGCCTCCAACATTATCACACTTTCTTCTCCCTCTTCTTCGTCATTCACTATCAGGATCTGAAGAGTACGATTTCCGCACCGGTGCCCTGGGGTAAACTTCTCGTCGCATTTAAAACACAGGCCATTGGTCCGTTTGTCACGAATCTCTGCCTCGGTCATTCTTCGTGTATGCCCCCCAGGTCGTAGTTCCATCCCCTTCTCCTTGGTAACCACGGTGCCGTCAGTGGATGTTGTCCCTCCTGCGGCCCCCTTTTGTCCTCCTCCCGGATCCGGCACTCGAAAGGTAGAGCCTCCCCACGTTCCGCGGGCTCTCCGCTCCGTCTCCTGATGATCCTCTACCTTCCTGGCCAGTGTCATCATCCCCCGCAAACCAACGGGCTCAAACTGTCTCAGCCCGGACCGCACCGTGGGCTTCAGCCCCTTCATGAAACAGCCCTCCAGGGACTCCTCAGAGACTCCCCGAACTCGGTGGCAGAGCGACTCGAACTTCTTGATGTAATCACCCACGCTCCCCTCCTGCTTCAGTGAATACAGCCTCTCGAACACGCCGCCAGCCGGACCTCCTCCAAATCGCTCTGTCAAGAGCGTCGTAAACTCAGCCCAGGTCTGGAAAGGCTGCTGCTGATCGGTCCAACGGAACCAGCCCAAAGCCTCTCCCTCCAGACAGACCCCTATTGCCCGCAGCCAATCCTCTCCTGGTACAGCGGACACCTCCAAGTACCTCTCCACCCGGTAAAGCCAGTCGTCTGGGTCGCCTCCCTCAAAAATAGGCACCTCCAGCTTCCTCAGACGCCTCTCGCCAGCAAATCCCCCTCTCTCCTGCGGCTGGAAACCTCCCCTGGGCTGATATCCCTGTCGCCTGTCTGGAACGTAAGCCTCAGCCCGCTCACGGTAATCTCCCCCTGCTCCATGTCCCTGCCAGTCTCCTGGAGGGTGCCCAAACTCCGCCTGGTGGCCTCCTGGGGGGTCCTGGTGCGCTCTCCAGTCTCCTGTAACTCCCCCAAAGGGTGGGGGCTGAGTCGGTGGCCCCCCTGTGATCTGTTGGTGGCCTCCGTTCTGCTGAAATCCTCCGCCAGGTCCTCCAAAGGGCTGAAATCCCCCAAACTGAGCTCCACGGACCTCGGGCGGGCCTCCCGGAGGCCGAAAAGTCGTCGAAACGTGCTGTCGGGCATCCTGGGGGGTCGGTGGGCCCCCCCAGTGATCCGGTGGGCCTCGGGTCCCCCCCTGGGGTCGGCCGAGGCCCCCCAGGCCGCCGCCTGGGTCGGCCGGCCCTGGAATTGGGCCGGCGGGCCCCAGGCGGCGGCAGAATTGCCTGCCGAGGCCGCCGGGGGGCGGCAGGTGCGCCTGCCCCTCCCAGGCCCCAGGCGGCCCTCCGCCGCCCCCACTGGGGTTCGCCGACCCCCCAGTAATGTTTTGGGGGGCCGGCGGCCAAGCCGGGGTGGCCGAGGGGTGCCGCTGAGTCGGAAAGACCCCCCCGACCACTTGTTCGTCACGGCGCGGCGGTGCGTGGTCTTGATGGGTCCCCCACGCGTTGTCTTCTTGGTCAAAGCCTCCGTCTTCGTCAAATTCCGGATGATCTTCAAAAAAATTGCCTTTTTACCTTTGTCCTTCGCCAAAGGTGGCTCCTTTTTGCTTGGATCCGCCTTTGGGATGAGATGAGCGGTCAACGCCGCTATGGCCTCCGTCAATTCCGAAAATTTTCCCTCCGTCATCTCCTTCATCTCCTTCATCTTGGCCTCCGTCTTCTCTTGATTTTCCCGCATCTCTTTCCGGATCTCCGCGGCCATCTCCGCATCTTCTTTCCTTAGATCGATGAAACCCTTACTGATTTGGGCTTCAATCCGCTCAACCTTCCCTTCCAAGACTTCAATCCGCTCCGTTGCTCGCGTGTTCGCCATGGATCAACCGCTCTGATACCAATTGATGCGATCCGCTAGGGATTTGATGATAAAAAAAGTGGATTTTTATTGGAATTTCAGATCTCACAATTAAAAGGGAACACTAATACAATAATCTACTCGCTAACTAATAACTAGAAGACGATTCTTAACCTAGGGGAAAAGCCGTAGTCCTAATACAATTAATCTAGGGGATAAGCTAATAAAAATAAAATACTCTCTCAATTTTCGCATAAGAATTAGGGCCGGCTCAACCCCCTTAAATAGCCAAACACCCCCCAAAAGTCATTTTACCCAAATGCCCCTCTTCCCAAATACCGGCCGCAACACCACGGTCCTCTGTATTTTCTGTTTTAGGGTTTTAGCACTCTGTTTGGCTGACATGACCCTGCAGTTCTTCGGTTTTTGCCTCCCTCGACCCCAGAGTGACCTTTGGCCCATCCTCACTCCTTTGTGGACTCTCGAAATATTTTCCTGCAGCCACTACATGAAGAAAGAATACTTTATCTCATACATCTGGCCTAGAACCTTTAGAGCCATTATGAGTTTAACTTTCGGGTTTCCTTTATCAAGGCAATTATTATGTTTCCTTCGTTTCTTGGTTCATTGCATGGAACAGTTGTGTTTTTAATATTAGTTCAGATCTGAAATTTCTTATAATAAGAAACATTTCTATCTTACTTTACCACCATGGCAACATTAATATTATGCCTTCTAATTGCTGGGAATTATCTCGCTGAGCATGCTAGCACTAGAAAGTTTATTGTTATGTTAAATTGTGTAGTCCAGTGGATAATACTTTTAACGATACTGATAGGTATCGATTGTGGATTGAAATGGAGGATTGGCTCATAACACTTGTTGTTACTACATGCACAAATTTGACATATTGCACGAAATCCCCAAACTGCGTAGATTAAATAATATTAAATGTAAACAACATGACCGACATGAAAATTACACGATACTAAACTATTAACTTTAACATGACTCGCTGGGGTTTTGGTGAGACTTATGATTGAGTGAGTGCGGGAGCGATTGAAGCATGTCTTTCAGCCCGTATTTGGGAGGGCGTCCGTCTATGGGTCTTGAGTTCCTTGTTACTCAGCCCGGAGTTGCACCACGCGGTCCAAAAAGGTCTTCGGTTGCACATTGCGCTCTCCATTATAAGTCACGATCTAGGATTTGTTCACTTTAGTAGGAACAACCTTGTAGTAGTTGATGCCATTTAAATGGTCATAATATGTTACATCTTTATAATGTACCATTATAACTGTTGATATCATATCACCTTATTGTACATCGTTATTATTTTGTTGTTTGGTCAGATATTGTCTACTCTTCTGACTTGTGGTACGACTTTTGTTGTCCCACTAGGTGACGCACAGAATTATACGGAGGCGTCTAAGCACGTGGAGTCGGGGTTTCTGATTCAAGACGCTGGGCCGTGAGCTAGCTGGGTTTGAGTGTGTTTTGTGCTCCTTTCATGTATTTTGTTTCACCCTTGGAGTGCGTACGAGTGGTATTTTGTTCCCCCCACTAGAATTCTGTAACCATGATATGGAAGCAATAAAATGAGTATCTTTTTTCTTTCTGCTTGTTTCCTTTATTTTCACTGGCACCTACTGGACCTGCATATGATTGTATACATGTGACGGCACCCGGAGACGAGGCGTTACAAAACGCCTCTCTCCCCCCTCTCTCCCTCCCCCCTCCCCCTCCCCCTCCCCCCCTTTCCTTCGGTGAGAAGGGAAAATGCATCAACTCGAAGCCCCCTCTTCGCTCCACCTCAAAAACAAGCGTCATGGCCTCACCATCTCTCCCCACCCTAAATTTCTAGGGTTTCGACACGAAATCCTCTTGTGCCGATGCCGATTGTCTTCGTGGCAATTCCACAATTCTTCTACCCATTTTTTGTGCTCCACAACTCTCCTTCTCCCTTTATAAAACCTCGGGTAAATTTAGAGTTTCGGTTTTTACATGAAAAATCATTTTTCAAAAGAAAATTCTGGTTTTCTCTCTTGCTCGAGCTCAGATTTGGTGTTGGATTGCCTAGCAGTTGTAGCCACCTACGGCGAGACTCGGGTTCACCCTCAGTCTTTAATTTTTGATAAATCATTTTAATTCTTGAATTTTAGTTTGTAATATTTTTAATTTGCTCGCAATGATGATTCTGAGCAAGACTCAGGTATCTCCGAGGCTTGGCGGCGACCCCCACTACCAACCCTCACCTTTGTTGTGCTTGTCCCGCATCGACCGTGACTGGATGGGGTTTTTCCCCTAGCCGTGACCTGTTTGGGTAATTTTGCTTTTGTCATCGCCTTCCCTTGTCCATGTTGTGACTGCCTTAAGCCCTAAGCCCTTGGTCGTGACCTGATGTGTGGTTTGCTCCCTTGACGCGACTATTTTGGGTGTAGTTGATGTTGGCTGGTGGTGTGTGTCGTTGGTATTGCTTGGTGAATGGTTGTATGTTGATGTAGTAGTGTTAGTTTGTTGTTTTTGATAACTTCGTGGTGACCATAAGTTGGCGCGGGATGTACACGTTAAAGTTGAAACTTGGGCATTGCCCATGATGTCGGCACTAGCCATATTATTGTAAATAAGGGTTTGGCCACTTAAGGCCGTTGGAATCATAGGATTTACTGCTTGTTGAATCATAAGGCTACTAGGATCATAATTTACCACCTGTGGGATCATAATTCACTGCCGAACGGATCATCTAAAAAGCATGAACATATGGTTAAGTCCCGTAAAATGATTAATAATGAGAAATATCTGATATCACCACAGATTGTCCCTCCCCATTGCTCATCCCCTAGAAATGGGATTTCTAGTTACTGCATTGTTTGCTTGCATTGTTCGCTGCATGTCGTCCAGGTTAGCTTGTTTAATAATCTAGTATGCTTAGAATATTTCGTGTGTTACTTACCACTCATGTGCTTCATGATATATGTTGAAATTAGTATAACTCATGTGTGCTCCATGTCAATGTTTAAACTAGTGTATGCTAAATGTTTCATTGTTTCAATTGATACATGCCACATGTTCCTTGATTTAAATGATTATAGCACATCTAGCACAGTTTTCATATAACATTGGAAATATTGATTCGTCGAGTGTGCTACGAGAACCGAATGGAATTGGAATATCTTTGAAATACATTATTACTGACCAGATGAAACATACTGTTAAAATAGCTCGATGGAATAGAATCTTGAAAACCTGATTGAATCTAAAATGGTATAGCACATCAACATATAGATTAGTTTCAATGTGACTCTAAACCTTACCAAAAGCTTACTTCCTAAATCATATTTTAAATAAGTAAATATTACCAACTTAGACTACACATGGACTGTATCACCAAGACATTGAGAGATGTACACTTGACATACATTTGGCACTTCAGTCTCACTAGGTTTTGAGGTAAATCATATTAGTGAGAGTGCAGAAGCGACTGGAACTATGCTCATATGGACCTGACCGCATCAGGTATTCCGATCGGGTCACATCATGAATTCAATGGATCCCTATTAGTATTGCTGGACTTAATTGTTAAGTCTCGTCCTGTTACTCTTTTGGACTCATGACCCTCTTGTTCCTACTTTAGACTTGGCCTGGGTGAGCACCCCCGTGGTACGAGGTGGACTCATGATTGATTACTGTACTCTCCAACATGATTCACAGTCTAGAATTGGTATAACTGATAGGACCATGATAGTACAACCTTGAATTATTAACTAAGTTACACGTATGTCTTAATTTTCCGTGCAAGCCTGTTAGATAGTATTCATTAATCTGTTACATGCTCCTGATTACTAGTTAGTTTTACTCATGCTCACATGTTTAATTCCAAAGCTCTAGAATTACTATGATTTACCGCGGTTCTTCGTTTTTGTTGCACCCTTAGGTGCTGGGACAGAGATAGAGGAGGTCCCAGTATTCGAGGATACAGATTTTGCGGTGGAAACCGTTGACTTCTGATCTTGAGGTAGAAAATGTATCCATGTCATATCTTTTAGATATATTTTGTTAGTATGTAGATAGTATGATGTACACGATTTTGTAAACTCGCAAATATATATATGAATGAAATTTTAAGCATTTTGATGCATATATGCTCGTTTCTAGATTGTTTTCACTAGTTAACTTCAGGACCTGCCACTCTTTACAAAACATGCCGATGCCCCGGGTTACGGGGCATGACAAGAGTGATAAGTTGCAGCGTGCAATGATTGAATGATAAGAAATATGCATCGTGTTGTGAGGATATGAAAGTGATTCTACCTTTTCCTCCCATACAGCTAACCTAATTGGCTGTTAGCTCTCAGAAGCCATATATCTTCTATCTAATTGGATTTAAGGACAGGTAGGAATCACCTTCATATTTACAGTAGTAGCTTTTGTTGAGCTGGATTTATGAATTATTTCTGCAAATAACTAATCAAATAGCATCAACAATTACGACATGACAATTAAAACATTCATGAACTTTATTAGGATATATAAATATTACCCCCAGCCCTCATCATACCTTGGAATGTTTGGTGTAGTGGTAAGAGCTTTGTGAGATTTTAACTGATTTAAATTTTAAAGTTTGCTTCAAAGTTATTTAGAGGAGAAGATCCCAATGCTACAAAAAATATAACGGGGCAGGAAGAAAAACAGTGTAAGTCAATACAAGCCTCGCCTGAGTGCAAATAAAACTGATTAGAACGCAGGTGGTGATTGGCAGGCTCAATATCCAAAGTTGAAATTGATAATTGATGACAGAAAAGTAACATGCACAAAAAATAAAGCATGGAAATTCTCTGTGAATGGATCTAGTGTTAAGAGCAGAATAGAATGCAACTTATCTTCTAACTGTACAATCTATTAGAATGAGGCAGAATACATTTCAACACTTACGCAGATAGTGATTTTGAGACATGAAGAAAATCTTTTACATGATCCCCACTAGCATCTTGCATAAGTAAGCATTCACTTCCAGGTAAATCTACAAGAGAAAGCTTGCTGTATAGATTTTCCCCTGTGACCCGATTAGTATAATGTATATGAATGGTAACAACCCTGCAAGAAGAGCATAACATGAGAAAGTAATCGGCATCTGGAAATCAAAAGTGGAATTGTAACAGTTAGGCATGTGCATGTTGATGCCGTTAAAAACTAATGGTATATGTCAAACTTGTAATTGTTGAATCTGAGAAATAGGAATAGGTCCTCCAATAGGGCTTGAACAGAAAAAAGGGAAGTTACACAACAAATGCACAAACACCTGCTTATTTGGGTACATTATATCATTATACTAAACTAACTTGTTTCATTAGTTGTACGTATGAAGTACTGTTACAAATAACTACAATATCGCATTTAATGGCATATCTGAAATTACATTTCCCCCCTTTAAATAATTTCAGTTATATGAGGTATATGAAGGGAAAATTTTGGTGTTCTGCAGGACCAAAAAAAAGACACCTTGCCTACCGACACAAAAAAATAAGATTTTTTAGTAATTCAGCATCTTCTTCTATTTCGTCATATTTACCTTCTTCCGCTTCCTCCCCTGTCCTCCCATCATATCCAATCATATCCACACATCCTACCTGCCCAGGGTTGGCCTGCGATTTGGGCTTTTTAGGCATTGAACCAAAATAAAAAAAGATAAATAAGACTTTCTAATGATAACTTTTTGATTTGCTTCAACATAGCAAACCCCAAACGACATTAACATTATCTAGTCTGAATGTTCCATATTCATTGAGAAACGGAAAAAGTTTGGTCGAATTTGATTCCGTTTATTGGACCTAAACCTAGTTATCCGATGGTCATGCAATCATTTGCGTCAGACTAATTCCAGCTTTAACAAAAGGGAGCTTTTTTATGATAAACTTTTGACCAGTTTCAACCTATGTCGAATAAAAGTTGCCGGGGTAAAGATGAGGAGCAAAGGCTTGAAACTGTTGAGGGGTTGAAGACTGAATAATATATGTAAGTTGTGATGAGTGTTTGAGTTACAATTAGAGAGGGAGAAAGTAAAATGTGGAATATGAAAATTAAAAGATAAAGTATTAAAATATTATAATAAATTAGAAAGTACCAAGAATAAATAAATTCGCTTTCGTTGTCATTGACAAAAATACTAAATTTTAAAAAAGTGTACATCATATTAGTTGAAGGGTTACTTGCTAAGTATTAAGTGTGTATAAATTTCTTTTGGAGACATTTATTAAACGTAAATATTTTAATAAATAATTGATAAAGAAATCTATTAATAGAGAAGCAATTTTTTTGTAGATATGTTATCTAATACTAATAGTTATATAGAATAAATGATGAAGAAAAGAAGTATTAATAGAGATGCAAAATTTGGAAAGGTCGTGAAAGTTTTTGGAGCAAATTAATTTGTAAAGAGTATTATAATATCTCTTTTGAAAACTAATTAATAAGCATATTATTTATTGATGACTGGTAATGAATAATTAGGTCAATAGGTAGTAATAGTCTTATAAGATAGTTTAAGAGATAAGGTTTACCATTCAAGGTTATTGGTAATCCATCCTTAATCGTTTAAAAAACAAACTAAATCTTTTACTAGTTATTATAGATAATCGTATGGATAATAACAATTATGGATAATTTTATAATCTTCATTAATCATAACAAAATAATTTTCTGTATTCCTGTTATTTATCCTTTTTTATATAATTATATTATGTTTTTCAACCCAAAACCAATCATGAATGTCAATCATTACCAACGCACAAGACCCCTTACCCCTTTGTATACGGATGGGCAAAGGATGATACTGTCCAGAAACGTCGAAAGAAAGTTAATGTGAGTTGCAAATAATAAAGTTCAAGATAGGTCCATGGAAAAAGACTGATAGTTCATGATAGTTTGGTGTTAACTTAGCCTATTTATTTACATACAAGTGTGACACGAGGACCTTTGCGGAGTCTGTTCCCCGATTCTGAAGGGCTGTTTTTAGTACGCTAGAGAACTCTAAAGGATTATCAACTGTCTCCTGCACAAGTTCCACAACATCATCTGGAAGGCCCATCCAAACTCGCAATGTGCCTCTTTCTGATCCAACTAGCAGATCTTGAACCTATTATTCAAAAAAGAAAATGAAGACAATCAGTACAACTTGTACACTTTATTAAGATGAACTCCCAAAAAACTTAGAATAATATCAAGCAAGCAGACACAAGGCTCATATAAGAGGTCAACTTATTCCATCTTATTCATTTGAAGGGTCATCGTCTTTAGCATTATTATACAAGAAGATGATTATACTAAAGAATGTGAATAAGTTTTTCCTTTATATAGAATCAGATTGAGTAAACTCACACAAGTACCTGTTCATTGTGAAGTTCGAAAACAGTGACATAAAAGTTATACTGAGAAGTTGATGTTGAGTCTGAATTTGACAGATCAAATAGCTCCTCAAAACTTCGCTGGTACAGGCCACGATCATGAGGGGTCCCTTCCTAAAATAATGATAGCGTCTTCTATCAGCAACAGACAATCAAATACAGTACAGAAAGCAATTAAAAATGACATATAATGGAGAATGAAACACTTACTGGAACAGCAAAACCAAATGTTATGCAAATAAGAACCATAAAAAATAAAAGCAGTACAAGCCTAAATCTGCACAATGAAGATCTAAATCATCAAAATCAAGAAGAATGTAAATTTAACCTAGCTTAACTTAAGTATATTTGAACAGAAAAGAATCTCACGTGAAACTTTTTTAGAGTCAAACTACAAATGCAGACTTGCATAGATATCCACATGCATATGGCTCCAAACTGGCTTAGGAAAAATCAAAATCGACTCGAACTCTGAAAAATTAATTTGAATCCAAGCTGAATTCCCATCAAGTCTTCCCGACTTTGAAGATTCATCTCTTGGTGAAGTGCAAAAGTAGGCATGCATCTTATGGCAGTACAAATGACGGATGAGAAATCAATATTGCTAGTAAATAATTGTTATCACTCTCCCGTGAAGCAGTCAACTTAATCGCATCAAGATCAATCTTTGGTAAAACTTGTCCAGAATATGTACGATGTGTGTCAAGCTTCTCCATAAGTTTAAAAACGAACCTTTTTGGGCAAACAATAGTCATCCCCTCATAAGGCCTGTGGATGGTAAGTGGAAACACTAATGAGGGTATATAGTGTTTTATGAAACTTACAAAAATCTCAAAGTATTTCTACCTAAGACTTCAACAAGGGTAACCTTGGTTGAGTCAATCAACAAACTAATCTTGCAAGAATAAAAACACAGAAGTAATGAGCTCAAGATTGGAAGAAAAATAACTCAACACAAGAGAAAAATCGCAACGACACAATATTTATCCTGGTTCGGTCACTATGTGACCTAGTCCAGTCAGTCCCACTTGACTCTATGTGACCTAGTCCAGTCAGTCCCACTTGACTTTAATCCATTATAACCTTCAACACTGAAAGAAATCTTACAACTCCTCTACACCAACCCTTGGTACAAGGATCAAATACAACAACAATTAACAACAACCAAACCTCTCACAATGAGAGAAACAAGCCTCTCTTTCAACACACCCAGAAGTATACTTACAAAACCTTTTGATGAAGACAATGAGCCTATAGTCTTGATTGAAGCACAGTGTGCATTGTGTGGCTATAGAGAAATTTGATCTCAAAGATTGTAGAGAATTTGCTTTGGGATCAAAGAAAACTTGGTCAAATAATGATTGAAAGCTTTTGCTTTAAAACAATTGGCCAAAGAGAGAATTTTGCTTTAAAATATTTTGAGCACTTAAAATGATTTTTCTCAAGAAATATTGATCACAAATTCTATCTAATAAATTCTGAACAACTCTTGTTATATATGGTGAAAATCATGCTTAATGAAATCCCAAAACTATCTATAAAACGGTCAAATAACGGCTAATTACGAAATTTCAGCAAAGGCCAATGGCAAGTTCCTAGTCGACTAGAGTAGTCCACCTAGTCGACTAGTCTAATGGCTCAACTAGTGAGCTAGGTGGAAGCTTTAGTCGACTAGCCATGGCATGTCAACAAGCTGTTGGTCTTTGTTTCTTCTGGTCAACGTTAGCATTCTTACTAGTCGACCAGTTCTTATACTCTAATCGACTAACTTAGCATTCTGCTAACCATCAGTTTCTCGGATTAGCTAGTCGACTGGGTATAGTTCCAGTCGACTTGTCAGCCTAAAACATAGTTTTTTTGTCCTCAAATACTTAAGAAAAGTTATCGAAAATATTTCCAAATATTTTTAAAACACTTTAAAATTTTCCATAAGTGCAAGTACTTCAACCAGACTTTACATTAAATCTAAGACAAGGGAAAATTACATCATAAATTACATGACTTTGACTTTGAAGCTTTGATGTAGTCCATCTCCGTCCGTGTCTGACTCTTTGGTCTTCAAGGTCTTGGTTTAGCTTCCTATATAAGCTTTGAACTCTTTATTCTTTATACATGCACTCAACATTATTTAGTACATCAAAACTTTGTTCATCATCAAAACATACCTAATGGTGACTCAATACTCAACAATCATGTCATTCTTAACCACAATTTTCAATAAATCTCTATTGAATTCTGCAACAAACTTGTGAATGTCAAGATTAATTGCAAAAATTTCACAAATCCCGAAACGTAAGGCATTCATATGCTATGCATGATGCTCAGAAAATGCACAAAATCTATGATCAAGACCTAACTCTAGAGAACTCGAGACCACGAGGTGAAGTGATTTCTTTCAAGGCTTTATATTATTAGTGACCAACCTACTCTTGATCTTTAACTGCACTTTTTTAGAAGTTAGCACAATTCTTTTATGTGTTAGATCTCGCAGAATGTAAAACTCTAGATCATATAGCTATCGCCAAATAAGATGTATGTAGCTTCCATTGGTAAAAATTGCACCAGATGTGGTCCTAATGACCCATAAACTGGATAGGCACTTGACAATAATGGCTAGCAGCATGTGAATTCTCATCAACCAATGTATCTTGGTTATTGGTAGGGTTCAACTTTTAAGCCTATTTTTTCTAAAACTACCATGGCAATTAAATTACTACACCTAAGTCCATCAAGCATCACTCGAAAAGATTTATTTCCAATCTTTATTCAAGTAAAGAAAAAAAATGTATCCGCCACCAATCTTTCTCACTCCTACGTATAACAGCTAGACACCTAACGATATATAATCAAGTACTAAATTCATCTACATCATCATCAGCATCACTAATACCTTTTGAGGGAACATACTCCTTAATTATCATATCATCATCAACACTCTAAACATGTAAACTCCCATTAATATACTGATTAGCAAAGTGACCGTATACATGACACTTTAAGCATTAAACCACCTCAAACTTTTGTTGTGGAGGTGCTCCAATCTTAGCTTTTTTTGTATCATTTGTGGCAGCCAATAGCAATGTCGGGTTTGGTTGTGTTTTCTAATGACCGTATAGGTTGCCCCTGACTTTAAATATAGGCATTCCATTTAAGGAAGCTTCAAGGATAACTATTTGAGCTAAATAAAAGACATCATCAATAGAGCACATCATTCATCAGCTCAACTTATTCTTAGGTTCTAGTCTTAATCTAGTGCGAAATTTGAACTATATAAATTGAGGGACATCTGAAAGGTCACATCTAATCAACAAATTATCAAATTTATTCATGTATTCTCTCACAATCAAATTCCATTGTCGTAAATTAATTAGCTAGTTTAAAAGACAAGTTTTATAAAAAAGAATGTAGTTTCCTTTAAGTTGTGCTTTTATCCCAACCCATGACTTCCTATGTACTTGTCCTATATTCACAAGATACCTTTCTATAGAAATTTAATAGACTTTGACTCGACCTTCTAATTGCATTCTAACAAATCAAACCTTGTATGCTTCGAACATAGCCTCGGACCAATCAAAGTGATGCATCTCTACAAGTCAATCAGAAAAAACACATGATTTATGTGTGCCATCAATAGTATGAGCATCTATTTTAATCTTGTATGAAGTATCATCTCAGCCATACCAATAATCATCGTCATAAACGGCATAATCATAGTCATCAAATCTTCTGTGGAATTTTCCTTAGCCTAACTCCACAAGACCTCTATATTAAATCCATTATTTATGTTTGTATCTTCATTGAGGGGCATCTCATCAAGTTTTCGCATTTCTAGTGATACAAGGTGGGCATTGATCTCTTAAAAGGTTTGAAATTATTGTTCAAGGACTCAAGATTTTTGCTTAAGGGCTTCAAATTGTTGTAACAAGGTTCAAGAATGCTACCCATTCAACTTAAGGAGCATATCATGAGTTATCCCGCTAGCTAAGTTTTGATTGTTCATATGCCATGTTAGTTACTAAAATTTTACCACTACATAAAACCATGTAATGCAAGGCAGACACATGTATGAATATGCAAAATCCTAGACTCAAGACATGTGTATACTAATTATGAAAAAAAAATGAGATCATGAATGTTTGATTCTATATGCTAAAGCAAACTGTAACACTGGATGATGATGCAAACATAAAAATTAAGAAAAATAAATTACAATTAAACAATGATAAACAACTAGTCTGAAACAAAATATTAGAACCTGAGAATTAACAATCAAGGATAGTGAAGATCAACTTTGTACAAGATGTACAATCTTTAAAAGTCGTTTGAGGATCATTTTAAATAAATAGATGAAACATTCAAAGAAAAGAAGCTCAAGTAACAGGCTAAAAATCAAAAAAAAAAAATTTAGCATCAAAATTCAACAAAACAGATTATTATGTGGGGGTGACACTGCTCACTAGTAGGGTTGACTGCAGTTATGGTAGACCACGTCTAGCTGAACTCAAGATCGAATCAGATTCGGATTTATATTCACTTTGAAACTGACAAAGTTGAAATTAGGCTCGTATCCACTCTTCTTCATCGGTCGAACCCGATCGGTTCAAATTCAGCTCTCCAAAGTTAAAGCCCACGGTATCTCATATCATGTCTTTAATACAACTCAACAGTGGGCCCAATCTTTGATCTAAATTCTCAAACAAAGGAGCACAGAGCCACAGAGTCAAAGAAAGAGCTTCGACAAGGCAGTATGTTGACACGGCAGTATGTTGCATAGATCAAAGAACCAAATGACGGTAGACCTATAGCATGATGATGTTGACGACAACATATAATGGATCTCAAGCAACGGCAACGCATGTGACAATGAGGCAAACAAAGGCGTCGACGAATGCTATGGAAGTCGATGGCGATAGTCATGATGTGGTTGGCGACAATATTAGAAGAGGAAGAAGGCGATTTCCAATCAATCGATGATGATGATGAGTTAACAACGGAGGGGGTGGAGGTGATAATGGACGTGGAAATGATGGAAGACGATAATGTGAGGGGTCTAATCATCAAGGGTGCCAAAGGTGCTTTTGATGGTGATTGAAGCAGAATTGGGAATTGCAAATAGGTTATGACTTTCTTTGAAATTGGGGCTAAGTTTGTGGTTATTGATGGTTTGGAGCTAAGATTGATGGTGATGGTAGTGGTGTTTGGGTTCTTCTATTAACGACGATGTGATTGAAGACGATGATGGTGATGATGAGGCAGATGATGAATAGTAACTCATGATGTTTTTTATTTTTGGTTGTAAACTGAAACTAAGTTTTTTGCACTGAAAACCTAATCTAAAACCTAAAGAAGCTGAAAAGAAATTATGACAAAGGTGCTTTTGATGGTGATTGAAGCAGAATTGGGAATTGCAATTAGGGTTATGGCTTTCTTTGAAATTGGGGCTAGGTTTGTGGTTGTTGAGGGTTTGGAGCTAAGATTGATGGTGGTGGTAGTGGTGATGGGTTCTATTAACGAAGATTTGATTGAAGACGGTGATGGTGATGATGAGGCAGATGATGAATAGTAACTCATGATGTTTTTTTTATTTTTTTGGCTGTAAAATGAAACTAAGTTTTATGCACTGAAGACCTAAATCTAAAACCTAAAGAAACTGAAAAGAAAATGCGACAAAAATGAAATGAAAAGGACGGTGAGAAGATAAAGGAAAATATGAGTTTAACTCTGGTACCAAATTTTGTGGAACTGAATAGGATCAAAACATGGGTGGAAGAATTTGGAGAACTAATAGGATTTTATAAAACTAAAAAATAAATAAGGTTTTAGGCCTCTTATCCCAAATTTTGGGCGACAACCAACTTCAACACCTCATGTGTTGAAGATTCCTTCGAACCTCACTCCCAGGCGATTCCTCGGCTACTCTCACTCTTCTTATGCAAAAGATTTAAATAGATACAAACCAACTTTACAAAGCTAAAAATTTTGTTTAATCATTTATAATCAAAAGGTCACTTGCGTACACATACTGATAACAGTACTGATAAGAGATGAAATGAACTCCTATCTAAAGCAATAATCAAACACATAACAAAACTCAAACTCCTAAATAAAATAAAATAAAAACAATCTTCATCAAAAGAAAACTCAAAAGACCTAAAAAGACTCAAATATAAAAGAAATATAAAAAGAACTCAAAGACTTCAAACTCTGAAAAGACTACCCTGATCCAAACTAGATTTCCATCAACAATGACCTTATTAAAAGGTACATTTGTTTTTTGGATATTAATTTTTCATCAAGATCAAGTTTATAGCTGTTTAAGTGCTTCGTTTAACAACTAAGTCTAACAATGCATCATGTGAAAACCATACGAATGGCTTGATTGTATGATGTCTTCTCATATCAAACAAGAGTTCGTTAGTTTTTTTTCTTACATGAGATAACTTGCACTTCATATTAAACGTAATCTAATTATTTTCTTTGACATATATGATAGGATATTCATTTCACTTCAATCCCTAGATAAAGTCTAAATACGTTTAACTAGCAAAAAAAATTCACAAAATGAGTTCGAGCATAAGTCTTAAATCAATGGGTCACTTTAGAAGAGAAAGCAATATTGGAAAGTTTGTGGGTATGAAAGTAAAAAAGATACTGGCAGGACCAAGAAGATCGTTATATAAAAATGTATACCTGAAATTTTCTTTTTTTCCTCTTGTTCTTTTTTTCGTTTTGCAGGGATATGTCGTAGACATCTGTCAAACATTTCTTTATTTTATTTTACTTCCAGTGAGGACTTCCCAGGAGATACTACCATAAACTCGGACCCCCGGAACATAATAATAATAATAAAGAAAAATGCGCACACTTAACTGTGGATTTCTACTATAGTTTGCACATATGAGTGCTAGCCATGGCTAACTTTAGAGTTCATTTGAACAACTACAAGTAAATATTTTTCACTTCGGAGCCATGACAATTATAATTAGACATAGTTTTCAATCTTCTGGAAGCATATTAACAAGCTTGCAGAAAATTGCAACATCTCCTCTAGTATTCAATAAATAATTCCTTTTTCCTGATTTAAATTTCTTATACATGTATTATGAACTGTCTGACGAGACTAAAGATCCTGATCTGAATTTACTTATTCGAGATCAATTTCTTCGAGAGAATGGGGATGCATAATTGTTGTAGCACATGAGAATTAAACAAGATTGCTGGGATTTCTTGTATGACCAAAACATCTCATCATATTTTAGTAATTTTCAAAATGAATTAATAATCTAGCAGCCTTCCAAGTATCGCTATTGATTTTACTGAGGTCTGTAATTTATGATTAAATTTGATTCTTCATTTCCAGACGATGTCAAAATCCAATTATTACATCCAATATATATTTGCGCTGTTAAAGCGACAATGGTTACTAGCGAGTGAAGATTCGATAATAAGTATGCGGTATTACTTGATAATGAGGTGGTCCACTGTTTTTCTTCAGAATGGGACAGGGTTGTTGGGAGCTAGGAGGCAATGACAGACCATAAAATATCACAACACGACAAACGTCACCATCACCCTCACCCTCTCCCTCTCCCTCTCCCTCTCCCTCTCCCTCTCCCTCTCCCTCCATGTGTGAATAATGGGTATCATCTGATATATATGAGAATAGATTTCTTCTCATATATGATGACATAGCACATTCTCTCTCATGTACAAAGGATCAATAGGGGTGTACTTTTTGGTCACTCGCGCCCATTGTGGCTGAGAATATGCCACTCATATATGAGAGATGCCTCAAATATGACATATGATATCCATTATTCTATACACCCCTTATGTCATAAGATACCCTATCTCATATGAGAAATATCTCTCATATACGATGATATGACACATTATTTTCCATGGAGGGCATGGGGGGAAATTACACCCCGAGGGACACCATGTATTATGTGGGGTAAATGTGCCACGTCATCGTATATGATAGAGATCTCTTATATGCCATATGACACCCATTATTCTCGTGTGTGTGTGCGCGCGTTTGGGGGGTGGGTGGGGGCGGTTGTTCCATTCAAAACAAGTTCAGTTTGGAACAAAGCTCATCAACCAAGTTTTCTTGACTGGATGTCAAACAAACACCAACCACCTATGCAGTCATAGCATTAAAACTTGGTTTCTAGAGAGACCTACCTTCTTTGGTCCTGCAGCTCAAAATCATGCAACCAAAGTGGAACATTGGGGGAAAACCCCAGAATCTAAAGGAGTAAAACTGAAATGTTAAGAAGATAAAATTTGCCATAGGTAATCGCATGCCACTCCAATACAACCCCACGAGCCAAACCAAATAACATTGCAGAGACAGATATGATTAAAAGTGATTTTGATGGACGAAAAAAATATAATAAAAAATCTACATGGTCAAAGAATTAACACTCTACCAAATAAAACACCAAAGGCAACGAACAAAAATAACATGATAGAAAATAAAGATAATTAGCTTTCAGGATCCTAAACCCACATGACTGATTATAATCATTAGTAAACATTTTTTTCTAGCTAATAAGGTTATCAATGGAGCACAGCTTGAGGTTGCATCATGGAAGACTTGCAAAATTTTATGACTTGACATCAATCCACCGAATCAGAGCCAGATTCCTGAAGAAAGAAGACGCACACTATAAACCTAGTATGCCACTTGATGGGTAAGGAAAACACACTTTATTTGTAAGGAATGTTATTCTTATACAACGAAGGAGAAGACCTTCAAAATCTCATACACAAAAAATAGCCTAAGGATGGGGAAGATGGTAAAATTTATCGTAAGGAATTGCAGCACTGCAGCTATTGCTCAAGTATGATCTGAGACAAAGAATGAAATGAAAAGGCATTCACATAAATTACCATGCCCAGATGGTTTTGACGTATTAGCTCTTTCTCTTTTTCTGAACCATTAATCTCCCAATTTAGATGGAAAAGCATAGGAACATGGTTATTATCTTTTTTGCAATTTGCAGATAACATGATTAGACTCTAGATACAAAACTTAAGCCAGAAAAGACAAACATAGTATGTGTTGGGATGGTGGGGGAAGGAGACAGTGAGACAAACACTGTGTCAGTGCTCACTAGTAATTTTTTTTGTGGGTGGTTGATGGGTGGGTGTTGGGGCTACCATACATATGCATGCATGCATGCCTATATAGTTCTCATATGAGAGAAATGGGTATCATATGTCATATGAACACAAGCATCGCATGCACCCAAAAATTCCAATCTCCATTATTTTTTTGAATGATTGGTTCTGTCAATTCTGATGTTCGTATTCTAAAATCTCAACTCACCAAATATAGAATGAACCCAAAGCTTTTTGCTTGTCGAAATAAGGGTGACAAAAGTTCTATTTGCCAAACCGTCAATCTTCCAATCGGTTAGCAAAAAGCTTTAGGTTCACTCGATATGAAGATAAAAATGAACAGAGCTTATCGTCCAAAAAATAATGAAGGTTGGACTTATCAAGTGGACCATGAGCGTAGCACTCATATGGCATCTGATACCCAGTTTTCTCACTCACACAAACACACATGAGGAGAGGAGAGGAGAGAGATATACCATTGTGTGTGTTTTCCCAGAAAGATTTTGGCCATAGGCAAATAAAGACACATTGAACCCGTCCAAGGCAGATTGTATAAATGGTTGCACGTCACGAAAAAGATCACCTGATAAACAAATTTGCTAATTAAGATGATAAAATTGATATCATACAGGCAATGCATTCTTTTTTACCACATGGCACTTTACTCCTACCTTGTCCAACATGGGGGCCATACACCCTATCAAACTCATAATCCTTCTTTGGGTTGGTAAGAGAATCATCACAAGTGTTTACCCGGATTGTAAATTCATCCGGAAATTCAACTAAAGATGAGCCTTCATCTTCAAAGAGTGGCCTTGTCCGACAATATACTTTTACGTTTCCTGAGGCAAAGACTTCATATACTTTAAGGAATGCCAAGGCCAAAACATATTCAGGGAAAAAAGAAAACTTGAAACTTGAAAGCCAGAGTAGAAATAGAATATTTGAGAAGAAGATCTATGGAATTGAAACTTTCTTGCCTTTAGCAGTCAACAAGTCGTTGAACAGTCTCTTCTTCTCATTAATCAAAGGAGAAATACGGGCCTCTGTCTCAAGTGCAGCTTGATCTGGAAACATGAGTAATAACATCAAATAAGAAGTTTGACAATTGCAGCAGCATTTTATTACTGAATCTTGGGATAAAGACATCAAATACTTCTTATATCTGAACTGCGTCAAATATTTCATACAGCATAACATCAAGGAACTATGCTGGATAGGGAATGGATCAAGACAAATTTTTAAAAATGACAGGATTATGCAGACAGTCTAGAATGCCGGAGAAATTACACATTTACGCAAGAACGCAGCATTGAGAAAGAAATAGGAAGAAGTTTAAACATAAGTTGAACAGGATCAAAATTTGCGCAGACATTGTTGTTCGAAACAATGTGCCATGATATTAACTCAAAAGCTTAATTTTACATTTGTGGTACATATGTAATGATATGAGAAAGGGAGGGATAAAGGATCTATATAACCCAAATAACTACCCCAAGTGTGGATTCAACGTCAGATTTGCGACCCCGTTTTTGCTCTCCATTCCACTCCTGGAAAGTTGGTTTTAAAGGGGACACAAATTACAGTTGGGGCAAGGTTCATTTAGATTTGTTTTCTTTTTTTTAACACCACTTTTGCCTGACCCCTTCCATGAATCCTATATGGTAGCCAGGATACATTACATGTATGAGAGATGCAACTGGAAAAAAAAGTTGAAGGGAAAAACAAAAAATCGAACCCCCAACACAGACACGGGTGAGTAATCCCAGAAAAGATGCAAAGACTTCAATTACAAAAGGCATGTTTTAGTACAAAGAGGGCAGATTTTAAAAAATAAAACAGAAATTAAAAACATGGTTTCACTGAAAATATGAAAAAACACGTTGGAAAAAATATATTAGAACTGGAGTTCGTGGGAAAGGTCCACGTCCATATCATATTCGCTACCGTGCACATGCAGCATGCCTTTGTTGTATTTCGCATAACCATATCTCATGATATGTTACCCGGTTCACCATACACTCTGGTACACAGTATGGTTATGGGTGTGCGGGATAGTCTACTTTAGATGGCAAATGATAGAAATGGCGGCCTAAAACGAATATTAATTCAGGTCATGGAACATTTAACAGCAGTTTCCACACATGTATTATCTGTATGGATGTGACCAAGAAGAGATGTGGACATATATATACACAATTTGTAAGGTAAAGATTATGATAATAGAAACTTTTATCTTTTAACATATAAAAAGGTTGAAAATGCCTTCATCTGATACTTGTAAAGAAGAATTAAAGTAAACTACTTAATTAAAAAAATAAACACAATTATATTTTTATTAGATTACCAAAGCACAAACTACAAACTCTAAACTTCAAGGATATAGTGTAAATCTATAAAACAACATACAAATCTATTAAGAAAAGGCTAAATACTAGTCCTCGGTATTGCAAAATTACCTCACTGAATCAACTATTCGGTAGAGCTCTTTTTTTATTTCTCGACACGATGTCTATGGTAATTGGTACACATTAACTGGATGGTAGTTTGAAGCGGTTGGAGTGAATTAGGTAGCACATCCAAAAACTTCAACAGCTATTATGATAGGACTCAGTTAACCCCAACCAACTCGATTGACTTAATTTATGGGGAGAGATGCAACTAGGAGAAAACAAAAGACAAACATAAAGGTCAAGTAAATTAGATTCTGATTCCTATATGATTAGAACTGCCACCCTCGGCAGTTAATGAGGCAAAGGGAAAACTAGTATGTTTGTGCTTCAAATCAAGTGCATTGCATTGGTGAAATAGTACTTGCGTCGTGCAAGTTATGCACCGCATTGCTTTAGTTACCAAGAATTTTAAAGATGACATATATTCGTGGCATTATAACTGTGAACACTGTAATCCTAATGAACCATTGATATTTGAACATGTGCAAAGCTCATCTACAAAAGCAAAAACAGTGCCCGTACGTAAGAAGTCTATACTTTCAAACATATTACCCAGTTTGCGAGCCCTGTCAGCAAGAACACCCAAATATCGAGTAACTCGCTCAAGTTTGGCCTCTGAATACTCTCTAAGGTCACTGGCTTCCTGTCGCAACTCCAAGTAATCTTCTCGAGCACGCTGTGATGACATACCAATGAGATTGTGACATACAAAAGGAGATCTTTAACAAGGAAAAAAACATGTCAGATGGCATCAATGGATGTGAACGCCTGAACGGAACATATACAGTCCATATAACAGGCAACTGCACAAACATACACATACAGAGTATAGCATAAAATTAAGCTTTAATTGCATTTCCGGGCAAAATTTGCTCTATTTTTAAAATGAATGTAAAGTTCTGGGTGTTCCTGTTATAACCAAATAATTAATTACCTTGCAAAAAGGTCAATCAACAGAAGGATAGTATAAGCAAATTCCACATTTGGACAATGTTAGAATGATCCGCTGATACTGTCACACTGAAATATGACATAACATTATTAAGTGTCAGCATACCATGTCCCTAATAATATTTATGTTCTTTCTTACTAAACAACATGTGCCCGCCAAATTCCTATGTCAATATAATAAAAAATCAGAGATTAGACATTTTGGTGAAAGGGTTTCAAAGTTGGTCAATATCTCTTAACCCAAATATGTTATTATTTACAAAGATCTCATAACATAGCTTTACATAAAATATCCTACCTAATTATATTCTAACCCCTCAAGCTGGTGCATGTATAATACACTCCCATCTTGCTATAAATAAACTGAATTCGAGCCCCTCAAGCTCCTCAAGCTGTTTGGTGAACAAATTCACCAACTAATTTACAAAGGTACATTAAGAGTCTACACGAAAGTTGTAATGCCACATGTCCGGGTGCCTTAACATTTTTCTTTATTTATGCCAGTCCTGCAATGTACCAGTGAAAACAATATAGAACTAAATAGAAAATTTTATAAATGGAAACATTCTTTATTCATCCTTCGAGAGGGGGATAAAAGCATATACTGAAAAGGACTACTAGTCTCTCACACTGACAATAAAAGAAAACATATTTAAAGAATAAAACTCTCCTTACTGATACTAGCTTAGAAGTCTGCATGCTTTACAAGAAATTCTGACTCCTCGTACACCTGAGCCTCTTCATAAGCTGGATCACCTGTTGAAAAATATTTAAAAGAGACATTGAAGTAGACGATATTTACAATAAATTAACAAGTATAACTTTACACGCAACCCTAATCCTAACAGAACATTAGCAACTAAACACTAAGCTAAGCCTATCTAACTAAAGCATTTCAATATTATTATACTCACAATGTAAAAGGAAAGAGCGAACTGAACTGAAGAACCTCCCAGGGTTCACAGGAGAGCTCATATGTGTCCTAAATTCCATGATCCAAAGAGCTCGATAGAGTACCCAATCAAGTCATTACAATTCCATCAATGAGTGTGGTCTCCGTCACTCTTCCTATCTTTAATTATGAGTTCCCAAAACCACATGTATCTTTTCTACCTACTTTATCGATTTCAATTATCCTCAAGTTCTGTTCTTTCTAAATTATGTAAAAGGAAATCATGCACTAAACTGTAGTGTTCATAGCAGTTAATCCAATGTGTCAATAGTCCATAATTGTTAACTTTAATTGCACAATCCTAATTACATAATCTTATCCTCTATCTATAACATTTCTATCAACCAAATTCCTATAGTAAGAAAGCTTACACAATCCACGACAAGCCACTACCAGTTCAATCAAATCTATCAAATAATTTAAAACTGAAATTAAATTATTTTTAAAAGGATTTAGACATTCGTAGAATCAGATTCGTATTATAGGCATCCATGATTGATTTCTGGGGTTTACCAGCTCGAGGGAAGTTCACCAAAAATCTAAAAATAGGGGCAGTAATTAATCTCATTTAAGAAATATCCCACAAATCAGTCCAACATGCTATTGTAAGTCGCCAAATCATAATCGCACATTAAAATAGATATATAATGAACTGAACTGGAAAAGAATCAACCGCGGGACATCCAAAACAGCAGAACAAAGACAGCCGAACTCAAAAGAGTACAAAAGAACACAGGCCGAACACAACACAGAGCTACAAGTCAGCCAAAGGGCAAAACCAACCACAGAACTCAGCCGAGCCCAAAAGAGCCCAAAAGAACATAAGTCAAACACAACACAAAGCTGCATGGAGAAGAACAGACACAAGAAGACAAAACAGCAAGAGACAAGACCCAGCCGAACACCCCAGTGAAGAGGGAAATCCCAGCGGCTAACCCAAGTCCCCCAAAATCCCAAATCAATATAACGAAGCTGCGGCGAAGCTGCGGCGAAGTTGCCGCCATGCTTATATGATGCCTTAACTATCAATAGGGAAGAAAATTCCTTCGTATAGCAACGAATCATCCTCTCCTACTCAAAATAATTCTGAAAACCATAATCTCTTAGCAAAATAATTTGCATGAAAGGAAATAATCAAAATTTAGCGTAAATAGGGTCTACGGTGCACCGTAGAAGCCAAATAGGAAGCTCCCAAGAAATCCAAAATCAAATCGAACTAAATTGGAACAATTTTGAAGAGATGCAATTTTTTCGTATGAAATCAAAACCCAAAAGCGTTGGAGATTAAATATGAAAAATCAAACCGTGGGATCGGAGAAGAAGTCCATACAACGTGGGCTGCGTGATAGAGCTTTTAATTCGAGTAGGGCAGGAGATTTAAATTCGCCACGAGGAGATGTCGTTCGATCGTCTGTCAGTCGTCGATCGCTCGCGCGAGGGCGAAAGAGAAAGGGGCGGGTCTGCTTGGGGATGTTGGTTGAGAGAAATGAGAGTAAGCGTGAGCATGAGCGTGAGTGGGTGAGGGTTTGTTTATTAAAAGAAAGTGGGGGGCATGCCCATGTGGGCTGTTTTTGTTTCCCTTTGTTTTTTTAAAAATGAGTCACAACAACCATTTTATCTACAATATTTTTCTGAACCAAATAACAATCAACATCAATATGGTTAGTGCACTTATAAAAGATTAGGTTCTACGAAAAGTGGATATTCGTCGTGTTATCATAATATAACTACATATGTAGAGAAAATATGAACTGAAGCTGTCATAAGATCATTGATGCATACTAACTCATACGTGGCAATTGCCATAACTTAAAATTTGGATTTTGTACTAAACTACGAAACCTTCAATAAATATCGGAGCATCACAATTGTCTGTGGATGATCATGTGTAACGCCCCAGAAGCGGGAGCCGTTACACTCTAAATAGTTTTGCAGGTCTTGCATGTACCAGTGAAGTCAATATAGTTTAAATAGGAAATATTTGGGACAAAGATAAAGGAAATACTCTCTTTATTAAAACTTAAAAGGGAATTACATGTCTAGGCAACAATGACAACTACAACTCAAAATAAAATAATACTGATAAGAAAACAACTAAGAGGAAAACTAACTCTACTGATGACACAAGAACTCAGAAGTCTGCGTCCTCAACAGGAAAATCGGACTCCTCGTACTGCGGAGCCTCCTCTTCGAGCTAAGTATGACCTGATGGAGTTGAACCACCATTAATAAAGTAAATTGCAAACCGTATTAAACATTTAATTAATTATTTTGCAGGAAGTTAGAAAGGTACCGAAAGCTGTAAAAGAGAAATTACTGACCTGTCATGATTTGTGTAGCGTTAAGGAAAATGAACAATTAACCAAAAGAAATATAGTTGTGTTGTGACTTATATAAGGAGGGCACGATGTGCAACGTGAAGTCCACCTTGGACCGCGGGGTGCTACCCCGGGCCGAGTATAAGGACAAACTGTACCGAGAACTCAGGATCCATAAAGGAAGTCCTCCCAGATAGGGGTCATAAGCATGGCTTCAATCGCTCCCGCACCCTCTCAATTTATAAGTTACCACATACCCGTGTTGCCATGTGTAGTTGTTCTAGTACTAGGGTGTCAAGTGTCTTGTTCATATAGCTGTTCTCTAAGTTATATATTTAGAATAGTTATGCAAACTCTATATCCAGATTGTCATGTTTGGAGGGAGAAAGTCAGGCGTACCAGTAATATCGTATGATTTCATGCATAACTTCTAAACATATACTTTAGATAAGAGTGCCAATTATATACGTATGTCCTTTTAACATTATGAGGTAATCGTCCATTTAACAAACTGTCCGATAAATTACCAGAAAACACTTTAGAGTGCATAAATAAAATGACAATAAAAAAATAGCGGAGATAACAAAATAAGTGAAGATTCATAATTAAGTAATTAAAAAATAGATAAAATCTATGAATGAATCAGATTCATTTTTGGCACCCTTAGGGGTTGTGGTCTACCTGCCTAGAGGGGTTGCTTAGGCCAATGATTACATACACGGAAATAACCAACCAACAAACATTAGGTCAAACTGAAGCTTATAAGAAAAAGAAACGACAGAACTGAACTAAGGGAAAAGAACTAAAGGGAAAGAACTGAAAACTGGAGCTTGTAGAGGAGGACAACAGAACTAAAATTAACAAACAAAAACTGAACTGAACTTGTAAAAGAGAAAAAAATACAGAACTGAACCTATAGGGGAAAAACCAAGCTGAACGTGCATACAGGTCATCAGGTTCCCAACGTGCAGGATCAACAGGTATAGAGGTCGCAATTTAGCAAAGCGGACAATAACTGGAGCACAGAAACTATACAGCGGAAAAATCACACATAACGACTCGACATCCCACGACGGCTACCGCCGTCAAAAGGAATATAACCAAAAACCACCTAACCGACTACCCGCGGCCAAAACCTTCCACCCCGGCGGCCAACCACAACCAAAAGAGTAACGCAAAAGCCCAATCACGAGGACATCGAACAGCGGCAAAAATTGCCGCAAACTTAGGGTGGTGCCAAAATATGCACAGAGGAGTTTCCTCTCTAAGAATTCTACATGAATCATCATATTCATTCTGAGAATAAATAATTAGGAGCTTAATAGGTTCGGAATCTACCTGAAACAAGAAGCCACGCGAGAAAAAATTAAGAAATCCGAAAGGCACAATCAAATCTGCAACTTAGCAGCGAGCCGAAAGCTCCCCAAAAGCAAAAACTGAAGTCCCAGAGCAAGATCCGAGCCCCAGGAGCAGAATCGAAAACCCCAAGAGTAAATCCGAAACTCAGAAGCCAAAATCGGAAGGTTTTGGAGATTGAGAAATCACTTTCGCAACCAGTAACCCTAGAAAAACATCGCGTATATATAAAAAAGGAGGGGAGAAGATCTTATCGAGCGCGAAGGTCGGAAACTGAAATCGTCACGAGAATCTCGCGAGAGTGGGTCGTGCGTGTCACCGGATAGAGTTGGTTTTCGAAAAAACCCAACCGCCGCCGTGATTCTCACGCTTGCCGTTGCCGCCTTCGCCGCTACGGTTGAAAACAAAACGAAGAGAGAGAGAGAGAGAGAGAGAGAGAGAGAGAGTCGTGCGGTTGGATTCGCCGCACGAGAGAGAGAAGAGAGAGAAAAGGGGTCGGGGGGTTTTTTTTTTCTCTGGGCTCGGATGCGAGAGGAAAAGAGTGGGGGAGAGAGGACTGTGGGATTGGGTTTTATTAAAAGGGTAATGGGCTCGGGGCTTTTGGGCCTTTACACCTTATACACCTTCAAAGAAATTCCGTCCTCGAAATTCAAAGAAAACACTAAACGGTGAAAAGGTACGGATACCGCTCCTTCATCTCTTCTTCTCGCTCCCAGGTAGCCTCTCCTGGCGAGTCACGATGCCACATCACTTTGACCAAATTCAGTCTTGTTCCTGAGAGCTCTCTGTCGACGATCAATTATCTCCACTGGCTGCTGTTCATAACTCAAATCTGGCCTCACTGTGATATCTGAATGATCAACCACATGGGTTGGGTCTCCCACATACTTACGCAGCTGGAATATGTGGAACACATTATGCACGCCCTCCAGAGATGGAGGCAGTGCAAGTTTGTATGCTACCTCGCCCACACGCTCGAGTATGTTAAAAGGTCCGATAAACCGTGGGCTAAGCTTTCCTCTGCGACCAAAACGAATCATGCCTCTATTAGGTGAAATCTTGAGAAAGACATGGTCCCCAGGCTGAAATTCCAAATGCCGCCTCTTTGCATCTGTCCAGTGCTTGTAACGGTCTTGTGCCACCTGTAGTCTCTCTCTGATGGTCCGTACAACATCCACTGTCTCTACAATCATATCTGGCCCAACCAGTTCTCTGTCTCCAACATCGTCCCAGCTCAAAGGAGAACGACACTTTCTTCCATACAAAGCAGCAAAAGGAGCCATTCCAATACTCGCCTGATGGCTATTATTATAAGCAAACTCTACGAGATGTAGATGGTCTTCCCAGGACCCCTTGAAATCCAGCATGCATGCCCACAGCATGTCCTCCAAAATCTGTATAGTACGCTCTGATTGCCCGTCCGTTTGAGGATGATAAGCTGTACTGAATTTCAGCTGTGTACCCAACTTTTCCTGTAGACTCTTCCAGAAGTGTGAAGTAAACCGGGTGTCCCTATCAGAAACGATACTCACTGGGACCCCATGTAGCTTCACAATCTCCTCCATGTATCTCTTGGCAAGAGTCTCTGTAGAGTGCCCAACCCTGAAGGGAATAAAATGAGCCGACTTGGTCAATCGATCAACGATCACCCAAACGGCGTCATGTTGCTTCTTGCTCTTTGGAAGTCCCGTCACGAAATCCATCGTGATATGCTGCCATTTCCACTCAGGGATGGACAAGGGCTGTAACAGACCGGCAACGCGATGATGCTCAGCCTTCACCTGCTGACACACCATACATCTGGCCACACTTTGCGCTACGCTTCTCTTCATTCCATGCCACCAGTAATTTCGTCGTAGATCTTGGTACATCTTGGTGCCTCCTGGGTGGATGGAGTACGGAGAACTATGTGCTTCCTTTAAAATTCATCCCTGACATCTCCTGACGGTACACATATTCTGCTGCCATATCTCAATGAACCATCTGCATGTATCTGAAATTCGGGTCTCTGTCCTGTCAATGCCATGTTCCTGATCCGCTGAAGCTTTGCATCTCCTGTCTGAGCAGCCTTGATTCTGTCTACCAACGTCGACTGTATCTCCATGTTCATAAATGACGAGATCAGCCCGGGTAACACCACGTCTATTTCCATGTCGCGAATCTCCTGCTGCAATCGCCACTGCGTCGTAAGCGTCATCACTCCTGGAAGCCGACTCAAAGCGTCAGGTACCATGTTAACCTTCCCAGGGTGATACTGAAGATCAATGTCGTAATCCGCCATGAGCTCGATCCACCTCCGTTGTCGCTGGTTCAGATCCTTCTGTGTGAGGATGTATGTTAAACTCTTATGATCCGTATATATCTTCACGCGCTCCCCAAGTAGAAAGTGCCTCCAGATCTTCAAGGCAAAAATTACGGCCGCCAACTCAAGATCATGAGTGGGGTAATTCTTCTCATGATTCTTCAATTGCCTTGATGCATATGCAACAATGCGTCCGTGCTGATGGAGCACACACCCAAGACCTTTGCCAGACGCGTCGCAAAACACCTCAAAATCTCCCATGCAATCTGGAATAATCAATATCGGCGACGTCGTCAACCGCTTCTTCAATTCTTGGAAGGCATCGTTACACGCCCTCGACCAAACATACATCACATCCTTCCTTGTCAACTGTGTCATGGGCTCGGCGATCCTCGAAAAATCCTTGATGAATCTCCTGTAGTAACCAGCTAATCCCAAAAAGCTTCGAATCTCTGACACTGTCTTAGGGACTGGCCAATTCTGAACTGCTGCAACCTTTTCTGGGTTCACAGAGATTCCTTCTCCTGAAATCACGTGGCCTAGAAACACCACCTTATCCAACCAAAACTCACACTTACTGTACTTGGCGTATAGCTTGCTCCGCCTCAAGGTCTCTAGTACTGTTCTCAGATGTCCGGCGTGCTCCTGTGCATTCTTCGAGTATACCAATATATCATCCAGATATACCACCATGAATTTGTCCAAATATTCGCATAATACTTTGTGCATGAGATTCATGAATATTGTCGGTGCATTAGTCACACCAAACGGCATCACTAAAAACTCATAGTGTCCGTATATAGTGTTGAATGATGTCTTATGCACGTCTTCTTTCTTGACTCTCAACTGATGATAACCAGTCTTCAAGTCCAATTTAGAAAAGACACGTGTTCCTCCAAGCTGATCAAATAAGTCGTCGATGCGGGGAATAGGATACTTGTTCTTCACCATAAGCTTGTTCAATTCCCGGTAATCGACACACATCCGCTTGGATTCATCTTTCTTCTTCACCAATAATATTGGAGCGCCCCAAGGAGACACACTGGGACGTATCCACCCTTTCTTCAAGAGGTCATCCAACTGCATCCGCACTTCAAACAACTCGGATGGTGACATGCGGCAAGGCTGTCTAGAATAAGGCTGGGCACCAGGCATTAGCTCAATTGCAAACTCAACTCCGTGGTCTAGATGTAAACCAGTAAGTTCATCCGGAAACACATCCGGGAATTCTCGGACTACCTCTGGCTTCTCTACCTCAATCTCCATGGCAGTTGCTGCTGTTGGTTTAGCTCTGAACCTTGCTGGTCTCTCTGTTCTGACAAATTCGAATCTGGGTTGGTTTGGCATGTCAAACACCACTCTTCCTTTACGACAATCAATCGTGGCATAATGTACCGCCAACCAATCCATTCCGAGGACGACGTCAAAATTCGGCATGTTGATGACGATAAAATCTGCTGGCAGTTTGTGTCCACATATATCCACAGGACATGAAAGACATGCACTAGTCGTTGTCAGTACTCCACTGCCTGTGTTAACGTCCTAACAAGAATCAAGGGGCGAGACAGGAATGGTGTGTTGTTCGACGAAACGCTTGGACATAAAGCAATGTGAAGCTCCCGAGTCGAAAAGGGCGAAGACGGGTCTATTGGCAACTATTATAATACCTACGGTCACGGATACTAAGTCTAAGCATACATATACCATTGTATGAAAACATAATTAAATAGATAAATAAGCAGTAAACTGTAAACTACATACCAGTGATAACTTGGCCAGTGGCCTCTGCCTCCTCTGCAGTCATAGTGAAAACCTGGCGCTTAGCTGGTGGAGCCTGAGTCCTCGCCTGCTGATACACCTTTTGCTGAGGTGGAAGTGGAGCTCTACGCTGATTGCCTCCTGGCAGGGCTGGGGCTGGAGCTGGAGCGGTAGGCTGAGCTGGGGCAGCTGGTCTCTGTACCCTATGCGGGCAATCTCTCGCAGTGTGATCCTTGGCATCACAAACCAGGCACAAATTTAGATAAAGTCGGCATTCTAGCTTGATGTAACCCGGTTTGTTGCAGTAGTGACAGATAGGAGTGGGTCGCCTGAGTTGTGACTGCTGCGGTGGTTGAGGTGGTGCAGGCCTCTTAAACTGTGTCTGATGCATAGGCCTGTGAAGCTGTCTGGTAGGAGCATGTGGCTGTCTGTGATGCCCCGCAGAAGCTGTCGAAGAGGGAGGTGGTCGTCGTGGGGCAGCCACCTGATGCTCTCGTGCTCGCTCCCGCTGTACATACTCGTACTCACGAGCAGTGGAGAGCACGTCAGCATGGGTCTTCAGTTTGAACCCGACCAGCTTATCACGTATGTCGATGTTCAGGCCCTTCTGGAATCTCTTGGCTCGGGCCAGAGGAGTGGACACCACGTCCTTAGCAAACCAGGAGTTTACAGATCGTTTTAGAAAGAAGAAAAAAAATCATGTATCTGTAATAATTAACGGTTATGGCTCCAAATTACGCACCTGCTGAGCTTAGAGAACTAAGCATCATATTCTTCCACAGTCATGGAACCTTGCTTCAGTTCCATAAACCGTTCCTCGAGCTCCATCTGTGCCTCGGGTGAAAAGAATTGGGTATCGAATGCCTCCTTAAATGCATCCCAGGAGATCGGCTGCGGTAAACGGTCCTCGACAGAATCCCACCATAACATGGCATCCTTGGTCAACTGTAGCCTTGTCATATCGACCCAAGAATCCACAGGAGCTCGTACCGCCTTCATCATATGAGTAATAGACCGCAGCCATTCCTCTGCAGCTAGAGGGTCCTCCCGTCCAGTGAAGATCGGTGGACGCAGTGACCGGAACTCTTGTACTCCACCTTCTCGCTTTGATTCCTGTCGCACAGGTTCCTGCCGCATGGCTTCCTGTCGTATGGCTTGAACCATTTCTCGCAGTGCTCGATCAGATATCTGGTGCACCATCGGAGGTTGTTCAGTATTAGCACCGCCATCATTGCGAGCACCGTTTCCATTGGGGCCAGCTTCAGGATCGATATTGTTGGCGGGGTCCTCATTGTTGGGGATATGGTTTCCATTCCCGTTCATCTCCATCTCTGTGTTGACAATATCGGGATTTGATCCAACGGTGGTACGTGTACGTCGGTTATACACCTTCGACATTCTGTAATTCAAGGTGTACGTCACTTTAGATAAGAGTGCCAATTATATACGTATGTCCTTTTAACATTATGAGGTAATCGTCCATTTAACAAACTGTCCGATAAATTACCAGAAAACACTTTAGAGTGCATAAATAAAATGACAATAAAAAAATAGCGGAGATAACAAAATAAGTGAAGATTCATAATTAAGTAATTAAAAAATAGATAAAATCTATGAATGAATCAGATTCATTTTTGGCACCCTTAGGGGTTGTGGTCTACCTGCCTAGAGGGGTTGCTTAGGCCAATGATTACATACACGGAAATAACCAACCAACAAACATTAGGTCAAACTGAAGCTTATAAGAAAAAGAAACGACAGAACTGAACTAAGGGAAAAGAACTAAAGGGAAAGAACTGAAAACTGGAGCTTGTAGAGGAGGACAACAGAACTAAAATTAACAAACAAAAACTGAACTGAACTTGTAAAAGAGAAAAAAATACAGAACTGAACCTATAGGGGAAAAACCAAGCTGAACGTGCATACAGGTCAGGTTCCCAACGTGCAGGATCAACAGGTATAGAGGTCGCAATTTAGCAAAGCGGACAATAACTGGAGCACAGAAACTATACAGCGGAAAAATCACACATAACGACTCGACATCCCACGACGGCTACCGCCGTCAAAAGGAATATAACCAAAAACCACCTAACCGACTACCCGCGGCCAAAACCTTCCACCCCGGCGGCCAACCACAACCAAAAGAGTAACGCAAAAGCCCAATCACGAGGACATCGAACAGCGGCAAAAATTGCCGCAAACTTAGGGTGGTGCCAAAATATTCACAGAGGAGTTTCCTCTCTAAGAACTCTACATAAATCATCATATTCATTCTGAGAATAAATAATTAGGAGCTTAATAGGTTCGGAATCTACCTGAAATAAGAAGCCACGCGAGAAAAAATTAAGAAATCCGAAAGGCGCAATCAAATCTGCAACTTAGCAGCGAGCCGAAAGCTCCCCAAAAGCAAAAACTGAAGTCCCAGAGCAAGATCCGAGCCCAGGAGCAGAATCGAAAACCCCAAGAGTAAATCCGAAACTCAAAAGCCAAAATCGGAAGGTTTTGGAGATTGAGAAATCACTTTCGCAACCAGTAACCCTAGAAAAACATCGCGTATATTAAAAAAAGGAGGGGAGAAGATCTTATCGAGCGCGAAGGTCGGAAACTGAAATCGTCACGAGAATCTCGCGAGAGGGGGTCGTGCGTGTCACCGGATAGAGTTGGTTTTCGGAAAAAACCCAACCGCCGCCGTGATTCTTGCGCTTGCCGCTGCCGCCTTCGCCGCTACGGTTGAAAACAAAACGAAGAGAGAGAGAGAGAGAGAGAGAGTCGTGCGGTTGGATTCGCCGCACGAGAGAGAGAAGAGAGAGAGAAAAGGGGTCGGGGGTTTTTTTTTCTCTGGGCTCGGACGCGAGAGGAAAAGAGTGGGGGAGAGAGAAGGACTGTGGGATTGGGTTTTATTAAAAGGATAATGGGCCCGGGGCTTTTGGGCCTTTACATCATGCAATAGATCTCATGCTACAAGATTTCCTTCAATAAATACATAATATCATGTAATAGATCTCATGTCAATGGATGATCATGCAGTGTCCAACATCAGAGAAGGCATCCACTCTAACATGATCAGGATCTAAATAGATAAGTCATATGCATGGAGTGCCCTACAGATAGAGTATCTGGCAGCATCACAATTGTCTGTATATTAAGCAGACAAACATAAACAGATCTGACTAACTAACTGTACTCATTGGATATGTACAATCAAGGCGAGTTACGAAAAGGAATTGAGTTTTCCTACAAATCTCGTTTATCAGCCTGGATCATCCAAAGGCTTTCCCTAATTTGATAGTCACTTTAAATTTACATCCATAGAATAGCTGACTAGTCTACACCCAGATAGCCCGATCTCTACGAGAATATCTAATACATACTTTCTTTATGACAACACAATCCCTTTTTTTATGACAACACAATCCCTGAACACAATCTAGCTATCTCAATACCAAGAAAGTAACGAAACGACCCAATATTCTGAAATATCATATGTATACTTTTAAAGCTCCAATCCACTCAACATCATCTTTGGTAATCATTATATCATCAACATAATCCTAAAAGAACACTATAAATCTGGAAATATCACATGTGTACTTTTAAAGCTCCAATCCACTCAACATCATCTTTGGTCATCATTATATCAACAACATAAACCTAAAAGAACACTATATAATCACTAACAATATATGTCTCTTCTAATTCACTAAAAAGAACACTATATAATCATTCTTAACTCACTCACTGTATTTTAAAATCCTGAAGAGTAACAAATCCACAAAACCAAACTCGCAAAGTTTGAAGTCATATCTACATTTCAGAAGTTTGTATCTGGTAAGGTAACTGTTGGAAGCTGGTGACAGATGGCATTATTTTTTATAATGAAGAAGTGCCGTTGAAAATCATATTATCAGTAAATGAAAGGAAATTTGCCTTGCAAAGAACCCTCCATACCCAAAGATTGTGATAGACCCGGCGGGTCTATTCCTGCCTCCACATGGGCCGGGCCCATGCTAGCCGCCGGCCTCCTTTGGGCTTGTTTATGCGCGCGCGTCCAATTGCCGAGTAACCCTAGTTTTCTATTATATATAGGGCTAGCCGTCGCTTGTATTTTTCATGTTTGATATTGGATATTTTCTATTTGAGCGTCCTTAGGTTTAGGCCTTAGATTAAACGAGTGCGGACGTCCTCTTCGGCGTCTTGGGAGGAGAGCACACCTCTTTTGTGCTCAAATATCTTGTTATTTCCATTGATTTATCTATTAAAAATCGTATCTTTGCTGGTTCCTAACATTTTGGTATCAGAGCACGTGACGATCCATGGCGGCCACGACAAGATCGCACGACAAAATTGAGGCATTGGAGGTAAAGTTCACGAGCGAAATCGATGAGATCAAGAAATCATTGGCGGCCAACGAAGAATCCATGGCAAAATTGACGGCTTCCATCAACCAATTGACGGCAAATCAAGCGAAGCACGACGAGCAATTCGCGCAATTGATGAGAACCCTAAATCAGTTGGCGGCGAACAACAAAGGGGAGGAAACCCCTAAATCGGGAGAAAAGGCGGCACCTTTGAAGAAGGAGAATGAGAAAGTTGAGAGCTTTGATCCGGAAAACGGCTTTTTGGTGGAGGATTTGGCCGATGATGATGATGATGAGCCGTGGATGGTCGATTATCGAAAAAAGGTGAGGTGAAAGGCGGCGGAAGCCCAAGGATGGGCCGGCGGTAGCATCCAAACCGTTGGACGGACGCGCGAAGCAGCGGGGGGCCGCGGCGGCCCCCCAGGGCCCCGCCGACCCCCAAGAAGGCCGCCAGGGGGGCGGCGGCGGCCTCCCCTGGCTCCGCCCAGGGGCGGCGAAGCCCCCGGGGGGTCCGGCGAACCCCCCGATCTCGGGGGGCAGCTGGGGCCCCCAGGACCCTCGCCCAGGGGCGGCGAGGGCCCCAGGGGGCCGGCGGACCCCCGACCTCCGGGGGCAACTGTGGCCCCCAGGGGCACCGGCCTGGGGCGGCGAAGCCCCCGGGGGGGTCGGTGAACCCCCCGACCTCTGGGAGGCCGCTGGGGCCCCCAGAGTCACCAGGCGGGGCAAGCGGCCTTGCCCCAGGCAGGCCACGGCCCCGCGGACAGGGACAGGCCCCCGCACTGGGTTTTCGAGGCGCCGAACAACGGTTTTCCGACTCTTCGCGACGGGCAGCCAAGCCGAGAAGCTCCGGCACGTTACTTCGAGGAGGATTTGGGACCCGGTGATTTTCAGGAGCACGGAGACTACGACGAGGGCTATCGGGACCCCCCGACCCTCGATTTGACGATGGGAGGTGGCACCCACCGCCCCACCACCAGGAGGAACGCACAGCAGGCACCGGGGGGAGATACAGAGACTACCAGGCATGGCCAGAGGACGGATTTGGAGGCGACGAGGGCCATAGAGGCCGCGGAGACTATGGGGTCCGCAGAGGAGGACCACCTAGGCGGTACGAGACTCAGGACGATAAAAGACAGCACTACTGTCCGCATCACAAGGAGGAGGTGAGGCCCGACCATGGGCACTTTGGTGGAGATTGCAGAGTTCGGAAGCTGAATATGCCGATATTTTCGGGGGATGATCCACATGCCTGGATGTTCACAGCTGAGCGGTATTTCGCGGCACACCACATGTCTAAGACAAAGAAACTGGAGGCAGAAGCCATTTGCATGGATGGGAGAGCTTTAGGGTGGTTCCAGTGGAAAGAGATGAGACAGCAGATCCGAAGCTGAGAGGAGCTGAAAGACTTGGTGCTGGAGACGTATAGAGACCCCGCCTGGGGAACCTACACGAGCAACTATTTGCCCTCAGGCAGGAGGGGCCGGTGCGGGAGTACATCGAGAGATTTGAGACACTGGCCGGACGAGTTCATGGGGTTTCGGACGAGTCGCTGGAGGGCACCTTCTTGAAGGGGCTGCGACCTAGTCTTCGAGCTGCGGTGAGGCCTTACAAGCCTCAGGGGCTTTCAGAGGTCATCGAGATGACACAGATGGCAGAGGACTCCCGATCTGAGGATAGGAGAGGCAGGGGGAGCTACAGTGCACAGTTGCAGCGGGTCACCTCGACTGGCACAGACGGAGTGGGGGCCACTACTGAGGCAGTTCAGGTGGGACTAGAGAAGACGGGAGAGCAGAGCAACCCACCACCAGCTGGGGGCCCATTCCGAAGAATGACCGATGCGGAAATGAGGGAGAAGAGGTAAAAAGGGCTCTGTTTCCGATGTGACGAGCGCTTCACTCCGGGACACCGCTGTGTGGATTGGAAGCTGCAAGTATTGATAGCGGAAGCGGACGTGGAGGATGACGTAGAAGACGAAGGCATCGGAGGAGAGGACGACTCCCACTCGGAGTAGCGCCGCCGGTACTTACACCACCTTGAGGACAATGTGGCTCTTTGGGGGGGTATTGATAGACCCGACGGGTCTATTCCCGCCTCCACATGGGCCGGGCCCATGCTAGCCGTCGGCCTCCTTTGGGCTTGTTTATGCGCGCGCGCCCAATTGCCGAGTAACCCTAGTTTTCTATTATATATAGGGCTAGCCGTCGCTTGTATTTTTCATGCTTGATATTGGATATTTTCTATTGAGCGTCCTTAGGTTTAGGTCTTAGATTAAACGAGTGCGGACATCCTCTTCGGCGTCTTGGAAGGAGAGCACACCTCTTTTGTGCTCAAATATCTTGTTATTTCCATTGCTTTATCTATTAAAAATCGTATCTTTGCTGGTTCCTAACAGATTACTAAATGAAAACGTGGTGATGATGACCTATACAATTAGATGGTGAATAATATGGGGTTACAGATGCAGGATATGGTGTTATACATGACTACAATCAAGCATCTACGAATTGCTTAACAGTGCTCTATTCGAGAATCAACTACCTTAATAGAGCCTACGAGGTGTTGCAAAAGCTATCCAAAAACAACCAGAAAGATGATCGGATTCTTGTATGGTTTCTATGATACCTATGAGTGAATTGTGAAAAGTTAAAATCGTCATATACAGTAATTGTTGAGGTGCAAAAGATGAACAAGTGATAGGAACAGATCTTTGGGATGGGTGCTTAGAGATTTATCACTAGTGTATGCATCTACACAGCCTCAAATAGCAAAAAGTTCGGCAATCAACTCCATGTCTGAGCATTTGGACTGCTATGTCCTCATGATCTTTGCACTACAAGTGTGAAAGAACAACAGAAACGCACTGTATTAACGGTTTAGCAGACATTTTAAATGACCAAAGGGGTGATCGCAATACTCCTATAGGAGCTACTCGTAGCAAAGATTATGGATGAGAAGTCGTTACTAGAGTTGGACATGAAGGTGTTGTTGGGAGTAGGCCATGGAAAGCACCGTTAAAGTAAGCCGTATGAGCCCTACTAGAGGTAACAGTAAAATATCACTACTGCAGGAAGGTAGGACATGCAAAGCAAATACATTAAAACGCATGTTGCATCTGCTAATGAGGAGTCGCGTTTAGATATATGTATATATTTATCCAGAAACGAGTATGATAAATGGTTAATGTTCGGTTAGTTCCAAAATTCGATGGTTATCTCTTCCTCTTCAACACCTATTGTCACACTTATCAAAACTAATACCTTTACTGCTTTCATTTTCTCTTCAGCGTCCTGAAGCTAGGTGAAAGATTCAAGAACCTCACATCACATCATATGACTGGTAATCCTAGTATCATTTCTTATTTAGAAAATTTTCTTCCGTTCCTGGCGTTACATTAGAAGATGTGTGTATATTTAGTTCATGTTGTTAGCATTGCATGTGTAACACTTAACCTGTCATTACCATTTTTTACAATTTTTGTACTATTTGCCTGATTCTTTGCTCAATTTGATACCGGTTAGTAAACTTATAAAAATATTGAATATTTCAATAATTTTCTTTCCTACTTATTGTGTCTTTCAAGAAATCGTGATCATGAAGATTATTGACACAATACGTAAGTCTGGTAACTTATATTTCAATGTAATTCCTGACATTGTTGCATTATCTAGTATTATACCATAAATCGACGTTTACAGCCAGCTGGGACATCCTTCTTCGAATATTTTGAAGGTAGTTCATCGTTCAGGAATGTAAGTATTGTAATGGCCTCAATTTTTGAGGATTTCTTTTCTGCAATTTAGATGTATTTTTCTAATTTTCTTTTTCTACTTCTTATTCGTTTCCTTCTTTTATTTTTCCAACCCGCCAAGCCTAGCCACCTCTTTTCTTTTTCCCTCTACCCCAGCCCACGAAGCCCACAACCCCTGGCCCGCTTCTCACTCTTCCTCTTTTCTTTTCTTTCTTTTGTTTTCGTCAACCCAACAGCCCAAGGCCCGCTCCCTTTAAATCCCCCAGCCTCAATCCCCCCACGTGACCTCAATGAATTCTCTCTCTACGGAGAAAGAAAAATCTCGACTCTCTCTCCTTTGCCGACCTAGATCCGTTTTCCTTGGCGAGATTTTAGTCAACTACCAAACATGCCGCCCGCACTAAGCTCCACTGCCTTCATTTCTCTTTACTTTTCTCTCCAGCCGCCTTAACTCTCCCCTCGACAAGTTTTCGCTGCCCTAATTTCTCCATTGGCGGGCTTTACGTCGACCCCAACCATTCGCCGTAAAGATGAGCTCTCTCCCCTCTTTCGTATTTCATTGAAGCTTTATTTAACCACAATCTCCCCCGTTGAGTTTTCATGCGAAGATATTTCAATTTCCTCTTTAGACATTTTTAGGGGTTTCGGTTGTTCATCCGTTTTCCTTGGCGAGATTTTAGTCAACTACCAAACATGCCGCCCGCACTAAGCTCCACTGCCTTCATTTCTCTTTACTTTTCTCTCCAGCCGCCTTAACTCTCCCCTCGACAAGTTTTCGCTGCCCTAATTTCTCCATTGGCGGGCTTTACGTCGACCCCAACCATTCGCCGTAAAGATGAGCTCTCTCCCCTCTTTCGTATTTCATTGAAGCTTTATTTAACCACAATCTCCCCCGTTGAGTTTTCATGCGAAGATATTTCAATTTCCTCTTTAGACATTTTTAGAGGTTTCGGTTGTTCGGATTTGAGTATTTGATTTGCGGTGTTGGGGCCTTGTCTTCCCCTCAGTTATGCCCCTTTCTTTGACAAGCAGCCGCAGCCGCTTAACGGTGAGGCGAGGGGCTCGGGCCTTCCGACAGTCTTCGGTGTTGGGTAAATTCGCTTTAATTTAGTTTTTGGTTTCTTTACTTGTGTGATCTGAGTCTTACTTGGGTTTTCTGCTTGAGTGGTCAAACCCCCGATGATTTCAAGGCCTCCGATCATCTTGGGGCTTAGCAGTGACCCTCGTCGTAGCCCCTCGCCGCTATTTGTGGCTACCCTTTTCTGTGGGTTTTCTGTTGTACTTTGTCCATTGTCGTGTGTTGTTCTTTTGGGGTTTGCCCTGCCGTGACTTTCCTGTGAGCTTTGCCCTTTGTCGTGAGTTCCTGCTCGGTATTTTCCCTCTACCATGGGTTTCTCTATGGGTTTTCACCATGCATGGGTTGTTGGTTGATTGTGCTTGGATATTGGTGTTGGAATTATTGGATTATGGTGTTGACCTCCCGGTGTTGGTTTTGTTAGGTTACTGGTGGCCATGGTGCTGTTGTTGGTTGCTTGGAGTTGTTATTAGCCGTGGGCTTTGCCTCTTGTGTTGGCCTTGGGGTGACTGGGCGTTGCCCCTTGGTGCTTGGATCATGGGATTATTTCAGCCCTATGTATGCAATTAATTGCTAAAAATTATTCTTGATGATACATGTGGGCTAAAAATATAAAACGCATGTACATATATGGTTTTGACACTTAATACGATCGATGATGAGAATTCTCCGATATCACAATTAGTTGTCCCTCCCCATGATTTCATTACTTGATGCACGTAGCTGATTAGATAGAGTTAAATTAACTGACATCAATTAAGATATATGGCTATGTTTGGGGATATGCCTGGAAAGCAATATTGATATGAAATGACATTATTCCCACGTGTGACATGTGCTAGCTAGTAGACTTGACATGACATGCTATGACCCTTGAAAAGTTGGAAATCATGAAATTGAATAATTATTAGTAATTATGCATGCATAGAACCACATGTAAACTAATGATGATGTGACACTTGGACCATTTGAGAGACTTATGTCTCGTTGTTTATAACTATATAATGCATGAAAGAGTAATTCCCTCTATTTTTAAATTGTTATCTCATGACGTCAAAATTTAGTAATATGTTTTGATGTGTTATGATGAAACATGATTTTGAAACAAACTATTATTATTCACGTGCATGACATATTGTAAGACTTGTTATTAATGTCACTGTACCAGTTGCATAAAAACTCCTGGAAATTGTTAGAATCATGAAACATAAATGGACTTGAATCGCATAGCACACTAACCATATTAACTAGTTTTGATGTGACTATTGTGCTTGTTTAGAGACTTTGTTTCATAATACATGCTTGACCAAACAAATACTGGTACCTTGAAACATCTCTAAAACAACACTACTTTTACATTATAAACTATACACCTTAAATAACACTTGACACTTCAGTCTTACAAGGTTTTGGGATAACTCATATTAGTGTGTGTATGTGTGATAGTGTGACTGGAGCCATGCTGCTTATTACATGACCGCATTGGGTATTTCGGTCGGGTCTCATCATGCATCCAATATGCCCCGTCTAGTATCAATGGACATAATTTAAGTCCATTGTGTCTGTATTTTGGACTCAGAGCCCCTCCTATTTTTATATTTGGGCTCAGCCTGGATGAGCGCCCCATGGTATAAGGTGGACTTCTGATTGCTTAATGCGCCAATATGAGTAACAACCTAGGATTGGTATAACTGTTAGAATATTGATAGCATAACTCTAAACTACAAACTATTTTATATGCATGTCTTTAGTTACTTATTTCTAATTCCGTACTTTCAGTTATGCTCATGTACACAGATTTAATTCCAAATTCTAGAATTATTGTGATTTACTTTAACATAACGACCCTTCATTTTTGTTGCACCGTCATGTGCTGATTAGGAATACAAAGAAACGCCAATCCGTGAGGATACCGAGTTTGCTGCACAAGACACATATTTAGATTTTTGATTATGAGATTATAAGCATATCTCTTATGTATTTTTCTTTAGGTGTAACGCCCCAGGTTCGAGTGCCGTTACAATTTCAAGTGATATGCATGTTCTACAGGTACCAGTAAAAACAATATAGAGATAAAACAGGAAATGTTATAAAATGAAAATACTCATTTATTCATCCTTCAACACGGGTACAATGTCCAATGCAGGAAATACTACAACCTCTCAAATATAAAAGAAATAAATACTAATACTACATAATACTCTCCTACTAAGTCATGAAGCTCAAAATTCCTCGTATAGTAGTGCATCCTCGTAAACATGTTCGTCACCTAGCGGAGACAACGAAATTGTACCACTTTTAAGTAAAGTAGATTAAATCTAAACAAAACGTTGATTTAAGTTATCATGCATGAAGTAACAAGCATGCAACTGAAAAGCTACAAATGAATGAGCGCCTAGCTATGTGCAATCTAACAACTGGTAAAGAGACCTACAGTTGATTTAACAATTTGTCTTGTGACTTGCAATGGAGAGCGCAATATGCAACGTGAAGTACACCTTGGACCACTGGGTGCGACCCCTGGTCCGAGTCCAAAAACAAAAAAAAGACTCTGGTTCATTAGGACGAGAAGATATGAAAAGAGGATTCTCCCAGGAACGGGCCAAAAGCATGGCTTCAATCGCTCCCACGCTCTCTCAATTATAAGATTTTCAAAACCCCGTGTTTCATGTGTCAAGTGCATAATATTTCTAGTTTAAGTCAGATGTCACGTTCTAAAACATTTTCATGTTAGCAGTTCTGAAGTGTTCATTTTTCTAGTCCCCAAATTATGTAATTAAAGTGCTATGCAGGAATTCTATGTTTCAGTTGTAGCATGTCATGTGTCAAGTATCAAGTCATAAACAGTTATATTAGGATCATGCATGTAGCATTTAACTAAAGCAATTTAGTTGTATGATAACAGTTCAATATTACAGTCATGCGATACTACCAAGTTTATGTTTCAGAGGTAATTATCTGCTTAAGAATTAATTTCAGTATTTCGCATATACTAATATTACTCAAAAACATAATAACCAATAAGTTTAAAATAAAGAAAGAAAGAGTAAAACTGATGCATATAATCAGATTCATGCTTTGACGGCCTACAAGATTGCACTCTACCTGCCTAGAGGGGTTGATCAGATCAAACGATTTCGTACATAAAATAACCAACCTTAAACCACAACAATTTTATCACCAAATTAATAAAAGTCCAGCCCATATAACAGAAGCCTAACCGAAGTCCCAAGAGTAACCCATGAAAGTCACGGCCAAGACAAGCCCAGAAACCAGAAAAAGACAGCTCAATAATTTAGTCAGCCCAAAACAGAACAGACAGCCCAGCCACAAAGTCAGCCCAAGAACAGGTTGACAAGCCCATGGAAGAACCACAAAACAGGCTGCGAAAGCCGAAAAGAATACACAGCCATGGTCACAACCGAGCCCAGGAGGCCGCAAGAACAGCCACCAAGATCGACAGCAACCGAATGTCCCCAAGAACCCATAACCAAGAATGGCAAAAACTGACTTACAGTGTAAAACAGCACTGAAAAATAACCCACAATAGTCAACAACTGCCAATAAAGAGAAAACCAAACAGCCCCACGGCCAAGCCCTCCTACCTCGGTGGCTATCGGCAACTAGAATCCCAAGCAACAAATCGGTCAAGGCATCGACAAGGGTCACTGAAACCATAGAATTAGGGTGCCAAAAGAACAATTATCGGAGGAAGAACCCTCTTTTAAATAACCCCCATGAATCATCATCTCCATCATCAAACAATTTCAACAAAATAAATACTGAAATTTTAGCAAGATTCGAATCTACCGTGCACCAAAGTTACGCAAAGAATCCACGAAATCCATCAAAGTCCAAAATCAAAAAACCTCAAGCCATAAGAAATTTGAACAAAAGAAGAGATTTTTTGCATAAATAAAACCATAGGGCTCAAGGTGCTTAAATAGAATAGAAAAGAGAAATCATATAAGAATAGGAATTCCAATCTGAGAGGAATTCTTAAAGCAATAATCAGCTCCGGTCGGGGTTCATTTTGTTGGGTTAGGGTTTGGTCGGCTGCATTCCACCGCGCGAGACATGGGAGAGAAAAGAGAGCGTCTCCGTCGAATTGTCGAGAGAGAGCTCAGGCGATGTTAGGGCTCAGGTTCAGGTAAGGGGGGAAAAGATTTGTGCCTGGATTTTTAAAATGGAAGTGGCCTTTAGGTTGTTGGGCCGTGGGTTTCAAGGAAAAAGAAAAGGCAGAGAACAGAAGAAAAAGAGTGATGTGCTGGACTCAATTAAAAGAAAGAAAGAAATATAAGAAAGAAAAGAAAAAAATGGGATAAAAGAGGGTTGGGCTGTGCGGTTTTGGGCCTAGTAAAAATAAAAGAAAATAAAAGGAAGGAGGAGAGTAAAATAAAGAGAGAGAAAAAAAATTCCTTAACATTCTGCTCATTTTTTGGTAACGGTCATGACAAAACCTGATCCTTAAGTCAAGTGTGTATTTCTATGTTATTATCATACAAAGAAAGGATATCTTTATTACATCCTTAACATTCTGCTCATTTTTTTGGGAACGGTCATGACAAACCCTGATCCTTGAGTCAAGTGTGTATTTCTATGTTATTATCATACAAAGAAAGGATATCTTATTACAGGTACGTATTGTACAGGTAAGTATGTATTTTGTGTAGATAAGCATGTAGTTTGTGTTGGTGTGACATCTTCTAAAAAAGCATGGTGTATTTCCTTCTTCTAGTATCAACGCTACTTGTGGTCCTGATCAGATGTGTGCGTCTATCTCTTCCATGCCAATTATACTGGATACATCCAGAAAAGCCACCAACAAGGTTTATCACTAAGACTGCTATTGCACCACTATGCATAATCTTCTCTCGCTGAAGATACATCGTCAGAATGGAACTTGTTCTTCTACTTGTCATTCTGTTGGACCATGTTGTTTCTTTTCCCACTTATCTCCTATATATTCTAGTTTTTTCTCTGCTTTATCGGTCGTGCCTATTCCTGGACCCTATCATAATGTTATCACTCACCCTTTTTTGTTTGCAAGCCCTTTTTCTTATTACTGTTTACTTGTCTTGAGGTGTGAGCAACCGTCTTAATAGATAGCAAAGAAGTATAACTTTAAGACGTGTCTAAAGTTGCACATAGAAAAGTTTATGCCGTAAGACCCTTGTGAAGGGAAACCTTATAAAAGAAATATCTGCATAGATATTCGTGTCTTAGTATTGATCCGTGTAGACAGAGATGAAATTTATCTTTTGTGGAGTCTATCTCATAATTACAATATGGTACCAACTGAAAAGGGTAATGGTCATCAGCTCCTTGACCACTTTGAATATGGAAATAATGCAATGATAGACGTGAAAGATGTCTGTGATATGTAACAATACAAATATATAATCATCTTCGAATTTGGAAAATGATATGAAGCTTCTGTTTAGCTTAGGCTGCCTTGGAGACGAAAGGATCTAAACTAGCAATTTTTAAACATTTCATCTCTTTATCCAAGGATGCATCCAATTCTGATCAAATTTAGAGGATAATTCATAGATGAATGGGTTTGGTAAGTGATGTCAACTTGCCTTGATGCTTATAAGCTTAAAGCTGTATAGCCAGGAAGCCGGCACCAACCAATATAAGTATAGCATAAGGCTTATAGAAAAGTAACTCTTTTGATCTTTCTCTAGTTTATGTTTCATTGTGTACCAACCACTTTTATGGAAGAAGCCGACAATGCTACTGATGATGAAAACTTTCACAGCACCTTTGGAGTTGTGTCCTTGCTTATAGATTCCGCTAGAAAGTCCATTAATTCGCCTTTCCAACATGATCCCATTCACACCATTTGAATAATACTCGATGTGCAGAAAAAGTCTCTGTAAGCGTGAGCAGTGTATTTTCAAGCAATGCAGTGGGCTCAATCAGGACTTTTATTCTTCACAAATTCAGACATGTGACACCAAGTCGTCGACCCCCAGTTTATCCTGCTATGGCAAAAGCAATTTCTCCTCCCCAACCAATTTCAAGAAGCGCTTCACAATTACAGACTCCTTGGAACATGGTCGCTATATGACTCACTTGGTACTACATCACCTACTAAGTTGAGATGTTTGCCTTCATACGGAAAATTTTCATGAATTTCTGCATATTTGGAATTCTGACCTGCCCTTTCACTCGTCTGAGATAATGTGTTTGATTTGAGTAACTCCAAATGCAGTATTCTTAACAAATTTTTAGGCTCTTTAACATCCGAGTTAAAATTTCAAAAAAAAACCACTTGCCAAAATGTCATATTGTCATTAACACATTTGACAACGAAAACAGTTGATAACAATCCATTATTCCTCAAACCCTAAGCACTATTTGTTTTGTTTTCAGAAAAATACCCAAGAAATCAAATTTTCCACCCAAAAACAAAAGAAGAAGAAGAAGAAGAATGGCCAGCTAATTCAGGTCATCCAACTGACCATTAGTCACAAAACTCAAATTAAAGAGAGGTCAAATCGAACCTTGACTTGTTCCTTGAGCTTGTGAAGCTTAACGGGCAGAGATTGGCGCCTGGAGAGCTCTGCGGAGCGAAGTCCGATGGAGGAAGGCGATACCGAGTATCTGCGAACGATAGGGTGAGTGTGAGTGCTCGGCCTCTGATCGTCAATCTCGAACGACGGCCTCCTGGGCTCAAATCCGGGCACCTCCCATGTCCAGCGGTTCTTTTGCTCCGCCATTCTTCACCAAACCCTAGAGATAGAGATATAAGAATGGAGAAATTTTGTGTGTAGGGTTTTTTTTTTGGGAGGTGGATTGGGCTTATCTGTCACATTTATATATGGAATAGCATGAATGTGTTTGGTTGAGGAGGAGAGGGAGATGGGAGAAGAGACAATGGCCAGTGGTTTTTTCTCACCCTCAGTCCTCTGTTTCTGTCCAAATGCCCGTTGGGGTTTGCAATCTCCAACTCCGATGCATTGTAATAATTAATGGGTGTTTTGTTTACGGGCGTTCTTTGCGCACCCAGCGGTTTACTCACGAGCACATAGCACTTATTTACAAGTTTGACATTCATACATTATGCTCACATATCCCTTATTCCTCTTTTACCGTCGCCTGCCATCTCCCTCATCGCCGTCCCCCGACGATGACGACGACTCTGATGACGATAAACTAGGGTTTGTGATGGGCGATGGGTAATATGGTTAAGGCGGATGGGAATGTCAGACGAGTGAGCGGCGTCGCCACCCGTCACCCGCCACTGCTCGGCTGTTTTACTCACCGCGCACACCCCGTGACATTTTCGGTAATTTGTCCCTAGGCGTGAACGGTGAGTTATTCCAATGTCAAACTTGTGAATAAGTGGTATGCGTGCAAGAATAATGGCAAACTTGTAAATAAGTGGTATGTGTTCAGAGAATAACAATTGGTGCGCAAAACAACTCCCTTTGTTTACTCATTAGCATTTTCCGGGTCCCAACAAAGTAGATGAAAAAATCATTATTACAAATGGGAGATGTTTACAGACATGTGGGCCCCACCTTTGTCCACATGGGACAACGGAGTTGTCTCATGTTGCACTCTTTGTCTCTTGTGGCAACGGGATATGGTGCAACATGCCTCTCCCCCAATGGCCACCCACACAAATGACCCCTCGTTTTTCGCATAATTACATGGTGACATTGGCCTTTCATGTTTGTCGATACACCGTCACCCTTCTTCATTTTTACATGTTTGTCATTGGCCTTTGTTTTTATGCTTTAACACCACCGTCCCTTGGATTGCAAGCATGTCATTGTGATTTATGCACTTGCCCCCCCCCCCCCCCCCCCCCCCCCAACAAAACAACACCCACACACAAAAAGACTTTTTTGTGGTTTAACCCCATGCGTTTACCACTTTTACCCCCGACGGTGCCCCCACACACACGCACACTTCTTGATCCGTTTCGTTTTGTGTGCATATGCATGGGATCCTGCATGTGGTTTTTTTTCCGCCGTGTGCTTTGTGCACTGGTTATTTCTAGTAATACACCATGTGTCGACATCACATGACTATGCTAGTAATATTTTATTGTTCATTCGTTGTCTCCGATGGTATTTATTTTTAAAAAAAATTGAATTTTTTTAGTTTAGTTGTACATGTAATGCATTTTCACCGCAAAAAATTCAAGTTATTTCAATTCTATTTGACATTCAATCCACACATTACAAATTCACTAGTTTCAATCAAATGTGACTTTTTACAATGGGTGGCTCGATGCTCAACTATCATATGATTCACACATATTTGCACTGGTGTTTTTTGCGCTTAGTTAAAAATAAACAAAAGAGTTAATAGACATAACGTAGTTAAACATTGTCAATATGGACGAAGAAAGATTATTTTGCATTACTTGGTGATTGTTACAATAGAAGACACCATATATATAATACATGACTCATTATTGGACATAGAAGCACAAGAGACACATGCACTAGAACCCAGTAGACACATAAGAACCAAAGAGTTGTTAACCTATTTCATAGACACACTAATACTTATATTAACACACCATTCAAACTCAATGTGTAACGCTAAGTTTGGAGAGGAACTGAGATGATGAGGAATAAGATCCAGAGCGAGACGCTAGCGATATCAAATGGGCGCGAAGTGCAAGATACAGTGGTTGGAGAACGTAGAGAGCAAAGGACGTATGAGGTGCAGCAACAAGTCGATGCAATAATGGGCTGATGAGGAGCTGCAGGTGGCAGAGGTCGTTGGGGCCGAGTCCGCTATGGGGGCCAATGAGGTGCCGCATGGGGCCCGACGAGGCCCCGCGTAGGCCGGGGCCACATGGGGCCGATGAGGTGTTGCCGGGGGCCGATGAGGCGCAGCTCTAATACCATGTCAAAATGGACGAAGAAAGATTATTTTGCATTACTCGATGATGGTTACACTAGAAGATCTCATATATACAACACATGACTCAGCATTGGGCATAGAAGCCCAAAAGACATACGCAATAGAACCCAAAAGACACAAAAGAGCCAAAGAGTCACTAACATATTTCACTGGCAAACTAATAAATATATTAACAACCCTATTATGGCTTCGTGATATATAGAAGACAATGGAATTCCTTTCAACCCACACAATCCAATAGCAAGCCATAACGTTCATATCTCGTCATAACCAAACATGTCTAGGCATGCAAAAGCCTATTCACATCACGCTCAAATGCATCAAGATCATTAATAACTTGCTGAATTTGAAGCGCATGCTCTAAAGTATCTCTAGATTTATTGAACATGTAAGCACTTGAAGCGTATCGTTTCGTATTGGGAATCACATAACAATCATCTTTGATCAATGAGTAGCCCTTTTCTAGCAAGAATGTCATTAGCGCTAGAGTTTAATTATTAAACGAGGCATTGCCAAACATCAAAATAGCCACTAACCCGATAGAACCGAAACGGTTTCTTTTGCAATTTCCCGCCTATACGATTCAAAGTAACCAAGAAAGCAAACACCCCTTTAATTTCGCATTGCGGCTGTGAGCCTGTTCAAAAAAATCGAATTCAAATTCGAATTCAATTCATAATGCAAGGCACGCTACACGCAAGGCAGCAACTATGGTTTCATGCAAAGACTGTGACGTCGTGCGGCGGGAGCGGCAACATGAATAGAGGATAGTTGTAAAAGATGGAAAAAAAATTCAGTGGGAAACCGGTAAATTTTGAATGGCATATATGCAAATAACTGGTGTTTGTGCTCATCGATTATGTTTGTTTTTCCATTGACTGACAAGTAAACAAAAGAAAGACCAGTGGGCTTGTGTTATCTTAAAGCAACGGTGCACTCAACGATTAATGACTCTTCAAGATTAATCATGACGAGTTGCCAAAGCGATATCCAGCATATGGACGCGATACAATGATGGAAGATGAATCATTGTTATGGGCTAATTATTTCTTATTCATTAGAAAAATGGTGATTTGAGTTTTTAGATCGTGACGATCAAAATGGATGATTCGGACCGAAGGAAATAGTAAGGCTAGCGTGGCATTAAGGCAAAATGTAAGGGGGTGTGTGTCATGATTGGCCAGTTGAATCCCAGTTTTCTCATTTTAAAGCCATGTATTTAGATGAATTCAACCATACTATTTTATTAAAAATAATAAAATAATAATATAATATAAGAGTATTAGAAATAACCCGTGCACATAGTGCACTGCACAAAAAATCTCTCACGAATAGGATGCATTGCACACGCACAATCGAAAAGAAGTGAGAACTGTGGTTGTGTGTGTCAGTATCGTCGGGAGTAAAAGGAAAAAAAAGGCTTTTTGAAGGGGGGGTGATGTTTTTGGGGTTTTCTTGGATGGGTTTTGCTTGGGGGTTGATGTGGAATCTCATGTGGCGATGTGACATTGCCACTTGAGATAAAGCACATCAATCACCACTCATTTGTATAGATAATATGTCTATTTCGTGTATATCACAAACTGTCCAATAACCTCGTATTCATATGAGTAGTATCTATAACTAATACAACAGTAATCATCAATTAGTTTCTATCTTCCATAACTGGCACGTGTTGATTGATAAGAGCGCTATAACTAATACACGACTAATCTTCGATTAGTTTCTATATTCTCTAATCGACTTTATTCTTATTCCTTCACATCCCCCCTCAAACGAATTGGTGGGAGGAGAATAGTAAGTTTGCTTTTCAACTATGGACACCGTTGGATAGGAAGTGCCTTGGCGAGTGTATCAGCAAGCTGGTCAGATGATGGAATATAATCGACATTCAATTGTCTTCTCATGACCTTCTCACGTATGAAGTGATAATCAATCTATATGTGTAAAGGCATGTTTTCATCAACACAACTATTTACGTATTTGACCTATTTTTAATTTTTTTAATTATTTTATAATGGTTCGTCAAGAGTTTTATGATTTCAAAAAATTTTTATAAAAATATTTTGAATTATCAGACTAGTTATGAAGTATTTTAGTAAGTTCGGATTTCATCGAATATCTCTAAATAATCTGATAAAAATTCATTTTCAATTATTACTGTTTTGGCTTAATGAATTAATTTTCTATACAAACATCATCAAAACATTTTCAAACTTCTACAGTATCATCCTATAATCATTTAGAGCTCCCTACATTAATTTCGTAATTTTCTGAAGTCAAATCAATAGAGAACCCACAAATCCGCTTTCTAAATGTTTTGGCCTAAAACTAGTATCCACGTAGCTCAAACCTCAAAATAAATCTCGTATTCGCGATCCTCGCAACGATACGAACCTGTGGATATGATTTCAATTTTTCGGACACGTTTACTAGTAGAGGCAAAATCGTAATTTCGTTACAAATTTTACCGTCACCAAATACCCTAGCTAATTACTATAACCTAATTACTAATTACTATTAACCCCCATGCTTAACACATTTAAACGTTTTACAAATTTTTCTAAATTTAGTCAAAAAGGCTAAACAACCGTATTAAAATTGTCTAAGTTAGTCAAAGGGTCTTGACTACCATATTAATTGCTAATAGTGGGTTCATGAACCCATTAACCCTATAAATATACATTAATACCAGTTAATCACCAAACTAAACTTAAATTTTTATTTTTGTTCGTATTAAAACCAAACCCAGCCCGTGTGTAACACCCCCGCTTGCAGTCTTGCAGTCTCTCTTCTCCCTCTCGCACTCACTCCCTCACCCTCACTCTGTCGGGTCTGACCGCCGCCCGCCGACGCTCGCCGTGTCCGCCGTGCCCCACCGCCGTCGCAGTAGCTCGCCACCGATCCGACACCTCCGGAGAACCCCCGAGCCCGTTGTACACGCTGGGCCCCCGCTTCCGCCTCCGTGACGCCGACGCCTCGCCGTCGACGTCGCTCCGCCGTCCTCAACGTCGACCGCCGTCGACTGCCGTCCTCCGAGCACCGGCGAACGCCCCACGAAATGCCAGCGCCCCTTCACACTTCGCCCCGCCCTCTGCTCCGACACCGCACACGCCGCTGACTCGACGTCGCTCACCGCCACCACCAACGCATCTCCCGACGTTGCTTCGCCATCCGACCACCGCCGTACGCCGTCAGCGAGCCCCGACTCCCGGTGCACTTCCCGCTCCTTTCTCTCTCGTCGCCGTCTTCTTCTTCTTCCCTCGCCGCGCCACCGCATCCCGCTGCCGCTCCCTCCTCCTCCAGTCCCCCCGTCACCCGAGGCCCGCCGCCGTCCAAACGCAGAGCCTCTGCTTTACACGCGCACGAAGAAGCGAAGGTGATGACGTATTTCGAACGTAAATACAAAAATACGAATATGTATTTTCGTATATACGTATTTTAATTAATTATTAGATGGGTTTTATGGTTTTAAATTCATAACTAAATGTGCAAGGCTCGGAAAAAATGTGAGACTAGCTGCAGAAAATCGGAAATAATATTCTGGATCCAATGGCACTGGTCTCATCTCAATCAGACGCTTAGATTCTCTGCAATAAATTTTTAAGCCTCAAACTTAAATACGTAAAATTCTTTCTAAAATCTGTAACTCCTTATTTTCATGTACACTGATATGTGATAAAAATATATGTTATAGAACTCTTCGAGACGGTCGTTTTGACTGCTAACTTGGATAATTCCGATTAGTATTGTGTCCAGAATAAATTATGTAATGATTACGTTACTTTAATAAATTGGGGTTTTAAAGTTATTTTTCAGCTTCTGAAATTATAAAAATTAACAGAAACTTCTGAAAATATTTCCTCCTGTATTAAAATTATTTTCATCATATCTAGCCTATATAAAAATTTAGAACGCTTTTCGACAACATTTCAATCAGTTATAAAAATCAAAATGATCAAATTAATTAAATAGAAAACAGTGTATTCCTTAACCGATTGCTTCTTGTGTTTGCATGTGCCAATTCTCATGCACCAGCATCTTTAGAAGCTCTAGCTTCAACATCGTCTTACTACGACGATCTCTATATTGTAAGTCACTGTCACGACCCGCTTCCCAAAAACATGGAGGCGAAGCGTGAGAAGGTCCGAGGAAAAGAGAGACAAATAATATAACATTATTCCAGCTCAGAAATGCCACACAAGCAAACCAAAAGAGTCAAAAGTACAAGGCCTAGCATGGCCAACAGAGTCTAACAAAACGGTGCTACTCACCGACAACCACAGCTAACAAAGAAAAGTACGGGAGGTCTCTAAGATTGATCACCGGTGTCCTCGTACTCCACGTCACCAACGGGTTCGGGCACGAACTCCACGAACTCGTCACTCTCCGCAACTGTCTCTGGCTCAGCAACTAACATGCGTCACCCAAAGAGAAGGGGCACATGTCAGCAAGTCTAAAAAGACTTGTGCAAGGGAACTATAAAAGTAAAGCAACCTAACAGTTCTAAAGTAAAGTATGACATGGATATAAAATGACAAATGACATGGCATGGTAATTATACAAGTAAAAGACAAGTACTGGAATTGTAATCACGTCGTGCACAGAGATTCCGTCCTTTGGCTAGAGTGGCTGTACGGGCCAACTCTTACACTCAAGTGACCGTTTATCCCTACCCCTCCACGTGTGTCGAGCCAGGGCATTACCCCCGAACACGGAATGCTCGCTTCTGGATCACGAGCCAGGAAGTGTTTTTAACACGGATGGCATAGGGTTATGCCCGCATAACGGGTGCCTAGCCGGAAACACGGATTGTACATGTATTTTGTAGCGTGTGCTACGATGCAACAAACGAGTCAAATGACATGTAGGGATGCAAATGCATGACATATATTCAATTAATTTGCGTACCGTTAAAGAAATTAAACGTGGCAGGCAATGCATGACATGGTATGACAAAAGGCGGTTCTATCTTCGTTGTCAAGCTAGAACCGAAATTTGCGCCTAGACCGCTATCATTTCACGGTCTAGTCTCTTTCGCGCTAAAAGCAGGGAAATGGCCTAAAGCATGGCCTAAAAAGGTTGGCAAGTTTCACTTGCCTGTTTTCGGTGATGTCTGTTGTCGTGGGTTCGTCTCGTCGAGCGTTACGCCATGAAATGACTGGTTCTCTGTTGATTAAATATATCTCTGAATTAGGTTCATCTTAACATATTAAATAATTCATTTTTTTATTAAGTTCTCTACCCTAGGGTGATGTTCATAACATGCTCACTAGCATTCTAATAAACTGCCATACTCCAATACTTTCCTCACTAATATAATATTGTTAAAACATTATACTAAGGCGCTGAACATCATAATGGCCTGAACGTTAACATTCGATAGCCTATATATTCTTTAGGGTTCGGTTTGCTTGGGAGTTAAAAGTATGCTACTGTTCATTACTCTTTACATAATGTGTTTCTTAAGACTACCGACTAAATTCATGAACTTTTTGTCTCAAATTACATCACTTATATTTACAAATGTACATACGGTCAATTATCAGCATATAGCAACAAGTTAAGTGTTGTTGTTCATTTTTTTTAAGGCATCAAATTAAGAGATGGGATAACAACAATTTAAAATTAGGAAAAGGCATTATCTCTATTTCCTTTATCATTATCACCATTCACAACCCTAAAAGAAAAAAAACTCATATGCGCATCATTGCCAGAGAATGGGCTTCTGCATCAATTAATTCAATTCATTAACTACCCTCTTGTGCTATCAGTAAGTACACAACCAACTTACAGGGACATGATTTATTGATTTGCGTAACTAACAAGCTAAACTGATACTGTCATATAAATGCTTGCTAACCAATAACACTCCACCTAACTGAAGTACCATTATAAAAGTCTATATGTATAAATTAACATAATAAATTTGCTAACAATGGATACTACCCTATATATTTTAATTATTCAATGTAATAATTATTTACAGACTACTCCTACTAACAATCTTGTTTTTAAAAGGCAGCACACAGCATCCAATATCAATTCCCATGCATTGTTAAACTAAGTGTCAATGGCTTATAATTATAGCATCAAACACAAACCAAAGGCAGTGTTTTAATTCTCCTGTACATGATCACATCGATATCACCCCAAAAACATTGCATGCAGTATAAAAATGATGACTTACGTGCAGATGTAGGTGGCGGGGTGCTGTGTCGGGGTTGCGCTGCGGGAAGAGGCGGGCTGCGTTCGGAGACTTGTCGGAGGGACGATGATCGGTGGCGCGGCTAGTGGCAGTCCGAGCAGCGCGGCTAGTGGCGGAAAGGAGGCGCTTGCGCCCGGTGGTGTGTATTGGGTGCCGGAGATGCCTCGCGGGAGGCGTCGATCGGCAACGGGGGATGGTCGAAAAATGACTGGGCGGGGGAGAGAAAGCTTGCGAGAGGGAGGAGTGTGCCTTCGCAAGTACAGTTGAGGGTAGAGGGCTAGGCTGTGAGGAGAAAAAGATGGGGTTGCCTTTTTAATAGAATAAGCCTGGGAGTTATCACGTGGGTGGAGAGAGTGGAGAAAGTGGGGAGATAGCAGGTTGTATTGTTGGAGAAAAACAAGGAAACTGAGCTGATTGTTGTTGGGATTTAAAAAAATGTTAAGATTTGATAAATTTCCCTTATATTAAAGAGATTAGATTAGTTTGGTCTTCTTTTTTTTTTTTGAATTGTTCTTTTTTTTTCTTTTTCAAAAATTATTAGGAGTTTTAAATTAATAAGTTAGTTTCCAAAATAACCCAACGTACAGAACTTAGACTTAAATTTATAAATATATATAAATAATTATAAGTTGTAATTAGATAAGCAAATTGATCATTCCACATCCAAAAATTACAAGGAAAATACCGAGGCGATCGCGCCTCCGAGAGGATCGTGAATACGGGGTTCGGTCGCGCGCCTAAACTATGGAATTCAGTAATTAAAATTAAATACACAGAACGCACACGAACACGGCTACGCACTAAAAAAACACGACCTGAAAGTGGTCGTTACATCCTACCCACCTTAAGAAAAGATTCCGTCCTCGGAATCTACATCAACTACAACTCAGGAAATAAATGCGGGTAGCGTTCTCTCATATCATCCTCGCGCTCCCAGGTAGACTCCCCAGGTGAACCATGACGCCACTGCACTCTAACCAGGTCGACGGTCTTATTCCTCAACTGCTTCTGCCGTCGGTCAAGTATCTCAACTGGTTGCTGATCATAGGTCAGATCCGGTCGGACCGTGATCTCCGAGAAATCCACAGCATGGGACGGATCACTGACATATCGACGTAACTGAGATACGTGAAATACGTCGTGAACTCCCTCCAGTGACGGCAACAACGCCAAGCGATAAGCCACCACTCCAACTCTCTCCAGGACGTCAAACGACCCAATGTACCTCGGACTCAGCTTGCCTCTCTTTCCAAATCGGATAACTCCGCGGTTCGGAGAAATCTTCAGAAAGACATGATCTCCAGGCTGAAACTCCAAAGGTCTCCGTTTAGCATCTGCCCAATGCTTGAAACGGTCCTGCGCGATCCTCAGCTTCTCCCGGATGTTCCTCACAACATCCACAGCCTCCATGATCATCTCTGGCCCTAACAGCTCCCGGTCTCCAATGTCATCCCAGCTCAGTGGCGATCGACATTTCTTCCCGTATAGTGCGGCGAATGGCGCCATGCCAATATTCGCCTGGTAGCTGTTATTGTAGGCAAACTCAACAAGGTGGAGATGATCCTCCCAAGAACCCTTGAAGTCCAACATACACGCCCTCAGCATGTCCTCCAAGATCTGAATCGTCCTCTCGGACTGGCCATCCGTCTGCGGATGGTACGCCGTGCTGAAACTCAGACTCGTACCCAAACTCTTCTGCAGACTCTGCCAGAACTGAGACGTGAATCTCGTGTCTCTGTCCGACACGATACTCACAGGGACTCCATGCAGTCGAACGATCTCCTGCTCGAACACGTTACATCACTAACTATTCAAGGAAAAGGAAATAAAAATGGAAAGTAAAAGGATTTACCTCCATATATCTCCTCGCCAGCGTCTCAGTGGACTGTCCTACTCGGAAGGGAATAAAGTGCGTGGATTTGGTCAATCGGTCTACGATCACCCAAATCGCGTCATTCTGTTTCGGACTCCGAGGTAGTCCAGTCACGAAGTCCATAGTGATGTGTTGCCACTTCCACTCCGGAATCGGAAGCGGTTGTAGCAACCCTGCCGTACGCTGATGCTCCGCCTTAACCTGCTGACAGACCAAACACTTGGCAACGCTCCATGCCACACTTCGCTTCATGCCATGCCACCAATAGTTCAGACGAAGATCCTGATACATCTTGGTGCCACCGGGATGCACAGAATACGGCGAGCTATGTGCCTCAACTAATAACTCCTTTCTGATATCTCCAGCTGGCACACAAACTCTGGCTCCATACCTCAGCGAGCCATCCTCATGAATCCGAAAGTCAGTCCGCAGACCGGCTTCTACCTGCTCACGGATCCTCCTCAGCTTCGAATCTCCAGCCTGACCTGCCTTGATCCGATCCACGATCGTCGACTGTATCTGCATACACATCAACGGCGAAGCATCTCCAGGAAGTACAATCTCAATACCAGACTCACAGAAATCCTGCTGCAACCTCCACTGCGAAGTCAGCAACATCACCGCTGGAAGCCTACTCAACGCATCAGGAACCACATTCACTTTACCCGGGTGATACTGCAACTCGATCTCATAGTCTGCCATGAGCTCCAACCATCGACGCTGTCGCATGTTGAGCTCCTTCTGTGTAAAAATATACTTCAAGCTTTTGTGATCGGTGAAGATCTTCACCTTCTCACTCAGCAGGAAGTGCCTCCAAATTTTGAGCGCAAACACGACTGCAGCCAACTCCAAGTCGTGTGTCGGGTAATTCTTCTCATGGGTCTTGAGCTGACGCGAAGCATATGCAACCACGTGCCCATGCTGGTGCAACACACAACCGAGGCCCTTGCCAGAAGCATCACAAAAGATCTCGAATCCTCCACTACGATCAGGCACTGCTAGAACCGGTGCAGTCGTCAATCTCTCCTTCAGAACAGAAAAAGCCTCCTCACAAGCATCGGACCAAACATACGGTATATCTTTCCTCGTCAGTTTAGTCATCGGTTCGGCAATCCGGGAGAAATCCTTAATGAAACGCCGATAATATCCTGCAAGCCCAAGGAAACTCCTGATCTCAGATGCTGACTGCGGAACATGCCATTCTCTGATGGCCTTGATCTTCTCAGGATCCACCGAAATCCCATCACCAGTCACCACATGCCCAAGAAAAGCCACTCTATCCAGCCAGAACTCGCACTTCGAATACTTGGCATACAACCGATGCCTCCTCAGAATCTCCAATACCGTCCTCAAGTGCGACGCATGCTCCTCCTCTGACTTAGAATAGATCAGAATGTCGTCAATGAAAATAACGACAAACTTATCTAAATAGTCGTAGAAGATCAAATTCATCAGGTTCATAAATACTGCGGGCGCGTTGGTCACACCAAAAGGCATAACCACAAACTCGTAGTGACCATACTTCGTCCTGAAAGCCGTCTTCGGAATATCCTCTTTCCTCACCTTCAGCTGGTGATATCCACTTCTCAGGTCCAATTTGAAGAATACCCTCGATCCTCCCAGTTGATCAAAGATATCATCAATCCGCGGTAATGGGTACTTATTCTTTACAGTCACCGCATTCAGTCCTCGATAATCCACGCACATGCGACGCGAACCGTCCTTCTTCTTTACCAGCAGGACCGGTGCTCCCCACGGAGACACACTGGGATTAATGTAACCCTTCTGCAAAAGCTCGTCCAGTTGCTTCCGTAACTCCTCCAATTCCGCTGGAGCCATACGATAAGGTGCCTTCGAAATGGGCTGCGCTCCTGGAATCAGGTCAATCGAAAACTCTAGAGCTCGATCGGGCGGCAGACCAGACATCTCCTCGGGGAAGACGTCATCAAATTCACGCACCACAGCAGGCCTACCCTGCTCCATCAGCATAGCCACAGCCTCCACCGGCTTGGCCCGAAACCTGACCGGACCAAGCGAACTGCTACCACGGCTGAACTCAAACACTGGATGTCCGGGAATCTCGAACACCACCTTCTTCCTCCGACAGTCGATCGTAGCGTAAAAGCTCGCAAGCCAATCCATCCCAAGCACAGCATCGTAGTTGATGATGTCATGGACAATAAAGTCAGCATACAGCTCGTGTCCACAGACCACCAACGGGCAAGAATTGCACCCACGATGCACCGAAATCACACCATTCCCTGTGACGATGTTCCAACTCTGGGGAAGAGAGGAAGTCGACAAGGAATGTCTCTCCACGAAGCTCCGAGAAATGATGCACATGGATGCACCAGAGTCAAAGAGAACTCGTGCAGGAAAAGCGCAAACCAAGATCACACCTAACAGACAGTCTAACAATCAAATTCTATTCTAGCAGATAATCATATGCAAACAACTAATCATATCTAACAGCCAACTAACTAAGAAAGGAACAGCTAGTTAGAAAGTTACCTGCGATAACCTCATCCAGCGTCTCGGTCTCAGCAGCAGTCATCAAAAATGCCTGTCGTCTCGGCCGGACAGCCTGCTGAAACGCCTGCCTCTGCGGAACGAGAGGCGCTCCACGACCAGCAGGAACAGGTGCCCTCTGCTGCAACGGCTGAGCTGCAACATGTGCCCTCCACGGCTGCTTCGACCTCGGGCAATCCTTCATGGTGTGCGCAGGATCACCACAAACTAAACACTGCCCCAGCATCTTTCGGCACTGATCCTTGATATGCCCCGTCTTGCCACAGAAATTGCAAGTCTTCAAAGTAGAAGGTCCTCCAGGCCTCTTGAACTGCACAGGCTGGTTGGGCCCGTGCCCCGGTCTCACCACTGCTCTGGCCTGTTCCATAGTCCTCTTCCCAGTGCCAGAAATCTGTCCCCTCTTCTGATTCACAATCTTTTCCTGCCTCTTCGCCGCAATCAGAACCTTCTGGTAAGTCTCCGCATCAGAAAAAGTGACATAGCTCTGCAGATCCAACGAAAGCCCCTGCAGAAACCTCTGGGCTCTCTCCTCAGCATCCTGCACCATCTTCGGTGCAAAACGACTCAGCCTCGTAAATTCCTGGTGGTACTGATCCACCGTCAAATTCCCCTGCTTCAAGTCAATGAAGCGCTGAGCCATCTCTCTCCTGGCGGCCTTAGGGAAATATTCCTCATCAAACCCGGACTTGAAGGTAGCCAAAGAAATCGGCTCCTCTAGCAACTCTTCCTCGGCATCCCACCAGTTCCGTGCGTTATCTTTCAGCTGCCGCTTCGCCAGATCAACCCATCCAGTCGGGTCGACCTTCGACATCTTCAGATTGTCTTCCATGTTCCTGGTCCACTCATCTGCAGCCAGGGGTCCCTCGGTCCCATCGAAGTAAGCGGGACCCAGCTCCCGAAATTGCTTCGCTCCGGGCTCGAAGCGAGGGGCAGCCTGGACAGCCGGCGCTGCATGAGCAGGCGGAACATTCCGGACAGTCTGCAGAATTCCTTGCTGCACCTGCATCATCTGATGCATCATCCTCATCATCTCCCCGGTGGTGGGCTCTCGGTCCGGCTCCTGGTCGCGAGGGGGCACACCACGACCACCACGGGCATTCCGTCTCCCAGCCATCTATTGACACAGGAAACAAAACAGATCAGACTCTTAGCCCAAGGCACGGCGTTGAATTTTGTTTATTGGACTTTCTATAATTCTTATTGTTATTCTGATTAAGTCACAGTTACAGAAAAACATGACCTGCATGGGCCACCAAAGAAACCTGTCACGCCCCGCTTCCCAAAAACATGGAGGCGAAGCGTGAGAAGGTCCGCACGGACTTGAAGCTGCAAAGCCGCAAGTCCGATAAGCGTCAAATAAAACGAAGTAGCAGGTCCCTGTAATGTGACTCAGAACAACAATAACAATAATAGGAAAAGAGAGACAAATAATATAACATTATTCCAGCTCATAGTCCAACAAAAGTCCAACAACCAGAAATGCCACAAGCAAACCAAAAGAGTCAAAAGTACAAGGCCTAGCATGGCCAACAGAGTCTAACAAAACGGTGCTACTCACCGACAACCACAGCTAACAAAGAAAAGTACGGGAGGTCTCTAAGATTGATCACCGGTGTCCTCGTACTCCACGTCACCAACGGGTTCGGGCACGAACTCCACGAACTCGTCACTCTCCGCAACTGTCTCTGGCTCAGCAACTAACATGCGTCACCCAAAGAGAAGGGGCACATGTCAGCAAGTCTAAAAAGACTTGTGCAAGGGAACTATAAAAGTAAAGCAACCTAACAGTTCTAAAGTAAAGTATGACATGGATATAAAATGACAAATGACATGGCATGGTAATTATACAAGTAAAAGACAAGTACTGGAATTGTAATCACGTCGTGCACAGAGATTCCGTCCTTTGGCTAGAGTGGCTGTACGGGCCAACTCTTACACTCAAGTGACCGTTTATCCCTACCCCTCCACGTGTGTCGAGCCAGGGCATTACCCCCGAACACGGAATGCTCGCTTCTGGATCACGAGCCAGGAAGTGTTTTTAACACGGATGGCATAGGGTTATGCCCGCATAACGGGTGCCTAGCCGGAAACACGGATTGTACATGTATTTTGTAGCGTGTGCTACGATGCAACAAACGAGTCAAATGACATGTAGGGATGCAAATGCATGACATATATTCAATTAATTTGCGTACCGTTAAAGAAATTAAACGTGGCAGGCAATGCATGACATGGTATGACAAAAGGCGGTTCTATCTTCGTTGTCAAGCTAGAACCGAAATTTGCGCCTAGACCGCTATCATTTCACGGTCTAGTCTCTTTCGCGCTAAAAGCAGGGAAATGGCCTAAAGCATGGCCTAAAAAGGTTGGCAAGTTTCACTTGCCTGTTTTCGGTGATGTCTGTTGTCGTGGGTTCGTCTCGTCGAGCGTTACGCCATGAAATGACTGGTTCTCTGTTGATTAAATATATCTCTGAATTAGGTTCATCTTAACATATTAAATAATTCATTTTTTTATTAAGTTCTCTACCCTAGGGTGATGTTCATAACATGCTCACTAGCATTCTAATAAACTGCCATACTCCAATACTTTCCTCACTAATATAATATTGTTAAAACATTATACTAAGGCGCTGAACATCATAATGGCCTGAACGTTAACATTCGATAGCCTATATATTCTTTAGGGTTCGGTTTGCTTGGGAGTTAAAAGTATGCTACTGTTCATTACTCTTTACATAATGTGTTTCTTAAGACTACCGACTAAATTCATGAACTTTTTGTCTCAAATTACATCACTTATATTTACAAATGTACATACGGTCAATTATCAGCATATAGCAACAAGTTAAGTGTTGTTGTTCATTTTTTTTAAGGCATCAAATTCAGAGATGGGATAACAACAATTTAAAATTAGGAAAATGCATTATCTCTATTTCCTTTATCATTATCACCATTCACAACCCTAAAAGAAAAAAACTCATATGCGCATCATTGCCAGAGAATGGGCTTCTGCATCAATTAATTCAATTCATTAACTACCCTCTTGTGCTATCAGTAAGTACACAACCAACTTACAGGGACATGATTTATTGATTTGCGTAACTAACAAGCTAAACTGATACTGTCATATAAATGCTTGCTAACCAATAACACTCCACCTAACTGAAGTACCATTATAAAAGTCTATATGTATAAATTAACATAATAAATTTGCTAACAATGGATACTACCCTATATATTTTAATTATTCAATGTAATAATTATTTACAGACTACTCATACTAACAATCTTGTTTTTAAAAGGCAGCACACAGCATCCAATATCAATTCCCATGCATTGTTAAACTAAGTGTCAATGGCTTATAATTATAGCATCAAACACAAACCAAAGGCAGTGTTTTAATTCTCCCGTACATGATCACATCGATATCACCCCAAAAACATTGCATGCAGTATAAAAATGATGACTTACGTGCAGATGTAGGTGGCGGGGTGCTGTGTCGGGGTTGCGCTGCGGGAAGAGGCGGGCTGCGTTCGGAGACTTGTCGGAGGGACGATGATCGGTGGCGCGGCTAGTGGCAGTCCGAGCAGCGCGGCTAGTGGCGGAAAGGAGGCGCTTGCGCCCGGTGGTGTGTATTGGGTGCCGGAGATGCCTCGCGGGAGGCGTCGATCGGCAACGGGGGATGGTCGAAAAATGACTGGCGGGGGAGAGAAAGCTTGCGAGAGGGAGGAGTCTGCCTTCGCAAGTACAGTTGAGGGTAGAGGGCTAGGCTGTGAGGAGAAAAAGATGGGGTTGCCTTTTTAATAGAATAAGCCTGTGAGTTATCACGTGGGTGGAGAGAGTGGAGAAAGTGGGGAGATAGCAGGTTGTATTGTTGGAGAAAAACAAGGAAACTGAGCTGATTGTTGTTGGGATTTAAAAAAATGTTAAGATTTGATGAATTTCCCTTATATTAAAGAGATTAGATTAGTTTGGTCTTCTTTTTTTTTGAATTGTTCTTTTTTTTTCTTTTTCAAAAATTATTAGGAGTTTTAAATTAATAAGTTAGTTTCCAAAATAACCCAACGTACAGAACTTAGACTTAAATTTATAAATATATATAAATAATTATAAGTTGTAATTAGATAAGCAAATTGATCATTCCACATCCAAAAATTACAAGGAAAATACCGAGGCGATCGCGCCTCCGAGAGGATCGTGAATACGGGGTTCGGTCGCGCGCCTAAACTATGGAATTCAGTAATTAAAATTAAATACACAGAACGCACACGAACACGGCTACGCGCTAAAAAAACACGACCTGAAAGTGGTCGTTACAGTCACAATTAATTCTAACTTTAGAAATTTAGATCGTGTACTTTATGGAATTACCGCATGCTCGAAGCATGGATCGATATCATAGTTGTTGGACTTCAAAACATTGCTCAGAACTGACATTCTCTGTTGAGACTTCTGCATTGACTTTTCAACAAGCGAAACTCTTTGGAGTGTTGTTAATGCATTTGAATACCCTTACTTTGGAACAACGAATTGACATACCGTATTGCAACATAATGATTGAATGACATATTGTGTTGACATCATACTGCTGGGACATCCTATTGAAATCGAATGCTTAAAAGTAGTTGGCACATCACTGGGGTTTTGGGGTAACTTATATTAGAGAACGTGCGGGAGTGACCGCGAGCCATCTACACATTGCACTGTACCGTACCGACCGTCTAAATGAAATGTATCACCTAAAATGATTTGAGATCCATCAGGGTGAGCGCCCCCGTGGCAGGAGATGGGCTCAATGGTTGCACACTGTACCTTCCTATATAAGTCACGTAGTTTCTATCTTTGCTATTACCTGCTTGTCTTTTTTTTACTACATCTACCTAGTTGTCTAATTATTGTCATCACATTGCATATTGGTTAAAACATTGTTGCTACCATATGTCATGTCACAGTTGTTGCTCTTGTACGTTAACTTTGCACTTGCACAGCCACCTTTACTTTATGCATTACATGCAATTTACTTTCCACACTTGAGCAGCCACCAATACTTTACTTTTCGCTCGTATATGCATGACTGTTCTTACCTTACTGTTTACACCTGCATGATCATCTTTTACTGTAGACTGTTCCATACTTTTGCACTACTATATTTCTATTGCTAGAATTGTTGTGACTTGCATATGGTTCCATCGCCGTGACACCACAGACGACGCACAGGTTGACTTAGGCACTTCTGAGTTCGCTGAGCAATAGCTTGATTCTGAGACTGCCGACTTTTATATTTGGAGTGTATGTGTGATGTACTTTCTATGTATTTCCCTTTTGTACTTTACTTTTATGTATTTGGTGAGAGAGTGTTGTTGGTGTTGTATTTTAGATTATAGAATTTAATAATATACGCTGGTTTGAGTATTATTGTACATCTCTGCATCGTGTCTATATTGATTTTACTGGTTAACTGCAGGACCTACGCAGATATCAAATAAGTAACGGACACCCGAGAGCGGGTCGTCACAATTTGTATTTCGTGTGGGCATGTAGAATCGGGTTGGCAACTTCTTGCAATGTACTTATATTGTCACGTTAATGGTAGGAGTTGAGTGACATCTTAGCTGAAGTTCACGAAACACGGATAATAACCACGATATTTCTGCTGCTGTTGTAATACCTCGTGCTCATATATACGAGTATAATGTCTGTATCTTGGTCTTATTGGGATGTAAAAATTTTTTGGGTATTATTCTTGATTTTTATGTTAACAACATTATTTTTATTTAATTTTAAAGATCATTTGGATTTAAATAAATATGGTATTTGGATGAAATACATTGTATATGTGGTCGTATGTGGTATTAATTAGTTTATTTCCTAGTTTCAAAATTTTAAAATTTTGGAAAATTTACATGGTGACACATCAACACCTTATGTGGCATGGTGTCTTTAAGCCTCACATAACTTGGGACACTTGGAGTGATTAAGAGGAAAGAGATGAGGATGAGGATGATGGCTTAATTTTTAAGGAGAAATAGAAAAGAAAAATGAGAAGAAAAGGAAAGAAAAGAAATGAGAAGAAAATCCCAAAAATTGTTTGTTCATGCCATCTCGCATTCCCATAGCCAATGTCAAATAGTTCACCATAACCAATTGCATTGGAAAAGAAGGAACTTGAGCTGAGAAGAGTCTTGAAGGCATTCAAGTAGAAGAAGTGCCAAAGAATTGAAAGAAGGAGTTGCTGAGATATGATTTATAGCATCATATATAGGATTTAGTTTTAGGATTTGGGTTGTTAGGAATTCAAATTTTGATAAGATATTGGCTGTTTTGGAAGATAGTCTCAGCTGCAAATGCATACATGCATAACTTTCACTCTAGTATGTCAAAAATCATGCAAAACTATGATATGGAAAGCTTACGATGTTCTTTACAATTTTCGTTTATTAACCATGGTCTAATTCTGGGTGTACTGTGACTGCACCACTGATATATGCAGTAGTGTCAGATTCTGCCAAAATCTGCACCTTGTTACAACAATGAGTAGAACTCCCACTGTAAAGATCTAACAGTTATGATTTTGGTCAAGTTGGAAAGTTATCTGCAATATATACAATATCTCGTGTTTTTTCCTCACTGAGATTCTGACTGTAAATTAATATAAATAGCAGATTTTTAAGTCTCAACATTTTGGTCTGAAAGATAGTTTTTGTACCATGTGTGATTTAGGCTGTAATAATTAGGCTTATTGCTTAAAAATTATGATTTTTCATATCTGAGAAGAAAACTTCATTCTCTACAACTTTCGTTTAGTACGTTTTACCAAATTCATAAGGAACTGGATGATAACTGTCATTGTTCATGACTGTTTACATTTTCCATGCAATCTGGATTGTGTCATCACTTATGTTATTGTCTTAACATGTTTCATATTCAAATATGTTGCTTCATGATATGAAATGTGTGTTATATGGTGTGTGAAGTAGTAGTTGACAATAATAGAAATCAAGTAACATATAAGCTAAGTTTATACATGCTAAATTGGTTAGCATTTGAGTCTATTCAAATAAATGATGTGTTGTATTTTATTTCAACTATGTCATGCATGTTCACAAATTCATAACTGTTAGTGGAAAATTCCAAAATTGATGATTCAAGATGATTTGGAAAGATCACAAAATTAGCTACAACTCTCTAGAAGAAAGAGATCCTAATTTTGACTATAGAAAGATGTAAACAGTTGTACTGTATCATAGTGTTAGTTTTAGACATATTTTACTACACTGTGGGAATATACATAATTCTCACTAAAGACCTCCAAATGATGCAATCTTAGACAATTTAGAAACATCGCTTAAGTACCTACAACTTTTATGTTCGGCTCTAACTCAGATTATGGCTTGAAATAACTGGTTTAGCCCGGTATATATTTAAAACAGTATTCTGAAATTGTCATATGAATCGCATGCCAAGTTTGTGAAATTATGATACTAAGAAATGGTGCCATTCATGTCATATATTAGCTTCACTTGTTTTTATGTTTAGTTGGTGGCATGTTATATATGCTGGCCTCTTTATGTTTAACTTGTAGTTTCATTATGTTCACATGTTTAACTTGTATCATGTTATACATGCTAGTTTCATTGTGTCTAATTTGTAGCATGTTGCTTATGATAGCTTCATTAGTTTGACATTTTAATTGCTAGAATGCCCTAAGACAGTTGGATTATGTTTAGGTTTATAAGATTATATCATTTAAAGCTCCATGTTGATGAGTAAACAAGTTCATGGTGTAATGTTGATATGTCATGCTCAGTGTTTGTGGTTAAAGCGTTTGATTCGTGCACTTTCTCCTAAATATGGTATTGAATGAAATCTGATTAAAGTCTTGAGTATCACAGTGTAAATGAAGAAGACTCTTTTGTGGAAATTGTGACGTGATGCTCGTTGTTAGAAACACGACATCGACGAATTGATGAAAGTGATGGATGTGTTAAAGCGGTAATTGAGACCACTAAATGATTTACTGATGCAATTATGAAACTGGGCGTGAGATGAGTGTAATAATCTGGAGTCATCAGTCCATCCTAAAATGGGTGAATCTCTAGGTGTGAGTTTGGGGGAGCATGTGTAAAAAGTAGGCTGTAAGGAGTGGACATAGATTTGATTCTCACTTGCACTCCCGAAAGGGGGAGTTGGCTAGAGTTAGAGATGCCGGTGGTGTAGTCATGATGCACCATTGGGTAACTGATGGTTTCCTCCGTTTTGCTAGAAAACCCGAGAATTGTCTCACTCCCGAAAAATGGAGTTAATGGAGGCCCCTACAGTACTTGTGTCGCTGTTTGGGGCATCATTTGTGTGAAGTCCAACTCCTTAAGTGTCATACGATTTACACTGGTTCCCGAATATTCAAATTGATAAATTTAATATAAGTATCATTAATCCATGAACGTTGTTACAGTATATTACATGTCTCTCAGCTTTTACTTTCAGTACTTGTATGACTGTTTATTGTGATGTCTTACTTATGTGGATATTGTATCACCGGTAGATAGACTATTTGTTAGATTGACCGGTTCTAAAAATAGACCATATATAGTGATGTTATGATTTCCTACTGGGTCATGTGTTGACGTGTCCCAATTACATTTTACATGTGTAGGAGCAGTACAGCCAGAGCAGACTTGACTCATGAGTTAGCTCCCAGTTCATGGTATAGATGGAGTCATCGGAAGGCAGACTCGTCAGTTGGTTCTCATGATAGTCTATGGCGTGATTTGTACATGTGTGGACCTTTTTGTTTTTGGGGATTTTCTGGGATTTCTACTTTTTTCCACTTTTGTACTTGATGTTGAGATGATGTAAAGAAATATGTACTTTTACTATAATAAAAGAATGTTGGACTTGTACATTGTTGTCTCTTATGTTGAGTATTGATGTTTCATACCAATGTTCTTTTGATGATGATCACAACAGTGTGTTAATGACTCTCTTGTTTTAGTCTCATAGTTAACATTTCAAGAATATCCTTTTTGGAGACTGAACACTTGATGCAAGGATGGACATCAAGAGGAGCAATGCCATAGCTTGGACTCAAGGGGTGCCAAAGATTGGAGATGATGAGGAGCATCAAGGCTTTCAAGATTGATGCCATAGACCCGAAGGAAAGCAATGCAATCCATGTATTATTTCATATATTAATGTTCTCTTTTTGAGTCATGTTTAATGTAATGCCTTGATAGATGGTCTTCTCATGCATGCATATGTATTTAACCATCTTAGTTAGCCTTAAGATTATCATAGAATCCAACCAAATATGTTCATCTTGCCCAAAGACTGAATTGGAGTCTCTGGCTCGCCAACAGTCGCCTGCTGAAAGTTTTACTGTCGACTGGATGATTCCGGGCGCATGTCGAGCCTTCTCCAGTCGACTGTAGTGTACTACTCCAGTCAATTTTTTATTGACGCTTACTTGAGCTTTTGGAACAGTCGACTGAATGTCAATTTACAGTCGCTTGTCTTCCAACAGTCACCTGTGAATTGTTCTACAGTCATTTGTGCGCAACTTGTAATTTCTGGGCTTCATCCCAATTTGCAAGGCTGTCGACTGTTACAGTGTTTACAGTCGCCTGTCTATTTTACAGTCGCCTGTACTCTGGCGAGTAGTCGCCGGAAGCATACTGTGTGTAAGTTGCAACTCTCTGTTTATTTCCATCCCCTACAGCATTCGCCTGATGAAGGATATACAGTCGACTGTCTGTTTTACAGTCGCCTGTGTAGTCTTCTACATTCGACTATCATGGCTCAGAATATAGCCATTGGGAATTATTTATCTGTTGGACAGTCGACTATCATTTGTTCATCAGTCGACTGTCTATGACGTTTTTGCCCAGATTCTAGCCGTTGCAGCTTTTCATTTTTGGCTATTTCCTTGGGTTTTAAGAATTCATATATGGTTCCTATATATATGAGAGGTCTGAGTTCATTAGAACTTCTTGATGCTATTTCAAATCATTAGAGTTTAATTAAGTCACTCTCAAACTCTCTCATTTCCCTCTTATTGCTCATTCTCTCCTTCATGTATTGAAGTCAATCTTAAGGGAAATCATCCTAGTGCATTTCAAGCAAACTCATCACGTGTAGATCCTCTTCCATGCCTTGTATTCATTAGTGAGTACGTTCATCTCAAGGCATATGTAAGTGTATTTGTTTGTGTTTCTTTGAAACCCTAATTCTCTTTGTGTGAATTAGATATTCTATTTGTGGGATTTCTTATCTTTGTGGGAGTTTGGTGTCCTGGTGTATGGCTAACCCAAATTCTCTGTGTGGGAGTTGGTAATTCTCTATGTGGAAGTTTGACCCCCTGTGTAGTGTTTGTTTAGTTCTTGTGTATGACAAAATCATCTAGGTGATGTATCTCTTTGTGGGATTGTATTCACTTCTCTTGTGGGGATTATAGTGAATATTGGTGTGGCTGGATGTACCCAAGTTTTGGGGAACCAGGGTAAAATCTTATGTTTGCGTTTGATTTGATTGTGTTGATTAATTCCTCTTGTATTTATTATTCCGCATTTGCAAGTTTAATTTTAATTGCACAATTTATTGCCACCACTCTCTTCACCCTCCTCTAGAGTGTTTGTTGTTAGTATTGTAAGGGTAAGACGATCCTTACATGTTATCTTTTGTGTTGGTGCATTACTTGTGCTTCATAGCATGTGCACGGTGACCTGCATATTCATCTTGTACATTCTATTATTTTCTATTTCTTAGTAACACGGGTGAATACCCAGAAAGGATTCGTACTTCTCGGGTATCATGGTGAGAGGGTTGTTACAGCTGTAGTCGCAATGGCGCTGTATTCGGCATCTGCGGAGGACCGAGAGGCCGCTTTTTGTCTGTTGGAACACCATGAAATAAGATTGTGGACATTAAAAAGGCGAATAACACATGTACTCTTTCGATCATCCGGACGACTCGCACAATCCGCTTCTATATAACAGAAAAGAGGCAAGTTGGGATGTGCTATCCATATGTGGACGTACATTTTAGATATCCGAGGGCCCTCTTCATCAGTTGCGCATGTATTGTGGTTGGATCATGCATAAATTGGCACACCTTATTAACAACAAAGTTGATGTCATTCCAGTGAAGAATGTGATATTAAAGTGCTCCAATGATAATCCTATACTCGGACCTATCTTTAGATGAATATCTGTTGCGATATTAATTCTCACACCGTGTGGGTTTGATGATGATCAAATGTTGCATCTAATATATTTTAGTGTAGCAACGTAAGGCAAATCAAATGTAGCACTTAATGAAGTAGTGATGAGATGAATAAGGCCATGAATCAATTAGAGTAAGACAACGAGATTGGTAAGCAAGATTGCATCAGACAGACTTCATCGTAATAATGTAATCGATATGTTTTTCTGTCTTTTGTGTTAGCTAGTTAATGCATCACTAGAAGCTCACACACATAGAAACACTTTAAACCCGATTTCAAAAAGTTTTAAACAAAGGTTTAAAAGATTTCCCATGTCATATCATATGTATCTGTTTGATAATCAACCACTCCTTGAATATGAGTCGACCACTTTTCATTGGGATCTCAATGTCCCATGCAAGTAATCGACTACAATTGTTTTGGGAGTTGATTACAGCTGTTTGGGGAGCCGACTACCATTTGTATATAAGTTGAATACCGACAGAACAACAGAAAGAAAATACAGTTCCACGATTTACGGAAAGCTGTTTTTTCCTATTGGTTGGAGGTGTGTTTTTGAAAACTGGATTTTAACCCATATATATGTTGAGTTTGATGATGTTCTTGGCAATTATTTTTAGAAGAAGTTGATGAGCAAAAATTAAGTTTTAACAGTATTTCTAAAGCTATCTCAAACGCCCTCATCCCATTTTTTTAAAGTTTTATTAAATCATTTGGCCAAATCTTTTGATCTCCCAAAGGCTTTCAATTTCACCATCATTTGAAGATCAACACCATGGCCATCACATATACACAGAACTTCAAAGGAAGTATATAGGTAAAAGTGTATTCATTCTAAAAGAGTGAGTGAAAATTCTCAAAGCGTTGATATGATGGGTTTTTTATTTATTGGGACGAAATTTGTTGTGAGAAAGACATATTGGGAAGAGTTGGTTTTTGTAATTGTACTATTTGAGAAATAATGAAATTAGCCAAGTGGGGCTCGGTTGGCTGGATGTGTGATGGGCCAAGTGGGACTTGAGTATCCGAACCATGAAAATTCTCGTGTTTGTGTCTGCTCACTATTTCCATGGTTGTTGATTATTATCTATTACTTGTTTATTTCCACTGCATACTTTTAGCAAGTGATATTTGTTGATTGAGTTTAATTTGGATAACCCCATTTGTAAACTTAGGTAGATTATCTATATGAATTTTTATACTCTAATTAATCCACTGCAATGTCTAGCTGCCATCAACACATGAGATCCCAACAAGCCCATCATATAGAGAGTAAGTTTTTCATGTATGAACACGCGTGAGCACAGGTTTGCAGTTTTACATTATATAGTTAAATGGGGTTGGATGAATCACTAGATTCAACGATATCATTATAGAGTTAATACACGCATAGACATTATTGCTACTTATACAGACCACATATTTACAATTTTTTCATTCAAAATGTACATGTGTGCAATTGAAACATCATCTTCGTCTAACTCTTCAATTCCAGTCAAAATTTACAAGCGTGCCATCTTCTATCGTTTCTCAACCGCCGGCACGATCGTCGCCGCTTCATCCACACCGCAGTGCCTCCACGCGCGCATCCTCACCAGCCCCCTTGTTTAGCATCCTCACCGATCCACTCTCCGCCTCCTCTCTAAACCCCTCATCCGCCTCCCCCTCACTCGCTTCCCTCACAGCTCCATCCTCTCGTGGCTGCGTGCAGGGGAGGGTATGCGGCATGGATGCGACAATGTCTAGCGACGACGGGGGCCATGTCGATCCCACTACGGCCGACGTCGGTGGGAAAGTGGGGGAGGAGGGTGAAATAGAGAGGGATAATGCGCTGATTTGGTGTTATGTGTAAAGTTAAGACATTGTTTTTAAATTAGCTTGGTTGTGTGTAAAGTGTTCTGTGGGAAGAGTCCAACGACGACGGGGGCCATGTCGAGCCCGCGGCGTCCGGCTTCGGCGGGAAAAAGGGGGAGGAGGATGAAAAAAAGAGTGGATATGGTGTTGTGTGTAAAGTTAAAACATTGTTTTTAAATTAGCTTGGTTGTGTTTAAAGTGGTCTGTGGGAAGAGAAATTTGGTCTGTGTGCATAGTAACTCCCATAGCATTATCAATTCCGGTGATCGTTTAGGTTAGTTTTCGTGCAGCAAGCCTAAAAATCTACCTCTTCCAACAAATCTCGCGGGCAGCAGCAGCCGAACTCGCCCCAACGCCGCTGCAGCCGCCAAGTCTGCGGCAGCGTTCTTATCCGGGGAAAGGTTATTAGTAAATTCATTGTTATCTTATAAGAACTTTCTCCCCAGTTAATGTGTTCTAAAGTAACTTTCCGCTCAAATTTCTTATTGCCCCATTCTTTTTTTACTCGTCGTCTTGTCTGTGATTCTCATTCTTATATGCTCCCCCCTCCGCCCCTCCACAACCCCCCCACCAATTTTTTTTTCGATTTCTTTAGACATTTTGGTTCATTTGCAGATACACATAAATGGGAACTTTATTATATGCTTATGTATTTTTATGAACTACTGTACAGGATCATTTACATCGATCAATTATGACAAACAGGCTTTGTATCTTGAAAGGTAACTTAAATGTAGTAAATTCTAATGTTTATAGTTCTGGTACCGTTAGATATGTTCACTTACATCGACTCAAAGGCATCCAACGATTTGTTTATCACCAACTTACTTGAACAGTGTCATGTTTTTGCTTAGATTTTTGGCGACCGCTTCTTCTTTCATGATACAGTTTAGACCATGTGTGGGGTCTAACAGTTTGTTTATCATTAAAAGATTCAATTAGCCTTTGTGTTTTTTGTTTAGGCGTAGAGCAGCAATTTCTTCATCCATGGTGCACTTTCAATGCGTATGACTAGTAGTAGTTGCTTCTTGCATCAACACCATAACAGTAATTCCATGCAGCAATAACAAAAGATTTAACTTGCAATAATTCAATTTATATTAAGGAATATAATTAAACAGACTCAATTCATAATATAGAGGATTACACCATATAAACACGTTATCAAAATAGTAGATTAGAGGAACAAACACATTGGCAGAAACCAGTGGAACTCATTCTTCATCACTCTCCATTCCTGGTTGCTGATTCCATTTAAACTCGTCACCCACTATTTTGGATTGAATCTTTTTTTGAGTGAAACGGATCTGATGATGGAATGTACTTAAATGGGTTTGGATGGATTTGACTTACTTTAAGGTTGGGTCAAGTTCCCCTATTAATGGGTCGGATTTAACCTTTAATCTTCTTCTATAAAGTGCAAACATCCGTTGATCTGCTCAAGATCATTAGATCGTATTTGCTCCCAGTAATGGCTACTCACCATTCATTTTCCAACTAGCTATTCATCTTATATGGCATGGCATTCATCTTCATACAAGGCTTTCTATCTCTCAATATGGAAATGCATGCATCATGCAAATGTTTTATTTTAACTTTGGCGTCCTTTATGTAGGGACATCCCAATATCCTCCACCCACAATTTATGCAGAACTTGCTAGACTACAAGAACAACCCTCACTACAACCTCATAGGTTTGGTGCATTGGTAGAGCCTTTACGGTTGAATCAAAACAACATAGGTTCAAAATTTATGGGGTGCACATCAAGAAAGGTCATGCCACTACACTAAAACTTGGAAGCAGTATTGAGGGTAAAGTGTAATTCTTTTATACTCGAATATAATCCATGCCCTTTTAGCTCGAAGCCTTTCACTATTAATTTTGATTTCTGGCGTGGTTATGAGTTCTCATTCATCTATGTGAAGATCATTTGTTCACCACGGCCCTTATACCTTTTGACAATTTGATGATATTGAATGCATGGTTCTTATATATTAATTCTATATCTTGCATCGCTCCCCACCATTTATCCTTCGTAGGACAGCACTTGGCTTCATAAAAACTTTTAGTTTTTGTACATCCATTATTGTAACATACTACTTGATTACCTTGGTGATGAAATGCATTCATGTCTTTGATTGCCTTACACCTTTGAGTTGCAGGCGATGAATTAGAGTTTGTTAGTTCCTTGATCTTTAAAATCTTTATCAATTTCATCATCCAAGGGATCAACGTAATTATACTTGCCTTACCCCCCTTCATCACGTGTTTCTAAAGGAAGTGGATCCACATCGCTCAACACATCAGTAGATGTTTGTATTTTATCCCTTTTCTTCATGTGCTAAAGGGTTTGATAAGTTTATATCTTCATTTTTCATCACTTACTTTTAAAATCCCCTGTCTGCACAGAACTCATCATTTGAGTGACATAAGAAAATTTATAGATGCAAGTTTTTGTTGGATGCTTGAACTTGTATTTAAACTCGTTCTTTAAACATAACCTCTCTAAATTACTAGGACACTGAGAGTAAAGATTTCGATCATCGTCTTCATTGCTTTACCGTAGATTTCAATAATTTTCCATGTGATATCATACTTCTAACTATCTGTACAATGATATGTTTTATGCATTCTTATGGGGATGACTTTATAGGAGTCATTCGAGCCAGATGCAACAACTTTTGTAATACTCTTTGAATGATCATATGCATTTCTTACTATTAAATGCAAGAATGCTTTTAAGAGCTCTTTTTTTCCATTGCATCATATGATGAGAACATTTAAAAATCTCAAAGACTTTGGTTCTTTTGCTCTGAGCATATGCGCAAGTTCTCATAGTGAAGTTGCATGATAAAATAAAGTTCATGAACATATGGATATATATCTTATTTCACTAATATCAGCAATGGCTTTCTTCAAAACTTAATACTTTTAAGCAGATTACATATGGACAAAATATACTGACGCAAACCATGGAGTTGGTAGTTGGAGTTTGATCAGTTTGATTGGCCGCATGAGGTTTTTGCCATTGTCTCCATTCATCGGTGGCAAACGTGGTAATGATAGGGAGGATGATGGGATCCAGTTTGGGCTTAATTCTTTTAGTCATTGTTTTCATGGTTGCATGCATTTTTTATTGTTTAAGTTATCTTTTATTTTGGTTGATTTTGTTATTGTTGCATGTATTGTATGCATAATTTAGGCTATAAATAATATTTACATGGAACAATTTGAGATTAAAGTGTGAACGAATCAATTTTCTTTGTGAATCCATAGGTTGGGTATGAAAAATCCTATAAAGTCTGTTGAATCTCTTTGCTTGTGAGGAGCGAGAATGGGTGAGCATTTCGTTTTGGTGTGAGGTCCGATACTTGTCCACAGTTTATCAAAACCCTAAATTTATTCTTAAACCCCCAGTTTCCCACCACCATAGACCTTAGGCATATCTATGAAAGCCATAGATCTAGCTTGTTCTGCATCACAATGTCAACAAGAGGAATATATATATCTTAACCTTCTAGATTCTAAATCATGGTGTAATTATATGGTGGTTTATTCTCCTAATATGGTCTAGTGATTTGAATGTTTGCTAATGATGGCATTGTGATGATAAATGCTTTGATTACTCATTGCAGAACCAAGTACAAATGAAATAAAAGATGAAAACGTAGCTGCGGACATCGAAGGGAGCATATTATCCTTGCGCCATCCAAAATCAGGTTCCTTAATCTTTATAAGTTTTTCCTTCTAAATTGCTAGTTTCAGCTTACAAGAGTTTTGCTTTCTTTTGGTTTCATGAGTTAGAAGGAAAGGTCCCATTAATTGTAATGCCTAACAAACATTAAATGTGGGATAATAGTGTTGAGATTTAGTGAAACATATATGGTTCCCCAACACCAACAATTAATAAAAAAGGAAAAAGGGAAAAAGTACCGAACCACTTAGACTCATGAAGAGTTTATGTTGACTAATATACATGTACTTGGATCTTGCATGTCCACTCCTAGTGGATGATGCACTTTGAAAGGCAAGCCACACCAATAAGGAAACAGAATTAATTTTTAGAAGACTACAACCTTTCTACGAGGGTGCAAAATTCTGGAAATGGGTTACAATAACCACATAACGTTAGCTTATCATTGAATTTAATGAATATAATTTTGTTATTTTGAAGACTCTGGTATTTAAGCAATGCTTTGGATTTCAACTTCCTTGTATTTAGCAGTTTGGCATACGAGAACAGTTCTAAATTCGAAGTTGCCTTAAGGACATGACAAAGAATGTAGAAATCAATCGTTGGCTTCACTCCTAGTATCTCTTATTAATATATATCCTTATTACATTAATTGTTAGTTATATATACATAATCTTTCTTTCCCTCGTAGGATTTATTTTCCACCAAGTTATTGTACAAGATACATATAATCTTTATTTTTATGCCGCGTGAGCCTTGAAGTGAAGTAAATATTGTAAGTAAATGGTCTCCCACATCTGCAGATAATAGAATGAGGTCATCCCACTGTTAAAAAACACGCTTTGAAGTGATTAAAATCACTAGCCCTCCCTTTGTAGAGCTTCAGAGAAGCGTAAGGAGAGTGTAGCAATGCGTTTTTTTGCAAAGTATCGTATGCTATGTTATTATGTAATGTAGTGAAGTGCCTCTACATATTTTACAAAAGCTACAAAGTTGAAAAAAGCGTTCTGAAGTCTAGCTTTTCGACTTTGAAACCCATCTCCCTTTTCTCTTAGGGTAGCAAACAACGCTTCTTCATGTTGATGATAATAAACGTGAGCTTCTAGAAGGTCATCCAGCTCTTAATAGCTTCTAGATCACTATCTAAGTTTGGTGAGAAATTCTTGCGCTCTAATAGCCAACAATGTCGTCTTTGATTCTCTTGTAAAGCATCTCCCTATGATATCTCAACCTTTCTATCTCTCATCACTCTTTCTTCTCGATCTCTCTCAATCCCTCTTTTCAGTCTCTCATTCATTCTGTTCTTGGCTCTGTTTTCAATCCCTTTACCGGGTTGGTTACTCAGTCTATCTTTTATCAGAATCTTAGAGATCTATTAAAGAGAGACCAATAAGAGAGGGATAGAAAGAGAGACCTTGATGGGAAAGATTGTTTCATGGTCTAAGGTGAGACGGAAAGAGTTTGGGAGGGTAGAGAGAGACCAGTCTCTTGCTTCCCCCCACCGGGGGGGGGGGGGGGGGGAGTCTCAGTCTCTCTTTATATCCTTTCACATATGTTTTTAATTTTCTTTTTAAAGCTTTCAAGGCTGATTCACTTTTTGGAATTTCTGACAATGCATATTGGATGGTATTAAGTTTCAAAATATGAAAGCTGATTTTAAAAATTGAATTTGCGAAGTTAATAATTTGCGAAGTTAATAACTTTGGTGTGACATTCAAAGATTTGTGATTAAGTAGAATGTTTTGTTGATTTTTTGTGAAATATGTAGAATTATGTCTAAATCTATGATATGATAAGGGAATGTGAGGAAGAAAAGGGAAGAAGCCAATATTGTTAGTTACAAATTTTGTAATCATCACATAGGAGGATGGAGCTATTAGATCGAAACATCCTTGGTCTATCTCCTTCGTGAAGTTAGATGTGAGACCTTCTATGCCTTATCATTTTGAGACGATGGATAGTACAAAGGAGAAGATGGCCAAATAATATGATGTCAATGCGAGAAACTGCATGTCATATTGGAAATTAATAGGTAAGAGGCGGTGTTAGATGTTGCAAGGCCTGGTCATGCAACAATACACCATGCCAATCCCAAGTATTTTTAAGGTTGAATTTTTGTCAACCATCCAAAGGTAAAAAGTCTTCACGAACACATAGCTTGCATGATTCTGGGCATTGATGAAAGAACACAAACCAATGTTGAGTTGGATGCCTACTAAGATTTGCTTGGAGAATTTGGATATGAGTTTGCACAAATGACTATTGCATCATGCGGTGCTTGTACCATTTCTTAAAATTTTAATACTTTAATTAATACTTATCTGTTTAAATTGAATATTCAATTGCCCTTATAATTTTAACAAAATCAATTATAGAGTAATGATAGAAGAGATACGAAGTGGACACTCTTACACTCACAAAGTTTGCAGTTTGGATTCTTTATTTTAGTACTAGTGCTTCCGATTGTGAATGTGCACACTTGCACAAGAAAATTTCAAAGTTTATGTTTTGTTAGTGTTATCAATGATATAGAATGCAAAATTGCAAATTGCAAATTAATTTATTGTAGGCCCGCTCATAAAAGAGATATCGTTTCGAGAAGTCTCGCTCAAAATATCTTGTTTTTTGTGATGTACTATATAAAATTAAGGGATAGAAATATGATGCAAAAAGCACAAAGGTTAAATCCAATCATGTTGAATGAGGCGTCTGCCAATGATCATCCGATTTTAAAGATTGAAGAACATTGCCTTTTAAGAGATCTTTCTTGGTCAGAAGTGACAAATCTACATTACGAATATCTGAACTTTACCACTATCAATAATTTAATAATTGCTGATGAAGAAAATCTTGTTAACTTTAAAACAAGAAGGCACATAACTGATAGTTCTTATAGGTAAATAAACTAAAAAATGCGACTAGTAAATTTAGCTTTCTTAAAGATAATTGTTTAACTTTTGATTTTATTGTCTTGTTAGAATCTTCATCGCAAATAGAAAACGCGAACGTTAGGAATAAAGTGAACTATATTAACTTGGAGGATGCTAATTGATAGAAATCCAAAAGGAAATATGCAATTTTATTAGAATAAACTGAAAATAAATAGATAAATGATTACAATTGTAGGGGGTAATCGCCTTCTCAAGATGCCGATTGATAAGCGACAACGCACCTTCCCGAGGAACTAGGAGATCTCTCCTCTCAATCACAAGTTATCAAAAATAAGCCTCATTAGGGCCGGTCGGCCTCCCATCCTATTTATAACCATTTAACTAATAGTCTAATTACCCAAATACCAATACAATCATAAAAATCACAAAAATGCCCAAAGTACCCCTCATAATGGACCGGATCTAACCCTAATATAATCTTAGAAGAAGATTACTTAGATATTGAAAATTAGAACGAGAGATGAGTTTGAAAAGCCTATGAAAGAATGTGAATTTGTTTTGCATTACTAATGTGTAGTCTTATCAGTTGGTTCTTTTTTCCTTTGTATACGACTTTAAGTAGTAGTTAGCTAAGTATTTGTTTTAAGGTTCTTTATAAGGACTTCATACTTCTTTTGTGGTGCTATTTTGTAGTACTATTTAGTATGTAGTGATAACTACATATTCTTGTTGCTACTCTGTATTGATAGTGCATACATTTTGTTGTGATCGTTGATTTGATTTTTATTAGTATTTTCGATTTTTATTTCAATTTTTATGATATTTATCCTATTTAATAAATATAATTAGATAATTTATTATATTTACCTTAAAAAAATTAGAGTAGCTTATGTTTTGATGCACTATACTTTCTACGCTTGCACAGTTGACATACGTTTCCTTTGTTTTCAACATTGGATCACCCATGGATGATAATAAACTCCGAGAGATTATATGTCTATGCAAAGTTTAAAATAAAGTTGATTATCTTCTGTGGATGACCCTATGTTAAAAATAGTGGACGCATGTATCTTAATGCAAACATAAATCTTTCAGCTTTTAAAGGGGATGTGAATTTCATAAAGAATTTTTGAAAACATATGAAAAAATTAATGAAAATCAATATAAGCTCCGAACAAGTATCAGAATAGAAAGTAGCAACAAGAACACATAAATATTACTTAGTACTAATAAAAATACGAAGTAGCAACACAAAAGTAGGCATGAAGGCCTTTTTAAAGAACCTAAAAGCAAATACTTAACTAACAGGTACTTAAATTCTTATTCAAAGTAAAAAAATGTCAACTATTAAGATTCCACATTAGTATGCAAAACAATATCTAATTCTTCATCTTCAAAATCATTTCCTATCATTCTAATATTCAATAGCTAAATTATCTTCTGCTAAAATTATAATACTATCCCTTCGGGTTTGTAGAAAGCAGCGATAGGTTAGGGATAATTGGTTCCTGCTTCCTAGCTTTTACATATAACCCCTTTTCATAAAGCCACTCCAATATGTTATATATTACATCTCAACAAGGCTGATGTAGTTCACCTCCCCCTGAACATTTGCGTTTTTCTTTTTGCAACAAGAAGACAATAAAATCCAAAGGTTAGAAATTATCTTTAAGCAAATCTAAATTTGATAGTAGCACATTTTGTGTTTTTTCCGTACAAAAACTAGCAATTCTTTACTTTTTGTCTAGGGTGAACATTTTTGTCACATGCAACTGTAAGGTTATTGATTGCAGTGGCATCAAGATATATGTAACCCATATTTGTCACATCTAATCAAGAATGATCATTTAGAAAGTAAGGTTCTTTGCTCATTATCGGGAGATTGTTCACCCGACATAATTTGATTCAATCTTTGCGCCTTTTGCATCATATTTATCTTTCTTAGCTTTACATTGTACATAAAAATAATAGTTTTTGAACGAGGTTTCTCCAAAGTCATATTTCCTTTGAGCAGACATATAACAAATTTATAATTGCGGTTTTGAATTTTAAATCATTAATTTTTTTGAAAGATAACATCAATAAAAGCTAATTTGATACTTTTATGTGATCTAATTTTATTCGTCACCAAAAGTATGAGGACTAAGAATCCAAACGACACATTTTGGGTGTAGGAACGTCCTCTCCTAATCTCTCTCCAGCCAAAGATACTATAATGGATTTCCTAAGTGATTGAGACAATTAGATTATAAATTGATTTTAATTTTAAATTAATAAGTTTTTGTTAAATTGTTGTAATATATGAAAAATGATGCATGGTTTATGTGAATCCATAATCCTTCCACTTACGATCAAATGATGCTTCAATTGGGAAGGCAAGTGAAAGTGAAACTATACCCATTCGACTATAGGCAACCAAAATGCATGCTCCACCCGTTATGTGATGGTTTCAACATTTGCAATATCAATATTGGCTTCTTTCTCCATTCATCCAAACTTCTCACTCCGTTGTTGGCTCATGAGACTTGGACATGTACACATTTCATAAAAAGAGCAAGTAACAAAATATTCAATCTAATCTAAATCTATGCACTCATCATCAATAATTTTTATAAAATTCAAAATTCAAAATTCAAAATTAGTTCGTTATTTAATTTTTAATTTTAATACTAATTACTCTCGAGAATCTCAACACGTGAATCAACCATAAATCCTTAAAACAAATTTGAAATTATATTGTGAGCGAGAAAGAGGAGAGTCCGAGAGTGTTGGGGGGGATCACTAGATTCTTTCAGTTTCTTTGACTCTTCTTAGTCTTTCATCTCCCTCTCTCTTTGGCATATGAAACTCTCTTTTCCATCTATCTCAATCTCTCAAACTGTGCCTCATCAGCACACTTGGGTTCTCTTTAGAGTCTATATATAGAGAGATTGAGTGATTGAGAAGAGAGAGGTACAGAGAAGAGAAGCAACAACAAAGTGTGGGTGCGCAGACAGAGAATGACCGAGAAGAAGAATCAAAAGATGTTGAGAAGGGATTCCATGAGAGGGTGGAGGGAGAAACAGAGAGGTTCATAATTCACAGAGTTTACGTTAGAATAGAATCTGTTAGAATAGAATCTGAGGTGAAAAAGCTGGGGATGAAGATTCAAGCCGTTGTCGTTGAAGTTGGATCACCTTTGACAATCGCTTGGCAGAGTTCAATCGTCGTATCTGTCAATGCATAGAAGCATTTTGGTAACGAAAATAAGGGTTTCGAAGTTGAGAGGCACTAGACTTTGTATCCTTTTCTTTGTATCCTTTTCTTTGTATCCTTTTCTTTTGCTTCTTTTCCTTTCTTTACAAAAATTATAGCGTTGATTTGGTAAGATACACAACATTAAAGCAAAGCAAACGCTATTTGAAAAAGTTCACAGCTATGCTTACCATATGCTTTTCAAAGGCGTTATGATGCAATGGCTGTGCACTCCACTACGAAACATGCCTTTTCTGGCTACAAAGTGCTTTTCCCTCCTCAACAATGGTGTTAAATTATGATTTTAAATCTTTTTACTCACATTGATTGGTCTGACTTCTTTAATATTTTTAGTCATGTTGATAGCTCATTTTTTAGATAATCACTTAACTCAAAAGTTTAAGCGTATTGATGGGATTTACTGTTATATTTTAATGGATCCTAACAAGCAATCTTTATTCCTAACAACTAACACTCTCACTCACTTAGGCCTTTGGGTCATATAGAAATGGCTTTAAATGAAAGATTCATTTGGAAACACAAACTAAATGGGGTCAACATAACTTGCCAAGAACACGGGTTGCACCACATCTTGGAACTTCTTGCTCTTATGCCACGACTAATTTCCCTACAAATACATTTAAGATTCTAGAGGAATGGTCAGGGTTAATGGATTTATATTTAAACCACCAACACAATTTGCAGGTTTTGTGCCGATTTTAGTGGGCCAAAATCTGGCCTGTTCATTGCTTTATTCAAAACACGTTCTTGTTTGGACTTTATCTTGAGGTGCTTTTACATGATCTCAGATGTAAAAAATCTTAAGTTTATGATTTGAGTGCCAATAAATATATATCAACCAATCTCAACACACAGTAGCTAACACTCCCCAGAGGCCTTCATGCCAAACGGTTGGCTTCCGGCTAAAGATGACTCACTTGGAAAGGTGAGGGTAAATAATGATCTGTTGACTTTCCAATAACAAGAATTTAACCTGAGGCCTGTTGATGTCCTTGCCAAAACACCAAAACACTGACGCTGTGGTGACTCGGGTGAGGGTTAATGGATTTATATTTTAGCCTGACAATTCTAATGTTGTGAAATTAGGCCATTATCTTTGCAGGTAGGCTGCTCTTTTCCAAATAAACTTAAACATGTCAATTTCTACCTCTAATATTTGGCCAATTTAACAGATGCCTCAACTTCTTATGTCTACAAGAATGGATTCCTTCAGGAACTACACTGGTTTAAGCAGTCGTATGGCTCTTGGTTCTTAGGCGATTATGTGTGCGAAGGTAAGTTTTCTTGGGGGTCAGTTTTCTTGAATTAAAATGTAAATTTGTTTCTTTGGTTTCAGATGCTAAGTGTTTATACAATGATCTATCAGATGATGTTACATTACTGGTTTGTCCTTTTAGTCGACAACTTTCATAGCTAGTTTATTCTTTGTCAAGGCTAAATTGCAACCTAAAAAAATCATTTTCTCACTCATCTAATGATGCTGCTACAAAGGGTGCACTGCTTTGTCTACTTAAATTTGAAATAAGACATGCTTTAGTCTGCTGATGTTTCCTGAACCGGAAGGGAAAGATGAGCGGCAAGTCATGATTAACTGCAGGAAAACCATCAAATTAGGACTCTTAGGCATGGTGGAAAGGATGCATTCTTGTTGCGAGTCTGGCTGTTTTTGCTATGACGGTGGTACCTCATGCACATGTCTGGTGGTACCTCATGCACATGTACATGTCCTGAGTCTCCTGACCACCTAATTGTCTGTCTTGATGCTGTTCAAGCTATTTGCAACAATTTTCTTTCACCGTACCTTGAAATAATACTTTTCTAAATTTGCATGATAATTTTTGGTCTAATCAATCCTTTTCTTTTGTATTTGAATGTACCACTTTATGATTTCCAATTATCTTGGCCAAAAATATACAGATTATCTTAAGCAATCTGATGAAAATTTTTCTTTCAATTTGATGGGTATCATATAGTCATAGTTTTCTTAGAGCATGTCTGAATATCTCTTATCAGATTACCATGTTTAAATTAATCTATAACTTTTAAAGTAATCTCAGAAAGTATTCTAATGAATCGACATAAAGAAACAACGACTGTGATATGTTAGGAAAGAAAGAGATTCAAGTTATAGCCCCCCTAAGTGAGGATAAATTGCGAAGGAAAATGTTACTTTAAAGGAGAACATGCTCACATCTATATTAAAGACCGAGTTAAAGCTCAAACCTTTAAAATGTTTCAAGTGTTATACCAGTTTATCTAACAAGCCATGCTAGCTTTTTACAAAAGAATTAATAAGCCTTATTAAGCTACCTTAACTATTTCAAATGGTTGAATGTGACTGGACATTGATTTGGGTTCTAGTCGGCATACACAGGATCATGATTGTTGAAACTAATTTTTGGATGTTACTGGATTTGCATGCAAATCTTTGTGGCCATAGACCTATCTTTGTCTTGGGATTGTGTGTGGGTTTTAGACAACACACTGGTGACATTCTTCGTTCTACATCAGTACTGTACTATGTATCCTAATCTTAGACATAAGTTGCATAATGAATTTCCATACTGAAGGAAATTTTTTTTCATCCATTTGATGTAAGTGCGTCTGGTCAACAAAGGTGCCTGGTTTAGAGTTAGTCCCATATTGGAAAGAGTGTAAGAGAGTACTTATTAAATAAGCTTAGACATATAACCCAAGAATGATTTACTCTTCTGAGTATGGGTTCCAATCATGTTAGCCAACCGTCTTGGTTTGTGGGTCTTCACAACCCAACGGTTGGTATTAGACCATCAGGTTTATTGATTTGTTGTTAGGATGTCGGTTGCAATGTTTGATATTAAGAAGTTTGATGGTGACATTAGTTTAGTTTCTGCATATGACAAGTTCAGACTTGGAACGGGTCGAAGAAGGCTTTGCTTGGGAAGGAGAACCCGATATTATGTCTGCAGATTAGAATTACTTGAACGTGAAACTTTATTTCATCCAGTTGAGTCTAAAGAACAAAGTTCTCTACAAGTTCTCATGGAAAAGATAACTGCTGTTCTGTGGCAGAAGTTGAGGGGTTCTATTTTGATGAAATCACTCACCAATTTGCTTTTTATAAAGTACTGATTTTACACACATCGAATGGCAAAAGCTGCGCCCACTGAACTTCCCACTAGTTGATCTAATTCTATCATTACAAATTTGGCTAAAATTTATATTTATATAGACAATGAGGATCAATCCCTTTTGTTATTATATTTTTTACTGCTCTTGTGCAAACACTTTAGAGACATTATGATTTATGGTCTGAGATCTTGTTGCAATCTAGATGTCAATGAAATATTTTGAGCGGAGAAAGTTTGCAATGAGTTGATCAGTAGTGGTGGTAATAGTTGAGGAGCTCACTTGCTTGTTGTGTAGAGATCCATGGAAATGAGCTGTGCAAGTGGCAGGAAAAAAAAATCTAATTTGAAGTCAGGATATCAGAGCATGACCTCAAACTATTGTGAAAGAAATTGGTACATGGGTATTGAATGCTGCAATTGAACAAGCATTAATAAAAAGATTACATCCAGAAGTCAAAGAAAATATCAACCGAAGCCAGTATTACAGAAGAGTTTAAAATCTTCATTTTGGTATTGATGAGAGATACTGGGACGGGTGCAAATTGATTATGTATTCCTCCTGCCCGTTTGATGTCTGTCCCAATGGGGACTGGTTTTCCACATATAAGTCAGTTCTAGTTGTGGTGGTATTGAAGGGTAATAATGCTTCATGCGAAAATTGTTGGCAAATGGATAAGTCAAACAAGATGCACTATAGTCTCATTTGAGCCTTACTTGAAATTTAGTATGTTTATGATGCAAGTATGAATTAGATCAATAGGTAGTTTTAGTGAAAATGGGTGCAAGTATTCATATAAATGTGAAGTTATGAGATATGCAAACGTTTAAATCAAAGGCAAGTAGGTTCAGACTTCAGAGTTTGTTCATGTTGCAAAATTCCAATTGTGATGTATTTAACTGCTATTTCTTCACCATATTTGTTTGATTCAGAGACATCTGTTTATGGCTCATGAAATTGTTAGATCTGAACTTTTTATGTGTTTTGGGCCTATTAGGGGCGTTTTGGGAATTTTCGGATTTTAGGGGCGTTTAGATAAATCAATAAGATCAATAACATAATTTTTGAAATTAAATATGTTTATGATGCGAGTATGAATAAGATCAATAGGTAGTTTTGGTGAAAATGGGTGCAAGTATTCATATAAATGTGGAGTTATGAGATATGCAGACGTTTAAATAAAAGGCAAGTAGGTTCAGACTTCAGAGTTTGTTCATGTTGCAAAATTCCAATTGTGATGTATTTAACTGTTATTTCTTAACCATATTTGTTTGATTCAGAGACATCTGTTTATGGCTCATGAAACTGTTAGATCTAGACTTTTTATGTATTTTGGGCATATTAGGGGCGTTTTGGGAATTTACGGATTTTAGGGGCGTTTTTGTAAATCTGCAATTTTCTGTAAGTTTTCTCTATTTAAGGCTAGGGTCGGCTAGGAGGACGGGATGTTGAATTTGAGAATAAAATTGATAAAGAGTGGAGAGAGTTCCTCGTTCTTCGAGAGAGTGCAGACATCCTCTTTAATTGGCGTATTGAGAGGGCGATCACTCCTATAATTGTGATCAATCATCCATTTTATTTTCAGTTTTATCAATAAAATTTCAGATTCTCTTTAGTTCCTATCATTTGGTACCAAAACATCAAGATTCATGGCGGCGACGACGAGAGACGAAGAAAAGATTACTCAAGTCATGCACCTACTAGCTGGGATTTTGGCAAAATTGAATGGCGAGGACACAAACCCTAAAACAGCGACAAAGACGTCACCTTTCGACAAGAAAGAGAAAAAAGTCCACAGCTTTGACGCGGATATGCATTCAGACGACGAAGGGCTACTTTCCGACGCCGTCAACTATCTCGTGGAAGGAGAAAACCTTAAAAAAGAAACCGTCACGATTGGGGCCGGCAGCCCTGCAAGCAATTCTGGGCACCTGCAGGCGCTGCAGGGCCTGGCAGGGGCCCAAGAGCCCCTGCAGGGGCCCATCAGGGCCCTGCCAGGGCTCCGCAGTTTTGCCAGGGCTCTGGCAGGCCTCGGGAGGGCCGCCAGAGCTCTGCCAAACCTTGGAAGGAGAGTCCACTTTCCCGCAACTTCTGGTGGGCCCGTCGAGTCCTCAACGATGATTGTCAGCTGCTTTTAAGTCCTGAGGATGACGAGAATAATCTACATGGGCTCCATGGACCAAGGTTTTCAGTGGGACGACCTCGTACGAATCAGCAATCCTATTTTGGGCATGGATGACCTTCCGATCTGATGGACGACTACTGTGGCTTTCTTCAGGACGACATTGAAGGCGGTGGAGACCAATCTCATCCTTTTGATCCGGATGTGGCATGCAACACTTGGAATGGATGGCCCACACACTTCATGCACCACCTTGAGGATAAGGTGGATTTTTGGGAGCGGAGTAATGTTAGATCTAGACTTTTTATGTATTTTGGGCCCATTAGGAGCGTTTTGCGAATTTTCGGATTTTAGGGATGTTTTGGTAAATCTGCAATTTTCTGTAAGTTTTCTCTATTTAAGGCTAAGGCCGGCTAGGAGGATGGGATGTTGAATTTGAGAATAAAATTGATAAAGAGAGGAGAGAGTTCCTCGTTCTTCGGGAGAGTGCGGACGTCCTCTTTAATTGGCGTCTTAGGAGGGCGATCACCGCTATAATTGTGATCAATATATCTCTTTTATTTTCAGTTTTATCAATAAAATTTCTGATTCTCGTTGAGTAAAGGGGTTTTTATATATGTGGCTCGAGCACAGAAAAGCTGGTATCACCCAAGCACTGTCTTTCCGGAAAGCAGAAAAGACTCCTGCAATATGATATTTTCTAGGACTATATCCATTAAAATTTTTGGGGACCCTCTTAGTTTGTTCCTAAAGGTGGTGGTCCGTGGTATTTGCTTAGCTGCTTGTCTCCATGGGTGATTATTCCAAAAAAGTTTGGGTCTATTTCTTGAAATATAATGTTGATGTGGTTGTTACATTTAAACTGTACAAAACCTTCCTCAAGAAGCAGTCAAGAAACCATATTGAAAGTCTTGAGACTAATAATGGCCTTAAAATTATATTCAAAAGAGTAGTGAACTTTGCAAGAATGAAGGTTTGTCAAACATTGCATGTTTATATGGTGAATATCCACGACACTTTTAAAGAAGGTTTGATATATGCTATGTACTCTGTAGTGTAGCAAGTAGTGGACAAAAGTAATAAACATGGCATTCTACTAGATGACCTGATTATGGTCTGCTGCTGTTGATATAACTCAAGAAAAGGTTTACTATAATAACATGTAGATAATTCAATTCTTATAATATTCAGTTCTGCATATGCGCATTAATAACCAAATTAGAGCTTGAGAAAAGAAATGTTTATGATTATTCATCTGGTGTAAAATGATACATGTCGCGTCTATCTGAAACCTAGCAAAGCTCACTCTTAGTTGGGGATGTACGGTATGAGTTTGTCATTCTCCACCGGAGTTCTTTGTTTTGCTTGATGCACTCCAGGATAGAAAGTGGAGCTCGAGATTGGTGGGTCGATCCATGCAATTGAAACTCTTGGAGCAGTACAAAGAGCATAAGCAATGCACTATTGCCAGAGGTAACCGAAGGAGAAATTCTCAACCGCCACATATGAATATGATGATACAGTAGCTTAAGCATTGATAGATGCAGGGATGGTTGATACTGGCGAGCCTTCAAGATATTTAGAAGCCACTTCATCTGTTGATTTTGCAAGGTGATTAGTTTCCCCGGATGAAGAGATCACATCTTTTTATAAAATCGAATATAAGAGCCTTTGAAGATACCATACGGAAGAAATCTTTGGCTGCAAATGGGTCTTCAAGAAGAAAAGAAGCACCTAAGAAGTAGAAAAGATGAAAGGCACAGTTGGAAAAGGGATGCATTAAGTAAACTCGTTTACTTTAATGATGTCGTGTCGTAAAGAGTAAAATGTCGCTTTGAATGTGTCTTGCTTAGTTTGATGTTGTTATCTTTGATTTGTAATTAGAGAATTGAAACACCTCAATGGATTTCTTGCCCGGTGATTTACAGGAACAAATTTATATGCATTGGCCTGAAGGTTGTGTAAGTTGGGGGAAAGGAAGACTCTGCATGCTTGATAGAGAAATCTCTTTATGATGTGAAGTAATCTTGTGAACTGTAATGCCCCATAAATTTTACAACTATTTTAGAATTTTTTTTCAAAAACTATTACTATATTTTAACAAATTTCTTTTCAAAATTCCCCTTCATTTTCTTTCTCTTTCTTTTCTTTGTTTAAAACCCAACTAAGCTCAAGCCCGTTATTCTTTTACCTTTTCCATTTACTTTTCTTTTCGTTTCCAAAACCCCCCAAAGCCCACAATGCAGTCACTCACTATTTTTCTCCTTTTCTTTTACATTACAACATCCAAGCTCACACCTAAGCCCAACAACCCAATGGTCCATTCCCCTTTAAAATCACTCTCACCCGAGCCCATCCCCTCAAAACTCCTCAGCCCCACTCACTTTCCACGAGACCCGATCTCTCTCTCTCTGCGAAACCATCGAGATCCCCCCTTCCTATCTCACCGACAGCTCTGCGAACACATCGTCCTTTTTGTAGACATCCGCCACCCCCGCATTCCTCTCACTCATGCGACATCGACAAATCACACACACACACACTCCCTCTCTATCTGACAGCCCCACACCTCGCATGTGACCCGACAGCCCCCACCACCTCAGCTATGTAATTCGTCGTCTTTGTCGCTTTTCTTTCACCTCCGACGTATGCCTCCAGCACCTCTGAGCTTCTTTTCCCCTCTAAATTCTTTTATGTTAGTTTTAGGGTTTACTTGCAAAAGGAAAAATTATTTTATTCTTTCAAAGTCTTGATTTTTCAGATTTGTGTTGAGGCTTGTATTTTGTTGGGAATGAGGATTGTAGCCACAATAGTTCTGGGGCCCGATGGGCATATCTGTAATTTGGTGTCCGATGGACAATTTTGTAAATAGGGTCAAACCAACCCTATAAATAGGAAGGAAGGGGGTTAATGTGAGGTATGAAGAGACTTGAAAAGAAGAGTAGACATTAGAAATATGAGTTATGAGTAGAAGTTAGTTTTAAATCCTGGGAGAGTGGTACTCATAATTGAGGCCCTTATCTTTGTATTTCCCCATTTTATCAATCAAAATCATCCGTTTATCCTGCAAGTTTCTTATCAAGTGGTATGAGAGCCCATGTGTGTAGTTTTGACGAGAGCAGATGAAAGGATGGACTCTCTTCTGGCCATGATAAAGGAGATATTGAAGATCCATAACCTTGATCTTCCGGCTCTAGATCTGATAATCTTGAGCTCAAATCTATCGGATCTGGATAAGAAGACAACAAACAGGATTTAGGCATTGGCGACTCAGAACTGACGCCGACAAGGAACGCCGAACACCCACCGGAGGCGACAACCTCCTCCTTGGCTGCCCTTGCTCCGACGACCCCTTGGAGGGCCTCCATGAGTCAGGCGAGCCCCCAGAGGGCCGCACCAACTCTGGCAAACCCCGAGAGGGCCGTCTAGAGTCGTTCGAGCCCCCTCAGAGGGCTGCATCGACTCCGACGAGCCCTCGGGGGCCTCCGTAACGCGGGTGAGTGCCTTAAAAATTTGTGCGGGACTTTTCGAGCATTGCCAGTGAAGCCGCAGGCGAAGTCTGGGCCCGCCACCACCACCAATGGCTGTACCCGACCGAGACCAACGCACCAGTCCAAAGATTGCCGACATCGGTCATCAGAGTCACCGGAAAACGAGATCGGCGCCAGCGAGCCGCCACCACTACAGTGGCGGCTTGATCCAGCTGATCATGTGGATCAGCTGCCGGCTCGAGCTGGCTAAGCCAATCCATCGGCCAGAGCCGGCTAAGCCGAGCTGTTGGCTGATGAACAGTGAGCCGCTTGAATTTTTTAGAATTACTGGGCTATTTTCGGTGGATTTTTTGCGTGGCTTTCGTATTTTGACGATTCCGGACCCGTTTGGAGTCCAAATTCAGAACTGAAAGTATCAGTACGGAGCTCGTGGGTGGTCTTTTGATCTAGGAGGCGGCGAGGAGACGTGCGTCAACACTCGAAAAAGCGTACTAGTGGACTTTGTGCACCATCTTGAGTACAAGTTGATTTTTCGGGGGCGGAGTAGTGTTGGGAATGAGGATTGTAGCTACAATAGTGGCAATTTTGTAGTTTTGGGCCGTAGGGCAATTTTGTAATTTGGTGACCGAGGAGCAATTTTGTAAATATGGTCAAACCAACCCTATAAATAGGAGTGAAGGAGGTTAGTGTGAGATATGAAGAAAATTGAAAAGAAGAGTAGAGATTAGAAATATGAGTTAGGAGTAGAAGTTAGTTTTAGATCCCGTGACAGTGGTCATCCTCTCTAATTGAGGCCTTTATGTTTGTATTTTCCCGTTTTATCTATCAAATCCCCCGTTTATCCCACACGTTTCTCATCATATTTCTTCTCAAATTTCGTCTTCTTCCTTCAGCGAGCAACCACATCAGCTCGATGGCACGGTGCAAGGCTTTGCCTCTACTCCGACGTAGTTTCGATAAATTCGTTCTAAATTCTAGTTTTTGGTTTTTATATTCTCTTCTTTTGCTATGATGATAATTGAGCATTTAGGGCTTGGCGACCACTCTCGCCGCTGCCCTCGTCGTTGTTGCAGCTGTGCTTCTGGGGTTTACCCTGTCGTGGGTTTCTCTTGGGCTCTGCCCTGGGGTTTTTAGTGCAATTGACTATATCGTTTTCACTGATAAACAACAGAACCCAATAGAACCCTATAATTCATGTAAAACTGTCATGTTTTCGGGTTGCGGGGGCGTGACATCAACAATGATGCATGTGATTTCATTGTTTATTTTATTGGTTACTGCAGAAATAGGCATGGCAATTGCATCTATTTCTGAATGTTTTGGGATACGTTTTATGTATTTTGTTGCTTTTTGTTGCTGATATGCTAATTTTGGCCAATGTTATAGTTTATATTAACCAGATGATGACAAGATTGAAAAATATATTTGAGATGAAAGATTTTGGAGCAGCCAAGGATATTTTTGGCGTGTAGATTTAGGGGATCTGAAACAAGGAGCATTGTACTTATCTGAAAGAACATATTGAGGTCTTCAGAGCATTTCAGTGTTAGAGATAGCAAACCTGTGAGTATCCTTTTAATTGTCCAGTTTGCACTTTGATGATTTGTTACAATAGGAAGATGAGGTGGCAAGGTGTATATGGAATATGTTTCTTGCACCAATGCAGTGGTGACATCATGTGTGCTATGTATTTATCCGTCCTGATATTTCTTATTGCACTAATTACATGTTTTGTCTTGTTAAAAAGATCATTAGCAGATGGTAAAATGTATTCTTAGACATTTGAAGTTCGCTATTGGTTGCTTGATTTTGGACGATCAAATTGGCCTGCTTGGATACATTGATTTTTTAAATAATTTGAGTCAAGGTGGAGCTCACTTGTTCATTTGGGCCAGCTAGTGTCTGAGTTCCATTGGAGGCACTTGTTGTGGCCTCTGATCAATGGTGCTATTTGGTGCATATATGAAGCAGTTCGAATGCTATATCTTTTATCCATTAAGTTCGTGGATCATTGAGTTTGATGGATTGAGCTTGATCGGATCTGACACAAGGTGGCAATTTGATCAGAAGTGTCTTGCCTCCATTTGATGTAAAGTTTGTTTGCTCTAGCAAATGCATACAATTGGGCTGTAATCCCATATTGGGGAGAGAGCAGGATAGATCTGTGGTTAAATAGATGTGGACTCCTGACTCACATCAGGTTAATCCTTTTAGATCAGTATGGATACTGAGCTTATTGGCCAAAACAATCTTCATGCATACGTCTTTGCTAACAGGCAGCATGGATCATTTGATTCCTTATGTTGAATACCAAATTACATCGATGTAAAAATTTGCCGAGTTATTATTAGGGATTTCAAAGAATATCTGCTAGTAGCATTTCAATTACATGTCTAGGCAAAAAACAGTTTGATGATCGATTAGGAATGTATTTGTAACTGTTTAAAGTTGCAACATGAATGTAAATATCTTTTCATATTTTTTTCCTACAAATACAATTAGTATGTACAGATGTAATACCAAATTGGAGGTCATGGATATGTTGAACATTCTTTTTTTTTTTGCAAAGAAGGTGAAAACTGGTAGGTTTCTCACCCTGCAATATGTGCTAATTAAATTTGCGCTGTACTTTTGAAGGATTTTTTGGTTTTTCAGAAAGCCTAAAATGGGTCTAATATGATATTTGTTTTTTGTCTTACGACAGATGGCAGTTTGTATATTGGCACTCCCGTCGATCCTATTTTTATCTTCTTACCAGTTTTCGCTAATGCTCGTATGAAGGTCAGTTCAATATTATCATTGTCTTTATTTGCTTGCCAAGTTGTAATTTAGCTACTTTCATTTGTGTGCAAGTATTTTGGGTTTTTTCCTACTGAGAACTGAAAACTTACCTTTTAACATGAATAGCTGATGCTTATGGGTATGAGATTAATCTTCATGCCCGATGAACAACTGAGTGGCATATTTTCACAGTCGTTTTAAGGTTGTTAAGCGATAAATATAAGTAGCATGACTTCTTTTTGTCTTCTTTTGTATCCTTTTAGTTGTTTATGTGGGCAATATTTTGTGATTATAGGTAACAATTCTTGAAAGATAATTGACTTGAAGTAACATTTGCAGCAAAAATTGGACGAAGGAGATATGTAGCCAACTTATTTCTTTGGTTTTGAGGTAGCAAGATCCAAAGAGAGAACCTCTCTTAGTGGAAGTTTGTGTTAGATTTGCTTTCAAAAGCCGATATACTTGAGACTTGAGTTACAAAGAGACACCAACGGGCGACAGATCCAAATTGTTGCTTGAATTTTTTTTGTTTTTTTTGGGGGGGGGGGGGGGATATAGAGATTCTAGGAACATATGTGTTAGGATACGATCAAAGTAATGGACACTCTTAATGGCAAACAAAGAAAGCAAACCAATCACACAAGCAAGAGATATCTACTTGGTTTGGTAATTAGCACTCGTCCATGGAAAAGTGTGAGAAGTTTTTTTAACTTGAAGAAGCTGGGATTATGGCTGTTCTATTATAGGTCTCACAGATGAGTACAAAAATTATCTCTTAGCTTGGCTTTTGTTCTTGCCTTGATTTAAAACGCCTTTTCTAGGCGACATGAAGGCCTTTTTCACATATTACTAGTTGAAATAGGAATCCAAAACCCAATCACAAATACCCTTGAATAACTAATTCTAGTATCCACCGTAGGCATTGTCTGACTTGGAATTGGAAACTGAATCTGTAGGAATCAAATCGCAACCTAAATCCAACTTCTTCCTATTTGAGTAGACATTAAACTTTCATTAATCCGCTTTCTTATTTTGACAAGATATATTAGTCTACATGCACAATAATGCACGTTCCCAAAAAGTTCAGTATGAAATGAAATAAAATAAAAAAAAGTTAAAGTTGCTATAACGAGATTAGGAATTGGGGGTTGAAGCAGGACGGAAGCGGTATCAGCTCAATTGAAAACTTTAGGGCACAATTCGGAGGCAATGCTAAATGATTATCTAGAAATACGTCCATGAATTCTTGCACAACTTCTGGTCTCTTGGGTCTACTTTTATTGCGGTCACCATCGCCTCCGCTGGTCTGGCTTTGAATTCCACTGGTCCTTCGTATCTGTTCTCATTGACAAACTCAAATTTCAGGTGGTTGGGAATTTCAAACACCACCCTCCTTCGATGACAGTCGATGGTGGCGTGGAATGTCACCTTTCAATCCATTCTGAAGACAACATAGAAGCTTGGCATCTCAATCATCATGAAGTCTGTGAACAGTTTGTCTACAAATCAAAACAGTGCAATGGAAGTAGCCGCTAGTTGTCTTCAACACGTCCTTACCCTTGATGTCCCAGCAGGAAGTCAGTGGTTTAACGGGAATGACATGCATGTTAACACATTGTTTTGACAGCAAATAGTGGGAGGCTCCCGAGTCAAACAGTGTAAGTACAAGTTTATCAGCTACTAATACAATATCTAAGGTCACAGACATTACCTCTAAGCATTCATCTACTAGCATACGAAAATAATATACTAAAAGTGATAAAATAAAATTATTCATGTAATCACTTGGCATGTAGCCTTGGTTCTTCTATAGTCATATCAAAGACTTGATGCCTTGGAAGTGGAGCATGTCATGCCTCGCTTCTCAGGGGACGTGGTTGTTTTTATGCAAAGCAGGTCTTGCAGATACCGGTGAAAACAATATAGAGAAAACAGAAAATAAAGAGCTCATTTTATTCCATATCCTTCATAACGAGGATTACAAAGTCTGATACATGGAAATAAAAGTACAATCTCTCTAACTCTGCTGAAAGGAACTACATAAAAAAGGAAAAATACGATAGCACTCTACACTCGACTTGCTCTCAAAACTCCGCGTCCTAAACTGGAAACTCTATCTCCTCGTTCTTGGGTGCCTCCATGTATTCTTGTTCGTCACTTAGCGGAGACAACATGAATTGTACCGCTATTTAATAAAGTAGAAAAAAAATCCAAACTAAGCATTCATGTAAGTAACAAGCAAGAATGTAACATGCATGCAACTAAAAATTACTAATAGAGGAATAACAAGCTATGTACAGTCAAAACGACATTGTATAAAGTAATCTAGTAAGTAACATGATTTGAATTTTATTTCAGTGACATAATTCATATGGTTTAGTAATAGTTTGATGGGGTTTTCGCATATCCGTCCCTTAAAAGTGCGTATTTTGATATTTATCGCTTAACTATGTGTATTTTCTCTCAAGTCCTTTAAATCTTAAACATTTAAGCTTAATAGCCTCTCTCTAACTTTCTGTTAAAATCTAACAGAAGTAGGAATATTCTGTTAGGGATTGCGGGCTCTTCGTTTGGGGGTCCGGGCGACTCACGAGGAGGGGGGCACCGCGCCGCTTATCCGGCGTTTCATTTTTGGGGGAGCACCGCCTCCTCCCCGGCGATTTCGCGGGGGGAGGGGGGAGGGGGAAAACCGACACCGCCCCCCTCCTCAAACGATGAGTAGGGGAGGAGGAGGCGCCTCCTCTCCGGCCTTTTCTGGGGGAGGAGGTGTTAGTGGTTGTGCCCTAGGCCAAATATTTGGACCTTTATGTTATGTCATTTTCATTTATAAAATGTTTCTCTTATTATTGTTATTATTATATTGCTTGCATGTTTCTTTATAATAATGTTTGAATAGTTGTTTATGCTATTTTAAGCATCCCTAGTCATTCATCAGTAATGGTTTAATGAAGAATTAAGACTAGTATGAGTTTGATAGATAATTATGAGATAATTATATGTATGGTGATACAAATCAAACTTATAGGTACTTGTTGGAGAACATGTACTAGATAGACTCGCTATGAGATCATTACACGGATTAGTGTCATAAATGATCTCATAATAGTTATGTCATTGAATCCTTCGACCTGAGCTCATCACAGTTTCCTACATAAGGAACATCATATTTTGACATAATCAAACGTTATCTTTAATCAGATAATCATAAAGGTTATGATCGAATATGATGTGAATTATGTAGAGGAAAGTGAATGAGCAAGATGGAATTTGTCCCTCCCCTATGAGAGATATCTAATGGGCCCCTCGATAAGTAGGACTGAGAAATGCATGGCCATGCTCAAATGAATGTCATTTGATTTTATCAGTCTACTTAGAAAGCGAGAAATTAAATGTTTGAACTATATAAGTATGACATTGCCCATGACTTATGTTCAAATAAGATATCGTGTGACAAAAGGATAATGACATGTTCTATTGGTTAGGTTAATATCGGACTAACGATATTCATATTAATTGGGTAGTCAAAATGTCTTGCTAGAGACCAATTATGACTTGTGGGCTTCTAATGAGATTAGGCCCACTGCCAATTTAATATGAGCCTATTGGGTCGCACACAAAGAACGAATTGGATAGGATAGGGTTTAAACATGATTTCGAATATGATTTGAAATTCGTAATAAGGTGAAATATCTTAACCGTCAGATATCGTATCTCGTTAAGATATTATCCCTAAGATATCGTCGCTTAACTGAAATACGTTAATGTGTTAACGTGGGATTCTTATCCCTAAGATAGCGTCGCGTAACTGAATGTGGTTAAGGGGTTAACGTAGGATTCTATATAAGATATAGAATCACGATTTTCAGTTTTTACGTTTTTTCTATCTCCTCCGTTTTTGAGAAAAACAAAGAGCGAGAGAAACCCTAGTTGCGAAAAAGGAGCTAGCACCCTCGCAAGTCCTGTTCGTGACGTTCGCGTGTGGATACCGGTTGAGGGTGGTCGTTCGCAGAACAGCACCTATAGTCCGACAGATTCAGATCGTCGACAGATTCAGATCGTCGCAGCACCTATAGTCAGGCAGATTCAGATCGTCAGAAAGGTTAGTAATCTATTCGAATTAATTAGAATCGCATGGATCTTGGTAGGTTTCTATTTTCCGCTGCGTATAAATTAGTTGTACTATGATAGAAACCCTAACAGGAGGCGCTCCTCCTTCCTCATCCTCAAACGTTGAGGAGGGGGAGGAGGCGACGCCTCCTCGTCCTTTTCTGTGGAGGGGCTCCTCCCCCCTCCTCAAACGATGAGGGGGAGGAGGGGGGAGGAGGCACCGCCTCAAACGATGATGGGGAGGAGGCGGAGGCGGTGCCTCCTCCCCAGCCTTTTTAGGGGGAGGGGAGGAGCGCCGCCTACTCCCCCTCCTCCTCTGACAAGGAGGGGGAGGCGGCAGCGCTCCTCCCCTCGGCGCCGCCGCCTCCTCCCTAGTGTTTTCTGGTGGGGGGGGGGGGGAGCGCCGCCGCCCCCTCCTCATCGTTTGCGTAGGAGGGGGAGGAGGCGGTGCCTCTTTCTCGGCCTTTTCGGGGGGGGGGGGGGGGGGGGCTCCCCCTCCTCGTTTGAGGAGGGAGAGGCGGAGGCGCCTCCTCCCCGGTGTTTTCTGGGGGAGGAGCGCCGTCTCCTCCCCCTCCTCAGATGATGAGTAGGGGAGGAGGCGGCGCCTCCTTCCTGGCGTTTTAAAGGGGGATGAGCATCACCTCCTTCCCCCCAAAAAACACCGGGGAGGCGGTGTCGCCTCCTCCTCCTACCCCCAAATGCCGGGGAGGCAGCGACGACGCCTCCTCCGTCCAAAACGAACGACGGGGGTGGTTAATTGTTAATTAAAGTTTATTTCTTAATTAATTAACTGTAATTATTATTTAATTGTTAATTAATGTAATTTCAATTAACTTTTTAACAGAATACAGGATGGATGGACTATTAATGTTAACGTTTAATATTTGAGGGACATAAGAGCAAATACGGATTTTTAAGGGACATATATCAAAATACACAAGATTTAAGGGATGAATAGGTTAAAAATCCTAGTTTTATTATCAGTGCGGTGTAGTGACTTATAACGAAGAGTACGATATGCAACCCGAAGACCACCGTGGACCACGGGAAGCTTTCTCGAACCGAGTCCAAAACAAGAAACAGGAAGTGACCCAGGATTCTTAAGATAAGAAACATGAAAAGAGGATCCTTTCAGATACGGGGCAAAAGTATGGTTCCAATTACTCCCGTACTCTCTTAATTATAAGTTTTCAAAACCCAGTAAGTCAATGTGTGAAGTTGTGTAATGTCAGTGTCAAGTATGATGTCTAGGGAATGTAATGTTCTGTTTTCCTAGTCGGCTGGTTGTTTTATAGGTTGCATGTCAATAGTGTCGAAGTTAGCTTATTTCATTTCTTGAAAATATGTGGGCTACACATTATCTTAATTTACGCAGTTTACGGGCCCGAATCACATGTCAAGTTCCATTTCATGCTTTCAATAGGGACATATATGCAATGTGTCAACTCTAGTATCAGCTAACAAGTTTATTTCATACATAACCCCCAAAGCACACCATTTGAACATAACAATAACAGGGTAAAAAGAGATTTCAAGGTTTCATTGAGAACATTATCATCATATATTTTGATCACATGCTATCATTTTAAAGTTTCCAACCAATGAATATAACTAGTATACTTTTAATTTCTATTACATTGCATATTACATTTCCAACCAATGAAATATAACCAGTATACTTTTAATTTCTATAACATTGCATATTACATAAAATCTGAAATCTGATTTAAAAACAATTTCTAAAATAACATTTTAATGGAAAAGAAAACGGAACAAATTGGGATCAGATTCATTTTGGCACCATAATATAATTTCACCGTTTTACCAGCCTAGATGGGGTTGCTTCAGCCATAGTTTATGGAAAATAACCAAACTATAAATCTGAAGGCATGCCCAAAGACCAGGGTTTAGCTTCAAAAGGGGCTAAAGTCCATGTATGCGGAATAGTCAGAGCAAAAGCCCCGAAGACATAAAGCCATGAAGATCACGACTAGGTAGCAACCAATAGGAACCAACCACAATCAAAAGGAATCAAACAACAATCAAAGAACAATCAAAGGAATGAACATCAACTAACAGCAATGAACAACAACACAACAGCCAAAAAGCCAAAAAGGAATGAACAACAACAAAAAAGGAATGAAGATCAACCGACAGGAATCAACATCAACCGACAGGAATCAACATCAACCAACAATGAGGACGACAACCCCATGCACCCAACAGTGAGGACGACAACCCAGCAACAAAAAAAACAATAGTAACCGACATTCTCTAACTCCTAACAGAGGACATCAGCCAACAAAAGCTACCAGCAGCCCCAAACACCGAACAAAGGACATCAACCCAACAAATGCAACCAGTAGCCCCAAACGCCCAGCAGAGAGGGCGGCATGACAACAACCCTGCCAAAAACCTTGAAGAACCCATGATGAAAACCCACGGCTAAGCCCTCACCCCTTGGCGGCCGATGGTCTCAAACCCAACAATCCGAACAAGCGTCGAGCAACTGTGAGATTCACCGCAATCTCAGGGTGCCAACAATAATTCTAAGAAGAAAAATTCCTCAAAATTAGCATATGAAACATCATCTCCCTAACATACTTGAAATTTCCAAAATTTCATATAAACAATAATCGTCAATTCATCTCAGGAATTTAGAAAAATTAAACAAGAAATTAAACTGAAGCTTAGGTAGGATTCGAATCTACCATTCACAGATGTTGCCAAAGAAATCCAAGAAAATCGAAAGCCCCAGCAATCTGATCAATCTCCACAAGAAATCAACGCCAAAGACCTGAAGAAATCAAGATCGAACACTCGGAAATTTTAGAGAAAAAATTTAAGATTTACGCATAGAACCCAAGAAGAAGAGAGAAGTAATATAGAAAGAAGAGGGAGCCGTTGGATGAAGACGTGGATGAGATCGTGGCAGATTCTCCTCGCGTAGCCAAAGAAATGGGCGACGGCTGCGTTTCAAAGCTTGTGTATTTTTCTTTCCCCAGTTAAAGGGATGTGAAGATATAGGATCGGGTCAAAAGAGAAGGGGAAGAAGACCCGATGTTAAGTGGGGGGGTTGTTTGATGGGTTTGTGCTTTTAGAGTGTGTTAAATCGGGAAGGAAAAGATAAATATCATGGACCGTAGGCCCAGAAAAATTAGAAGGGAAAAGAAAGAAAAGGGAAGAAAGAAAGAGGAAAGATGAGCTGAGTTGGGCTGACAGCTTGGGCCATGTCAAAACAAAAGAAAATGAAAGGAAAAGAAAGAAAAGATAGAAAGAAAGAGAAATAATTTGAGTAAAATTTTCCAAAAGTTACATGTAAAGAATTTATGGACCAATACATTCTACCCATCTTACAAAAATTCCGTCCTCAAAATTTAATAGAGCTAATATACGTCAAACAAGTAAGGATATTGCTCTCTCATCTCATCATCCCTCTCTTAGGTAGACTCATCAGGCAAGTCTCGATGCCACATCACTTTCACTAGATTGATGGTTTTGTTCCCGAGGACATCCTGTTGACGGTCGATGAACTTTACCGGTTGCTGCTCATACGTCAAGTCTGACCATACAGTGATATCCGAATGGTGAGCCATATGTGTTGGGGTTTCGTAGCTGAGATACATGGAATACATTATGCACCCATTCTATGATGGAGGCAGTGCAAGTTTGTACGCCACATCCCCACTAACTCCAGTATGTCAAAAGGTCTGATGTACAATGGGATGCGTTTTCCTTTCCGACCAAACCGAATCAATTCTCTGTTTTGAGAGATTTTCAAGAAAATATGATCGCCCGGCTGAAACTACACGTCGCTGTTTCAAATCTGTCCATTGCTTGTATCTATCTTGCGCCAACTGAAGCTTTTCTCTGATGGTCCGTACCACATCAACACAGGTCCAATTAGATTTCGATCACCAACATTATCCGAGCTCAATGGTGATGGACACATCCTCCCATACATTAGTGCAAATGGCGTCATCCCAATCTAGCTCGATAACTGTTTTATGCAAACTCAACGAGGTATAGGTGATCTTTCCACGACCCCTTGAAGTCTAATATACAAGCACACAATATGTCCTCCAAGATCTGTATCGTGTGTTCCGACTGCCCATCTGTTTGAGGGTGATACGATGTGCTGAAGCTCAAGTGAGTGCCCAAGTGCTCCTGCAAACTCTTCCAGAAGTGAGACGTAAACGGAGTCTCCATGTCCGAGAAAATGCTGACAGGAACTCCGTGTAATCCCACAACTTCCTTCAAGTACTTCTTAGCAAGTATTTCCGTCGACTGGCCTATTCTGAAAGGTATGAAATGTGCCGACTTAGTCAACCGGTCAACGATTACCCCAATGGCATCATTGTGGTTCGTACTCTTGTGCAGTCCAGTCATGATGTGTTGCCATTTCCAGTTCGAAATGTGCAAGTGTTGTAACAATCCGATAGTGCAGTGATATTCGTCCTTCACTTATTGGCACACCATGCACATCTAGCCACGCTTCGAGCAACACTCTTCTTCATTCAATGCCACTAGTAGTGCTGTCTCAGGTTCTTGTACATCTCTATCCCACCTTGATGAATGGAATATGGTGAACTGTGAGCCTTCTTCAACAGTTCTTCTCTGATGTTTCCAAACGACATATAGATCCTGCTGCTGTATCTCAAGGACACGTCCTCATGAATCCAAAATTCTGGTCTTTGTTTTGTAATAGTAATTCGTTGATCCTCTGCAACTTCGCATCTCCTCACTGAGCGGTCTTGATTCTATCCATCAAAGTGGATTGTATCTGAAGGTTCATCAAAGAAATGGTCATTCCAGGTATTATCACTTCTATCTCCATCTCCTCGATCTCTTGTTGAAGCCTCCACTGAGTTGTAAGAGTCATCACTGCTGGACGATGATTCATCACATCAGGCACAAACTAACCTTCCTAGGATGATACTGAAGGTCAATGTCGTAATCCGCCATTAGCTCGACCCACCGACGTTGTCGCATGTTCAGCTTTTTCTGTGTAAAAATGTATTTCAGACTCTTGTGGTTTGTAAACACCTTCACATGCTCTCTTAGCAAGAAATGCCTCTAGATATTCAAAGCAAAAATAATTACCGCCAACTCAAGATCATGAGTGGGGTAGTTCATGGTTCTTCAATTGCCTGGATGCATATGCCACAACTCGACCATGCTGGATGTAGTACATAGCCGAGACCTTTGCTGGATGCATAACAGAATACTTCAAAGCCTCATATTCGATCTGGAACGTTCAACATTGTCGCAGTAGTCAATCTCCTCTTCAGTTCTTCAAATGCATCGTTACAAGCCTTCGACCAAACGAACATTACATACTTTCTTGTCAATCGCGTCATAGGCTCTACGATCTTAGAGAAATCCTGGATGAACATCCGATAGTATCCGGCTAGTCCCAAGAAGCTCCAAATCACATTCACTGTCTGAGGAACTGGCTAATTCTAAACAGATACCATCTTTGGATTCACAAAAATCGATTTTTCAGACACCACGTGGCCCAGGAAAGCCACCTTATTTAGCCAAAATTCACACATTGAATTTGGCGTACAGTTGGTGTCGCCTCAAGGTCTCTGAAACTTTCCTCAAATGCTTTGCGTGCTCTCTTCGAGTACACCAAGATGTCATCAATGTAGACTATTACGAACTTTTCCAGGTACTCGTCTAATACCTGGTTCATGAGACTCATTAACATTGTCGGTGCATTTGTTACACCAAATGGCATTACCAAGTATTTGTAGTGTCTATACCTTGTTTTGAATGCAGTCCTAGGGACATCATTCCTTCTAATCTTCAGTTGGTGATATCTGGTTCTCGAATCCAACTTTGATAAGACACTCGACCCACTAAATTGATTAAACATGTTGTCGATACGGAAAAACGTGTACTTGTTCTTCACAGTAACCTTGTTCAGCTCTCTGTAGTTGATGCAAATGCATCTGGTTACGTCCTTCACCAACAATATTGGTGCACCACATGCCGACACATTAGGCTGTATCCATATTTTCTGTAAAAGGTCATCTAACTGAGCTCACACTTCTTCTAACTCAGATGGTGCTATACGATAGGGTGTCCTAGAGATGGATTGGGCTCCTAGCACTAGTTCAATTGAGAATTCAAGAGCACGATTCGGAGACAAACCTGTGAGATCGTCCGGAAATACGTCCATGAATTTTCGCACAACTTCTGGTCTCTCAAGCTCGGCATCTCTATCAGCCACCACTGCCTCCATTGGTTTGGCTCTGAACTTGATCAGGCCTTTTGACTTGCTTCCTCTGACGAACTCGAACATTGAATGGTCAGGTATTTTGAACACCACCACTACACGTTGGCAGTCGATAGTGGCGTGAAACGTCATTAACTAATCCATCACGAAGATGACATTGAAACTCGGCATCTCAATCACAATGAAGTTTGCATAAAGCTTTTGCTCATATATCATTACGGGGCAAGAGAAACACCAGCTAGACGTCTTCAGCACTCCACTGCATGTGTTGACGTCTTAACATGAGGTAAGAGTCAAAACAGTAACAACATGTTGATTAACAAATCAACTCGACAGGAAACAATGTGAAGCTATTGAGTCGAACAATGTAAGAGAGGGCCTATCGACTGCTAGTACAATACCTAGGGTCACAAGATACTACGTCTAAGTATATAATAGCTAGTGTGCTAAATAAAATAAAATACTGAAAGCAGTAAATTCATACCTGTAATAACTTGTCCAGTAGCTTCAGCCTCCTTGGCAATCATGTTGAATGTCTGGCATTTGGGAGGTAGGACCCGAGGTCTCGCCTGCTGGAAGACCTTTCGCTGAGGTGAAAGTGGGGGTCCACGATGCGGTCCCAGTTGGAGCAGTAGCTGGTGCAGGCGTCAGAGCTGGGGCTGCAGGCCTTTGCCCCCTCCGAAGACAGTTTCTGGCACTATGATTCTTAGATCCGCAGATTAGGCACATGTTTAAAAAGAGGCTGCATTCCAGCTTGTTGCGCTTAGGCTTGTCACAGTAATGGCATATTGGGGAAGGTCGTCGTTCATGTTGCTGCGGTGCTGACATCTTGAATTGAGTCTGATGTATGGGTCAGTGTATTTGTCTAGTGGAGGTAGGGGGCTGTCGACTCGATCCCTTGAAAGTTATTGTAGATGGAGATGGTGGTCGCTTTGGAGAAGCCGACACCCGTCGCTCTCGTTCATGCTCCTTCTGAATATACTCGTACTCTTGAGCCACCGAGAGTACAACTGCATGTGTTTTCAGATTGAACCCGACTAGCTTTTTTCGGATATTGATGTTTAGGCCTCGTTGGAAGCGCTTGGCCCACGCCAAGGGGTGGACACCATATCATTGACAAACATGTAATAACAACTTGTTAGCAAAATACATGCAATGTATAGGTTAATAATCATATGTCAATTACGCACCTGCTGAGCATAGAAAACTCAACGTCGTATTCTTCTACAATCATGGGGCACTGTTTCAGACTCACGAATTACGTCTCCAACTCCATCTGTGTCTTTGGTGAGAAAAAATAGGTATTGAAGACGTCTTTGAAGGTGTTCCTTGAGATCGGTTGCTCTAGTCGGTCTTCTTCAGAATCCCACCATACTCTGGCATCTGTGATCAATTGCAACTTGGCCATATCTACCTATGAGTCTGGCATAATTCTTGCTGCCTTCAGGTCATTGACGATGCAGTGTAGTGATTCCTCCGCTGCCAGAGGGTCCTCTTGTCCATTAAAAGTCAGCGAGTGTAGTGCTTGAAACTGTTGTGCTCTCCTTCATGCATGGGCTCTCTTTGTATAGCCTGAACCATCTCTCGTAGAGCTTAGTCCGAGATCTGGTATACCACCAAGTTCTATCCGGTGTTGTCGTTATTGCCCGATTCGGATCCAGAAACGTTCCCGTACATGGTCGGTTTCTTGATTGCTGTAAGTCTGCGACATACATAAACTTTCATCCACTGCAGCCATAAGATAGTCAGTTCAATTGAGTACTTTATATGCAATTCTTACTCACTCTATACTGTTCACGAGGTAGTTGCGAGGACCTGTATGGGCCACCACAAAAACATGTCACATCCCGCTTTCCAGGAGACGTGGTTGTTTTATGCAAAGCATGTCCTACATATACCCATGAAAACAATATAGAGAAAGCAGGAAATAAAGATACTCATTTTATTTCATATCCTTCGTAACGAGGAGTACAAAGTCTGATACATAGAAATGAAGCTACATTCTCTCTAATTTTACTGAAATGAAGGGAAAACTACGATAGCACTTCACACTCGACCTGCGCTTAAAACTCCGTGTCGTGGACTGTAAACTCTGTCTCCTCGAACTCGGGTGCCTCCGTGTATTCCTGTTCGTCACCTAGCGTAGACAACATGAATTGTATCACTATTTAATAAAGTAGATAAAAATCTAAACTAAGATTCAGGTAAGTAACAGGCAAGAATGTACTGGGCATGCAACTAAAAGCTACTATCGTAGGATAACAAGCTGTATATAGTCGAAACGACAATGTATAAAGTAATCTACTAAGTAACATGATTTGAATTTTCTTGTAGTGACATTAATTCCTACGGTTTAATAATAGTTTAATTATCGGTGCCGTATCGTGACTTATAACGGAGAGTACGATATGTAAACCGAAGACCACATTGGACCACTGAGAGCTACCCGGGCCGAGTCCAAAACAAGAAATAAGAAGGGACTCAGGATCCTTAAGATAAGAAACATGAAAAGAAGATACTTCCATATACGGGCCGAAAGCATGACTTCAATTGCTTCCGCACACTCTCAATTATAAGTTTCCAAAAACCGTGAGTAAATGTGTGAAGTTGTTTAATGCCAGCGTCAAGTGTGATGTCCAGGGAATGTAATGTCATGTTTCTTAGTCATCTGGTTGATTTCTAGGTTGTATGTCAACAGTGTCGATGTCAATATCATTTCTCGAAAATATCTAGGTTACACATTATCTTAAATTATGCAATTTAGGGGTCCTGATCACATGTCAAGTTTCATTTCATGCTTTCAACCGGGACATATATGTCATGTGTCAACTCTAGTATCAGGTAACAAGTATTAGGACATATATGCAGTTCCACCTCTACTTCTGGAGAGAGAAATTGGGCCTTGAATAGATCCTTGAATGTGTCCCAAATGATTGGTCACTCTAGACGGCACCCTTCGAATTCCATCAGATCCTGGCTCCGACAGTCAATTACAGCTTGGCCATATCCACCTATAAGTGATTCGGAATATATACTGCTCTCAAGTAATCCTTAATGCCTCTCAGCCATTCTTTCGTTTTGAGAGGCTCATCTGATCCGTTCAGAGACTTTGGGCGTAATGCCTGAAACTGCTGGACCATTCCTTTATGCCTAGGTTTCCTCAGTAGAGAATGTCTTATGATATCAGCTTGTTGCCGGAAGATTTTTTTACAAAAGATTCCTTATTATCATGTTCCCTTCCAGTTTGGCCCATGGTTGTGCCTAGTGTTGTTGGTCCCAGGTCCTCAGGTCCTGCCCTGATTCTCAGTCGGGACTCTTCCCCTATTCTTGTTCAAGGGATTTTTCCCAGTACATTTGCGGCGAGAGTGAACGTGTTCCATCATGTATTCTAAGTGTAACATTAGTTTATCACGAGTATAGTATACGATACACCCTACTAATCCTATACTATTCATGGGATTGTTGTGAGGACCTGCATGGACCACCAGTGAAACATGTCACGCTCTGCAACCTGGAAACATGACGGTTTAAGCAAGCAGGCTCTGCAGGTATCCAGTTAAAACACTATAGGCAATGATCAGAAAATGTATCAAAATACTCGTATAGAAAATTTTCCTTACAAAGCTTGAGTACAAAAAACAATACGAAACAAAAGATATACTGCTCTCAAATACTGAAAAGAAAATACGTAAGGAGGCTACTTATACCCTAATCTCTCGAAAGTCGACGTCTGGCTTTGCAAACTCAGACTCCGTGTAAACTGAAGTCTTCTCACTCTTGATCAACACCTGACGGTGCACAAAAACAGGAGCACACCAGGTCAAGTGTAAATTCATAATAATTCTAAAATTCAGAATAAAACGGGAAACATAGTATACATCATGGTAACTAAATACAAGAATGTAAATCAGTTATCGTTTAAGTCTATGTTATGAAAGTTCTAATCCAGGTGAATGTAACAAGTATATCAATCTTAGGACGTGACTTATACATGAGAGTACGATGTACAACTTGAAGGCCATCTTGTACCATGGGGGCACTGACCTAGGCCGAGTCCAAACATGAGCATGAAGGGGACTAAAAAAATCATCCGACGACACTAGATGGATCCAAACGGATGCATGAATGAAACCTAGTCGGATACCAGATGCGGTAATGTAATTCCATCATTTATAACCAAAAGCATGGTTTCAGTTGTTCTCGTACTCCGTCTAATATACGTTATCCCAAAACCCAATGAGTCTAAATGTCAAGTTATTGTTATAAAATTATACAATTTTGGTGTAAATATGTGTGTTGTTTCAGGTGATGTTCTAAAATCAATGTGTTAGGTCGTTTCCTAAATTTCATGCCATAAAGCTGTAGCAACAAGTGTCTAATCATGCAGTTGTGGTGATATAAACAATTTCTTTATGGGGGTGATTACTCTAGCATGCATCATATATCAGTAAAAGAAGAACAAGTCTCTCAACAAATTTAAGGGATCACATCATTATTAGCATATATGGTTGGGGTGCTATGTTTTTCCAAATCCATTCTAAGTTCATGATTTTTGAACAGTTAAAAACCAACTTGTCAATAAGTTTACTTTCCAATATTATGTCACATGGGAATCACTATCCAACGAGTCCAATTATTCAACAATTACTGCATATGGAAATAACAATTTATTTCAAGAACATATACAACGTAACCAAACCAACCATATGACCTAATCGATGTCAGAAGTAATATGTAATCATTTGCATGAATAAAGAGTAAGTCTAGGATAATTCATGGGGGATGGTCAACAGAATTATCTCAGAGAAGTCTCATTATTGATCATGTTAAAGGGTCAAATCCATACATATACATGTTTTTCATATTTTCAGCCCATATGTGTTAGCAAGAATAATTTTCAGTAATTAAATAGCATTTATATGGCTAAAATAATCTCATGATCCAACAAACAGCAAGAGGCAATAGTACAACCAACACCCATGGGTAGAAGCCCAATCCAACCAAGGGCCCATAACCAACATGCCGAGGGCTAAAGACCCATAACCAACAAAACAACGGGATAAAGGACTGTAACAAGCAGAATAGAGGGGCAGAGGGGCAAATGTCTGTAACCAACCAAAGTAGAAGGCCAAAGGCATATGACCAACAAAACAGAGGGCCAAAGGCCCGTAACCAACAGAACAGAGGCAACCGCCAGCAGTGCCGCCGCACTGGGACAGTGAGAGGCGACGGTGAGGGTCGCTGCCAAGCTCCAAAAGCTCTTTTAACATCATTACGAGAGGAAAACCCTCAAAAAATCATAAACTAAGTTTAAACCGAAATCAAAACTAGATTGAATTTATCGAAAACACGTCGGAGAATAGGGAAGCCTTGCCGCCGAGCCGTCAAGTGGCTGCAGCTGCTCGCCTTGGGAAGTAGGTGCAAACCGAGAGTAAAGTAAGACCCAAACACCAAATCCGATCACCCAAATCAAAACCAACATTTCGAAGGAAGAAATTAATTTTTCAAGTAACCCTTGAAATCAAACAGTCAAACCCTTAAATAGAAAAGCATGGAGGCTGAAGGGGGCATATAGCACGCGTGGAAGTGAAAGGAGGCGGACGATCTTAAATATTGATAGCCTCAAGTTGGGCTACTTACCTCTAGGTCTTGAAGGGATGCGAGAGAGAGCGAGAGAGAAACCTACAGAGGGTGAAAGGACAGGAGAACGGCGTCGAAATGCTCACGAGGGAGAGGATTTAATAGTGGCAACATGCGATGGGGTGAGATCTCTGCAATTTAGGGTTTCTTGAGCGTTTCGCTCGTGGGGGCCGGGGGCTGTCAGGTCGAGCGACATAAGGGGAGAGCTTTCGGCGTCTTTGTCAAACGAAGATGGGTGTGTGCATGTGAATGTGAGCATGCGTGTGAGGGGGTTTAAGAGGAGAGTGGGCCGGGGATATGTGGGCAGTTGGGTTGCAGGTTTTGATCAAAAAAGAGATGCAAAAAGAAACAGGAGTTGGGCTGGCTTGCAGCCCAAAGAAAAGAAAAGAAAAAGGAAAAGAAAAAGAAAGAAAAAGAGAAAAAGAAAGAAGAAGAGAAAAAAAAGAAAAAAAAAAACAAAGAGAAATACACGTTAACTGGCATAAAAATTCCCAGTAAAAATTTAGGTCATTCTATCATGTGCCAAGAATCCCTTGCTCAAGCTAGCATTGTTGATGGTTGTAATTTTATTGGCGATCTTCTAGCAGTAGGCCTCATCTCATGGTGGCTAAGACTTGTGACAGGAAATCTGCCCGGTGAATGGTAAGTCACCTTACATTGTCTTTGCAAAGGGGTAAAAATCCAGCAGAGACATAATGGTTATAGCAATTGTACTTGTATTAACTTGTAACCTACAGGTTTGTACCTCTAGGTTGCCATGGTCCATGAAGGGTTTCTCTTTATGAATATTGTTAGGAGAATAGAGTACTTACTGCAAATGATTGGTGAAGTAACATTGATCTAAATGGGACATCATCTGGGTTGAAGTATAAGGCGAGTTATTGAGCTATCAAGGCAGTTGTGCGAATTAGATCTTCATTAGTAGGAACCAACGGAAGCGTACCGAATAGAAATTTCGTGTCAAACCTTGGCTACATTTAGTTTTACCCAGTTACAAAACTTTGTGTCAGATATATGTTTGGACCTACATCTAGCTTTTGCCTAGAATAATTATATAAGCAGTCACGGAGGCTATGTTATTTCCAAGTGCTATTAGTAGCTTATATTTTGTTAGCCATGTGTTATATTTCATTTCATATAAATATTAAAGAAGCTAGTTATATTTAAAGTGTCAGGGATTTGCTTTGTTTTATTTGCTGTATGTATTTCTATAAAAAGTCTGCTTATATACAGTATCCTGGCGAGCCATATCATGGTTAATATTAGTTTGATAGTACTTGACTCTTGCCCTCAAATATGGTACATAAGTGAAGCACAATTATAATGCCTTTTTCATCAGGTGATTTGCCTACAAAAACGATGCATCAAGTGTCACTTTATGCAAAAACTCTGCCTAATAATACCCAGTAACAAAATGCGGGCACTTTTTTTTGAAAGTTTGGTGAATAATTTGCGAATCCGTTGAAAGATGAACCTATGCACGAATTAAACGGAGACTTGTGGACGATTCGGATGGATCACAAATTTTGCGTGAATTTCACATATTATTCGTGCAAACTACAGATTAAAAGGCTTAAGCACCTTTGGGGGAAAAATTAACGCATTATAAGATGCCGACAGGTTAGAATTCATAACATACAACATAGAATTCAAAGGGATTTACCACCGGACCATTTCGAAATTGTGCTATAGTGTATTGGAACTAAAATTTATATATCTAAAATACACGCCTTGTGCATTGACTATCAAACTTTTTACAAAAAATTTCAAACTTTTCCAAATCTTTTTTGAATTCCGCACTTTTAAACCTCATGAATTATCCCCAAACACCAAACTTGTGACTATACTAATACCTATTTGTTTGCCGCAAATTGTTTCTGAAGGCCGTCTGCATTTCCTGCTGCACCTCGTAATACCTAGAGGATCTGAGATCCAATTTCTGTCAGTAGTTCACTGTTACATCCCAATCTTTGTTCATATTCATACTAAACGTTACACGTTTGACATGTGTTTTACTTCACCTAGATAATTATTGTCCAAACAAATTGTAAATGCTGTTTCACCGTGTCCTTTTCCAAAAATCACATATTTGATTGTGTCTTATCTATTCTCCTTTCTAACATGGACATTAAACCAAGACAGCAGTGTCCTTGCTACATTTCCTGTAAGTGTTATATGCTAAGTAATCGTCAGAGATGCACATCACTTAGTAAAAATTAAGTAGAATCACTTCAGGTAGATCGTAGGATATTCCAACAGATTCTGTCCAGGAGACTCTTGATTTTTGTAGTCTTTAGCAATTTTATGTTACATGATACAATATAGTTCATTTTATTTATTTATTTATATCTTTTTCGCCGCAGGGGGGGGGGGAGTTTTGAATATCGTATTATGTTCTTTTCTTTCTATATTGTACTTCCAAACCCCCCCAATCACTTTGAATCTTTTCTTTTCAAAATGCAGAAAGGAACTGATCTAGGGAAGTTCAGACAATTAGATGAAATTTTATATGTTGAAGGATATCCAGGTTACCAACACCTGATGCCCATGGCTAGACATTCAATGCAATTGGTCTGTGAAGTGAAAGGTAGTAATACTAAAACTGTATTTATTAGGCATAAGAATATAGATTTCCTTCAGTAGCGATATATATTTCTCTTTGTCACATGTCACTTCATGGATTAGTCTAGTAATTCTTCACTGTGTGTGTGTGTGTAAAGGAGGGATCAAATAACCCCCAAAATAACCCCCCCCCCCAAAATAACCCCATAGCAAAAAGTGTATGCCCTCTATTTTTCGGAAGATCCGAACCGTTCATCTTGATCTCCACCTTCTAAAACCCCGACTCTCCAATTTTCAACCCGATCCCATGTGTTATGCTTGTTCATCCATCCGACCCAAATTTAACGGTTTCGCATGAACATAATTTTTGCGAAGGGTTGATGGACGGGCAAAACACATGGGATCGGGCTGAAAATTGGTGGGTCAGGGTTTTAGAGGGTTGAGATCAAGATGAACAGTTCGGATCTTCCGAAAAAATTAGGGGGGCATACACTTTTTTCTATGGGGTTATTTTTGGGGGTTATTTTATCCCTCCTCATATATATATATGTATATATATATATGTATATATATATAGGTTGACTAGGCTCCACTCGGATGGATCAAACATGCGGATCCATACAAGTCAAACTTAAAATTGGGAGACCTAAATGCAAAATCCGTTTCGTTGGATGTGATCTAATATGTCTGAAGTACCTACAAACAAAATTTCAGCTAATATGGACATGTTTTGCCCATGCATCAAGTGATTGCAAAATTAGTCGATTTTATGACTATTCTAATACATTGATTTTTTAACCACTTGATGCATGAGCAAAACATATCCAAAGTAGCTGAAATTTTGTTTGTATGTACTTTAGACATGTTAGATCACATCCAACGGAACGAATTTTTCATTTAGGTTTCCCAATTTTAAATTGATTTGGATGGATCCGCATGTTTGAACCATCCGAGTGGAGCCTAGTCAACACACACACACACACACACACACACACACACACATATATAAACGGGCAAAGCATATGGGATCGGGCTGAAAATTAGTGTGTCATGGTTTTAGAGGGTGGCGATCAAGATGAACGGGTTGGATCTTCCAAAAAAACAGGGGGACATACACTTTTTGCTATGGGGTTATTTTGGGGGTTATTTGATCCCTCCTCATATATGTGTGTGTGTGTGTGTGTGTGTATATAGTTAATTGAGGATGAATATATACTGCATAATTGTAGGCAGTTGCTTTCTCTGATGTGTAACTAAGTTAAGTAATTTGCTTGAAACATGACCCAAGATATGTTTGTATTTTTAAATAATTAATTTTCCCTTTAGGATTTGGAAGAACACTCTATACTTAGAACTTGTAAAGTGACAGCATATTTTGTTGATAATATAGATAATACTGTGCTATCCTTGTATATATGGTGAATGCCATTATTACATGCTACCATATTGAAAACATAGCTTATACATTCCGATAACAGGACAAAAAAGGCCAAGCTTGAATGCTGAAATCACTTCTTTCCATTTGTTTTTCTTTTGTTTTTTAAAGGTCAACTGGACTTATAAGACACATGCAGCTGATGGTCGCAATGGTGACCTGACCTGAAGACCTGACCAAAAGTTAGTGGTTTTTTTGGTAAAGGTTAAACGAGTGAGGTTCGAAGACATGTCAACTCTGCTAATCTGTTTTATTAAAGGGGCTGGATGTGGGTACGGCAATTTTACACAAGACTGGCGATGACGGGTAATTGATTATGGAAATATTTACTGCTGCAATGTGCATAATTTGTAGTTTGCATGGCGGTTTGTCCATCTGCAAAGTGTGACGGTCAGCAAGAGTTTAAATCTCTGCCGTTAAAAATTGGTGTATCATACATTCCACCTCATTGTATAGTATATTGCAAGTGGATTATTCGACCCAATAATACACAAAGTAGATCAAGATAAGGATGACTATAAAATATGAAGTTAAATTTAATGTTTTGCTGATTTGGGGGTTCTAAAGATTAGGTTGATTAGATATAGTAAATTAGTTATTTGTTTTGTTTTGTTTATTTTGAATCAGGATTTTATTAGTTAGATCAGAATTCTGTGTTTGTTTTAAATAAGATTGCATAATTTGTTTGAATCAAGTCAGCCTGGGCCCTTTTTTCCATAAGGGGTAGAGTCCGTAGTATTATACTCAAAGTGAAAGTTGAATGTTTATTTTTTTTATAAATAAAAAGTTCTGGTTATTAAAAATTCCAATCTACTTTAGTTTTTCTTAGATCAATCTTCAACGATTACAGACTTAAAGAAGATTACAGTGGATTAAAATCCAAATAAAGATTACTTTGTTGAAAAGAGATAAGCAATCAACTTCCATTGATTCAAATATTGCAAACTCAACATCTTATATAAAATGATCCCGACTAATTTTATTGAAACAAATCATCCATGATCCAACTTCGTTTAAAACGAACTTGATTCTAATCTGCCTAACAAAATCCTAATCCATAAGCAAATCAAAGCGAATAACTAACTAACTAAATCTAGTCGACCTAATCTTTAGAAACTTCAAATCAAAAAAATATTACTGTTTTTTGATTAATTCTTCTTAGTTTGATATCTTCTGGCGCGTTATATGATTAGATAGTCCACTTGTGATATGTTCTATAATGAGGTGGAATGTACACTGCATCATCCGTTCTTTCCTTCTATGAGTCAACATCTTTCCTTCTATGAGTCAACATCGGATAATAAGACTCATCATTTGACATTAACAGAGGAGATTTTTTCCAATCTGTAAGCGATGAGGAAATAATTCGTGCATAAGGATTGCAATTCTTTGAAGAAACCATTCCAATCGTCTTACCAGGCCTTCAGCAATACGAGCTTCTCAGCCTTTATAATTTGAACTTTGTCAAATTTTCTTCTTTAGAACTCATATTCTTATCTAATTATAACGTCCGTTATCGCTATTGACTTGCAATTTGCCGCTTTTATGTAATTGAAACATTCAAGATCACTCTAATCCTCTTGACGATTGGTTGCATTTGGAGAAAGACGATGCATAACTTCACTATTTAGGGCTTCTTCAACTTAGTTTGCTATAGGTTGTGCCATAGCTTGTGTGTTTATATCTAATGTCTTATCTACTGCTGGAGACCAGCTAAATAGTGTTCAGTGAGAGCAACATCTAATTCTCAATCTTCACTAGACTGTAAAATGAGTCAGTATATTTCATTTACACTCATTTTCTTGCGTTCCAACGAGTACAAATTGACAAAAAAATATTTTTCTGGTAGTTTAGTAGGACAAAATGATGTCAAAGACAAGCATGAAGTTCAGGAGCATGAAGTTTAGGCCATGTCTGAACTGGTTGGGGTCAGGTCTGAAATTACGTACGACACTTCTTTTGCTACCATGCTTGGGTAGATCCATTAGCCTGGCAATAGCATATGGAACACGCCTTTGATCGGATAACTGATACAATGCAAAAATGACTCGAAGTGCTTCCCAATTTGAATATTCATCTAGTCTCACACTTTTAAATTTGGGCACTTTCAATCATATTTTTTTACCTTCATTTGAAAGCATTGGGTATTATGAATGAAGTTTGAGTGAGTTTTTAGGAGGTGGGTAGCAATGTTGGTGGTAGGGAATTAGGGATACACACATGAACTTTGTTGGAAAGGAGCATGATAACTTGCATACGTGGGTGAATTAAAGACTATGTAGTTTGTGGGATGTGATGGTGGGGTAAAATATAATGGTGAGGGTTGAAACGGTTACTGGTGTGAGGATACTTCGATCGAAGTAAATAGGCTTGAGGTGAATGTTAAAAGAAGTGCCTATGATGAAGGATTAAAAGATTCTACTTGGGTGGGTAGTGTTGATGAGAAACCTGTGAACTGTGGTGGCAAATGATATGCCTAGTTGAAGGTAATGCAGGAGATGAGGAGGTAGTTTTGGTTGCCTGCAAAATTGACCGAACAAAAGAAGGAATATCAATGATGTCGTTGATGCCAATGTGATGCTTGTTTGTATGGGAACTTGATGGGCAACAATAGAGCCATGGATTTGGGACCTCTTTCGTCAGGTGAGGCTTGACGTATGGATCCACATGAGGAAACTTTAACTTCATCTTGATCAAGGCTAGCATTGATCTCGTCAATATGCCGACCAAGATCATTTAGCTGATACTACATTTTCGGTGATAGTAACATTAGATGCACCCTTTTTGTGACGATATGCTTGTGATGGAAGGAGATGATACGAAGGTTGATGCAATTTCCGCGAAGATAAGATCATCGTACAATTGAATGATGTAGTACTGACCCAAACAACGTGGCCATGCAACTTTTCTTTTATGCTTTCAGTTCACTTATATCACTTCCTTATTTAAGGAACGAGAAAATAAGCGATTAGTGAAATATGAGGAAGGATGGTGCAGTATACAAAGAGAGAAAGGAAAAAAGAAACGGGAATACACCATGGTTTACTGTAGTGTTGCAACAATAACTAATTTTCTTCTCCTATTTTCTTCTTATGCGAACACGCATACACAATTGAATGTTGTTTTGCTTCACTGTTCCAAATAATGGCAGATACACATGATATATTTGACAGACCCGCAGGTCTGTGGCCGCCCGTACATGGGCCGGGCCCATTTATAGCCGCCGGCCTCCCCGCTTGTTATTTTGCGCGTGCGCCCCCCTTTGCCCTAGGAACCCTAGTTTCTCCTATTTATAGGGGCTAGCCGTCATTAGTATTTTTCATGCTTGATATTGAGATTATTCTATTGAGCGTCATTAGGAGTAGTTCTTAGATTAAACGAGTGCGGATGTCCTCTAGGCGTCTTGGGAGGAGAGCATACCTCTTTTGTGCTCAACTATCTTGTATTCCTTTGAATTCTCTATAGAAATTGTCTTTTTATCTTGGTTCCTAACATTTTGGTATCAGAGCACGTGACGATCCATGGCGGCTACGACAAGATCCCACGACAAAATTGAAGCTTTGGAGGCCAAATTCACGTGCGAAATCGACGGGATCAAGAAATCATTAGCGGCCAACGACGAATCCAAGGCAAAATTGACAACTTCCATCAACCAATTGACGGCAAATCAGGCGAAGCACGATGAGCAATTCGCGCAAATGATGGCAACCCTAAATCAATTGGCGGCAAACAACAAAGGGGATGGGAACCCTAATCCAACACCAAAGGCGGCACCTTTGAAGAAAGAGAAGGAAAAAGAGGAGATTTTGACCCAAAATCAACCCTTTTTGGTGGAGGAAGTGGACGAGGACGAAGACGAGGAGCCATGGAGGGTGGACTGTCGCGAGGAGGTACGGCGGAAGGCGTTGGAGAGCCAAAAGGGAGGCGGAGGCCCTAGCCGCCTCAATTGGGGACGCCACGCGCAAGAGGGGAGCCGGCCGGACCCCCACAACAGCCGTGGGGGTCGGCCGACACAGGAAAGGGGCGGGGGCTCTCCCCCGCCTACATCGGGCCCTGACAGGGGGGCCCAGGCCCTGCCGGGGATCGGCAGGGTCCGGCGACCTTGCAGGGCCCGCCGGCAGGGCCCGCCGGCCCTGCCAGAGGCCCGACAGAGCCTGCCGCCCCTTCGGGGGCCCCGGAGGGGCCCGTTCACTCAGTGTAAGGGGCCGGAGGCTCCCTGGCAGCCGCCAGGGGGCGGCGGAGCCCACAGCCGGGGCTGCCAGGGGCGGGAACCCCCCTAGAAGCCTCCCGAAGGGCATGGAGCGTGCGGACAGCCCCCAGATGATTTTTTTGAGCCACCGGGACGGCGGACAACGAATGCGGAGGGCTACAGGCAGTTTTCGGGAGATTTTTGTGACCCTCCGGAGCATCGACCAGCAGCTGATGGTCCCTTTTACGGCGACGGATGCGGGAGAGATTATTATTCCGATGGCAGGGGTGGCTACGAGGCGAAGTTCAGAGATGACGCCGGATGTGACGATTTTGAGAGCCGGCAGGGAGATTACCGTGTAGACTACGGGGGCCGCGGGGGAGGGCCACCCAAGCGATACAAGACCATAGACGGGAGGCGTCAGCATTATCGGTCGCATCACAGATAGGAGGGGAGGCCCGAGCAGGGGCACTTTGGAGGAGATTGCAGGGTCCGGAAGCTGAAGATACCGATATTTTCCAGGGAGGATCCACACGCCTGGTTATTCACAGCGGAGAGATATTTCGCGACGCACCACATGACTGAGGCACAAAAGATGGAAGCCGCAGCCATTTGCATGGAGGGGAGAGCTTTGGGGTGGTTCCAGTGGAGGAGAGGAGGCAGCAGATCCGAAGCTGGGAGGAGTTGAAGGACTTGGTGCTGGAGAAGTTTCGAGACCCCCGCTTGGGGAACCTACACGAGCAGCTATTTGCCCTCAGGCAGGAGGGGCCGGTGCGGGAGTACATCGAGAGATTTGAGACACTGGCAGGACGAGTTCATGGGGTGTCGGACGAGTCGTTGGAGGGCACCTTCTTGAAGGGGCTGTGACCTAGTCTTCGAGCTGCGGTGAGGCCTTACAAGCCCCGAGGGCTCTCAGAGGTCATCGAGACGGCACAGATAGTGGAGGACTCCCGAGCTGAGGATAGGAGAGGCGGGGAGAGCTACAGTGGGCAATTGCAGCGAGTCGCCTCGACTGGAGCAGGCGGAGCAGGGGCCACTACTGAGGCAGTTCAGGTGGGACTAGAGAAGACCGGAGAGCAGAGCAATCCACCACCGGCTGGGGGGCCATTTCGAAGGATGACCGATGCGGAGATGAGGGAGAAGAGGCAAAAGGGCTCTGTTTTCAATGTGACGAACGCTTCACTCCGGGACACCGCTGTGTGGATCGGAAGCTGCAAGTATTGATAGCGGAAGTAGACGAGGATGATGACGTGGAGGACGAAGGCATCGGAGGGGAGGACGACTCCCACTCGGAGTAGCACCGCCGGTACTTACACCACCTTGAGGACAAGGTGGTTCTTTTGGGGGGAGTATTGATAGACCCGCAGGTCTGTGGCCGCCCGTACATGGGCCGGGCCCATTTATAGCCGCCGGCCTCCCCGCTTGTTATTTTGCGCGCGCGCGCCCCTTTGCCCTAGGAACCCTAGTTTCTCCTATTTATAGGGGCTAGCCGTCATTAGTATTTTTCATGCTTGATATTGAGATTATTCTATTGAGTGTCATTAGGAGTAATTCTTAGATTAAACGAGTGCGGACGTCCTCTAGGCGTCTTGGGAGGAGAGCATACCTCTTTTGTGCTCAACTATCTTGTTATTCCTTTGAATTCTCTATAAAAATTGTCTTTTTATCTTGGTTCCTAACAATATTGTTTGATACATTCTCTTTCAGGGTTTTGCACTATGATATGTCAAAAAATATCGGTTGCACCATTTTGATCCCATATGGGCTGATAATTTGGATATTTGCCAATATATCGAGCCGAGATATCCTTGTCAAATATCTCAGCCGATATGGAGAATATTTGCTTATTAAAATTGGTTTGGATGTCTAATTAAAACCGAAATACTAATAGTTTTCTAAATTCTAAACCTTAGAATATTGCACGAATCTCCCAACTCTCCTCTCAGACTCATTACTTTTTGTATTCTTTCTTTTTCTTTCTGCTATCCAGTGCCAAGAACTATGCGAAAGAACATCCAGAAAAGGATTATGGATGACAAATAAAAACCGATAATAAGAAGGCTTGAGCAGATACAAAAGAGTAAATCCTAATTGAGATATAATAGTCCTAATTGAGGTTAAGACAAGAAAGCATACTAATAGCTTTTTTTTTGGTACTAATACTAATAGCTTTCAAAATGATAAGTAGCCTCTAATTTGATTTTCTTTGTTTTTAAAAGAAAATTTCAAAGAATCAAAGACCTAAATTTAGAGTGATGATTTTATCTCATTAACGGATTTTGTTACACCATCCAATTCCAAGTAGTATGTATAATTTATCATGTTTTACGTGTTAATTGAACTTTTAGTTGATTACTTCTTAATTTTATGATGTATTTTATTGTATCGTGCTAATACATATCATCCTTGTATACCTTTGCGTGCATGTAATTACATTTTGTAGCACTATGACATTCAGGACAATAGAATAGTTAATTTCACACATGTAGAGACCACAAAATATGAACCCACGATATGATCTCATATCCCCTCTATATTGGCCGATATATGCTATCTTATAAGGAAAACCCTCGTCTGAAAAGATTAAGATATTTGATATTTAAAACCTTGATTGCATGTTGAATTTTGTTTTTTGGTAGAATGGAATTACCTTGTGCTTTCATTCCAGCGGATAAAGATAAACCAACATGGCTTGGAATTATAAATCAAGATAACTTTTTAATTTTAAAAGAAATAAGTAATCAACTTCCACTCTGATTCAAATACAGCAGACTCTACCTTTTATATAAAAGGGTCCAGATTGACTCCATCAAAACAAATTATCTCATCTCATCTAAATCAAACTTGAATTTATTTAACTAAAAAAATTCTAATGTAGAATAACCAAATGAAAGCAGTTAACTTATTTTCTATATCTAATAGACCTGATCTTTGGAAAGATCAAACACTGGAATGATTAATTTATCAATGTGTGGGTATTCCTCCTAATCTCTCCATTGGGTTATTGTGTCAGATAATCCACTTGCAATCTGTTCTGCGATGAGCTGGAATGTATGTACTGGCACTTATCTTTGGAAATGCAAAATTCTGTTATCAGAATACATATAATTAACTCAGGAATCTAAATGCAAAATAGAAGTCGTGTCTTAGTTACTGCACTTCCCTATTTTGAACAGGACTGAAATCTGAATATTACTCATCATTTTATACTAGATACTAACATAATAATTTTCACCAGATAAGTGGTTATTTGGTTGGCTCGGGTTAACTATAAGCATGTTGGGTGCGCGTCCGCTGTAAGTGGTTGATCAAACAGTCTCCCAACCCGAAAGTTGCCCAACCCAATCAAATGCTACTTTCACACATAACAATTGAGCGGTTCGTAAAACACTTGAATTGTCACTGTTGGAATCATCTTGAATTGATATTTGGACCCATTATGATGACAACTGTTGCCCTATGAACAAGGTTCCACTTGGTTGTTGGCAGAAATAATAATCGAATGAAATAGTCGAAAGTGACTAGCAAGGAAGGCAAATGTCAACCGAATAATAAATGGAAAGAAATAAGAAAATTAGTTCTTTCAATATTTTGACCTAATAATTAATGATTAAATTTTCAGTAACAAAATTCCATGAAACTAGAATTCCATCATGCATTCTTAATAATAGTCACAAACTTGGTTGGTAGTCATGAGATATCTTCCTTCCAGAAGTTCATAAGCTTGCACCCTAATTTTAATGAGAGCATATGGAAAATCATGGGCAACTAAAAAAAATAGAACAATGGATTAGAAAAATTTAGCGTGTTTCCTTATATAACTGCAATTTGACTATATTCAGGTTTCTTCCATTAGGAATTAATGGTTCGGACCATGCAGATTGTATCATGTGGTGAGAAAGTAATCGTGTGAATTTTCCAACACTTGCAAATTATTAATATCAAGTAGATGATGACAGATGATTTATTATGATAATTCCTTTGCGCAAGGTCTTTCTGCCAGTCTCTCTTGATACAAGATTTAGTATGATAATTCCTTTGTGTAAGGTTTTTCTGTGAGTGTCTCATCAATCATGTCGAAGAGGTATGATGGTATAGCTATTAATAAAATTACCTTGTTGTGTTAATAATAGGTCATCAAAAGTTTTGAGCTCACTACTACCACATTATCAAGTTGGTTGCTATACAATATACCACAACTTTTCCTATTGCCAATGGCTCCTTGTGTAGTAAATGCGAAATTTTTGGTAAGTCCGACTCTTTTTCCTACCGGACAGGCTGATGACAATGGCTAGCTTCCCGACCATCTCTCCCGTTCTGTCTGGCTGCTGCTCTAGATATCATATTTAGAGAATGGTCACTTGTCATTGCCATTGTTCAAAATCTCAAACTAATTCCTTAGCTTAGTCACTTTGGAGAGAACACTTTTATGGATGGTATATTTGTTGTAAATTCATGTTTGTTCACCATCATACTTGTGTTGATGATTTGCTGGATATTAAATACATGATGTTTATGTGACAGTTTTACAGCGGTTAATAAATATTATGTTGTCTTGCATCTTATCGTCAAATGCCTGAGTTGTGGAATAGCTTGTTCAGGGGTAAAGCTGGATATGCTTGAACCTCTTGTAAACTCTGTAATGACTGAGCCTTCTTGTGGTAGGCGGCTTCTTTAATTTGGATGATTTGGTTTATTTCCGAGGAGTTACTGGCTCCTATCAGCTCACATTAGATCACTAATTGATGGGATAATACTTCTGTGCTCAATTAATGGCTGGGGTTCTTGGTCTATGCATCTATTTATATCATTTTTCTCCATCCTTAATTTTTAACCTTGATTAAACAATCATATATTGGCCTTTAAGTTGAAGTATAATATCAAAGGAGTTTGGTTAACTGACCTAAACATTTTGTCAAATATATCTTGCAGAGACCAGCAATGGTGCTAGTTAAGAAGAGTGGTTGGATCCTAGTAGATGGGGTAATGAGGACCGTGGTTACACATAAACAAACATTATAAAAAGAGCATTAGTTATCAGTGTAATAGAGGACATGACCCTTAATAGATCCGAATTAGATGAATGCCTGATCCTAGAGGTTCTGAACAAAGGCCTTGCTTTTGTAATAGTTTTTGTTGGGGTTGTCATCATGATCTAAATATTGTGCCAGAGTTATCTTTTGCACTGTAAAGTACTTAATTATTCTCTAGTCAGTTGCTTCCTTTTATTTTAATCTCTGCTGATGTGTCTTTGACACAATAATTGAGTTAGCTTAAGATTATGGATGTCTGCTAATGTTTCTAGCGTTTGCATCAGAAGGTGAAAGAAGAAAAGAAAAGACTAAAACTTAAATTTGAAAAATCTTGAATATCTTTCATAAAAGATAATACTGAAATGGTTTTGGTGTGTCATCATTGACATCCATTTGCCTATTCATTGAGCTTGTCCCACGTAACGGGGGCAAATTCTGTATTTATTTATTTTTTGATCCATATATTATGTTATCTATTGAAGATTTGGAGCCATAAGTGAACATGATCGACTGATGAAAAATGAGGAAAAATGTGCGATACAGCAAAGAGTAGCATTTTTGGAACTGCCCAAAATTCATTGAGTATTTCGAGTACTTGGTTGTGAGTTAGAGACATTGGTTTAATTTTGATCAGATGCTGATTACACATTTGGTTTCCTAATCTCAATTTACAGAAGTTGGTTCATCAAAGTTTTTCAGGCTTGATGATTTGAAGGTTTTATCATGGCTATGCTGTAAGGTACTCTTTTTATATCTAATTCTGTTGTTGATTTATGTAATAACTGTATTGATTTATGGGAATGTGTATTCTGTGATTTTATACCGTGCCTCAGAGATAAAGTCAATTCTGTACAGCCAATTTAAGATCTTTTGCACTCTTCTGCAGTGTAGCAAATTAGCCTTCAAAGTTTCATGATATGCCTTTCTCTTGTCCCTAGTTTCCTTAACTTTGAAGTACACATCACTCCCTGGGATTGATATACATGGGCTGCTGATAAGAAGTGAAATTTTTTGATTCATCTATGGAGCCTTTAATATTTCTGAAGGAACCCATATTTAATGTGAAAATGTCACGCCCCGCTTTCCACAATACCGGGAGAAAGGAACGTAATGGGCCCGCGATGTGTTTAAATCCAAATGAAAATAAGTAAATGTTTTGTCCTCTTGATTTAAATACGTGTAACGTCAATATAATTCCACACAGGTTCTCTATACAAACTATTTAACAAGAAACAGAAATAAATTTTAAAAATAATTATATCCCAGTCTCAATTAAAATTGTTTAAAAATAGGAGTACATTATTACAACCGAAAATAAATGAAAGAAGGGCTACAAGTATAATACAAAAATAAGTCTACAATAAAAAGAGGTTACTAATCAAAAATAAAAAAGAATCTAGCTGAATCTAATCTTGAGTATAAACCTGCTCCTCTCTGACCACTTGATCAATTGACTTGCTCTCAAAATACCCATCCTCAGAATCTGACCGACATTCACAAAACAAAAACATAAATGTTGCCAGTAAAATAATCTCGATGGGTCCCTAAGGAAATCAAACAATAAATATAAAGGATGAATAGGAACAAAAATCATGAAGTAAATGATATAAGCAAACCATGCAACTGAATGATGGAACAATAAATCAAATGTGAACATCAATATAAGGCAAAATCTACTAATATCTCAAACTGTAATGTCAATGTGGTAGATGCCTCTGATTTATGGTGTCAAGTATATCATAATGGTCTTGTTTAAATGTGACTCATGCTTGAGGATACGATATGCAATTTGGGTGTTCAGTCTGCTCGGAACAACATCGATCAATATGGGCCAATAACCTTTCCTACGGTGTAACCACCTATCTACATTCGTGGGTCAAAACCCTTCCCACGAAACTGTGGTCCAGACGGATAACATGGGTTCTGCCTTCCTCCTAGTTGCAATCCTGGCAACAACTGTGGGTTCTGCTCAATCAATAATGTCCATCAATACCTTTCCTCTTCCATTGTTGTGTATGGTCATAGAGGGGATTTTCGTCCCTCCCGTACCCTCGTGACAGTGAGTACCCCAAACCCCAACGTGTTATGAATATCAATTTTTGCAATGGCTCTAAAACATGTGATTCAAATCCATATATTATTCTTTTTCTTTCCTTAATCAATCATTTCCAATTTTGATTTTATCATCAAGCCATAAATTTTAACTCATGCAATGATAATACAACCCAGATTCAAGTCCATCATCGATGCAAAACTAGTCTCAAGATCAACTAATGTATCTTTAAATCATACAGGAAAATTGTGTAGAAAACATATTATTTGCAGGAAAAATAGAACGACAGGTGAAGTCCATAATATCACAGGAAAAATGTGCATACTAAGCCTCCAAGAGGAGCAACAGAGACTTTTGAAGACAGAACACATCAGCACAAGACTGTAGGGCAGCAAGAACACATCCCAGAGGCCGAATGGAAAAAACGCAGTAGCCTAGAGGTCGAAATGGTGGTGGAACACAGCCCGATGGTTACAAGGGGCAATAAACTGTAGCCCAAGGCTGTAGGGGTTGCAGGGAAAAGAAGCAGCGGCGGCAGGGGCCGACAACTAAGGGCTGCGGAGAAAAGCAGTCACTGTTAGAATGAACATAGAAGCTGCAACCGCAGGGCATCAATAGCAACCGATGATTGCTATGGCTGCAAAACTAGTCGCCGAAAGGGGGAACATCCCAGCCAAGTCGCAGGGGACAGCCGACCCAGCTGTAAGGGGGCAGCATCAGCCGATTGGCTGAGGGGGCGACACAACCGCAATGCTATGTGGGCGACAGAACCGCAAGGCTGAGGGACATTAGCCCTCAAAACAACCGAGCCCAGGAATACAAACAAGGGACAAGGAACTAAAGAAAAAATAGCTTACGAATTTTTTTTCATAAAGTCTAGAAATCAATTCCCAACCCAACGATGTCCACACAAGCGATCAAATTCTCAACGATAACAGTCCATGTAAAATTTCTATCAATCAAAATTGAAACTGAATTACCATCCAATAAATTGAAAACTCAAAAAGTAATATGGGGAAACCTACTTGATTACCACGGTATGCCTTCGCCTTCGCCTTCGCCTTCGCCTTCGCCTTTCTCTTGAAAAAAAACCGAAGGGAGAGAGGGAGGGTGATAGCGGGGGCTTGCTAGGGAGAGGGTGAGAGAGGTAGGGTTTTGGGGATTAGGTTTAGGGTTTTGGATTAGGATTATGACTTTGTTTTTAATCAGAATTTTGATTTATAGTTAAGAGATAATGTTTTATTTTATTTATCTATCTACCTTATCTTATAGTTTTGATTTAGATTTAATTAAATGATATTTTTTATTTTTTTATTAAAAGGGTTTTATTAAATAAAATAGAAATAATTTCAGAAAATTCATCAAAAATCATAAAATAATTCTAAAAATTTATTTAAAAATAATTTGAATAAAAATATATCATAATTTTTCAAAGACGAATACTGTAACGGGTTGGGACCATTACATCCTATCCATCTTTAAAAAAAATTCTGTCACAATTCATTCATAATTAAGAAGTCACGAAAAGATGGAAATATTATTTATGCATCTCAGCCGCATGCTCTCAAGTTATTTGTTCATAGAATAATAATTCGTTGCCAACAATGATCTAGAAGTGCACAGCTCCAAACATTCATATCATAAGGCAACCAGATTTGTCCCTCTAAGTTAAAGCACAATTATTAAGAATTTGCCAATTAGTGGAGACACAACATTGGACTTTCTAAACTAACGCGGATTCTACTTTAGTTTCAAGCAATTCTACAATTGAAGGCCTTAAAACAAATTACATAATCGTTTACATCCCTTCTTACACTTGAATTCAACCCCATCACATTCCAAATAAAATCGTACCACTTTGTGAGCTTTGGGAACTCCTAAGGAGATCAGAGGAGTTCGTGATTGTTTTCTTTCCCTTCTTCATATTTAGCTTTTGTAGCTTGTGCTAACAATCAGGATTGTCAATAGCAATTACAGTTGGCATAACATACCTACCTGCTCATTCTTACTGGACATGTTCTTGAAGGGGTTAATTTGTGGTTACTGCAGGTTTCTGTATATCACTGCCACCATCCACTACAGTCAATTTCCTTGAGTCCTCCGTTCTTGCACTTAGAAAAGTTAATTGTAAAGTGCACACTCATGGGTCGAGCCATTTGGTTGTGGACACATGCAATTGAGCTCTGCTTTTTCTCTATCTTTTAGAGTGGTGCACACCACTTTCATTATTCTTGACCTTTTTATGAGATGACATGTCTTCTTCTGAACAGGAGGAATGATGATGATCCATCTAGTTTGGATTTGAGTTAGAGTTATTATATATTTTTATTTTAGATTTTATTTGAGATAGCGTTTAAGTTTTTTTGAGTCTTGTTATTTTATTTGAGATGAGTTTGAGGCCTTCTGAGTTTTTAGTTATTTTGAATTTTTTTCAGTTATTTTAGAATTTTAGTTTCACATTGAATGTAATTTTTGAAAATCAAGTAGTAAGCCTATGTAAAGGCTACAAACTTATTTTATTTTTTGAATGAAGATATAGAATTAGAGAAAATTGATATAAACTTCTTTGTTGGCTAAATTAAATCTTCTGTATTGGAGTGTGAGAATGAGCTTAGTTGTCTGGAAAAGAGGTCTAAAAATCTTCGTATGCGAGGCATATGAGTTGGTGATTGTTAGATCTTCGGGATGTCAAACCCAAAAGGTTATCAAAAGCCTACAAGACAGCCGAAATTTCCTAATTTTTTTTTTGTAGGAAGGGGGGAGCTGCGTTGGGGGCATGTACACCCTTGTATTACACATTTTGGACACAATTTAACTCTGTATGTATGTGATAGGTTTACCTATCCGAAGCATTAGTTAAAAAATGCATCTAATTTCACTCATTTTCTATATGCTTTTATGAGTACTTGTAAACACGTCTAGTCATATGATGTTCGCTCATGTTAAATCAGATGTTATTATTGCTGTTTTATATTGTTTTTCTTGTCATGTTTTTAATATTGTGATATTATGATCATTTACAGTTTATTATATCCTTACTCTTACTCTTTCACCATATATCAATTAATAACTTTGTTGTTTTATTCTAAAATCTTTTAATGTCCCTAATGCTTCCTGAATCACGAAGTTTTGTTGTGAAATTAGTTTCTCAAATATTTTTAATTGATTTATTTTATTCCTATAAAGTTATACCATTATATTCATTGTTTATATTTCTTTCTTAATGTAGGTATACATGTATGTGCTTTTATATATGGTGCGATAGTCTCCAAATACAGTTCTCTTTGTATACTTGCATGTATTATGAAAAATAGTTTCAGCAGTCTATGAATAAATGATTATAGTTAACTCTTCCGTTCTCTCTTTACAGGTATCCCACTTAAAAGCATCACTATCAGAACTGGACAAAAATTATGCTATTCAAGACGGAAAGGAGACTCGTATGACACAACAACCTCTATGGATATCTTATATTTTTTTGATTTACTTGTCGAAATATATGATTATTCAGATTTTTATTGAACTTGTTCTATTTTATTTGACTGGGAATATGCCATGCCATCTGGTTTCATTATTTTGCTATCAAAATCACATGAAATAATTTGCTTATATGTGTCGAATGACTTCTTTTTTATTTTTTTTAATAAAATAGCGATGCGATCATTTATGCTTTGTAGATCTATATATTGGTCAATTGAAAAGAACTATGTAGCACGGACACAAAGATGGGACACGGACACGGACACGGACATGGGGCATGTCAAATTCATTAAAACTAGGATACGGTGACATGAAGAGAAAACTGCATACGCGTGTGCACAAGTCTTTATATACAATACATATTGATTCGCATAATGAGTAGAGTGTATTCAATTATAAATAAAAAGTAGAACTATATAAAATACGACGGAAAAATCATAACTTCTTATCAAGTAACGAAATCAAACAAAAACGATCACACACAACCACACATATTGAAGAAACAAGTCTCTAAAATGTCTGCGCTAGGATTTGAAATGGATTTTGGGAAAAAGATAGGATTTTTAGGGCAAATGATGTGATTTTTAGGGCTAAAGAGGGGGTTTAGGGGAAAGGTGATATTTTTATTGATATTCATTGTTGACCTCAATTCAAAAGAAGAACCGATCTCCCAATAACCCTAAGGCTAATCTAATGTAAATATGAACTACTAGTAATTCTCCATAATATTCTTCTATAATCTCCCTCTAATCTTTTCCCCTTATTTATAATAAAACTCCCCTATTGAGCTGTCGTCCCCGAAATCACTAAAATATCACTGACCGCAGGGTTTCATCCCCGAAATTACAATTCTGTCTCTGTGCCCATAAATTACGAGACTGCCACTGTACCCAGAAATTATGAGTTTGCCATTAGGTCTGTAATTAGGGATGTTAAAACAAGCAGACAGGTATTGGTATGCACTATCCATACACATACATGCGCATTTTACCCATACCCGTATTCGTATCCATACCCATTGATGAGTAAATTTTTGTACACATGCCTATATACATCGGGTATGCAGATACTTGTGGATATCTATGTATCCGCTGGGTATGGGTATGGATATCCATATAACCGATGTGTATGTGTATCCATACCCGTTACCCGTCCAAAAGAAACTACGTAATTATATTATCTTATTTTCACCTAATAAATACACGATATCAAAAAATTAATAATAAATCATCATATTAACCAATATTAAGATTGATAATACATAAAAATTCATAGGATACAAGACGAGTTTTAAAGTTTAGCTCCCATAGGCCTAGAATGAAACCCTAAAAAACAAAAAGTACATGGAGACCAAGGCCTTAAGCATATTAAAGAAAAGTCATCTATCAAAAGATATCACCACCAAAATCCACTTAACATCACACGCTCAAATTGGTCAATCAAACAACCAGCCATATCTGAGGTCCATTGGTGATCAATTTTTTGGTATAATGTGAAAATAAGCTATTTATTTGAACCTGACTAGAAATAGCATAATAGAATTTAAAAGGCTTAATATTTATTCATAACTCCGTGCAAAAGGGTGGTTATATTTTTAGTGGTTGTAATTACATATATTGGTTTGGTTATTATTTTTATAAAATATACAATAGGGGTTTATATACAATTTACTCTATAAAAATAATATATTAATATTAAAATGACCGGATATGGGTACCCACAGGTAAAAAATAGATAAACATTTCCATACCTGTGGGATATAAGTCTATCCATACCCGTACCTGAATGAGCGGATAACCGTAGGTATCCATACCCACAGGTAGAATTGATATCTTTACATGTAATTAAGGCTTCCAGCCTTCCATTGTGCCATGTAATTATGAGACTGTCACTGTGTCATGTAATTACAGAATGTTGCTATCTTATAATTACAGAAATGTCATTGCCCTTTATGGCCCTTTAGGGTTTTGCTGTCGTCGCTCTTTGATTTCTCTTTTGCCGTTGTTGCTAGTACATGATCATGTCATTACTCCACTCCCGAAAAGTCATATTGTTCTCAAGGTATAGTTTCAAAAGAGGTGCCCGTCATGCTCCAATGACCCCGCCAAAGCCTCCAGGTCTCCCTGCTATCGTTGAGCCACACTGAGCCTTGTTGCCCCTTGAAAACTGCCGCCGGGCCCACCTATACCCCACCGTCACTAGTGGTTGTCATTCACCAGGAGGCCTCGTGACACCACGCGGCCCATCCGCCGGCACTTGCGGGGTCGTCGCTCCTGCCCCAGTGCCCTGCAGGGATTGCGTTGCTCCCTAGCTCCTGTGTGGGCCTCTCGCATGCTCCCAGGGGCCGCTCGCCTCTGTCGAGGGTCATGGCCCCCCGCGGAGCCCTGATGCTCCCCCAGGGCCCAGCTGAGACTTCTTCACTTCTGACTGCACCTCCCCAAAGACTGAGAGAGGGTGTTCTCACCCACATGCGTGGATCACGTGCGCCATCATTCTGTTGGATCTCCTCCTTAAATGCGACTTTTCCTTTGCCTTTGTTCTTAGACTCTGCCTTTTACTTCAGATCTTCATCGTTGTCTTCTTTGTTCAGATCCATTCTTCATAGCCATTACCTCAGGGGGACGACTATTTATCTCCGATATTTGTTTCAATAGGGATTCCATCGACGATTTCACCAGGGTATAGATCTCATCCAAAACGTTAACTTTTCGTGCCTCCATAAGGATCGACCGCTCTGATACTACTTTGATAGGATTTGAAATGGAGTTTGGAAAAAAGATATGATTTTAGGGCAAAAGATGATATCTTTAAGGTTAGAGAGGGGGTTTAGGGGGAAAGATGATATTTTTATTGATTTTCACTGGAAAACAAGATAGTTCGTCTCAATTCGAGAGGAGAACTGCTCTCTCAATAATTCTAATGCTAATCTAATATCAATATCAACTACTAATACATGTCTCCACAATATTCTTCCATGATCTCCCTCTAATCTTTCCCCTTTATTTATAATAAACCCCCCAATGAGCTGTCATCCCGTAATTAACAAAATACCACTGACATAGGGGTTTAAGTCTTGAAATTATAATTCTATCGATGTGTCTTATAATCAAAATTTTCACTGCATCCTGTAATTAGGAGACTGTCACCGTGCACTGTAACTATAAGACTGTCACTATCCTGTAATTACAGAACTGCCACTTCATCTAGGATTTTGCCGCCATCGCTCTTTGACTCCCCTTTTGCCGCCGCTGCTTCTAGGTGATTATATCAGTCCAACACACAATCTTTTATAGTTTATTTTAAGGGGACAAGGTCGGACACACAACTTTTTGTGTTTTCAAATTGGACATGGCCTCAGAGTGTCCAATACGTCCAATACGTGTCGTGCAAGTGTCATTGTCCAAGACGTATCTGACACGGAGGCAACTCTTTTTAAGTGTTCGTGTTTCATTGGAAAAGAAACTAGTAATGTTGAGTGCAACTTAAATGGGAATGTTAAAATGAAAGAGCGGCAGTATTGATGGATAGAGTAACAAATGTGCGCTTTCGAATGAAGCTAGTGATAACTACAGACAAGGATAGTGCTGCAGTAAAACACATGAAATGATTTGACCTTGTGCAGAACCATTGAAGTGAGATCGGTCATTGTGTTAGTTTGCAGGTGCTAGGATTGTACTTGTTTTTTTTTTTTTTTTTTTGGGGGGGGGGAGGCGTGATTGGATCATATTTTGCATAGCTAGGATTGAGGGTAGACCAGAAAGGACATGGACGGTGGGAGAAAAGATGTGATCATGTCTCCTTTAGCAGAGACGGTAGCCTTCAACAATGTTGAATCGAGGACGATGTCTTGTCACCAGACCAAAAAGGTTGGAATAAAGGACTTTCTTGCTTCCCTGCTGCTGTTACCTTGGGACTTAATGTGAAAGAAGTCAGATCAAGCTTAGTAGTTCATTTAAAATTGCCAAGTCCGTAATTAGAAAAATTTAAATTGCCTTGCCTAATTCCATTACATGATGCTTAATGCTCTGTTAAGTTCAACAATTTCCCGGATCCATTGACTCATGTTACCATAACTAGGAAGGATACCCAATCAAGCAAACCCGAAAATAGTTCAATCTAACTGGCAGTTCCAAAAGGAGTTTCTCAGCGACTTCCAATGAAGCAATCTGAGCCTTCCTGTTTGCATGGAGCATCTAACCTGAAAGAACTTCAAATACATATCGAGAATCATGTCTGGGATGCTATCTAATTGGTAGGTTCCCTCACAATTTAAGGAAAAGTAAATTACAGAAAGAAAATAATGCCACCAGCCTGACCTTGTTTTATGTTATGCAATATAAGTACATAAGTTGAATGCAGTAGATATGAGAAATCTAAGTAGCTATAATGTGACACACAGGAAGGATAAAATGAAAATGAGAGATCTACTGGTAGTCCAGCTGTAGAATCTTGACTCTCGTGTGGCTTAAAGACCACTTAGGATATGTTGCTCCACAATATATAATGAGGTGTTGGAAGATTGCTGTGACTAGTCAGTCTCCCCAGAGCGTGACACCACCGCCACCAGATAACCCACCCTACCTGCATTACAGCAGGAAGTATGTATACGTCAATCTGATTAACTATTGTTTTTGACTATTAATAACCTTTATATCATCAATGAAGACATTTTTTTCAATCGCAATGTTGTCGAGTTTGTATTCTCAATTTAGAAACATATTTATCATCAATGAAGACTTTTTCCAATCGCAATGTTGTCCAGTTTGTATTCTAAATTAAGAAAACTCAATGAAAAGATATAGGCGTCAACCTGATCTTCAGCTCTTTGAGTTGGTTCCAAATTTCACAGATTCGGGAACTCCTGTGATTGAAGGATTTCTGTAGAGAATACTAGCCTATATCAACCCTGAAAATTATTGTAGACCAATGATCTGCACAAGGGAAAGATAAGTATGCATGGGTGGATGGATGCATGTCTGTCTGAAATATGGTCGGTAATCTGTACGATGGAAAGATAAGCAACCATGGGTGAATGGATGCATGTCTGTCTGAAATATAGCTTGGTTTATTATATTTGTAGAGAATCTGAATGGAGGTAGATTAATGATCATGCAAAATGGTTAACTAGCTTTTTTCCGCACAATGGTTGACTTGTTACATTATGCGTCTTTGCAGGTCACGGTTTTTTGAGTAATTTTATGAAATAGCTAGAATTGGCTAATTGTCTCCACAAGAAAGCTCAATTGATTTTTTAAGTCAGTTTTTTTAGCTTGAATTATGCTCCATCGCTAATTTCGTTTGATGGGAGAACGCCCAGAGACTGTTAACTTTCCCCACTGAAAAGGGAAAATTAGCACATCAGAAAGTGCCATTACAGCATAGTGGTAAAACCTTTTCCATCTGGGGTTCAAATCCCGCTTGCACGAGGAGAGAGAGATCTTCAAGCAGGAAAAGGCATGCAAACCATAAACCAGGAAAACCTCTCTTTCATCTGGGGTTCAAATCCGGCTTGCACCAGGCGATAGTTTACTCTTCAAGCAGGAAAAGGCATGCAAACCATAATCTGCTAGTCCAACCATGAACTAACATTATCATTTTTAATGGTTGGCATTTAGTACCATGTTTCTTTCTTTAAACCTTGATGCAGATTTTTATAAGTATAAATATATCACTCACCAAGAATTGACCAGAGTATGATGTTTGATTTAATATGTTTAGTCAAACTCTTAATTAAAATAATGTTGCTTGTACTAGATAGTATTATTTATTTTCTTGAAGTGTTCACGTAAACATTAACCAGGTTAGTTTGAATCTCTACTTGGCTACTTGTACAACAACATATTAATAGATATTGATATGACAAATGTATCTCTTTGCGGTACCAGAGTAATACTTGCAGAGCAGGTTGATAGAGGTAAATTTATCATGCCATCCTATATTGCATGTTGTCTGATTGTTTTGCTGTTGTGAGAACTAGCCTAAGTTGATTGGTTGATTGGCGAAATATTTGATATAAGGAATCTGCATCATTGGCAACTTTGATACATGGATTCTGAATCCTTCTTCAAAATTTTGTCCCATTTCATCTTATAATTGGGTATCTTACTAATAACTATTATGTCTTTTTTCTGGAATAAGTCCCCATGATTACTGCCGTAAGCAGTTTTCTTTTGTTTTGCAGTAAAAGAGGTGGTGTCAATATTAGGTGAATACCTGACAGATGAGCCTTGGTTAACCTTGTTGTGCAGCCATCTGAAGTAAGTATATCATTTTAAATTCATCATTTACTAATAAAAGCATCGTGGGAAGTTCAACTGCTTGAACTATTTCTTCGGGAAGGGTAAATTTTAAAAAACAAAAACAAAAACAAAAAATAATAAGAAAAATGATTGACCTGTTAATGTGCAGGTTGACCTTGCAGGAAGTATTTCAAAAAGTTTCCAAGAATGAACCATACACCAGTTTCCCTGAGAACACTCCAGTAACATCTTATCCTCTTTCGGTATTTTGCTGCTGTGACTTCATCAGACAGTTAGCTTTTCTACTCTCCTAGGTCATTGTTATGTTATCCATTGTTTTGCAACATGTTTTACAGGGAAAAGTTGACTCTGGAAAGAGCAAATCAAGCAATGGAAAACAATCCAAAAAGATGAAAACCGAAACTGAGTCACAGAACATTAAGGACATGTTTCGCCGTGTCTCTAGGAGGAAAAGCTGAATGAATTTGGATGACAAAAGCTTCAAGGAAGTATGGTGATTCTACCATGAGATGACTGCATATATGGAATTTCTTAGCAATGATACGTGTTCTAAGTCTCCATATATGGAATTTCTTAGCGATGATACTTCTAAAACTGTTGCTTCTCTGTTCTTTTGTAGGCCACTTCGAGCTCTTGCCCCCGGCCATTCGTTTCCTGTCTCTATCTCAATCTCCATATATGGAATTTCTTAGCGATAATATTTGCTCTGAAACGTTGTTTCTCAGCTCCTTTCTGTTGCGAAAAAGATAGGGGTTTCCAGTAGCGACAATTGTGTGTTTTGCTATGTTTAAACGTTTGGTCTCTTCCATTGTGTGTTCCTTGTATTAATGTGTCTAGCATTCTAATTCTATATGTATGTTCCTTGTGGCAAGCTGGTGTAGCTTTCTAAACAATCAAGCCTCCTTGTTAAGTTTATATTGTCATTTTATCATTCCGGCCAAAATTTGCACAGCATGCTATTCCAGTTTGCAAAATTAACCTTTAATGGTATGCATAAATGCAAGCTTTAAATTTGCAGAGACTAAATTCAATGTTCACATTCCTTACTATCAAGAGAGAGATGGTTGCCTCATCTCCCATGTTGTGCCGTAATTGCCAACCGTTAAGTAACAAAAGGTGAATTTTGATCTGCTGATCGGCATGAAGATTGTAAAGATTGTATCCAGGTTGTGTGTATCAATTATTGATGGCTATTTATGGACATTTTTGGGTGAAAGCTCTTCTCGGCCAAGCGTCTTGTTTGAAGTCACTAATTGGATACTGCTACAATTGTACTTTCAGGTTGAAGTATCGTGGTCCTAAATCGAGGGGCAAACTTAACAATTTGAAACAAAATCCATAAAAAATTCTTTTTCTTCCAAAGGAAAATCTCTTTGACAGTTTAGAGCGAGTGATATTTGGTGAGATTTTTTGAAGATTTTCTTTGTTTAATAGTCGGAAAAAATAGCGCTTTTGGATATGCTCACCCGTCATGGTGTGGCTAGCATAGCAACTCGCAGGGAAATAGGATCCCTAATGCAGTGATGACCCATCGAGCCTCCTAACGGCTATTTAAAAGCAATTGTTTACAAAACCCCCTGAGAGGGTAACACCTTGCAATAAATGAGATCATGTCACCAGCATCGCAAAGTCCCCGGACGAATGTCATAGCAGTGCAACCTAACAAAATAGAGAGTTGCGTTTCGTCCAAAAGCTGAGCTCCAGTTCGTCACTCTTGGACTCGGTGGACCGAGGTTTAAAAAGGCTGTGCATGAAATTGTATGCCATTTTGTAAGTAGCTGCCCAATGCGTTCTGTAACGAATTCAGGACTAACACGATGCAAGTCATCCATCGATCAACAATCCATCTGAGTCATGCAAGCTAAAAGAGGGCAGTAAACTTTCCCCAAAATTTGAAGCATGCGTAAGTTCGGAGGCATGTCGCTTTGCTACAAGGAAAAAAGAGATAATGCAAAGTACTTTAAACAGCTAAAAGAGGCTAAGAAGTAGATGGTGCGATTGGCCATGGTTTAAAAAGACTGTCCATTTCACAAAAATAATGAACAATCTGCACAGGTCCTTGCTTACACAGTTACATGATAGCAGCTGATCCCCAACGTCATGTTAGAGAGGCCACATCATTAGAATGTTCCCCCTCGTCTCTTTTCAACAATGTAAGTAGAAAAATGCTCAAAGAGACATGATCCTATGTCCGCCAAATAGAACTTCCAGTAGGCCGGCATCGTTCCCAGCAATCTGCAGATCAACGGCAACAGAACTATCAGAATACAATCCTCATTGTTGTATGTTTGTCAAACGAACGGCTGGATGTAAGGAAATATAATTACCTTAATCCATTGCCTTCAAGAAACTGCCAGACTCCCCCGTAAGAACAAAAACGGAAAACATCAGTTGAAAGTTCAGAGGCTAATGGACTCCCTCAATCCTTTTCCTACAAAATAAAGACAAGCAAATAAAGCATTCAGATACTGCCGGTATGATATCATCTTCCTCAGAGCCTTTCCCCTCAACGTATCAATTTCTAACTGCAAAGCCATGCAGTGCAACATGACACTTCTATCTTGTGTGTATTCTTTGAATTTGATGTGAGTCAGCAAATCATTGTGGTGTTGTCTGTATCCGTGCAACATAAATGTCTAACCTCGGTATTTGAGGCCGACTTTACGGGTGCTTGGAACATTCTAGCATAAGCCTTCCGCTCACGATCCCGTCTATCAGCAATCTGGTGAATTAAAATCAAAATCATGTGTCGTCATAACATCCATGGGCACATGAAGCAGTTAGATGCGTATATAATTTCACTCACTTTCTTCTTTGCAGCAGCAAGTTCCTCCTTTATCTTACCTGCAAATCAACATATTTTCGCCAGCATACATCATCAATCACTAGACTTGGTTAAACAATTTTAAAATAAAATTGTAAAGTTCATGAAGGGATCTGACCATCATTGGGCTCTAATTCTAGTGCTTTCTTGAAGCTTTCTACTGCAGCGTCCACATCATTTAGTGACATATGCGCCTGGAAATTTTTACAATGCCAAAATTAGCCAGGCATAGCTTGGTATGTAGCCATACTGCTATGCAAAATAATAATGATGACAACAATAATAATTTAAATACAAAGAAAGAAGCACAAAACCGAACAAGATGAAATATTCATGTTCACAAACAAATAAAACAGCATAAAATTCAGGCATGATAACTAAAAAAATTAATTATACACATGCATCACATAAAAACAAAGGCATGATAACTGAAAATATCAATTATACTCATGTATACACATGCACCATATGTTGCTTGGACATGGCAAATATTACAAACACAAACAAACACTGTAAATTCCGACAATTACATAGGATACATGGCGGACCCATGTGTCTAACACATGTCCAACACAACATGACTTCATCATAAGAATGTTCATGCTACATTGCATGCATTTAATACCCAGTGATCAAACTAACAAGCATCACTCCAGCATACCAACATCATCGACGTCCAAAACATGCATCATCATGCCAAAGGCTAACAAGCATCACTCCAGCATATCAACAGCACCAATGTCAAAATTGTGGATCATCATGCCAAGGCAAGCAAAAGTAACTCTTGCTTTCTTTACATCACTAGAGAGATTAGACTTACTGCTACCTGGTTATTGCAAGTACATCACAACTTTTTGAATAATGTAAAAGCTATGGTGCCCAAGATGTTTAATTAATAAATTTTCCGATTTATTTTATTTTATTTTATTTTGAGGGGAGGGATGTTAACTTAGACTAGAAAAGGCCAACCACGTTGCATGGCTCCAAAAGGTTGTTAATTCAAGATTATGGGCTCCTAATGAAGATGATTCAATGTAGCTTTGTGCAGAACAACATAATATAGAAATACACAGCAAAGCCCCAGAAAGAACCAAGTTCAAGGAGTACCCAACAGCATGCATCAGTTCAGCGAAAAAGAATCAAATCATAAAAAAGAGCAGCACCAAGTGCAGGAGGAATGCAAAGCTTACTCGCGGTCAAGAATGATGACCATTCTTGACCTCTACAACTTAAGCATCCTAGCACGAAACTACAATTAATAGGTTAAAAGAAGGTTTACCGTTAGTGATTACTACATGACTAAAGAGTGGATAGATCCTCTATAAGCAACCTAAATGCTTAAGTGTTATATTAACTATGATATATTACAGGTATCTTGTCTAAAATAGTCATCACATTAATCTTATTAAGTTGTAAATTTTTACATCATAAATTATGTAAACCTGCAAACCCCATTTGCAAATGATAATCCAGAATCAGAGGTACATGACAGACTAAATTAGTAGGCAGGTCCCAATGCACTTAATTGAAGATACAAAGTTGTAAGTTCACACACAGAGGGTAAACTTTACATTCAATCTCTGGCTGCTAACTTTCATGCTTCATGTAATAATCACTTAAATGTACATCATATGGACATTGTATAGACTGACCATAATGACATGGCATATATACAGCATACCTTTATTTGTGTACATATGCTTTGAGATTCATTGTATTTAATATTCAAGGAGATAATTTGGGTTTGCCATGTATCACACATGCGTTGTTGAGTATATGTGCATACAATTTGATAAGACATGCCCTTATGCATTATATGCATGCACAGTAACACAAGCATACTGGGAAGTGGCGAGAGAAAGAACGAGCATGATTACATATGTCACGGCACCCCAATGGTGCATGCCTCATGCTCCAGTTAGGATTCAATGCCAAATTACACATACAACTTCAAGTTAAGTGTCTAAGATAATATGAAACATCAGTGAAGATAAAGAATACCCAAATTCCTGTGTAGGTAGAACCCTAATCAACTTTTTCTTTCACCTCAAGTCATAAGAAACATACATAGTGCTACATAACATCTGGTTTGCTGCTCCAGTTAGGATTCAATGCCAAATTACACATACAAGTTCAAGTGAAGTGTCTATGAAACATCAGTGAAGATAAAGAATACCCAAATTCCTGTGTAGATAGAACCCTAAGCAACTTTTTCTTTCACCTTAAGTCATAGTGCTACATACCATCTGGTTTGCTGCTGATTGAACCTACTGCTAATTGGACATCCCAAATATGGGTATTCTTTTCTTGTATACAGTCAAGATGAAAAATTCAAACCATAGTTTGCAATGCATAACCAAGAAAGCCTACCTATGTTCGATGCACACGGAAACACCATCAAAGAACAACGAGACATATGGGAAGCACAAGAGCATGGGACATGAAAAAGTGGACAGAAGACTGGCAGAAAATGTGCATTTCCCACTTGTAAGTCAATTTGAGATTACACGTCAAAGTATGTGGCAGATCAAGATTGTGTAGTAAAATGGTAAACAAATAAATGTACCAATCATCATCAAAAAGGGAAAAATGTCACAGAACCAAGCATAAGTGATAGGTGATTTATATATATAGTTTTCGTATACTTTTCTCCCACGTTTTATTCCACTTTGCCTCGTTTTCCGTGTTGTTTTCACCGCTTTTTATTCCTTTTTACGTTTTTGGTCTCTCTGATGTGTTTCAGGTGAATTTGTGGGTTTTTGGAGTAAAAGAAGGAGAATAAAAGTCATTGGAGCGATAAATGATGCAAGAGGGTTCAATCCAATGAAGATGGAGCTATTTTGAAGATCTGCAGCTCTCACACGGCCGTGTGAGGAATTTCGCCAAGGTCTCCAATGAAGCCCCACACGGCAGTTTAGATGGCAGTGTGGTTCATCCTGCCAAAGAGAGAGCCAGCATGACACGGTCATGCCAAGGTCTCCAATGATGTGTTTCGGGTTTGCTGCGAACCCAATAGGGTTGTGGGTTTGTATATAAGCCAAGTGGCACCGCCAGCGAGACGAGAGACATGCCATAGCTCATTTTCTTACCCCTTTTCATGTTTTATCTTAGTTTTAGGAGTAGAGTTAGTTTAGATTATGATTTTGGAAGCTTTTCTCTGGTTTGTAATTGGAATTGACAACTCTTCTTATGAATTCAATGAGATAAATTTCTATTACTCTTCCTTATTATGTCTTCCCTATTATTTTGCAATTAATTGTTGTTTCTTTATTGTGTTCTTGTTCTATTTATTGTTCATCTTTGTGATTATTATCGTTCTACATGTTCTCATATTGTTATCTTCGTTAAATCCCAGTATATCACAGCCCGTTCACTCGATTCACGTAGCTAGTAACGACCCGAGATTGAGCTAGTACTCGATCAATCAACCTCCCTGCAGATGACCGGTATATTGCTACGACGACAGCCGTGTTCTTGTGGTTTATAATGTGTAAAACTCCTATCAAGAAGCAAAGGGGTCAATATGAGCTTCAAATTGGTTTTGTAATTGAGAGATATTTAAAAGCTTGTTCAATGTAACTGTTCGGTATCTTGTCTATCAATGGTGAGAGTATGTAGTGTTATTGGAATATTAATAAAATTACCTTTCAAAATAATGTGCCAGTCTGAAAAACATGAGCAGCATACTGTCACAGAAACACTTGCACCTACACATTTCCTACTTGGCTGCAGCTTAAACTTGTTCCTTATTTCGAATCTGATACATAATTGTTTCTTCATGTACTGTATAAACAGTATCACTCGTAACGGAAACCTAGCATAGGTGGTGGTCCATGTTGCTTGATCAGAGGGACTGGTATAGGTGTCAACAATAGGTAGAGTCAGGAATATGATTACAAATTGGTATACACATGCATGTACAAGAGAATTGAGCTGGCTTACTTTTCAAAAGTAACCAGGATATGCTGATGCTCTCAACCTAAATTTAAAAATCATTCTTTCATAATTGAAAACCAATGCATTCACAAGTGATCTACTACATAAACCAAATAAAAGCAAAATATTGTACTGATTTGGCTGTGTTTTACACATGGATCAAGCCTTCAAGATTTCAATGATTAATGTGACCGTCTGTGCACCTGTCCACTCATCTCGAAAGATTTAACGTTTCCAAAACAGTGTGTGACCACATTTAAAACTACATGATGAGCCACCCTAGTGTTTATCCGCAAGGTTAAATCTTGATCTACGCATGAAATAGATGGTAGAATATATGTATATGTATGTAAATGTATGTTTCATTGTTTTAAAAAGCATGCTTCTGTAACGTTGTGCAGCAAAGCAGATGGGTTATGTTTTGTAGCACCTTCTGAAAGCTCAAGGATTCAGAAGCCAGCTCTTTCGTACTTGAAGCATATGCTTCACGACCTAAAGTATGCTTTGTGAAAAGTGTACGCTTTATAATAAAATCACTTATAAATAGAACAAAAGGGCAATGACTTGTCTCGTCGCACTATCGTCCAGTTTATAAAGCAAAAAAAGAAAAAGCGGGGGGGGGGGGGGGGGGGAGCCTTCTAACTTACCCCTCGATGGCAACCAAGAGTCTTCCGATAGATCCATGATGTTGACGAAGACTTTCGATTGTTCTTAACAATGATCCAAAAACGGTGACATGTATCTCTCTCATCCTTTATTTCTCTTTTTTATTTCTCTTTTTCTGTTTCTCTCTTCTAATTTCGATATGAGATTGAATGCTATTAGATATTTTATCTGATTTTTCACAAGCTATTCTTTCTATGTCAATGGAGGTGGGGCTGATTCGTAAGATTAATGATTAAAACTCCCCATCCTTCTGTTTTGTTGCAATTCAGGTATAAATTTAGACCTGCAATATGTCATTGATATTTATTTCCTGGTTGTGACGTCTCATTCTATATTTTGACCTGCAATTAACGTTGATATGCTTGTTGATATTTTTGTAGATGTCATTAATTGTGTGCTTTATCTTAATGGTTGTGTTAATACTTAATATAATATGGCAGATGTCCTATGGTTTGTATAAATTTTTAGTAATTTTTATACAATTTTATAATTATTAACAAATTTATCATATATAAATTAGATAATTTTAAAATTTTAAAATTTTAAAAAAGTTATAAATGGAAAAACTTACGCTTGCGATTTGCTATGTCAAGGGGTCAAGAGTTTCGTTATGCACTTTTGCTTTCTAAAAACACGGGTATGCACGTATAGATAAATATATGGACCGTGGAAAAAGGCCCACCGTGGCCCCACCATGGCGGTGGCAAGCCCTGGCTGCCTCTCACCTTAGGCCAAACTAACCGGTTATAATGGACCCCCGCACGAATTTTCATGACGGCCGTCATGGCGGGCTTCATCCATAAAGGCGTGCCAACCCATAAACTACTTATTTTTAAAAACATGGGCCAACTTGCAAACTTATTATTTTTAACAAAGTAATTATTGGTTTAGGGTTATGGTTACATGTTAGGTAAGTTGTTCTGAACTAGGTCAGTATTCTTTCCTTCTTCCTTCCTCTAATTCCTTCTCTTCCTTTCTCCCTTCTCTCCCACCCTCTTCCCTAATTTGCAGTCTGTAGCGACTGCCGCAGCAGCAGCTACAAGCTACATAAGCTGGGGGGAAGGGATAGGGTGAGGAGAAATAAAGAAAACTTAAAAAGATGAAAGAAATAAAAATAAATAAAAAACCACTAGTGCATTGCCATTGTGTATGACCTGTAGGCGCCCCTTGTCACTAGGGGTGTCAAATGAGTTGGGTCAAGTTTGACCCGACCCGTTTAGGAGTATACCCGAATCCAACCAGGATCAAATCTGGGTTGAGAACATAAAATCCATACCTGACTGATAAGAATTGAATATGATTTTGGGATAAAAATTAAGTTTTTATTGATAATTTGGAAACAACAGAGATAGTGGACCTCGTTTGAGTGGAGGACCACTCCTAGCTTTTGATTCGAGAGAAGAGCCTAACTCTCCCAAGCTCTAACTCTTAAATTCTTCTCTTTTCAATATTCTTCAGCAAATTCCACATCACCCCTCTTATTCCAACTCTTCCCTTTATAAAACCTATAGATTTGGTGAAATTACAAAAATACCCCAAGTTGCCTAAAATTACAAAAATATCACTAGCTGTGGCCGTACCCCTAGTCGCATCATTACTCCATCCCCCAAAGAACTACATTGTCCTCAAGGTGGTATATAAAGTCCATGAGCCGCACTACTCCAAATGGGATACGCATCCTCGACTGGCTCATCCTCTTCAGCTGATGTGCCTTCATCTTTTTTGACGACCAGTTTCTATAGAGCACGGTTCGGGCAATGATGTTCTGGCCCGAATCTCTCGCCACATCAGAAGCATAACCCGTTGGCACACCTATCCTGGATTTTCTTCTGTGTGAGGCTTGAACCTGCTATTTATTCGAAACACGCTACTCTTCACCTCTACAGTCTGAATCGTCGTTGGGTGGGACTTCTGAGCTGTTGTCGTGGCATGAGTACAAAATGTGGCCCAACCCACCGCTCCCTTGACAGCCTGCCACGCATTAATCATGTCTTTAACCATTAGAGGTAGCTTCATAGCTTCTCCAAACCCCTTCGGCCTTAATATATGTAGCTCGGCTCTAATGTTCTCCTTCATCCCTTTCATGAAATTTTCCTCCAGCGTTGCCTCAGAGATCCCCTTACTCGGCGCGAGAGCATCTTGAAACTCTCCTGGTATTTTCTGACGGTGCCTTCCTGCGTGAGGACAAGAAGCTGCTCATGTAATTTTTTCCCTTAAGTATCTCAAAACCAATCTGGCAAGTAGTCCTAAAATTCCTCCCACGAGCTAACAAGCTGTTTCGGTTCCCTTCACTTGAACTTAGGCCAGAGCCTTTTTCTCCAAACAGATGTCGACCGCCATCAGCCTCCTTCATCAAATGTTTCACTACGAAGTATCTCTCCATCAGCTAGACCTACCCATACAGATCATTTCCTCAAAGACAGCCATCTTCAGCTTTCGAACCCTGTTTTCACTTCTGAAGATCACATGTACTGCTCTCTGAGTCGGCTGCCTGTAGTGGAATTGATTATAGGTGTTCTACTGATTTGCTGGGCCTCCAAAACCTCCATTCTTGACTTCTGCAGCTCCACCGTCGTCTCCCCATCCGTCTTCACACCACCACAGATCTCCTCGCTCAGACCCATCTCCGCTGTCCAATGGGCCGTCGTCACAATGAGGCCCTCATGCAAACCTGTTATAGCCTTATGGGCCTCCTCTACCATCGTCATGCCACCTAAAGTCATCACCACACTCCTCAAAGTCTGGGTAGAAACCACAACAATTGCCAAACAAAGGTCCGACGCGCCCAAAATACTGTCGTTGAGCTTAGGATGGCCTATGTATGCAGACAGAGGCTTGCGGGCCCCCTTCAAGGCCTCCCAAGGGTTGTGGGCCCCTATGCGGCCCGCTTAAGGCACATTGTGTCCTGGGCAGCCTGACAGGGCCTCACGGGCCCCAAGGCAACCCGCCTAGTGCTCGCCGGTCACGGGGCCATCATGGCATGTGCGATCTGCCCTTGTCGTACCCACATTTGTTTTGGGGGGATTTCTCCCTCCGCATGTGGTTCATCACCGTTAGGATGCAGATCTGTACCAAAGTCGATGATTTTTAATCTTTTCTGGTTCAAAAATGGCATCTTTCGTCTCAGATCTGTGTTGTAGTCGTCGTCGCTGATCAGATCTGGTGCATGACCCCCTACAAATGGATCTTTCCTTCGTTGTCGACCAAAAATTTCGCCTTTCGCCTCAAATCCACATTGTACGAGGGTTGATATTTAGCAAAGTTATCGACTTTCTCCACTCCTTTCGTAAAAAAATCAAGATTTTTTGCTTCAGATCTGTGTCGTTGTCTTCAGTGTTGCTTAGATTTGGCTTCGGCACATCCGTCTCAGGCAGATGGGTGTTCATCTTCTCCCACATATTCTCCCACATCTGCTTCATCAAAAGCTCCATCGACGAGAACCTGTCCTCGTGCTTATCCACCTTCTCCTCAACCTTTTGTTGTTAATCCTTGAAAATCTCCACTTCGCTCTTTAATTTTTCTTCAAATGCATCAACTTTTCTCACCACATTCAAGATTGACCTGCTGTGATACCAATTTGATAGGAACCAAATCCGATTGTGGAATAAAAATTCAGTTTTTATCAATAATTTAAGAAATACAAAGGATAGTTGGCTTTAATTTGAGAGGAGAATCGCTCTCCTAGCTTTTGATTCGAGAGAAAAGCCTAACCCTCCCCAGATCTAGTCTAGTCTACTCATAATTCTTCTCTTTTCAATATTATTCATCAAATTTCACATCACCCTATTATTCCAGCCCTCCTATTTATAAAAGCTAATAATTTCTTGAAATTACAAAATATCCCCCCTGCAGTCCAAAATTACAAAAATGCCACTAGCTGCAGCCGCACCCCAGTCGCATGACACCGACTTGACAGGTTATCGGGTTACCTGAACCCGACTCGCATGAATTAATTTTTTCTTCTAAAGCAAATATGTGTTAAATAAATGTCCAGCCACAAGATTCAAGCCGTGGATCATGTTTATGTATGAACAAGTGCACATCAACTGAGTTAAATGGATTGGTCTTATTTAAAACTCCTCAGAATATTTATGTAAATTAAAAATTAAAATTTTTAAATTAACAAAAAAATTACAATGAGGAAAATCGAACCCCAAAACACTGAAGTAATGCTCAACACTTCAAATCCCTCACCAGAACTGGCCAATACAACTTGTGTTCCCATGTTTTTATATAAATATAAATACAAATATATTATACAAAAGAGGTTGTTGTCCCAGGTGGAGTGGGTTATCCGTTGTCCTATGCGGCTTTTGTCCCATGTGGCAACTAGAGAGGGGGTGCCACATTACCATCCACACGCTTCACCCAAACAAAAAGCCCACATGCCCCTTATTTACAAGAGATGTTGTGGGTAATGTGAAGTGTGTTATCCTTTGTCATATGCGGCTTTTGTCCCATGTGGCAACAAGAGAGGGGGTGCCACATTACCTACCACACGCTTCACCCAAACAAAAAGCCCGCAGGCCCCTTATTTATAAGTCTGACATTGAACTTTCATAACCCCAAAGACCAGTCTCATATTCACATAAAATAACCCCTCATGCCTCATATTCACAATTTTGCCATTCATATAAAATAACCCCCCATGCCACATATTCACAGGTTTGCACTTGGGTGCTTTCCTCTTTAACCCTTCCATTTTTTTCACTTTAACTCTTTGCTTTTTTCCTTCTACCCCGAGACAATACCAACACTCATATCCACTCGTCTCTCTCCTTCACCACTGTTCGTGGGTCCCGCTTCCTGTGTGTAGGTTTTTTGGTTGCCCATGCACTATGTGCATGTGTTATTTCTATTTTAAAAACGGATAGGACCCGTGTTGATCTGAGTTGACTGGTCAAACCCGCACCTAACCCGGATGTTTATTCAGGTCAACCTGAATTCGACCCAACCCGTTTATGTGCATACACGTACCTGATTAATGAGGCCGGGTTCGGGTTCATTTGCCAGCACTAGTTGTTGCCACATGGCCACCATTTATAACATTGTGTGTGCATGCTTAAAGGATCTCATATGGCACATCGATCTCTCCCATATACCAGGATATGACACATTCTTCTCCACATGTATAAGGGTTCACATGTGTGTATTTTTAATCCCATAAACACATTCCCATTGTGGAAGAGAATATGTGATATCATCGTATATAAGAAATCTCATGTCATATGAGACCGATGTCTCGCTCTATGCATGCATGTCCAGTGAAATTATGCATCGGTTGTCCCTCTTGTTTAATTGCTCAAAGCAAATTGAAACTATCATTGTAGATGACTAAGATAAGAATTTTTTAATGCAAATAGTTCGTTCTGCAATGAATCATACACAAGGATAACACAGTGCATTTGGTGAGAGCTAACATTGCATTTGATTATATGCCCAGAACACAATATAGCCAGAGCCACATATTAAATTTTACCAGTATTTTTGCTCATTGTGTTTTTTAACATCTCCAAAAATGAGGGGCATATGAGCGTAATACCTATTTTATTGATGTACTGGACACACTCTTTCCAAAACTGAAACACTTAAACATGTATTGCCGCTTGTCATTTCTCTAAACACGGCAACATCACCGTTCAATGGGAATATTAAGATGCTTCAATGAATTTATTATAGCAAGTAAGACAGCATAAAAAATGCACTATATTAAAGGATTGAATTATCTCTTGACTTATGAAGATTGTTTTTTAAATAAAAATCCAGAACACTCCTTAAATGTCTACACCAGTACATGCTTCTGACACTTGACACTGATATCTCACCAATAAATCACAACTCCAGTTACACAACTGTCCACTCTATACCTATGTACCGGGAAAAACAGAGTCTTCCACATCATTGAGGCTGATGACATGCCATGTAAGGAGTTACAGGCTGTGCATTTTACCTCCTTTCTAACTAAAATCTTGCATAATGACTGCTTCTAGCTTTACTCGCTGCTGAGTATAAAGTCAACGACCACTAAGTCACAGCAATTCAAAAGTCACAAGACAAATAGTCAGTTGCCTGGCCTCCCATAACATGATGAGGAAGGGACAACCAGAACTAAAGATGCTATATCTATCACAATATGCTAAGCTATGTGCACAATCATTTCTGTCATGCAGCAATGTTGTGTCAGAAACATGTTGGGGACACATGCCCAACACATGTATCCTAAGTGTTTTTAAGAATTTGTTTAATTCTTGGCATGTTGTGCCCACATCTGTGTAGCCATGTCCCTACAACAACGCTGCTAAGTATAAGACACAGTTACCGTACAAACTGATATCTAAACAATCAGAAAACCATTTTCATAGGAATCAAAGTTAATCAATCAATATTCTTAGATCCAAAATCTGTAAACAATGAAGATACTAACCTGACCTTGGCGGAAATAGGCTTTTCCATAACCTTCTCTTTCTCGCAATGCAAATTCTGCATCCAGCAGGGCTCCCTTGAAATCTCCTAGCTTCAGTTTGCATGCCTGGAAATTTAAAGAGAACACGACGAATTAAACATCAGTGAAAAGAAATGTAAGCTTATACTTCAATAAATGAAGCCAGGTAGAGAGGAGTCACCAAAACATTAACATGAAATTCTTTAATTAAAAAGGCTTAATCATGTTCAGGTCGATCAGAGATTTAATAGGGGAAAGAAATGAAATGTCGGCTTATATTTCTGTCGATAATATATCTCATCACATATATCACATATATGGATTCAACAAGCACAATCATGTTCAATTAGATTAGAAATTTCTTAAGCAGCTTTCACTTACTATACAATTTATACAGCATCAAACATGATCAAGTTCAAATAATATTATTATTACAGAAAAGCATAACTATGCTCAGTAAATATTATAAATAAAGAGCACGATGTAAGTTTCTTTTTTACAACTGGAAATTTAACTAATTAATAAGATACCCTCATTATAAGATTCTTTATTTGGACCTCTTAACATCATCAACACCTGGTGTTCAACATTTCTCCAATCAAACTGGAGGTCAACAGTGTCAGCAGCTGGTTATGATCAGACAACTCAACAACACAGCTGCTCTAAGACGGGCACCAAGACAAAATATCAAATCTGCCTTCCGACATTACTAAAGCTACATATGATAAAAAAATAGGTTTACCCCAATTTGACACAGTTTACATGCAAAATTCCGGTTCTACAAAGTTCATACCAGCTTTGTTTTACATTGTGGGCAAGCCAACCAAGAAGCAATTCACACAGCCAAGGTGCTATCGATGTAACTGAGAATCAGGTGTCAACATTAAAAAATGGAATGAAAAAATTCAGCTATTGCTATAGTATCAGCTGTTGCTGTGGTGATTTGTCCCTATTCCAGTAGCAATGCCAACGAGGCAACAATCATGGCCATGATTTTGGTGTTTTCAAGATAATTCACAGCTCTTAATTCAAATGAGATCCACAGTATTTGGAAGTAATTCGCACTAGCTGTAAAGGTGAAAGACTGATGGAACATATTTGTGTTACACACAAATGGTGGTAGGGTTGGAAGTGGGACATCATGACGTGCCATGCTTGGCAAAGCCCAGGCACAAACACACAAAATAACATAGGCCCAAGGATGGCACATATCACATTTGTGCTTTTATAATTCCGGCCCATCATGTTGAACTTAGACCTGTTATTTTGCATAGTGATTTCTATGTCATGCCTATTAAGCTAGACTAAGCTAGCTAAGCTTACATCCAGATATCCTTTCAAAGTTATTTAAAGGATCATAAATTTTTAAAATAGAAAATAATAATCATAAAACTTATCGTCTTGTATGATTAGATCAATTTGCTACTAGTAACTAATAATCATACTATTTTCAAGTCATTGCGAGAAACGTTATATTCGAATTGTCTTAGCCTTCACTTCAAGAAGTAGGATCGTTTTCATATACCCAATTGAAAGAATGCCGGCTCATGATCACATCGGAACGAGAAATCGAATACTCATTTTTCACACATTACGATCTAAAGCTCTCTCTTCCATCACACCAAGATATTTCATCTCTTATCACTTGCATCTATATTTTCTTCAGTCTAGCTTTCTTTCTCTTCTTTCTCTTGATCTCATTATTCACATGTTCTATCTTACTAAAAATCGCATCATCGCTAAACCATCTCACGCGATGTTCACTCATATTATTCACCAAAGGGATCACGACTAAATTTGCTCGGATATCTTCGTTTCTTACGTCATCGTTTCTTACATTTTCACACATCTATCGCAAAATTTGCATATCTACCATACATATTTTGTTCATACTTCCTGATGATAGACATACACTCTGTACCATATAACAAAGCTGGTCTAATTGCCATCTTGTAAAATTTACTATCGCACAACATTCATGTTACGGTTCTCTATTTCAACCATCATGTTTTGACTCTATGATCAACATCTCCATTAATCCACGCATTCTGGTGAATAATTGACCTGCGGTACCTAAAGTAGTTATCCATTAACTTTTCCCATCCAGTTTATCATACTATGATCTTTATGTTTACTCTACTAAACTTATATTCATTTACAAACGATATTTAAAGTTTTAACTTTATATTTACGCCACTTTTGGTCTTATCTATCAAAACAATATCGTCTGTAAATAACATGCAATAAGGTATCTCATCTTGAATATGAATAATGAGTTCATCCATAACTATATAAAAGAGTAAAATTAGAGCCAAACATTGATGCAACCAAATGTCAATCAGAAGTTATCTGTTGTTATTCCTTTACAAGTCTTTACATTACTGACTGCTCCACTGCTCCTTAATACGTATCTTGAATTAGATTAACATATTTTAAATGGAATACATTCTTCATTAAGACTCGTCATAGAACCTCTATAGAGACTGTCGCAAGCTTTCTTCATATCAAGAAAGATCATATGCAAATCTATCCCTTGCTTCATATTGCTTTATAATATGCCTGATGAGATGAACTGCCTCTATTGTCAAACATCATGGCATAAAACCGAATAGATTTGGTTATGTAGTGACATTCATTCTCAACCTAAACTCGATCACACTCTTTCTCAGCAATATAGTATGACATATTAACTAGATTCCACGATTGTTAAAGTAACTTTCTATATTACCTTTATTTTTATACAAAGATATCAAATTGCTATTCTATTCCTTTGGTATTCTATTTGATTCTCAAATTTTGTGGAATAACTTTTCCAACTATATAACAGCTACATTCTTTATGCATTTTCAGCCTTCAATAGGAATCTCATCCGATCCACATGTTTTTCTTAGTTTCATTCTCTTTAAAGCTTCTCTCACCTCTCATACTCTGATTCTTTGAATAAAATTATGATTTTGCTCTTTCGAAAGAACCTCATCATCCCATATATTTTGAGTATGACTTTCATTACAGAGTTTGTCAAAGTACTCCCTCCACATTCTTCACATTTATCATTTTGACCCAAAAAAAAATTTAGTTTTCATCTTTAATGTACTTAAATGTACAAAAATTCATTTGCTTTTCTCCCTCATCCACGATAGCCAATAGATGTTCTTCTCTTCTTCGGATGTATCTAACTTTTTATAAGCATCAACATACCTCATATTCCTAACATCTTGTATAACTCTTTTAGTTTCCTTCTTAACTGATTTATGTCACTTCAAAGCATCATCTTTACATCTCCTATCTTTACATCTCCTTATGTTTATATAGCCGCCATGTTTAGCATCCTTCACTTGTCCATTCCACCAAGATATCTCATTGCCTGATGACGCAATACCTTTAGTTACATCAAGTTCTTCTATGTTTATCATTATAACACAATCTACCACTTCGTCTATATAGCACTTGTATCCCTTTGAACTCCTAATCAGCCTTCTCCCCTAACACCAATTTAACAAGTATAATCATGTTCTTTTCTTCTTATGTCTACTACATTCTTTTGCACTTATTTATCATTTATTATTCCAATCTCGTTTCGATTTCTCTCCTTACCAATGTATCAAAAGCTTATGTTTATATAGCTGCCATGTTTAGCATCCTTCACTTGTCCATTCCACCAAGATATCTCATTGCCTGATGACGCAATACCTTTAGTTACATCAAGTTCTTCTATGTTTATCATTATAACACAATCTACCACTTCGTCTATATAGCACTTGTATCCCTTTGAACTCCTAATCAGCCTTCTCCCCTAACACCAATTTAACAAGTATAATCATGTTCTTTTCTTCTTATGTCTACTACATTCTTTTGCACTTATTTATCATTTATTATTCCAATCTCGTTTCGATTTCTCTCCTTACCAATGTATCAAAAGCTTATACCTCCATGACCCGGCTACTATAGTCATCTGACCTACCCCACGAAGTCTCTTGAATGCATAAAATATTAATCTCCCTCATAAACATGACATCAAGATGTTCTCCTAACTTTTTAAGTAGAAATCACATGTTTCAAGATGCTAATCTAATCCTTTGATTTTAGACCAACTTCTTTATCCGTCTTCGTCCACTAAGAACCAATCAGGAATCCTTACATACTTAACATCACATCCAGGCGGTGATATGACGTGTCGCTTACAGACGACATTGTAATATTTGCATACTTATCGCTATACCCAGCTTCGGTACAACATGCTGCTTAGGAAAAGGTGCTCCAACAAAATTTCGATATAAGGTCACGATCATAAGAGAGTGACAAATTATTGTACGAGCTATTATATGCCTCCCACACAACCCTACTCTATACAGTTTTGGGATCAGTACCAAAAACACTGGAGTTTGCTTAAGTGACTCCGTGCCTTGTCATATCGATCCCATGTCGGTGTGTTTGTGCACATGCAATATAGGTTACATATATTCAAATCAAAAGGAAACGTTAACAAAATGAAAGCAGTAATAAAGTGGGTTAACAAAATGAAAGCAGTAATAAAGTGGGGCAACTGTTATCGCATGATGGATTGTTGGAAAATGAGTAGTTAGACTTCTGCATGAGGGAAAATGCAAAAGTAGCGTGACCAAGATACTGGAATGTGAAAAGCAAAACTGCCATTGCACCAACGGTTCTTGAATCAACATAAAATGCAAGAATCAGCTTGTGCCAACAACTCTACACCAACCATTCACGATTTTTTAAAAAAACAAATTTAAAATTTGGAAATAACACCAATGAAATCTCTAGCAACAGCAACAATATTTATGTTATCCTTCTGTTACTAGAACAAAGTTACCTCTACCTTTATGGTTACACTTCAGTTACAGATAAAAAGTATATTCTAAATCATGATTAATAAATAGAACATTTTGAATTACAGTTATCATTATACAAGCATCCACATAAAGTAAAGTGAAACCAATAAAACATGTGATGTTCTAATGGAAAAGCTTACAGAACTATTAGTGAAGATGACCGACTTTGTCTTCCGCAATAAGGAACTCTTCTCTGTCCAGCCAATTAAATAAAACATAATGAATGCAGTTTCCGCAGAACACAAGAAAAGTAAAGCTAATGATACACCATGTGCCGGTATTTGAAAGATGAAGTCATCATATAAGGAAAATGACTTGCCTTCATCAATTTCTTCTTGATCCCAACAAACATCCAAGTAGCGCAAAGCTTTTCTATATTTTCTAAGAGCCATCTTGTAGTCTTGCTTCTGTAGAGGGAAATGTATGAATTATGTCAATATTATGAGACATTGGATGTCCCAATAATCATAATGCAATAAAAATGTTCACAACATTCAAGTATGGAAAAAAAAAACTAGCCAACTAATGACAGCGGTCTGCTCCTTGTTTTTCTGTGTTTTTGGGTGGGGTGGTGGTTGGGCAGGCTTATGAATTAAACTGCGATCCTTTCTCTAATATTACCAACGAGTAGTTACTTGGAGCCAGGGGCAGTGTTTTATTAATTCTAGAGCAGAAACCATCCAATGACTGAATTTCAACAAACATTCAAAGCAATACCCAATGTGAAAAAAGTAACTATATAAACAAATACTATCAGTAAAAAAGAAAGAAAAGAAAAAAAGAAAAGAAAATAGAACAGTACAACAGAAGAACAAAACATACCATGAAGCAAGTATTTCCAAAAGTTTTAGCATAATCCACGGCATTCATCCACCATGCTACGTCAGTTTGCTTCACATCAAGGTCGCCAGGCCAATCTGGATTCATATCACCATCTTTGAAGAAATTTACAACTCCATCATCACTGCCTTCAGGAAGTTCACCGCATTCCGCAATTATAACATCAACTGTGGGATAATCACCATCTCCAACAGGAGTATGCTCAACTGAACGAACAACTCCCATCCCCTTTAGCACCTTCCCAAATACAACATGTTTTCCATCTAAATGAGGCGTACGAGTAGTGCTGATGAAGAACTGAGACCCATTTGTATTAGACCCAGAATTAGCCATTGATAGCATTCCTTTCCGCTCGTGTTTCATTTCAAAGTTTTCATCCTCAAACTTCAACCCATATATTGATTCCCCTCCAGTTCCATCTCCTGCAGATATATCTCCACCTTGTATCATAAAGCCTTTAATAACACGATGAAATCGTGAGCCCTGCAACCACACGACGTATAACAAAATTAAGGATATGTCTTTGGTCTTTACTACTATGAAAGCCTCAAGGTAGTAATACATAATAATATATTTTTAACCAATGACAAATCCTTGGTGTTGTTAAAGAACTAAATAAGTGGTGCTACAGGATTTAAACAATAAAAGTAATGTGGCATGCAAAAGCAGCACAACAAAAATCCTCACAAACACAAAAAAAAAGAGACAGTGCCATGACATGCACACAGACAAAAGATATGGTTATGGCGGATAGGAACAATGAGACATGACAATAAAACTAAACACAATATTTAAAAATGGGAAACATACCTACCGAATACATAGGAACTCACATGCCTCTTTATAATTTTAAGTATAAAAGCTCAGGTTTTGTGCACGTAGCACAAGTTCATACACAATGGAATTGTGTTGAAGCTTTTTTTCCTCGAGATTAAAATGAGTCTTTTATTGTTATATTAGATGGTGTATCACTTTCTATATCTCTTTATCTACCGCATGTCATGTGATGCTGTTAGATCCGGAATAAGAAGGCAGGCCCGCGAGTAGGCGCGCGCGCAAGGGAGGCCGCCTCACCCTACGGGCATTTTCGACTCCTCTTTTAAGTATTATAATTGAGTGGCAAACTTATAATTGTTTGGGGGTTTTATTCTTAACCTAGGGCTAGCCGTCATTTTATGGGATGCTTGATTATTGAATTGTTTGGAGAGAGTCCTTAGGTAGATCGTAGGAGAGTGCGGACGTCCTCGCTTTAGGTGTCTTAAGAGGGTGGTTGCCCCTTATAATTGTAGTCAATTTATCAATTATCTTCTATTTTTATCTATAAAGTTCAGATTTTGTCTTCGATTCTATCATTTTGGTATCAAAGCGACAACGATCCATGGCGGCGTCAACAAGGAGTAAAGGTCGAAGCGAAGCGAAGGAGAAGAACCATGGGGAGATCGATGATGTGAAGAAAACCGTAGCGGGGAATATCGAGTCGGTCGTCAAATTGACGACGGCGGTGTATCGACTCGTCGAACGGAGGAAGCCCTCGCTTAGATCGTCTTCCAATTTACGGCTCTAAACGAAAAGAATAGAAACAGCGGCGCGAACCCTAGTTCCTCGAAAAAGGTCTCGCCTTTGGAGAAGATGAAGGAAAAGATGGAGACTTTCGACGAAGGGTTGCTTTCCGATGCCAACGAGTATTTCAAAGAGGAGGAAGATTCGTGGAAGAACAAGGAGGTCGTAGGACCTCGTCGGAGCAACGAGGTGGGTCGGCCGATTGACCAAATAGGTCGCATACGCCAGGGCCTCTGTCCAACACTCCTTTGATATGTCAACAGTTGACAGCATGCATCGAACTTTCTCCAGCAAAGTCCGATTCATCCTCTCTGCTACCTCATTCTGTTGTGGCGTACCAGCAACGGTGAAGTGTCTTTGTATCCCTTCCGATTTGCAGAACTTCTCGAAGAGATCTGACCTATACTCACCACCGTTGTCACTTCGCAGACGCTTGATTTGCCGACCAATCTAAGTCTCGACCAGCTTCTTCCACTCGATGAAAGTGCTAAGAATATGGTCCTTCGACTTCAGCAGAAACACCCACACCCTGCGTGAGAAATCGTCGATGAACGACACAAAGTAGTGGTTCCCTCCCCATGAGGCCATCCTAGACGGTCCACATACGTCGGTGTGTACATAGTCGAGTGCTGCCTTTGTATTGTAGATGACCGTCCCAAATGAAGCACGTGTCTGTTTCCCAAATACACAGTACTCGCAGAACTCGATATTCCCGGTCTTGGCTACCTTCAGACGACCCCCGACGACAAGCATCTGCAATGCTTTCTTGCCCACATGACCTAGTCGCATGTGCCATAATATCGAGTCGTCCACCTCAGCCTCACGAGTCAGAGCCGTTGTGCCAGCTACGACCGAGCCATCCAAATAATAGAGATTGTCTTGACGCTTCCCCTTCATCACGATCATTGCTCCTCGGGTCACCCTCATAGCTCCATTCTCCATGGTGTCACTCGACATCAATTGGATTCGAGTGAGCCGAGCGATATGAGATTATGCCTTGGGTCGGGAACAAAGCGCACCTTCTCGATGCATCGTGTAACACCATCACACATCCTCATCCGCACTGTCCCGACACCCGCCGTGCTACAGGCTCGGTCATCACCCAGTAAGAATGTACACTCACTACCTTCCCTGAAGGCCGTAAAGTACTCTCGATGTGGCGTCATATGAAACGAGCACCTAGAGTCGAGCACCCAATCATCTGACGTCATGCCCTCCGAGGCACCAACCAATACATACTCCTCGACCTCAACCCCCTTACCGACGTTGGCAGTTGTGTCGCGCTTCTTCTTCGCCTTTGAGGAGTCTCTGACCTAATGTCATCTTTCCTTATAGAAAGCACATTGGTCATTCAACACCTTGCGTTGGAGCACTCTTGTCTTATCTCTGGACTTGGATCTGAAATACCTCCTCCTATCTCCATCCTTCTCACCACTACGACCCCTTACGACTGTAAGAGTGTCGCTCGAAGCTCGGCTGCATGTGTCCACATCGTTCTTCCTGAACTCGTTGCTCGTCGGAGCGTAGGAAATCTTTTCAAATGTGATCGATTCCTTACTATAGGTAAGAACCGACACCAAGTACACATACTCGATGGGTAGAGAGTTGAGGAAAATCATCGCCTTGTCTTCATCGTTGACCTTCGTGTCGACGTTCCTCATGTCGGTAAGAAACTTGTTGTAGTAGTCGAAATGTTCCTCCATAGAAACCCCCTTGGCTAACTTCAAACCGAAAAGCTTCTTCTTCAAGTGTAGCCGGTTCTGGATATTCTTCTTCGTGTACTTGTCGCCGAGCTCCTTCCATAACTTGCTTGCACTTGTCTTCTCCATATATGGATCTTTCTTCTCCTTAGACAAATATAAGCGGATGGTACCACATGCACTCCGATTCAGAGTTCTCCACTCCTGATCGGACATGCCTGTCGGCTTCTCGTCCATGCGATATCTTGACCAAGTTGGTTCAAGATATCCATGACTTCGCATCTCCACATACTGAAGTTGATCTTCCCATCAAACTTCTCGATTTCGAACTTTGTGTTAGACACAATAGTCCGAGAGGATGAAGAATACCCAGAAGTCGACGCCTTTGGAGAACTGTCATCGACACCGCTACTCATCTTCGTCTTCTACGTTGATCGCCAACACTGTACAGCTCTGATACCAATTTGTTATGCAACAGAGCCCAGCTCTATCAACACAGACACATCGGAATACTCATGATCGTGGAGGATAGAGGACGAAAGATCAACAACGAACAAATAGTGCACAAACAAGATTGCTTTTAGGCCGTGGACGGCCAAGGGGAACACCAATGAGCTTTATTACTAAAAAAAGAACAATACAAATCTTCCCTTCGTCCAACGAAGAAGAAACACACAAGATCTCTCCAAAAGCTCACAATACAATCTCTTCAAGTTGGCTATCACAAATGGCAGCTCTATCAAAGGATATAAATGTGTTCCACACGAAACCCTAACCCAAAACTCCATATTTATAACCATAGGTTACAATATGTGTCATCATTGGCTAGGAATTCCTAAGGATACGGATCTCGACAATTACGGCATCCGATCCAATCGCCGCTCTACGCAATTAATGCTGCCGTAATCTAGTGAGCCAATCGCCGCTTCCTAGTGGGCCGCATCCCGATGGGCTCCCTTCGACCGGTCGACCGTCCTTCTGTGTCAAACGACCCAAGTACCAAGCCCCGCGTAAGAGCCTTCATCCTTCGAGCCTCCAAACGATCGAATCGACCGAACACAGACTCTAACCACATTATGACCCATCAACCCAATGCCGAGTGTTCGACCCTCAGACTCGAACTGACGACCGAACGACTCAACTGCGCTGATGAAGCCACTTGCCTAGTATCCTCGTATATGACTTGTGCAGAGTCAGATAGGTCGAATCCAGGCACAGACGAGTTACCTATGCACATAATAACTCGTCTGTCAAACAACTGCTTTTCCTGCGCCGAATCGAGCCAACTTCTTCGCACAATATTGCTCAAATATTGATGTATTATTGCAAGTGAAATTTTCCTACAAATGCCTCAATAAAGTTAGAAAATGTGTTAAATGTAATCAGTACAGTATTTTGTGTGGAGGCAAAAACGACATTCCTTGAGTAGATAAAAAAACAAGTTTTTATATACACACAAGGAAATTGTGCAGGCCTTACACTTAATTTTGGCTTCTAACTGAACTCATGTCACATAACCTCTAAAAATGTCAAATTGCAACATTTTTAAACAAGTCACTCTATGCTTTAAAGATCCAACCTAAACCCAGTAGCGGGACAGACCACATTGTGCAGAGTCTGCAGACACAGCAAATACCGCGATTTGTGATTAATTTTATCATATTCCAATGATTTTGTTTCAATACTCAAATCTTGCATCAAGCAAGAGCCGGGGGGGGGGGATCAAATTTTTCTAAAAAAAGAAAGTCAAACAAACACACCAAACCCCAATCAGAAACATCAAAGCACCAAACTGTCCAGCCAATAACGGCGATTCTGAATATTCTATGTGCCCCCTCACCTCACGGGTGGATTCAAAGAATTCCAACCAAAAGAACAGTACAAAGATTCTCCAAAAGCAAGAAGGGCAACATCGTAAATAAACCAGGACGGATGGGGGGTCAAATGAGTATTAAAAATGACCTTGAAGTGGAGGGGGACGCCGGTGTTGGGCCCGGTTCCCTTCTCGCCGGTGCAGAGAGCCCTAAAGTTCTCCGCAGTCTTTGGGACGACGTTGGCGAAGAGCTCAATGACGACCCTGCCCTCCATTTCCCCGCCGATGCTGATGTCCATGAACACCCGCGGGTTCACCGCACCTCCGCCGCCGCCGTTCTCCATGTATCTCTCTAGAACCCTAATTCTTGATTTGGAGAGGGTTTGCTTTATGCGACGCTTCGCCGGACTTTTTCTATTTATATGAATTCAATAAGTGCGGCGCAGTCGAGCGGAGTTAATGCGATAGTAATAGTGGTGGCCCTGTATTGGGTGAACCGAGAGGACCACGGGATGTGTTTTGTTTTTTCAGTTTGTTTTTGGGTTTTTAGTTGAGAAGCTACGGGGGTCGTGATGTGTACAGTTGAAGGTTGTGGGTGTAAGGGCAAAGTTTAGAATTTGAACAAGAGACTCTGCAACAGAAAAGGCTTCCAACATGACTTGTATATAATGTTACATCTGTTAGTATATCATCCTAAAGAAGGCAGATAGGCCCAAGAAGATGATTAGCCTAGAGGCCCAACTCCTAGATATGCCCCAACAGGTCAGCCCACTCAAGAAGAATCCATTATATAAAAGCGATTAAAAAGATAGTACTCAACATCATCTCTATAAAGGCATCTCCTCAAGTGAGTAAGTAACGTCATTCTCATTTTAACTTTCTCCATCTTCATTTAAGATTATATATCTAGTCTCACATGTTACTAATTTGAGTATCAGAGGAGTCGAAATCGGGATCCATATTCTTGATTCGACTCATTAATGCTCTTATTGATTATGTTATACATATTACATGATAATGGAGAAAAATGCATATCTAGCCCATGCAAATCCATCTACGCACTGCGACATCATTGGCATTGTATATAGGATCAAACACAACTTTGTACAACACACGAAACAACCTAAGCCAAGCCAAGCCAAGCACATGGGTACGAGACATGCCCAATGATGGTAAGAATGCTCAGGTAAGACATATCCGTAGAAGGATACAAGAATGACGCACATGCCCAACACACTTACGGTTAGTGTGCACTTTCCCTGCTAGGATATATCATCCAATCACATTACAAGCATATTGTTTCGTCCTTCATGTCCATACGCCTTGCTTTATGTATATGCACCTTTTCAAATTGATACTTTCTATTCAAACTTTTGAATTATGATTGGTGTGTTTCTATTGTTTTTCTTCGTGAAATCACTTTTAATATGCTATTCATGAAACAAGTGCATAATTCCATGAGCTTTGTCTTTGAGATGGGTTGGATTGGGTTTGTGCAACCTTTGTGATGCATGAGTCTAGATTGGACCAATTGAGTAGAGTAGTTTTCAATTTGATCGGATTTGGCCATAGGCACGTGCTTGGTTTGTGCCTAAGGCGTGGTTGGTTAATGTGTTGAATCATGGAAAAAATAAAAATATAAAATGAAAGAAAAGAAAAGAATAAAGTGCATTGTTATTATAGTCTTGTCGAGTAGTCGGGTCCTCGTGTCTCAAGAAGCATTGGGAGATTCGTACCGAAAGATAAGATTTAGAACGGTACACAAGAACGGAATAAATGAATCTTAGGTGATTCGAGTCATTAGGTCTGAGAGATCCTTCTTGGCATAATGCCATACAATTGTTCGATTTGGGAGTCACTGACCAAAAACTCACTATATGGATAACTCTAAGTTTCATAAAAAAAGAATAGAAAAAGAAAGAAAGAATAAGCATGAGTCGCATGTCCAACATTTACAAGTTTAAAAAAACCCCGAGCGTTGTTGTGGTCAATTTTTTTAAGAATTGAAATACTATGATACAAAACTGTGTTTTAATCTTGATAAGCTCAAAGCAGTGGGTATCTTTTTGATTTGAGCCAAACTAAATTATTGTTCATGCATTTGTTCTCTGTCATGAGTGTGTATATTGAATTTGAGATCATGATGAAAAAGTTTTCTACGCCATGAACAATGAATGAAGTTTGATGCGTGCTTTGTATGGAAATCCGAATTTATCGCTTATTATGCTATGAACTAGCAGAAAGCTAGTTGTGGGTGTGATTATGGTCAAATATTGCATATTTTTATCATATATTGATTGTCTTTTTGTCCATAACTTTTTTTGGTATTTTGGACTAATTATCGGAGTTTTTTGGAAAATCTTCTATTATTGGATTTTAATATTTATTGGGCAAAATATTGATTTTTGAAGCTAAAACTGTGAATTTTCTCTTTCAGATTGAAGATTACAATTTTCTGGTTACAACAAATATGTTTGAAGATTTTTTTGGAATTACATACAATTTTCTGTGAATTTTTTAAGGAGAAAAGAACCAAACAATATTTAAAAAAATTGCTACAGTACCACAGCGTACTGTAGCTGCTACAATACGCGCGGTACTGTAGCGCAGGTTCTAGCTGGTTCGGGCGTAGAAATCCGACCCGTTTGCTACAGTCCAAATCCAATAATAGTATTTTAAGTGTATTTGGGCATATCTTGCGGGTTTTGGGTCCAAATCCAGTCCCGTTTTGACCCAATACGATGATTGGAGCATTTTTACGGTTATTGGCCCCGCAAAAAACCCCGTATTGACGTATTCTATCATATATCTTCTCTCTTCGAGGTTTTTGGAGGCCATTGGATGGGCTCTAAGGTTAGGTGGAGCTCATTTGAGAGGAAAGTTTACATGTTTTGAGAGGAAAGTTTACATTTTAAGAGATTATTGGTGAAATCTAACCATCTCTCTTGTATATTTTGCATGTTTTCAATTGTATTGTAATTTGGATGATGTTCTTATATAAAAATGTCGTCTTTTTCATTATTATTGATTAGTGCTTGACAATGTGGGTTGTGATTGGCTGTGATTGGTTGTTAATCGTTGTTCTAATTGTCTTTTTTGCATGCTTTATGGATTAGATCTATTGCATTATTGGTTCCTTCATATATTTCCACTCAATTATTGATTTAGCAAGGATAGTTGGGTGTACTATGAATTGAGAGGGGAGTTGGCTCTATTCTCATAAAACCCATGATGTGAGGGATCACATTTTATCGTTGAGAGTTCGCGTTATGCCTAAAAGGGCACCTTCCAACCGTACATGCCCAAAAGGATCATGATTGAGTTATACATTGGGATTAATGTCCATGAGGGCATCATCCAGCTGTGCAAGCCCAAAAGGATGCACCACTGAGTTATATTAGGAACGATTAGTGCCGTTATTGACACGATTCCTAGCGAACCCATAATCCATGCACTTCTCCGATAGTTGCCCATTGGACTTGCTAACCCTATTTATCGTAGATTAGGTTAGTAGATTCACCCTCTTTATCACCATTATCATGTTAGCGAGTTGGTTGTAGTATCACCGTTACATTTCCTTGATTGATCGAGACTGCAATAATGTAGAACAACTTGTCACTATGGATTCGACTCCAAACTCACCTGATTTTATTACTTGACTAAACTCTCTTGCGCTTGAGAGTTGCATTATTTAGCTCAGCTACCATTCATTAAGGTTTGTTGAGTACTTGTCCAATCGACAATCACCTCATGGAAAACCAAGAATCGGGCATCAACAATCAAAGCAAACATCAATCTCAACCAAAACTTGTAACCAATAGCAATATTAGAAACAGAACACAGAATCAGTACCTAATACCAAAATTTATACTAGTTCTACCCATTCATCGGTGAATATCCAATATGATAAATCACTATTGCTTCAATAAACTTATTTTAACACCATCCGCATTCAATTTATCAGAGTAGCTTGATTAGCCAAAATCATCTTTCAAATGACGCACACGTGATATGCATAAATGGGAATACGAGGCGTGCAGTGTCATCGCACACAAGCAAACATTTTCCAACCATTGCACTTGCTTTGGTACTGCCCAAAAAAAAAACAAAAAATATATTTAAGCACACGATTTCTTAGCAAATTCAATGGAGAAATCGAAGACCCCAGAATACAGATACAGCTCAGGGTCTTACTGCATGCACCGCTTTCTAGAACATTCATCTCGTAGGTTCACTCTTTGGAAGAACACATTCTTCATACATATCATCCCGAATACATATTCAAACGAGTAGTCTTCTAGATTTGATGTACACTGATCATATCATCTGTCTACAAGCTGTTTAGGTAAATAATAAGCTAAATTACGATCTTCATGCAACGCGGTCAGATTGGCGAGCAGTCTGGTCCTTACTCTGCATTTATTATACAATTCATGCGATGCTCCGGGCTTTGCATCTGGATCTATTATACAAGTTAATGTTCCAGTATATGTAGCTCAAGAGCTCCACATATGATACAGAACGTCTGCTCCAAGACACGGCTGATCACTTCCATGGCAAGCTGTAGTCAAAAACAAAAGAAAATCAATCATCAATCCATTTTCTTTGATTTTTTAACTTGAAATGAACATGATACATCATGTTCATATAAGAGATGTACACATCTTGGCGCGCTCTGGTTAACATGAAGCTTACCCCAACTTGAGCGATGTGTCGGAGCTGTCATCGCAGTCTTGCGGTGCGGAATGCGAGACGTTGGTGACTGATTCCGAGGACTGTCCTTCCTCGTAGAAACCATTTTCCGAATCTGTCACCAATTGTTTCCCCACCTTGGACATCCCCGCCATCTGATCAACGGAACAAGGCGATTATTACACAAACGACGAGACAATGATGAACGCTAAAGGGGTCACCCGGAGCTTGGATGGCGAGAGATTAGAGAAAGGAGATCAATTACTTGCTGTTTCAATCGCATATTTTCTTCCATTAGTTGCAGTCCCTACATGTTGCACAAAGAAGCCATGAAAATCATCAGAAAAAGATAAATTGCAAATGCTATGCTACTAGGTGAGATGTACAGCTAGAGCTAATTCCACATCAATTACACACCATCTCTACTAAGTTTTCATCAGGCTGCTTTCCAGAAAATATTATTAAAACAAAGCAATTTGAAACAGAGACATGAAATGCGCTTCCTTATTTCTGTTGATAAAGAAAAGGATGATGAAAAATTGAATATGCAGATCCAAAAATTTATAAAGACACGACACTAGTATGTTATGATTGTTTCTGAACAGTGGTTATTGCCATTCGCCATTCTGAGTCATGAATTATAAGCATGCTTTTGCTCTTTCAACTACTAATTCGGAGTTATGGTCATCAGTCACGCTGTGAAGTATGTTGCAACATTTCCAGGTCGGCCTACAGGGGAAGCGACCCAATGAATTTGTTCTGTACCTTTTGCTGAAGACCATTGATCTTCTCCATGATTTGTTCGTTCTGGCACAATTCAACAAATTATATATTAGTTTATACTTTATATAAACCCAAGTCTCAATAGAGCATAAGCATAAGAGTCATGAGCTCATGCCTTCCTTCCTAAAATCCTGCTCAATCCAGTTTCAAGGGTTTTTTCTAGATTCTGCAGCTCTTCAATTGATAATCCTTGTAGATCTTCACCCCTCATCCTTCTGAAATGGATCATAAATACATACTCAGTTCCATAATTAACATATACGAAGCATGCGCGTGCGTGCACACACCCCATTACACATACCTCAGTTGCTGGCTTGTCTCTGCCACTTGTTTGCTCAAGCTTGTATAGTCGCTATGCTCCATCTATTAATGGAAGAAAGAGAAAGAAAACTGCTGTTTATGAACAGTGCCATTTTGAGCAATGAATAAGTGAACTGTCAGGAGCATAGATAGTCTATGGTAACAAACTGGATAATTCAAATATTACAAATTTCTAAATTTAATACTGCTGAGTACCATTTCCTCATATATATAGCACGCTTTATGACTAAATAATGCCCAAAATTTCTCTAAGAAATAGACAAGTGTGTGGATATTTCTTCTATTCAGCGCACGGTGATTGCTTTAATTAGTGAATGTTAACTGGTTTCTCAAAGGTGCCAAAAAAAAATCTGTTTGGTATTAGAGTGGCAGGTTTAAAGCTAGCTTTCATGATTGCCAGTGCCTTTGTGTTAATGTTGATCTGCTAATAATATTAGGGTTTTAGTTAAAAGATGTCACCTTTGCTGATTTATGATTAGATATCCTTAAAATTAATGTTGCATTTTAAAATTGATAACTTTAATATGAATCTAGGGTGTTAGTGGCTACTTTCTTAATTATTGCATAAAAGGCACAAGTTTTTATCATTGATCTAGCATGTTCTTGGCATGTTAATGATAATTAGTTGTGTGATATCTATCATTTCTTGTTAATTGAAATTAAAACAATGGTCAGGTTTTACTCTTACTGTTTAGAAAACATGCAACATCCTATATCAATCAAGAGATCATAGTTCACTAAATCATAGCCCTGAAAAACCATACTGTGTGTGCCTCTGAGCGAATGCATGTGGCTGGGGTGGTGGTTGCGGTCAGCGCCGGTTCAAACATAAATGAGTCCTAAAGCGAAACAAAATATGAGGCCTAAATATCAATGCAAAAATTTTAGGAGCCTTCATATAACTTAATTTCATTCAGGTTATTTAAACATTTCTGATTCTTGCAAAATTTGTGATTCTCGCAGGCTAGAGAAAACTGTCGAAGGTGATCGTTCCGGAGTCTGGACAAGTGGAAGGAGAGTGCGCCAGGCTGCCATCAACACCACGAAGAGAGATAGAGAGCAGAGAGAGAGAGGCCGAGAGCAACATCGTGGGGGTGTGGCGAGTGGCGATGTTGCGTAACTTGTGTTGGAGCCGGAGGCCTAGGAGGTGTCGTTTGAGATTATTTTTGGCATTTTGCTGTTTGAGAATTGAGACTTCAGCCTTTGACAAAGTCTATTGCCTCTTGGGATTCTGCTGGCATTGCTGGACTTGGACTGAGGCGGGCTTGACCTGAGGCGGGGACGCATCACAACAATGCCTTGAAGCAATAAGATAAAGGAAGTCGGCTTAGAATTTTAATTGAGCGGGCTGTTGCCTGTTAGGCTTAGGAAAAAATTAAATACGAGGCCTCTCAAAATCGGAAGCCTAATGTGGCCGCCTCAGCTGCCTTGTGGTAGAACCGGCCCTGGTTGCGGTAGCGCGTATAGTTGCATGCAGCCGGGTATGTGGATTTTTAATGGAAAAGGGTTTTCAAGACCGAGTATTTCTTTGCAAGTGGGCACAAGTCCACACGTTTACATGTGTGATACACACGATGCACATGTGAACATGTGGACCGCAAAAAGTTGTGAGTTAGCAGATGATCGTCGAAGATCGGATGACGAATAACAAGTAACAAACAAATTTATCACTATGAAGATTGTAACTTTAGGCCGTCGGCCGGCCAAGGGAACACCAATGAACTTTATTACGAAAGGAAAGAATGAATACAAATCCTCTCTTCACAACAAAGAAGAAGCACAAAATCTCTCCAAAAGCTCGGACCATAATAGAGTTATTAAGAGAGAAGCTCAGATCGTAGAGTTGCCGACATATGAGCCGCCGATCCTCCAAACCGTCCTCCAAACCGAGGAACTATGCACTGTAGAAGTCAAATAGCTCGATATCCTTGTATCTGACTTGTGTAGAGTCAGATAGGTCGGATCCGAGCGCAAACGAGATAACTCTGCACAAGATAGCTCGGCTGCCGATCTTCAATGATCCTTCATTGCCTCAATCGAGCCAACTTTCACAAATCTCCACAGTGGTAAGATTTAGGCCTCCGTCACACAGTTGACCTTCAATGCATCATCTTAGTAGAGTCACATTTGGTGATCCCACAATTTTGCTCCGAAGAGCCCAATGACCACACATGGGCTCAACTGGCTCCACCGAGCCTCAATGCCCCTCTACTAGGGCCGCCATTGACATCATCTCGGAACAACATTGAGCAAGTCCAAGCAATGCTTAAACTTAGCCACCGATACAACTGTAGTCAACATGTCCAAATGGTTATTATCTGTTACGATCTTTATCAAATTGATGCCTTCTTCTTCCATATAGTCTCGGACAAAATGGGTACCTCATGTCAATATGCTTGTGTGCATGGAAGACCTGATTCTTAGCCAAGTGCACCGCACTTTGGCTATCACAATGGAGATCATACTTCTTCTGGTAGACTCCCAGATCATCCATCAAGCCCATTAGCATATCGTCTCTTTCACAGCTTCCATCAATGCCATGCATTTTGCCTCTGCAGTAGACATGACCACCGTAAATTGAAGTATACTCCGTCAACAGATTGGAGCTCCTGACAGGATGAATACGTTGCCTATCATGGATCTCCTTCCATCCAAGTCGTTTGCAAAGTCAGAATCAACATAGCCTACAGCTTGCGGACCTTCATCTTCTCAGTTATATGTCATTCCAACGTCAATGGTGCCCTTGATGTATTTAAGTATCCATTGAATGGCTTGTCGCTGTACTTTCACCGGATTATGCATGTATCTACTCACCAAGCTGACTGCATGTGATAGGTCGGATCGGGTACATACCATAACATACATCAAGGCTCTTACCGCATTGGCATACGGTACACTCTCCATAAGGTTCTTCTATTCTTCGTTCTTTGGGTAATTCTCGCCAAAGAGTTTGAAGTGAAGTTCTAGCAAAGTAACTACTCCAGCCTGATTCATCCTTTAACCTACTCCGTTCTGCTGTGGCGTATCACCAACGGTGAAGTGTCTCTGAATCCTATCCGAGCTGTAGAACTTTTGGAAGAGGTCCGACCTATACTCTCCACCATTGTCACTTCAGAGCCGCCTGACTTTCTGACCTGTTTGAGTCTCAACCAGCTTCTTCCACGCTATGAAATTGTTCAGAACTTGGTCTTTTGACTTAAGGAAAAACCCAAACTATGCGTGAAAAATCATCAATAAATGATACAAAGTAGTGTTTACCTCAGAATAAGGCCGACCTACTCGGCCCCCATACGTCGGTGTGATTGTAATCGAGCACTCCTTTCGTATTATGGATGGCCGTCCCAAAAGAAGCACATGTCTATTTCCTGAAGACATAATGCTCGTACAACTCAATCTTCCTGGTCTTATCTCCTCTCAGACGATCTCCTTCAATAACATTTTGCAAAGCTTTTTCACCAACGTGACCTAGACACATGTGCCAAAAAGCAAGTCGTCTCTATCGGCCTCACGGGTCATAGCTGCAGTGCCAGTCACGACCGAGCCATCCAAATAGTAGAGGTTGCATTTACGCTTCCCCTTCACCATGATCATAGCTCCTCGGGTCACCATCAGAGATTCATTCTACATCGTCATTCGACTAGTTTTGAGTGAACTGAGAGATATGAGGTTACGCTTTAGGACGGGAACATAATGTATCATTGATGTCTCATGTAACACTATCGCACAACTTTATCCGAACTATCCAGATGCCCGCAGCGCGGCAAGCTCGGTCATCGCAGGACCATACTTTTACCCCTTCATGGAAAGTTGTAAAGTACTCTCTTTATGGCGTCATATGGAATGAGTATCCCGAGTCGAGCATCCAGCCATCTGACGTCACGCCCTCCGAAGCACCGAACAATACCCATTCTTTGACCTCAATTCCCTTAGCGATGTTGGCTGTCACATCATGCTTCTTCGCCCTCGGACAATCTCTGATCCAATGTCATATTTCTTTGCAAAAAGCACATTGATCCTTTGCCAAGTCCTTGAGAAGAGGGCCTCTACTCTTGTCCCTGTACTTTGATCAGAAATACCCCTTTCGAGCTCTACCCTTCTCATTGCTCTGACCTCTAACCACCGTAAGAGCATTGTTAGCTCGGCTTCTTGTGTCCTCGTCGTTCTTCCTGAACTCATTGCTCGTAAGGGCATTGGACACTTCTTCAAACGTGATCGAGTCCTTACCGTACATAAGAACTGATACTAAGTACTCATATTTAATGGGTAGAGAGTTGAGGAGAATCGCATCTTTATCTTCATCGTCAACTTTAACATCGAGTTCCTCGGGTCGGTTAGAAGCTTGTTGTAGTAGTTGAGATGTTCATCAATAGAAACACCCTCCTCAAACTTTAGACCGAAAAGCTTCTTCAAATACAGTCGGTTTTGGGTGTTCTTCTTCATGTACTTGTTACCGAACTCCTTCCAAAACTTCTTTGTATTTGTCTCCTCCATGAACGGATATTTCTTCTCCTTTTTCATATATAGTCGAATCATTCCACATGCCCTCCGATTTAGAGTTCTCCATACCAAATCAGACATGCTTGTCGACTTCTCGTCCAATGCGATGTTTTGACCAAGTTGGTTCAAGACACCCAAGACTTCGTATCTCTACATATCGAAGTTGATCTTTCCATCAAACTTCTCAATTTTGAACTTCGTGTTGGACACGATAGTTCGATCTACTGAGCATGCTCTCTGGAAGTCGACGCCTTTAAAGAACTGTCATCGCCACCGTTACTCATCTTCGCCTTCTACATTGATCTCTGAAACCGTAAGCTCTGAAACTAGTTTGTTTTGCGTCAGCGGATGATCGTCGAAGATCAAATGACGAACAATTAAACAACAATCAATATAGAGCACTATGAAGATTACAGCTTTAGGCCATCGACCGGCCAAGGAAACACCTATGAGCTTTATTACGAAAGGAGAGAACAAATACAAATTTTCTCTCTTCACAACGAAGAAGCGCTCAAGATCTCTCCAAAAAGCTCTCAACAATCTCTCAAACTTGCATCTCACAAAGGCGGCTCAAAGTTCTCTCAAAGTGTTCCACGTACGTGAAACCCTCGTCTACACACCCTATATATAGCCCTAGGGTACAATTAGTGTTCTACTAGAAGAGAGATTCCCAATTGATAAGAACTCCGACTTTAATGAAATCCTTATCCAATGACAGCTCTACTACAAATAGGATACTACATCCTTTGGTCGGATCCCTCTGTGCTGCCGAGCTACCAGTTGAAGACCGAGCTGACGAAGTGCTGATCCGAGCTATCCGAAGCTCGGGCTGTGGAGCTGCCGATCTATGAGCTGCCGATCCACCGATCTGCCGATCCTTCGAACAGAGGAACTATACACCGTAGAACTCGAATAGATCAGCATACTCGTATCTGACTTGTGCAGAGTCAGATAGGTCGGATCCGAGCGCAGACGAGCTAACTCTGCACAAGGTAGCTCGGTTGCCGATCCGATACTTCTTCAGCGACTCAATCGAGCCAACCTTCACAGCCTCGGGTTGGGGGGAGATTTTGGTAGGTTTACTTTCTTCCTTTATGTAACCTCCATTTGAGTCGTCGTGTGATGAATTGGAGTCACTGCATTTCTGAAAAATCCTCTCGCACATTGTTGATTGGAAGAATCACACACATGACCTCCTACAAGGAAAGGGAATTCTTTGCCACTTGAGCTTACTGTCAGTTCAACAAATTGGAAGGTATTATCAAGCGTGCTTTCGGATACCAATTTTCTGCATATAAATCTGTAGATAATATCATTGTGTTGATGGGCAACAATGGTTCATACCAAGTTCCTAGAAAGGAAACAATGCTAATAAAAATACCCGATGGTGCCAAACACATTGAAAGTTATCCATGTTTCTACCCTAAAGAATTTTATTTGAATTCATATCATTGACAACCTTGGGTGCAAATATTTAGGTAGAGTAATGACCACTTGCAAAAGTGCTCTGGTACTAATATACTCCAAGAAAGTTGGAAGCTTGTATGTGTGGCAATGTTTCATTCTCATTAATCAACAATCCTTTTTTCATCATCTATGTTAGATTCAAATACCACAAGCTATGGCACATGAGACTCCATCATATAAGGAGCAACGCTTGGCCAAGTTGAGCAAAGAGGTCTTTTGCAAATACGGAATTTTCATGTAGCAGAAGATTGTAAACTTTAATATGAAAACTTAAAAGACTAAATGCACAACAGACCGTATTCATGTAGATCTTGGGAGACCCTCACAAGTTTGCTCTCAAAGGTAGCAGATATCCTAGAACTTACTTTCATTGAAGAATATTCTAAAGATATGTGCCTACTTTATGTACATGAAATTGAGGCTACTTCTCAATTTCGTGTATATAGTATAATAATCATCACGTAAAAGGAAAATACTAATTCCCAAGCATAAAACAATTAGGGGAAACTCAGAAAGATTGCACAAGGATCATTGGGTCCTAATTTCGTTACGTCATTCAGTTCATTGCTCATTATTCAGTGAATGGGTTTTAGCAGATACATATTAAAACATATCCGATTTTATTTACATCAGAAACAAAGAGGAATAGCTTACATTCAAGTCAAGAGTCAGCTGGTCTGGTCTCAGCATTTTCTTCGAATGCATGCTGTGCTTCTCAATGATCGCCTTCATACTTTAAAGTGGAAAACCAAAATCTTTAGAAGTGCATACATAGAAATAAAAGGCTAGCAATTTCATGTACTATGCATGGCAATCTACCAACTAAATATTCATGTGTCCACATGTGGACACGACACACATGTCCATATATACAAGTCCAACACTCACGAATATGCATACTGTTATTAATCTTAAAAATATGCATGGCATGAAGAATGTCATGCCTCTTTAAAAAGGAATGTGTTATGAATCATTTTACTAAGCTTGAGCTTTTTAATATGAACATATGCATATATGAATTATATTTATATGAATTAAATATGTATATATTCAGAAGAAATATACATACATATGCAGATGTGTTCTCATGCATGTCCATGTTAGACACACCATGTCCATGTCGGAGCATGATACACTTGTTTATGTCTTCGAATCATAGAGAATTTCTATACTGAAATTTAACTTTTATAGTAATTAGGTTACGGTAACACTACAATAACTCTAGGAAGGGAAAAGCACGCATCATCTCTTGAATTTTTTTTAAAACAGGAGAGTTCTTGTATACATTGGTAAGTAATCAGAGATACATGAGATCATTTCCTATCCCTATAAACTTTTAAGTTAAATCTGAGCTAACAATCTATACATGATAAATTATATAGAATGCCCAATCTCACTATAGTTTAGTCTAGTTTGGATGCCTAAGGGCTTGTAAGCACCTTGCAAGGTCTGACGGAGCAGCAACAATTGGCATTTACAAATCAAAATTGGACTTGTGACAAAGTGGTAATAAATTGGCATTGGCCAAGTTGACCACACATCAGAGATAATGAAACCTACAACCAAGAGACCTGGAATGCAGATACGTGAAAACATATATACATTGGGGAGTCTTGTTTCTAGATCATAAGGCAATAGTCTAACAATCACATTTAGCGTAAAGTCATGTAGATTTCATACTTACTCTTTGTTCACATTTATACATCATCGGTAAGGACATGCACTACTCTTTCTTCAAAGAGTAATGGTCACCTCTTCTGGCAAACTAGGAGGGGGGACATGGACAAGTGCCGACTGAATGGTTATTTACTGCAATAGTGAAACATGACATGCCCATGGCATTTTGTGGTTATGTATATTAACGGTTGTATGCAAAATTTTTAAACATACCATGTCGTTAGTGTGGAGGTGTGGAATTGCTGCAAAATGCATATATATAGAGTGAGGGAACCACCAGGGTTGAAAAAGGCCCACCATGACCCGCCAAGATGGTCACCATTGTGAAGGCAAGCCTTCCCATTAGGGTAAGGCAATATGATATGGTAGCCAACCGGAACGATGTTTCGTGTTGAAAAATGTGATACAAAATACCAAAAATATTTCAAAATTAATCTAGTATTTAAGAAGATTTTTTGGAGCCCAAAACCATGACTTTCTGAAGACCAGATATTAGTTATTTTTTGCTGAAGATCACAACACGGCCCATACTGTGCGGCCCATACTGTGCGGCCCATAGATCACAAGCATGATGTGTGTGCAGGCGGGCGGGAAGCCGGCAAGCACACGCGGCACATGCGTGGACCGCGAGCGGGTGCATCCCGTAGACGTGCCCGTCATGCGCATTGCGTGTATGGGCACATGCATGTGCAGTGCAGACACGCGCAAGGGAAAGCGAGCGTGCACAGATCTGAATCTGATTAGAATTCAAGACTAGTTAGGGTTTTGTAAAGATATCTAAACCTTGTTTCGGCTAAGTTTTTCTGCGATTAGGGAACGAATTTCATTTATAATGTAAATATGCAAAAGGAAAATTGAGGGGCCAAGGGAGGGTTGTTTTAGAGCTAAAATAGGAATTTCTCCCGTGTTTTCTTCTCCGATTTCTTAACGGGTGTGGTTATTCCCTTGAACCAAATACCATAACACGTAATCTAATTTTATTGAAGCATTAGTGATCTCTCCAACTAGACGTACACCAAGTATTGGATAGAACCAATATAAATCTGGGTGTCAAGTGCATGTTTATCTTTTATTTTACGTTATTATATATATATATATATATATATATATATATATATATTATATATATATATATATATATATATATTGTCATGTTGCGGGTTTTGTAAAAAAATCATTAGCTTTGTTCATTAGTTCAACGATGTTAGAATTCTACGGGGCGATTGTGTTCTTGATAAGCCTATTAAGATGGCATAGGAGCCTAAGAGATGTGATCCCAATCATCTCCAATAATTGGTGTCAGAGCAAGATTCGTGAGACAATAGCAGATAATTCTACTATAAAAGAAGATGATGCAACTGGAAAAGCAAGTGGTTTGAGTTTATATAATATGTATTGGTTGGAGGAGCGCAATACAAAATTGAAAAGTTTGACGTAAAAGAAACTTTGAGATATGACAATACAAGATGAATGCATTCTTGAGAAAAAATCATATCAACAAGGTGGTATATGACAAGGAGACTTTATCGACAGATATCTCAAAAAGGAAGAAGATGGAGATGAAAGACTTGTATATGACAACTATACAACTCAGTTTATCTGACGAATTGATTTATCAGTTGTATGAAAAGACTACATCTAAGGAGACTACGTCCAAGAGATTATGGAAAAAACTCGAAAAACTGTATATGAAAAAGTTACCAGTAGGCTAATCTTGCTGAAGAATTCTTCACTTTCAGCGAGACGAGACCTCGTTAAAGGATCACCTAGATATCTTCATTGGATTAGTGATCAAGATGGGCACCATTGGATTGACTGTAGAAGGGAAGCACGAGGCGATTCTGCTCCTGTCATTACCAGAGCAATATACGACGTTCGTCAACACCATAATTTAGAGTCGGTATATTCTCAGTCTTGAGGGTGTGAAGGCGGGGCTCTATAGCGAGGATTTGAGAGATCGGATGACAGGAGTTGGTCTGAATGGATGAGATTCAGACAGCTAGGACCAATTTGCTTCGGGGCGAAGCAATGCAAGATACAGCAACAGGAGAAGATCAAGATCAAGTGATTGGGACATGTCATGCTATATTTGTAAGAAATCGAGACATTCAAAGAGAGACTACCTGGAAAGGAGGAACATAGACAAGATGGACATATCAGCATCTTCGTCGATTACAATAGGCTTACGATGTACTCATAGCATGTACGTCAGATGTCGATAATCATGCATAGGTCATGGATTCAGAAGCGTCAGTTCCATATGATGAGAAATATGGATTGCTTCTATACACATCAGAGGAAAGAGGATGCATCAGTCCTTTTGGTCAACACTACAGCGTGTAAATCTATTGGATTTGGTTCAGTGAGGATCAGGATGTTCAATGATGTAGTGCACACAGTAACGTGTGGCACGTTCTAGAGTTGAGAAAGTCACTAATTTATTTGGAAGCATTGGATTCCATGGATTGTAAAGTTACGATAAAGAAGGAATATCTAAAAATTTGTAACTGATGATGGTGTTGATGAGAGGTGAAAATGTCAAGGACTTATATCTGCTAAATGATATGACAATCATAGGAGATTCTTGTATTGGAGTTGAAAGTATTAAAAGATGTTCCAAGTATCAGGTTAATTTGATGGTTGCCACAAATATTGATAATTGTTGTAGCATAAACTTGTAGATCTGATTACAAATAATAATTAAATATACAATATAGGATCTCGAATAGCTTAATATATATGTGTGCACCTGACTATTTGATCCATAAGAAATATCAACCTTGAACCTACCTACTGCTTTTCTTGTAGATCTACATGGATCAACACATATGATCAATGGTGAGAATCTTCCTAACCCCTCTTTAACCCATCTCTAACCCCTCTTTAACCCATCTCTGATGCTCAAGTTAGATCCAATGTTGAAAAATAATACTCAAAGAAACTAAATTAACTGGGTTATGTTTTGCGTAAAAGAAGCTTATCTTGATGGCGCGTATTATACATGCTTATCGTGTTTATATGAAATAACAAGTCAGCCAAACAAACCCTTGAAGTCCTAGTCAAGGACAACATAGAAGCGACGGCAACCTATTTTTTAGAAAATCTAAGTTCTAGTTGACATGTGACTTTGATAGTCGATCTCTTTGCTCATTGGGCCTTCAATCAGGCATGAGCTGAAGTCTAGGCTAGGTTGAAATTGGGCTGCAGTTAATGGGCCATCTCTTGATGACAAATTATCATGGATCTGACCTATCTAGTGTCTACAGACAAAAGATATGCAATAGTAGAAATATATCTCTAATCTGTTTAAGAAACGGTGTGAAGGGAAGCGATGACTATGATCTCCGTCAATGCTGGGACGCTTATGATTGGTTACAAACTTGTATCATTTGACAATACATGTAATGTTTTTGGTAGCTTTCAAAAGTAAACTTATACCCGACTTTATAACTCTTAGAAGTCCATAATACTTATATTACATTTATTTTAATCAATGAGAAAATCTTGACTTCATATAATTGTGAATTATTATCTTGGTTGCACTACCTACGTTCATTTACCTTATCTTCCATCAACCACTTAATCACATAGCTTGCTAAGAATCAAGCATAATCTAAACTTGTGCGAATTAAAATCGTAATCCTTAATCAGCAAATCTTTAGAAGATGAGACACCAAAATGTGCCAGGAAACACCAATCAGTAAACTTTGGATGAATTTCCTATTTCATTCATGCCAGCCTGGTTTATTTTGGTCTTCATCCACTCCTTTTATCACCTGATCTATATCTTTCTCACATTAATTTTATGTACTCAAGCTAGCATAAATATATTGTCAATACTTTTAGGGGTCATTGACTTAATTTTATGTATCCACATACCATCAACAATCTTCAACATCTTACCACATTAAACGCAACCATGCATAATTCTATGACAATCAAAAGATTCAAAACCAACCGATTGATCCATTATAGTCTGTTTGACACACCGGAATATCCTCATCATATTCTGCATATATATTTCCAAAAATGAATATGAATCATATGTGTCCCTGATGAATACATGTGCTAATACTCAAAAGCCTATCGTCAACTGACTAAATTTTATCACTCACTCCATGATTGTTGCTTTTGCTAATGCAACTAGCTACTTCAAAAAAAAGTATTGCCACTGCTACATCCTACTATTCAATTATAACACAAAATACTGAGCATTTTTGGAACATTGTAACAAACAAATACATATTTACATGCAATTCTCTTTGAGGGTTTTCCCATTTAGTTATTCTTTCTTCAATGAAACATGGTAGCAAAACTCTACCTATATCACAAATCTGAAAAAACAAAAGAAAAGATTATCAGATATGTACATTCAGGTGGCGTGGATCAAATAAACCAAGCTAATTATACTCCGGCAGGCTTATAAGAGAAATGTCGAATATGATACCATTAAATTTGTGTTTATTTGAAAACTAGAGAAGACATCTCTCTCTCTCTCTCTCTCTCTCTCTCAAATGATTTCAAACTCTCTCTCTCTCTCTCTCTCTCTCTCTCTCTCTCTCTCTCACTCTCACAAATGATTTCAAATTAGTATTCAATACTTAATGACCTTTGAAACCAAACCCATGCTACTGAATAATACAATCAGATAATCTTTTAATCTTCAATCCCAACTCCCAACAAATTTGTCTCTTTTTTTAAATAAAGAGATTACTAAAAATGACTGCATAAATCTATTCCTCTAACTGGATACCATCACAAAAACTCAAGAAGCCAACATGTGCACCATAACCAGTGCTGAGAATAATAATATAATAACAACAACAAACGAAATCCTGATCTAAATATTTTATAAACCAAAGATCCCAGATCAAATCCTAGACGCTTGAAGGATGAGACCCTTTTCTTATTGAAAACCTGTTGTATGGAGATCTAATCAAGTCCAAAGGAAAAAAAACGAAAAAAAACGAACAAACACATGCAGATCGACCATGTTAATTGCAGACCATGCATGTTAATTTTGTATATGCATAAAGTTATCTCTTAACTGGGCTGAGTGTACCTTGAGCTGGAGAACTCGAAGAGCTTGCCAGTTGCAGAGAAGATGATGAGCCCAACCTCAGCATCGCAAAGTATGGACAGCTCCTCGGCCTTCTTGAAGAGACCCCTCCTCCTCTTCGAGAACGTCACCTGCCTCGCCGTCGCGTTGTCGATCTTCCGTATCTGTATCTTCTCTCTTGCCATTGATTACAATTTGACGATCCTTCTACAAAAACCCTAAAGAAGAAGGAGGACGATGATGAAACCCTAGAGCAAAACAACGAAACCCCAATAGTAAAAAAGCTTGCACTCACACAAGCGCTGCTGATTGGGTGGTTTCCTTCGACTATTCTTTGGAAACCACGACGCCAATGAGAGGGTGGACAGATAAAGAAAGGATCGGGGAATGTGAGAGATTAAAAATGAAGATTTCACTTTTTATGGTAAAAAAACAGATTTAAACATATATTTCAATGATTAAAAAAAGCCCTCTCCGGCTATCTACGCACAGTCACTGTCATGGTGAGCTCCCGGACAAAGAGAAATACATAAGATGTATTGGACCCAACCGTCTCATACCCAGATATTTTTACTGTTGAGTGCCACGTGTGTGGGTTCAAATTTAGGGTTTTAAGCCAGGGTGCTGCATTTACCAGTATCGGTTGCTATTTTAGTTCTTTTTTAAAACTAAATTGTTCGCAGTTTTTTCCTGCAAATCCCCTTCGGCCTGTTTCTTTTCTTGGAATGTAGGCGAGAAAGTGAGAAAAAAATTACAGTAGTAGGGCCTATTCATCAACTATATCATCGTTCTCACGTCTGCTTTCTTGGTTGCATGTTTCTTTCTTCAAAAAATTTCTACGGAAAATAGTCTTGATGTGGCTCCCCGCTAGGGCTGTTGACAAACAGAACGTTCGACGAACTACTCGTGAACAAGCTCGGTACATGTTCGTTTACGTTCGTTCGGTAAGCTTAATGAACAAGCTTGAACAGATTTTTAGAGCTCGGTTAGTAAACGAACAGAGCTTGAACATAACTATGTTCGTTTATTTATGTTCATGAACAAGCTCGTTAAGTGTTCGTAAACAAGCTCGTGAACAAACTCGTTAAGTGTTCATGAACAAGCTCGTTAAGTGTTCGTGAACAAGCTCGTTAAGTGATGTTTGTGAACAAGCTCGTTAAGTGTTGGTGAACAACCTCGTTAAGTGATGTTCGTGAATAAGCTCGTTAAGTGTTCGTGAACAAGGGCTTGAGTGAACTAAAATTAAAATTAAACACTCACCTCCTCAAATTGAATTAAACACATACACCTCTTCAACTTCCCATCTTCCCACTCCTAAACTCACAGGCTCCCATCTCTCTTTTGGTCCATTGCCATTGTTCGTTCGTTTGTTTGCAAATCTGTTCATGAACAAGATTGATTGTGTGTTCGTTAACACGTTCCCGAACATGTTCACGAACAAGCTCACGAACAAGCTCGATACGTCTTGTTAATGAACAGAACGTTCGTTCGGTAAGCTCGGTTTACGTTCGTTTATGTTCATTTACGTTCGTTCGGTAAGCTTAACAAACAAGCTTGAACATGTTTTTAGAGCTCGGTTAGTAAACGAACAGAGCTTGAACATGGATTTTGTTCATGAACAAAACCAAGCACACTGTTCAAGCTCGTTCAAGCTCGTTCGTCAACAGCCCTGCTCCCCGCTGGCACAAACTTTCTCAGCTGAGATATCCGCGGAAAATCTGTGGATTTCAGCCCGAGAATGCGAGAAATCTTCGAGTGGGCCTCGCCCTATTTCGCTTTCCTCTCTCTGGGCCAATCGCAAGCGTCGTTTACCTTTGTTTAATATTTTTTAATGAGAACAGATGCACTGTATATGCATGAGGAGTGCATAGTGCCTATCGGAGGCCTCAACACAGTGCCTTCGACGGTTTTGTTTTAATTTTTGTTTAATTTTTTAATTAATTAGTTAAATAATTAGGTTAGTTTTAATTAATTATATTAGTTTAAAAATAATAATTTTGTTGTAAATAGATAGTGTTGATTGTAAAGAGATAAGTCAATATCTATTGTATCTCATCCATGTATGACTCTCCCACGGCTATAAATAAAGGCCCGAGTTCTTCTCCCAGGATACACATTCATAACACGTTATCAGCACTATTCTCTAAATTTTCCAAAGATCCGTTCGTTGCGAAAGCGAGGAGAAAGTGGTACATCTATCACGCACGGGTGTCATCATCCACGCATAGGCTTTGTTAACCGTCGCTAGATCTGGAGGACAGATCTAGAGGTATTACTTCAAAATCTTATTTTTATCATGATCATGATACATACATACATCGATCTCGTAAGATCAGATTAGAAAATCGATTTTCTCTTCCTAAATTAAAAACGACGAATTTTATCGGCGATTCTAGGAATAATTGTCGAAACTAAAGATCTAGATTAATCATTAAGCAAGACCATGCAAATAATAATCTAGATATACCATATGCTGAATCTTAAAACATTAACCTACTCTGTTTAGCGGAAGCGTACCTGAATCTATCGCTAATAATCTGAAAGAGATCCTGACAATAACATGGCGGATGATCTTCCAGAACAGCACGAATCAACCGTTGGAGAAATCCTTTGGCTTTCTCCCGATTTCTCTCCTAGCGACGGGGCGTAGAAAAGACGGCTAACTTGTTCGTGTGCTCCGGGGATCATGACTGCAAGTATATATATGCTAGCCTCCATAGCCCTAGGGTTTCCAACTCGGCCCAATCAACGAGTTGAAGCCCAATAGTCTCTACACATAAAGGCCACACAACCTATTTAACTCATTTAGACCATTTAATTAATTAAAACCAGATCACTAATATATTGGGCTTAATATGCCAGCGTAGCACTTATATAATTATTTACCGCATATTAGCTCAACGTTGGATTAAGATCCAACTTGTTGGATAAGTTCCAACAATCTCCCACTTGGGCTATATGCTAAACTTTATAATTATATTTCATAGTGCATACAACCAAATAAGATTTTAACTTACTTTCATTTCTTTAATGAGTCAAAAACAATCTGGTCCATCTATTATATTAGCAAGGGATCAAAGAGATTTTCGCCGCAGCAATTGCAGCTCGACCCATCAGTGGTCACCGTGCTAATACAAAAGAATGACATGTGGATTATGAAGTGGATATATATGTAGCATGGAAATTACATGTAATGTGATCTAACGTGTCTATTTCCAATTGATCCTCCTTAACCTTAGTGAGATTATAAACAAACCAAAATCGGAGTGAAGCCGAACTGAAACCAAAAACTTTATTTCTGATCAGAAAATAACCTCAAGCTTAAGCTGGAGGCTTAATTTTGTCTATCATATGAGCACCCAAAAGAACAAACTCCCACAAAACTGAATGTTCTTAATGAAATGACATCCATATGAGTAGCGAGCTCACAAAACCTTTTGGATGACAATTCTTTAGTACACAGGATCCGTAATTACATGGTTTGTTCCGATGTGCTCATTAGACAATTATACACTCCTATTATTAATCAACAATTTAGGAACTTGATCTCTGAATATTAAAACTTTGTCGAGTTCCTGTTGTTGCTGAAATATAAAACCGCAGACTTCATTGTCACTAAATATACTGTGTGGTGTTCCAACACCATCCCTAATTTGCAGCATAGTGACAAAATACGCAGATATATTTCATGATTTGGATGTCACATAATATGATATGAAACCTAAAGCCATGTCAGAAGAGACTATATAAATGGGACCATTTATATCTCTTCTAGTAGATGGTGCCTAACATAGATTTTCATACATTCTTTGCATCCAATAAATGATCAGAGTCAGTATACCAAAATGATCTCAAACCTTTTTGACTACTGATCCTTGAACATGTAACCCTTTTGTTCTCCATAAATACCGTAAAACACATTTGGCTGCTGTCAAATGGTCAACTCCTGAACTTAACAATCTGTCCAACACACCTGTAATATATGCAATAACCAAACGCATATAAAACTGAGCATACTTTAGACTCCCTTTTGGTGAGATATAGGGAATCTTCTGAAGTAAATTCTCGGGGCAATCAATGAGATTAAACTTGTCTCCCACAGAACTTAACATTTATTAACACATAGATATTATAGAAATTACATGCTCCCACAGAACTTAATATATATATAACAGTGTTGAGTATTGGACTCTCCACCTTGATTTTGATGATGATCAAACACAAATCATTGTGACTAACTCTTGTGATTGCAGTTAGCTGAAAAGTCACCAATTAGATTCAAGAAGATCAAAAGTGACTACACGTGTTGATTCAAGTGGAGGACTTGGTAGATCAACAAAGGTGAAGCATTGGCTTGAAGAACTCAAAGGCTACTTCAAACCTCAAGCCAATGGCATCAACAAATGAATGGAGATTCAATCCAAAGAGAAGAAAGGAAGGGATGAGTCAAAAGCTTCGAAGACCATGACGTTGAAGATATTCAAGTCATTCAACTAAAAGACTCAAGTCCATGAAGATTTATGGAGATCATCGCCAAATTAATTTGTTCATCTCAAGCGACGTCCCACAACTTCCTCAGAACGCGTGATCGTTGTGTTTGGAGCTTCGTTGAAGCTCAAGGAGTTTTTCATGAAGTCTAGGGATTTGGATTCTCCATGTTGAAGCTTCGAAGACGGTTCTTCATGTTATTTATATTGTCTTCTAGCTTCGGTTTAGTAGAATGTTAAGCCTTGAGTAGTACTTGCCTAGAAATCTTCATAACTTTCATATCTTATCTCTAGGATTGCCTTAAAAGCCATTAGAAACTTTCCCGTAGCCTATCGTTTCATTTCACGGCTTCATATGCATCTTAGTTGGTTCAAGAAGAAGAACCAACCGACTAGATGACGATCTAATCGGTTGGGAATCCTTCTTGAACCGACTAGATATCCTTGCTCAACTCAGCCCATTCTCTGTTGGTCAATTAGTCGGTCCAAGAAGGTTCACCGACCGACTAGATGAAGATTTAATCGATTGGAAATCCTTCTCAGACCGACTAGTTATCCTAATCAATTGAAGACAATTTGTTGACCAATTAGTCGGTCCAAGAAGGCTCACCGACCGACTAAATGACGATCTAGTCGGTTGGTGTTTCTTCTCAGACCGACTAGTTTTCCTTGTGAAATTCGACCTTTGCACTGTTGGCCAGTTAGTTGGTTCAAAAAGGATGGTTAATGCATTAAATGACAATCTAGTCGGTTGATGATCCTTCTTAGACCGACTAGTTTCAAATCTAGTCGGTCCAAGAAGGTTCACTGACCGACTAGTTGTCAATCTAGTCGGTTGATGATCCTTCTTCGACCGACTAGTTCTTACCCAGATTTTCACCATCTTCTCTGTTAACCATCTAGTCGGTCCAAGAAGGTTCACTGACCGACTAGTTGTCAATCTAGTCGGTTGATGATCCTTCTTAGACCGATTAAGCAGCTTCAGAAATAGATCCGTTGGGCATTTAATGCCACGAATTTTGTGACCGTTTTCTCTCTTCCCTATATAAGTTTGAGTGTTTCTAACCAGGGATCCAAGGCTGAAATTAGAGACATTTTCACACCTTTGAAGAGAGCCATTCAACTCCAATTCCAAGCTCTCTCATCTCACAAGAATCTCTCTCTTACTCTTTGAGCACTAATTTCTCAAGAGAGATTCTCATTCCTTGTGAGCTTCTCAAGCTAATAGCTTGAATCCAAGTCACCATCTACTCCCTAGCCATCTATTGCTGCTCATCTTGGTGGAGCTAGGGTTTGGTGATCTCATCTTCCTCAAAATCCATTCTTGCCCTAAATTGGTAAGTATTTCTCAAGGCATAGGATTTTGTGGTAAGAAGTTTTATATTTCATTCTTTTTACTTCTTAATTGTTGTATACTCACGGTGGTGAGAGGATTGGCTTGATCCCAAGTTGTGGGAGTCAAGATTTAGTTTTGCTCTCGGTTTGTGAGAGTTGGCTTAGTCCCAAGTTGTGGGATTAAGGACTTTGCGTGTTCCCAGGTTGTGGGATACACGGACATCGATTGTAGGTCGATTGCACTTGTTGGAGGTTTTCCACAAGTGGGCTAAAGGAAATCTCTAGCGGTTTGCTAGAGTATCCGGAGGGGATCCGGGTGTTGCTAGAGTAGGGCACCGGTAACAAGTCGGGGAGACTTGGGTGGCACCGAACCAAGGTACTTTGCTGGTTAGCATTGCTTTCTTGCTTGGGTTGTTGTTCATTTCTTATATTCCGTATTTGTTGGTTAAGTAGGGTTTTATTTGGCATAAATTCCTTATAATTCTATAAAACACTATTCACCCCCCCTCTAGTGTTTGTTTCTCATAGCACAGGGTCACTACAATTGGTATCAGAGCAAGGTTATAGCTATGACAACCAACAACAACAACACACGATGCCCTCCTCCACCATATCTTCTCGGGCCCAATTATCAAATTTGGTGTGTGAAGATGAAGGCTCATTTTCAATCCATCGATGAGGATTATTGGAAGCTTGTGGAGATGCCCTTTCGTGCACCTACCACTTCCGTACATGAATGGACAAATGAGCAAAGAGAATTGGTGGGGAAACATCAAGTGGTAATGGATATCTTGCTTGATTATTTAACTTATGACATTCTTATGCATGTGTCCACAGCAACAACGACATATCAAATATGGCACATGCTAGCGGAGCAAGAAGAGTCCACCTCGGATTGTTCTTCCTCCAATGATGAAAGAGATTCATTCATGAGCTTGATGGCACGAGAGGATGACTCGAGTGACGAATCAAGCGACTCAAGTGAAAGTGATAGCGACGATGAAGAGGTAACAACGGATGATCTTAAAATTGAACTTAAGCAATTATTTGATAAATATCAAAAGCTTATGCATAAATATTGTGATGCTAAGAATAAAATTGCTAGTCTCCCTAACACATCTTCATGTAGCACCTCTAACAATGACACCATTGTTGAGACACTCGCTATTGAAAAAGCAAGTTTGCTTACTCAAAATGGCATGTTGAGAAATGAGGTGGAGTCCCTCAAATCTCAACTTGATCGTGTTTCCATTGTGGATAGTAACGATCTTGAGATTGAAAATCTTCAATCTCAAAACACTTGTTTGGGCATTGAGAATGAGAATCTCAAATCCCAAGTGCACGAGCTCACCACACATGCATCCATCTTGAATGCACGCACCTCCTATAGTGAAGCAACTATAGATTTAGTGAGGCCATCCTCCGGTGCATCCACGAGTGGTGTCTATAACAACTTGGGTAGTTCTACTACTAAGGAAACCACCACTCTTATTCCTCCCTCCTTTGGAAAGAAACCCACTTTGGGTGGACATCAAAGGAAGGGACATGCTTTCATGTACACCAATACACGTAGGAATGCATCCACTCCTCACATTTCTACTAATGATGGTTTCTATGTTTCACACCCACGAGCACGTGCAAACACTCATTTGAGACACTCTTATGCACGTACTCATGCTCATGCACCTTCATATGCTTATGATCACACATCACATCCACATGTGCATGCTTATTCTCATGATCATCCTCATGCATACACACCTCATATTCATCCACGTATGTATGCAACACCACACCATGGATCATATACCCATCATCATGCTTTTGCACAACACAATGTTCCTCATGCTCTTGCTAGATCTCATGCTCCTAGGCCACATGCACCACGTAGAAATCAGCCTTTTGTGCATGCAATCACTAGGAAGAGGATTCCCAAATAATACACTATTTGGGGTCCTAAGAACACTAGCATTCATGCTAAGGATATGTATGTGCAATCTTATATTAATGATATTATTATGAATGATGATTATGTTGGGAAATCACGGTTCTCTTGGACTTGGTTTCCGAAGGGTTAGTTTTCGTTGACCCTTCATTGCTTGGTACCATAAGTTTATATTCATTTTATGGGTACCAAAGCATTTGTGTTAAGAATTGATTTATTCTTTTGTTTGCATTTTGGCCTTACATGCTCATGTGTGATTAGAAACGTAAAGTCATATTGAATTTAATTTCCATTGCATGATTATTTGTAAATCATTGTGTTTATGATTTTCATGTTTAGAATATTTAATATTTCTTCTTGCAACACTTGCGTTGGCTCATATTCATGTTTTGTTGCATGTGATACATGTCATGCGTTTGGATTATAATATATATATACTTATTTTTGGTACAATTGGTATATGCATGAATTTGGTTAAATATTTATTTAGTAACATGATTACATGTTTCATTAATATTGTGTATGATTACTTTAGGATATGGGTTACAATTATTTGAATTTAGTATTTTAAATTTGTTGCCTAACCCATAGGATCCAAAAAGGTTTTTGGATACCAAAATTTATGTTTTCTAGGTCAAATCCACTTTGGGATACCAACCCTACCAACTCCTTGATTAGCAAAGATTCTCACTCAAAATGGAGTTGTTGGTGCTTAAGTGATGCACCAAAGTAGGGGGAGCTTAATGTTGTAAGTATATTCTTACATTTGGTATCCATGTGTGTTGGATGCATGTAGATGTCACTTTGTGTTTGAGACTATCTCATGCATATCCCATGTTTGCATATTGTGTGTCTTGTATGTCATTCATATCTATGTATTTCACGTGTGTCAAATTCTTGACTAATGTGCATTGTGTATTCATAATTCTTACTCATATGTTTATTCGAGGATTATTTATAACATGTGGCTTAAAAATTTTCATGATAGAACTAATGCTCATTTGCATGTTTCACACACGGGACACGCTTATATTTATGTTCCACTTCACAAGCGTGCATCCCAACTTCATACTCATGCCACCTCCTCTTCTTAAGAGTCCCAAATCACTATCTTTTGGATTCCTAAGATTGTTTCTAGGCACGATATGAACACACATATAGAATCGTATATTAGGAATGACATATTCTCATGCGACTATATATGAAAATCAAACTCTAATCTTTATTTGATTTACACCTTGCTTACTCACTCATATTACACTTCATGCTTGGGTACCATGCTTGTATGATTACTTTTTGTACCCATATATATATGTGAGTTCGTCCCTTACTCCCAAGTTTGTATTGTTGTATGATTTTGTGGGAGTATGACTTGTTTTGATTGCTATCATGTTATGTTCATCTATATGTCATTGCATTTCATTCATATTATGTTGTGCATATAGATTAGTTGATTTCTCTAACCCTTGGTGATATATTATCAATTTGCACATTCCTATCTTGTTGATATGTCAAAGGAAAGAGAAATTTGGTTATGAAAATTAATACTTTATGCATTTCATGCACACTCTTTATGGTATTACTTTTCATGTCTTCCTTCAATATGTGTTGTGCCGTGAATGTTTATTTTGTGCACATATACATATTGAACGAGGAATCTTTCTTGCACACACTATTGTATTAGATGCGTGTATTCATAAGAATGTATTGTGATTAAATCATATGCATAGGAATTATTAATCTAGGTGCTTCCAATTTCTAATGATTGAGAATTGTTAATTCCTTATATATATGATTTTCGTGATTATAATAACTCATATTAATGCATGTCATGCATTTCTATTGATGAGTGTTATTTACAATTGGTAAATGATTGGTTATTGGACTACTTGATTTTGTGCATTAACCTATTGGATCCAAAAAGTTTTTGGATACCACCAATTGTTGAATTGACAGATTGTTGTGCAAGATGCCTACCCTACACATTCCTTGGTTTACAAATGACGGATCAATTCAAAGGAAAGGATGGTGCATTGGAGATGCATACATATAGGAAGAGCTAAATGGTTGTAAGTATGTGTTTTGCACAATTGGTATTTTAATATATTGGTTTTGACTACCATGTTTTCAATTGGTAGTTTAATATATTCGATTTGTGTAATATAGCATACTTCTTCATTAGCTCATTCTTGTCACACCCTCATGAAGATTGTGTGTTTATGTGACTACCTTGTTAATGAATTGGTTAGTTGTTTATTGATATTCATATCTTTGGAACACGTTGTCATTACACATCGCATTCCTCACATGCATGCTTCTTTGTGAAGATTGTTAAATATTATGGATATGATAACTGATGTGTATGACATGCTTGTTTGTTTATTAGATTATTTTAAGTATGTTGATCTTAAGATTCATTGCTACTTTGATTCTACAACTTGTACCTAATTCTCATCGATGACTATATTCATGGATTATTTAGACCATATCATGATCTGCCATACCATTCTAGTAGAATCTTTCATTTCTTTATGGCATGATATACTTCATCACGTTATACATAATTCATGCCATGTATAAGATTAATCACTTAGGATCTTTATGCATATTTGTTCATTGTATCACCTCACATCTCATACTTTTCTTATAGTTTATATGATTATCTTTATGAGATGTATTGATATGATTTGGGGTGATCAATGTATGTTACTTGTCATTTTAATTACTTCATGACTGATGTTTAGCTATAATATTATTCAAGAGATCTTTCATGTCTATAGCTAAATCTCTCATGTATGATATTTACACAAGTAACATAACATTCATTCATATTAGCTAGTGATCTTCAAGCTATATTTCTCACTTTGTCATCCCTCATCTCATGCTCATATTTTATGCTATTTTTGATGAGATGTTAGAGATAACTTGTGCTATACACGATCATATAAGCTTTATATTGTGTTTGATGATATGTATATTCTGTCATAGATATTCTTCCATGAATATATCTTGATGCACTATGACTTCTTTGATGCCACATCCGATTATATTGTGCTTACACAAGTTTTTATTCTATTCGCACAATTGGTATGCATACATGCGATGTTCATGATAATTTTATTCGTTTATGTCCTACCTTGTGACTTTGATAGTAGACTATCTTCATGCCTTTGCTCAAAAGATGTTTTGTCACATTATGCCTCATGTTGAATCTTTTGTGATAATTGAGCTAGGATGAGATCTTGTCTCTATTTGTTCACTTGGTTTCCTTCTCAAGTGATATCATGATCTTGACATTAAATTGCCATGCTTTGCATACTTTGTTAGACTATGATTGGTTTCATCTCTACATATCATATTTACATTTAGTATCATATTTACTATTGTTAGACTATTGATATTGGATATCATCCTTACATGCTCATGGCATTCCATGCTTATCTTTGACTCATTATGTGAGTATCTATTCTCGAATGCATGCTTGTACTATGGTTCTTTTTGAACATTGCTTCAATTAGTTTCCTAGTGTGCTAGAATTGTGTATGCCATACGTTTCATGATGTTACTATCTCTATTTTGGCATAACACTTTTGCGTGATATAGATATTCGATATTCATTTTCATTGTATCACCTTGTCACCCCACCTCGCACACTTCACTTATATCTGGTATGCTTACTTTTGGAGATGCTTTGTGGAGTGTAGCTGTGATAGTTTTTGAAGATGATTTGGTATGCCTACGATTGTTATCACATGCCATTATATCACTTTGTAATGCCTACTTAATTTGTGTTATTATATTATAATATAACTTTGTACACATGGTTAAGAATTTCTATAGTAACCATGTGTATAAAAACATTTGATTAAATTGAGGGTGATTACAATTGGTATTGATTATATTGATCACAATGTGTATGAAAACATGTTTGTTTACTTCGTCGCTCGACGATTATATTGATTAAATAGACATGCTTGTATGAAAACATAGAATTGTTTTCCATGCACTAAATTATGCTTAATATATCTTGTCAAGTATACTATTGGTTTCTCAGGACAATCTATCACATTGTGCTTAATGTTGTAAATTTTGTGATAATTGAATCCGTTTGGGTATTTGACACTATTTGACCACTTGTTTTTTCTTTCTCAAGTGATGTCATGATTTTTGCATTGTCACTTTTCTAACACTGCTCACACTACTCTTTACAATTAGTATCTATTGTAATCTTTTATCGCATATGCTTATTGCTTATCTTTTTGTGATAATTGAAGGTAGTTGAGTTGTTGTTGGATATGTGCTCTTGCAATTGATATCTTTATTTCGATATCTTGTTTTCTATTGGTAACTTTACATTAGAGAACTTTACAATTGGTAACTTTACAATTGTTATACCTTTATGTTTTCCACTCTATTATTGCATTTGTTGTTTCTATACCCCCACATCTTTTTGTTAATGACAAAGGGGGAGAGAAATAAACAAGATGTGCTTATTAATTGTTGAGTGTTAAATAATAACTTGAATCATATAGACTTTATGTATGATCGTTCATGTATATGATTCAGGGGGAGCATTGGTGATTACCTTGGTTTATATTGATTACATTATATATATGTTGGTAATCATGCTCATGTTTATGATGTGTATCACCTATATGATATATGATTCAGGGGGAGCATTGGTGATTACCTTGGTTTATATTGATTACATTATATATATGTTGGTAATCATGCTCATGTTTATGATGTGTATCACCTATATGATTTGTATTGTGTATGCATATTATTTCTGCTCATTCATGCGATATATACACAACCTCATGTGATACACACACTATTAACTGCTAAATGATGCTATTGATTATTGATATTAACTTGATTGGCATCATTGCAGGGGGAGTAAGTATATTTAATGCACAATTATTTGTTTTGTTTATATTTGGTTTGTCATCATCAAAAAGGGGGAGAATGTTGAGTATTGGACTCTCCACCTTGATTTTGATGATGATCAAACACAAATCATTGTGACTAACTCTTGTGATTGCAGTTAGCTGAAAAGTCACCAATTAGATTCAAGAAGATCAAAAGTGACTACACGTGTTGATTCAAGTGGAGGACTTGGTAGATTAACAAAGTTGAAGCATTGGCTTGAAGAACTCAAAGGCTACTTCAAACCTCAAGCCAATGACATCAACAAATGAATGGAGATTCAATCCAAAGAGAAGAAAGGAATGGATGAGTCAAAAGCTTCGAAGACCATGACGTTGAAGATATTCAAGTCATTCAACTAAAAGACTCAAGTCCATGAAGATTTATGGAGATCATCGCCAAATTAATTTGTTCATCTCAAGCGACGTCCCACAACTTCCTCAAAACGCGTGATCGTTGTGCTTGGAGCTTCGTTGAAGCTCAAGGAGTTTTTCATGAAGTCTAGGGATTTGGATTCTCCATGTTGAAGCTTCGAAGACGGTTCGTCATGTTATTTATATTGTCTTCTAGCTTCGGTTTAGTAGAATGTTAAGCCTTGAGTAGTACTTGCCTAGAAATCTTCATAACTTTCATATCTTATCTCTAGGATTGCCTTAGAAGCCATTAGAAACTTTCCCGTAGCCTATCGTTTCATTTCACGGCTTCATATGCATCTTAGTTGGTTCAAGAAGAAGAACCAACCGACTAGATGACGATCTAATCGGTTGGGAATCCTTCTTGAACCGACTAGATATCCTTGCTCAACTCAGCCCATTCTCTGTTGGTCAATTAGTCAGTCCAAGAAGGTTCACCGACCGACTAGATGACGATTTAATCGGTTGGAAATCCTTCTCAGACCGACTAGTTATCCTAATCAATTGAAGACAATTTGTTGACCAATTAGTCGGTCCAAGAAGGCTCACCGACCGACTAAATGACGATCTAGTCGGTTGGTGTTTCTTCTCAGACCGACTAGTTTTCCTTGTGAAATTCGACCTTTGCACTGTTGGCCAGTTAGTTGGTTCAAGAAGGATGGTTAATGCATTAAATGACAATCTAGTCGGTTGATGATCCTTCTTAGACCAATTAGTTTCAAATCTAGTCGGTCCAAGAAGGTTCACTAACCGACTAGTTGTCAATCTAGTCGGTTGATGATCCTTCTTAGACCGACTAGTTCTTACCCAGATTTTCACCATCTTCTCTGTTAACCATCTAGTCGGTCCAAGAAGGTTCACTGACCGACTAGTTGTCAATCTAGTCGGTTGATGATCCTTCTTAGACCGATTAAGCAGCTTCAGAAATAGATCCGTTGGGCATTTAATGCCACGAATTTTGTGACCGTTTTCTCTCTTCCCTATATAAGTTTGAGTGCTTCTAACCAGGGATCCAAGGCTGAAATTAGAGACATTTTCACACCTTTGAAGAGAGCCATTCAACTCCAATTCCAAGCTCTCTCATCTCACAAGAATCTCTCTCTTACTCTTTGAGCACTAATTTCTCAAGAGAGATTCTCATTCCTTGTGAGCTTCTCAAGCTAATAGCTTGAATCCAAGTCACCATCTACTCCCTAGCCATCTATTGCTGCTCATCTTGGTGGAGCTAGGGTTTGTTGATCTCATCTTCCTCAAAATCCATTCTTGCCCTAAATTGGTAAGTATTTCTCAAGGCATAGGATTTTGTGGTAAGAAGTTTTATATTTCATTCTTTTTACTTCTTAATTGTTGTATACTCACGGTGGTGAGAGGATTGGTTTGATCCCAAGTTGTGGGAGTCAAGATTTAGTTTTGATCTCGGTTTGTGAGAGTTGGCTTAGTCCCAAGTTGTGGGATTAAGGACTTTGCGTGTTCCCGGGTTGTGGGATACACGGACATCGATTGTAGGTTGATTGCACTTGTTGGAGGTTTTCCACAAGTGGGCTAAAGGAAATCTCTAGCGGTTTGCTAGAGTATCCGGAGGGGATCCGGGTGTTGCTGGAGTAGGGCACCGGTAACAAGTCGGGGAGACTTGGGTGGCACCGAACCAGGGTACTTTGCTTGTTAGCATTGCTTTCTTGCTTGGGTTTTTGTTCATTTATTATATTCCGCGTTTGTTGGTTAAGTAGGGTTTTATTTGGCATAAATTCCTTATAATTCTATAAAACACTATTCCCCCCTCTAGTGTTTGTTTCTCATAGCACAGGGTCACTTCAAACAGCATTAAACATCATCTCAAAACCGAACGAGGTGGTTGCTTAATGAAATTCAATATATCATTAACGACATTGAAATGCTCTACTAACACCATTATAAACCTTACAGAGTCTTTCATGAAAACTGAATAGAAAGTCTCTTTGCGATTGGTGCATTCTTTTCTGTATAAAGTCTTTGAGTGATACGCTTTAAATCTTCTCTTAATACCCTTTTGAATTTCTTTTGATTGTAAAAAACTATTTACAATCAATAGGGTTCAAACCTTATAGCAATGAGAAAAGATTTTAAGTATCATTCAAAGACTTTCTTAATTAATGCATTAATCCATTTTAGAGATGTAGAATTTTTATGACTTGATGTAAGTCGAACTTCCATCATCCTAATGTCAACTGTGAGTTTGTCATCTCTTTAATGGATTTCCTGAATGGCAATTAGTTACTTGAGGTGCTAGAGTTTGTCCTTATGAACAATTTCTCGAATTGGAGGAATTGCAACATTATCTTGAATTTATTGTGTTTTGAACAATGTCAGGAATACCATCTTGAACAATTCCAATAATACCTGTGGGAATATAATCCTCTTCAAGAATAATGTCACTAACCAAATTTCCCCTTCAAACTCAGCATCCTCAAATAGGTGTGCATTTCCTAATTCGTAAACTAACTTAATAGTGGGATTATGTAAAATCATAGAAAATAATATCAACCTTTAAACTATTCAACAAAACTAGAAAATCATGCATTATGTCCTGTTTCTTTATTAGGCTTATAAGCCTTACCTTAGTTGGACATCTCCAAACATGCAAGTGATTCATTTGTTGAAATATTATTAAGGATATATGCTGCAGTCCAAAAATAGCTGAAATTCTAAATTATTAATTCTTTCTTTATAACACATGTACATTAATGCATGAATTCTATAAATGAAGCAACAGTTCCAAATAAATGAAGATTATAATGAATTTTTAAAGAACCAGAATAAACTGATTTTGAATTATGAGACAACCAAATTTTCCATTCAGTTTTGAAAAATAATAACCAAATTTGTTCAAAATAGAAATAGAAATCCAAATTCCGTTAAAACGGTACATAATAGTCTCATAAAATTCAAATACAATCTAGCCTTTAAAAGAAATAATCTAAATTTAATTTGCTTCTACTTGAACCATCTTCTAATTGCCCATATCGATATGTCTTTCAACATCATTCGGCTCTTGGCATCTTAGGCAATCATGCATAGACATAATGATGTGAATGGTTAAACCAGGATCTTTCCATCACGTGTCTATAAGTATCAAAGTTTGCAGAAAAAGAAATTAACTTAGAATTAAACCAAATTTCACAGCATACCTTTCTTATCTTTAGTAGTAGAGATTATATGAGCACTTTCTGTCTTCCTTTCTCAAGCTTGTTCTCTTCCTGGACACAGTGCGAGATGAGCTCATCCAGAGACCAAGTCTCATCCTTCAGATTGTAGCTCATCTTAAACAGGTTGAACTGTGATGGAAGAGATATCAAAACAAAATGCACTAGCAGAGCCTCAGAGAGGTCTAGCTCAAGTACTTTCAACCTTGAAGCAATATTAGACATCTTCAATATGTGCTCCCTAATGTTTCACGTACCCTTATACCACATTGAATTTAGAATTGTCAAGAGTGTACCAATTTCACCCCTTTCATTCTTGACAAATCTATTTTCAATTTTAGAAAGGAATCCTGTAGCTGTAGTAATTTTATCTGAAATAGTGCCCCTGAGATTTTCTGGAATGACATTCTTCATAAGCATTAGGCGCATGCAATTTGATCTCTTCCACTCTTCCATCTCCCTCTGTGAAACAGAGGTACTCTCTTTAGTGAGTGGTGGGGGACTTTGAGTCCTTAATGCCAGATCAAGATCCATGACTCCGATGATTATCGAAAGATTCTTCTTACATGCCTTGAAGTTAGTGCCATTAAGTACTGGAATTGATATAGGTTGACAGAAAAATTTTCAGGAATAATAGCTGAAAAGAGAACAAGAAAACAATTTTTAACATGTTCATATGAGTATTAAATAAAACAACACCAAATTCAAATTAATGCTATTTTCCCATCTCAAGATATCCACCACTAGCCCAATATTTATCTTTGGATAATCTATTGACTAGTCATTGACATCTTGTTGTAGCAATCAGACAATGACAATAATAACTTGCCAAAAAATAAAACTTCCTTTGGGCCGAATTAAATTTGCATGTATTGATCTTACTAATCATCACCTTGTCTATTGCCACAGGTGCGCATGAAATGGTATAGAACGGTAATCTTCCTTCGGGCCGATTAAGCATTCTTACGAAAATCAAATTGAACTAACTAGTTGAGTAGCTAACTAAGTGATCACTCCTTATTTTACACCTTTTTCCCGCATGTTTGCATGCCATTTAGGTCCCCCAAATCATGTTTTTCACGATATATCGACGATATTACGATGCTTTTCACGATTTGTTGTTTTTGTCGAATTTCAGGTGATTTGGAGCGATTTGGAGTGATCTCGAGATACGTGGTCGCTCCGGGATGTGACCCAAAGAACGGTTGTAGTTTTACCGCAAGCGCACGGTATAGCGGCGAGCGGGTATCGAACACAAGGAGGACGAATGACCGTGCTTGCTCCTGATCAACCTGGCTATTTAAGAGTAGAGAGAATTGCCTTGGGCGATCCTGTCACAATCGTCAGACAAACGTGCAGAAATATCAAATCAAATAAAGAACGTCTAGGGAATGGGGAATTCCCGCTACTCACCGTATTTCATAAATGTGGTTCGTCGGTATCAAAATTGCTAGAATGAGAATTTGGATGAACTAGTTGCAACTGAATGTAGAACCAAGCTTATGCTCTCGCGCTGTTGCCGGTCTATAGCTATCCTAGGGTCGGGTCCAATCTCTTGCAAACCCTAGCCTAGGGAAGCTAGCATTAGGATCAACATCATCGTTCAATCATGCACCGAGTCCAATCTCTTGCAAACTCGGTCCACGATCTAGATTGAGATAGTTCCTACCCGTCCAATCTCTTGCAAACGGGTATCGACACGGAATTGCAACCGGAGATCCTAGTATCGGTCCAATCTCTTACAAACCGATACTTCGAAAATCCGACTCCAACCCAATTCGGATTTCTAGGGCTTCCTATCAAATTGGGATCTAATCTCTTGCAAATCCCAATTGATATGAATACCTAGCTACCCGTAGTAAATCGATCCCAATCTAATCCCTAATAGCTATTCTAGCTCAATTTCTACCAATTCAACACAAATAGGAAATAGGGCTTGTAGGGTTCATCCACACGCCCCAAGACGTGGAGACTACTCACAAATCATAGCAATAGCACAAAAATAATCAATGAAATAGGCAATGGAATTCATCACAACAATGATATAAACAATAAAAATAGAGTTTTTGGGGAAGAGAGATGCAAACCAATGTAGTTCTTCAATTAATCCAACAAAAATCCAAGTTTTTCCTCTTCTCCAATCACAAATAATAAAACCAAAAAGTAGTCTCAAAAAGCTGCAAAAAATCTAAGAGATGGCTCCTTAAACTAGGGTAAAAACAGGGCTTAAATAGCCCCAAAAATCGTCCAAAAATCCTGACCAAAACGCCCCTGCACAGCCTGTTTTCCGCAAATTTCGCTACAGGCAGCGCATCGCACTCGGCCGAGTGACAAAAGTCGCTCGGCCGAGTGAAAACCCTGTCATTTTCCAGTAAGTCGGGGGCTTCAGGGGGCTTCAGTTCGGGGCGGCTCAGCCGAGTGAGTTGTCGTCACTCGGCCGATGGCTTCACTTCACTCGGGCGGACGTGGTTTACCACTCGGCCGAGTGGGTCTTCTGAAGCTCAGGTGGCCGAAAAACAGTAACTTCGATATTTTGGAGGGGCTTCGTCTGGGCGCCACTCGGGCGGACGTGGTATCGTCACTCGGCCGATGTGGTCTCCGTCGCTCGGCCGAGTACACATGGAAATCGTGTCTGAACGGGTCGGCCGAGCAGTGTCTCGCTGGTCGGCCGAGTGGCTCCTCCACTCGGCCGAGTGGAACACAAAAAATGCCCATTCTGCTTATTTTGGCCTCCTCGTCGCTCCTGCGACGTCCATTCTTCTTCCGCTCCTCTCCAACAGCAAAATACCCCTCGGGGAGGTCGTCGGTGGCCGTCTAGAGTAAGCGCATCTCGAGATCACTCCAAATCGCGCCAAATCACCTGAAATGCGACAAAAACAACAAATCGTGAAAAGCATCGCAATATCGTCGATATATCGTGAAAAACATGATTTGGGCGATCTAAATGGCATGCAAACATGCGGAAAAAAGGTGTAAAATAAGGAGTGATCAAAATCCCCCAAGCTTGCCTCTTACTCGTCCTCGAGGAAGATAAGTAAAAGGCGAACCCGGTAGATTCGGAAAACGAAAACGGCGGAAAGCGAAAAAATGAAAAACGAAGAAGAATGAAAACCAAATGAAAATAAAGAAAGAAAGAAAGAAAGAAGCGAAGAGGTAGGATGCTAGATCATTTTCTCAGGACGTGGGTTTCACTTACTCTTATAGCATGCATCGAGTGAGAAATACATGTCAAAGAATCTTATTTTGATATCATAGTATAATAGTGCAAGTAGAAAATAGAAAACCCACGAACAACGGTATAATCATGAAAAACGGAATAATTTTAAAATTAACATCGCCTGAATCATCTAAAGCGGTATACAAATCTCAGATCGCACACTTTTCAATTGAACGCTTTCTATCTGGAGTATAAGAGTATCACACCATAGAATAGAGAGAATAGAAAAGTATGGATTTCATGAAATGAACGCTAGGCTTAGATTTCTGGATTTCGTAAAGCTAGAAACAATCTCACCGAGTATAGAATATTACTTAGCCTAGGTTGTCGTGCAATGTCAAGTAGTCACTCTCTCACACATCAATGGATCCCCTCCCCCAAGCTTATCTATAAGCGTGGTGGCACAAAAATATTTACATCCCCATTTTTATATAGCTCCAAAGGCAAAGGAGAGAAAGAAGAAAGAAAGAAAGTGAGATGGGATCTTTTATTGAGGATTTTTCCTCTCTTTTTTTTCTTTTTTTTTTCGAAATAAGCAATATATACACAATGATCCCAACTCAGAGAGAGATAATGATATACAGGAATGTTCTTCTCTCTTTTATTATTATTATTATTTTTTTTTGGAAGAAGGGATTTGGAGCTAGGAATTAATAGCGGGGGAAATGCCATAAAATAGAATCACTAAGGGGAGATTCACCAATGATTTTTAAAAGTAGAGAAATGATGTTCAAGATTTGTGGAGAAAGAAATAAATATAACTCTCGGCTCACTCTATAAGACATGCACGACAACTTCAGCAGGGTAATCTAATCTACTCAGTTTCGATCACAAAAAAGCTAACTAATCCAGATATATCATAGCTAATCATCATTCAATCATCCTGAAGTGAAGTGTACAATTCATGCATATAGAAGTGATAAAGAAAAAGAAATCAGTACTCCAGATATAGGCATTCAATGCGTGAATCTTGGTATGTTTTCTGTGATAGCATACATATGAATATTCAGGCTCAGCTAATAATAAAACTTCATCCATTTTCATGTGGAAAAAGTGTGGGTTACTACTCCTAAATGCAAAGCAAGTCATAGCATATGATATCAGAAATGAAATCTAAGACACGACAAATATAGCATGCATATAGAATAAGCTTACTCCACGTAGACATCATCACAGAAAATTCATCTCTAGCACGAGATGAGAAAGAAAGAAGTAAAGATAAAAGGAAAATAGAACTATGCAATGCGGCACACAGGAAAATAAGAAAAACGTGATGCATGGCAAAATAAAAGAAAAATAATGAAAAATGAGTGCAAAAGTGAAAAACGGTGTGAAAAACTGAAAATAAAGGTGGCAAATCGAAAAAAAAGAACGTGAGAACTCACTCCCCCAAGCTAAACGGCACAGTGTCCTCAATGTGCAAAGTGTGGCACACAGAGAGACAAGTAATGTGAGGGGCAAGTGAGGATGCATGCATGATGGGAAGAAAAAAGATAATAAAAGGAAAAATAAATAAATGAAAATATGATGCGGAAATGATGCATGCACAGATAGGAGTGATACGAAAGTAAATGCGGCACCAAAAACTCTCCCTCTCTCCCAAAAAAGATATATATAGATGCGATCAAAATGAGAATCCCAAGTAGATATGATATGATATGCACAAAAAGATATGATCAAAAATATAATCCCAAAATAAGTGAGGGGAGGGGGGTGGACAAAAGTGCGTCAGGACCCAGCAGAGACGGGCAGCACAACGGCAGGAATGGATCAAGGCATCAAGAGTGCCTAAGAAGGCGGTGCAGCGCCGTCTCCGTCCTGAGGCGGAGGTCGTGAGGGTGGTGCTGGCCGGACAGGCTGCTGAGCTGGGGTGGGCGTGGAAGTGGAAGCAGGTCTAGTGTGTGTGGAAGTGTGTGTGGGAATCTGCTGGGTGGGTGGGGGTACGCGTGGGAGACGCTCCAGAACCTATGTAAGGCAGTAGTGGATCTGGGGGATCAGCTCGAAGCGTCCAGCCATCGCAGAGACGGTGGAGGACAGGGTCCTAATGTCTCCTCTAAGATCACTCACCGCCAACTCAAGAGCACGTATGCTCTGCAGTACAGTGTCGGGCGGGGGTGGTGCAGAGGGACGCACCGGTCGGGGCTGCGCAGGGCGAGGCTGGCGTACGCGAGTGGAGTATGTAACGGGCTCAGCAGGGAAGGGGACAAAAGGTGCCGCGCCTGCAAAAGTGGGCCTGGCCTCAGTGTGAGGTCGGGGCGGGCGGTGAGAAGTGGAGGCAGCGGCAGCGAAAGAAGAGTACAAAAGCGGCTGCGAGGCGGCTAGAGAGGTCAGTGGCACAGAAGTGTGGATAGACGCCACGACGCTCTCAGAGAATACGACAGCTGTGGAGACAGAGGACTCTACCGCTGGGGTGGAAGTGTGTGGACCAAAAGGCGCAACCCCAGCGGAGATCATGCTAGCCATGGTCTCCACGACCGCGGCGAACGAGGGCTCTCCACTCTCAACAAAGGTCTGCGGGCGCTCGGGGAGAGCGGAGCAAAGAGGCTCGACGGACAGAGGGCCGGAGGTGGTGGTGGGAGTGGTGGTGACAGCCTCGGAAGTGGTGGGGGTGGGCTCAGCAAAGGTGCTCCCGACACCGACAGCGGTGTCAGGAGCAGCGGAAACATCTGGTAAGGGCTGAGGGGCCACAGGGTCAACGGGCTCGGCAGCAGGGTCGGCAGCAGGCTCGGCAGGGTGTGCAGCAGGGTCTACAGGGGGAACGGGGGCCTGCTCGGCCTCCTCGGCCTCGAGCAAGTACGCAGCGGGGATGAGGACATCCATGGCAGGGAGCCAGTCAACGTGGGCCGGTGCAATCTGGGTCCGAGCTGGGCTCGGGAGAATCATGTAGTCGGCACCGAAAGGTCCGTGCAACCAGACCCAGTGACGCTCACCATGCGGACGAAGCATCTTCATCCGGGCCATAACATCTATCGACAAAGAGGTGGGGCCCGGGACGCGTCGCAAGTCGTCGGGGAAGTCCTCGCCGGTCATAAGAGCCAGCAAGGTAATTGATCGCGCCCCGGATACACACCCGGAGCGACGACCAAAAACTTGATCGGCCCCGGATGCACACCCGGAGAACGATTGTAGTTTTACCGCAAGCGCACGGCAAAGTGGCGAGCGGGTATCGAACACGAGGAGGTGGTGTTGAGCTCCAATCTATCCTAGGTTGGTTTGACTACGAACGTTTTAGTGGTGGAGATGATTATGGAGTGATATAATGGAAATGGTGGTGGATGTCGGTGTCGGTGATAAAGATGTTGGGTAAATATCGATTCAAATACAATATAATAAAAGAGGGAATTTGCCTTGCGGCGATCCTGTCACAATCGTCGGGCAAAGTATGAGGATATAAAATCAAATAAAGACGTCTAGGGCTAGGGAATTCCCACTACGGATCGTCATACATCATTGTAAATAGTGAATCTCAATATTACTAGACTTGCGTTGAGGTGAACTAGTCGTAACTGAATAGAGAACCAAGCTCACGCTCTCGCGCTATTGCCGGTCTATAGCAAACCTAGGTTAGGGCCCAATCTCTTGCAAACCCTAACCTACGCCGCTAGCATTAGGATCGACATCATTGTCCAATCGCTTCTCGAGTCCACTCTCGTGCAAACTCGAGTCACGATCTAGGTTGTGATAGTTCATATTCGTCCAATCTCTTGCAAACGAATATGGGTATAGATTTACAATTAAAAATCCTAGCTTTGATCCAATCTCTTGCAAACCAAATCTAGAGAAATCCAATTGTAAACCTAAATCGAATATCTAGGCCTTCCCATCGATTAGAATCCAATCTCTTGCAAATCCCAAATCGATGGAAATCCCTAGCTATCCGTAGTAAATCAACCACAACCTAACCTCCTAGCAATTCTAGCAATTTAGAGGTTCATTCATCACAAATATGAAATTAGATCCATAGGGTTCATCCCCAAACCCTAGAACAACAAATCTACTCTAGCATAGCAATAAGGATATGAGAATCAATAGAAATCATTGCTTGCATACAAAAAGATAGAAAAACAAAGATTCAAATAAAAAGAAGAAAATACTTAGCTTGATGAAGGTCTTCAATCTAAAATACAAGCTTTTTGATCCAAGAGGGGGCCTAGGGCATGGCCTAACCTCTAAAATAATCCTAAGAAAAACATATATGGGGGCTAAGAAAACATAATGGAGATCTCCTCTAATGGTGGCTACAAACCCCTTAAATACTCTCCCAAAAACCCTAACAAAACTGCCTAAAAAGCCCCTGAAAATCGGGCCCAAAACTGAATCTGCGCGTGCCCAGAAATCTGCGCCAGTTACGACTCGGCCGAGTGGAAATCTCACTCGGTCGAGTGGAAATCTCACTCGGTCGAGTGTACAACTCACTCGGTCGAGTGGAAATCTCACTCGGTCGAGTGAGCTTTCCTGCAGAAACTCCAGAAAACAGCACTCTGTCAAAACTGTCAAAAACTGTCAAAAACTGGTCACTCGGCCGAGTGGAAATGTCACTCGGCCGAGTGACACTGACATGCAAATTCCAGCACTGCAGCATCGACTTGCAGAAATTCCCCAGATTTCATCCGACCTCCGATTGACGCGTTCTTGGCGGCGTTGGAATCTTCATGAAGCCTACTATCCATAAAAAATATGAGAAAAAAATACTTTACCTGCTGGAATGATAGCAGATTTCAAAAGAATGGGAGGATGTCTGAAAATCTGGGCGCTTCGTGTCCTCGGCATCACTCGGCCGAGTGACAAATGTCACTCGGCCGAGGGGCATTTGGTACTCGGGCGAACGGCTTTCGTCACTCGGCCGAGTCGGGATTCTGGGGCAGACTGATGGATTACAGTAAGTTGGACATTTTGGCTTGCCGTCGTCTGGGTGCCACTCGGACGGACGGAGTCTCCTCACTCGGCCGAGTCGACGTGCGATGCTCGGCCGAGTGCACGCCGATACATCTCTGTTGCGTGTCCGATCTGGCCGGCCGAGCGGGGTCTCAATGCTCGGCCGAGTGACTCCTTCACTCGGCCGAGTGGCATGCTGAAAATGCCCAATCTTCATCTTTTCGCTCCCCCGTCGCTCCTACGACGTTCTTTCTTCTTCCACTCCTCTTCCATTGCAGAATAACCCTCAAAAGGGCCATGGTTGACACTCCGGAGTGGGTGCAAATCCTCTTGATCTCACAATCGATCCAAATCGCTCCATATTTCCTGAAATACGACAAAAACAAGAAATAGTGAAAAGTATCGCAATATTGTCGAATAATCGTGAAAAGCGTGATATGGGCGATCAAAACGATATGCAAATATGCAGAAAAAAGGTGTAAAATATGGAGTGATCAGTAATCAGGCCGCCGCAGCATATCGGTGAGCGAGCGCCCACCGATACAATGATGCGGTCTAAGTACCATGCCGCGATATCGATCATGACGGCGGGGACAAGCTCATCTCCATCCCTAGATAGAGCTCTGGGACGTGTCATCGCGTAGAGCATGTAAAGCTCTGGCGTAGACATCGTGCCCGGCTCATATCTGGCCAAAAATGTCGTCGCCATAAGGCGCTGAGCAATGCGAAGGCAGGGATGTACGATGGCCGAGGCCTTGGCCCTACTAGGGTCAAAGGCGGCGTGGAGACCCGTGATACATGCCCAGAAGGCACCGGCGTCGAAAGAGGGTGGAGGGATATGTGTGGGGCCGTAACCGCGATCGGCTCCGGGGACGGCGGGCCAAGAGAAAAATGCTCTCATCATATCGAGAGTGACCTGGCACTCTCGATCCATGAACCGGAATGAGCATCCCTCATCGGTCTGGGCGATCGAACTCAAAACCTCAAGTGTCGGGCGGGTAAAAGTATCCGCCGACACTTGGAAAAAATCTCGCCAGCCCATGTTGTCGTACAACGTGAGCATCCCCTCAAGTACCCCCAGGCGTCCTAGGTCAGCGAGGTGTGCGAACCTGGAGGGTACGATCGAGCGCTGGGAGATACGCTCGAAGACGGCGTGGTGTGCGTCGTCTCGGAACGTAATCCCGAGCGGCCCGACCAGTGGAGCCGGTGGTGGTGGCTGTGGATCGGTAGGGAGAGGCTGTGCGGGCTGTGGGTGCACTGCAGGCTGTGCGGGGTGTGCGGGGCCTGCAGGCTGTGCTGGGTGGACGGCGTGTGTGGGGGAAGGAGGAGGAGGAGACTCTTCCGCCTCGTGGGTGGGGCCGGCGTCATCCGACCTCTTCCGCTTAGCGGAAGGTCTCCTCGTCCGCGGCCGTGTCCGGGGCGGCATATCGGCCCCGAGCGCGCCGAAAAGTGAAAAAGTGTGGCGTGTGCAAAAAGAATGGAAAGAGTGTACCAAAACACGCCGCGAGTGCTAAGCAGTGGAAGCGTGCGAAGTCCGCGCCTCCACGAAGTCCAAAACAGCCCGTAGAAGCTCCCCTAGGCTCCCCTAAGCTCCAAAAAGCAACCTGCGCATGAAAAAGCGATATCAGCGAGTAATAATCAAAATGTATGGAGCAATAGGGGTATAACAGATAGATATGGGAATTGATTCGGGTTAGGGGTTCGATTAATACACGGATCCTCGAAAAATACGCAAAAAGAGGAGAAAACGGGCAAATCAAGCTATACCGGAGGCGATCGGAGACGAGGCCGCCGGCGGCGACTCGGGCGGGGTGCGGCGATGGTCGGCCGGCGGTGGCTGGCCGAGCGGCGGCGCGCGCGGGCTTGGTCGGGCGAGTGGGGGCTGGGTGAAGCGAGATCGGGCGAGGGTAGCTGAGGGGGCGCGGGCGGATTTGGGATTTGCGATTTCGAAATCCGCGCCCCCCTCGCCACTTATATAAAAGAAAGTTACGACTCGGCCGAGTGACGTTCTCACTCGGCCGAGCGAGGCAATAGAAATTTTCTCCCCGATATCGCTTCGGCCGAGTGGCTTTGCCAGCCTCGGCCGAGTGACTCAAGCTACTCGGCAAGACTCGCCCTAGGAGGGTATCCGTTTTACTCGGCCGAGTGAACAAATGTACTCGGCCGAGTAGCAGTTATATCGAAATCAAGAAAATAAACAGAGAGTTGGGTTCAGCAGACTTCCCTCGTTCGTGAGCGGCTCGGCCGGACGAACTTGTGTACTCGGCCGAGTGACTAGTATACTCGGCCGAGTGAGCCTTAATTTCTGCTGTTTGTCTTCATTTTGGCTCTAAACTCCGTCTTTATTTCTCCAGTCGATTTCATCCTCCTCCTGAGCGTCGAGCGCCTTCTTGGGGCGCTCCTCGTCGTCTCGTTCATCCTCCTCATGATGGATCTACATATCTCCTCTCCTGTCAAGAAAAATAGGACCCGTTATCACGAAATTTTTGGTCGAATGACTCAAAACACTAAAAATTTCTAAAACGAAAATAAAGAAAAAGTAAAAATAAAGCAAAAACCGTCGGGTTGCCTCCCGACAAGCACTCGTTTTAGGTCGTGAGCTCGACCCCCTATAATTTTCAATCAATGCGGGATGTTTGGTGCATATGAGATGCACCCGTCAAACTTCCCGGGGAGCGCGCTTGGATTTGGACGTGGCGGCGTAGCGTTGTCCCTCGGAGGTCTCCTATCTCGAATAGTGTTGGGGGGAGGCTCCCCCAAGCTAGCATTTGCCCCGGTCAACGGCTTAACCGGCGATGCCGATTTCCGTACCGGCGGGGCTTTCCTTGGAGACTTTAATTTCGAGAGCTTGCAGAGCTCTCGAATCCTTGTGACATCAGCGTCGCCTTCATCTTCATCAGCGGAGAAGTCGGGGGAATCGTCTTTGTTCTCTTCATCTTGGCCTAGATCCGGGCCTTCTTCAAATTCTTCATCAAAAAGAGCGCCGATTGAGTGAGGAATCGCCTCCTCTATCACCTCATCAAGGAGGTCCATGTAATCAAGCTCCTCGTGGTAAGGCATGTGCTTCATTGCCTTAGGAATGTGGAGCTCCACCTCGATGTTGCCGACGTTTAAAGTAAGTGTACCTTCGCGCACGTCGACGATGACTCCGGTGGTGGCGAGGAATGTGCGCCCAAGTATCAATGAGGTGTCTCCCTCCTCCTTAACGTCCATGATGACGAAGTCACATGGCATGCATATTCCACCCGGGACTTGAAGTGGGATGTCTTCGGCAATCCCCACCGGCCTTGTTATCCGTCCATCGGCTAATTGAATGCGCATGTCGGTGGGTTTCAACTTTGTCCCGGTGTTAAGCTTTAAGAACATGGAGAGGGGCATGAGACTCACACTAGCCCCAAGATCGACCAACGCCTTTTGAAGAGGCATGCCGCCCAAGGTGCAAGGAATCCGAAAACTCCCCGGATCTTTAAATTTTGCCGGCTCCTTCTCTCTCTTGGTGAACCAAGAGCCCTCCTCGGCTAGCATGATCTTCTCCTTCCTTTTCCTCCCCGAAATCAAGTCCTTCAAGAATTTAGCATACGTGGGGATCTCGACGATGGCGTCAAGGAAGGGGATGTTAAGGCTAACTCCTCTTAGATACTCGAGGAACTTCGCTAGCCTTTTCTCCATTTTCGCTTTCGCTAGTCTTTGGGGGAATGGGACCGGTGGCATGAAGCGCCTTTCCTCAATCAATTTTTCCGCTCTAGATTTCTCCTTGTCTTGTGGCTCCTTCTCCTTTTCAACCTCAACTACCGGCTCTACCGGCTCCAAGCTTTCCTCCACGGCCTCCTCGGTAGGAATCATAGCGGGGGTGGTGTCCTTCCCGCCTCTAGTAGTAACGGCAACTACGGCATTGATGTGGCCCGTGTTGCCCCGTGGGTTTTGCTTCGGTTGCGCCGGCAATCTTTAAGTGTTCCGATTGAGCAACGCCAATTGCTCCGATATTTGAGCCACTACGGTATTAAGAGATTCTTGCCCCGCCTTCAAAGTAGCATTCACCTTATTTTGCTCGACCATGAACGCCTCCACTCTAGCTTCGAAGTCGGATCGTTGTGGAGCTTGTGGAGGGTTTTGATTTTGATTCCTCCACCCTTGGTTGTATCCGGGAGGCCTATATGGTGGAACTTGTTGCTTCGGTTGAAAGTTTTGTTGAGTAGGCCCCCTCGGTGGATAGTTTTGTTGTTGGGGTGGTGGTGGTCGAGCTTGTTGAGGCGGTGGTTGTGGCGGGTTCAAGGCTCCTTCATTGTTGGCGTAGGAGAATCCCGGATGATTTCTTGCGGCCGGATTGGACCAATACCCTTGGTTCCCCGCAACATATTGTATTTGCTCCAAGGATCCTTCTCCATGCTCTCCTCCCGCGTACATGGCTTGAGATTGGTCTTGCTAATCACACATTTGGTTGGTCGGCGCGGAGGTGGAAGGTGCTCCTTGGGGCTCCGTGATGAACTTCTCCAATCTCTCCACCACCTTGTGGAGAGAATCAAATTTGCTCGTGAGCTCCGCTACGGCCTTTGCCTCGTAGATGCTAGTTGGCTTTAAGGAGGATGTGGAGTGTCCTCGCTCATCGCCCCATTGTTGGTTATTTGAGGCCATCTCCTCAATTAGGGCCGTAGCTTCCTCGAGAGTCTTTGACAAGATTGCACCATTCGCCGCGGCATCAATAATTTGCTTGGTCCCCGGTTGGAGACCGTTGTAGAAGCTATGAACTAGCTCCCAATCCTCTATACTGTGGTGCGGGCATTGATGCTGCAAATCCTTAAAACGCTCCCATGCTTCATAGAGCGTCTCCTGTGGTCCTTGCTTGAAGGACATGAGAGCGCTCCGGATCTTCACCGTCTTGGATGGCGGATAAAATTTGTCAATAAATGCACTCGCCAACTCGTCCCAAGTGGTGAAGACACCCTCAGCTTGCGTCCTCAACCAATAGAGTGCCTTGTCCTTTAGCGTAAAGGGGAAGAGACGCAGTCTGATAGCATCGTTGGAGACCCCCGGCATCTTGAATGTGGCGCACTTCGACAAGAATAGTTGGATGTGGTAGTGGGGGTTCTCATGTGCGTTCCCATGAAATGGGTCTTGTTGCATCAAAACCACCAATCCAGTCTTTAGCTCGAAGTTCTTGTCAGCCGCCAACCCCGGCATGGCAATGGATGAGGTGGTAGAAGAAGTCTTAGGCCGAAGCCTATCTCGAATAGAGATTATCCTTGTCATCCTTGCCGCCAATTCTTCAGGAGTTTCCGGGTTGGTCATATACCTCCCTTCCGGATCTTGTCTCTTTTCCGCTCTAAGTCTCCGCGCGGTACGTTCGATCTCGGGATCAAATAATAAGTCTTCTGGGTCCGCCGTAGATCTCGTGTTCATGCACAGGGGAAACAGAGTTTCAAAGAAATGATTAATACCGTGGAAGGGTTAGGCAAGAAATAAGAAATAAAAATAATGATAATAATAAAAAGAAAAAGAATAGCTAGGGTGAATAAGAATCAAATGCAATCGCCTCCCCGGCAACGGCGCCAAAAACTTGGTCGCTCCGGGATGTGACCCAAAGAACGGTTGTAGTTTTACCGCAAGCGCACGGTATAGCGGCGAGCGGGTATCGAACACAAGGAGGACGAATGACCGTGCTTGCTCCTGATCAACCTGGCTATTTAAGAGTAGAGAGAATTGCCTTGGGCGATCCTGTCACAATCGTCAGACAAACGTGCAGAAATATCAAATCAAATAAAGAACGTCTAGGGAATGGGGAATTCCCGCTACTCACCGTATTTCATAAATGTGGTTCGTCGGTATCAAAATTGCTAGAATGAGAATTTGGATGAACTAGTTGCAACTGAATGTAGAACCAAGCTCACGCTCTCGCGCTGTTGCCGGTCTATAGCTATCCTAGGGTCGGGTCCAATCTCTTGCAAACCCTAGCCTAGGGAAACTAGCATTAGGATCAACATCATCGTTCAATCATGCACCGAGTCCAATCTCTTGCAAACTCGGTCCACGATCTAGATTGAGATAGTTCCTACCCGTCCAATCTCTTGCAAACGGGTATCGACACGGAATTGCAACCGGAGATCCTAGTATCGGTCCAATCTCTTACAAACCGACACTTCGAAAATCCGACTCTAACCCAATTCGGATTTCTAGGGCTTCCTATCAAATTGGGATCCAATCTCTTGCAAATCCCAATTGATATGAATACCTAGCTACCCGTAGTAAATCGATCCCAATCTAATCCCTAATAGCTATTCTAGCTCAATTTCTACCAATTCAACACAAATAGGAAATAGGGCTTGTAGGGTTCATCCACACGCCCCAAGACGTGGAGACTACTCACAAATCATAGCAATAGCACAAAAATAATCAATGAAATAGGCAATGGAATTCATCACAACAATGATATAAACAATAAAAATAGAGTTTTTGGGGAAGAGAGATGCAAACCAATGTAGTTCTTCAATTAATCCAACAAAAATCCAAGTTTTTCCTCTTCTCCAATCACAAATAATAAAACCAAAAAGTAGTCTCAAAAAGCTGCAAAAAATCTAAGAGATGGCTCCTTAAACTAGGGTAAAAACAGGGCTTAAATAGCCCCAAAAATCGTCCAAAAATCCTGACCAAAACGCCCCTGCACAGCCTGTTTTCCGCAAATTTCGCTACAGGCAGCGCATCGCACTCGGCCGAGTGACAAAAGTCGCTCGGCCGAGTGAAAACCCTGTCATTTTCCAGTAAGTCGGGGGGCTTCAGGGGGCTTCAGTACGGGGGCGGCTCGGCCGAGTGAGTTGTCGTCACTCGGCCGATGGCTTCACTTCACTCGGGCGGACGTGGTTTACCACTCGGCCGAGTGGGTCTTCTGAAGCTCAGGTGGCCGAAAAACAGTAACTTCGATATTTTGGAGGGGCTTCGTCTGGGCGCCACTCGGGCGGACGTGGTATCGTCACTCGGCCGATGTGGTCTCCGTCGCTCGGCCGAGTACACATGGAAATCGTGTCTGAACGGGTCGGCCGAGCAGTGTCTCGCTGGTCGGCCGAGTGGCTCCTCCACTCGGCCGAGTGGAACACAAAAAATGCCCATTCTGCTTATTTTGGCCTCCTCGTCGCTCCTGCGACGTCCATTCTTCTTCCGCTCCTCTCCAACAGCAAAATACCCCTCGGGGAGGTCGTCGGTGGCCGTCTAGAGTAAGCGCATCTCGAGATCACTCCAAATCGCGCCAAATCACCTGAAATGCGACAAAAACAACAAATCGTGAAAAGCATCGCAATATCGTCGATATATCGTGAAAAACATGATTTGGGCGATCTAAATGGCATGCAAACATGCGGAAAAAAGGTGTAAAATAAGGAGTGATCAATACGCCTACTCCAGAGTGTCACCGATGACCTCCCCGAGGGATATTTTGCCATTGGAGAGGAGCGGAGGAAGAAAGAACGTCGCAAGAGCGACGAGGAGGCCAAAACAAGCTGTTTAGGCATTTTGGTGTCCCACTCGGCCGAGTGAAGGAGTCACTCGGCCGACCAGTGAGACACCGCTCGGCCGACCTGATCGGACACGCTTCATGTGTGCACTCGGCCGAGCGACGGAAGCCACATCGGCCGAGTGACGAGATCCCGTCCGCCCGAGTGGCGCTCAGACGAAGCTATTCAAAAATCGCCAACTTACTGTTTTTCGTCTGCCTGAGCTTCAGAAGACCCACTCGGCCGAGTGGCAAATGCCGACCGCCCGAGTACTAAGAAGCCATCGGCCGAGTGACAACAACTCACTCGGCCGAGCGACTCCCGAAGTGAAGACCCCCGAAGACCCAGACTTACTGGAAATTTACAGGGTTTCTCACTCGGCCGAGCGACTTTTCTCACTCGGCCGAGTGCGACGCGCTACCTGTAGTGAAAATTGCGGATTTCAGGCTGCGTATGGGCATTTTGATCACAGTTTTTGGACGATTTTGGGGGGTATTTAACCCCTGTTTTTACCCTAGGTTAGAGAGCTTTTCTCTTAGATTTTTGCAGCTTTTTAGATTAACTTTTTAGCTTTATTCTTGTGATTGGAGAGGAGACAAAAATTGATTTTTGTTGGATTATTTGAAGAACTCCATTGGTTTGTGTCTCTCTTCTCTAAAAATACTATTTTTATTGCTTATCTCAATATTGTGATGAATTCTCTTGTTAATTTCATTGATTATTTTTGTGTTTGTGCTATGAATTGTGAGTAGTCTCCACGTCTTGGGGCATGGGGATGAACCCTACGAGCCCAATTTCAGATTTGTGATGAATTGGTAGGAATTTTGCTAGAATTGCCTATTAGGGTTAGTTTGGGATCGATTTACTACAGATAGCTAGGTATTCATATCGATTGGGATTTGCAAGAGATTGGATCCCAATTCGATAGGAAACCCTAGAAATCCGAATTGGGTTGGAATTGAATTTCCGTAGTATCGGTTTGCAAGAGATTGGACCGATACTAGGGTTCTCGGTTGCAATTCCATGCCGATACCCGTTTGCAAGAGATTGGATGGGTAGGAACTATCCCAACCTAGGTCGTGGCCCGAGTTTGCACGAGAGTGGGCTCGGGGCGCGATTGAACGATGATGTTGATCCTAATGCTAGCTTGCCCAGGGTAGGGGTTGCAAGAGATTGGACCCGAACCTAGGATAGCTATAGACCGGCAACAGCGCGAGAGCGTGAGCTGGGTTTTATATTCAGTTGCAACTAGTTCATCCAAAATTTTATTCTAGCAATTTTGACACCAATGAACCGCATTGACGAAATACGGTGAGTAGCGGGGATTCCCCATTCCCTAGACGTCCTTTATTTGATTTGATATCTTCGTACTTTGTCTGACGATTGTGACAGGATCGCCAAAGGCAAATTCTCTCTTTTCTGTTCTTAAATAGCCAGGTTGATTGGAGCAAGCACTTTCATTCGTCCTCCCTGTGTTCGATAACCCGCTCGCCGCTACACCGTGCGCTTGCGGTAAAACTACACGGTCGCACTCTTGGGTTACATTCCGGAGCGATCAAGTTTTTGGCGCCGTTGCCGGAGAAGACATTTTGACGGTGTTCGGCATCGACCACCCGGTTATTTCTTCTTTCTTTCTTTCTTTACTTTCTTCTATATCTTGTTCTAACTCTGTTCGCAGCCCTATTTGCATATTCTCCCCGTATTTTGCATAAGATCTTAACAGGGAGAATGGAGGATGCAATGTCGACAACGGAGCTCAGTCAGGAAGATTATGACTCCTTCACAGACCTCTTTAAGGAGCTTGTCGATGAGGTCCACGCTACCGGAGCTTTTGCTATCGAGATCAAGGATCCCGACGAACAACTGTTCGCTAGTTTTGTGATGGACCAAGTCTCCCCGGATGGGACTATCGAGGGCAATGTCAGAGTTGATGTGATCGACGACAAATTATATTTCGAAGACGGTAGAACAAATGTCGAAGAATATTATACTCCCAAAGAATCCTTCGAGCAGACCGACATTCAGGGAGTTACACTCTATGACGCTCACTCTTGCTTTTATGAATCGTCTGATGTGTTTCTTGATTCCAGGCACGAACCAGAGCAGAGTGAAGGTTTTGACGATGCTAGCACAGAATCGGAGAGCGCCTATTTCGATGCCTCGTCCTCACTAAGTAGTGAGTCTGACTCTTCACAAGAGAGCGAACCACCTGAACATGAGCTAAACCCGGATGACAAGGAAGAAGCCAAACTCATGCGAGCTGATGAAGTAGAAGGAGCAGCACCTCTTGAAGTAGAACTTAAACAATTACCTCCGAATCTAAGGTATGCCTTTTTGGGTAATAAATTAACTTTTCCGGTGATAGTAAACTCCCACCTCACGCAAGATCAACTTGAAAAACTCCTAGACGTTCTTAGGAGCCACAAGGATGTCCTTGGCTACACTATCTCCGATCTAAAAGGGATAAGCCCTAGGCTTTGCACACATAGAATCCATTTAGAAGATACCGACGCCACCTCCATAGAGCCTCAAAGGCGGTTAAACCCGAATATGAAGGAGGTGGTTAAAAAGGAAATCCTAAAATTGCTCGACGCCGGTATCATTTATCCCATCTCTGACAGTAGATGGGTTAGCCCCGTTCACGTCGTCCCCAAGAAAGGGGGGATGACAGTCATAAAAAATGAAAAAGGTGAGCCCATATCTACACGCACCGTCACGGGATGGAGAATGTGCATTGATTATAGGAAACTAAATAAAGCTACCCGAAAAGACCATTACCCATTGCCCTTCATTGATCAAATGCTTGAACGCCTAGCTAAACATAAATACTTTTGCTATCTAGATGGGTATTCTGGATTCTTCCAAATCCCTTTACACGAAGATGACCAAGAAAAGACCACTTTTACTTGTCCTTATGGTACCTATGCCTACCGTAGGATGCCATTTGGTCTTTGTAATGCTCCCGCCACCTTTCAGAGGTGTATGACATCCATATTTTCCGATTACATTGAAAATATTATGGAAGTTTTTATGGATGATTTTTCGGTTTATGGAAGTGAGTTTGACTCTTGTTTGGCCAATCTTACTAAAGTCCTTAAAAGGTGCCAACAAAACAATCTCACTCTAAATTGGGAGAAGTGTCACTTCATGGTCACGGAAGGTATAGTTCTCGGGCATCTTGTTTCCTCGAGAGGAATTGAGGTAGATAAAGCAAAGATTGAGGTAATTGAAAAACTTCCTCCTCCTATTAATGTCAAGGGCATTAGAGGCTTCCTTGGTCATGCGGGGTTTTACCGCCGCTTCATCAAGGATTTCGCCTCGATTGCCCGACCACTTACTTCCTTGCTCGCTAAAGATACTCCTTTTGTTTTTTCAGGTGAATGCTTGCAAGCCTTCAACACCTTGAAGGAAGCACTAGTTTCCGCGCACATCATTCAACCACCGGATTGGAGCCTTCCCTTTGAGCTAATGTGTGATGCTAGCGACCAAGCCATTGGAGCGGTATTGGGACAAAAAAAGATAGGAAGCTTCATGCGATATACTATGCGAGCAAGACATTGGATGACGCGCAGAAAAACTACACAACTACCGAAAAAGAGCTTCTAGCGGTCGTCTATTCCATAGAGAAGTTTCGCTCCTACCTCCTTGGTTCCAAGGTGATTGTCCACACCGACCATGCGGCGTTGAAGTATCTTTTAAACAAGAAGGAGGCCAAACCTCGGTTGATTAGGTGGATACTCTTGTTGCAAGAATTCGACTTAGAGATCAGAGACAAGAAAGGTACGGACAATGTCGTGGCGGATCATTTATCTAGGCTCATTCGCGACAAGGAGGACGAGAGTTTGCCTATCGACGACACATTCGTGGATGAGAGGCTATATGCCATAAGGACTGGTGAAGTGCATTGGTACGCGGACTTCGTCAACTACTTGGCTTGTGGAATTAAACCGCATGGGATGCCCACGCATCAAAAGAGGAGATTTCTGCATGAGGTCCGTAGCTATTTTTGGGAAGATCCATACCTCTTCAAGATATGCAAAGATAGTGTCATTCGGAGGTGTGTTTCTAAAGAGGAGGCAACGTCTATCATTTTGCATTGCCACGGTCTACCATGCGGAGGACATCATGCCGCCTCTAAAACAACCGCTAAGATCTTGCAGAGCGGATTCTTCTGGCCAACAATGTTTAGAGACACCCACGCTTTTGTAAAGGGGTGCGATAGATGCCAACGGACTGGGAATATCTCCAAACGCAATGAGATGCCAATGAGGCCCGTCCAAGAAATTGAGCTTTTTGATTGTTGGGGAGTAGACTTCATGGGACCATTTCCGTCGAGCAATGGTAACAAATATATCCTATTGGCCGTTGACTATGTCTCCAAATGGGTGGAAGCGATCGCCACCCCTACCAATGATGCAAGGGTCGTCTCTAAGTTCTTCAAGCAGAATATCTTCCCGCGTTTCGGAGTGCCTCGTACCTTGATAAGCGACGGGGGGAGCCATTTCATAGAAAACAAGTTTGAGGCCATGCTAAAGAAGTACGGGGTAAACCATAGAGTTGGCATGTCATATCACCCCCAGACAAGCGGCCAAGTGGAAGTCTCAAATAGAGAGATCAAGCAAATCCTCGAGAAGACCGTAGATCGATCTAGAAAGGATTGGTCAATGAAGCTAAACGATGCCTTATGGGCATATCGAACGACCTTTCGCACTCCCATCGGCACCACACCGTTCCGACTTGTTTATGGGAAAGCTTGCCACTTGTCGGTAGAGTTGGAACACCGCGCATATTGGGCCATCAAGACCTTTAATTATGATTACAAGAGTGCGGCGGTGAGGCGACTCTTAGACATCAACGAGCTTGATGAGATAAGAAGAGACGCCTACGAGAGCTCGAGAATTTACAAAGAAAGGACCAAGATTCTCCACGATGCCCGCATAACCGTCACAGACTTCAAGGTAGGAGACAAGGTCTTGCTCTATAATTCCCGGCTCCGATTATTTCCCGGTAAGTTGAGGTCACGTTGGTCCGGACCTTTCACCATCATGCACATACAACCGGGAGGGGCTTTTGAGTTGGAAAGCAAGGACGGAGCCACATTCAAAGTAAATGGTCAGAGGCTCAAACACTATTCCGAGGGAGTCCCAACGGGCGAAACCAATAGAATATATTTGCTTAAGGGACAGCCGGATGATCTTTCGGACCTCCTTGACGAGGTAATCGAAGAGGCGATCCCCCATTCAATCGGCGCCCTATTCAATGAGGATTTCAAAGAAGGCCCGGATTTGGACCAAGAAGAGAAGAAAAATGATTCCCCCGACTTCTCCGCTGAAATTGATGAAGGCGACGCTGATGTCGCAAGGATTCGAGAGCTCTGCAAGCTCTCGAAATTGAAGTCTCCGAAGAAAGCTCCGCCGATACGGAAATCGGCGTCACTGGTGAAGCCGAGGACCGGAGCAAATGCTAGCTTGGGGGAGCCTCCCCCCAACACTATTCGAGACGGGAGACCACCGAGGGAGGACACGCCAACGCAACTTCCGAATCCAAGCGTCCTCCCCGGAAAGTTTGACGGGTGCATCTCCTATGCACCAAACATCCCGCATTAATTGAAAATCATAGGGGGTCGAGCTCACGACCTTAAACGAGCGCTTGTCGGGAGGCAACCCGACGGTTATTGCTTTATTTTCACTTTTCTTTTATTTTTGTTTTAGAAATTTTTAGTGTTTTGAGTCGTTCGCCCAAAAATGTTGTGATAACGTGTCCTATTTTTTCTGACAGGAGAGGAGAACTAGGTACCCATCATTAGGAGGATGCACAAGGCGACGAGGAGCGCCCCAGGAGGGCGCTCGATGCTTAGGAGGAAGATGAAATCGACTGGAGGAAGAAAAACGGAGTTTAGAGCCCAAACGAAGACAAACAGCAGAACACAAGGCTCACTCGGCCGAGTATACTAGTCACTCGGCCGAGCACACAAGTTCGTCCGGCCGAGCCGCTCACGAACGAGGGAAGTCTGCTGTACCCAACTCTCTGTTTATTTTCCTGATTTCAGTATAACTGCTACTCGGCCGAGTATATATATTCACTCGGCCGAGTAAAACTGATACGCTCCTAGGGCGAGTCATGCCGAGTAGCTTGAGCCACTCGGCCGAATGGACTTACTCCACTCGGCCGAGGGTGGCAAGGCCACTCGGCCGAAGTGTAAGCGGGGAGGAATTTTCCGTTGAGTTCACTCGGCCGAGCGACCTAGTCACTCGGCCGAGTCGTAACTTTTGCTATAAAAGGGGCGAGGGTCGGGCTCGTTTTTCGAAACGAAACAAATCGCAAACGGCCCGACCCTTCGCATTCCCTCGGCCGCTGCCCTCGCCCACTCGCCCGACCGTCGACCCCGCGCCGCCGCTCGGCCACCCACCGCCGGCCGAGCCGCCGCCGCTCCTCGCCCGAGTCGCCGCCGGCGGGCACTGCTCCGGCCGACTCCGGTAACCCCAGTTTCGCCTGTTTTCTCCTCTTTTGTGTATTTTTCAAGGATCCATGCGCTTAACGAACCCCAAACCCAAATTAATTTCAATTTCTATCTATTATACCCTTAATGCCCCATACGTATTGAATATTACTCGCTGATATCTCCGTTTCACGCGCAGGTTATTTTTGGGAGCTTAGGGGAGCCCAGGGGAGCTTCCAGGGACTGATTTGGGCTACGTGGAGGCGTCGTCTTCGCACGCTTCCATAGCTTTGCACTCGCGGCGTGTCGTGGTATATTCTTTCCTTTATTTTATGCACGCCGCACTTTTCACACTTTTTGGTGAGCGCTCGGGGCCCATATGCCGCCCCGGACACGGCCGCGGTCGAGGAGAGTTTCCGCCAAGCGGAAGCGGTCGGATGATGCCGGCCCCTCCCACGAGGTGGAGGACTCTCCTCCGCCTTCTCCACCACATCCCGTCCACCCAGCACAGCATGCAGGCCCCACACACCCCGCACAGCCTGTAAAGCCCGCACAGCCACTCCCTGCCGCTCCACAGCCACCACCTCCGGCTCCACTTATCGGGCCACTGGGGATCACGTTCTGGAACGACGCACACCACGTCGCTTTCGAGCGTATCTCCCAGTGCTCGATCGTACCCTCCAGGTTCGCACACCTTGCAGACCTAGGACGCCTGGGGGTACTCGAGGGGATGCTCACGTTGTACGACAACGTGGGCTGGCGAGATTTCTTTCAGGTGTCAGCGGACACGTTTATCCGTCCGACACTTGAGGTTCTTAGTTCGATTGCCCGGACCGACGAGGGATGCTCGTTTCGGTTCATGGACCGAGAGTGCCAGGTCACTCTCGGTATGATGAGAGCTTTCTTCTCGTGGCCCGACGTCCCCGGGGCCGACCGAGGTTACGCCCCCACCCATATCCCCCCACCTTCCTTCGATGCCGGCGCCTTCTGGGCCCGGATTACGGGTCTTCACGCTGCCTTTGACCCTAGTAGGGCCAAGGCCTCGGCCATTGTTCATCCCTGCCTCCGTATAGCTCAGCGCCTTATGGCGACGACCTTTTTGGCCAGATATGAGCCGAGCACGATGTCCACGCCGGAGCTCTATATGCTCTACGCGATGACACGGCCCAGAGCTCTATCTAGGGAGAGCGATGAGTTGGTCCCCGCCGTCGTGATTGATGTCGCGGCTTGGTTTTTGGACCGCATCATCGTATCGGTTGGCGCTCGCTCACCGATATGCTGCGGCGGCCTGATCACCTTGCTCGCCCTTATGACTGGCGAGGACTTTCCAGATGACCTTCGACGAGCACCGGGCCCCACTTCACTGTCCATAGATGTTATGGTCCGGATGAAGATGCTGCGTCCGCACGGTGAGCGACACTGGGTCTGGCTGCACGGCCCTTACGGTGCCGATTACATGATTCTTCCGAGCCCAGCTCGGACTCAGATTGCACCGACCCACGTGGACTGGCTCCCTGCGATGGATGTTCTGATCCCTGCCGCTTACGTGCTCGAGGCCGAGGAGGCCGAGCAGGCTCACGCTGCCCACGCTGCCCCCGCAGACCCCGTTGCACCTGCTGAGCCTGATGCCCCTGTTGACCCCGTGGCCACTCAGCCTATCCCTGATATTTCTGCTGCTCCCGACACCTCTGTCCACACTTCTGTCGGTGTCGGGAGTACCCTAGCTGAGCCCACCTCCACTGCTTCCACGCCTGCCACCACCACCACTGGCCCTCTGTCTGCCGAGCCCATTTCCTCTGCCCCACCCGAGCGCTAGCCGACTATAGTTGAGTGCGGAGAGCCCTCTTTTACCACTGCCGTAGAGACCGTAGTCTCCACCTCTGTCTCCACCGCTGCTGTATTCTCTGAGAGTGTCATGGCGTCTGTCCACACTTCTGTGTCACCGACCTCTCTGGCCGCCTCGTCGCCACTTTTGCACTCCTCTTTCGTTGCTGCTGCCTCCACTTCTTACCGTCCTGCCCAGCCTCACACTGAGGCCAGGCCCACATTTGCGAGCGCAGCACCTTTCGTTCCCTTCCCTGCTGAGCCCATCACCTACGCCACCAGAGTACACCAGCCCCGACCTGCACAGCACAGACCGGTGCGTCCCTCTGCACCACCTCCCCCCGACACTGTTCTTCAGAGCATTCGTGCTCTCGAGGGGGCGGTGAGTGGCCTCAGAGGCGACCTTAGGACCCTGTCCTCCACCGTCTCCGCAATGGCTGGTCGCTTCGACCTGCTCCCGCAGATTCACTACTGCCTTACCCAGGTCCTGGAGCGACTCCCCCGCGTTCCCCCACCCACCCAGCAGGTCACCACCCCCACTCCTACCCATACCCAGCCTGCTGCCACTTCCACACCCACACCCTCTCAGCAGTCTGTTCCACCACCACCTCCGCCTCAGGACGGAGACGGCGCAGCCCCACCTACTTAGGCACTCTTGATGCCATCGATTCCTTTTACCGTTGTGCTGCCCGTCTCTGCTGGGTCCTGTTGATTTTTGCCCACCCCACCCTCTCCTCACTATTTTTGGATGCACATTTTGATCATATATTTATATATCATTTTTGGGAGAGCGGGAGAGTTTTTGGTGTCACACCTTTATAGCTGTATCACTCCTATATCTGCATGCATCATGTCCGCATCATATTTTTATTTCTTATTTTTCTTTTGTTATTTTATTTTCTTTTTCCCCATGCATGCATCCTCACTTACCCCTCACATTACTTGTCTCTCGGTGTGCCACACTTCGCACATTGAGGACACTGTGCCATTTAGCTTGGGGGAGTGAGTTCTCACGTTCTTTTTCGATTTACAACCTTCATTTTTAGTTTTTTCACGCCATTTTCTGCTTTTGCACTTATTTTCATCATTTTTCTTTTATTTTACCATGCATCACGTTTTTCTTATTTTCTGTGTGCTGCATTTTAAATAGTTTTATTTTCCCATTTATCTTTATTTCTTTTTCATCTCATGCTAGAGATGACTTTTCTGTGATGATGATTACGTGGAGTTAGCTTACTCTATATGCATGCTATATTTTTCATGTCTTAGACTTTATTTCTGATATCATATGCTGTGATTTGCCTTGCATTTAGAGATAGTAACCCACACCTTTTTCCACATGAAAATGGATGAAATTTTATTATTAGCTGAGTCTGAATATTCATATGTATGCTATCGCAGAAAACACACCAAGATTCACGCATTGAATGCTTATATTTGGAGTACCGTTTTCTTTTCCCTATATCACTTCTATATGCATGCTTTGTACATTTCACTTCAGGATGATTGAATGATGTTAGCTATGATAAATCTGGATTAGTTAGCTTTTTTGTGATCGAAACTGAGTAGATTAGATTACCCTGCTGAAGTTGTCGTGCACGTCCTATAGAGTGAACCGAGAGATATATTTATTTCTTTCTCCACAAATCTTGATCATCATTTCTCTATTTTAAAATCATTGGTGAATCTCCCCTTAGAGATTCTATTATATGGCATTTCCCCCGCTATTAATTCCTAGCTCCAAATTTCCCAAAACCAAAGAAAGAAAAAGAAAATTTTTTTTGTATGTTCTTACTTCTCTCTGAGTTGGGATCATTGTGTATATGTGTTATTTGAAAAAAAAACACCTCAATAAAAGATCCCATCTCATGTTCTCTCTTTCTTCTCTCTTTTCGTATTTACTTTCATTACTTTTGGAGCTTTATAAAGATGGGGATGTAAATATTTTTTATGCCACCATGCTTATAGATAAGCTTGGGGGAGGGAATCCAATGATGTGTGAGAGAGTGACTACTTGACGTTGCACGACAACCTAGGCTAAGTAATATTCTATACTCGGTAAGATTATTTTTAGCTTTACGAAGTCCAGAAATCTTTGCCTAGCACTCATTTCATGAAATCCATGCTTATCTATTCTTTCTATTCTATTGCGTGATACTCTTATACTCCTCATAGAAAGCATTCAATTGAAAAGTGTGTGATCTGCGATTTGCATACCGCTTTAAACGATTCAGACGATGTTAATTCTAAAATTATTCCGTTTTTCATGATTATATCGTTGTTCGTGGGTTTTCTATTTCTACTTGCACTATTGTACTATGATATCAAAATAAAATTCTTTGACATGTGTTTTTCATTCGGTGCATGCTATAAGAGTAAGCGAAACCCACGTTCTGAGAAAATGATCTAGCAGCTTCCCTCTTCGCTTCTTTCTTTCTTCTTTGTTTTTATTTCGTTTTTCATTCTTCTCCGTTTTTCATTTTTTCGTCTTTCGCCGTTTTCGTTTTCCGAATCCACCGGGTTCGCCTTTTACTTATCTACCTCAAGGACGAGTAAGAGGTAAGCTTGGGGGATTTTGATCACTCCTTATTTTACACCTTTTTCCAGCATGTTTGCATGCCATTTAGGTCGCCCAAATCATGTTTTTCACGATATATCGACGATATTGCGATGCTTTTCACGATTTGTTGTTTTTATCGAATTTCAGGTGATTTGGAGCAATTTGGAGTGATCTCGAGATACGCCTACTCCAGAGTGTCACCGATGACCTCCCCGAGGGATATTTTGCCATTGGAGAGGAGCGGAGGAAGAAAGAACGTCGCAGGAGCGACGAGGAGGCCAAAACAAGCTGTTTAGGCATTTTTGGTGTCCCACTCAGCCGAGTGAAGGAGTCACTCGGCCGACCAGCGAGACACCGCTCGGCCGACCTGATCGGACACGCTTCATGTGTGCACTCGGCCGAGCGACGGAAGCCACATCGGCCGAGTGACGAGATCCCGTCCGCCTGAGTGGCGCTCAAACGAAGCCATTCAAAAATCGCCAACTTACTGTTTTTTGTCTGCCTGAGCTTCAGAAGACCCACTCGGCCGAGTGGCAAATGCCGACCGCCCGAGTACTAAGAAGCCATCGGCCGAGTGACGACAACTCACTCGGCCGAGCGACTCCCGAAGTGAAGACCCCCGAAGACCCAGACTTACTGGAAATTTACAGGGTTTCTCACTCGGCCGAGCGACTTTTGTCACTCGGCCGAGTGCGACGCGCTGCCTGTAGCGAAAATTGCGGATTTCAGGCTGCGCAGGGGCATTTTGGTCACAGTTTTTTGGACGATTTTGGGGGGTATTTAACCCCTGTTTTTACCCTAGGTTAGAGAGCTTTTCTCTTAGATTTTTGCAGCTTTTTAGATTAACTTTTTAGCTTTATTCTTGTGATTGGAGAGGAGACAAAAATTGATTTTTGTTGGATTATTTGAAGAACTCCATTGGTTTGTGTCTCTCTTCTCTAAAAATACTATTTTTATTGCTTATATCAATATTGTGATGAATTCTCTTGTTAATTTCATTGATTATTTTTGTGTTTGTGCTATGAATTGTGAGTAGTCTCCACGTCTTGGGGCGTGGGGATGAACCCTACGAGCCCAATTTCAGATTTGTGATGAATTGGTAGGAATTTTGCTAGAATTGCCTATTAGGGTTAGTTTGGGATCGATTTACTACGGATAGCTAGGTATTCATATCGATTGGGATTTGCAAGAGATTGGATCCCAATTCGATAGGAAACCCTAGAAATCCGAATTGGGTTGGAATCGAATTTCTGTAGTATCGGTTTGCAAGAGATTGGACCGATACTAGGGTTCTCGGTTGCAATTCCGTGCCGATACCCGTTTGCAAGAGATTGGACGGGTAGGAACTATCCCAACCTAGGTCGTGGCCCGAGTTTGCACGAGAGTGGGCTCGGGGCGTGATTGAACGATGATGTTGATCCTAATGCTAGCTTGCCCAGGGTAGGGTTTGCAAGAGATTGGACCCGAACCTAGGATAGCTATAGACCGGCAACAGCGCGAGAGCGTGAGCTGGGTTTTACATTCAGTTGCAACTAGTTCATCCAAAATTTTATTCTAGCAATTTTGACACCAATGAACCGCATTGACGAAATACGGTGAGTAGCGGGGATTCCCCATTCCCTAGACGTCCTTTATTTGATTTGATATCTTCGTACTTTGTTTGACGATTGTGACAGGATCGCCAAAGGCAAATTCTCTCTTTTCCGTTCTTAAATAGCCAGGTTGATTGGAGCAAGCACTTTCATTCGTCCTCCCTGTGTTCGATAACCCGCTCGCCGCTACACCGTGCGCTTGCGGTAAAACTACACGGTCGCACTCTTGGGTTACATTCCGGAGCGATCACTAAGAGACTAACCTAACATTTCAAGAATGGATTTCTATAATTAACTAATGTAATGCCCTACTAAGCTACTGCACAAGGACTAGAGGGGAGGTGAATAGTACTTTAAAATAATTAAGAGGATAATTCCTAATTATCTTGCAAACTCTACCAATAATGCGGAAATGCGGAAATGTAAATATTGGACAACAAAGAAAACAATCGCAAACAAGCAATTTAACGGGTTCGGATCCACCCAAGTCTCCCTGACTTGTTCCCGGTGATCCTACGTCCCAAACACCCGGATCCCCTCTGGGTACTTGAGTTAGAATCCTCTAACTCAAATTTGCACTATGAAATACTTGTAGAAAACCTCTACAAAGTCAAATCATACACAAATGAAATTGTGACTCCCACAACCCGGGATTACAAACAAACTCTCACAACCGAGAGTGAATCACTTGCAATATCAAAGTAAATTTAAATAGAAATTCTTACCGACAAAATCATATGCCTTGAGTAAACTTACGATTTAGGGCAAAACGGATTTTGGGGAAGACGAAGAGGCACCAAACCCTAGCTCCAAGTAGATGACCAGCAATGGAGTCCTAGGTGGATGTTGGTGACCTAAGATCAAGCACTTGGCTTGGAAGGCTCACAATCAATGAATCTCTCTTTTAAAATAAGAGTGAGGGAGAGATTCTTGAAAGGAAATGAAAGAGCTTTGAATGAGATTTAATGCTTCTCTTTTGATCTCTAAACTTCACTTAATATCAGCCTTGAGTGCAATGAATGCAGCACTCCAAGTATATATAGGATAGAGGAAAGAGAGAGAGAAAAACGTTTCAATTAAAGCTCCAACGGCTCTATTCTGAACCAGACTAGTCGGTCAAAGAAGGATCACTGACCGACTAGTTCATCAACTAGTCGGTCAGTGATACAACGTAGACCGACTAATGGTTGAACAGCCAAAAGGTCGAAGTTCAGACTTACAGAACTAGTCGGTCTAAGAAGACTTGTCGACCGACTAGTTTCACAACTAGTCGGTCGGTGAGTGAACTTAGACCGACTAAGAGATAAAACAAATAGTCTGAGTACAAATTGATTTAGTCGGTCCAAGAACAAATGTTGATCGACTGGTTCATCAACTAGTCGGTCGACAAACGTTCTTTGACCGACTAACGATAAACAGTAACTAGGCATGTACAGTAGATGCTCAACTAGTCGGTCTAAGAAGGATCACTGACCGACTAGTTCACCAACTAGTCGGTCGGTGATTCAACGTTGACCGACTAACTGTAAACAGTAAAGAGCTTAGAATTGAAGGAGGCAAACTAGTCGGTTCAAGAAGCTTTGCTGACCGACTAGATCACCATCTAGTTGGTTGGTTCTTCTTCTTGAACCAACATGCACAAGAAGTCGCGAATCGAAGCGAGAAGCTTCAGGAAAGTTAGTATGGACTTCTACTAAGATCCTAACTCTAAGATATGAGCGTTATGAAGATTAAAACGTAAGACCTACTCAAGGCTTAACATTCTACGAAAATGAAGCTAGAAGACATTAAATAAACTTGACGAACTGTCTTCAAAAACTTCAATTGAATCTTCATGACTTCAATAATGGTCCTTGAGCTTCAACGAAGCTTTAGGCTCACGATCACGCGTATTGAGAAGTCTTGAGACGTCGCTTTGGATATTCATATAAGTTTGACGACGATCTCCATAACTGCGCTCACAAAGTGTTAGTTCACGATATATTTATGTTTGTTCATCATACAAAACCAAATCCGGGGAGTCAATACTCAACAACTAAGTGTTGTTGGACAATGCTAATAAGCAAAACTTAAAGAGGAATGAGGTGAAAAATGGTCTTTTTCAAGAAAAAATCAAAGAGGGCATTTATAGAAATGAGATTTGAAGAGGAAAACTTAGTGAATGTTTGTAGGACTTCACATTTTAGCCTTTATATAATATATCTTCAAGAAAACCTAATCTTTGTGTATAAGAAATTTAACTTATAAAATTTCCTCTTAAGTCTTTTCAATAAAAAATTTATTTTTAAGGGAAAAGAGAAGTGTGCATCAAAGGGGATTTAATTTTGAAGAGGGAAACTTAATGACTAATTATAGGAATGCATGGTTTAAGTCATTACAAGGGTTCCTAAAAACATAATTTTTCCAAACACAATTTAACTTAAACAAAACCCTCTTAGAATTTTGGGGAAAATTACATTTTAATGAAAGGAGATGAGGAAAAAGTGTAGGATTACATGATTGAGGTCTTTTATTAAAGCTCCTTAAGAAAAATCCAACCTTTTTGCAAAAGCCATCAACTTTCTTAAAGTTACTTAAGAAAAATTAAATTTTGAACCCATCTTCTACAAATTCCTAAAAATTTGGGCATAACCTCCCCTTAATTTTTGATTATCTACATTTTACATCATTACAAGAACAAGGAGAATTTACTACTCAACAAATTTTGAGAAGAAGCATCAATACTTGGACATTACTAAAAGACATCTCCAACTACAACAAGAAATCATCTTAAACAGATCCAAGAGGGTTGAGATTTCCTACCTCTTGTTGGGAAAAATCGCAGATTTAATAGGATGGTGCTATAAAATTCAGAGGAAGAAGGGACTTATCGGTTTGCCGAGGCGTGCTAGGCACTGTCCTTAAGTGTAGATTTCCGCCCCTCAGAGTATGAACTCGGTGCAAGACAGGTTCAGCGGCTACCCTTCAGGATTCAACGGCAACGACCTTGTAAGTGTGCACTCACAATACAAGGCTCCAGCGAGCAGCAACTATTCTTCGATCTCAAATGAAGAGGAAGATGTTTGCAGCAGTCTGCAGGAATAAGAAAGCCGTAGAGCGAGAGGATCTGTCTGTTCGGACTGGTGGAGGGAGGAGGCGAACAGACAGAACACAGAGTCTTAGAAGCAGAGGAATGAAGTTTGTATTTTGTGGAAGAATGGAATTTTCGTAGTGTGTGAAAACCCTTGACAGAATACAGTTTATATAGGTGAAGACAAATGACTGTTGGAATTACAGTCATTAAAGGCAAAAAATAGCTGTTGCAATATTAAAACAGCCATTAAATAAAATATAGTTGTTGAGACAATTAAACAGTGCTATTAATAAAAGAATATGGCTGTTGGGAAAATTAATGGGCCTTTCAAATTCTGCAAAACAAGTGGGCCAAAAAATGATGCAAAACTCGGGCACTCCGCGCGCGCACCCGTGAACCCCCCTGCGCAGGCGCGACGCCAGCGCACACACGCTAAGGTTTTCTGGATCCGCTGCCCACAATTTCCATTCGGTTCAACCCGGTTTGGGCTCGGCCCGTTGCTTGGGCTCATGCGCACGCGAGCTACCCCCAAGTCCTAGCCCATTAACAAGTCCAATAGCCCATTAACAAGAAGACTCTTATATACCCATCAAAGGGTTATCTCCCATCCAATGTGGGACTATTTTCTCTTTGAAATTGTAAGAAAATCCAACAATCTCCCACTATTTCAAAATTTCATGAGGTAAGGAAATAAGAATCCAAGATGAGTCAAAAGGAAAGATTTCGAGATCGAATACGACAATTCAATACATTAGCAATGGTGACTTTTGGTCTATGAACCATTACTTAGGGAATGAAAGTGTGTTCTACAAGAAGTTGGTGAAACATATAGTTTCTATGAACCAATCTCCTTTATTGTAAAACATTGACTCACAACCCATATTGAATCATCAATGAATAGTTGCTTGCTCTTTCGGGTTGGCACGTTTCGGCCATGCGACATACCTGATTTTCATGAGTGCTCTAGCGAATGTACCCAAATTCGCATAGGAAGCGGCCCCACTTCCACACCCATATAGGTGGACCCATCAAGTGTGCTCGACGATTATGCACACCACCCAACAAGGGCTATGGTTTCCATTAAGAGCCATATGCTCATCTTCTCTCATCGTCGATAGAACTATCTACACCATAGGAAGGGACATGAACATAATGATAGTGATCCTTACAATCAACAAGTGACTTGTTGTTACCCATATGAACCTACTTCATTAGATCATCAATCACATAGGTTGGGTTACCATCACTCTTGACCTATGTTTTAGGTATAAGTCCCATTCCCCTCGATGTACTTTCCACTAACTTCCTATTTAGTGGTTTTGTCAGAGGATCTGCCAAATTCATCTCTGACCTCACATAATCAAGGGATACTATCCCATGATCTAGCAGCTGCCTCACAATAGAGTGCCTTAGGCATATATGCCTACTCTTCCCATTAAAAACTTTATTTTTGGCTTTTGCAATTGCAGCTTGACTATCACAATGGATAGACACAAACGATACCGATTTTTCACAAATGGGAAGATCACCAAGAGGGTTCTTAAGCCACTCGGCTTCACTACATGCCTTCTCTAAGGCAATAAACTCGGATTCCATAGTAGACCGAGCAATACAAGTTTGCTTGGATGATTTCCAAGACACAGCACCTCCACCAAGTGTAAAAACATAATCACTTGTGGATTTAAGCTCATCTGAATCAGAGATCCAGTTTGCATCAGTAAAACCTTCTAAAACTGATGGATCGCCACTAAAAAATAATCCATATTCAAGAGTTTCTTTCAAGTATCTCATAACTCTTGACAATGCATTCCAATGATAACTCTTAGGATTTTGAGTGTAACGACTCAACCTACTAATTGCATATGCAATATCAGGGCGAGTACAATTCATCAAATACATTAAGCTACCAATGATCTGAGCATATTTAATTTGTGAAACAGATTCACCAAAATTTTTAGCTAAATGTAAACTAGCATCATATGGAGTAGCTACAGGTTTTTGATCATGATATCCAAACTTTTCAAGCATTTTAATAACATAATGTTCTTGAGAAAGCATAATCCCACTAGGTGTCTTAGTTAATTTAATATCTAAGATCACATCAGCTTCACCCATGTCTTTCATATCAAACTTAGAAGACAAGAATGACTTTGTTGCATTTCCTACATCTAGGTTGGTACCGAGAATAAGCATGTCATCAACATATAAGCAAATAAGAACACCAACATCATTATCAAACTTTGTGTAAATACATTTATCAGCATCATTAATATGATGACCATTTGAAAGCAGAACAGAATCAAATTTATCATGCTATTGTTTTGGAGCTTGTTTTAAACCATAAAGAGATTTAACAAGTTTGCATACTTTATGTTCATTTCCAGGAGTGATACAACCTTCAGGTTGTTCCATATAAATCTCTTCTTCCAAATCTCCATTCAAAAAAGCAGTCTTTACATCCATTTGATGGATAACAAGACTATGTATAGAAGCTAAAGCAACCAATACACGGATAGAATCTATCCTAGTGACAGGGGCAAATGTGTCAAAGTAATCAATGTCTTTCTTTTGGTTGAAACCTTTAGCAACTAATCTAGCTTTGAACTTGTCAATAGAACCATCAGGTTTTAGCTTCCTTTTAAATATCCACTTGCAACCAATAGTTTTAGCTCCTGGGGGTAATGTAACAAGTTCACATGTGTGATTTGACATAATGGATTCTAGTTCACAGTTGATTGCTTCTTTCCAAAATGTGGCATCAGGAGATGTGATGGCTTCATGTTATGTAAGAGGATCATTATCAATAAGAAAAGTGAAAAATCCATTACCTAGATTAGTCTCCCTCCTAACTCTTTTACCCCTTCTAAATTCTATCACATCGTCATTATCATGTGAATGAACATCAGAAGTGTGCGATGATTGAGGTGCAGAAGTCAACCTAACATTATCCATTTTCATTGGAAAAATGTGCTCAAAGAAATCAGCATTCTTGGTTTCAACAATAGTGTTAGGCTCCATGATGTTTTGCTCACTTTTAACAACTAGGAATCTATATGAAGCAGTATTTTGAGCATATCCAATAAACATGTAATCAAAGGTTTTAGGACCTAATTTTCTTTTCTTAGGTTCAGGTAAAAGAACTTTAGCTAAGCACCCCCACACTTTGAAGTAACTAAGGTTTGGAGAATGACCTACCCAAAGTTCCTAAGGAGTCTTACCTAATTTCTTATAGGGAATTCTATTTTGAATATAACAGGCAGAGAGAATAGCTTCTCCCCAAAGGTTAAGAGGTGCACCTAAACTAATTAGCAAAGCATTCATCATCTTTTTTAAGGTTCTATTTTTCCTTTCTGCTATGCAATTAGATTCAGGAGAATAAGGAGGTGTAGTCTCATGAATAATCCCATGTTCTTCACAATACTCATTAAAAGATGTAAACTCCCATCCTTTATCTGATCTAACCCTTTTATCTTCTTATTTAGTTGATTCTCTACTTTAGTCTTATACTTCAAAAACATATCAAAAGCTTCATCCTTAGATCTAAGCAAATATACTTCAGTATATCTAGAGAAGTCATCTACAAAAGATATAGAATTTCTTACCACCTCTAGTTATATTGCTTTTCAAATCCCCAAGGTCACTATGAATTAAAGCAAGTAGTTCACTTTCTCTGTGTACTGATCTACATGTTTTCTTAGTGGCTTTTGATTCAACACAAATTTCACATTTGTCATTAGACGAAGATGAATCATTCAGCAATCCAATTTCTTTCATTTTCTTAATATATGAATAATTGACATGCCCTAGTCTATGGTGCCAAATATCAAAAGAGTCAATCAAGTAAGCAGAAGAAGAGGATGCATTATTATTCATGATATCAAGTACATTCAGAATGAAAATACCCTGGTTACAATATCCTTTTCCCACAAACTGACCATTCTTGGTCATACAATTTTATCAGACTCAAAAGTAACCTTAAACCCCCACTTTTCCCAGAAGAGAGACATAAACCAGATTCCAACGTATATCTGGGACATGGAGCACTTCACTAAGCGAAAGGGTTTTTCCTGAGGTTAATTTGAGAAGAACCTTCCCTTTTCCGATTACGAGTGAGGGTCTTGAATCCCCCATGTATACATTTTTCTCGCCAGAGCTGATAGGAACATAGGAGGTAAAAGCTCCTCTATCAGTGCAGATATGTCGGGTTGCCCCGGAGTCAATTACTCAGTCCTTAACATGTGCCACCATGTTAACCTCTGAGATCACCGCAGCAATTATATCTCCTTCTACCAAGTTTGCACTTGGTTTAGGAGTATCTTTCTGGAAGCGACATTGAGCTGCATGGTGTCCAGGTTTCTTGCAAATAAAACAGTCCCCTTTCTTCTTGAAAGTAGTATGGTTTTGGCCCTTTTGAAATCTCTGATTTGGTTTGTGGTTGGGTCTAAATTTCTTGAAATATTTCTTAGGATGTGAAGGAGGAAAGGAAGAATTAACTTCAATAAGATTGGCTTTAGAAACAATATCTTTAGCAGAATTGGTTTTCTCTCTTTCCCTATTCTTTTCCTCAATCCTAATATGGATGATAACAACTTCAAGGGACATTTGTTTTCGTTTGTGTTTAAGGCTGTTTTTATAGTCTTTCCAAGATTCGGGAAGTTTTTCAATAAGAGAGCCACCAACAAAAGGATCAGGGAGAGTGATGTTTTCATTTTTAAGATCTTCTATGAGAACATGGAAATCATGAATTTGGGAGGAGACAGTTTTATCTTCAGACATAGAAAAATGAAGGAAGTTACATATAGCAAATTTTTAAGTACCAGCATATTCTAGGATATATTTCTTGTTGAGATTAGACCAAATATCAGAAGCTATTTTGTTGGGACAGTAGACATCAAATAATTCATTGGAAAGAGTATGAATGATAGTATGTCTACAGATTTTATTAGTACGATCCCAGGCAGGAATGTCTTTTTCATCTGTTGGTTTAGGATCTGTGAGTGCGAAGGCAAAGCCAGTGACATCAAGTGTATTAAAAACTTTTTCTTGCCAACGCTTAAAGAATGAACCAGAAAAAAGTTCGATTTTAGACAGATCAGGCAGATGCTTAGCAGTCACAATAGCAGCATACATGATCTACTCTTAAGATTGTTGGGAAAAATCGTAGATTTAATAGGATGGTGCTATAAAATTCAGAGGAAGAAGGGACTTATCGGTTTGCCGAGGCGTGCTAGGCACTGTCCTTAAGTGTAGATTTCCGCCCCTCAGAGTATGAACTCGGTGCAAGACAGGTCCAGCGGCTACCCTCCAGGATTCAACGGCAACGGCCTTGTAAGTGTGCACTCACAATACAAGGCTCCAGCGAGCAGCAACTGTTCTTCGATCTCAAATGAAGAGGAAGATGTTTGCAGCAGTCTGCAGGAACAAGATAGCCGCAGAGCGAGAGGATCTGTCTATTCGGACTGGTGGAGGGAGGAGGCGAACAGACAGAACACAGAGTCTTAGAAGCAGAGGAATGAAGTTTGTATTTTGTGGAAGAATGGAATTTTCGTAGTGTGTGAAAACCCTTGACAGAATACAGTTTATATAGGTGAAGACAAATGACTGTTGGAATTACAGTCATTAAAGGCAAAAAATAGCTGTTGCAATATTAAAACAGCCATTAAATAAAATATAGTTGTTGAGACAATTAAACAGTGCTATTAATAAAAGAATATGGCTGTTGGGAAAATTAATGGGCCTTTCAAATTCTGCAAAACAAGTGGGCCAAAAAATGATGCAAAACTCGGGCACTCCGCGCGCGCACCCGTGAACCCCCCTGCGCATGCGCGACGCCATCGCACACACGCTAAGGTTTTTCGGATCCGCCGCCCACAATTTCCATTTGGTTCAACCCGGTTTGGGCTCGGCCCGTTGCTTGGGCTCATGCGCACGCAAGCTACCCCCAAGTCCTAGCCCATTAACAAGTCCAATAGCCCATTAATAAGAAGACTCTTATATACCCATCAAAGGGTTATCTCCCATCCAATGTGGGACTATTTTCTCTTTGAAATTGTAAGAAATATCCAACACCTCTAACCTCAAGTAGGATTGATTAGGAATTCCCCTAAAGCTTAATCTTCCTCCTTCCCCTTTTTCTTCCCTTTTCTTTCTCATTCTTCTTTCTCCTTTTTCTTCCCTTTTATTTCTCCCTTTTATTCTTTCTCCCCTTTTTTTGTTTCGGCCAAGCCGGGAAACGAAAGTCGGGGATTTGTTTTTGTTTCTTTTTTTGTTTTGGGAATTAAGAAATCAATGGAAATGAGTAGAAGAAAAGAGAAAGGGTTAGAGGCTTCTTGAAGTGATTTTCCCCCAATTTACAAGATTGCCACTTCTTCTTCTTCTTTTTTTTTGAAATTCCTCTTACCATCCCTCTTGTACAAAAATGCCCTTCAAGATGTAATTACAATTACTACCATGCCATTTAGGGAAAATTTGTGCCAAAAACTCCCTTAAATGCAAAATTGCAAGTATGCCCTCTTTTTGGGTACAAATGCAAAACTTGTTGGGTGTGAATGCAAATAGTGCCAAAATTTGGGCTAATGCGTGAATTACTACGAAATATACAAAGAAAAATTAGTATTAGCACTAATAGGTGTTACAAGGTGGCCTTCTATAAATTAAGTCTTTGGTGTCTTCTTAGAGCTAGTGTTGGCCATTGGTATTACGACTCTAATGTGTATGACAATCATTAATCTAATAAATATATCTGTTTTGAAATTCTAACCTCATTGAGGGGGGGGGGGGTGTGTGTGTGTGTGTGTGTGTGTGTCAAACATCTGTTGTATTTGATTTGCATAAGTATTTGAGAGAACATGGCATTCAATGGCATAAACCTCCTAAATCACCTTGGGAATGGTGTCCTTCCAATTTGATTCATGTTTCTTCCATAATGCCTACGTTCGCCTTCCTTTCCACAGTGATCTTCAGTTAGCTTCGAGTATTTAGTCTTCAACTTCTCCCCATGCTTAGAGCGTCTTTGATGTTCATAGCTAATTATGTTCAGGCTATTATGTCATTCATGGTTTTAAGAGTTTTCATCACCATGTTTTTCTTAAATTTGGCGTTATGCATTCCACTGATCATGATTTCCATGGTAGTGTCTAAGGTAATCTAAGACATCTTAAGCAGTATGTCCTTAATCTATTTAATTACTTTATTAGAACAACTTTAATTTTGGTTTACACTCAATAGGTGGATAAACGACTTCTTTTTGAAAATTGGCTAACTAGCATGGGTCAACCCTCTCTTTTAACTTCTACCACCCAATTTAAAATCTTTGCTAGATACCACACCCCCTGCGAAAAGACTAAAATAACCTCCATTAATTATTTTCAAGATATATTAGTGTATATTAACGTATACTAGTGTATGTTAATGTATCTTAGTATTTTCTTTACCACATACTTATTAGTTCGTATGAAAATGGCCCAATATCCGCTTCAACATCAACAAACTTCCCAGCATCATTGAGCTCAATCACTTTAGGGGGTTCATTTTCAGATGGTGGGAGGTTCAGTTCAGCCCTTAATTGCTTCTCCATTTTGTGTGTAGCCAGTCCGAACTGATAGGAATACATGTCTCGCAACATTGAGCTCAACCCTTTTGGCATCCGACCTGTCCTTCTCTAAACATGCCACCCTCTCCTCCAACACGGTCAGCCGATCTGCCAACCTCTGGATGCTCACGGCTATCTTCCTCTCTAGCTTCTTCAAAACCAAAGTCAAGTAAAGAAACCCGGAGATATCTAGCAAACATTAATATACGTTAACATACACTAGTATACGTTAATATACGTTAATATACACTAGTATATTTGAAAATAATTAATGGTGGGTATTTTAGTCTTTTCGTAGGGGGGGTGTGATATTCTAGCAAAGATTTTAAATTGGGTGGTAGAAATTAAAAGAGAGGGTTGACACATGCTAGTTAGCCAATTTTCTCCGACTTCTTTCTCATTCTGATTGCAATAAATCAGTGGGTCAAAACATTTGCCAATTTTTAAAAACTAGAATGTCACAGGCTTGATAGTATTGAACTAGTCCAAAGTTGCTACATAGAAAAGGCACATCATTGGATGCTTTTTTCCAAGACCATGTAGCTGCTTGATTTCTTGTTAATCGATGACATGATGCCAAAGATACCTTATTCCTTGGACTTGTCTAAGCAAGGTAGATGTAAGTCACATGGCAAAGCTGCCTTAAGTATATTTTAGGTAAATCAGGGTCTTTTATTTTATTATATAAGTCTCTTGCCTTTTGGTTATTTTCATTCTCTGGCTCTGCTAGCATCTTTGCATGCACAAAGCTTGCTAAGGTGGCCCCCGCCTCTGTTCCACTAGGATAATGGATTGGTCTTTGTTGTGCCACATAGATAAGGTGGCCCCCGCTTGGTGGGGTTGGGGGTTTGGGTTTGGGTTTGGGGTTTGGGGTGAGGTGGTGCAGAACATAAACAATTGCACCTCCTTCCCATTAATTGCAAGCTTGCTATTGCTTTTTCATAAAAACCAAATGCACCTCACTTTTTCACTTATTTATCGGTTTGCCATCGATCTTTTTTCACTTTGGCTCACTGCGTTTTTTCCACTTTAATGCCTGCCCCCCCCCCCCCCCCCCCCCCCCCCCCGTTTACCCCTTGGATGCATTTTACCCTCGCCAAAGTTTGTTTTGCAATTTAACACCTTTTACCCACCGACGATACCACTCACACCCACACTTCTCTCTTTTTTGGTTGCGCGTGTGTCTCACCTCCTCTCAACGTTACACACACACACACACACACACACACACACTCTCTCTCTCTCTCTCTCTCTCTCTCTCGTCGGTTGCGCGTGTGCACCGCATCCTGCATGTGGCTTTTTTCTTTGGTCACCGTGCACTATGTGCATGCGTTATTTCTAGTACATATACATATATATACATATATATACATATATGAATTTACATATACATATATACACATATATATACATATATGGATTTAATGTAGAAAAGGTGGCACCTGATCTAATAGATCAGGTGCCAAGACACAAAAAAGTGAAAAGTACAAGCCACACATTGGCTTGTACTCGTTGTGGGGCCCACCTTTTTATGTCTTGGCACTTGATCTATATGAATCACTACATATATATACATATACATACATACATACATAGGTTAATGAGGGTCAGTGGCCAATGAGGGGATTTCTTCCTTGGCCACAATCCATGCCGCACATCACCAATCAAAGGTATGGGCCCGACACCCCCGTATGGGAGTATGGGTGGCCTGGATTGTGGACAAGGAGGAAATTCCATCCTTGGCCACCTGATACTCATATATATATATATATATATATATATATATATATATATATATATATATATATATATATATATATATATATATATATATATATATATGACAATCTTCGGGTGCGAAAAATCCCGTGCGAAAGCCGTGCGAAAACTTTTTTTTTTTTTTTTGAAATTTTTTTTTCAAAAATTCTTTTTTTGATGTTTAATCCATATAATTATATACCCCAGGAAAAATAATGGGTGAACCCGTTGGGCATTAGAGCACACATCCACCCGTTACAAATTTAACGGTCTCAAAACGTGCGAATTTGATGAAATGGCTTGATCGAAGGCCAAATGACATTATTTCTCAACCATTATTTTTTGAGAGGGGTATAACAACATATAATGAGGGTGGAAAAATGAATTTTTGAAAAAAAAAATTTCAAAAAAAGATAAAAACATTTTTGCACGGTGCGAAATGTTCTCATTTGAAAATTTTCATATATATATATATATATATATATATATATATATATATATATATATATATATATATATATATATATATGATCTTCGGGTGCGAAAAAACCCGTGCGAAAGCCCGTGCGAAAACTTTTTTTATTTTTTAGAAATTTTTTTTTCAAAAATTCTTTTTTTGATGTTTAATCCATACAATTATATACCCCAGGGAAAATAATGGGTGAACCTGTTGGGCATTAGAGCACCCATTCACCCGTTACAAATTTAACGGTCTCAAAACGTGCGAATTTGATGAAATGGCTTGATCGAAGACCAAATGACATTATTTCTCAACCATTATTTTTTGAGGGGGGTATAACAACATATAATGAGGGTGGAAAAAAGAATTTTTGAAAAAAAAATTTCAAAAAAAAAGATAAAAACATTTTCGCACGGTGCGAAATGTTCTCATTTGAAAATTTTCATATATATATATATATGTATATGTATATATATGTATGTATATAGGGATTAATGGGTATCATACGCCATATGAGAGGGTGTCTCATATGCCCTCTCACATAAAGGGGGTCAAGTACAACAAGTACAAGCCCATGTGGGCTTGTACTTACCCCTTTTATGTGAGAGGGCATATGAGACACCCTCTCATATGGCGTATGATACCCATTAATCCCATGTATATATATATGTATGTGTATATATATGTATGTGTATATATATGTAGAGGAGGGATCAAATGACCCCCAAAAATAACCCCCTAAAATGACCCCCTATCAAAAATCCTATGCCCCCCATTTTTTCGGAAGATCCGAACCGTTCATCTTGATCTCCACCCTCTAAATACATGACCCACCAATTTTCAACCCGATCCCATGTGTTTTGCCCATTCATCAACCATTCGCAAAAGTTCTGTTCATGCGAAACCGTTAAATTTGGGTCGGATGGATGAATGGGAAAAACACATGGGATCGGGTTGAAAATTGGTGGGTAAGGTAGTTAGAGGGTGGAGATCAAGATGAACGGTTCGGATCTTCCGAAAAAATGGGGGGCATAGGATTTTTGATAGGGGGTCATTTTAGGGGGTTATTTTTGGGGGTCATTTGATCCCTCCTCATATATGTATGTGTATATATATGTATATATATATATATGTATATATATATATATATATACATATATATGTATATATATATATATATACATATATATATATTAAAACACAACTGTTTTTGAATTCTAGGACTGACTAGGACATGCTGACTAAGACAAACAGTTTGATAGAAAGACGGCTTGGATTTAATCATGAGTATTGAATGGTTGAGATGAGATTTTGTAGAAAGTTTTGGAGGAAAAAACATTTCTTGGAAAAGAAAGTTTCTAGGGAAATGAAACTTTATGGAAAATAAAAGTTTCTTGGGAATAGGAGATTGCATGCAATTAATGCATTTTGGAAAAAAACTTTAACTTGCACTTAATGTTGCAGATCAAATGTTGCTGCAGATCAAATGATCTCTCCTTCAACGCGGTGCCTACCGTCTCTTCGATGCACGGGACAACAAGATGAGAATAATTTCCCGCGCCGAAGGTGTCCGCTAAATTTTTTACGCGAATTTGTTGTTCTGCTCCAAAGGCGCCCTTGCCGAATTTGTTGTTCTGCGCCAAAGGTGCCTACGCCGAATATTTTTTACGTTAGTTAGTTGTTGCACGCAATTTTGGCTGTAAAAATAATTTTTGATTTTGCGGGAAAAAATCTTAAATGAATCATGCCCGCGGGCACGGGTAATGTCTAAGACACACACACACACACACACACACACACACATATGTTGACTAGGATCCGTTCGGATGGATCAAACATGTGGATTCATCTAAGTGGCATTTAAAATTGGGCAACCTAAATGGATAATCCACTCCGTTTAATGTGATATAACATGTCTAAACTACTAACAAACAAAATTTCAAGTGATTTGGACATGTTTTGCACATTCATCAAGTGGTTGCAAAACCAATGTTTTTGAATAGTTATAAAATGGACACGTGATATTGCCCGTATAAATCAAATATCTTAGAGAGAACTTCTGATAATCCACTCAGCCTCATTTAGATCAAAGACCACGGCATCAGTTGGCAATGCCCAGCAACCTAATGAAAGCTCCAGTATCCTTAAGATCTGATAGTATGACCGCATTGCCATTGCTTGCCCGCCTCAGATCATCCTCTGCATATATGCCTGTGCACACACCCACTGCCAAAGCTCCTCCATACTCAGCTGCTTGGATATCATTTGGCTGCAGAGAATTATAAATGTCTCAGTCCAAACAGAATCAGGCTTCATGGTAAATTATATCAAATCACTTGCAATTTAATTTTATATGAAACTATTATACTCGGGGATACAACAATAAAGAATGCTTTCAACGTGTTGGATTTTTACACAGACATGTTTAGACTTCGATATGGAAATGAGTGTTTAAAGGATTCCTACGTGACCTTCAAAGATATGATTGACGAACTAAATCAAGGTGTAATGACTCAAATTACCCCTAACGTTCCCTCCGAAAATCACTTAAGTATCCTAACATTTTTGGCATTATTTAACACCCCCGATAGGCTTTTTTTAATTAATGACCAAAATACCCTTGTTTTTTACTTCTTCCTCTACTTCCTTCTCCTCCTCCAGCATCAGATGAGCCTCTTCTCCTCTTCCAGCTCCTTATTTCTCATTCTCCTTTGTTCTTCTCATCATATTGCTTCTCCTCCTCTTCCTCTCCTTCTCTTCTCTTATTCTTCTCTTATTCTTCTCTTTCTCCTCTAGCAAGAGAGACATGTTTCATATTTAGTACATTGTCATTTTACCCTCCATTACCTTAGTAGTGGTCACATCTCACACTTCTTTTTTACTTCATAGTAATGTGTGACAAGCATTTACAACCCCAAAGCTAAAGGTACATCTCCAATGAGCTTTTGCAACCGACATTCAGTTCCAATGAAAATGCTATTTATTCATCATTTCTTCTTACTAACAGGGTAATGGTTTGAAGGTATGGAAAGGTGAGGGTAGATTCCATATGGATTCCCGACTTTTCATATGAAGAGATCTTACAATTTAAGAATTTACGAGATGAAAAAAGCCAGAAAAAGATGATATAGCTCACAATTAGAAAAAGAAGAAGAAATCACAAAAAATGAAAAGAAAACGCATCAAGGGAAGAAGGAGAAGAAAGAAGAGAAAGAAGAAGAAAATGTTGGCATTTTGATCATTAATATTAAAAAAATTGCATCTCCGGGGTGGATGTTAAGTAATGCAAAAAAATATTCGGGTACTTTAGTGATTTTTGGTGAAATGCTAAGGGTATTTTGAGACACTGCCCTTTAAATCAATATCATTTTATTTCTAAAGATTTTGATGTACTTAAAAAGCAATGTGAAGAATTATATGTTTATAAGTTTATCTTTGGAAGGTCGCACTCCTGACCGTGGACAAACCACTTCTCATTGATGCACTCATTGTTAAAAAAAACCATATATTTGGTTGTTGATGGGAAGTACACGTCAAGCCAAAATGGGATCCTCAATGTGCATAATCTTTTGGATGGATCATTACTCTGCTGCCACTGGTTCGATAGAGTGATTCTTCACCTATTCATAATACTAATTTTGTAACGCTTTCACGTGATGTAATCAACTTCCATTCCAAGTGCTGTGACATTAGGCTCATCCAGAATTTCATGTATAGCCATTATCTATTTTTCCATGGGTTATAGATTCCAGTGCCCTTACACATACATGATTTCAACTATTTTCCTCCTTTCGATTGCTATTTGGTATTCCGTCCTTTGTCTTCTTTGATGGTAGCTGTAAAGCTGTTTTTTGGCACAATAAATATTGATCTTACTTCTTTATCACTTCCTAATGTTCATTATGTTCCCAGAGCCCATCTTGTTTTTGTAAGTTGTCAAATAAAACTCATATATTCTCCAATCTTGTGTGTTTTCCTGGAACTTCATACAAAAAAGGTGACTGGTGGGCCTATACGTGTGATATCACATATTATCTTCAGTGTTCTGATTAGTCTCCGGTTTATGTTGCTATTCGACTCACATAGTGTCTGTTGAAGTTTAACATGTGTGTCTTAGTCATGCATCTATTAAAGATGTTTCTTCTCTTCAGTTAGTATCGAAGCTACATTGTGATTTTTGCAATTAGATTTACATTACATGATTTGCTTTCTTTTAGGAAAAACAATCAATGCATATGTAGCACTATATCCGAGGTTGTTCATACCGATATTTGGTGCATTAATCAAGTAAAAAATTATGTCTAATTTTAATTAATTTATAAAATTTCGGGATAATATTTTCCCAGATGACTCTGTTACAATTGTTTTGTAGTTTCTTTAAATTTTCAAATGTCTCATAAAAATATTTAAATAACACATGCAAAATGGGCAACAAAATTATTGTTCTGATAATGATATTTTATTATTTATGAAACTTCTCATATCCATTCACCACAATAGAATTCAGTAGCACACAAAAAAATTGTCATCTGCTCAAAGAAGCTAGACCTTTAATGATTCACATGCAAGTTCGCAAATCTTTCTAGAGTGAAGCTATTTTTAACTACTTGCTATCTCATTAAGAGACTTCTCTCTTATATCCTACATGGTAAAACTATCTGTGCTCATCCAGATAATTCCAATTTTCCTCCTAAAGTTATTGGAGATGCACATCTTCTGTTTATATTTTATCGTGAAGCTCTCCTTGATCTTCTGTTCATGTTCGGTACATATTTAGTTTCCCTTCTGCCTTAACTTCAGTGTTTGTTTGTAAGTTCCATCGTGAAGCTCTCCTTCATACTGGTAGGAGAAGTGTGATGATGGATAAAGAGAATGTCGCTTTGCATTAGAATGAAACATGGGAGTTGACTATTTTGCCACCCAGAAAGCAGAATGTAGGACGTTATTAGGTGTATGCAGTAAATTTTCTGAAGCAATGTGGAGCGTTTATAGGGTAGTTTGGTGACAAAAGGTTATACATAAACCCTTACATTGACTACATCAATGTCCATTTAATTTCTCAGTAAGATTACATCCCCATTATCTTATATGTTGCTACTATTAATCACTGACAGCTTTGCCAGCTTGATATCAAGAATGCCTTTTTGTGTAGCGTTCATTTTGAAGAGGTGCATATCTCCCAACCACCAAGTCAATTACACAGTAACAAGATTTGGCGAAAGACACAAAATTTGCAAGTTAAAAAAGCCATATGCGGCTTGAAACAATCTCCTGATATATGGTTTGATGAGTTCAATACTTTAGTGCAGTATGGACTTAACCAGAGTTCTTATGGTAATTTCACCTCTATTTAACATTCTTCTGCCGGCAATGCCATAGTTGTTTATGTTGATATATGGTTAGCCGTGATGATTATATTCATAAGGTGAAGACATATTTTTAGCTTCCATTTCAATATGAAGGATCTAGGTTCCTTAAAATGATTCACTTTTCGTAGAGGTTGCTTCATATGTCAAGTCTTTCATACTCCAAGCGAACTTATTTTATCAATTTGGTTGAGCCAGAAAAGGTTGATGACACTCCAATGGATCTCAATGCTAGTTCTGATTAGAACTTCGGATCTCTTACTGATCCCCATCGATATCAGCGATTTATTGGAGGGCGATTTGCTTAATAATTACTTATTCACGCATCTTTTGTTGTTGTTTGGTTGTTGTTTGGTTGTTGAGCAGGTTCATCCATACTCCCATTAGTTATATTGGGTGTTGCTTGTTGTATCTTACGGTACCTTAATGGTGGTCTAAGCTAGTAATTGTATTTTCAACTCATTTCTCATTTAGATATTTTTGGATGTTATGATGCTGACTAGGCTGGTGATTCTCTTGACTGTAGACCTGTCAACAATTATTGTACTTCTGTTAGAGATAACCTACTGAGTGCTAACAAGGAGAAGAAGAAAATATAGTTCTAGATCAAGTGCTGATATTGAGTGTGGAGCACTGATGCAAACATCTTCTAAGATGTTGGTATATTCTTTGCTGTAGGATATAGGATATAGGAATTAGCAATTGTGCTTCGATGAAGGTGTATTGTGATAATTAGGTTGCTATATACATTGCCAACAATCGAGTTTCATAAGCACACCAGACAAGTTGAGGTTGACTGCTACTTAATCCAGGATTTGGTTATCACCAAGTAGGAAATCATTTAGTCCTGGTAATTATATAGGTGATAATTTCATAAAAATATTGTCACGAAAACATTTTATGCACCTCACAACAAGCTAAGCATGACTAAGATCTACACTCCAACTTGTGAGAGTGTTCATGAATAGGAATTATAGTTAGATTATAAATGGAAACGAGAAAATGGGTAGAACTTGAAATTAGAGTAACTATAAAAAACAGCACCAATACCCTGGTTTTGTCCTGTAGCTTATTTTTTTATTTCAAATATTAAACTTCAGACAAACAAAGATGGTTTGATGGTTCAAGAAAGGTCTATGAGATGAAGGATACTTGAGTTGCCATTACAACCTTGGTAATTTCAAAATATGGCATCGTTTCTACAGGTCAAGTTATTTAGCAGCTACATCAATGTCCAAAATATAACTTTCTCAGCAGAATATATGAGGCACCATCGTTTCTACAGGTCAAGTTATTTAGCAGCTACATCAATGTCCAAAATATAACTTTCTCAGCAGAATATATGAGGCACCATCGTTTCACAGGTCAAGTTATTTAATCAATGTCCAAAATATAACTTTCTCAGCAGAATATATGAGGCACCATCTATGACATAGTAGTGCATATCACCATCAATAGTCTTCCAGGTTTTGGTGCATCCAAAATCATAATTTATCAGAAAACTCTCTCATTTACATCATTTTATAAGTACCCAATTGGACCTTTCATGAAAAGAACATTCATTATCACCTAAGCCTTTCCCCTCAAGATATTATATATGATGGATGGCTATGTGAAAGATTGGATGCATTTTGCATCTGGACATCATGCAACATCAATAACTGATTTTATGATAAACTCTTATCAAGCAAACCATGGACAAAAGAGGGTTGCCACAATTCCTACAAGACAGGTGGGATGAAAGCCCAACTAGTGGTCATGCATATTAACATCAAGCAAACAGTAGGTAAATGTTCAAAGTTCAAACAAGCCTACAGTTTACCGCATAATCACTCATCAAAATGTTTCAAGGTGTCACATGAATTTCTTCTACTAACCACAATGAAACATCAAGCGACAAAAATTTTAAAATTGATGCTATCACCAAGAGATGGTTAGGTAACACGATTGCAATCAATAAGAACTGATTTATAATGTAACATTTTTTTCTTAATATGGAAGAGTCAGTTAAGCCCCATGGTCAAATGACCATGAAAGTTCAAAGCAGTTGACAAAAGAAGCTTGATGAGATGCACTTTCAAATGAATAGTCAAGGATTTTCTGCACATTGAGTCAGTAATTACTCATGATCATATAGAATGGAGATGAGTTGTTGTTGGTTCTTCACTTTAAAGGCGGACAGGAATGGATGCTGAAGCTGAATTGTATAGTGAGGTTCCTAAGTAATAGTCAAATAATCGAAGATTTCCCATCATTAAACGCCGTGTGTGTGTGTGTGCCACACACTGATCTGCAACCATTTCATGAATCATTCATTGCTGGGAAGGAAAAAGTTATGAAAATGATAGGAAAAATAAAAAAGTGCAATGTAAACGGAAATTAGGAACATAATATAAAACTATAAAATTGTCAGATGATAGTGTCCAATGAAAAGTGAAAAATGATAGGGAACAGATGAAGAGTAAGAACGGTAAGAGGAAAATGAACCTTTCCTGCAGGCAAGAGAATAGTTCGAAACAAAAGAAGAGAAATGTCATCAAAACTTTTCATAACTATTATTGAAAACTACATCATAACTAAGCTCAAACTTAAAAGTTTTGTTATGATTCATATATGCAGAGAGTGCATTCGGTTACCTTCATATGATTAGCAAAAGCCAAATGAAAAATAGAACCAATTGCCAAAAAACTATAAATGAATGAGCCTGGATGAATATTTGAGATTGTCACTTTTGCTAGTAATATATAAAAAGAATCATATGCTTTTAATCATCTTGAGATGAGAACATAAGACAAAAAAAATTGGAAAGAGAACATACTGTATCTCCAACATGCACTCGCAAATCAAATCCTCCAGGAAATCGCTCCTCGGCTCTGGCCGCAGCAATCTTCACAAGTTCTCCTCGGTCCACATGATCACTTCCAAATCTGCCAGTTACAAACCAGCAGATAAGAAACTGTTAAGTGTAAAGGAGCCAGTGCATTTTAACATCAGATTCAACACACCCTCCAAAATTTGGAACTGTGAAATATTTCCGGATTCCCAATCCCTCCATCTTCATCCATCCTATGTCTTCCAGATTTCCTGTTACCTGTAAATATAAAAAAGGAACAAAAGGAGGCATCCAGATAAGCACAATACTAATCCATCACTTAAATTTAAACAAATAGAATCAAAATTAGATCCCACGTTACGAACAAGCCATGCAATTGAATATGCTAATGTACAATGAATAGTATATCATAATCAGTGGTCACTCGATTTTCAAAATTGTTAAAGGAAACAGTAGAATGTAAAAAGTTAAATTCAATTAACACGAATAAGATCCAACACATATAAGCATAGAACATAAAATGGAAGGCAAATAAACCATAAGGTGCCTTTAGAGGGTGATAACAAAGGGTTTTTGATATACTTATTCAAATCTATCCGATTTTGATGTTAGCCCCTCAAATCTTGAAAAGCTATGTCCGTAAGTTCATTACATTACTTGAATGCAGAACAGACTAGGACTTTCCTTCCATGTGTTTAAGCATGGAAAGGTTAAAGCTCTAAGCACACTGTGTCACAAAATTATCTCCCCGACACCCCCCCCCCAAAAAAAAAAAAAACCATAAAAAATGTAAATCTCACTCACTGACCGTGCCCAAAAAAACAATAAAAAATGTAAATCTCACTCACTGACCATGCACCTTCTCACCCTTCAATATTGGAGAGAAATGAAGGGTTTATAAGTAGAATAAGGAGTTTTATAGAGGCAAAGTGTTTGGGACTTGTCTCAAAATTTATTGAGTTCTAATCAAATTTGGGCTCCCTTTTTTGGATTTTTTGTGAGTCATATATCAACTTGTATTTCAACTTCCCTTAGAATTATGGGCAGTTGTTTGATTTGGTATATAAGCCTTTGGTATCATCCTCTTCATATTAGTCATCCTCCCAAAAATTGGGGTTGTCTGTGTGGACTTACAGAAAAAATGTTGGATCGTGATCAATGATGATAGATAATTATTTTTCACGCATTACAAATTAAAGCTTTTTCTTCCGTCAAACCAAGATCTTTTGTATAAAATCTTCTCACTTCCATCCATATTTTCTTTGACCACGGCTCTTTTTCTTGATCTTAACATTCACATATTCTGTCTTTCTAAGTGCATCAATAAGTCATCGGGTGTCATCGGGTGTATATACCAAATTATGTCAAGTGATGTGTTGCGGCCGGTTAGCGAGTCGCATCAACTCTAAGGAAAGAAGATAACCGGAGGAGGGATTTCGACCCTCCGGGTGGCCGCGAACCGCCAGAGGGGCTAGTTTGATGATTTTCACGGAGTTTGGATACCCTGAGAGACTGGCAGGGGCAGAGGTACTTGGAGGCGCGGTGAGGTCGGGGCCGTGTTGGTTTGCGCGGGAATTTAAGGGGTGTTTGCCGAGTCGCATCATGATGTTCTCTCATCTTATCCTCTAGACAGAATATGCTTACCTTCGCTTGGATATCCTCAATTCTTACTTTATCTTTTTTAATATTTCTATGTATCCACCGAACATTATCATATCAATTTTCTGTTCATTCTTGTTGATGATAGCTCAACACTTTGTATCATAGAACAAAACTGATATAGCACAAGAACGAGTTTAGGAATTTGAAGAGAAATTTGGAAAAGAACGGTAGGAAATTAGGAATTTGCTAAATTTTCGGATCTTGCACCCCGAAAATATTGTCTGAAAATAACATACACTACAATATCTCTTCTTGAATATGCCTAATAAGATGATCCATCAATATAGCATAGAGGAGAAGACTTAGAGTCAAAATTTAATGTAACCCAATGATGATCAGAAAGTTAGATGTTATTCTTCTATGAGTCTTCATATTAGTGAATGTTCCTTGATACATACATTGAATTAGAGTGTCCTGCCCCCACATCCCAAAGACGTAGCTGTTTTTGCAATAATTAACAGGTCCTACAGATAACCAGTGAAAATAATCTAGACTACGAATAAAGGTGTACCAACATGCTTGTATGGAAATTCATTAATACATGAGAATTACAAAAGTCAGCTACATCATACTCTCACAATACAAAGAGATCACTCGCAACCTCACGAATCAAAAGTTTGTGCTCTCCACGACAAACTCAGTGTCATCAAAAGCAACGGCCTCCTCTAATTCCGTCTCAGCACCTAACGGTGCAACAAAAACGAAGAGTCGCAAGCATGTCAGTGATAAATCACAGTAATACTAGAATGTGATATTAAGCAGTTGTATATGCATGGAAATGAAGCAGGGACTAAGCACAACTTCAAATAAAACATGAACGATAAATTAAGACGGTCTTGCAAGATAATGTGCAAATAAGGTATGCCAACAGTTTTCTAACATTTAAACCAATTCTAAACTGTGAATCATATTGGAGAGCACAATAAACAACCAGGAGTCCACCTTGTACTGCAGGGGGCACTCACCCGGGCCGAATCCTTACATAGGAACCAAGAGGCCGAACCCTTACACAGAAACCAAGAGGGCTTTGAGTCCAATGTATGAGTAGGAGGAACTCAAAATTACGTTCGACAATACCCAGAAGGTTATATCAGATGCATGATGTGACCTGGTCAGAGACCTGATGCGATCAGCAGATCTAAAGTATTGCTCCAGTCGCTTCCGCACGCTCTAATATGATTTATCACAAAAACCCGGTGAGTCTAAAATGCCACGTGTATGTCAAGTTGTATATCTCCCAGTCTCATAGCAGTGCAGTCCAAGTGTTGTTCTAAGGTTCCAATATTTGTGTGTTAAACATGCATCATGAAGTAAGGTTTCTAATTAAGTGCAGGAGTCATATCAAAACTTAGCTAATATCATTGGTGCGCTATGTAGGACATGTCCAATCATGTATCATGATTTTAACAGTATCATTCTAACACTTTACATGAGTTTATGCCAATGATAAGGTGACATTCAATAGTAGGACCAACAACTGGTCATGTAAATGAAGAATAACAGTTTGTTCCAAGATTATGTTTCCATCATGGACATCCAACATATTACTAATTTTGATGTTACGTGATAGCATGAATCGGTGATGTAACAAACTAAACATGGGTAGCATGCAACAATTGGAATAACACTCTAAGCATGTAACATGTAACGTAACAGACTAACCTGGATAGCATGTAGCAAAAGATATATCAACGGTAACATGAAAGATACTAATTGGAAGCGTGACAACTTTGGTAACATCATAGAGTTCTCATCATTGATCGTTGTAAGGGCCATATCCATATATTCATGCTCTTTATGTTTCAGTTTAATCACAATTTCAGTTTGAGCATGAGACTAAGCCAAGGGCCCAACAAGCAAGAAGGGCAAAAAAGCCCCAAGTCCAGCAAGTAAGGAGGGCAAAGCCCCAGTCTAGCCAACAATAGCACATAACCACCCCCACACCAGCTCATGGCCACCAATCAACACCACAAAAACCAATTCATGGCCACCAATCAGGCAACAACAAAGCCACAACACCAAGGGCCATCCACCAAACCAAGCAACAGTCAACGCCAACCAAACTAAAGGCTACAATCGTTGTCACCAGAGGAATAGTATAGAGGGTGTAGACCAAAATGTCACAGCCAAGGGCAGGGAAGACCAAAGTAGTCATGACGAAGGGGTAAACTCCAAATCAAAAGTCACGGCAACCCAACACCAACCAAGGAAACAACCACAGTCGTGGTAAGGGGCGACATTGAGGGTCACCGCTAAGCCCACAACTCAAAGAAAGTTCCTCATCTCAGTGAAAGTAAAAGAATTTAAAACCAAAAATCCAGAATTAAAGTGATTTACCGAAGTCCGAAGACCGACGGAGGAATCCGAGCTTTGACGCCTCGCCGTGGGACGGCTGCAGCTGCTCGGAAAGGGGAGATGGTAAAAATTCGAAAGCAACCCAAGATCCAGCAGCAAAACTAAAACCATCTTTTAAATATGAAAATAATTTCTACAAATGACCTCAAGAACCTAATAGCAAAACCATAAATAGAGGGGCTCGGGACTACAGCAGAGACAAGCACACAAGGGAGCCAGAGGAGGCATGGGGCAGACGTGATGGCGGCATGTGCCGTCTCACAGAGCAGAAAACTTACTTTCGAAGCAACGGGAGAGAGAGTTCTGATAGATTTAGACCTACAGGACTCGATAGGGCAGGAAATTGCACCGAAAAATCAACGTAAGTAGGTGGCGTGTGGCACTGTCAGCTGAGATGGATGGAGTCGAAGCAGGCTCGGGGCTATGAGGGTTAGTTTGAGTGAAAGAAGAGAGATCGGGCGTCGAGTTTTGCACATGCGAATGCTCGAGAGAACGAGAGAAAGGGGTAGCGGGTAAGTAGGGGGAGATGGTCCAACGAATTGAGCTGGGGAAAATAAAAAGAAAAAGTAAAGAAATAAAAGAGCGAGCGAGAGAGATAGGCGTGGGCTGGGCCTGAAATCAAAAAACAAAAAGGGAAGGAAATTTAGAAATTATATTGGAGGAAAAATGGGGCCATTACATAGGATACTCCCTTTTTCATTAAGACCCATTGCAAAATTTCGAGAGAGACTCTATCATAGGCTTGCTTCATGACAATGAAGATCATATTCAAATCTTTCTTTCTTACTCCATATTGTTCTATAATATGCTTGATATGGATTACCTTTCTTATCGAACATCCCAGCATGAAACCAAATTATGTTTTGTGATATGGTGACATTCTTTCTCAACCTAAACTCGATCACCCTCTTCCACCGCTTCATAGTATGATATATTAACTTGATCATATGATAATTAGATTAATTTTGCATATCATCTTTATTCTTACAAAGGTACCAAAGGGCTACTCCACTCCTTTGATATTCTATTTGATTCCCAAATTTTGTTGAACTTTACTAGCCATATAACAACTGCATTTCTTTTGTGCATTTCTACACCTCAATAGAAATCTAATCATGTCCATATGCTTTTCTTTGTATCATTCTCTTCAAAGCTTTTCTCATATCTTATACTCTGATTTGTCGCATAAAACTATGATCCAGCTCTTTCGAGTAAACATTATTCTCTCTTATATCCAGGAGATGACTTCCATTAAAAAGTTTATCAAAGTACTCTCTCCATCTATCTCTAATCTTCTTATTTTTGACTATTTTTTTAATTGTCATCTTTAATGCACTTAATTACACACAAGTTCCTTCGGCTTTTTCACTCATCGCACAAGTCAATAGATGTTTTCCCCTCATCGCGCTAGTTGATAGATGTTTTTCCCTCCATTAACTGTATCTAACTTAGTATAGATGTTTTTTCCTCTTCAGTATATATACTGTATCTAGCCACTTGAATAATTCTTTTAGCTTTCTTATTAGTTAATTTATATCGTTAAGGCATTATCATCTTTATATCTCCTGAGATTTCTAAACTATCATGTTTAGCTCTAACACTTCTTCATTTTACCAAGATGTCTCTATGCATGTGGTGCAATACCTTTAGTATACCAAGTTCTTCTGTAACTATCGTCTTAATGCATGCTGTCATCTTTATCAGGCACTTATGTCCTCTTTGAACTCCCAATCAGCCTTCTTAATATCATTTTGTTTGAAACTTCCTTGTGTATCATTTTTTAATTTTTATCACTTAATCCTAAAATCTATATTATCTTTGTGGCTTTTCTGTCACTTTGTAAGATGCATATCTACGAGCAAAATTATATACTTGATAGTTACACGCTTTAATGTTACTATCTTACAATCTTTAAAATATTTTTTATATACCCTTCTACTTAAAGAAATCTATTTGACTGGTATTCATTCGATTTCTAAATATTATCAAGTGTGAATCTCTTTTACAAAAGGTGTTGGCTAACAATACATCATATGCAAGGAAAAAGTTAAAAGTAAATTTTCGTGATGCATTTCTATTGCTGAAACTAAAACCTTCATGCACTCTTATAACACATCATGTTTGAGACAACATAACCATTAATGTCACCCATAATAAAAAAATTTCTCCAACCGATATCCTTCACACCAAGGTTTGAGGTATCGGCCGATACCATTAGGTAGCGGCCGTATCGTATCGGTATCGGCAGTTGACGATACCAAAACCAATGGTTAGTTTTAGTATCGGCCAATACTGAACGGTATCGGTCAGTTTCGGCCGATACTTGCCGAAACTGACCGATACCGTTCAGTACCGGTCGAAGACGGAGGAAAAAGAATGTGTAATCAAATAAAAAATTTCTAAAAAACCCAAAAAAATTCGTGAATCAATAGGTTGCATAGAAAGCTCGGCTAAAAGAGAGAAGAAATCCTTAGAGTTTCGGCTTGAAAATGATGAAGAATTAGACGAAGAAGAGGCAGAACCAAGAAAAAATTGCAAAAAAAGAAGAAAATGGACAAAAGGAAGATGATGAAAAAATTGAACTTACCTCATCGCGTCGTCGCCTCGCCGAACCTGCATCCTCTTGCCAAACCCGACTCGACCATCTAGCGTGAGAGTGAGAGAAAGCAGAGAGAGAGAGAGAGGACTGGGTCGCCGTTCAGGAGATGATGCATTTTTTAGAAGGCAAACTTGTAAATAAGTGGTATGTGCGTAAAGTAAAATAGTCGGTGCGTATAGCAAGCAGATATTTTGTGTCAACCCTGTAAATAAGTGGTATGTGTGCAAAGCAAAATGGTGGGGGCACAAAGCAACGCCCAACGATTTTTTTAGCAAGCATGTAAATAAGTGGTATGTGCGCAAGGTAAAATGGTGGATGCCAAAGCAAGCTTTAGGATTTATTCATTTATCTAATATTTAGTATTTAAGTACCAAACTTTAAGTATTTCGTATTTGATATGATTACGAACTCAAATTTAGTTTATATATTTAGTATTTAGTATTTGATAGTATATGATTAATATTTTAGTTTGTTAAGTATTTAATAGTATTTGATAGGTTTAGATTTAAGAACCTATGAAACCATCACTGTGTGTATATAATATATACTTATTTAAATTATCTCTGAAACCGAAACCGAAACCGAAACCGATATCCTAAACGAAACTGGCGAAACTAGCGATACGGATGAAACCGAAATTTGCTTATGAAACCACCGAAACTGGCGATACCGATACCGAAACCTAAATTTTGAGAAAAACAATACCCAGACCGAAACCGAGACCTAAAACCTTGCTTCACACTACATCCTCTAAATTTATCAAAAATTATTATTTATTTACATTATCCAATCATGTTTTTGAAACACAAGTGCTGATAATATTAATCATGTCCACCACTAAAACCAATTTAACGTGTATAATACTGTCATTTTTTCTTCTTATATACACATTCTTTGCAATTCTTAATCAATTATTATTTCAACCCTAGTTTAATTTCTCTATTTACCGTCGTACTAAAGCTTATGGTGCCATGACCCTATTAATCTTTGAATACATCAAATATTAATCTTCCTCCTAAACATGATATCAAGACATTCTCTTGCCTTCTCAGTTAAAGACCTTATGTTTCAACTTCCAAGATGCTAATCTTATTCTTTGCCCGCTTACATTTACGAGAAAGCAAGAACCCTTACATATCTAACACCACTCCGGGCAGTGATAAGTCATGTTCCTTCTAGTCGACAACCAACAACTCTTGCATATTGATCACTGCACCCGGGCTCTAGTATAGTGCACCACTTTAGTGCTCCAACAAAATTTCTATATAAGTTCATGGTCATAAGAGAGTGACAAAATATTCTTACTACATAACCCTTCTCGTCTATCCGGGCTTGAAACCGATAATGAAAATGCAGGTGGAGTTATATGGGCCTATGGTATAGTATTATTAAAAGAACTCGGTTAAAATATGGACGCGGATCTTGTGGAAATTTGCTAGAGTTTCTTGCGATGGTTTTGAAAAGTTTTTTGAGTTTGTGTTTTGTTAAAATTTGATTTTTATGGGTGTTGAGATAGATAGTTAATGAAAATTTTGCTCCCAAACTTTGTGTTACATGTCCTTTAGAATTTTTTGCAGAAACTGGTATCCAAGGTAGCAATGATTTGACCGGGTAATTGTCACAAAGTACTATATTTACTATGAAATTTGTGATGGAGAAATTTGATGAAGAAAATAATTTTAGCTTGTGTGCATGTAAAAGTTTGCAATATTTTGAGTAAACAATGTTTGCATAAAGCATTGCAACAAAATTCAACATGACTATTGGAAGAGGACTATAAAGGTTTTAATTTGAAGATTATGAGTTTGTGACTTCGTTCGGCTATGCTTGGCAAATGAGGTTTTGTGAATCGTCTTGGGAATTGGGATATGATTTAGCATTAAAGCTATGGCAAGCACTCACTATTCTTAAAACACAGCCATATAGATTGTCAATGATGACAAATCAATCCATGACACTTAATTTGCTTAATGTAAAAATTTTTCGATATTAAATATTGTTGTTAAAATTGAAAATGGTAAGGTATTAATTCTATCGGCTTTCCCATGGCCTCCTTTTGAGCATCGTATCACAACTCTACTTTACGAGCATACTACATAAAAATTAGGGGGTATCACATCTATGACTCTTTTAAACGATACGAGGAAGAAAAATATTGATGAAGAGTCACATAATCTAAGTGTATCGCATTATAAGGTTTCTTTAGTAAAAGAAAAAATAAGGAAAGGATGCCAAAATTCACTAGAATAGATTCCCCAAATAGTAATGATTACTTTTGTAAAGAAAAAGAATATACCATGAGATCATGTAAACAATTACCAAAGAAGCTACAATAATTAAAGAAGTTAAAAGGAAATGATGTTCAAAAATAGGAGTAGATATTGAAGACACGGATGATATTTTGGCATCCATGCTTAGAGATATTAGTCGATCATAAAAGTTCATGAATTTTAGGTTTTAGGTGTTTTGTGTTTTATGTTCCTAAAAAAGTTGTTTGCGACTTATAAGTCAATTAGCAATGATTCATTCAAATTGTGTATGATAAGTCGTGTAAGTTATCGATGGAGGGACAAAAAAATTCAGGATTCAAGATGGAATTACAAGAAATATACCAGGTATTCTTCATATGCCAGAGTTGACGATACTTCATATCAATGGGTGTTTACAAATCTAATGCTTGTATATTTGCAGATGAAAATGATGGTATCAATGTTTAAAAGAGTAAGCATATTGTTACTATCGGTAAGAGAGTAATAAGAAACATTATGTACTCTAGGAGAAATGATGGTAGTGGATCAACTGGCTTTTGGATAGATGACATACACATTAAACAGAAAGATCTCATCAGCAACAACAATTAAAGATTCTTACCTTAAGGTAGAGTTGTTTATAAGTTTTGATAGGAAACTCTAAGGTTGAAATTTAGTGATTTGAGAAAAAGATACAATTTTTATAGATGAAAACAGTAAATACAAATAACTTGACATCAATTCGGGAGGATGACCGCTCTCCTACGTTTGATTCAAGATAAAGCTTAATTCTCCCAAGATCTACTTTAGTCTACTCATAATCTCTCTCTCTCATCTTTACTCAATTTCAACATAAGATCCTAACACTAACCCCTCCATCTATATATAATGGACTGATTTGTCCATAATTACAAAAATATCCCTGCAGCCTAAATTTACAAAATTGCCATTGGTTTTGGCCGCACCCCTATTCCAACACTATTCCGGCCCCGAAGAATCACCTTATCCTCAAAGTGGTGCATGAAATCCGTCGATGTGTTACTCCAAATGGATGTGTGCGTCCCCTCCTGACTCCTGGCTCTTTCTCCGATGCTGCTTGGCCTTCTTCCTCCTCGACGACCTGGAGAGCACGATCTCGACATTGATGTCCCGGTCCGAACCTCTCGCCACAATGGAAGCATAAACCTTAGGCGCGTCTGTCTAGGATTTCCTTTTGTGTGAGATGTTTGTACTTGATGTCTGTTATAGGCTCGCCCCTCTTCTCCTGAACTGTCCGACACATCAATGATTAGGACTTCTATTTCTCTTTGACAAGATGAGTACGGAATGTGGCTCTGCTAATCGCTCCATTGGCCCGTCGCTCTGCGATAAGCCTATCCTCAATTATCTGGGCCAGCTCCATCGTGTCCATCAAACCTCTCAGCCTATGTATACAGAGCTCACCTCGGTTATCAGACCGAAGTCCCTTCATGAAGCTCATCATTAATATCGCCTCCGGCATCGTCCTCGCACGGTCTGAGAGTGCCTCGAACCTCTCTCCGTCGTCTCTAACCGTCGTGCCATCCTGTCTAAGTGCAAGGAGCTGCTCATGTAAATCTTCGCCTTGGATGTCCCGAAATCGATCCAACAAACAGTACTGAACTCCTCCCATGACCTTACATGTTGCCAATGTTCTCTCCATTGGAACCATGACAATTCCTTCCTTTCCAGGCAAATGTTTGTTGCATACAACTTCTCAACCTCTGTCAGGTAGTTCACAGCAAAATATCTATCAAACAGGGTAGACCCACCGATAAGTATCATCTCCATCGAAGATCGACATCTTCAGCTTTTGGACGCTATTCTCAGGGCCGAAAACACACCGCCATGCTCTCTCTCTCTAGGCTAGCCGAAGTGAAATTGTTGATAGACATTCTGATGGACTCCAAAGTCTCCTCGTGGGCCTCCTCCTGCCATCCCGTTCTCTCCCCACTCGTCGTCATCCCAAACTGGATCTCCTTCGTTATCAGCAAAGCCCTGATAGGCATCACTCGAATCACTGCATCTCCAAGTGTAGTGACCGCAACCCGGAATCTGTTGTTGGTCCCCAGAGGCCCTCCCAAAGTCGTCACAGGGAATGTGGGGCCCAGTCTCTGTTCCGAGCCCCATGGCCCTAATGCGCCCCGGAGGAAGGGTGTTGCCCCCCAGATGTCAACGGGGGGCAGCGGCCCTGCTGTAGCTCAAAGGAAGGTCTGTCGAGCCCTAATTGGGGGCCGTGCGGCCCTTGCAATCACGCACAGGGCCAACGAATCCCTTGCGGCTATGCCTAGGGGCACGAACCCTTGGGCCTCCGTCTAGGGCTCGCAAGCCCTTGGCCACACCGCGCAGGGGCCACGAGCCTCTGGCAGTTGCACCGAGGGCTTGCAAAGCCATAGGGGTTCCATCTAGGGCTCGCGAGCCCCTGGCCACATCGCCCAAGGGCCACGAGCCTCTGGCAGATATGCTCAGGGGTCACGAAGCCCATGGGGTGGTTCAGAGGGCCATCACCCCCAAAATTTGGCCGGAGGGGTGGTGCGCCCCTCTCGTCAGCGATGTCTGCCCCCTTCTATGAGCGTGAGAGAAGATTTTACTCCCACTTTTACAGATCTTCGTCCTTTCCTGATAGCTCGTCCTCAAAGATCACAACTTTTCATTTGCCCTTGTCCAAATCTTGCTCCTTTTGCCTCAAATCTTCATTGGGGTCTTCATCTTCCCTCGGGTCTGGATTTGATGAGCTCTTCATCTTGGATCTATGGCTTCTATTCATCTCTTCTTTTTTATTAGGGTTTCCATATCCATCTTCATTTAATTTGAGATTTGATTTGAGAGTCCATCCTTCATTAATAACATCTTCCCATCCATCGAAGAAAACTTCTCCTCCGCCGATCTCTTGATCCCTTCGATCTCGACATCAAATTTCTCCTCCAAAGCCTCAATCTTTCTTGCTCCCGTCATGAGGATCTAAGCTCTAATACCAATTTGATAGGAAACTCAAGGGTGTTGGTGGAAGAAATTTTGGGATTCGGGAGAAAGATATGATTTTTATAGCCGAAAACGAAAAATACAAGATAATTTGGCCTCAATTCGAGAGGATGATTGCTCTCCTAGTTTTGATTTGAGATGCTTAACTCTCCCAAAATATACTCAAGTATACTCCTAATCTCTCTCTTCTTCACTCAATTTAAACATAAGACTCTAGCCATAACCCATCCACATATATATAATGATCTGATTTGTCCATAATTACAAAAACGCCCCTGAAGCACAAAATTACAATTGCCACTGGTTGTAGCCGCATCCCTATTCCCGACCGTTTTTTGATGGCCTCGACATGGGTGCTTCTAGATGGAGATATTGATTTTCCATTCAAATCATTTATTTTGAGTCAAAGTGGAGCTTTCTTTCGATATATTTGGGTACATAGGCTTTGTGAATGATAGAAGTACAGTGCTGATAGTTCAATGCTGTCATCAGACATTAATATGAGTCCAAAGTAAATCCCTAAAGCCTCTCTAAACAAATAGCTAATTCCTAATTTTGAGAAATTGTTCAACAGCAACCTTTGATGTTACTAGGAGATAACCTCGAGTGCTTATCTAAATCAGATGTTATTGGTTTTCCCTTATAGGTCAACCATATATCATCATCATTATCATCTAAGCCTTTCTAAAGTTAAATGAGGCAATACGTAGTGAGGAAAATGGAAGAAAAAAGAACCACTGCATAAGGTACATATGGCCACTATCGGACAATCTGCATTCAACGAGTTGTGTCACATTCCTCGCCAAGATAATTTTTGACCAACAAAAGATCATGCAAAAAAACCTTGATGGGCAATTCAAAGGTTGATAGAAGTACATTCTATTGTTACACAATTTAACTAATACAAGACCTTCAAGTTCATTTAGCCTTGCGTCTGTGTTTGTGTAACAAAGATGATATGATGTGTTGACAGAATCATTGAAATCTCTTATCTATAAAACAAGGCAAAGAGCTTGCAGGAATTTCATTATCATGGTTAGACAACCAACATCCATTGGTAGATTGTATAAGCATATCTCTAGTCCTGCTCACATTGGTTTCAAAAACATTTGTAGATAAGTTGGCTACACATAACCAGCTATATTGACACTGCACCTAGGAGCTCAGATATCCTTTTCTGTAGAAGTGAATTTGTTTGAAGAGGACATGCGGCTTAAGAAGACCATTGCCTTTAAATGTCAGGTGTCAATATCTAGGAATATATTAACAACAAAACTGAAACATCAGTATATAGTGTTAGTGTAAGCTAATGGCTGTTATAAAACATATCACAAGAGTTATCAAGATTCTATATTGATAAAAATAATGTATAATGAATGTAATATACTATAAATAACACTGGAGGTGTACCAGTCCAATAGCTATGCCACTTGAGGATAAAGCCTCTAACAAAGAAGTGACCCCAGGAAGAACTTCAAGGCCTTCACCAATGTTTTTCTCATGTTCCCTGGCATATTCAACCATCTTTGACTTCAAATCAGGTAATCTTTCAGTAGCGGCCTACAAAAAAGACAAACAGCAAAGCATAAGAAAATCCCATGTGGTTAGATACCATGCAGTGTGTTCACAAAGTTTTCCCATGTCAGATGCCCAGACATTAAAGGACACATGAAATCACGTGTCCACAGTCCAGACAAAGCCCATTTTAATTAAAGGAAAATAATGAGATAGAAATGGTATCATTATGGTAAAGAAAATGAAAGAATTGGGAAGAACATCATAAAGGAATCCTTAAAAGAATAAAAGAGAAATAGAACAAGAAGTGTTAGTAATTGATATGTTCCTTTCCTCCCACAGTTGTACAGCCCCATGTCATGCTCTTTTCTTCTCTTATGTAAAATTCGTAATAGGTAAATAAGTAGAACTGAAGAAAGCATCATTCTCCTCACACAATGATACATACATATGATCCGTGTCCACGTATCCTATTATTTCAAATTTTTTCATGACGGAAGCTTGAGGACACTTGAACACTTCCATGTCACATGTCCATGTAGCACCAATACAATGACTATCACCCACAACACCAGGATAAATATATTCACCCTTTTAACTAATCATTCTGTTGATTAGGTCTAGAGGATTATGAAGAGTGGTGAAGCTTATCTATCGCTATTCGCTTGGCTACCTTTAGAGGAGTGTGATATCTTAGGACATAATATGCTTATGGTTGCATTTGTTTTGAATTGTTAGATCTTACACAAGGCACACTTTCTTTTGGTAATATGATTGTTTCTATAATTAAGAGAGCCCTTAAACTAATTTCCAGTTGAACTTTTTGAATATACTAGAATGATCAATGTCAATTTTCTTCTATGAGCAGAAAGATACCCTAAGACGTAATCAAATGCTTGTATTTGTGCATTAGCTATTGCATGTATTTGCATATAAAGAAGTAGAATATCATATGGGAATATCACATCTGACTAAGAATTGGCAATATGACTACACTGTTAATTGATCTACTATGTTGCATGTTCAATAACCTAAGGCTATATGATGCATACAAATTACATTTAAAAAATTTCACAAGATATTGTGTCGATCTATGATGTCAGATAAAAAGCTCGCAAAGTGCTTGTGTCTGACTAATGTATCATCAAACACTGTTGGAATGGTCCCGCAATTTTACAACAAAAAGCACATTAAAGTTTTGGAATTACAAACATCGGAAGGGATGCCATAGTGCACGAGCGTCTTCACAAGAACAAGGGGATCTGTTTGACCATGATGCTGCAAAAAACACACATTTGTCAATATAATGGATGTATTTTATGCAAAGAAAATCGCTATATCTAACTCTGCATATGGTGATTCGGTTACATAAACATCCTCATATCTGCAATATTCATGCTAAAACTGAGGTTTGCACCAAATTGACCCAAATGGGAAAACCCTGAGGGATTTCTAGGTACAAATTTACTCAATCATCTCTATTTTAATCTATTTTAATCTCCTACAGATTTTGTACCTTTTAAAAACTGAAATCATTAGATCACTCAAACTAAGCTATTCCCCCCACGTTCAAACTCAGATGAGAAGGGTTTCTAAGAACGCTGTATACTTTGCATTAAAAATGACCCAATTTTTTTGTAGAAGTAAGAGTGTGAGAGTGAGAGATTTTTGACCTGGATGACGTCGATGGTGGTATCGGAGAGGCCAAAGACGGCGTTGAATGCGTAGGAGAAAGCCAAGCGATGGAGTCTATTCGAAGAAGATCCCATGCTTCTGATCAGTGTACCATCCACATCGAATGTCACCATTACTCTCTTCTTCTTCTTCTCGCTCTCCATCTCTCTCTCTCTCTCTGCCCAACCTGTGTTTTAGAAGAACAAATCGTAGGGTGACGGGAATTGCTGCGCGCTCGACCGGTTTTCCTCGACGCGCAGGACCGGTTTTTACAAGTTTGCCATTCAATATTTAAACTCTTTTACCATCGTCGCCTCTCCCCCGCCGACAAGTTTTTAGGGTTTTGAATTGGCGATGGATCGAGGATGGTCGGAGAAGAGGGCAGAGGGACGGAGGAAGATGGAGAGGGTCGGCGGAGGGGCGGAGGGGACGGAGGAGGGAGGAGGAGGGGATGGGTAGTCGAATGGGGAGGGGCTGGGTAATCGGATGGGGCTGGGGAGGTCGGCGGATGGGGAGGTAGCCAGCGGAGGGGGAGGGGGACAGGAGCGGCGGAGGAAGCTGGAGAAGATGAAGAGGGGCAGCAGAGGGGGCCGGACATGGTTGTCAAATGAGTGGGCAGCTGAGGGGCTGGGGAGGTCGGCGGGGAGGGGCTGGGCTAAGGAGATCGGCGAAGAAGGCGGCGTTGATGTCCACTAGCCGCTCGTGTGTTTTACTCACCGCACACAACCAGGGTATTTTCACTATTTTCGAACGGTTGTGCACGGTGAGTTATTCTAAGCTTGTAAAGAAATAGTATATCAGTTGTGCGCGTGAGTAAAACGTCTGGTGCACGTATCAATTCCCTAGGGTGACATGTGACTAGTAGTGTTTTTGAAAGGAACCTAAGGTTTGTTTTTCTTCGGGAAGTTACTTTGCGAACCTACCGTTTTACTCCGCGCACGTACCATTTGTTTACAAGTTTGACATTACTCCAGTGCACACATCATTTATTTACAAGTTTGCTATTAAAATTGTCATCGCACATATTAGTTTACTCAATTTCCGAAAAAGCACTTACAATTATTTACAATTTTGTCGTTACTCCCCATCGCCCCCTGTAGGGAGGTGTTGGGCTATTGAGACTCACCCCAGTGGATTTTGATGATGTCTATAAATGATATGTATACTAATATGTTTAATTCAAGTGTATATAGGTAACAAAGAATTATTTTATAACCATGAAGATTATAGCGCGTTTGAAGCAAATTGAAGGGCTTAGAAGCCGCGATCAGAAGACTTTCGAGCCACAAACTAAAGCACATGAAGGCTCCGAATTATAAAGCAAATAAAAACTTAAGATCAAGATGAGATGACTCAAGTCGAAGATTGAAAAACAAGAACTAGTAATGTGTGCCTAAGTAAGTTATTTGCTTAGAAATGTAAAAGCCAAAGTATATCTTACACACACACACACACACACACACACACACACACACACACACACACAATTTCTTGAAAAATCATTTTAAAATATATTATATCATATAATACTTTAATACAATTTTTATAAATTATTTTTCAAGTATTTTAAGTAGAAAAATAAGAATATCCAGAAATAGCCTACTATCTAGGTCAGAATAGCCGATTATTGTTAGTCAGATTTTACTACCATCTCTTTGTCAAAATAATAACAATAAATTATTGATAATAGTCGACTATCTGGGTGAAATAGCCGATATTCCCCGGAATAGCCGACTATCTGGGTCAACTCTTGACATATTTGGAAATTTGATTTGAATTTGTGCTAGCCATTAACTACCCGTTGGAGAAGACTTTTTGAGCTAATTTTGAGCAGATTTTGTGTAGATTTTATGATATTATTTCACTATAAATAACAGAGATTTCAGACGTTTTTATACAACAATTTCATATTAAAAGGAAAACTCTCTCTTTGCTCAAAGTGCTCAAAGTGCTCAAAGCTCTAATTTTGTTCTTCATTATTTTCAAAAGGTTATTGTTGTTTTAATTCTCGTATACTCATACTTCTCAATTTATTTTTAGTTTATTTTAGCCTTTAAAAAACTAGTTTTGATCTCCAAGTTTAAAGCCTTTTCTATTGAGATTCAAAATACAAGTTTCTTTTAATCTTTGTATATTAAACTTATACCATTTTCAAAGATTAAAACTTGATCTTTGATCTCTAAAGCCCAAGTGCATATTTTAGAGAATCAATTTTCAAGACAACTTTTTTTGATCAATCGTGTTTATCTATATCATTTATTTGATCAAAAGGGTTTTGATTTCTTAAGCCACATTTCACACTTATATACTCTTGGGTTTAGGAAATCTTGTATTTATTTTCAGATCTATTGTAAAGTCTTTGAAGAAGACTTTGTGTATGTAATTCTCGTGTTTAGGGAAGATGGTGTTGGAAATCCTAGTTGGTTGTAACTAGCTGAGTGTGTTGGAAATTCCAAGCGAGTGAAGCTAGGTGATTGTATTGCAGTTTGCAAATAGCTGAGTAAATCCCGAGCCAGGTCGGGGACTGGACGTACCCAGGGCAGGGAACCAAGATAAATTGTTGTGTTTTTATTGTGCATCTATTTTCACACACACACTCTATTATTACTTGTAACTTTCTAATTCCGATATGCTTATAATTCTCGTTTCATTAGAAGCTTAATAATATTTGTGTTGATTAAGTAAAAATTGAGGAAACCATCATTTAAGACTTAGGCAACAAAAAGGAAGGTTTAAATTTCGCGAAGAATATTATTACATTGTGTACAACACTATTCAACCCACCCTTCTAATGTTGTATATTATCCATGTAAGGACCTTCTATCTTGCAATACTAACAACAAACACTCTAGAGGGGGGTGAATAGAGTAATGACAATAAATTGTACAATTAAAATTAAACTTGCAAATGCGGAATAATAAGTGCAAGAGGAATTAATCAACACAATCAATCCAAACGCAAACACAAGAATTACCTTGGTTCCCCAAACTTGGGTACGTTCAGCCACACCAATATCCACTATAATTCTCACACAGAGAAGTGAATACAATCTCACACAAAGGATTTGGATTCTCACACAGAGAAATCCTTACTCTCTCACAGAGAGACCTCACACAGAGGATTTAGGATTTCCACAAAGAGATATCCTTGATTTCACACAGAAAGACTTATGCTCTCACACAGAGAGACTCAAACTTTCACACAGAGAGATCTCAACCAACCCTCACACAGAATGTTATACTCTCACACAGAGAGTAACTAACTCTCACACAGAATGTTATACTCTCACACAGAGAGTAACTAACTCTCACACAGAAAGCTAGGGTTTGAAGGAAATAACAAAGTAAAACAAATACGCTTACATATGCCTTGAGATGAACTTACTCATTAATGAATGCAAGGCATGGAAGAGGATATCCAAGTGATGAGATTTGCTTGAAAGCACTTGGATGATTTCCCTTGAGCTTGACTTCAATGCATGAAGGAGATTTAGAGCTCTAGGAGGAAAATGAGAGAGTTTGAGAGTGGCTTATTTAATCTCAAAAGATTTTCAATAGCATCAAGAAGTTCCTATGAACTCAGCCCTCTCATATATATAGGAACCCTATATCAACTCTTAAAACCCAAGAAAACAGCCAAAAATAAAAAGTTGCAATGGCTAGTTTCTGGGTAGAAACATCACTGACAGTCGACTGATGAACAAATGACAGTCGACTATCCAACAGCTAGAAAATATCCAACGTCTATAATCTGAGCCTCGACAGTCGACTAATGAAGTCGATACAATCGACTGTAAACAGGACATGCACCTGTAAAACCTTCAGCAGGCGACTGCTGTAGGAGATGGAATAAAACAGAGAGTTGCACTCGTTCTCCCAATAAGCATACATGCAACTGATGACAAGAATACAGTCGACTGTAAAATAGACAGGCGACTGTAAATGCTTCATCAGTCGACTGCTGCAGGAGATGGAGAAAAACAGAGAGATGCAGAATTTGCACTTACGCTTCTCAGACGACTGTTGACCATTTCACAGACGACTGTAAATATACAGGCGACTGTAAACTGAGCATCAGTCGACTGATGCAAAAAGCTCAAGTAGAGTCAATAGAAATGTTGACTTGAGCAGTGCATCACAGTCGACTGTAGAAGGCTCGACAGGCGACTGGAAATCACATACTCGACTGTAAAACCTTCATCAGGCGACTGTTGGAGAGACCAAATGAGTCTTTGGACAAGATGAGCCTATTTGGTTGGATTCTATGATAATCCTAAGGCTCACTAAGATGGTTAAATGTATATGCATGAATAAGTAGACTATCTATCAAGGCATTACAATAAACCTAGACTCAAACGAGAGAGAAAGCAATAAAGGAAATATTACATGGATTACAAATGCTTTCCTTAGAGTCTATGGCTTCAATCTGATGCCATGATGCTCACCATCAACTCCAAGCTTTGGCACCCGTTGAGTCCAAGCTTTGGCCCTTCTCCAGTTGATGTCCATCCTTGCACCAAGTGTTTAGTCTCTAAAAATGATATTCTTGAAATGTTAACTATGAGACTAAAACAAGAGAGTCATTAGCAACAACATAATGTTGTGATCATCATCAAAATAACATTGGTATGAAGCACCAATACTCAACAATCCACATGGATCCAAGACTTAGTATCAAAGCGAGACTTGAGGTGATGGCTTGGGTGAATGGGACGAGCTCACCGTATTGGTGACTGGGATGAGCTCGCCGTCAAAATTGATGCTGCTCTTCTTGTATCTGATCTTGATCTGATGGAAGAACTGGAGGATCTTTCGCTTATTGAGGGAGCTTTGGGGGTGATTGACGATGGTGAAGTAGGTGAGGGCGACAGATGAATCACCGGAGGTGTCGATGAGGAAAGCGAAGGTGCGGCCGCCAATGTTATGGAAGTAGTGGGTGTGTAAAGGTGACGTCTTATCAAAGCAGGGGGATGCTAGGGTTTCTTTCTAGCAACGGTATGGGGGAGGGGGCGAACTAGGGTAAAAGAGGAAAATATTTGAGAAAGTTTGAGTGGCAAACTTGTAAATAAGTGGTATATGTGCGGAGTAAAATGGTGGGTTCACAAAATAACTCCCTTTTCTTTATGATAATGTTTCTCAAGATATAAGTTGATGATTTGTATGTTGATCATAACTCCTACTCATCTTCGACTAATATGTAACAGAGTACATCGTTATATTGACATATATAACATGACGGTCTCTCGTAGATGGAAAAAAATGTAAAGCACATAAGTTGCATTTTGATTTTTTTCTAAACAATAAGATCATGTTAGGTCAGATGTACCTGATCAAAATGATCAGATGATACACATTATCCATTAATCTCTATTTACTATTACTATTTCATGGTACATCACATGTGCATACAGAAAAAATAAAATTGATATGTAGTTAGACATCAATTGCTGGTTTATTGATTACTAGTACATGCACGTGCTCCGAGGGCATAGAGACACTCGTCACTCGGGCGCAAAGTGCAAAAAGTGGGTAAAAATGTGAAAACCCGAGGGTAAAAATGAGAAAATGTGAAAAGCAGTGGCTTAAGATCAAAAAAACCCCGAGGGGGATAAGGCAAAAAGGGCAATGGCAAAGTAGTAAATAGTGTAGAGAGGGATGAGCTTCTTTGGTTCATGAAAAGGGGACGGCAAGAATGAAATTAAGGGGAAATGTAGGGCTTTTGTTTTGGATCTCCACACCCACACCCCAAATTGCACCCCACTCCCTCACCCCCATGTGGGGGGATGAGGTGGCACACTCCTCCACCTGTCACGTAGGACAAACCATTGTCCTAGTGGGACAAAGGTCTGTAAAAGGGGTTAAATTGCAAAAAGGACCCCACAATGATATGGTGCACGCGTGCAACCAACAAATGAGTAAGAAAAGTGGGTGGGTGGGTGTATCATTGTGAGGAGGCGGGACCCGTGCACAACCGAAAAAGAGAGATACATGTGTGTGTGTATCGTCAGGGGTAAAATAGGTTAAATTGCAAAAAAACTTGCGGGGAGGGGCAAAGTGCATAAATCTAACCCCAAACCACGGGAGGTAAAAAGGAAAAAAAATCAAGTGTTAAAGTGCAAAAATGCAAGGGGTCAAAGTGAAAAAAGACTGATGGTAAACCTGTAAATATTCAGAACAGGGAGGTGCCTTTAGGTTTTATGAAAAAGCAATGGCATGCTTGCAAATAATGGGAAAGAGATGACTTTTGTTTGGTTTTCCACATCCTCGTCTCAAATTGAACCCACACTCCCACCCTCTACCAAGTGAGGCCCACCTTGCCCATGTAGCACAACCAAGGACACACCATTGTCTTAGTGGGACAAAGGTATGGCCCATCTTTTTGTGCTTGTGGGACACAACCGTGTGGAACATCCCCCACTTGTATACTAGATTTTGTATGAAAGCTGTATATGATGCTACTGTTGAAATTTGAAAAGAAATTAAACAAATGTGACAGTTCTTCTTTAGCGGTGTGTTTTATTGAAATATCTAATAGGTGGATTCTTATGTATTATGACAAGGGAGTTGCTTTGCACGTACACCATTTTACTTGCACGCACAACTGCTATTCACAAGTTTTCCATTCAAATTTTACCCTCGTCTCCCCCCAGCCTTCGCAGTTGCCCCCCCCCCCCCGCCGTCGGCGTTGGCCCCCCACCACCGAGGTTTTAGGGGTTGGAATAGGCAGTGTGAAGAGAGAAAGTGGGCGGTGGAGGGGACGACACATGGGGAAGGGTGGGGGCTGGCTTGTCGGAGGAGGGGCGACGGAGGGGCTATAGATGATGGAGGATGGGTTGGAGGATGGGGAAAGGACGGAGGGGGAGGGGGATGGGCTGGGTTGTCGGAGGAGGGGATGGTGGAGGGGCTGGGGAGGTCGTAGGATGGGGCAGAGGAAGGGGAGGGGTAGCGTGGGGGGCCGGGGTTGAAGAGGGTTGGCATAGGAGGGGCGGCGGAGGGGGCCTAGGTTTGATTAGGGTTGGCAAAAGGGGCCGCAGAGGGGGCGGGTTGGGTTGTCGGAGGAGGGGGCACGGAGGGGGCATGCTAGGTTGTCGGAGGAGGGGCGGCGAACAGGGCATGCTTGGTTGTCGGAGGAGGGTTGGCGGATGATGGGGAGAGGGTAGTGGAGGGGGCTGGGGAAGATGAAGATGGTCGACGGAGGGGGCGGGGCTAGGTTTCGGAGGAGGGGCGATGGAGGGGCTGGGAGGACGGTGGATTGGGCGAAGGAGGGGGAGGGGGCAGAGGAGGGGGCTGGGGAAGATGATGAGGGGAAGTGGCGAGGACGTGTCTGGGATGTCGGAGGAGGGGGCGACGAAGGGGGCGGGGTTGGGAGGTTGGCAGAGGTTGTGGCATCTCCATCCGCAGGCGGTGTGCCGTTTTCCTCACCACGCACAACCTGGTCATTTTCAGAATTTTGAATAGTTGTGCACTGTGAGTGAATTTGGGTGGCAAACTTGTAAATAAGTGGTATGTCCTCATGAGTAAATGAAAAACTTGTAAATAAGCGGTTGTGCGCGCAAGTAAATAGTGAGTGCACGAAATCAACTCCCTTATGACAATTTTGCTGCGAAACAAATACTCAAAAAACAACTATCTTAACAATGCGTCTTAGACATACTTATGTGAGAATGCTTGTGAAAATAAACTGTGAAAAAAGAGGGTGAAGTCGTGTTTTTTATACATCGGAAACCTGGTTAAAGGCGTGCACGCGTTCCGCATCCACCAGGGTGAAGCCGTGTTTGAAGTATAGGATATCCTTTAATTAAGCCATTATCCGGAGAAAGTGGGTAAAAACTTGGGAGTTATATGATTATTATCAATTTATGGTGTGTTACTTAACAAATGTAGGAAATATCAATGAAATTTAAGGAGAATATCATGCTTTGAACAACATATATATTTAAAATAGTGAGGAAGAGCTCATGTTCAAGTTAAACTCCTAAATTTGGTTAATGCACCAATATCCACAATTTGGAATTGACATTAGTCATTAATAAATCTTGAGAAGTGAAATAATATTGCAAACACCAAAAAAGGTTTGCCGGTTGAATCTGACAGGGACCGATTCTAATGTGGCATAGCTTTAGCCCCTGTGAGGGCTGAATGGTTCAGCCCTCCAATGGGAGTGCTCTAAGTATGGAGAAGATGACCGCTTCAAAATGGGTTATCGGTGGACTCGAGAGTACTTGCTAAACCAGAACAAGCACATGGCCCAACTTACACCTCAACTACTGTTTTAATGGATCAGAACTGTTCATTTTGATCTGCATATTTTAAAACAACAAAACATCGAATATGTGGTGAATTCAAGGGGTTTTGCATGTTCATCCACCCGTCACAAATTTAACAGTTTTGCATGAATAGAACTTTTGTGACAAGTGAATGTAATAACTTTTTGTAATGACCCCAAAATTCTTATACGTGCATTAATACGTATTCTTGGACATATAAATATGCGTATAAATGTCACGACCCGCTTCCCTAAAATGGAGGCGAGACGTGAAAAGGTCCGCACGAGAGTGGAGCTGTGAAGCCCCAAACCCGATAAATTTTTGGGAGACTTGTATAATTTTCTTTGAATTTTTTGAGATTGAGATTATCTTTAATAAATTTTATAACATCTCTGGGAATTATTAAATGAAGATATACTTGTATATAGGGGAGTATGTGGTATTATTGGTAGTTTTCATTTTTGGAAAGCATGTTCTTTAAACCCCCATTAAAACATTTAACACCTCTTCCTTAACACCTCATGCTTAAGGTGTCAACACCTCCCAAGCTTTCACCACCTCACTCAGCCACATGGCAGGTTAAGGGGAATTGGAGAAATAATGAGGACTGGATTTTCTTTGGGGAGAGGAAAGAAAAGAAATAGAAAAGAAAAAGGAGAACTCAGTTTACTTCTTCCCCTCCTCACGCAAGGAACTCATCGATCATCCATTCCTCTTTCCCATCACACAGCTGCCATGGAGCCTCATCCATCCTCATCCTCCTTCCTCCAGTAAATTTTCAAACACCCATCAGCCCCTCCACCACCTGAACGGTTACCTCTCACAACAATGGTTGACAGCAAACCATAGCGAACCAATATTGGAGCCCGAGGAAGCTTGAGAAGGAGAGCTAGTTTCAGAGGGTCTTATCTTCAAGGAGAAGAAGGGCCCCAGAATTCTAGATGGACTAAGTCAGGTAGGATTCTAACTTGGTTAGATAGGATTTAGTTAAGATTGCGTAAGAATATACCTTCGACGCTGTCGAACTTGATAGTATTATAAACCACACGGTCATATGGCCCTCGTCACACGACCATGTCTAGGAAAACTTAGCCCACACGGCCGTGTCGAGTTGACGATACGGTCGTGTCGATCCTTTTACACATCATTGAGCACTTTTCGATCCACACGATCGTGTGGAACCCCCAAACGACTGTGTGGTCAAGTTGGTTGAACACTAAGGCCCCACACGGCCATGTGAAATGCAAAACGGTCGTGTAGAAGTGTGATACGGTCGTGCGGAATGTCCACACGGTCGTGTGGCCCAATCCTCCCTCAATCTGCTGCTGTGTTTTATTTCAGCATCTGTCCTAAATATTCAAAAATTCATAACTCCTAGTAGAAAACTACAAATTTGATGATCCACGATGTTTTGGAAAGGTAATGAAGTTAGCTACAATTCTTAAGAGAAAGAAAAGCCTAATTTTGACTGTAGATATGTGTAAACAAATGATTTGCAGCATAGTGTCAGTTTTAAACAGATTTTACCACACTGTGGTAAAAATGCCATAACTCTTTCTACAGATCTCCAAATCCTACAAATCCTATGATCTTGGACAATCTAGAAAGCTAACTAAATTATCTACGATTTTATGTTTTTACTGAAAGCTAAATATAACATCACCTGACTGATATATGTTGATGAATCTGGAGGACAGAATCCGGAGTTGTTTATTTACTGCTTCTTTTGTGGATAATTTTCTATGTTGTACATATATTGCCATGATACCTTATGAATCAGTTTACTTGTTTAATACTCCATGTTGAAAGCATGAAATCTATGGAATAACTCATATTGTTATGAAAGAAAGCAAACATATGTTTACCTTGTGATTTTCATATGAAATTGGAAGAGTAAATGATGACAATGAATGGATATGAAAGGATATCCATATGAAATGAGAAAGTGAAGTTAAGACCACTACACAGCAATGATACCAGGAACTACTGAAAATGAACTAATGAAAATGAGAGTGAGATGAGGAAAAGAATCAAGAGTCTTCAGTCCATTCTGAAAATGTGTGAAGCTCTAGATGCGGGTTTTGGGGGAACACGTGTAAAAAGTAAGCATTAAGGAGTGGATATTGTTTGTTGTCCCACTCGCACTCCAGTCAGCCGGCAGGGGGAGTGGGTAGAGTTAGAGAGGCAAATGAGTGTACTCGTGATGCACTATGAGGTATTTATTAGTTTCCTTTGTTTCGGGCCAAAAAACCGAGGAAATTGTCTCACTCCTGAAAGGGGGAGTTACGAGAGGCCCCCACAGTGATCGTGTCACTATTTGGGGTACCGCTTTTTACCCACCATGTGTGAAGTCCAGCACCTTAAGTGTCTTACTATTTACACGGGTTCCCAAATATGAGAATCAATAACTTAAAGTAATTGTCTTTTAATTGTAAATGCTGCTACCTCATATTTACTTGTTTCTCCGTTACTTTAATGCTGTTAACTCATGCTGATCTATTCCATTGTTTACTTTAGCGTTACAACTGCATGTTAATATGTTCTCCTGCTTAGCTCCAACACTTGCATGTTATAAAATGGTTATTTATGCATGTTTTCCAAGTTCTCCTTTAATACTTGCATGTCATGTTGTGAATACTTTTATATGCACGATGACCTTTACTTATTAGGCCACCCTTCCTAGATAGGTAGTCCGGTTCTAAATTGGGTCCTACCTAGCTTAGTTAGAAATCCTACCGGGTCACGTGTTGACGTGCCCAATTTACTTTTCTAGGTCTAGAAGCAGAATTGTCCGAGCAGAGGTAACTCAGTAGTCTACTCAGAGGTGGAGCCCATAGAGGGCAGTCTTGTGCAGAGGATTCCCAGGTGTAGTTAGGAAGTGAGTTGTACATTGTGTAGAGTGTGTGTGTTTTCATTTTGGGATTCTTTGGGGGATTTTGTTGTTTACTTCTTTTGTACTCAGTTCAGAGTTGGAATATGTAAAAGATGTTACATTGTATTAAAAAATGAAATGTATGTACTTTTGTTTAGTTTTCAGCGTTATATCTGTGGTAGAACTTTGCTTGTAATTCCCAGCATGTGTGCAGTGACCTGCAATTTGCTTTTTACTCTCTACCTTTCTCTCTTTCCACGTAACACTCGTTTATCTGAGAATACTTGGGTCGGATTCGTACTTCCTGGGTATCCTGGGGAGCGGGTCGTTACCCTTTTATTTTATATGATCACATCTCTTATTTTATAATTATTTCTTATAATTTTAGTCCGTCTGCTTACCCAATAACATCGCTTGCATTTCGCCGACGGTCCCAATCCCAGATAAAAGAGGAGGGTTGTATGGTAAGCCTATGATAAACACCGCATTACTTTGTTACACTCTTATTATCATATATTTATATAGCAAGTTTCTAGGAGCGCTTTTTCCTCAGCGGCATGCTATTTCGAACACCGGATGCAATGAGAATCCGACATCACTATCTGAAGTAATCACGAGCCAACATTCTTTCTATTGAGTTCATGAAATCAACCTCAATTTTTTGGAATGAAGACTAGACGAGGCTTACCCAACGAACAGTCGAGTTGTCACTTTAAATGAGAAGGTGACAATCCGCACGCGAGGGCTCCTGGACTGATGGGTCAAAGTGGTGGGCCTTACTGGGTTCATCGGCTCGAAATAATTGGCTGGGCGCTCTGGGCCGGCCCAAGGTTGTATCTGTTAAGAATAAACTCTCTTGTATTATTCCAAGGGCAATAGCCCGATATATATAGAGTACATGGAATGGTAAATAAGCACAAAAGACCCTATACAAAGGGCACAAAAGACCCTATACAAAGGGGCATATACATCTAACACCCCCCCTCAAACTCATGGTGGATCAACAACACTGAGTTTGGAAAGATAGAAACTGTGTTGTGCTCTGGTCTGGGCCTTTGTGAAGAAATCCGCGAGATGATACTCAGAAGGCACATACTGTAGAGCAATAACCTCATCCCGTACCTGTGAACGCGTAAAAGAGGCGTCTACACCAATGTGCTTGGTGAGCTCATGCTTCACCGGGTCACGAGCAATACTAATGGCACCTGTACTGTCAGACAACAAAGGAGTATGTGTGGAGATAGACACGCCAAAATCCGCAAGTAACCAACGTAGCCAAATAATCTCTGCTGTCAACAAGGCCATAGCACGCAACTCAGCCTCTGCACTCGATCGAGAAACCGCCTGCTGCTTCTTGGTCTTCCAAGTGATGAGAGAGCCACCTAGTGTAACGACTGGTTTTTGTATGATTGGATTATCAGTGTGTTTTGCTTGCGATGGTGGGTTCTCTCCTTGTGTGGTTTCCATTTCCATAGTTCTCGCTTTCATTTATCTCGTTGAGAATTCCTAGCTTTCGTTTTCGTTCCTTTTGATGTGATCTTCTAGGTCCTTCCTTAGAATCATTGAACTCGGAGTAAGTCACTCGTGACGAGCTTCATATCGATCATATCTTAGAGTATAAATCGATCCTAGAAGCCATAGAAATCTTCCCGAAGCTTCGCGCTTCGAATCGGCACTTTTCGTGCACGTTAGTTGGTTCAAGAAGATCAACCGACCGACTAGATTCCAATTTAGTCGGTCAGGAAATCAACTGGAACCGACTAATTCTTTGAATCAATTATTCAGGAGTTACTGTTTGCTCTTAGTCGGTCTAAGAACGTTCATCGACCGACTAGATTCAAAACTAGTCGGTCAGTATTTGTTCATGGACCGACTAACTCTAAATCCTATTTTCGTTCAGGAGTTACTGTTTGCACTTAGTCGGTCTGCGTTGGTCGACCGACCGACTAGTTGCCAAACTAGTCGGTCAGTGGTTGTTCTTTGACCGACTAACCAGTGTTAAAACCCTAATTTCTGGGCAGCCGCCAGCCTAGCCTATTTATACCCAACCCAAACGATTTCATCTTCTTCCACTCGACTCAAAACCCTAAAATCTTCCCCTTTGAGCCCCCATCTTCCTCCAAGCTTCAATCCTTCATTCCAAGCCCTAAATCCATCATCTAAACCCTCCATCAACTCATTCCACCTCTCATCTTCCCCAAAAATCTCATCAAAACCCAAAATCCCCCAAGAACCCTAATTCTCCAAACTTCCCCAATCTTCTCCAGATCTGATCCTAGGGTTCCCCGGAGTGTTTCCTCCGCCTTCTCTCGGTAAGAAATCGTTCTACCGTTGTTTTTATAACTTATTCATATTTTTATGGAACCCTAATATAAATTTCATGTTGTTTGATGATTGTTCCCCCAAAACAGCGATTTCCCCGTAGATTGGCGTCCGTGTGACGAAGTAGTCGTCATCCCCGGTGCTAGGCAAGTGAAACTTGCCACTTAGGGTTTAGGCCATGTTTTAGGCCATTTTCTTGTTATAGGCGTAAAAGAGGCTAGGCGACGAAATGATACTCGCCTAGGCGCAAATTGGGGAATTAGCTTGACAACGAAGCTAGTTCCAACACATATAGCATGTTGCACAACTTCCATGTCATGTTTACTTTCAATTAACGGTACGCGAATATGTTCATGTCATTGCATTTCGCCTGTCACGTTTAATTCAATTAACGGTACGCAAATAAACTGTCATGATCTCGCATTCTTTAGGTATTGCTGTGATTGCGTAGCTTCGCTACAATGTTGTGTTCCTGGCTCGTGTTCCAGAAGCGGGCCCATGTGTTGGTTGATAGCCAATGCCCGAATTGTGTGTTCCGGCTAGGTGTTCCCTACGCCATACTAGTGTTCCTGGCTCGTGACCAGAAGCGAGCACAATGAGTTGGAAACCCCAACGCTCGAAATGTATTGTGAACTAAGAATGCGAGCTCAATGTGCGGGGCAACCCTAGGCTCACTAGATGAGCTCAATGTGCAGGGACCCCAGGCTCCATATCTTGTGGGTATTGGGTAGTGTTTAGTGCCGATCGGTCTGAAATGCTATGCCATTCAGCGAAGGGCTTAAACACCTACAAAATGTGAATTGATTGAATTGATAGTAGCTTGGCTACTCTTGTCTTGTCCCGATAAATTGTTCCTTTGTACAAATTGTCTTGCCATGTTTTAATTGTGCACTCATGTTATAACTGCCATGTCATTCATGCTAAACTGCTAGGTTGCTAGTTGCCTTACTTTCAGTTTCCTTGCACAAGTCTTTCCAGACTTGCTGACATGTGCCCCTCTCTCTTTTGGGTGACACATGTTAGACCCAGAGCCAGAGTTTTGTTGCAGGGAATATGGTGTTGCTGATGATGTTGTTTGCTGTGGTGGTGAGTGGACACCAGGGGCCTGTCTTGAAGACCGCTCGTGTACACTCCTTTGCTTAGGTTGCTGTTAGTCGTTGGTGCGTGGCACCCTTGTATGTATGTTATACCTTGTTGGCCATGTTTGGGCCTTAGACTCTTTTTCCTTTAGCCTGGTGGCTTTTCTGCGATATTGTAATTTGTTTATGGACATTTGGAGATTCAATAAAATGTCGTCTCATTTCTTTATTATCATTGTTGTTTCGTTTCGTTTTGCAAGGACTTGCCATAATAAGTGTTTCTATACGCTTATCAGACTTGGAGCTTCACAGCTTCAAGTTTGTGCGGACCTTCTCACGTCTCGCCTCCACATTTTTGGGAAGTGGGGCGTGACAGGTTTTAGTGGTGGCCCATGCAGGTCCATTTGCAAATGCGAACTATCGGAACAACAATAATAATTATAGAATGTCCATTAAATAAATTAGAACATCCACGTTATAAGCCCGGAGTCTAGGTTTTTAGCGTTCCTATGTCTTAGGTGGCTAGTAGGCGTGTTAGAGCACCTGTCCCAGCTTGATAGGAAATCCATTAGATCAGAACCATAGTGAGACTTAGTTAGAAGTTTGTGCTTGCTAGTTAGGGATCCTTGATTGTTAGTTAGACTCCATGTTAGTGATTGATTTGATAGCCTTAAGAGTTACCTTAGTGGTTCCTGTCTAGCTTTGACTAGGATAGACTTCTATAATTCTTTGGTCTCTCGCTTGGGTTCATCGGTTTCGGACCAAGCTGAACTCATTTCATCGCTGTCTAGCCCTTATGGAAGTCTTAGCGCTTAGTTCCATAATCTTTAGTTGGTTGACCGTAAGAGTTTTCATAGATTTTCCTAAGTCATAACCTAGGCGTATTTATGCTTTGATCATCCGACCAAATCCCTTGCCTCGATTCCCATGACCACCATGTTTCGATAATCATTGATCCTTCGAATGTCCCCGTTTGCAAGGCTTAATTTCTTTTAAAAAGTTGTTTTTCTATTTCCCTTATTAAAGTTTTCGCTAAGTTTAAATTTTGTTTTAAACCCGCTACGTATATACTTGAATTTCTCACTTTTCGATTGAGTCAAAATTCCTTGTAGATTTCGGAGTCTAATGGTTGTAATTATAATTGCTATCTCGTAACCATTTTCTTGTCTATATTTTCGCATTTTGGTTTAAAGACTCCAATACTATTTTGGGAAAAAAAAGGAAATTCGATATACCATTTTCTAACTATGAGATCCATTTTAATCGCATAGCATACATACTTTAAAATCTTTTCCAAGCTAAATGGAATTTCAATTGTTATATGTATACTCATATCTTGTACTCTTTCGTTGACTTAAATTAATTTTCGGAATTCGAAAGTTTTGACGAGATTTTGATTACTGTTTTATAATGATTTACAGCCTATACCTTTCATACCTATTCGAATATCTTGTCCCTTTTCATAAATCGATTTAATTCTGAGCTGCAATTCTATTTTCCAAATTCGATTTATGAATTTTCCTTTTAGTTATGCTATTCGAATGTCTCGTCGCACTCCCTTAATATACTTTTCAAGTCACAGATGATTTCAGCTTTCAACAAATCCAGTTATGTTCAAACATTTTCCCGACGACAGATTTTTGGAAAATTACGTTTCCGTAACCACTCCCTTGACCTCAATTCACATGACCACCTCATTACAATTATCCTTGATCTTTCAAATGTTTTCCGTTGTAAATCTTGATTCTTCCAAAGTTATTTTCGAATGCTTTCCTTATTTGAAGTTTCACTCAATTTAAATTTTGTTCTAAACTTCTTCAAATATGTCTCCCTAAATTTCGATGGAGTTAAAAGTCGTTCTTGAGTTTTGAAGACTTTTGGTCGTAGTTTTAAAATTTCTATCTTGTACTATTTTTCTAACAATGTATCTTTCGCATCTCGATTTTTAAACTTTATTACTATCCTGATGGTTCGATATGCCGTCCTTTTTTCTAACTACAAAAATCTATTTTAACCACTTATCTTACATGCCTTTAGGGGTATTTTTCCAAACTGAATGGGCTTCAACTAATTTTTGTATATATCAATTATAGGTTCGTCGTACTCGTTAGGTTTAAATTTGTTCGAAACGTTTTTGATATATGTAAGGTTTCATGCTCCTTCACCGACTTAAATTATTTGTGTTTTAAAATATCGAAACTGGTGTTGAGATTTTTAGATTAGAAGTTTATAATATTTTCTGCATATACCTTCGTATCGATATAAATGTCTTGTCCCTTTTCATATACAAATTTCATTCTGAACCGTATTTCTATTTTCCTAACTCGATTCATAATTTCCTTTCTTACTTGTGCCATTGAAATTTTATTCGAAAACACTTCGTGCTTACTTTTAATAAACTTTTCAAGCCCCTTTGGACTTCGGCTTCTAGCAAGTCGATTTTATGCTCAACATTTTCCATATTTCGGATTTTTGTATTAAAATAATAATAATAAAAATTTTTATTACTATTTCGAAATCATTCCTGACTTGGACCCTTCATAAAACGGTTTAAAGGTTTTAACACTAACTTGATGAGTTTAAATATCCTTTTCTCTTTCCATACTACTAAGATATTATCTTTCCATTCACCCTACACACTTGTAAGATAATTTCTGAGATATGACTTCAATTATTTTATATATCGGTACCACGTTCGTTTGCTCGTACATTAAGATCTCGTATAAATCAATTTTGTTGGCAAATCAAGATTTCTCTAAAAAAAGTATTTTCGATATGGTTTACTTGGGATTTCTCTTCAGTTTTAAGATTCGGAAAACCTTTAGCATGCGCTTAAACTCTCCACACTATATTTGATCTGATTTCAATCTTCGAATCTCAAAATTTTTCCAAAATTTTTAGGTTGCTGCCGCATAACATTTCTGACCTATGTTTTAATGTCCGAGTAAACGATTTCCTTTTTCCTCATGATGATTTTATATAAGGCAATAAACCACTTTTCCTCTTATTACGTATATTCGTCTCAAACTCGTTTTCAAACAACTTGTTTATCGACCTCTAAATATTTTTATACGAAAAGGGACTCCAACTTTTGAAGTATAACGGTTTTCAAACTTTTCGTATTTTAGAATATGTTAATTACACTATTTTCCATGTGTCCTAATGGAGCATCATTACATCATTACTCGACCGTTTTCATGCTTTTCGATCCTTCTATTCGTTACGCTGTTGATTTCAATTTCTTCCTATTGTCTAGCACATAGAGCTCGTCGTTGCCGGTGTCAACCTTGTTATAGTTTGGTGGGCCTATTAGTTAAGTGGTTATGTCTTCGTAGTGTTGATTTCGTGGTGTGTATATAGTGGTATGGGTGTTGGCATTTGTATGTTGTGTGTAGGTAATTTTCTGCTTGAGTGTGATGTGATATACGTATGATAACAGAATGATAATTTTGATTGGTACTACTTGTTTTATGAGATGTCGTATGCGTGTATATCAGGAGGTATACCCGACTAATGCATCTCTTAAACTTGTATGCAGTTGATGTGTTGTTATGGTAATTATAAATGGATGGATATGGTATGAAAACATGTGATACGTGGATGTGTATGCCTTGGAGTTGTATTGGTATGTGTATGGATACTGTGTTACGCATATAAATGCCCTGCTATGATTTGAGTCTCACTCAAGCTTGAGTGGGTATACTCTATGTACTTTGGTATAAATTGTATATGGTGGTGAATAGTGATGGATGACGTATGTATGGTGTTTGAGTTGTTTGTGCTTGGTTGTGTTACGCACACGATTGTGGGTGGCTATACCAATATATGGTTATAGGACTATATGTAAGGTGAAATATTTGCATGTACTTGAATGACTAAACAAATGTGAAATTATTTTCAAATAAGAGAGGCTTGGTTATTTTCTTATAGTAAGTAATAAGTGTTTGTTGTTGTATAAATATAGTGACTATATATATGTGATTGAAATACGTGTATGAAATTGATTGACTATAATAAGTATGAGTGTATTATGTGTGTGAAAATATGTGTGTAGTGGTAGTAATATTTGATTTCTAGTGCGTATATGTAAGCACTCGAAATGAAAGTACTTGGCTGAATTTATGATGTGAAATTGGTTGAGGGTAGTTACCCGAGCGACTATATATATGTTAGAAAGTCCGAGGACGGACTTTATTCTAAGATGGGTAGGATGTAACGACTGGTTTTTGTATGATTGGATTATCAGTGTGTTTTGCTTGCGATGGTGGGTTCTCTCCTTGTGTGGTTTCCATTTCCATAGTTCTCGCTTTCATTTATCTCGTTGAGAATTCCTAGCTTTCGTTTTCGTTCCTTTTGATGTGATCTTCTAGGTCCTTCCTTAGAATCATTGAACTCGGAGTAAGTCACTCGTGACGAGCTTCATATCGATCATATCTTAGAGTATAAATCGATCCTAGAAGCCATAGAAATCTTCCCGAAGCTTCGCGCTTCGAATCGGCACTTTTCGTGCACGTTAGTTGGTTCAAGAAGATCAACCGACCGACTAGATTCCAATTTAGTCGGTCAGGAAATCAACTGGAACCGACTAATTCTTTGAATCAATTATTCAGGAGTTACTGTTTGCTCTTAGTCGGTCTAAGAACGTTCATCGACCGACTAGATTCAAAACTAGTCGGTCAGTATTTGTTCATGGACCGACTAACTCTAAATCCTATTTTCGTTCAGGAGTTACTGTTTGCACTTAGTCGGTCTGCGTTGGTCGACCGACCGACTAGTTGCCAAACTAGTCGGTCAGTGGTTGTTCTTTGACCGACTAACCAGTGTTAAAACCCTAATTTCTGGGCAGCCGCCAGCCTAGCCTATTTATACCCAACCCAAACGATTTCATCTTCTTCCACTCGACTCAAAACCCTAAAATCTTCCCCTTTGAGCCCCCATCTTCCTCCAAGCTTCAATCCTTCATTCCAAGCCCTAAATCCATCATCTAAACCCTCCATCAACTCATTCCACCTCTCATCTTCCCCAAAAATCTCATCAAAACCCAAAATCCCCCAAGAACCCTAATTCTCCAAACTTCCCCAATCTTCTCCAGATCTGATCCTAGGGTTCCCCGGAGTGTTTCCTCCGCCTTCTCTCGGTAAGAAATCGTTCTACCGTTGTTTTTATAACTTATTCATATTTTTATGGAACCCTAATATAAATTTCATGTTGTTTGATGATTGTTCCCCCAAAACAGCGATTTCCCCGTAGATTGGCGTCCGTGTGACGAAGTCGTCGTCATCCCCGGTGCTAGGCAAGTGAAACTTGCCACTTAGGGTTTAGGCCATGTTTTAGGCCATTTTCTTGTTATAGGCGTAAAAGAGGCTAGGCGACGAAATGATACTCGCCTAGGTGCAAATTGGGGAATTAGCTTGACGACGAAGCTAGTTCCAACACATATAGCATGTTGCACAACTTCCATGTCATGTTTACTTTCAATTAACGGTACGCGAATATGTTCATGTCATTGCATTTCGCCTGTCACGTTTAATTCAATTAACGGTACGCAAATAAACTGTCATGATCTCGCATTCTTTAGGTATTGCTGTGATTGCGTAGCTTCGCTACAATGTTGTGTTCCTGGCTCGTGTTCCAGAAGCGGGCCCATGTGTTGGTTGATAGCCAATGCCCGAATTGTGTGTTCCGGCTAGGTGTTCCCTACGCCATACTAGTGTTCCTGGCTCGTGACCAGAAGCGAGCACAATGAGTTGGAAACCCCAACGCTCGAAATGTATTGTGAACTAAGAATGCGAGCTCAATGTGCGGGGCAACCCTAGGCTCACTAGATGAGCTCAATGTGCAGGGACCCCAGGCTCCATATCTTGTGGGTATTGGGTAGTGTTTAGTGCCGATCGGTCTGAAATGCTATGCCATTCAGCGAAGGGCTTAAACACCTACAAAATGTGAATTGATTGAATTGATAGTAGCTTGGCTACTCTTGTCTTGTCCCGATAAATTGTTCCTTTGTACAAATTGTCTTGCCATGTTTTAATTGTGCACTCATGTTATAACTGCCATGTCATTCATGCTAAACTGCTAGGCTGCTAGTTGCCTTACTTTCAGTTTCCTTGCACAAGTCTTTTTAGACTTGCTGACATGTGCCCCTCTCTCTTTTGGGTGACACATGTTAGACCCAGAGCCAGAGTTTTGTTGCAGGGAATATGGTGTTGCTGATGATGTTGTTTGCTGTGGTGGTGAGTGGACACCAGGGGCCTGTCTTGAAGACCGCTCGTGTACACTCCTTTGCTTAGGTTGCTGTTAGTCGTTGGTGCGTGGCACCCTTGTATGTATGTTATACCTTGTTGGCCATGTTTGGGCCTTAGGCTCTTTTTCCTTTAGCCTGGTGGCTTTTCTGCGATATTGTAACCTGTTTATGGACATTTCGAGATTCAATAAAATGTCGTCTCATTTCTTTATTATCATTGTTGTTTCGTTTCGTTTGCAAGGACTTGCCATAATAAGTGTTTTTATACGCTTATCAGACTTGGAGCTTCACAGCTTCAAGTTTGTGCGGACATTCTCACGTCTCGCCTCCACATTTTTGGGAAGTGGGGCGTGACACCTAGGAAGACGCAATAGGCAGATAGAGACCGACGATCAGAAGGATCACTAGCCCAAGTCGCATCAGAGTAAGCATGGAGCTGTAAAGGGCTAGACCGTGGAAAGAATAATCGACGGTGGCTGGTCCCGCGCAGGTAACGCAGGACACGAAGAAGGTGGCTGTAGTGAAGCTGAGTCGGTGCAGAAACAAACTGGCTCAGGATGTGCACGGAATATGAAATATCTGGCTGAGTGATCCCAAGATAGACCAGACTGCCAACAAGATGGCGATAACGAGTGGGGTCCGGAAGAGGCTCACCGTCAGTAGAGCAAAGATGTACATTCAGCTCCATCGGTGTATCAGCAGTACACTGATCAACAAGAGAAGCCCGATCAAGAAGATCCTGAATATACTTCTCCTGAGAGAGATAGTAGCCATCAGGTGTGGAGGAAAACTCAATCCCCAGAAAGTAACGAAGAGGGCCAAGATCCGTCATAAGAAACTGCTCGCTCAGCCGTGCTTTCACAAAAGCAATAAACTGGGGATCATCTCCAGTGATAATCATATCATCCACATACAAAAGGAGAAGCGTCCGACCACGAGATGAAGTATGAACAAAGAGAGCAGGATCATGATCACTCGCAAGAAAACCAGCAGCAGTGACGACAGAAGAGAACCGCTGAAACCAAGCACGGGGAGCCTGCCGAAGACCATATAGAGAGAGACGAAGGCGACAAACCATGCCCTCAGGTACAGAATAACCAGGTGGTGGTCGCATATAAACCTCCTCATCAAGAATGCCATTGAGAAAGGCATTCTTGACATCAAGCTGGGAAATAGTCCATGAACGAACAGCAGCAACAGCAATAAGACTGCGAACAGTAGTCATATGAGCAACAGGGGCAAATGTCTCCTCAAAATCTATCCCATGCTCCTGCTGAAAACCGCGTGCTACAAGACGAGCCTTGTAGCGCTCCAGAGTACCATCAGATCTGGTCTTGACCTTGTAAACCCACTTGCACGTGATAGGACGAACACGGGCAGGCAGGGGGACAAGATCCCACGTACCAGTACGCTCAAGCGCAGCAATCTCCTCTGACATAGCATGCTGCCACTCCTGGTGAGCAGCGGCATCTCGATAAGAGGTCGGCTCGGCAAGAATAGCACCCAGAGAAGTAAACCGACCAGGAGGGCGTAGTGACTCACGAACACGAAGGTGATAACGAGGAGGGTCACTGGAGGAAGAGGGCAACTCAGGAGGGTCACTAGTGATGGAGGGCATCTCATGAGAAGGCACTGCAGGAGGATCCTCGACTCGCTGACGACGAGTGTAGTGAAGAGGAAATGGAGAAACATGTCCTGGGGTAGGTGCAGAGGTGACCGGAGGCACATGGAGGACTGGTGGTGGAGCGGAGGGCACAGGTGATGGAGGTATGGGTGGTGGAATGGTGGATAGTGGACTATCAGGAAAGGTGAGAAACAAAAGAGGCTCAATAATAGAAGCCGGACTGGAAGATGAAGAAGGACGAGGGAAGAAGGGACGAGACTCATCAAAAGTCACATCATGAGAAATCCGCATCCGTCGAGCTACAGGATCCCAACACCGATATCCCTTGTGCACAGCACTATAGCCAAGAAAGACACACTCAGCAGACTAGGCTGTCAACTTAGTACGCTCACGAGGGGCCAATAAGACATAGCAGACACTACCAAAAAGACGAAGCTCAGGATAGGACGGCAGATCAGGAGGTGGTGTAGGAAGGCGCTCAAGTGGAATCGCACCCTGAAGAGGAGAGGATGGCTGCATGTTGCTGAGATATGTAGCAGTAGATACAGCCTCAGCCCAAAACTGGGGGGGGGGACAGAGGAAGCAATCATAAGGGCACGAGTAGTCTCAAGTAAATGACGATGCTTGCGCTCAGCAACGCCATTCTGGGCATGAGCACCAGGACAGGAAAACTGAGAGAGAGTGCCCTGGGTATCAAGAAAGGCACGTAGGTGCCGAGATAGGTATTCTCTAGCAGAGTCAGCACGAAGAACCCGAATGGGAGTGCTATACTGTGTACGGATCATGGTACCAAAAGATTTATAGATAGACAAAACCTCAGTACGAGAGGACATAAAGTATATCCAAGTGTAGCGAGAAAAATCATCTATAAATATAATATAGTAGCGATGACCCCCTTTCGAAACGAAGGGGGCCGGACCCCATACATCTGAGTGAACAAGAGCAAAAGGACTCTGGGAGACAGACTCACTAGTAGGATAAGGTAGCTGTAACTGTTTGCCAAGTTTGCAGCCCATACAGTCTAAAGACATATCACCAGAGACAGACCCTAATAAACCTCTACGAACCAAAGAAGAAAGACGCGAGCCACAGAGATGTCCCAAGCGATGATGCCACTGGGAAAACGAACCGGTGGAGAATGCAGCAGAGGCAGAGGCAATAGTGGGGATGGGAGGACTGGCAGAGGCAGCGGAAGGAAGATGAAGCCAGTCAAGCTCCCAAAGACACGGAGAATCACGCCTGCGGGGGCCAGAACCAACTAGAGTGCCCGTGCGACGATCCTGGATAGTACAAGAGTCAGAATCAAGAATAACACGACAGCCATGATCAGTAAGTTGGCCTGCCGACATAAGCTGCATGGTGAGTTTTGGAACGAGGGACACAGCAGGGACATGAAGAGTGGGACTTGAAAGTGCGCCTAGCCCAGTAACGGAAAGTGGGGTGCCATCTGCAGTGAGAACAGTGACAGGGCGGGAGGGAGTACTAATGGAATGTAAAGTGGTAGGGTCAGGAGTCATATGAAATGAAGCACCAGAGTCAAGGATCCAAGGAGAGGTACCTGAGGTGGTGGAAGATGGTGTCGCAGGTCCTGGAGGCTGACTGGCAGAAGAAGCAGAGCCTGATGCCCCAGAAGCAGACATCCGACGAAATAACGTGAGAAGCTCCTGCTCAGTATCAGATGGGGTAGAGCTCCTCTGAGAGGTGAAACCCCCCGTGTCAGTCTCCTTCTTCTTCTTGGCAGCAGCCTGATCCCTCCGCTTCTTGTGACACTGCGCCTCCACATGTCTGTCTCGGTGGCAGTAGGTGCAGCGTCTGGTGTCACCCCGCACGGGTGCTGTAGCAGAAGGCAGATCTGGTATGATAGGAGGAGAAGAGGCAGGAGCACGGGTCGCCAAAACAGAAGCAGAGGGTGCTAAAAGACCCGCAGTACGAAGACGAGTCTCCTCAGTACGAATAGCAGCAAGAACCTCCAAGAACGTCACGCGTGGGTGACGGGCAAGTAGCTGGGCACGTATCTGCTCGAACTCTGGCCGAAGTCGGGTCAAAAAGTCATAGACCTGACGAAGTTGCAGGTGGGAGTGCTGATGCTGGCAACACTGGCAGATACGATAGATCGTTGGTCCCAAAGAGTCGAGCTGACGCCAGATAGAAGATATCTGTGCATAGAACTCATCGACTGTGGCATCACCCTGCTGAAGAGCCTGCTCCTGTCTGACATAGCAAGGTAGAGGGAGTCACCGGTAGGCTCATAGTGAGAGCGAAGATGATCCCACATCAGCTGAGACGTCGCCAAACTCACAATGTCGCCAGTCAGGGACACATCAATGCTAGCGATGAGGATGTTGGCGGCACGAGCATCGTCATCACACCACTGCCGATAGAGAACATCCTGAGAGGAATAAGAAGCAACAGTAGTCGCATACGCATCGGTTGCCGCCTTCTTGGCGGTGTCATCAGCAGTGGGGGGGAGTGGTGTCTCGCTGGGAAGCACCGGTCGAGGTGGGCAAGGACGATCACAGGTGAGAAGGTCCCAAAGGCGCTGACCGCGCATATGGAGACGAATGTGCGATACCCACTCCTTATAATTAAGGCCATCAAAAATCAGCGAACACCGAGGGATAGCAACATGATGATGATGAGGTAGATCCGTAGGAGACGCCATATGAGGAAGGGCACCGGCAGCGGCGCGGCGTGCGGGCGGACGGCGCGTGAACAGCGCGACAGGCGGATCGCAGGCGCGGCAGGGGGTGTTCGTTGATTTTCACGAACAACGTGGCGCGGCAGACGAGTCTCCTCAGGCGGATCGCAGGCGCGGCAGGCAGGCGCGGCAGGCAGACCGCAGAAACGGCGCGGTCAGCTGGGATCGCAGGTGCGGCCTTAAGATCGCAGGAGCGGCAGGCAGATCGCAGGAACGGCCTGGCAGGCTGTGATCGCAGGCGTGGCAGGCGGCAGGCTGATCGCGGGTCGCAGGCGGACCCCGTGTCGCAGGCGGACGGCTTGATCACAGACAGATCTGGTGTCCCTGGCGGACCCCGTGTCGGCGTGATCGCAGGCGGAATGCGTGATCGCAGGCGAACCACGTGGTCGTAGACGGATCCGGGGAAGATGGTGTCGCAGGCGGACGAATCCAGGAGCACGGCAGGCGGACGGTGCGGGTCACGAGCGGATCAAGCAGGCGGACGGCGCGGGTCTAGCGGGCGGACGAATCCGGGGGCGCGGCGGACGAATCCGGACGAATCCGGGGGCGGACGAATCCGGGGGATCCGGCGTCACGAGCGGATCTAGCAGGCGGACGGCGCGGGTCACGAGCAGATCTAGCAGGCGGGGAGGCGAGCGGACGGCGGCTCGCTGGAGGGGCTAGGGTTTAATTTTTGGATTTTGCGGGGAAGAGCAAAGAGACGGCTAGGGTTTAGGTTAAGCCTAGCTTTGATGCCATGTTAGGAATAAACTCTCTTGTATTATTCCAAGGGCAATAGCCCGATATATATAGAGTACATGGAATGGTAAATAAGCACAAAAGACCCTATACAAAGGGCACAAAAGACCCTATACAAAGGGGCATATACATCTAACAGTATCATACCCAACGGTATCAAATGGAAAACGTGACATGTTCATGTTTTCGAATGTTTCAGTTGAATGCTAAAAGGAACAAACCATATAAAGCCCGACGCCTCAATTTCTCGTGGCTTACAACAAACTTAAAGATTCCAGTAACCAGAAATTTAGATCAGCAGAGAGAAGATCAAGGTGATGCTGTTTCTGTCTTCTTCTTCATTCTATTTGCACGCAAACGCATTTCTTGATGAATATATTATTAAGAAATAATTCTTGGTTTTATTTTCGTATTTTTTAACACAGTAGCTCAGCTCTTCATCTGCAGTTCATTCAAAGAGCTAGCAACTCCATCAGAGAGAATATCAAGGTAGTGTCGCTTCTTCTCCCGTTAATTTCATCCGCGCTTTTCATTTCGGGATACAATTCTTCCTTTTTTCTTGACGGCATTCGATGATTTTCTTGAGTTCTTGCTCATTTGATGCCTCTGCGCTTTGCAGTTCTTGATAAATTTCGTTTGTTGGACTCTTATATGTTTTGTGCTGAAATCCTTCCTCCAACTCATACTCTTTCTTTTGTAATCTCATTCTTGGTTTTTGTTGTCGCATCCGAATCCATTTTCTTGCAGCTATATCAAGATGGACGATCGTTCAAGAAAGACATCACAACCAGCCCATGAAACTCGAAGGCAGGAGAATGTATGGATCTACAAAAGGGACGGAGTATGGGAAGTGAAATTTCTATGGAAAGGGCTTGAATGTTTGGCACCCTTCAAATCCATGGAAGAAGCTGCAAACGCCTACGACAAGCTCTCAATCAAGTTTCATGGCGTCAATGCAAAATCGCACCTGAACCCCTATCATCAGAGGTTCGTCGATATATTGGACCCCGAAGAGATAATCAGCATGGTCAAGCATGGTTTCTACGGAGAAAGGCTCATCGGGTTCCATGAAAATAGAATGGAAGAGACAGTCCGAAGGCTTGGGAGTTTGGTCAGACGCCATTCTGTGGGAATCCAGAGGCTGAAAGCTATGCGGGAAAGGGAGCAGGCCATGCGTCGCGAGGCTGACTCTGCAAAGGTTTATGATAACAGAGAGATCTTCAGAAAGGTGCTCGATAAAGCTGACGTTGAGCATCATCTGATATTGGAGAACAATGACGGCATCCTGGACGAGTTCCTGAGGCCAACGCTGAACCTGGAGTTGGGGTTGGGGAATTCCAGCGATCGGATTCCGCTGGAATTCGAGGTATATGATTCGGCGGGCAAGCGATGGATATTTACAGGTTACAGGGAATTACCTGTGTAAGTCCTGAAAGGTAAGAACAATGACACTGCCGGAACAAACAGGGAGATAAAAGATTAGAGAGTAAACCGAGGAGCAAATAGAGGAAGAGAAGGGGAAAACTTAGCCAGAGAAGAAGAACTGCGCCGTGGCTGTGCCACTGCCTTGAAAACAACTACGGCCCGACTGTGGTGGTAATCGGATGATGCCGGTCGCTCCCCAAGGTTAACGCAGTCGCGGCTGAACGCGTCCACTCGCGGCCAGCAGCGTGGAGTTTGCACAGAGATCGATACCCAGGAGGAAGAAGGAGGAAATGATGATTTTTCCGTTGTTTGATTTTTCCGAAGTCATTAGAAAAACTCTATACAAAAGAGTTTATAAGGAGGAAAAGAATGGCTGTTGAAATTCTGCCATGAATACCATTAACAACGCAGCCATTAACAGCCATTAAAAGAAAAATAGCCGTTGAGACATTAAACCACAATTTAATGAAAAAATGGCTGTTGGGAAAATTAAAAACGTAATGGGCTTATTGAATTCTAAAAATAAAATGGGCTAAAAACACGAGTCAAAACTCGGGCACTCCGCGCGCGCACCCGTGAACCCCCCCTGCGCAGGCACGACGCCAGCGCACACACGCTAAGGGTTTCCGGATCCGACGCCCAGATTTTCCATTCGGCTCAACCCGGATTGGGCTCGGCCCCTTGCTTGGGCTCATGTGCACGCGGGCTACCCCCAATTTCTAGCCCATTAACAAGTCCAATAGCCCATATGAGAGAAGCTTATTATATACCCACACAAGTGTGTTTGCCTATCCAATGTGGGACTAAAATAGAGAGTGGGAGTGAACAAATGGCCAAAAGAACCATTAATTCCAACAATCCCCCACTTAATGGCTCAAGAAAGAGAAGAGAAAGATCCTGGGTAAAGAGGGATGAATACTTAAGTATCAATGTCTTTCAATTGAATTGATACGTAGTGAAGTGAGGCAACAACTTACTTTCTAATGAGTGAATTGCTCTTGAACTCATTAGAGTTCGGTTGAGAACCCCCACAACACATATTATTCCCTTGAGTTTGTGCAAACTCCGCGATACATAACAAGCGCTATAGGCCATGCGCACACCTTGGGTCTCGTGAGTGCTCTAGAAAGACTGCCCTTGTCTTTCATAGAGGGCGGCCAAACCCTCACACCCACATAGGTGGTTCATCAAGTGCTTCTCCATAGCACCACCAAAACTGGTTATGAAACCATTAAGAGCATACAGCTCAACCTCTGCTTAAGTCCATCAAGTGCTTCTCAATAGCACCACCAAAACTGGTTATGAACTTGTCTCAAAGTGAATCCATCAAGTGCTTCTCAATAACACCACCAATACTTGGCTATGGATTCAGAGAACACTACCACACGTCATAGGGATGGAAATGTAGTGTTTGTTAGGGATCATATGACTTCGTTAGACCACACTGGGTATCAACCATATAACCTTAACTCATGGGCTTTAGCCCCATCCCCCTCGACGAATCAAGAACCACTTTCCTTGGCAATCCTTTGGTTAGTGGATCTGCAAGATTTCTTTCAGACCTTACATATTTCAAAGAAATTACTCCGTTTTTCAGGAGTTGATTAACGACACTGTGCCTGATCCGAATGTGTCTTTTCTTTCTGATGTAGACAATATTTTTAGCAACACTAATGGCTGCCTGAGAATCACAGGAAATTTGATGGAATGCTAACACCAATCAACAGTTCCTTTCAGGTACTTTAATAAACGATGAATAGTAGTCCAGTGTTCATCACTTGGGTTATGAGTATACCGACTTAGCCTCCTAACAGCATAGGATATATCAAGTCGAGTACAGTTCATAAAGAACATCACACTTCCTATGATCTTAGCATATTCAGATTTAAAAATACTCTCTACTAAATTCATTTTCAGATGTATGCTAGGGTCACAAGGAGTTCTGGTAGGCACAACGTCAAAACAGTTGAACTTCTACAGCACTTTTTCAATGCAATGAGATTAACTCAAGGAGATGCCACTGGAGTTTCGAATAACTCTAACTCCTAACATCTGCTTCTCCTAGGTCTTTTCGTCTCAAAATGAGATGACAAGAAAATCTTGGTATCTCCCCCTAATCACAAGTCTAGCCTTGAACTTTTCAGTTGAACCATCAGGTCTCATCTTTCCCTTGAAGATCCATTTACTACTAATGGGTCTACTGCCTTTAGGTAAAACAGACAATTCCCAAGTTTGGTTAGAAATAATAGAATCAAGTTCGTTTTTAATAGCATCTCTAGACTCAGAAATAGAATGATTTTTCAAAGACATGAATCTATAGGCAGCACTATTATGAGTATAACCAATGAACACTGTCATAGGTCTTAGGTCCAATGTTAGACTACTTAAAATCAGGTAGACCTACCTATGGCAAACACCCCCACACTCTAAGAAAATTTAGATTGGGAGTATATCATTTCCAAATCTCATAAGTTGTCTTGTCTAGTTTCTTATGGGGTACATGTTAAGAACAAGACAAGATGAAAGAATAGCTTCCATAATTAATATCATTCATAACCCTCAATCGCCCCTATTTGTAGCAAATTACATGCCCAATAGGAATATTTGGTTAATCAACATAAATATTAGTTTAGCCCTTTTCATGCAATGATAGTATTAGTAACTACATAAAACCTTTCTCCTACAATGTCAAGATTAAGTTTTCCATTAACCACGACCATCCAACTTGCTAAATCACGAGAGATTGTTATGCAATAAGAAAGAATCACATGACAGTAGCCCAATCTCTCATCAAAGGTTCAATCTTTCCTTCATTTTTTTTTCTTCTAAAAATTCCATGATATCTAAAGAATCTACTTGCTATTACTAAGGAAATAAGGCCATTTGTAATCCTTCTTCACTGAAGATTTGATCTGTACTTAATGACATCTAATTACATGACTAAAACATTATGAATCACGATAAAGATTGAATCTTTTTTTTTTCAAAATTATAGCCACGTTTATCACTAATCACTAGTGCTTCATGAATCATATAGCTAAAAAGGGAAGCACTAATTATGTACCTCAAGATGAATCGTTTTACGAATTCAAGTCAAGAATTTCTACTGATCTTGTACAACATTCAAGCTTGAAATTAATCTAGGCATGTAAATTCAACTACAAAAACTAGGCATACAATTGTTAAATAGCAACCCGTCAGAAATTGCGGACACCATTTTAAATTGCATAAAATTCTTCCACGGACAATTCCAGAACAGCTTCAATAAACGGTAGGAAACTTTATTTCCCTCACTTTTCCAGTTATTATCTTTCTAAAAAGTACATAACAAGTCGGAGCATTCACTCACTATACTAAGCTCTCAACATATCTGTTAAAATGCATAGAAAATCGAACAAACTATCAAAGAGTAAAACAGATCCCCAATCTCCAGCACAAAACTTTCATTTTGACATATTATATAAAATTCCAGAACATATCCGAATCATAATTCAACACGGTAAGGTAACATCCAGAAAAATCAGAGTAATAACAAATAACAGCCAAAGAAGCAGATGAAAGAGAATCAGAAAGAGCAGCTATTTCTTCTTTATGACGCTTTCGAATCTTGAAAAAAAGGAGATTTGAGATAATGAATCTTTGCTCAATTAAGGATTTGGATTCCATTTCTTCCTTTTTTTTTCTCAGGACACTAACCCTAGTTTATGTTGTTGTTCGATCGATCGCGACCAGCCTCCATCTCAACCGCAGAAGAAAGCTTTGCCTCCAAATCAAACCCAATAAGATTGATGTCGGATAAAAATCAAAGCTAAAAAGATATCAACATTTTTCTTTAAAGAACATGCGTATTATAATGTTGATTAATGAATTTCAACCTTTTCTGAGGCAAAAAGAAACATTCCTCTAAACCTGTCTGAATAAGCTAAAAAGAAATAGCTTCTCCAACAAAGTCATAATCTGGTAATCATTTTAAAATTTAAAAATTTTGTATTGTTCATCATTTCCAACAAATTCGCTAAAAATTTCCTCAACAAGCTACCAGCTCAAAATATTAAAGAAATCAATATTAAAGAACAATTAGCAAGGAAAAATTAGTTTTTTTTAATTAAAAAAAAACCAGATAGAAAATCTTACAGGTAATGATGAACGACTGAATAATCGAGACGAGGGGGATATGCATCAAAGTCCGCCCAAATCTATATCTAAACAAAGTCGCAAGCCCCATGGAGACAGCGGTGAAAAAGATTCTGTTGTTCCGTCCATGAATCAGCAGCCTCTAGCATAGCTCGGAGTCGATCGGAATCGCCATGGCTATGGTTCCCGCAGGACCCAAATAGTTGTTTTCAAATTGTAAGTCCTGAAAGGTAAGAACAATGACACTGCCGGAACAAACAGGGAGATAAAAGATTAGAGAGTAAACCGAGGAGCAAATAGAGGAAGAGAAGGGGAAAACTTAGCCAGAGAAGAAGAACTGCGCCGTGGCTGTGCCACTGCCTTGAAAACAACTACGGCCCGACCGTGGTGGTAATCGGATGATGCCGGTTGCTCCCCAAGGTTAACGCAGTCGCGGCTGAACGCGTCCACTCGCGGTCAGCAGCGTGGAGTTTGCACAGAGATCGATACCCAGGAGGAAGAAGGAGGAAATGATGATTTTTCCGTTGTTTGATTTTTCCGAAGTCATTAGAAAAACTCTATACAAAAGAGTTTATAAGGAGGAAAAGAATGGCTGTTGAAATTCTGCCATGAATACCATTAACAACGCAGTCATTAACAGCCATTAAAAGAAAAATAGCCGTTGAGACATTAAACCACAATTTAATGAAAAAATGGCTGTTGGGAAAATTAAAAACGTAATGGGCTTATTGAATTCTAAAAATAAAATGGGCTAAAAACACGAGTCAAAACTCGGGCACTCCGCGCGCGCACCCGTGAACCCCCCCTGCGCAGGCACGACGCCAGCGCACACACGCTAAGGGTTTCCGGATCCGACGCCCAGATTTTCCATTCGGCTCAACCCGGATTGGGCTCGGCCCCTTGCTTGGGCTCATGTGCACGCGAGCTACCCCCAATTTCTAGCCCATTAACAAGTCCAATAGCCCATATGAGAGAAGCTTATTATATACCCACACAAGTGTGTTTGCCTATCCAATGTGGGACTAAAATAGAGAGTGGGAGTGAACAAATGGCCAAAAGAGCCATTAATTCCAACAACCTGAAGATGCACGTACATTGCGTTTCAAAGATGGATGGAAAGAGTTTGTGGATCAGTTGAAGATCGCGGCGAATGACACAATAGTATTGTACGATTTTGGGGGCAGCAAGGGAACATGGGAAGTGTAGCTTGAATATTGTTATTGCCCAGAGCTCGCAGACGCCAGCTAAGGTTTCAGCTGAGCCAAATCTCCGTCCTGCGCAGAGAACTGGGGTGCTTGCCCTACCTTGTCCGGCCACAAAGGGCCTCGGCCGATCCCAGGATGGCGAACGACACGGAATGAGGGCGGGCGAGACTGAGGGAACGTCAGGAGTGAGGAAGTACTACATTTGGCTGTGATCGTTGGTGCATCTTACTGAACTACTACTGCCATGGATATTGAACTTGTCAAGTACTTGATTCTCGTATAAAGTAATGTAAATTTTGTTTTTGCACGTACGCAACGAACTGGGCTGAGCATAAGAGCTTTTGCAATAAAGAGTTTGAAGTCATAGGGTCATTTTGAAATTTGATAATGTTATTGTTTCTCTTCAAAAAGAAGTTGTTCAAATTTACTTGAAGAACATACAAGGACTGCAAATTTTGTATAAGTCAACATATCAAGACAATGTGTTTTAAAAGATACACGCCAAAGTATTTTCAGCTAGATCCTAGATCGTTGAGAATGACAGTCACTCGTTGGAAAAATAGAAAAAAAAAGCGATGTACATAGATTAGTAATTGCGTCTCTACCCATGGTTTAAGCTTTTAAGTTAGTAATTGCGTCTCTACCGATCTGTATAAATATTCATCCAGTTTCTTCATGTCTGTCTGACCATCATTTCCAAACTCATGTTGTGAGCAGGGTCGGTTCAAGCATAAATGAGGCCTAAAGCAAAACAAAATATGAGGCCTAAGTATTAACACAAAATTTTTAGGAGCTTTCATATAACTGAATTTAGGACAGAATGACCCCGAGGGGGTTGGCTGAGTGGGAAGTGAGTTCCTCTCCCCCCAAGTGGCGAGGGATCGAGGACCGATGGCTAACTCGCTTAATTCCCTCGACTAACCTGGTATGCAAGGTGTGGGTCAGCCTTGCATACCCCCTGTTTGGTGCCTGACCGCCCCACTTGTGAGGCGGTGTGGGAGCCCGGGTCACCAAAAAAAGCAAAAAAATTTAGGACAGAATTCCCTCACAAACCAAACACGTTACAATCTTAAAATTAAATGAAACAAAGATCATGTTTTTTAAATCAAAAGCATATATTACATCACATATCACTGTGAAAATTACGCTCCCCAAGAGGGATGATATTGCCTCCTACCAGATCTATTTATATCCCTACATTTTCTCCTACCAGTAATATTACTTCTCAGATCTTTTGGATCTCAGATATTAATTCCATTCGAAATCTATTATCAGCATCTCAGATATTAAGCCCAACAGTATTTCGGTTTGTGTAATGAGCAATTTTGTTGGTTCTAGGTAAGTATGTGATGAGCGAAGAGCTATGTGAACTGAGCAATTTTGAAAAAGGCATTATTGGTAATTTTGAAAAGTGTATTAGTGGTGGTTTTATAAAAATAAAGTGGTCTGTAAACTGAGCAAAATGTCTGTTCGCATAGCATTCCCTTAATTTGATGTAACTTATAAAATTCAATAAAATAAAAAGAAAGAAAACCCAATAAATAAGTAAATAAAATAAATAAAATAAAATAAAATAAAATAAAAAACCAAATTCACCGAAAAAAGTAAAAGAAAACGAAAACGAAAACGAAACAGCTCAGTCAAGAGTCGAGACAACCTGATGATCCTATTTATTACATTGAAGATCTCCTCATGGTTTCTGTGGAGTTCATCTGCATATTTGACAAAATTCAACATTGAGAGAGATAGAGATGCATTGGATTGAAGCAGGTCCATCCGATTTTGGTTAAAATCTCCCGCTCCCTCGAAGGCAAACGACGATCTCGCCTTTTCTTTTTTCCCTTTTTTTATCTTTATGGTAATCTCTCAGTTTCTAATCGTCGTCATTGTTGGTTTGTTCAATTGGGAAACTAAAGCGGGCACACAACAGTAGGGCTTAGGAATAAAATGAAATATGTGGCCCTCTCAAAATTGGAGGCCTAAAGCGGCCGCCTAAGTGGCCTTACTGTGAGGAGTTTGCGAGAGGGTGTTTTGAATAATAATCCCGCATTGGAAAATAGAAAGAAGATAATGTCTATAGATTAGCAACTGTCCTTTTACTCATTGGCTTAAGCTTTGGTTTAGATATGGTTCTAATTATCGGTTTGTGTCTTCACGAATATAATTAGTTGTGAATGATCTCTCAGTCTATCTTGTCCTAATACTTAAGAACAAAGCATATATAATTTTTGTTACATTTAACTTCAGTGGGGTTCTTCTAATTTTAATAGAAGATTTTTTTAATGAATAGTTGAATATTAAGATATATATACAACCTTCAAACCTTATATCATAAATTTGTTTTTGTTACCCCTTCCCTTTAACCGAAAAACACATACTATATAAAGCCAGATACCTCAATCCTTCATCACTAGCTAGCAATAAACTTGAAGATTCCAGGAGTCAACAAGACCACCAGAGAAAGAGATCAATGTAAAGTTGTCCCTTTCATCTTACTTGCAAACAATCAGCAGTTCCCTTCGCTGTCACCACCAACTTCCACTGCACTTGCTTGCAAACAGTCAGCAGTGCCCTTCGCTGTCACCACCATCGCCTTCACCTTTCATATCGATCATCTCGTTTGCATCATCCGTGGCATTGGGGCTACAAAAAGAATCTTAGGCAACCATGTTGAATTGAAGCAATCTACCACATTTTCTTAAACATAAGGTTAAAGAAATGACTCTCGGTTTTTTATAATATTCCGACTATAGTTTTCCACTAGTCTCCCTCAGAACTTTATGTTCGAGATGCTTGAGCTAATGAATAGCTGCAATCACAGAGAGTTAATAACAGATCACATGAGAGGAGGTTGAAGCAAGACACAGTTCACAAATTTATGTTTCAAAAAACAGTATCACATACAGGAACCGATGAACAAACATTTGCACTCATGTTCTCAATGTATATAACAACAATGCATGAATCATTCTTTTAAAAAGAAAAAAGAAAAGAAAAAACATGGCATGACATCACACTACAGCAATCTTCTGGTGGCGCTTGTAACCACTGCTCGGCAACTGGGGCATTCTGCTTTTAACGCCAAATACTGCGTAATTCAAGGCGGGTGGAAAACGTGGCTGCATGGCAGCTGTGTCAGCAGCTCCCCGTTCTCCAGTTCCTCGAGGCATATTACGCACTCAGCGAAATCCTCTATCGATTGAGGTGAGAACGAGACTTTCGGTAACATGGAAATTACCTTCGTTTTCAAACCCCTGGGCTGCTGGTTGTTGTTGGAATTCTGCCTGTTGCAAAAGCACATCCGACAATATCCAGCAATCCAGCCGCAGACGAAGTAAAGAAGTACCCCAACTACAACCCACTCTTTCCAAGTGAAGCTTGCACACAATTTCTTAGAAATTTCGAGATGAAAACCCATAGTTGTTCAACAAGAAGTACAACAGCCGAAGAGTCTCTGATGACTTGAGAGAGAGGGAAAGGGAGAGGGAGATGGAGAAAGAGGGAGAGAGTGTGTGTGTTCGCATTTGCAACTCTTCTCCTTCATCCGCTTTTAAATGCCCACTACATTAAGATTCATTCCATTTCAAACAAGATAGCACAAACATAAGGCCGAAAATAACAATGTACACGCAAGTGTGCACTTCCGCATTGTACTTTTACCAATATGTTCTGCAAGTCTTTCACATGTCTATTGGAGCCAAATATTTACTAATGTAACTCAAAAACTCATTTTCTAATATCTTTTTCTTGTCAATTACATTGAAAAACTGAACTTTCCCCGCTTTCCGATGTATCAAAAAAAAACTGAACTTTCCTAATATGATATAAGGGCTGCCAGAGAGCCCAATTGGACACGTTTATTGGAACTTTAAAAGCCACCCACCTTAACTTCAATAAATAGGATAGTCACAACATTTACCATGCAACATTTATCACACAAGATACAATGCCCCAATTTTGAAAGCATATGAAAATTTTAGTAAATAGTTTTTAAAACTTATCATTCCTAATTGCAGTTCACCACAAATGCAATAATGATAAATTAGCTCCAAATATAATCTAGCTACTAAAGAGCAGCAAGTAGGGCAAAATGTGAAGACTAGAACTCACTGTGGTGGAGGCTGTTTTTGCAATTGCCAGAGAAAAGCTAAGCATCGAACAAGCACTGTGAGTATACTCGACCTTTTAAGCTGCAATAACATTTAAGAAATCGAAAAAGAATCAAATTAACAAACATTTTTTAAAATGACCTCAATTGGGGCAAGAGCCTCAATTAATACATGATTCACCTCAATTATGATATCAATTCAATTTCCATTTGGCATATGAGATAAATTTTGGTACATGAGCTGAACCATCATTATCTTAAGGAGCTTGATATCAGCAGAAGGCAAAAGACAGATAAGGGACAAAATGCTTCATTTTTTTTTTGAAACAATTGCTAATATAACCAAGTGTATGATTCGGTGGGCAAGCGATGGATATTTACAGGTTACAGGGAACCTGACGATGCACATACATTGCATTTCAAAGATGGCTGGAAAGAGTTTGTGGATCAGATGAAGATCAAGGAGAATGACACAATAGTATTGTACGATTTTGGGGGCAGCAAGGGAACATGGGAAGTGTAGCTTGAATATTGTTATTGCCCAGAGCTCGCAGACGCCAGCTAAGGTTTCAGCTGAGCCAAATCTCCGTCCTGCGCAGAGAACTGGGGTGCTTGCCCTACCTTGTCCGGCCACAAAGGGCCTCGGCCGATCCCAGGATGGCGAACGACACGGAATGAGGGCGGGCGAGACTGAGGGAACGTCAGGAGTGAGGAAGTACTACATTTGGCTGTGATCGTTGGTGCATCTTACTGAACTACTACTGCCATGGATATTGAACTTGTCAAGTACTTGATTCTTGTATAAAGTGATGTAAATAAACATTAATTTTATGGGGGATATTAGCTACAAATACTATCGTTCCTGTATGTGTGACTGGTGTATTTCTCAGTGAAATCCCTGCACAATTATGAGAGCTCATGACTTGAAAAGACCAACAACTCCACTGTGATCATTTGTAAATTTTGTTTTTGCACGTATGCAACGAACTGGGCTGAGCATACGAGCTTTTGCAATGAAGAGTTTGAAGTCATAGGGTCATTTTGACATTTGATAATGTTATTGTTTCTCTTCAAAAAGAAGTTGTTCAAGTTAATTTGAAGAATATACGAGGACTGCAAATTTTGTTTAAGTCAACATATCAAGACAATGTGTTTTAAAAGAAACACGCCAATGTATTTTCAGCTAGATCCTAGATCGTTGAGAATGACAGTTGTTTCAGAGTGTTTTCTCACTACAAAAGCGTTGACCGTGGACTACCCGGTCAACATGGTCAAGGGGCCGACTTGGGTCCCTCGGGTGCGTCGAGTTCGTGCAGACGCGGCGCTAATCGGAGTTGTAGATGACGTGGAGCACTTCGGCTGGGCTGGGTCTGGATCCTCGGCCACAAGGGGGGCGAGGGGAAGCCTCGACCCGGTGTGAGACGCTCGGCCTCGGACGGTCGGATGACGAGGGATAGCCTCGGCGCCTCGTGAGCGGAGGGGAAGCCTCGGCTCGGACGGACGTGCTCGGCCTCGGTCGGTCGGACGACGAGGAGTAGCCTCGGTCATCTTGCTTGATGCGTGGCCGGCGTGGGGCGGAGGGGAAGCCTCGGCCCGTGGATCTGACGTCTTCCTGCGCAGACGAGAACACTCGTCAGGGGGGTCGGACCTTGGTTCCGGCCAAATCCCCTCCGATGCCTAAGTCAGACGATGATCTGAAAGAGGAGGCTCGGCGGAGACGGTTCGACTGGAGAGGAGATCGGAACGACGTCTACCGGCGCGAGCGAGGGAGGAAGGAGATGAAATGGGGGAACTAGGTCGTTGATGGAGTACCTTAGGTTTTAGTTACCTGAGATGCTGTCCCTTGTCCAGTCGTCCTTCTAGCCCTTTTATAGACCTCCCGTCGTGACTGCCCACGACTCACGTCCCTCGTCCGCCCCCAATCGTGCCCCCTCAATCCGCCCCCCCTTCGCCGCTTCCTGCGCCATCTCAGCACCTCCCCATAACGGCCGTTAAGTGGTAACGGGCCTGGGGGAACAGTTATCGCTGGAGTGGGCGAGTGACTTGCGCGTTATCGGGGCCGGGTCGGATCGATATTCGGGGGTCCTCTATAGGGCCTTGTCGGGCGGGCCTGATCACGCAGATGGGCTTCTGATCGGCAGTCGGGTTTCTGGGCTCGTGTCTTTCGGGCTTCGGCCAAATAGGCGTAACAATTGCCCCCATTGGTCGGGTTGATCGGCCTCGGCCGGTTCGGCTCGGCCGATGTGACTTCCGCCGACTTCGACAGGCTCTTCAGTCGATGCCGACTCATTTATTGGTCGTCATCATGAGTTGGTCCGTTCGATACTTTTAAGGCGCGGGTTCCGAAGCGCCGTCGGTCCTCTGATGCTGCCACGTGTAGCTGCGGGTTTATCCCCACCGCTCGCGAGTCCGTCTTAGGTAGAGAAGCCGGGTGGGTTGTGAGCCGCCATCCCGTCATTTTCTTCTTTGCGTTGATCTCGATCCTGCCCGAGCTCTGCCTCATGTCGTCTTCCTCTGCCACTGGTTCGGGTCGGCCGGAGTGTGACGCCACTCCTGGACTGGTGGGTAGTCCTCCTTCGGCGATTCGTCGGCACGGGGGTGAACTTTCGGGGGTGCCCCCAGAGGTCTTGTCGTGGCCTTCGTCGGTCTGTGCCACCGCCATCGGGAGCATGCACTCCGCCTACCTACTTCCGCCTTACTCGGCTCGTGCTTCCGGGTCCGACGAGCAGATCTGCCTTCCCGATCCCAATGAGGTTGGAATATACGAGAAGTACTTCCGCTTCGGGCTTTGTTTCCAGCTCCACCCCTTTATCGTTGAGTTCCTTCAGGCCCACAACGTCGGCTTGTGCCAATTCTGCCCCAACGCCGTCGGGCTCCTTGTCGGGTTCGTCGTCGTCTGCATGCTGAGGGGAGTGGCGCCCTCTCTCCGTCTCTTCGCCCAGTTCTACCGCCTGAGTCACCACCAATCGGGGGCGTGGATTTACATCAGCGCCCGCCCGAATATGACCCTGGTGCTGGGGTTGCCGAGCTCCCTGAAACGTTGGAAGGGGGAATATGTGTTTGTCACGTTCCCGTCGAGTTTACCTTTCCCGGTTCGGTGGGGAGCGGCCGACGCGGTCATCCTCGATCTGGGTGAGCCGACTGCCGCCGAGCTGCAGACGGCGAAGGACCTGCTGGCGATTCCTGCGAGGGAGCGGACGATCGACGTCCTCTTTAGTGACCATAACTTGCGCAAGACGGTGTGGCCCTTGGGTAAGCTCTCCAAGTATTCGCCATTCGAGGTTGCTCGGGCTCTTCTCGGTCTCTTACTTCTTCTTCGGGTGCAGGTGGATTCCCTCTCGGTCCTTCTCCGGCCAGCACTCATGTGCAGGCCCCAGATCCAGATCCGCGTAGGAGGGATCATGTGCTGGAGGTCCGGAAGAAGCAGCGGGCCGTGACCTCGACTGGAGGCTCCAAAAGGAAGAAGGGGCCATCCCCCTCTATCCCCTTGTTGGTGTCTTCCAAGAGGGTCCGTGAGGGGGTCGAGGGAGTTGACGTCCCACCGCCTACCGATCAGCTCCGACCTGCCCCCGTTGAGGTTGCCTGGCCGTGGGTTGGCCCTTCGCCTCTCCCGGGCGGTTCTCTCCCTGATGCCTACGATCGGTATCTAGGCGCGTTCCGCTCCAACCCCGGCGAGTTTCCTTCGTCAGGGGAAGGCCTTCTTCGTCCACGCTTCCCAGTGGGGGAGAAGGAATCGGTGTTTTCGAGCCGCGGAGCCGCCGCGCGAGTGGCCGAGAACAGTTACCTCCCTCCCGATCAGGCTGCGCTGGATGGAGTTAGAGGTGACTGTTTGGCCACCTTCGTGATTCAGGCCGGTCAACAGGTTGAGTGTCTCTGCTTGTCCTCTCTCCAGCCGCCTTCACCGTCTTACCTTTGTTGCTTTGGTGCAGTTGTCCTCGGTGGGTCTCTCGATGAGGCACCAGTTTGCGGCGCTTCCCAAGGCCAAATCCGACGCTGGGTGAGATCTTGAGGCCCACGGTGATGAGGGAGAGGCAGGTCAGTTAGAGGAAGTGCGGGTCAGGTCCTTGGAAACCCGCGTAACTGAGCTGTCCTCTGCCTTGGAAGAGGCGGACCGGGAGAGGGCCTTGGCTCTGACTGCAAAGTCAGAGGCCGAGGCGCGGGTCGCCGAGGTTTTGGGAGATGCCGACACGTCTGGGGGAGCCGACAAGATCCCCGTCTCCGTTGCTGCCCCCGAGGCCCTGGAGCTCTCCGATCATCTGGAGGTGGCGGAGGAGCAGGTGAGGGTTCTCCTTGCTCAACTCGGCGAGAGATCCCGGGAGATCGAGAAGGAGAGGGCGGAGCACCAACGCCAGATCGAGACCTTAGAGGCTCGGGTGCGTGGGCTTGAGGAGGTGGACCCATCCCGGATCGCCCAAGACGCCGTGGCTGAGTATGCCACCTCCTTCGTTGAGTCCGCCTTGGCGGAAGAGTTCGAGAAGGGCTTCGCCCGGTGTCAATCCGAGATCCAGAAGAATTTCCCGCTCTCGGGAGTCAACTTCAAGGCTCTCCGGATGCACTCTGACGGCGAACGGAGTGTGGGGGATGGCCCAAGCGGACCGCCAGCCTGTGGCCCCACGGGTGCCCCTGGAGATGAATGAGGGAGGGGAATGCCCCTCGGCCTCTTCGTGCGTCTCTCTGTATATCTTTTTGCTTATCTGGAAAGGAACGAACTTAAATAAATTTATTTCGCAGAAAACAATACATTTATTGAAAGTACTTGCGTAAATGTTCCGCATTCCAGGCGCGAGTGAGAATCCTCCCCTCCATGTTGGCTAGACGGTAGGTTGCAGGTCCGAGGACCTCGACGACTTTGTAGGGTCCCTCCCATTTAGCCGCAAGCTTCCCTTTGCGAGCGGTATCCGGGTTGAAGCCTGCTTTCCGGAGGACCAGGTCCCCAAGGTGGAAGCTTCGGCCCCTGACCCGAGTATTGTAGTATCGGGCCACCTTCTGCTTCTGGCGGGTGATGGTGGCCAGGGCTTGCTCCCGCCGCTCGCCGAGGAGCTCCAGACTGATCTCCAGACCTTGCGAGTTCCTGTCTTCGTCAAAGCATTTGAGGCGGAGAGATTCTTCACCCAACTCGACCGGTACCACCGCCTCGGCCCCGTAGGCAAGCATGAACGGGGTCTCGCCGGTCGCCTCCTTGTGGGTCGTCCGGTATGACCAGAGTATCCCGGGGAGCTCTTCCGGCCAGTTTCCTTCGGCGTCCTTCACTTTCTTTCGGAGGGGCTCTATGATGCATTTGTTGGCTACTTCCGCCATTCCGTTGGTCTGAGGGTGCGCTACAGAGGCGAAGAGAAGCTTGATCCCCCATTCAGCGCAAAAGTCTTTGAACCCCGCGGAGTCGAACTGTTTCCCGTTGTCTGTGACGATGGACCGTGGTACTCTGAATCTGGAGATGATGGAATTCCATACGAAGCTTTTCGCTTTCTTCCACGTGATGGTGGCCAATGGTTCCGCCTCGATCCACTTGGTAAAGTAGTCCACTGCCACTATCAGATACTTCCGCTGCCCCCGGCCCAGCTTAAACGGTCCGAGGATGTCGAGCCCCCATTTCACAAAGGGGATGTGGCTCACGATAGGGATGAGCTCCGACGGGGGAGTTGAGGTGTGGTTGGCATACCTCCGACATTCTTGGCACTTTTGGACATAGTTTGTTGCGTCTTGGACCAGGGTCGGCCAGTAGTATCCCTACCTCAAGATTTTCTGTGCAACCATCTTGCCCCCGTGGTGATTTTCGCAGATCTCTTCATGAACCTCCCGTAGGACGTAGTCGGCTTCCTGCGGTCCGATGCATTTCAGGTATGGGAGGACGTCTGCCTTCGTCCAGTGCCTCCGGTAGAGTGTCCCCTCATGGATCACGTATCGGAGCGCCTTCCTCTCCAGGGTCCGACGCTCATCCCAGTCCGTCGGCACCTCCCCATGAGTGAGGTACCGTATGATCGGGTCCATCCAGGTGGTATCTTGGTCGATCGCCATCACCTCCCGCTCCTCCATACTGGGGGACTGCAGGTTCTCCACGTAGATGGTGCGGCCCAGCTCCTTAGGCGAGGAAGAGGCTAGCTTCGACAACGCATCTGCCCGTGCGTTCTCCGATCGCGGGAGATGCAAGACTTCCACGTTTTTGAACCTGGACAACGCCGCTTTGGCGACGGCGAGATACCTCTGCATCGCCTCCTCCCGCGCCTCGTAACTTCCCAGAAGTTGGTTGACAATGAGCTTCGAGTCGCTGAGGAGGCGCACGGACTCGGCCCCGAGCTCCAGGGCCAGCCTCAGGCCGTTGATCACCGCTTCGTACTCCGCCACGTTGGTGGTGGCCGGGAACTCGAACCGCAACGCGTATTCCACGACGCTCCCTTCTGGAGATTGGATCGCGATCCCAGCCCCGCCTCCTGACTGTGTGGCCGATCCGTCCACATGGACTATCCACGCTCCTGGGACTCCTGACTGGAGGTGGTCAGCCGAAAGAAAAGACAAGGGTTGGGCCATTACCGTTGCCGGGCTTTCTTCCTCCGGGGGTGTTCTCCTTCCGTCGTGCATTCAGCGATGAAGTCGGCCAAGGCCTGCCCTTTGATGGCCGTGCGCGGCTTGAATCGAAGGTCGAACTCGCTCAATTCCACCCCCCAGTTTAGCATCCTTCCCATTCGATCGAATCTCTTGAGATCCTGCTCCAGTTGTGAGTCGGTCAAGACCAGTATGGTGTGGGCTTGGAAATAGGGCCTGAGCCTTCGCGCTGCGAGAACGAGGGCATACGCCAGTTTCTCCATGGGCGAGTACCGCGTCTCCGCCCCCTTCAGGATCCGGCTCGTGTAGTACACCGGCCACTACACCCCACCGTCTTCCCTGATCAGCACCGAGCTCACTGCTTCCTCCGTGCTCGCCAGGTAAAGGCTCAGCAACTCCCCTTCCCGCGGCTTGGACAGGAGAGGCGGGCTGCGGAGGTATTCCTTGAGATCCGCGAACGCCCTGGAGCAGCCTTCGTCCCATAATATCGTCTTCCTATTGTCTGATGGTTCCGCAATCGCTTTCCTCAGAACTTTGAAGAAGGGGAGCGATCTTTCCGCCGATTTGGAAAGGAATCGCCCCAAGGCTGCGATGCGCCCATTCAGCCTCTGCAGTTCTTTGATCGTCGTCGGCTCACGCATGTTGATCAGTGCCTCGATCTTGTCAGGATTAGCTTCAATGCCACGGTTAGTTATCATAAATCCCAAGAATTTGCCTGATCTTACCCCGAACGTGCTCTTCGTGGGGTTGAGTCGAATGTTGTGTCACCGCAACCGCTCGAAGGTTTCACGAAGGTCGGCGATGTGGTCTTCCGGCTTTCTCGACTTGACAAGCATGTCGTCGACGTAGACCTCCAGGTTCCTCCCGATCTGGGAGTAAAAAACCTTGTTGACCATTCTCTGGTAGGTGGCCCCTGCGTTCTTCAAGCCAAAGGGCATCTTCTTGTAGCAGTATGTTCCCCGGTCCGTCGTGAAGGCTGTCATCTCTTCGTCCCGGGGATCCATCTGGACTTGATTGTACCCTGAGTAGGCGTCCATGAAGCTAAGCATCTCGTACCCCGAAGCGTTGTCCACCAGGTGGTCAATGCACGGCAGGGGGTAGCTGTCCTTGGGACAGGCTTTGTTGAGGTCACTGAAGTCCACGCACATTCGCCACTTCCCGTTGGATTTCCTGACCATCACCACGTTCGATAGCCACTCCGGGTACCAGACCTCTCGTATGAAGCCGGCGTCGAGGAGACGTTCTACTTCCTCGGAGGCCACCTTCATCTTCTCGCCACCCAGGTTCCGCTTCTTCTGCCTGACCGGCTTGAAGTTGGGGTCGGCGTTGATCTGGTGGACGATCACCTGGGGATCTACGCCGGGCATGTCCTCTGGTGACCAAGCAAAGACGTCTAGGTTCGCCTCCAGGCACTCGACCAGTTGGCTCCTCAGGTCGTGGCTTAGCCCTCTCCCGATTGAGACGAACCTGTCCTCGACGTCCGTGACCGGGATCTGCTCTTGTTCCTCCGCAGGGGTGGGTCTCGGCCCGCCCCTTAAGTCGAGCGCAGCCATCCGGTCGACTAGACGATCTTCGGGCCCCTCCTCCTCCAGTTGATAGCAGGTATTCGGTCTCCCCGCGTCGCCTTCGACCTGCCCCATCCCCTGGGCGTTCGGAACTTGATGGTCTGATGGAGGGTCGAGACAACTGCGCCGATGGCGTTGAGAAGGGGTCGGCCGATGATTCCGTTGTACTCCGACCCGATCCCCAATACGATGAATTCTACAGTCAGGGTCACCGAGTCTGGTGGGCCTCCGAGTGTTACCGGGAGATCGATCGTGCCGATGATGGGGGTGGAATGACCCGTAAATCCTACCACGGGACCCGAGCGAGGTTGCAAGTCTTCCTTCCGCCGCCCCATCTTCTTCAGGGTTGACATGAAGAGGACGTCGCAGGAGCTGCCGGTGTCGACGAGCAGTCGCCGTACCATGGTTGTGTCGATGATCATCGATACCACCAAAGCTACGTCCGACCTACGCGCCGTTACAGACATGCTCGGCCTCCTGACCGGTAGGGTCGGCGAGGGTTTCCCGGTCCTCTCCTCACGATCCTCCTCGCGCTGGGCCCGGGCCCACTCTTGCCAACGATGGCGAGCCCTGTCGCTTCGCGTCTGGGCCTTGCTCTCCCTTCGACGAGATGGGTGAAGCCGTGTCATTGCAGGTGTGGTTTGTTTCTTCGTGGGACAGTTCGTTCCCACAGACGGCGCCAGATGTTTCAGAGTGTTTTCTCACTACAAAAGCGTTGACCGTGGACTACCCGGTCAACGTGGTCAAGGGGCCGACTTGGGTCCCTCGGGTGCGTCGAGTTCGTGCAGACGCGGCGCAAATCGGAGTTGTAGATGACGTGGAGCACTTCGGCTGGGCTGGGTCTGGATCCTCGGCCACAAGGGGGGCGAGGGGAAGCCTCGACCCGGTGTGAGACGCTCGGCCTCGGACGGTCGGATGACGAGGGATAGCCTCGACGCCTCGTGAGCGGAGGGGAAGCCTCGGCTCGGACGGACGTGCTCGGCCTCGGTCGGTCGGACGACGAGGAGTAGCCTCGGTCGTCTTGCTTGATGCGTGGCCGGCGTGGGGCGGAGGGGAAGCCTCGGCCCGTGGATCTGACGTCTTCCTGCGCAGACGAGAACACTCGTCAGGGGGGCCGGACCTTGGTTCCGGCCAAATCCCCTCCGATGCCTAAGTCAGACGATGATCTGAAAGAGGAGGCTCGGCGGAGACGGTTTGACTCGAGAGGAGATCGGAACGACGTCTACCGGCGCGAGCGGGGGAGGAAGGAGATGAAATGGGGAAACTAGTTCGTTGATGGAGTACCTTAGGTTTTAGTTACCTGAGATGCTGTCCCTTGTCCAGTCGTCCTTCTAGCCCTTTTATAGACCTCCCGTCGTGACTGCCCACGACTCACGTCCCTCGTCCGCCCCCAATCGTGCCCCCTCAATCCGCCCCCCCTTCGCCGCTTCCTGCGCCATCTCAGCACCTCCCCATAACTGTCGTTAAGTGGTAACGGGCCTGGGGGAACGGTTATCGCTGGAGTGGGCGAGTGACTTGCGCGTTATCGGGGCCGGGTCGGATCGATATTCGGGGGTCCTCTATAGGGCCTTGTCGGGCGGGCCTGATCGCGCAGATGGGATTCTGATCGGCAGTCGGGTTTCTGGGCTCGTGTCTTTCGGGCTTCGGCCAAATAGGCGTAACAACAGTCACTCGTAGGAAAAATAGGAACAAAAAAAAGCGAGTACATAGATTAGTAATTGCATCTCTATCCATGGCTTAAGCTTTTAAGTTAGTAATTGCGTCTCTACCGCTCTGTATAAATCATCCAGTTTCTTCATGTCTGTCTGACCATCATTTCCAAACTCATGTTGTGAGCAGGGTCGGTTCACGCATAAATGAGGCCTAAGGCCTAAGGCTAAACAAAATATGAGGCCTAAGTATTAACACAAAATTTTTAGGAGTTTTCATATAACTGAATTTAGGACAGAATGACCCCGAGGGGGTTGGCTGAGTGGAAAGTGAGTTCCTCTCCCCCCAAGTGGCGAGGGATCGAGGACCGATGGCTAACTCGCTTAATTCCCTCGACTAACCTGGTATGCAAGGTGTGGGTCAATCTTGCAAACCCCCTGTTTGGTGCCTACCGCCCCACTTGTGAGGCGGTGTAGGAGCCCGGGTCACCAAAAAAGCAAAAAAATTTAGGACAGAATCCCCTCACAAACCAAACACATGATACAATCTTAAAATTAAAGGAAACAAAGATCATGTTTTTTAAATCAAAAGCATATATTACATCACATATCACTGCGAAAATTACACTCCCCAAGATGGATGATATTGCTTCCTACCAGATCTATTTATATCCATACATGTTCTCCTACCAGTAATGTTACTTCTAAGATCTTTTGGATCTCAGATATTAATTCCATTCGAAATCTATTATCAACATCTCAGATATTAAGCCCAACAGTATTTCGGTTTGTGTAATGAGCAATTTTGTTGGTTCTAGGTAAGTATGTGATGAGCGAATAGCTATGTGAACTGAGCAATTTTGAAAAAGGCATTATTGGTAATTTTGAAAAGTGTATTAGTGGTGGTTTTTAAAAATAAAATGGTCTGTAAACTGAGCAAAATGTATGTTCGCATAGTATTCCCTTAAATTTGATGTAACTTATAAAATTCAATAAAATAAAAAGAAAGAAAACCCAATAAATAAGTAAATAAAATAAAATTAAATTAAATTAAATAAAATAAAATAAATAAATAAATAAAATAAAATAAAATAAATAAAATAAAATAAAATAAAATAAAATAAAAAACCAAATTCACCGAAAAAAGTAAAAGAAAACGAAAACGAAACAGTTCAGTCAAGAGTCGAGACAACCGGATGATCCAATTTATTACATTGAAGACCTCCTCATGGTTTCTATGGTGTTCATCTGCATATTTGACAAAATTCAAAATTGAAAGAGATAGAGATGCATTGGATTGAAACAGTTCACAAATTTATGTTTCAAAAAACAGTATCACATACATGAACCGATGAACAAACATTTGCACTCATGTTCTCAATGTATATAACAACAATTCATGAATCATTCTTTTAAAAATAAAAAATAAAAGAAAAAACATGGCATGACATCACACTACAGCAATCTTCAGGTGGCACTTGTAACCACTGCTCGGCAATTGGGGCATTCTGCTTTTAACGCCAAATACTGCGTAATTCAAGGCGGGTGGAAAACGTGGCTGCATGGTAGCTGTGTCAGCAGCTCCCCGTTCTCCAGTTCCTCGAGGCATATTACGCACTCAACGAAATCCTCTGTTGATTGAGGAGAGAACGAGACTTTCGGGAACTTGGAAATTACCTTCATTTTCAAACCCCTGGGCTGCTGGTTGTTGTTGGAATTCTGCCTGTTGCAAAAGGACATCCGACAATATCCAGCATTAATCCAGCCACAGACGAAGTATAGAAGTACCCCAACTACAACCCACTCTTTCCAAGTGGAGCTTGCAAACAATTTCTTGGAAATTTCGAGATGAAAACCCATAGTTGTTCAACAAGAAGTACAACAGCCGAAGAGTCTCCGATGACTTGAGAGAGAGGGAGAGGGAGAGGGAGAGGGAGGGAGATGGAGAAAGAGGGAGAGAGAGAGTGTGTTCGCATTTGCAACTCTTCTCGTTCATCCGCTTTTAAATGCCGACTACATTAAGATTCCTTCCATTTCAAACAAGATAGCACAAACATAAGGCCGAAAATAACCATGTACACGCAAGTGTGCACTTCCGCATTGTACTTTTGGCAATATGTTCTGCAAGTCTTTCACATGTCTATTGGAGCCAAATATTTACTAATATAACTCAAAAACTCATATTCTACTATCTTTTTCTTGTCAATTACATTGAAAAACTGAACTTTCCCCGCTTTCCGATGTATCAAAAAAAACTGAACTTTCCTAATATGATATAAGGGCTGCCAGAGAGCCCAATTGGACAAGTTTATTGGAACTTTGAAAGCCTCCCACCTGAACTTCAATAAATAGGATAATCACAACATTTACCATGCAACATTTATCACGCAAGATACAATGCCCCAATTCTGAAAGCATATGAAAATTTTAGTAAATATTTTTTAAAACTTATCATTCCTAATTGCAGTTCACCACAAATGCAATAATGATAAATTAGCTCCAAATATAATCTAGCTACTAAAGAGCAGCAAGTAGGGCAAAATGTGAAGACTAGAACTCACTGTGGTGGAGGCTGTTTTTGCAATTGCCAGGAAAAGCTACGCATCGAAACAAGTACTGTGAGTATACTCGACCTATTAAGCTGCAATAACATTTAAGAAATCGAAAAAGAATCAAATTAACAAACATTTTTTGAAATGACCTCAATTAGGGTAAGAGCCTCAATTAATACATGATTCACCTCAATTATGATATCAATTCAATTTCCATTTGGCAAATGAGATAAATTTTGGTACATGAGCTGAATCATCATTATCTTAAGGAGCTTGATATCAGCAGAAGGCAAAAGACAGATACGGGACAAAATGCGTCATTTTTGTGTGTGAAACAATTGCTAATATAAACAAGTGTATGATTCGGTGGGCAAGCGATGGATATTTACAGGTTACATGGAACCTGAAGATGCACATACATTGTGTTTCAGAGTGTTTTCTCACTACAAAAGCGTTGACCGTGGACTTCCCGGTCAACGTGGTCAAGGGGCCGACTTGGGTCCCTCGGGTGCGTCGAGTCCGTGCAGACGCGGCGCAAATCTGAGTTGTGGATGACGTGGAGCACTTGACTGGGCCGGATCTGGATCCTCGGCTACAAGGTGGGCGAGGGGAAGCCTCGGCCCGGTGTGAGACGCTCGGCCTCGGACGGTCGGATGACGAGGGATAGCCTCGGCACCTCGTGAGCGGAGGGGAAGCCTCGGCTCGGACGGACGTGCTCGGCCTCGGTCGGTCGGACGACGAGGGGTAGCCTCGGTCGTCTTGTGAGATGCGTGGCCGGCGTGGGGCGGAGGGGAAGCCTCGGCCCGTGAATCTGATGTCCTCCTGCGTAGACGAGAACGCTCGTCAGGGGGGCCGGACCTAGGTTCCGGCCAAATCCCCTCCGATGCCTAAGTCAGACGGTGATCTGAAAGAGGAGGCCCGGCGGAGACGGTTCGACTCGAGAGGAGATCGGAACGACGTCTACCGGCGCGAGCGGGGGAGGAAGGAGATAAAATGGGGGAACTAGGTCGTTGATGGAGTACCTTAGGTTTTAGTTACCTCAGATGCCGTCCCCTTGTCCAATCGTCCTTCTAGCCCTTTTGTAGACCTCCCGCCGTGACTGCCCACGACTCACGTCCCTCGTCCGCCCCCAATCGTGCCCCCTCAATCCGCCCCCCCTTCGCCGCTTCCTGCGCCATCTCAGCACCTCCCCATAACGGCCGTTAAGTGGAAACAGGCCTGGGGGAACGGTTATCGCTGGAGTGGGCGAGTGACTTGCGCGTTACTGGGGCCGGGTCGGATCGATATTCGGGGGTTCTCTATAGGGCCTTGTCGGGCGGGCCTGATCGTGCAGATGGGCTTCTGATCGGCAGTCAGGTTTCTGGGCTCGTGTCTTTCGGACTTCGGCCAAATAGGCGTAACACATTGCATTTCAAAGATGGCTGGAAAGAGTTTGTGGATCAGATGAAGATTAAGGAGAATGACACAATAGTATTGTACGATTTTGGGGGGAGCTAAAGGGAATATGGGAAGCGTAGCTTGAATATTGTCATTGCAGCTAAGGTTTCAGCTGAGCCAAATCTCCGTCCTGCTCAGAAAACTGTGTTGCTTGCCCTACCTTGTCCGGCCACAAAGGGCCTCGGGCGATCCCAGGAAGGCCAACGACGTGGAATGCTGGCGGGCGAGACTGAGGGAACGTCAGGAGTGAGGAAGTACTACATTTGGCTGTGATCGTTGGTGCATCATACTGAACTACTACTGCCATGGATATTGAACTTGTCAAGTACTTGATTAGTGTATAAAGTGATGTAAATAAACATTCATTTTATGGGGGATAATAGCTACAATTACTATCGTTACTGTATGTGTGACTGGTGTATTTCTCAGTAAAATCCCTGCACAATTATGAGAGCTCATGACTTGAAAAGACCAACAACTCCACTGTGATCATTTGTAAATTTGGTTTTTGTACGTATGCAACGAACTGGGCTGAGTATAAGAGCTTTTGCAATGAAGAGTTTGAAGTCATAGGGTCATTTTGACATTTGATAATGTTATTGTTTCTCTTGTATTTCAAAAAAAAAGTAGTTCAAATTAATTTGAAGCACATACAAGGACTGCAAATTTTGTTTAAATGTATTTTCAGCTAGATCCTAGATCGTTGAGAATGACAGTCACTCGTTGGAAAAATAGGGGGAAAAAAGCGATGTACATTGATTAGTAATTGCGTCTCTATCCATGGCTTACGCTTTTAGGTTAGATATAGTTTCAACTACCAGTATATGACTTCGCCAATATTATTATTGGAGCACATGTTTCATCATATACGTCCCACATTAACCTATCTGTATAAATCATCCACTTTCTTCATGTCTGTCTGACCATCATTTCCAAACTCATGTTGTGAGGAGTTTGCGAGGTGGTGTTCTGAATAATAATCCCGCATTGGAAAATAGAAAGAAGATAATCTCTATAGATTAGCAACTGTCCTTTTACTCATTGGCTTAAGATTTTGGTTTAGGTGTGGTTCTAATTATCGTTTTTTGTCTTCACGAATATAATTAGTTGTGAATGATCTCTCAGTCTATCTTGTCCTAATACTTAAGGACAAAGCATATGTAATTTTTGTTACATTTAACTTCAGTGGGGTTCTTCTAATTTTAATTGAAGAATTTTTTAATGAATAGTTGAATTTACTATATATATAAATGTAATAATATTAAGATACATATACAACCTTCAAACCTTGTATCATAAATTTGTTTTTGATACCACTTCCCTTTAACCGAAAAACACATACTATATAAAGCCAAAAAACTTGAAGACTCCAGGAATCAACAAGACCACCAGAGAAAGAGATCAAGGTAATGTTGTCCCTTTCATTTTACCTTGTTTTCCATTTATTTGCCAAATAATACGTCTCTTGATGAATGTAGAAAAAGTTCTTGGCTGCTGTTTTTCTATCTTACAGTAGTTCTTCTTTCTGCAGTTCATTCCATTAGCCAGCAATCCCACCAGAGAGAAGATCAAGGTGATGTTTTTGATAAATGTATTAAGAAAATTCTTACATTTTTGCGCTTCTTGATGGCATTTGACGCGTTTCTTGAATTCTTGGTCATCCATACTTTCTCTGAATCCCAGCACTTGCAGGCATTTCACAATGGACGGTCATTCACTAACGCCATCACAACCGGATGACGAAAGTCCAATCAAAGGGGTCCTGGCGACCGCCGGCGGTTGGCAAGCTACAATTTATACTGATGGGCTGGAAAAAAATGTCGGGCCATTCAAAACCATGGCAGCAGCTGCAAAAGCCCATGACACGCTTTCAATCAGGTTTCATGGCGCCCGGGCGAGATTGAACTGTGAGCAGCCCGAGTTTGCTGCACAAGAGCGGTTTGTCAATGGACTGGACCTTGAACAGCTAAAGAACATGCTCATGGATGGTTCATATGAAAAGAGGTTCTCCCAATTCTTGGAGGCCGAACGATCCCAAGAATGCCGAGAACTGTTTAGAAATGTGTTCCTCAGAAAGGTGCTAAGTAAAGCTGACGTTGAAGATCGCCTGATGGTGGACAAGAACAACGGCAACCTGGACGAGTTCCTGATTAACTTGGATTTGGGGCTGGGGACTAATAATAACCACTTCGCAGATGAGAATAGCACGGGGAACCTGGAAATCAAGGTATATGACTGCTTGGGCAGTCCGTGGGAATTTACAGGTTATCGTAATCCTGGAGATGCAGAGACATTGTACTTCTACCGTGGCTGGACAGACTTTGTGAATGCCTGGAAGATCGCGGAGAATGACACGATAGAATTGTTTGATGTTGAGGGGTGCGAAAGAGGACACAACGGGCGTCGTTTGGGGATTGACGTTGAAAGAACTCATGCCAAGAGTTCCCAAGATCCTTCAACCGAGCTCCAGCCTGGTCCGAGCAGCCAGCTAAATGACGCAGAGAGTTTTGAAGATCTTTCAACTGAGCTCCAGCTTGGTCCGAGCTGATTCAGCCAAGATCATGGTGAGGAAGAAGGCAGGAGCAAGGGAAGAGCAGGACTCTGTGATCATTAGCATAAAGTGATGTAAACAAACATTCATTTTGTGTGCAGTCTATCACATGAAGACCATCGTTGTTTTGGTTCTGTTATGGAGAAATCGGTATCCATGTAAAAGCAGGAGTTGCTGTCTTTTGAACATATTTTTAACTCAAATGGGGAGTTTCATATCAGCACTTGATTGATTCCTGTCTTGGCACTGATTATGCCATATTTTATTTCTGTATTCCCTATGAAACCCCGGCACGGGTACGACAGTAGTGTAGGATCCGTGTACGCTATGCAACACTAGGGGTGAATAACTTATTGGCAATCAAAATGCTAATTAAAATAAATTAAGCAATGCAAAATAATAATTGTAATACAACACAAATAACCAGAGAATGCAATCGCAAACGAATAATTTATTCTGGTCCGGATCCATACACCGGCGATCCTATTCCAGTCTTGTTAGTGCACGGGTATGGACCATATTGGAGTATCCAAGCATCCGACCTGTTAGGCACCTGCAACCTGATACCTGCCGCTCAGAGCGGGGCGTTGCTGAGTCAGACGAACGGGTCGTTCGACCGTTAGGCATGCGCCAATATTCGGGGGGAGATTAATGTGGCCGAGTAAATGGGCAGCTGTTACCCCGAATCCCGGAGGAGATCGTGCCCGAATCAATGAGTGACTGTTACATGCAATCAGAGAGAAACCGCCTATAAATGGACAGAAGAACAAAGGTAAGGGGGTTCCAATTCCAAGGTACGAGGTCTAAGACATAGAACTCTACTTTCCCAACTGATATTTCTTACACTATAGAGCTTGTGCCGCCAGTCCTGAGACGAACCTCTGTGGATCGTTCTCAGCTGCACCAAGCTCACTCTCTTCCTTAAGTTCACATACTAACTTAAGCATCAGAGGGGATTTGGGTCGGAACCCAGATCCGACCTCCCTAACGTGTCCCTGTGGTGCAGAACGACGATCATCATCCAGTGCCGAAGGTCGTCATCGAGCTTCCTAGTCTTGAACGTTCAACGCATCAGCTGCTCGAAGGTCGATTGAGCATCACACGTTTATCAACTACCATCACCCGACCACAGTTCTTCCAACCAAGGGTCCCACTCTATTTGCTGACGAGGCTCCGACTCAGCACATAGAGTCTACGTCAGCTTGACAACCGTCTCGGTCAATTTTGGCCTTAACAAGTCTCATCCTCGTAAACCCGAGCTGCAAATTTCCACTAATGCTTCCTAAACCAAGGCACGAAACTCAAACTGAGTACAATCACAAAACTGGGATACAAAGGGGTAAGCCCTCCTTAGTGTGGAGTAAGCCCTCCAAGTGGGGTAAACCCTTAACAATGCTCTCACAACCCGAGAGCTAGGTTTCAATAAGAAATGAAACGAAATACAATCTTACATATGACTTGAATAGATTTTACCGATGTGTGTGAAGGCATGGAAGATTGAAAAGCCAAGTGCTTGATACAGAGCTTGAAGCACTTGGAAAAACTCTCCCCTAGATGCAAATTCAATGCGTAACACTTTAACCAAGTACAAGAGGGATGAACGATAGAAATGCTCTTAGATTTGGCTCTAACATGAGTTCTAAATGATAAGCATTCGTGCCAAATATGTAGCTCAAATTGGTCTTAAATAGGGCCTCAAAAATGCATGAAAACCAAGAGAATCAACCGAGAAAAATCATAGCGAACGGTTATAAACGGACAGATTGGCTGAGTCGTCAGACGTCTGGTATAGCGTTCCTAGACGACTGATAAACTGTTCAGACGTCTAGGAACAAAGCATCAAATGACTGACATAATAGATGGACAGAAGAAAAATAATGAAGTCCAATCTCCAAGTAACCAATCGTCTGAAGAACACTTGTCAGACGACTGATCAACTGTTCAGTCGTATGGAAAGCCTTCTACAGATGGCTGATAATTATGGGTGAAAAATAAATAGAGTTACTGAAAAATAACTCACCCTGTTAAATCATCTGGAGTTCATCGACCATACATCTGAGCAACTGTTCAGACGTTTGGTCTTTGAACATCAAACGGCTGAAACACATCTATGTCAAGCAATAAAAAGGTGACACGCCACACGTCTGGTACACCTATACTAAACATCTGATCCTGCTCCAAAAACAATATAAAGAGTGTTTTGAGCATATGATCAAATGAGATGTGTTCTAGATGATTTCTAAGATACCATATGATGAAAATGATGCATATGAATTAGTATGTGAACCTATTCTTAAAAAATATTTTATAAAGAAAACCAAATACATGAAGATAAAAGGTAAAATTACAGTTTGAAGTCCAATAATCTTCATGCAAGCTTGCTCCATTGCCTTGAAACTATCATCACACACCAATTGTTTTGTCTTCTCATTAAGCTAATCAAATATAAATCTGAGACTAAAACAAGCAAAGTCATTAGCAACTACATAATGAGGTGATAATCATCAAAACAGTATTGGGGTATGTTGCGGGGTGGAACTCGCGTACAATGAATTTGTATTGAGGGGAACCAAGGGCACGGTGGTTACGTCGATAAGGGGGTTTAGGTGGGCTATTTAACAAGTGATTAGTGGGGGTGAAGAGGCTAGACTTGCCGCCGGGGGTGGCCACGGAGTCAAATCTCACCGGACACGGCGGAAGAGGATCGGGTGGCGGGAGCCAAAGGTTGACGTCGACCAAGGGGCGAGCTTTCCTGCACCACGAGCAACTCATCAGAAGAGCAGGGTTGGGGTCCAACCCTTAGCCCCTCCGATGCCTAAGTCAGTAATAGGACTTAAAACGGGGGCTAGACACGCCGGTCAGACTGAGGGTGTGTCGACCGTATGCGGCGAGCTATAAGTGGGAGAACAAAGATATGGACGACCTTTGCTCTCGTGTGTGAATAATGGATTGAGAGAGAGAATTTGCCAACCTCCCTACCGTAGGCGGTAATGGGGTATTTATACCTGACGGGAGATGATTAGGCGGGGCTGACCTGGCATGCTGACTCGACGTGCTGAGCTGGCCCGGCTGTCAGCGGAAGCTTCGGACGAGGATGTCAGGAACAGGAGTGTCTGCCCTGCTTTTGTCAGACGGCGCAACGGCCTGGGGCACTTTTGTCAGGGCGTCGGGGCCGAAAGCATTTAAGTGTCAGGGGGCTCAGCGGCCAGGGGGTGCTTTGTCAGATGGTCGGGCGGCGTTAGTATCAGTCGTGTCCTTACCCTAGGTTGTTTGTCGTGCGTGATGAACTAAAGGTACGACAATGCTATCCCCGGCGTCGGGGTTCGTGGGGGATCGCCGGGCCGACCTGTTCGAGGCTTGGCCGGCCCGGCCGCGCCCCTTTTCGGTCGCGGGGCACGGACTGCTGGCCAGGGGGGATATGCACATGCCTCCGTCAGCATCCCGGGCAGCACCGTCCGGGCGTTCCCCGGGCGCCCTGCCCCTGGCGGGCCGAGCGACTGCGGTTGCTCGCCTCGGCCAGGAGGGGGAGTGTCGCGAGGCGCGCCCATTCTCATGTAGCCTCGGACCTCCGTGGCGGCATTCCTTTCGCAAAGGGGTGGTTCAATGAGGTATGTCAGCGGATCTAGGCGGGAGTTGGACTCTCACGATCTTTAGGTCGTAACAATTGCCCCCGGCCTTCGAGCCTGAGGCGGGAGCCCGGCTCGGCTCGGAGGGCGAACCATCTCCGACGTTCTGGACCATCGGTAAGGACCCTGGCCCACGCCCGGGGGGTGGCGGCGTCGGCTTCGGAACTCCCGCCTTACTGGTCATTATTACGATTCGAAAAGGGGGTAGAGAAAAACGAAGCGCCTCCACGATTGGGTTCGCGACGCGTGGATGAAGTGACACTCACGCCAGTCGAGGCGTCAAGGACATCCTGATGGGCACCGCGTGGCGGAGGACCGACGGCCGTGATGACCTGATGACCCACTTTACAAATAAAAAGGGTTGGAAGGCGGTCGGCTGGAGTTTTTCATCCATCTTCGATTCTTCTCCGGCGTTCAATACTTCTGTCTATCACTTGCTGGCTAGGTTGCGACTTCCGCCGTCGGTCATCTTCTTCCGAAAGTCTTCCTGATTTGACGGATCAGCAAGGTAATAATAATTAATTTCCTTCCTTTCCGACCGATGGCTTCTCGTTTCGAGGTCGGAGGCGGTAGCCGAGTGGGGGAGGAGGAGTTGGTGGGAGAGGGGGCGTCGCCGCGGGGGGTGCGGCGGCCTAGGGAGATGGGGTCATGGCGTTCCGTTGTCCCGAGAGCGATTGGATCCCTCCGATGTAGGTTGGATAGGATTAACATCAGGGAGATTTACTTGCGGTTCGTGCGACAACCCTATGAGGTTCGGGTCCCCAGGTCAGAGGAAACGGTGTGTTCGCCTGGAGATAATGAGGTCGGGGTCTATGTCCGGTCATTCGAGTTGGGGCTCCGTTTCCCGATCCATCCGTATTTTCTTTATCTATTGAATTTCCTGGAGTTGCCGATATTTGCACTAGCGCCCCGTTCCTAGGGCTTGTTGGTGGGGTTTGTCGTCTTGTGTCTTGCCTGCTCCTTGAGTCCCTCACTGGCGCTGTTCTAGCATTTCTTCATAGTCCGGAAGAGGGGGATGTATCACTGTGTTTGCGCTAGGAGAGGACGAGAACTTATCCGCGGGGTGCCTGACGACGTCGGCGAGTGGATGAGGGAGTTCGCCTTCGTGATGATGCCAAGCGACGTGGTGTTGATGTCGAACTGGGGGGCACGGAATCCCCTAGTGAATGAAAGGGTGGAGCTGACTGGGGAAGATCTTGCAAAAGCTCAGATTCTGATGGAACTGCCCGAGGCGTACCGTCAGTTGGCGAGTCTGACGCGGAGCAGTCAGCTCGCCCATGACTTTTGGCCCCTAGGTATCTTTGACATTTGGTAAACCTTTGGCTAGGCTTACCCTGATCTTTTTTTCTTCGTAGGTGGAGACGTGATGCGGGGGCCGGAGGAGGTGTCGGGATCGGCCGGAGCCCCAGTCTCGGAGGACACTGATCCTCGTGAGAAAGGCAAGGGGGTGGCGCGCGAGGCAGGATCCCGGGAACGGGGAGGCGGGGTCCCCCGTGGGGAGAGGGCGCATCCGGGATGGAGGGCAGCTGAATCAGGTACCTCTGTCGATGGGCCCGGTGAAGATCTTCATGCGGGCTCGTCCGCGCGGGAGGCCGGTCCCTCCGTCCCGCTGAGGGTATCAAAGGTGGTCGAGCCTCGCAGAGTGCCTTTGGTTCAGGAATGGCCATACGGGATCCCTTCGTGGGATATGGGGGGGTCGTCGAGCCCGAGTTGTGAGGGCGCCCTCATTCGTTTCAAGAGGACCCGAGAGGAGGTCGAGGCGTATCCAGATGATCGTCGCCATAAGTTCCCTTTTCGAGTAGGCTGCGATGAGTCGGTATTCGAGGACGCAGGGGTGGCAGCGCGTCTCGTCGAGTATTGCGTGTTACCGCGCGATCGCGAATCTTTGACTCGCGTGGGGGCGGAACGGTTGTGTGGCTTTGCTATATGGCACGTCGTGCAGGTAAGCCGGTTCTCTCGCCTCGCCCTTAGACTTTCTTTATTCGTGCCCCGCTAATTCGGGTCTTCTGTAGATGGTTACGGACCTGGTAGCCCTGTGGGGTCGCACTCCTGTGGCCGTCACCAGAGCGTCTCTTGAGGTAGCGAGGGCGAACCTCGGCGAGGTCAAGGCGAAGTTGAGGGACACGGAAGCGGAGCTGGAGAGGGTTAGGAAGGCGTATGAGGTGGAGAAGGGGCGGGCCGCGTACTTTGATTCGTCAAAAGCAATGGTCGAGAGCCAACTCCTAGAAGTGACGCGGGAGAGGGATGACATCCGATCGAAGCACGCCGCGGAGTTGGTTAGCAAGGAGGCGGTGATCAGGGTACAGAGGCGGCAAATAGCAGGCCTAAAGGAGGCCCTTGAGGTAGAGAAAAGGGAGAGGGGTGTCGTGGCACGGCGGCTGGAGGAAAAACGGGAAGTTGAAGGCGAAATGATCGAGGCCGCTATCCGCCGCTATCATGACGAGCATGTTGTGCCAATGTTGCAAGAGGCCAGGGATGCGGGAGTTCGCCAGGTGGCAAGAGATGTGAGGGCTCGGTCGGCTGAGAGGCGGCGCCGCTAAGAAAGTGGGTTTGGGGAATCCTGTACCTTCTTGTGTGAGGGTTATAACCAATGTTTTGTTGTAGTGTGTGGAAGGTTCAATGTATAGCATTGCTATTTGGGCAAATGCATTGTATTGGTCTTGTGTCGAACTGTATTCTTCCTTGTTGTGTCCGTAGACCGTCAGTTTTGTGAGGGACGTAACTGCCCCCAACTTCGCTCTGCCGAGGATATTCGGGTCGTCGGGAGAGGGAAGTTGAGATATACCGCGTTTAGCGGGAGTTTGCTCGGAAACCCAGTGTGATTCCCGGTGGATCGGAGGCGGGGCGAGGTTGCTTGGTCCGTAAGAACGTTTGCTAAGCGTTGAAACCGAGGTCCAGAATTGATTGAGCGGCGGATTCCTGTTTCGGCCGCCCCGACGGAGGTCGGACTCACCTTTGGTACGAGCGATGCCTTCTTGTTTCGGCCGCCCCGACGGAGGTCGGACTCAGCCTTGGAATGATCGGCGCCTTTTTGTTTCGGCCGCCCTGATGGAGGTCAGACTCAGCCTCGGGACGAGCGGCTCATAGAAAGAAGAGGCGAATGGTGGAGTAATTTCGAATGGGGGTAATCATTTCGCCGGGATTTGGGAGGGAATTGAAGGGGCCTGTTGGCGGTCGCGTGACTAGACGTCATCCTGGCGATTCGACGGCGGGCGGGAAACGAAGCGACCCGACCACTTCAGGGTTGACGCGTGGCAGAAGTGACGGCTGCCATTACGCGAAGCGTCAGACCACGTGGGTCGATGCGGGAGGGAGAGCAGATTGGCGACACGTGTAGCGAGATCGACGGTCAAGATGCTTTGCGTAGTTGCGTAAAAAGATCTATGGGAGGGGAGCGAAGCGAAGCTGATTGTTGCGCTGAGGTTTTGCTTGCGGCTGGAGTTTGTCGGAGATTTTATTGCCCTTGCCAGAGTCGTCCTCGTGGAAGCGGTAGTCGACGCAGCGTAGCCGTCCGAGATGTCGGAGCCCTTTAGGTAAGAGATCCGTTTTATAGATGTCTTCCTCGACGTCTTCGTTTCGTGGTCAGGGGTCGAGGGAGGTTGGGGAAGGGAGCACCGCAGCGGAAAGTGGGGAGGTGCCCCCCGAGATTGCGGGCGTGAAGTCGGTGCTGAAGAGGTCCATCGCGGAGATCTTCGAGATGTATGTCAGGCCACCGTATTCTGTTCGCGAGCCAGAACCGCAAGAGAGGGTATGTTTCGCGGGCGACCGCGAGGTGGGAGTGTATGTGTCCTCGTTCGAACAAGGGTTGCGTTTCCCCCCCATCCGTTCGTGTTAGATGTGTTGAATTTCCTGGGGCTGCCCTTGTATCGTCTGATGCCCAATGCCATTAGTGTCGTTGTGGGTTTCCTTGTGTTGTGCGTAGTAATCAGGTTCGCCCGTCTCTGTCTTTATTTCGCTATTTCTTCACGGTGAAGATGTTGGGATCCTGCTACTATCTCTCTGTGAAGAGGAGCCATCCGCTCATTAGGGGGTTGCCCAAGAAGATTAAGGCGTGGCGCAAACAGTATGTGTTTGTCGGAGTGCCGGAGGATGTGCTGATGAGATCTGATTGGGCGGAGCTGAATCCCGAGGTGAAGGAGGGGGTTGAATTGGGGGACGAGGAGAAACAGGTGGCCCAGTTTCTCATGGCGATACCGGTGGAGGGCCGAGATTACCAGATGCTCACCCGGGCGGAGATGATAGCGTTGCACATCTGGCCCGAAGGTACAATAGATTTTGGTATTAGTGCATCTGAAGTGCTTACCTTGAACTTTCTTTCTTTGGCAGGTCGCACAATGAGTTTGTCCCTTGAGGAAATGATGAAACGAGCTGCGGAGCAGGCGGGGCGAACGTCGAATAGGACGGTCCCCAAGAGGTTGCGAGAGGAAGGCGTGGCGGGGAGTTCGACGAGGGGGCAGGCGTCCACGAAGAGGAGGAAGATGCCTGCGAGCTCATCTGTCCCCGATGCTCCAGGGCGGGGTAAGACCGGTCAGCAGGGGGCGGGTCCGGGGAGGGGATCGCAGCCCCCGTCATCGATCTGGAGGGAGGGGGCAAGGGGTCGACTGGGGGAGGGGTGGAGGCCTCCGAGATACGGTCATCTCGCCCCCGGGTACCCGCTGATGTGGGGAGGGTATCCGTTACCGATCCGCAGGGGAGGGCCGAGACATCGGGCGGGCCGGCCAAGTCAGCCGGCCGGGACAATTGGCCCTACGGCTGTCCGTTGTTCGGACTGGAGGGGGCCGCCAAACCCAGCTGTGAGGCCTCGCTTGTCCGTTTCAAGGCGACGAGGGCCAAAGTCGAGGGTTATCCTGACGAGGCTCTTCATCAGGTGCCGTTCAAGGTAAGGGATGATGAGTCTGTGTTCGAGGATGGTGGCGTGGCGGCGAGGCTGGCGGAGAATATCTTCTTGCCCCGCGATAAGGTGGCGCTGGAGACGGTGGAGCCGGAGGGTCTGTGCGGAACCGCGGTGTGGCACGGCGTCCAGGTAGGTTATGTAAGCCGGGTGATGTTTGCCCGTGGACTTTATTGAACATCCTAAATCGGTTCCCTTTTGTTGTGGAGGCCATTAATTTGATGCTTGGAGCGATGAGGCATGTGCCTGCCATACACAAGGCCAAGGGTGCCATAGCTAGAGTGGCGGCCGAGTTCGTCGCATTCCGTAAGAGTGCTGGTGAGGAAATGGCGGAGGAGAGGAAGCGGTGCGACCTGTATGAGGCGGAGGTAGGGCGCCTGAAGGCGGTCCTGACCGATCATGAGGTGCAGGCGACCGAGGCTAGAGATAGGTCGAAGAACCTGGAGGAGGCCCTTGGGAGGGAGGAAGAGCGTGCGGTGGGTCTGGCGGGTCGTGCGAAGGCCGCCGAGGAAGAGTTGGCCCGGAAGGTCGAGGAATTTCGCTCGTACCAGGACACGACCATCATCCCCGCCCTCGCAGATGCGATGTCCCCCTGTATTGAGACAGGCCGGGCGGAGGGGTGGGAGGCCTGCTTGGTTCAGATAAAGGAGAGGGTGGCGGGCCTGTCCCCACCAGTTGAGCTCGACCTCGACGGACTCGCAGCTTACAGCGAGGAGGGGGACGTCGAGGGGGAGGGGGACGTCGAGGCAGAGACCGGCGAGGGAGAGGAGGGCGTCGAGGCAGAGACCGGCAGGGCGGGGGGAGATTCCCCCGAAGGGGACGGGAAGGATGTCGTGACTGGCGGATGCGCCATCGGCGCGGGGAATGTACCCGAGTAGTTTTGTATAGGTGTTAATAAAGAAAGTAAAGTTTTGTGGGGTGGATACCCGTACTTTTTTGGAATCTTCAAACTTTGTGTGTGTGGAAATTCCCTTTCATGGTTACGCTTTGGTACGGCTGTCTCTAGCCCGGCGTTGGTGGAGCTGTGTTAATTCCCTTTATTTGGGGTAGTGCGCCCGAGAAAGTTTACAGCTGGTTAGACTGTCTTTTTCACCCGCCTGTGCCGTGGTGGCGGGGGGCGGTTGGGTGCGTGGCGTAGAGCTCGATCTCCTTTTTTCGGGGGTTATTCCCGTGCCTGAGTGCGCCTAAGTTATTGCTAGTGGTCTACAGGAAGTAGTCTTTTCATTAGCTTTTATCAAAATTTAATAAACAGGACAAGCCCGTAGGCGAAATGTTGAGTCGTTCTAGTTAGGTGGACGTTCTCGCAGCATTTGATGCGTCCATCTCCGGCGTCGTGCCCCTGAAGGGGTGCAGGGTCACTTCAGAGGGTTCACGACCGGGGGGTGGGGAGGGGTGTGTCGATGTCGGGGGCGGTTGCGGCCGCTTTGACCCTCGTTTCCAGAATTGGGGTGAGAGGGAGTCCTTGGTGGTTGCTCTATCCCGCGGGGCTTTGTCACTCCTGTCGGCTGGAGTCGCCGTGTGACGGGTGTGGGAGGACGTGGTCCGCCGCCGATCCGTACGTCTCCCTGGCGTATGTGGTCCAGGAGAAGTCGAGGAGTGGAAGGCGGGGCGCTACTGATCTAAGAGGAATAGCCTATCGGCGTGCTCCGGTGCTCGGGGGCGAGTCCCCTGAGGCTGGGGCGACTTTGGCAGGTGCTGGGGTGCCCGATGGGGTGATTTGGCAGGTCTGCCCCGTCCATCGGGTTGTCATCCAGCCGCGCCTGCGCCCGCGGGGCGTCTGTTGAGGGGCACGGCGTGCCATTGGAGCTCCCGTTCCAGTGCCTTAAGTTGTCTAAGGGAAGGCGGGGAGCTGCGGGCAGGGTGCCCCTCGTGTAAGAGGAGTAACCTATCGGGGTCATCGTGTCGGGGGAGACTGCCTACTAGAGCAGTTGGCTTTCCCCGCATTTTCCGCATCTTCTTGGGGGAGAGTGTGGCTAAGGGATTGGCCTTCCCTTAAATTCTCTCTTTCGTCCCCTCCCTTTGCAGGGGTAGAGGGGGGTATTTATAATGGTGTATCTTTAGCCTCCCCCCTTCCCTTAACGCGATGAGCTGGGGCCAGCTTGGAGTTGCGTCCCTTGGAAACTGCTCCTGACGGGTGGCGCCTGATGTGACTCATCAGCTCCTGTTTTACGGTGGGCGTGCCGTTATCAGTGGCGCTTGCCCTGAGCGTCCTTTTGGTTTGACGGGTCATTTCGGTTGTCGGCTTTATAGGTGTCAGGCGTTGCTCAACAGTGATGGCCCTACGCGAGGGTTGCCTCAATCCACGAGCCCTTATTTGTTTCCCGATGTTTGAGAAGAGGGATCGCAGGCCCTCTTTGGGAGGGTGGGTAGCTCGGCCCAATATAGCTTGCCCCGGTGGTCTTCTTTAGTGGGGGGGGGGGGGGGGGAGCGAGCGCGTAGCTCGGCCCGTGCCCCTCTCCGGTTTGGGTGGCGAGGACTGATCCTGCCCCGGAGTCTTTGAGAGGGCGGGTATTGGGCCGTCGCCTCCCCGCAGCCTCTATAGTCGGACGGGTATTGGGCCATCGCCTACCCCGCATATGGCGCTCCGGTTTGGGTGGCTAAGCTCCGTAAGCTTGCCCCGGAGGTCTTCTTTAGTGGGGGGGAGCGAGCGCGTAGCTCGGCCCATGCCCCTCTCCGGTTTGGGTGGCGAGGATTGGTTCTGCCCCGGAGTCTTTGAGAGGGCGGGTATTGGGCCGTCGCCTCCCCGCAGCCTCTATAGTCGGACGGGTATTGGGCCGTCTCCTACCTCGCATATGGCACTCCGGTTTGGGTGGCTAAGCTCTGTAAGCTTGCCCCAGAGGTCTTCTTTAGTGGGGGGAGCGAGCGTGTAGCTCGGCCCGTGCCCCTCTCCGGTTTGGGTGGCGAGGATTGGTCCTGCCCCGGAGTCTTTGAGAGGGCGGGTATTTGGCCGTCGCCTCCCCGCAGCCTCTATAGTCAGACGGGTATTGGGCCGTCGCCTACCCCGCATATGGCACTTCGGTTTGGGCGGCTAAGCTCCGTAAGCTTGCCCCGGAGTTCTTCTTTAGTGGGGGGGGGAGCGAGCGCGTAGCTCGGCCCGTGACCCTCTCCAGTTTGGGTGGCGAAGATTGGTCCTGCCCCGGAGTCTTTGAGAGGGCGGGTATTGGGCCGTCGCCTCCCTGCAGCCTCTATAGTCGGACGGGTATTAGGCCGTCGCCTACCCCGCATATGGCGCTCCGGTTTGGGTGGCTAAGCTCCGTAAGCTTGCCACGGAGGTCTTTAGGGGGGGAGCGAGCGCGTAGCTCGGCCCGTGCCCCTCTCCGGTTTGGGTGGCGAGGATTGGTCCTGCCCCGGAGGCTTTGAGAGGGCGGGTATTGGGCCGTCGCCTCCCCGCAGCCTCTATAGTCGGACGGGTATTGGGACGTCGCCTACCCCGCATATGGCACTCCGGTTTAGGTGGCTAAGCTCCGTAAGCTTGCCCCGGAGGTCTTCTTTAGTGGGGGGGGGGGAGCGAGCGCATAGCTCGGCCCGTGCCCCTCTCCGGTTTGGGTGGCGAGGATTGGTCCTGCCTCGGAGTCTTTGAGAGGGCGGGTATTGGGCCGTCGTCTCCCCGCAGCCTCTATAGTCGGACGGCTATTGGGCCGTCGCCTACCCCGCATATGGCTCTCCGGTTTGGGTGGCTAAGCTCCGTAAGCTTGCCCCGAAGGTCTTCTTTAGTGGGGGGGAGCGAGCGCGTAGCTCGGCCCGTGCCCCTCTCCGGTTTGGGTGGCGAGGATTGGTCCTGCCCCGAAATCTTTGAGAGGACGGGTATTGGGCCGTCGCCTCCCCGCAGCCTCTATAGTCGGACGGATATTGGGCCGTCGCCTACCCCGCATATGGCACTCCGGTTTGGGTGGCTAAGCTCCGTAAGCTTTCCCCGGAGGTCTTCTTTAGTGGGGGGAGAGAGCGCGTAGCTCGGCCCGTGCCCCTCTCCGGTTTGGGTGGCGAGGATTGGTCTTGCCCCGGAGTCTTTGAGAGGGCGAGTATTGGGCCGTCGCCTTCCCGCAGCCTCTATAGTCGGACGGGTATTGGGCCGTCGCCTACCCCACATATGGCGCTCCGGTTTGGGTGGCTAAGCTCCGTAAGCTTGCCCCGGAGGTCTTTAGGGGGGAACGAGCGCGTAGCTCGGCCCGTGCCCCTCTCCGGTTTGGGTGGCGAGGATTGGTCCTGCCCCGTAGTCTTTGAGAGGGCAGGTATTGGGCCGTCGCCTCCCTGCAGCCTCTATAGTCGAACGGGTATTGGGCCGTCGCCTACCCCGCATATGGCACTCCGGTTTGGGTGGCTAAGCTCCGTAAACTTGCCCCAGAGGTCTTCTTTAGTGGGGCGGAGTGAGCGCGTAGCTTGGCTCGTGCCCCTCCCCGGTTTGGGTTGCGAGGATTGGTCCTGCCCCGGAGGAGAAGGCGGGTATTGGGCCGTCGCCTCCCCGCAGCCTCTATAGTCGGACGGGTATTGGGCCGTCGCCTACCCCGCATATGGCACTCTGATTTGGGTGGCTAAGCTCCGTAAGCTTGCCCCGGAGTTCTTCTTTAGTGGGGGGGGGGAGCGAGCGCGTAGCTCGGCCCGTGCCCCTCTCCGGTTTGGGTGGCGAGGATTGGTCCTGCCCCGGAGTCTTTGAGAGGGTGGGTTTTGGGCCGTCGCCTCCCCGCAGCCTCTATAGTCGGACGCGTATTGGGCCGTCGCCTACCCCGCATATGGCACTCCGGTTTGGGCGGCTAAGCTCCGTAAGCTTGCCCCGGAGTTCTTCTTTAGTGGGGGGGAGCGAGCGCATAGCTCGGCCCGTGCCCCTCCCCGGTTTGGGTGGCGAGGATTGGTCCTGCCCCAGAGTCTTTGAGAGGGTGGGTATTGGGCCGTCGCCTCCTCACAGCCTCTATAGTCAGACGGGTATTGGTCCGTCACCTACCCCGCATATGGCGCTCCGGTTTGGGCGGCTAAGCTCCGTAAGCTTGCCCCGGAGGTCTTCTTTAGTGGGGGGGAGCGAGCGCGTAGCTCGGCCCGTGCCCCTCTCTGGTTTGGGTGGCGAGGATTGGTCCTGCCCCGGAGTCTTTGAGAGGACGGGTATTGGGCCGTCGCCTCCCCGCAGCCTCTATAGTCGGACGGTTATTGGGCCGTCGCCTACCCCGCATATGGCACTCCGGTTTGGGTGGCTAAGCTCCGTAAGCTTGCCCCGGAGGTCTTCTTTAGTGGGGGGGGAGCGAGCGCGTAGCTCGGCCCGTGCCCCTCTCCGGTTTGGGTGGCGAGGATTGGTCCTGCCCCGGAGTCTTTGAGAGGGCGGGTATTGGGCCGTCGCCTCCCCGCAGCCTCTATAGTCGGACGGGTATTGGGCCGTCGCCTACCCCGCATATGGCGATCCGGTTTGGGCGGCTAAGCTCTGTAAGCTTGCCCCGGAGGTCTTCTTTAGTGGGGGGGGGAGCGAGCGCGTAGCTCGGCCCGTGCCCCTCTCCGGTTTGGGTGGCGAAAATTGGTCCTGCCCCAGAATCTTTGAGAGTGCAGGTATTGGGCCGTCGCCTCCCCGTAGCCTCTATAGTCGGACGGGTATTGGGCCGTCGCCTACCTCGCATATGGCGCTCCGGTTTGGGCGGCTAAGCTCCGTAAGCTTGCCCCGGAGGTCTTCTTTAGTGGGGGGAGCGAGCGCGTAGCTCGGCCCGTGCCCCTCTCCGGTTTGGGTGGCGAGGATTGTGTTGAATATTGGACTCCCCGGATTTGGTTTTGATGATGAGCAAACATAAATAATCCATGAACTAACAATTTGTGAGCGCAGTATTGGAGATCGTCGCCAAATTCACGAGAACATTCAAAGCGACATCTCAACACTTCCCAAAGCTCGTATTCATGCCTAAAGCTTCGTTGAAGCTCTTGTGCCGTTTTGGAAGTTATGAAGATTCAATCGAAGCTCTCGAAGACCGTTTATTAAGGTTTTATTTATAGTCTTTTTAGCTTCGATATATAGAATGTTAAGCCTTGAGTATATCTTACCATTCTAACTTCATAACGCTCATATCGTAACTCTAGGATCTTAGTACAAGTTCATTCTAACTTCCTCGAAGCGTCGCGCTTCGATTCGGACTTGTATGTGCATGTTAGTTGGTACAAGAACAAGTACTGACCGACTAGATGGTGATCTAGTCGGTCAGCAACTCTTCTTGGACCGACTAGTTTGATTCCTTAATTTCTTGGACTTTACTGTTTACAGTTAGTCGGTCTACGTTGACTCACCGACCGACTAGTTTGTGAACTAGTCGGTCAGTGATGCTTCTTTGACCGACTAGTTGTGACTTACTGTTCATGCTAAATTTCTCCTAAGCTACTGTTTATCGTTAGTCGGTCTAAGAACGTTTGGTGACCGACTAGTTGACAATCTAGTCGGTCAACTTTTGTTCTTGGACCGACTAAGTCAACTTGTGTTCAGACTATTTCATTTTGCCTCTTAGTCGGTCTACGTTCACTGACTGACCGACTAGTTGTGAAACTAGTCGGTCAGAAAGTCTTTTTGGACCGACTAGATTTCTAGGTTTGAAATTCTCTTTCTTCTCAGTTCCTCTCTTAGTCGGTCCATGCTGTTTGACTGACCGACTAGTTGATGAACTAGTCGGTCAGTGATTGTTCTTTGACCGACTAATTCTCACAGATTTCTATCCGTTGGAGAATGACCTAAGTTGTTTTTATGGGACCCTATAAATACGAACCTAGGTCATTTCTATCTAGGTTAGAGCTTCCATTCAGAGATTCATTGAGATCAAAAGAGATAGCTATTCTCACTCAAATCAAAAGCTCTCTTCCTCACAAGAAACCCATTCTCTCTCATTTCTAGATCTAGAATCCATCTAGAGAGAAGCTTGTTCTTGGTGAGCTCTTCAAGCTATTGCTTGATCCAAGTCTCCAAATCATCCCTAGGCACCGATTGCTGGTCATTTCCTTGGTGCTAGGTCTTGGTGACTTCATCTTCCTCAAATCCTCCATTTCACCTATTGGGTAAGAAAAACTCAAGGTATAGGATTTTGTGGTAAGTTTGCTTATTTCAATATAACTCTTTTATATTGCTTGTTGATTCTCTCGGTTGTGAGAGAAGGTTGTGATCCCGGGTTGTGGGATTCACTATTGCCGTTGTTGTATGATTTGATCTTGTGAAGGTTTTTCACAAGATATTCATAGTGGAAATCTTGAGTTAGGATTTCTAACTCAAGTATCCGGAGGGGATCCGGGTGGTTGGGACGTAGGATCACCGGGAACAAGTCGGGGAGACTTGGGTGGATCCGAACCCATTAACATCATTTGTTTGCATTGTTAATTTTGTTGTTGTCATTCAATTTAAGCTTCCGCAAATTGATTTGGTAGTTGTTTGCAATTTAATTTGGAATTATACTCCTTATTATTTTAAAGTACTATTCACCCCCCCTCTAGTACTTGTGCAGTAGCTGGTAGGGCATTACATTTGGTATCAAAGCCAGATACTTAGCTATGTCTGCCAACGACAACAAGACCGTGCGTCCACCTTCCAACTATGACACCTTCAGGAACCGAGAAGGAGCATCTTCGGTGATGGAAGGACATTCCTCTACGAGGCCTCCATTCTTCAACGGTACCAACTACGGGTACTGGAAATGCCGGATGGAAACCTTCCTCCGGAGTGCATCCTTATGGAGAACCACAATGAAGGAATATATTGAACCCGAAGAAGAAGACTTTGAGAAATGGACTACCGCGGAGGTCGCCGCGGAGGTAAGCAATGCCAAGGCAATGAACGCCTTGCAATGCGCATTGGAGCCCGAGGACTTCAATAAGATATGCACATGTAAGAGTGCATATCAAATTTGGAACTCCCTCCTCATTCTTCATGAAGGGACGAGTAGGGTAAGAGACTCTAAACTCGTAGTCGTAAACAAAGATTACGAAATGTTTCATATGCAACAGGGCGAGAAGATGAAAGAATATTACGCTCGCTTCGTTGACATAATAAACGAGTTGGAGGCCCTCGGCAAGTCCTACACTCAAAAGGAGAAGTGCTCAAAGCTTATTGAAGGACTTCCCTCTTCTTGGGAAAAACGTACCTTCGCCATTGAGGAAGGTAATGACATGAACAAATATACTGTAGTTCAACTAATGGGTACTTTGATGTCATACGAGGTACGCAAAGATAGCAAGGTGAAGTTACAAGAAAAGATGAAGTCCTATTTGAACCAAGATGCGCCTAAGAAAAAGGCGATTGCATTCAAGGCGGCTTCATCCACCTCTACCGATGATGAGGACTCGGAAGAAGAAATGGACATGGAATCCATTGCACTCATGGCAAAGAAGTTCAATCGCTTCTTCCGAAAGGGTAACTTCAAACAAAAATCTAAGTTTACTTCTACTAACGCCTCTCCACCTTTGTGCTTTAAATGCAATAAGCCAGGACACATCAAAGCGGATTGTCCTCAAAACAAGCAAAAGGAGAAGTGGAAGGCGTCGAAGTTCGACAAGTCAAAGAAGTACAAAAAGGGGTACAAAAAGGGACTTGTCGGAGCAACATTCACCGACTCCGAGGATTCCTCAAGCGGAGAGTCGGATGATGAGAAAGTGGAGCAAGCGCACATGTGCTTCATGGCAAGAGAGGAGCATGATCAAGGATCTTCCTTCTCCGATGATAGCGACGACGAAGGCGATGAGGTAACACTGGATGATCTTAGGGATGCTAACTCTCATTTATGGTCTAAATACACAAAATTAGTAAATCGATATACTAAAGTAAAAGATGACCTAGCTAGCATTCAAACCTCGCCTAAGACTATCATCACCAACAACGACACCGTTGTTGAAGAGTTAAGAAATGAGATTGTTAATCTCAAATCTAAACTTGAACATGTTAGCATTGATGATCCGGAAGAACATAGGATAGCGGATTTAACTTCTCAAAACTCGACTTTGAGTATTGAGAACGAGAATCTTAAATCTCGTGTTTATGTGCTCACATCGCAAGTATCCACATTAGATACTTCTATGAGTTCTCTCAAAGAGAAATATGAGAACACATTAGGCCGAATCAATAGATTCAATAAGGGTAAGGACCATTTGGATAAAATCCTAAGTGACTTACTTCCGGCCAATCACCACATTGGTTTGGGGTACTATATGATGGGATGTCCATCCAAAGCGGCCACTACTTTTGTTAGGCCAACTTCCGGTGACTCCACGAGTGGTAGCAAACACTCTATTGGTAGTTCATCTTCCAATGGTGCTTCCACCTCGTCCACACCCTCTTTTGGAAAGAAACCCACTTTGGGTGGACCTCCAAAGAAGGGGCATGCTTATATGTACACAAATACCATGCCACGTAGGAACACACGTCCTACTCCACCATCTCACACATATGATGATTTCTATGCTACACATTCACGGGCACGTGCACACCATGTGAGACACCCTCACGCACGTGTTCCCACACATGCATATGTTCACCCACATCATCGTATGAATAATTCTCGTCATGCACCATTCCATCATGTTCCGTATGCCTATCCACGTCATGCATCACGTAGAAACCAACAACGCATGCATGCACCCAATAGGATGATGGCTCCCAAAATTTTCACTATTTGGAGCCCAAAGGACACAAGCATGGATGAAAAACAAGTATATATGAATGCTTATTTTTCGGATGTTGTGCATAGTAGAAATTATGTGGGGAAGTCTGATCACTCCTTATTTTACACCTTTTTTCCGCATGTTTGCATGCCATTTAGATCGCCCAAATCATGTTTTTTCACGATATATCGACGATATTGCGATGCTTTTCACGATTTGTTGTTTTTGTCGCATTTCAGGTGATTTGGCGCGATTTGGAGTGATCATGAGATGCGCTCACTCTAGACGGCCACCGACGACCTCCCCGAGGGGTATTTTGCTGTTGGAGAGGAGCGGAAGAAGAATGGACGTCGCAGGAGCGACGAGGAGGCCAAAATAAGCAGAATGGGCATTTTTTGTGTCCCACTCGGCCGAGTGGAGGAGCCACTCGGCCGACCAGCGAGACACTGCTCGGCCGACCCGTTCAGACACGATTTCCATGTGTACTCGGCCGAGCGACGGAGACCACATCGGCCGAGTGACGATACCACGTCCGCCCGAGTGGCGCCCAGACGAAGCCCCTCCAAAATATTGAAGTTACTGTTTTTCGGCATCTGAGCTTCAGAAGACCCACTCGGCCGAGTGGTAAACCACGTCCGCCCGAGTGCAGCGAAGCCATCGGCCGAGTGACGACAACTCACTCGGCCGAGCCGCCCCCGAACTGAAGACCCCTGAAGCCCCCGACTTACTGGAAAATGACAGGGTTCTCACTCGGCCGAGCGACTTTTGTCACTCGGCCGAGTGCGATGCGCTGCCTGTAGCGAAATTTGCGGAAAACATGCTGTGCAGGGGCGTTTTGGTCCGGATTTTTGGACAATTTTGAGGGCTATTTAAGCCCTGTTTTTACCCTAGTTTAGGGAGCCATCTCTTAGATTTTTTGCAGCTTTTTGAGACTACTTTTTGCTTTATTATTTGTGATTGGAGAAGAGGAAAAACTTGGATTTTTGTTGGATGAATTGAAGAACTACATTGGTTTGCATCTCTCTTCCCCAAAAACTCTATTTTTATTGTTTATATCATTGTTGTGATGAATTCCATTGCCTATTTCATTGATTATTTTTGTGCTATTGCTATGATTTGTGAGTAGTCTCCACGTCTTGGGGCGTGGGGATGAACCCTACAAGCCCAATTTCGTATTTGTGATAAATTGGTAGAAATTGTGCTAGAATCGATAATTAGAGATTAGATTGGGATCGAATTACTACGGATAGCTAGGTATTCATATCAATTGGGATTTGCAAGAGATTGGATCCCAATTTGATAGGAAGCCCTAGAAATCCGAATTGGGTTGGAGTCGGACTTTCGAAGTATCGGTTTGCAAGAGATTGGATCGATACTAGGATTTCCGGTTGCAATTCCATGCCGATACCCGTTTGCAAGAGATTGGACGGGTAGGAACTATCCTAATTTAGATTGTGGACCGAGTTTGCAAGAGATTGGACTCGGTGCATGATTGAACGATGATGTTGATCCTAATGCTAGCTTTCCTAGGCTAGGGTTTGCAAGAGATTGGACCCGACCCTAGGATAGCTATAGACCGGCAACAGCGCGAGAGCGTGAGCTTGGTTCTACATTCAGTTGCAACTAGTTCATCTAAATTCTCATTCTAGCAATTTTGATACCGACGAACCACATTTATGAAATACGGTGAGTAGCGGGAATTCCCCATTCCCTAGACGTTCTTTATTTGATTTGATATTTCGCACATTTGTCTGACGATTGTGACAGGATCGCCCAAGGCAATTCTCTCTATTCTTAAATAGCCAGGTGGATTAGGAGCAAGCACGGTCATTCGTCCTCCCTGTGTTCGATACCCGCTCGTCGCTATACCGTGCGCTTGCGGTAAAACTACAACCGTTCTTTGGGTGTATACTCAGGACCGACCAAGTTTTTGGCGCCGTTGCCGGGGAGGGCATTTTGACGGTGCTCGGCGTCGACCACCCGGTTATTTCTTCTTACTTTCTTCCTTTACTACCCTCTCTATCTTATTCTAACTTCATTCGCAGCACTATTTGCATGTTCTCCCCGTATTTTGCGTAAGATCTAAACAGGGAGAATGGAGGATGCAACGCCAACACTAGAACTCAGTCGAGAAGACTATGACTCCTTCACAGACCTCCTTAAGGAGCTTGTCGACGAGGTCCACACTACCGGAGCATTTGCTATTGATGTCAAGGACCCCGACGAACAACTATTTGCTAGTTTTGTGATGGACCAAATCTCCCCGGAGGGGACTATCGGAGGCAATGTCAGAGTTGACGTGGTCGACGACAAATTGTATTTCGAAGTCAATAGAGCAAGTGTCGAAGAACATTATGCTCCCGAAGAACCCTTCGAGCAAACCGACATTCAGGGAGTTACACTCTATGACGCTCACTCTTGTTTTTATGAATCGTCTGATGAGTTTCTTGATTCCAGGTACGAACTGGAGCAGAGTGAAGGTTTTGGCGATGCTAGCACTGAATCGGAGGGCGCCTATTTCGATGCCTCATCCTCACTAAGTAGCGAGTCTGACTCGTCACAAGAGAGCATGCCCCCTTGAACATGAGGGAAACATGGATAACAAGGAAGAAGTCGAACTCATGCGAACCGATGAAGTGGAAGGAGCAGCGCCACCTGAGGTAGAGCTTAAACGATTACCACCGAATCTAAGGTATGCCTTTTTGGGTAATAAATTAACTTTCCCGGTGATAGTCAGTTCCCACCTCACACAAGATCAACTTGAAAAACTCCTAGACGTTCTTAGGAGCCACAAAGATGTCTTGGGATACACTATCTCCGATCTAAAAGGGATAAGCCCTAGGCTTTGCACGCATCGGATCCATCTGGAGGATACCGAGGCCACCTCCATAGAGCCTCAAAGGCGGTTAAACCCGAACATGAAGGAGGTGGTTAAAAAGGAAATCCTAAAATTGTTAGAAGCCGTCATAATTTATCCTATCTCTGACAGTAGATGGGTTAGCCCCGTTCACGTCGTCCCCAAGAAAGGGGGGATGACTGTCATAAAAAATGAAAAAGGTGAGCCAATATCTACGCGCACTGTCACGGGGTGGCGAATGTGCATTGACTATAGGAAACTCAATAAAGCCACCCGAAAGGACCATTACCCATTGCCATTCATTGATCAAATGCTTAAACGCCTCGCGAACCATAAATATTTTTGCTATCTAGACGGGTATTCGGGTTTCTTCCAAATCCCTTTGCACGAAGATGACCAAGAAAAGACAACTTTCACTTGTCCCTATGGCACCTATGCTTACCGTAGGATGCCGTTTGGCCTTTGTAATGCTCCCGCCACTTTTCAAAGATGTATGACATCCATATTTTCCGACTACATTGAAAATATTATGGAAGTTTTTATGGATGATTTCTCGGTTTACGGAAGTGAGTTTGACTCTTGCTTGGAAAATCTCACTAAAGTCCTAAAAAGATGCCAACAAAACAATCTCACTCTCAATTGGGAGAAGTGTCACTTCATGGTCACGGAAGGTATAGTTCTCGGACACCTTGTTTCCTCGAGGGGAATCGAGGTAGATAAAGCAAAGATTGAGGTAATCGAAAAACTTCCTCCTCCTATTAATGTCAAGGGCATTAGGGGCTTCCTTGGTCACGCGGGGTTTTACCGCCGCTTCATCAAGGATTTCGCCTCGATTGCCCGACCACTTACTTCCTTGCTCGCTAAAGATTTTCCTTTTGACTTTTCAGGAGAATGCTTGCACGCTTTCAACACCTTGAAGGAAGCGCTAGTCTCCGCGCCCATCATACAAGCGCCGGATTGGAGCCTCCCTTTTGAGCTAATGTGCGATGCTAGCGACCAAGCCATTGGAGAGGTATTGGGACAAAGAAAAGATAAGAAGCTTCATGCAATATACTATGCGAGCAAGACATTGGATGACGCGCAGAAAAACTACACAACCACCGAGAAAGAGCTTCTAGCGGTCGTCTATTCCATAGAGAAGTTTCGCTCTTACCTCCTCGGCTCCAAGGTGATTGTCCACACCGACCATGCGGCATTGAAGTATCTTTTGAACAAGAAGGAGGCCAAACCCCGGTTGATTAGGTGGATACTCTTGTTGCAAGAATTCGACCTAGAGATCAGAGATAAGAAGGGTACGGACAACGTCGTGGCAGATCACTTATCTAGGCTCATTCGCGACAAGGAGGATGAGAGCTTACCTATTGACGACACATTTGCTGATGAGACGCTATATGCGGTAAGGACCGGGGAAGTACCTTGGTACGCGGACTTCGTCAACTACTTGGCTTGTGGAATCAAACCGCATGGGATGACCACGCAACAAAAGAGGAGATTTATGCATGAGGTCCGTAGCTATTTTTGGGAAGATCCTTACCTTTTCAAGATATGCAAAGATAGTGTCATTCGTAGGTGTGTTTCTAAAGAGGGGGCAACGTCTATCATTTTGCATTGCCACGGTCTACCATGCGGGGGACATCATGCCGCCTCTAAAACCACTGCTAAGATCTTGCAGAGCGGGTTCTTCTGGCCGACAATGTTTAAAGGCACCCACAACTTTGTAAAGGGGTGCGATAGATGCCAACGGACCGGGAATATCTCCAAGCGCAATGAAATGCCAATGAGGCCCATCCAAGAAATTGAGCTTTTTGATTGTTGGGGAGTAGACTTCATGGGACCATTCCCATCGAGCAATGGCAACAAATACATCCTACTGGCCGTCTACTACGTCTCCAAATGGGTGGAGGCAATTGCCACCCCCACTAATGATGCAAGGGTCGTCTCCAAATTCTTCAAGCAAAACATCTTCCCGCGTTTTGGAGTGCCGCGCACCTTGATAAGCGACGGGGGAAGCCACTTCATTGAGAACAAGTTTGAAGCCATGCTAAAGAAGTACGGGGTGAATCATAGAGTTGGCATGGCTTATCACCCCCAGACAAGCGGCCAAGTGGAAGTCTCAAATAGAGAGATCAAGCAAATTCTCGAGAAAACCGTGGATCGGTCTAGAAAGGATTGGTCAATGAAGCTAAACGATGCTCTATGGGCATATCGCACGGCTTTTCGCACCCCCATCGGTACCACACCGTTCCGACTAGTTTATGGGAAGGCTTGCCACTTGCCGGTAGAGTTGGAGCACCGCGCATATTGGGCCATCAAGACCTTTAACTACGACTACAAGAGTGCGGCGGTGAGGCGACTCTTGGACATCAACGAGCTTGATGAAATAAGGAGAGACGCCTATGAGAGCTCGAGAATTTACAAGGAAAGGACCAAGATTTTCCACGATGCCCGCATAACCGTCACGGACTTCAAGGTGGGAGACAAGGTCTTGCTCTACAATTCCCGGCTCCGACTATTTCCCGGCAAGTTGAGGTCACGTTGGTCGGGACCTTTCACCATCAAGTACATACAACCGGGAGGAGCTTTCGAGTTGGAAAGCAGGGATGGCGCCACATTCAAAGTGAATGGTCAAAGGCTCAAGCACTATTCCGAAGGGATCCCGACGGGCGAAACCAATAGGGTATATTTGCTTAAAGAGCGATCAGATGATCTCTCGGACCTCCTTGATGAGGTGATAGAGGAGGCGATTCCTCACTCAATCGGCGCTCTTTTTGATGAAGAATTTGAAGAAGGCCCGGATCTAGGCCAAGAGGAAGAGAACAAAGACGATTCCCCCGACTTCTCCGCTGATGAAGATGAAGGCGACGCTGATGTCGCAAGGATTCGAGAGCTCTGCAAGCTCTCGAAATTAAAATCTCCAAGGAAAGCCCCGCCGGTGCGGAAATCGGCATCGCCGGTTAAGCCGTTGACAGGGGCAAATGCTAGCTTGGGGGAGCCTCCCCCCAACACCATTCGAGACAAGAGACCTCCGAGGGAGAACGCTACGCCGCCACATCCAAATCCAAGCGCGCTCCCCGGGAAGTTTGACGGGTGCATCTCATATGCACCAAACATCCCGCATTGATTGAAAATTATAGGGGGTCGAGCTCACGACCTAAAACGAGCGCTTGTCGGGAGGCAACCCGACGGTTTTTTGCTTTATTTTTACTTTTTCTTTATTTTCGTTTTAGAAATTTTTAGTGTTTTGAGTCATTCGACCAAAAAATTTTGTGATAACGGGTCCTATTTTTCTTGACAGGAGAGGAGATAGGTAGATCCATCATGAGGAGGATGAACGAGACGACGAGGAGCGCCCCAAGAAGGCGCTCGACGCTTAGGAGGAGGATGAAATCGACTGGAGGAAGAAAGACGGAGTTTGGAGCCCAAACGAAGACAAACAGCAGAACACAAGGCTCACTCGGCCGAGTATACTAGTCACTCGGCCGAGTACACAAGTTCGTCCGGCCGAGCCGCTCACGAACGAGGGAAGTCTGCTGAACCCAACTCTCTGTTTATTTTCTTGATTTTGATATAACTGCTACTCGGCCGAGTATATATATTCACTCGGCCGAGTAAAACGGATACCCTCCTAGGGCGAGTCATGCCGAGTAGCTCGAGTCACTCGGCCGAATGGACTTACTCCACTCGGCCGAGGCTGGCAAAGCCACTCGGCCGAAGCGATATCGGGGAGGAAATTTCTATTGCCTCGCTCGGCCGAGTGACCACGTCACTCGGCCGAGTCGTAACTTCTATTATATAAGGACCGAGGGGGGGCGCGTTTTTCGAAACCGCAAAATTCCCAAATCGCCCGACCCCTCGGATTCCCCTCGCCCGATACCGCTCGTTCTCACCCCCACTCGCCCGACCAAGCCCGCGCGCGCCGCCGCTCGGCCTGCCACCACCGGCCGACCGTCGCCGCGCCCCGCCCGAGTCGCCGCCGGCAGCCCCGCCTCCGATCACCTCCGGTTCGCTTATTTTCACCGTTTTCTCCTCTTTTCGTGTATTTTTTGAGGATCCATGTGCTAAACGCCCCCTAACCCAAATCAATTTCTATATCTATCCATTATACCCCTATTGCTCCATACATTTTGATTATTACTCGCTGATATCGCTTTTTCACGCGCAGGTTGCTTATTGGAGCTTAGGGGAGGCCAGGGGAGCTTCTACGGGCTGCTCAGGACTACGTGGAGGCGCGGACTTCGCACGCTTCCACCGCTTAGCACTCGCGGCGTGTTTTGGTACACTCTTTCCACTCTTTTTGCACACGCCACACTTTTTCACTTTTCGGCGCGCTCGGGGCCGATATGCCGCCCCGGACACGGCCTCGGACGAGGAGACCTTCCGCTAAGCGGAAGAGGTCGGATGACGCCGGCCCCGCCCACGAGGCGGAAGAGTCTCCTCCTCCTTCCCCCACACACGCCGTCCACCCAGCACAGCCTGCAGGTCCCTCACACCCCGCACAGCCTGCAGCGCACCCACAGCCCGCACAGCCCGCACAGCCACTCCCCGCCGCTCCACAGCCACCACCACCGGCTCCACTGGTCGGGCCGCTCGGGATTACGTTCCGAGACGACGCACACCGCGCCGTCTTCGAGCGTATCTCCCAGCGCTCGATCGTACCCTCCAGGTTTGCACACCTCGCTGACCTAGGACGCCTGGGGGTACTTGAGGGGATGCTCACGTTGTACGACAACGTGGGCTGGCGAGATTTTTTCCAGGTGTCGGCGGATACTTTTACCCGTCCGACACTTGAGGTTTTGAGTTCGATCGCCCGGACCGATGAGGGATGCTCATTCCGGTTTATGGATCGAGAGTGCCAGGTCACTCTCGATATGATGAGAGCATTTTTCTCTTGGCCCGCCGTCCCCGGAGCCGATCGCGGTTATGGCCCCACACATATCCCCCCACCCTCTTTCGACGCCGGTGCCTTCTGGGCACGTATCACGGGTCTCCACGCCGCCTTTGACCCTAGTAGGGCCAAGGCCTCGGCCATCGTACATCCCTGCCTTCGCATTGCTCAGCGCCTTATGGCGACGACATTTTTGGCCAGATATGAGCCGGGCACGATGTCTACGCCAGAGCTTTACATGCTCTACGCGATGACCCGTCCCAGAGCTCTATCTAGGGATGGAGATGAGCTTGTCCCCGCCGTCGTGATCGATATCGCGGCATGGTACTTAGACCGCATCATTGTATCGGTGGGCGCTCGCTCACCGATATGCTGCGGCGGCCTGATTACCCTGCTGGCTCTTATGACCGGCGAGGACTTCCCCGACGACTTGCGACGCGTCCCGGGCCCCACCTCTTTGTCGATAGATGTTAGGCCCGGATGAAGATGCTGCGTCCGCATGGTGAGCGTCACTGGGTCTGGTTGCATGGCCCTTTCGGTGCCGACTACATGATTCTCCCGAGCCCAGCTCGGACCCCGATTGCACCAGCCCACGTTGACTGGCTCCCAGCGGTGGATGTCCTCATCCCCGCTGCGTACGTGCTCGAGGCCGAGGAGGCCGAGCAGGCCCAGGCTGCTCCCGCAGACCCTGCTGCACACCCTGCCGAGCCTGCTGCCGACCCCGTCGACCCTGTGGCCCCTCAGCCTGTTCCTGACGTTTCCGCTGCTCTTGACACTTCTGTCCCCACCTCTGCCAGTGTCGAGAGTACTCTTGCTGAGCCCACTTCCACCACTGTCACCACTTCCGAGGCTGTCCCCACCACTCCCGCTGCCACCTCTGGCCCTCTGTCCGTGGAGCCTCTTTGCTCCGCCCTCCCCGAGCGCCCGCAGACCTTTGTTGAGAGTGGAGAGCCCTCGTTCGCCGCGGTCGTGGAGACCATGGCTAGCATGATCTCCGCTGGGATTGCGCCTTTCGGTCCACACACTTCCACCCCAGCGGTAGATTCCTCTGTCTCCACAGCTGCCGTATTCTCTGAGAGTGTCGTGGTGTCTGTCCACACTTCTGTGCCACAGACCTCTCTAGCCGCCTCGCAGCCGCTTTTGTACTCTTCTTTCGCTGCCGCCGCCTCCACTTCTCACCGCCTGCCCCGGCCTCACACTGAGGCCCGGCCCACATTTCCAGGCGCGGCACCTTTCGTCCCCTTCCCTGCTGAGCCCGTTACATACTCCACTCGCGTACGCCAGCCTCGCCCTGCGCAGCCCCGACAGGTGCGTCCCTCTGCACCACCCCCGCCCGACACTGTACTGCAGAGCATACGTGCTCTTGAGTTGGTGGTGAGTGGTCTTAGAGGAGACCTTAGGACCCTGTCCTCCATCGTCTCTGCGATGGCTGGACGCTTTGACCTGATCCCTCAGATCCACTACTGCCTGACACAGATCTTAGAGCGTCTTCCGCGCGTACCCCCACCCACCCAGCAGGTTCCCACACGCACTTCCACACACACTAGACCTGCTTCCACTTCCACGCCCACCCCAGCTCAGCAGCCTACACCTACACCACCACCACCTCCGCCTCAGGACGGAGACGGCGCGGCACCGCCTTCTTAGGCACTCTTGATGCCTTGATCCATTCCTGCCGTTGTGCTGCCCGTCTCTGCTGGGTCCTGATGCACTTTTGTCCACCCCCCCTCCCCTCACTTATTTTGGTATTATATTTTTGATCATATCTATTTGTGCCTACCATATCATATCTACTTGGGATTCTCATTTTGATCACATCTATATATAATTTTTTTGGGAGAGAGGGAGAGTTTTGGGTGCCGCATTTATTTTCATATCACTCCTATCTGTGCATGCATCATTTCCGCATCATATTTTCATTTCTTAAATTTTCCTTTCATTATCTTTTTTCTTCCCATCATGCATGCATCCTCACTTGCCCCTCACATTACTTGTCTCTCTGGGTGCCACACTTTGCACATTGAGGACACTGTGCCGTTTAGCTTGGGGGAGTGAGTTCTCACGTTCTTTTTCGATTTGCCACCTTTATTTTCAGTTTTTCACACCGTTTTTCACTTTTGCACTCATTTTTCTTTTATTTTTCTTTCATTTTTCCATGCATCACGTTTTTCTTACTTTCCTGTGTGCCGCATTGCATAGTTCTATTTTCCTTTTGTCTTTACTTCTTTCTTTTTCATCTCATGCTAGAGATGAATTTTCTGTGATGATGTCTACGTGGAGTTAGCTTATTCTATATGCATGCTATATTTGTCATGTCTTAGATTTCATTTCTGATATCATATGCTATGACTTGCTTTGCATTTAGGAGTAGTAACCCACACTTTTTCCTCATGAAAATGGATGAAATTTTATTATTAGCTGAGCCTGAATATTCATATGTATGCTATCACAGAAAACACACCAAGATTCACGCATTGAATGCCTATATCTGGAGTACTGATTTCTTTTCCTTTATCACTTCTATATGCATGAATTGTACACTTCACTTCAGGATGATTGAATGATGATTAGTTATGATATATCTGGATTAGTTAGCTTTTTTGTGATCGAAACTGAGTAGATTAGATTACCCTGCTGAAGTTGTCGTGCATGTCTTATAGAGTGAGCCGAGAGTTATATTTATTTCTTTCTCCACAAATCTTGAACATCATTTCTCTACTTTTAGAAATCATTGGTGAATCTCCCCTTAGTGATTCTATTTTATGGCATTTCCCCCGCTATTAATTCCTAGCTCCAAATCTCTTATTCTAAAAAAAAATAATATAATAAAAGAGAGAAGAACATTCTTGTATATCATTATCTCTCTCTGAGTTGGGATCATTGTATATATGATTAAAAAAAAGAGAAAAGAAAAAAAAGGGAAAGAAAAAGAAAAGAGGAAAAATCCTCAATAAAAGATCCCATCTCACTTTCTTTCTTTCTTCCTTCTCTTCTTTGCCTTTGGAGCTATATAAAAATGGGGATGTAAATATTTTTGTGCCACCACGCTTATAGATAAGCTTGGGGGAGGGGATCCATTGATGTGTGAGAGAGTGACTACTTGACATTGCACGGCAACCTAGGCTAAGTAATATTCTATACTCGGTGAGATTGTTTCTAGCTTTACGAAATCCAGAAATCTAAGCCTAGCGTTCATTTCATGAAATCCATACTTTTCTATTCTCACTATTCTATGGTGTGATACTCTTATACTCCGGATAGAAAGCGTTCAATTGAAAAGTGTATGATCTGAGATTTGTATACCGCTTTAGATGATTCAGGCGATGTTAATTTTAAAATTATTCCGTTTTTCATGATTATACCGTTGTTCGTGGGTTTTCTATTTTCTACTTGCACTATTATACTATGATATCAAAATGAGATTCTTTGACATGTATTTCTCACTCGGTGCATGCTATAAGAGTAAGTGAAACCCACGTCCTGAGAAAATGATCTAGCATCCTACCTCTTCGCTTCTTTCTTTCTTTCTTTCTTTATTTTCATTTGGTTTTCATTCTTCTTCGTTTTTCATTTTTTTTCGTTTTTCGCCGTTTTCGTTTTCCGAATTCACCGGGTTCACCTTTTACTTATCTTCCTCGAGGACGAGTAAGAGGCAAGCTTGGGGGATTTTGATCACTCCTTATTTTACACCTTTTTTCCGCATGTTTGCATGCCATTTAGATCGCCCAAATCATGTTTTTCACGATATATCGACGATATTGCGATGCTTTTCACGATTTGTTGTTTTTGTCGCATTTCAGGTGATTTGGCGCGATTTGGAGTGATCATGAGATGCGCTCACTCTAGACGGCCACCGACGACCTCCCCGAGGGGTATTTTGCTGTTGGAGAGGAGCGGAAGAAGAATGGACGTCGCAGGAGCGACGAGGAGGCCAAAATAAGCAGAATGGGCATTTTTTGTGTCCCACTCGGCCGAGTGGAGGAGCCACTCGGCCGACCAGCGAGACACTGCTCGGCCGACCCGTTCAGACACGATTTCCATGTGTACTCGGCCGAGCGACGGAGACCACATCGGCCGAGTGACGATACCACGTCCGCCCGAGTGGCGCCCAGACGAAGCCCCTCCAAAATATTGAAGTTACTGTTTTTCGGCATCTGAGCTTCAGAAGACCCACTCGGCCGAGTGGTAAACCACGTCCGCCCGAGTGCAGCGAAGCCATCGGCCGAGTGACGACAACTCACTCGGCCGAGCCGCCCCCGAACTGAAGACCCCTGAAGCCCCCGACTTACTGGAAAATGACAGGGTTCTCACTCGGCCGAGCGACTTTTGTCACTCGGCCGAGTGCGATGCGCTGCCTGCAGCGAAATTTGCGGAAAACAGGCTGTGCAGGGGCGTTTTGGTCAGGATTTTTGGACGATTTTGAGGGCTATTTAAGCCCTGTTTTTACCCTAGTTTAGGGAGCCATCTCTTAGATTTTTTGCAGCTTTTTGAGACTACTTTTTGCTTTATTATTTGTGATTGGAGAAGAGGAAAAACTTGGATTTTTGTTGGATGAATTGAAGAACTACATTGGTTTGCATCTCTCTTCCCCAAAAACTCTATTTTTATTGTTTATATCATTGTTGTGATGAATTCCATTGCCTATTTCATTGATTATTTTTGTGCTATTGCTATGATTTGTGAGTAGTCTCCACGTCTTGGGGCGTGGGGATGAACCCTACAAGCCCAATTTCGTATTTGTGATAAATTGGTAGAAATTGTGCTAGAATCAATAATTAGAGATTAGATTGGGATCGAATTACTACGGATAGCTAGGTATTCATATCAATTGGGATTTGCAAGAGATTGGATCCCAATTTGATAGGAAGCCCTAGAAATCCGAATTGGGTTGGAGTCGGACTTTCGAAGTATCGGTTTGCAAGAGATTGGATCGATACTAGGATTTCCGGTTGCAATTCCATGCCGATACCCGTTTGCAAGAGATTGGACGGGTAGGAACTATCCTAATTTAGATTGTGGACCGAGTTTGCAAGAGATTGGACTCGGTGCATGATTGAACGATGATGTTGATCCTAATGCTAGCTTTCCTAGGCTAGGGTTTGCAAGAGATTGGACCCGACCCTAGGATAGCTATAGACCGGCAACAGCGCGAGAGCGTGAGCTTGGTTCTACATTCAGTTGCAACTAGTTCATCTAAATTCTCATTCTAGAAATTTTGATACCGACGAACCACATTTATGAAATACGGTGAGTAGCGGGAATTCCCCATTCCCTAGACGTTCTTTATTTGATTTGATATTTCGCACATTTGTCTGACGATTGTGACTGGATCGCCCAAGGTAATTCTCTCTATTCTTAAATAGCCAGGTGGATTAGGAGCAAGCACGGTCATTCGTCCTCCCTGTGTTCGATACCCGCTCGCCGCTATACCGTGCGCTTGCGGTAAAACTACAACCGTTCTTTGGGTGTATACTCAGGACCGACCAAGTTTTTGGCGCCGTTGCCGGGGAGGGCATTTTGACGGTGCTCGGCGTCGACCACCCGGTTATTTCTTCTTACTTTCTTCCTTTACTACCCTCTCTATCTTATTCTAACTTCATTCGCAGCACTATTTGCATGTTCTCCCCGTATTTTGCGTAAGATCTAAACAGGGAGAATAGAGGATGCAACGCCAACACTAGAACTCAGTCGAGAAGACTATGACTCCTTCACAGACCTCCTTAAGGAGCTTGTCGACGAGGTCCACACTACCGGAGCATTTGCTATTGATGTCAAGGACCCCGACGAACAACTATTTGCTAGTTTTGTGATGGACCAAATCTCCCCGGAGGGGACTATCGGAGGCAATGTCAGAGTTGACGTGGTCGACGACAAATTGTATTTCGAAGTCAATAGAGCAAGTGTCGAAGAACATTATGCTCCCGAAGAACCCTTCGAGCAAACCGACATTCAGGGAGTTACACTCTATGACGCTCACTCTTGTTTTTATGAATCGTCTGATGAGTTTCTTGATTCCAGGTATGAACTGGAGCAGAGTGAAGGTTTTGGCGATGCTAGCACTGAATCGGAGGGCGCCTATTTCGATGCCTCATCCTCACTAAGTAGCGAGTCTGACTCGTCACAAGAGAGCATGCCCCCTGAACATGAGGGAAACATGGATAACAAGGAAGAAGTCGAACTCATGCGAACCGATGAAGTGGAAGGAGCAGCGCCACCTGAGGTAGAGCTTAAACGATTACCACCGAATCTAAGGTATGCCTTTTTGGGTAATAAATTAACTTTCCCGGTGATAGTCAGTTCCCACCTCACACAAGATCAACTTGAAAAACTCCTAGACGTTCTTAGGAGCCACAAAGATGTCTTGGGATACACTATCTCCGATCTAAAAGGGATAAGCCCTAGGCTTTGCACGCATCGGATCCATCTGGAGGATACCGAGGCCACCTCCATAGAGCCTCAAAGGCGGTTAAACCCGAACATGAAGGAGGTGGTTAAAAAGGAAATCCTAAAATTGTTAGAAGCCGGCATAATTTATCCTATCTCTGACAGTAGATGGGTTAGCCCCGTTCACGTCGTCCCCAAGAAAGGGGGGATGACTGTCATAAAAAATGAAAAAGGTGAGCCAATATCTACGCGCACTGTCACGGGGTGGCGAATGTGCATTGACTATAGGAAACTCAATAAAGCCACCCGAAAGGACCATTACCCATTGCCATTCATTGATCAAATGCTTGAACGCCTCGCGAACCATAAATATTTTTGCTATCTAGACGGGTATTCGGGTTTCTTCCAAATCCCTTTGCACGAAGATGACCAAGAAAAGACAACTTTCACTTGTCCCTATGGCACCTATGCTTACCGTAGGATGCCGTTTGGCCTTTGTAATGCTCCCGCCACTTTTCAAAGATGTATGACATCCATATTTTCCGACTACATTGAAAATATTATGGAAGTTTTTATGGATGATTTCTCGGTTTACGGAAGTGAGTTTGACTCTTGCTTGGAAAATCTCACTAAAGTCCTAAAAAGATGCCAACAAAACAATCTCACTCTCAATTGGGAGAAGTGTCACTTCATGGTCACGGAAGGTATAGTTCTCGGACACCTTGTTTCCTCGAGGGGAATCGAGGTAGATAAAGCAAAGATTGAGGTAATCGAAAAACTTCCTCCTCCTATTAATGTCAAGGGCATTAGGGGCTTTCTTAGTCACGCGGGGTTTTACCGCCGCTTCATCAAGGATTTCGCCTCGATTGCCCGACCACTTACTTCCTTGCTCGCTAAAGATGTTCCTTTTAACTTTTCAGGAGAATGCTTGCACGCTTTCAACACCTTGAAGGAAGCGCTAGTCTCCGCGCCCATCATACAAGCGCCGGATTGGAGCCTCCCTTTTGAGCTAATGTGTGATGCTAGCGACCAAGCCATTGGAGTGGTATTGGGACAAAGAAAAGATAAGAAGCTTCATGCAATATACTATGCGAGCAAGACATTGGATGACGCGCAGAAAAACTACACAACCACCGAGAAAGAGCTTCTAGCGGTCGTCTATTCCATAGAGAAGTTTCGCTCTTACCTCCTCGGCTCCAAGGTGATTGTCCACACCGACCATGCGGCATTGAAGTATCTTTTGAACAAGAAGGAGGCCAAACCCCGGTTGATTAGGTGGATACTCTTGTTGCAAGAATTCGACCTAGAGATCAGAGATAAGAAGGGTACGGACAACGTCGTGGCGGATCACTTATCTAGGCTCATTCGCGACAAGGAGGATGAGAGCTTACCTATTGACGACACATTTGCTGATGAGAGGCTATATGCGGTAAGGACCGGGGAAGTACCTTGGTACGCGGACTTCGTCAACGACTTGGCTTGTGGAATCAAACCGCATGGGATGACCACGCAACAAAAGAGGAGATTTATGCATGAGGTCCGTAGCTATTTTTGGGAAGATCCTCAATTGGGATTTGCAAGAGATTGGATCCCAATTTGATAGGAAGCCCTAGAAATCCGAATTGGGTTGGAGTCGGACTTTCGAAGTATCGGGTTGCAAGAGATTGGATCGATACTAGGATTTCCGGTTGCAATTCCATGCCGATACCCGTTTGCAAGAGATTGGACGGGTAGGAACTATCCTAATTTAGTTTGTGGACCGAGTTTGCAAGAGATTGGACTCGGTGCATGATTGAACGATGATGTTGATCCTAATGCTAGCTTTCCTAGGCTAGGGTTTGCAAGAGATTGGACCCGACCCTAGGATAGCTATAGACCGGCAACAGCGCGAGAGCGTGAGCTTGGTTCTACATTCAGTTGCAACTAGTTCATCTAAATTCTCATTCTAGCAATTTTGATACCGACGAACCACATTTATGAAATACGGTGAGTAGCGGGAATTCCCCATTCCCTAGACGTTCTTTATTTGATTTGATATTTCGCACATTTGTCTGACGATTGTGACAGGATCGCCTAAGGCAATTCTCTCTATTCTTAAATAGCCAGGTGGATTAGGAGCAAGCACGGTCATTCGTCCTCCATGTGTTCGATACCCGCTCGCCGCTATACCGTGCGCTTGCGGTAAAACTACAACCGTTCTTTGGGTGTATACTCAGGACCGACCAAGGTCTAAGTCCAATTGGACTTGGCTTCCAAAGGTCTAACCTTTGAGGACCCAATGACCTTGGGTACCATGATATGAAAGTTTCTATCTTTAGGTACTCAAGGAAAAGAAAAAGAAGAGGAGCAACAAATTTAAATTTTGCTCCAAAGGGAATTGGATACTCGATAGCGGGTGTTCAAAACACATGACGGGTGACGCTCAATTGCTCTCCGGAGTGGTTCCCATTGCAAATGGAAATCGCGTCGTATTTGGAGGCAACGAGAGCGGAACCATCGTCGGTGTTGGTAAAGTGGGTAACCCTTCTAAACCCTTAATTAGTGATGTCTATCTAGTTAATGGTTTAAATCATAATCTTATTTCAATAAGCCAACTTTGTGACAAAGGTTACAAAGTTAGCTTTGCGAAAGGATTGTGTCATATTTCAAATGATAATAATAAATTATTATTTTCCGGCACACTCCATAAAGATATTTATATTTTGGATCTTCCTAAGTCATATGAACAATGTCTCGTTGCCAACACAAGTGAACAACACTTATGGCATCGACGCTTTGGACAAGTGAACTTTGGAACACTTTATAAGCTTTCGAAATTAAATTCCATTAAAGGTTTTCCGAAGCTCGTTTTCGAAAAGAAAAGTTTTTGTGATTCTTGTCAACGTGGCAAGCTTCCTAAATCTTCATTTAAACCTAAGAAAAGCATTTCTACGAAACGGCCACTAGAGTTATTACATCTAGATTTATTTGGGCCAACTAGAGTTGCTTCCTTAGGAAATGCAAGATATGGACTAGTCATCGTTGATGATTACTCAAGATTTACATGGGTATTTTTCTTATGTAATAAAAATGAAGCTTTTGAAAACTTCACAATATTTGTGAAGAAAGTACAAAATCTCATCGGAACCACCATTGTCACTATTCGTAGTGATCATGGGGGTGAATTTGAGAATGAGTCTTTCTCAAATTTTTGTGATGATCTTGGAATTACTCACACGTTTTCTTTCCCTCGCGCACCTCCTCAAAATGGTGTTGTTGAGAGGAAGAATAGAACACTTGTGGAGTGTGCTCGCACTATGCTCGAAGATAGTCAACTTGGTTATCAATTTTGGGCGGAAGCGGTACACACCGCTTGTTATGTGTTTAATAGAATACTTTTGAGGCCCGGCACCAAACAAACTTGCTATGAATTGTTGTTTGGTAGATTGCCTCAAGTTAAACATTTTCGTGTTTTCGACGCAAAATGTTTCATTAAAAACACATATGATAATTTGGACAAGTTTGATCCGAGATCGGATGAAGGGATATTTGTTGGGTATTCCTCACGTAGCAAAGCCTACCGGATATACAACAAAAGATCCTTTACGATCGAGGAATCACTTCATGTCTCTTTTAATTAGAATTTTACTACTTCTAGAATTTCAAATGATAATGATTCTATGGATGTTTTATGTGATTCGTTTGAAAATTCTAAGTCTATTGATTCAATTGATTCTATTGAGACTAACCCGACTAATGAAGTTGTTGAGAATGTGCCTAGTGATCAAGGTATTCCCAAGCGGCTTCATACCGTTCGCGACCATCCCCATGAGCAAGTCATTGGCAATATTAATGATAGTGTCAAGACGAGATCTCAAGTCCACCACTTCGCCAATTGTGCCTTTGCCTCATCGATAGAGCCAAAGAATATCGTTGAAGCGTGCGAAGATAGTGCTTGGATCCTTGCCATGGAGGAGGAACTCATTCAATTCGAGAGGAATGAGGTATGGGAGCTTGTTCCTTTTCCATCGAAGAACCACACCGTCATAGGGACAAAGTGGATCTTCAAGAACAAAACCGACGAAAATCAAGTCGTCGTCCGGAACAAAGCTAGGTTAGTTGCTCAAGGCTATCGCCAAGAGGAAGGTATCGATTTCAAAGAATCCTTCGCTCCGGTAGCTAGATTAGAATCAATTAGACTTTTATTGCCTTATGCATGCCATAAAAATTTTAAGTTATTTCAAATGGATGTTAAAAGTGCATTTTTAAACGGAGATGTTGTTGAGGAAGTTTACGTTTCTCAACCTCCGGGCTTCATAAATGAAAAATTTCCAAATCATGTTTTTAAACTAAAGAAAGCTCTTTATGGTTTGAGACAAGCTCCTCGAGCTTGGTATGATCGCCTAAAGAATTTTCTTTTGGATTTGAATTTTAAAATGGGCGAAGCCGATTCTACACTTTTTGTTAAGCATGCGAATAATGATATTTTATTAGTTCAAATTTATGTTGATGATATCATTTTCGGTGTTACTAACTTCACTCTTTGCGAAGAGTTTTCTAATGTTATGAAGGACCAATTTGAGATGAGCCACATGGGCGAACTCAAATATTTCTTAGGTCTCCAAATTCGCCAATTGAACGATGCAATCTTCATCCACCAAACGAAGTATACGGTGGAGTTGCTTAAGCGATTTGGAATGGAAAGTGCTTCCGGGAAAAAGACTCCAATGAGCACGACTACGCATCTTGACAAGGATACGGGCGGTAAGGATGTAGACATTCGTCTATATCGAGGTATGATAGGTAGTTTACTTTATCTTCCCGCAAGTAGACCCGATATTATGTTTGCCGTATGCGTATGTGCTCGTTATCAGTCTCGACCTAAGGAGTCTCACTTAGTAGCGGTAAAGCGTATTTTCCGTTATCTAAGTTACACTTTAGATTTTGGATTACTTTATCCGAAATCTAGCACGTATGAGTTAGTCTCATACAGTGATGCCGATTATGCGGGATGCAAATCCGACAGGAAAAGTACTAGTGGCACTTGCCATTTTCTAGGAAATTCTCTTGTCTCTTGGTTTTCCAAGAAGCAAAATTCTGTATCACTTTCAACCACCGAGGCGGAATATATTGCCGCCAGTGCCGCTTGTGCCCAGGTTCTTTGGATGAGACACACTTTGAAGGATTTTGGTATTCACTGTGATACTAGCCCTATCATGGTGGATAACCAAAGTGCTATCTGTCTTTCAAAGAATCCGGTGCACCATTCTCGATCAAAACACATAGATGTCCGACACCATTTCGTAGATGATCATGTTGCTAAAAAGGACATCATTTTAGTGTACGTTGAAACCCAAAAGCAAATCGCCGATATTTTCACGAAACCCCTAAAGAAGGACTTCTTTGTGCGGTTGCGTCGAGAATTGGGGATTATGGGTGAATCCGAGATATAAGATTCATATTTCATTCAATTATCTTGCATGCTATTATATTTTGCGATATTTCATTCATGCTAGATTTATTGAATTTTTGGGAATTTTATGTGATATGTTTGAATTTATGATCGAATTCGTATTTCAATGTCGTATTTAAGATTTCGACGTTTTATGGGGTAATTTAGATGACTAATGCGAGTGTTAAGATGTTTCATCCAAGTGGTTTGTGAAGAGAAATCAATTATCAATTTTTGGACCCTTCTAGTCGGTTTCAGTTCATTTGTCAACCGACTAGATGCTCATCTAGTCGGTCAGCAAATGAACTCAGACCGACTAGATCAAGCTTTCATCTAACTCTTTTCATTTTCTTTCTTTAGTCGGTCACAGTACATTTACCGACCGACTAGATTGAAAACTAGTCGGTCAGTGAATATACTGCGACCGACTAATTCTAGCCCTAAAAATCCCTGTTTGCCTCTGTTTCGACTTAGTCGGTTCAAGCTCATTGACCGACCGACTAGATCGTAATCTAGTCGGTCAGTGCTTGAACTGTGACCGACTAAGTGGGTTAGGGCAAATGTGTCTTTTCGATTTCCAGACCGACTTAAAACTCTTTTATTCGACTAATGCTCATTTTAGTCGGTCTCTTTCATATCTCCACTCACCCTCTACTCCTCCCGATTCCGACACTGAATTTATCCCTGAGGATGAGCCTAGCCCTAGGGAACCCACTCCTCCACTTCGTCCTAGGACTCGCCAGCCAAAGGGAAAGGGCCCAATGCCAGCGGGTGGTGTTGACATATCGTTGTGTCGCGACGACCCTATGTGTCTCGCGGCCTACAACCGTATTGAACACTGCCTGATGCTATTGGAGCACTACGTTCAGTTTTCGGATTTCCTTGGCCTAGCAGATCTCCTCTCCTATAGTGGTCTCCTTGATTATCTCCGATACGATCTTAAGGCCAATCCTAAACCATATCCTCGCCTAGTGAAATTGTTCTATGCCAATCGTGTTCGAGGCCAGTACGATGCTAGTCACTCCATCAAGACTACTGTCTTGGGAACTCCTATAGTTCTCACGGCAGAAATCTTGGGGGAGATTCTTGGCTGCTCGTCGTCTGGTCTCCTGCCTTCAGTCATTTCCGTCAACGATATATCTTCTTTGGATCAGTCTGTTCTTTCTGACATCTTCCACGTGATCCCTCCTGCCTTCATTGGAGTTCCTTCAAAGTCATTCAAGCCAAATGCTTGGGTTCTGAATCTTATTCTGAAGTCGTGCTTGCTTCCCAAGTACGGCTCATCTTCACTTCCATCCCAGCCATTCCTGAAGCTTATCTACGCTCTATTCTTGGGTTGCGAGATTAATTGGGCTCGCGTTATACTCGATAAGATGGACTCTTTCGAGTGTATACGCAAGACCAATAAATCTGCGCATATTCCATACCCTTGTCTGTTGACCCTCGTGTTTCGTCATTTCCGAGTCCCTCTCCCTCCTGACGATGAGCGTCCCTTGGGTACTCCTCTAAACGCGACGGCCGTTAAGAAATCTCTAGCGGCGCTTCGTCACGTGCAGAGGTCTACCGCATCTGCTTCCCAGTCTACTCCGTCAGCTGCTGCAGCCCCCGCTCCTCCTGCAACATTAGACGATGTCGTACGCCTTCTTCGTCAGCACGACTCACGTTTGGCTCGTACTGAGGAGGTCGTCTGTCGTATGGCTCGTATGATGGGGATTGATCTTCCTCCTTCAGTTTCTGAGGCCGAGGAGATGGACGATGAGGAGCTTGACGAGCTTGTCACTTCCTTAGCCCGTTGCGATGAGGCCACTGCTGCTGCTGCTGCTGCTACCACCTCAGCTCCTGGAGATGGCACCACTTCCGGTGCTCCAGAGACTTCTGCTTCAGCACTTCAGACTTCTGAGCCTGCTGCTGACCCTGCTGTCGAGCCTGCACATCTATCTCCTGCTGCTGTTGCGACCCCTGCTGTTGCGACCCCCGCTGTTGAGCCAGTTGTTTCCACTCCTACCCCGACAATCCCGTCTGTTGAGATGCCTTTTCTCCCTGCAGAGCCTGAGTCCACTCCGTCGACTGGACCCACGGAGACTGCAGATCCAGCCACTTCCTCGTGATCGTTTGTTCCGAGGACTCTCCACTGCTCATTGGATGATCTACCTTTTTGAGAGTGTTTTTGGGTCAGGATAGGATGGAGATTGTTGGTTGTTTTGATGTACTTTTGAGTTTTCTGGATGTCGGTGTTGGGTATTTTGATGTACTTTGGATATTGATGATGGTGTTATATTTTGATGTAGACGATGATGTTGTACTTTTTGATGTTTATATAGATGATGTGTTGCATTTGATGTGATGATCATTTTTATATTTGATATCTTTTTGGATGTACTCATGATGTTATCATTTATATATATTCATCGATGCTCATGTTGTGATATTTACTTCGTCGTGCACATTAATTCTCATTCGATGTCCATGCTATGTAAAATCGTCGCTCGACGATTGAAAAACTTGGTTAAATAGAGTATATTTCTATATTTGTATAGAATTGTTTTCCATGCACAAATTTAACCAAGAATATTGAATATTGGAGAGTATGTTTCATTATTCAATAAATAAAAAAATTTATTACCAAATTTTTTTTATGATTTTGATTATCGCTTTTTGATAATGGACAATTTGGCACACCTTGATTTGATTTTATCTTTTTTTTCCCTTGGTGTCAATTAGTTCCATCGTCATTGTCTACGACTCCCGATGTTGGATTTTCCATTTCCTAGTTGTTGTCGTTGTATGCCCCCCATTTTTTTGGGATAATGCCAAAGGGGGAGAGATAATGATAATAAATAGCGCAAATGAAAATTTAACTCAATTTCCAAGAATCTAGTTTGATATGTTAGATTCAGGGGGAGTTAAGATATATATAAGGATTTTCAAAATCCGATATTTCGAAAATCGATTCTCTTTATTTATCTTACTCATCTGATTGATGCAATTCATATATATTCATTTTGGAATTAACGTGTCATCAATGCAGGGGGAGTAAGTATTTTACATTTGAATCATTATTTTTGATTATTATTTATGTTGGTTTGTCATCACCAAAAAGGGGGAGAATGTTGAATATTGGACTCCCCAGATTTGGTTTTGATGATGAGCAAACATAAATAATCCATGAACTAACAATTTGTGAGCGCAGTATTGAAGATCGTCGCCAAATTCACGAGAACATTCAAAGCAACATCTCAACACTTCCCAAAGCTCGTATTCATGCCTAAAGCTTTGTTGAAGCTCTTGTGCCGTTTTGGAAGTTATGAAGATTCAATCGAAGCTCTCGAAGACCGTTTATTAAGGTTTTATTTATAGTCTTTTTAGCTTCGATATATAGAATGTTAAGCCTTGAGTATATCTTACCATTCTAACTTCATAACGCTCATATCGTAGCTCTAGGATCTTAGTGCAAGTTCATTCTAACTTCCTCGAAGCGTCGCGCTTCGATTCGGACTTGTATGTGCATGTTAGTTGGTACAAGAACAAGTACTGACCGACTAGATGGTGATCTAGTCGGTCAGCAACTCTTCTTGGACCGACTAGTTTGATTCCATAATTTCTTGGACTTTACTGTTTACAGTTAGTCGGTCTATGTTGACTCACCGACCGACTAGTTTGTGAACTAGTCGGTCAGTGATGCTTCTTTGACCGACTAGTTGTGACTTACTGTTCATGCTAAATTTCTCCTAAGCTACTGTTTATCGTTAGTCGGTCTAAGAACGTTTGGTGACCGACTAGTTGACAATCTAGTCGGTCAACTTTTGTTCTTGGACCGACTAAGTCAACTTGTGTTCAGACTATTTCATTTTGCCTCTTAGTCGGTCTACGTTCACTGACTGACCGACTAGTTGTGAAACTAGTCGGTCAGAAAGTCTTCTTGGACCGACTAGATTTCTAGGTCTGAAATTCTCTTTCTTCTCAGTTCCTCTCTTAGTCGGTCCATGCTGTTTGACTGACCGACTAGTTGATGAACTAGTCGGTCAGTGATTGTTCTTTGACCGACTAATTCTCACAGATTTCTATCCGTTGGAGAATGACCTAAGTTGTTTTTATGGGACCCTATAAATACGAACCTAGGTCATTTCTATCTAGGTTAGAGCTTCCATTCAGAGATTCATTGAGATCAAAAGAGATAGCTATTCTCACTCAAATCAAAAGCTCTCTTCCTCACAAGAAACCCATTCTCTCTCATTTCTAGATCTAGAATCCATCTAGAGAGAAGCTTTTTCTTGGTGAGCTTTCAAGCTATTGCTTGATCCAAGTCTCCAAATCATCCCTAGGCACCGATTGCTGGTCATTTCCTTGGTGCTAGGTCTTGGTGACTTCATCTTCCTCAAATCCTCCATTTCACCTATTGGGTAAGAAAAACTCAAGGTATAGGATTTTGTGGTAAGTTTGCTTATTTCAATATAACTCTTTTATATTGCTTGTTGATTCTCTCGGTTGTGAGAGAAGGTTGTGATCCCGGGTTGTGGGATTCACTATTGCCGTTGTTGTATGATTTGATCTTGTGAAGGTTTTTCACAAGATATTCATAGTGGAAATTTTGAGTTAGGGTTTCTAACTCAAGTATCCGGAGGGGATCCGGGTGGTTGGGACGTAGGATCACCGGGAACAAGTCGGGGAGACTTGGGTGGATCCGAACCCATTAACATCATTTGTTTGCATTGTTAATTTTGTTGCTGTCATTCAATTTAAGCTTCCGCAAATTGATTTGGTAGTTGTTTGCAATTTAATTTGGAATTATACTCCTTATTATTTTAAAGTACTATTCACCCCCCTCTAGTACTTGTGCAGTAGCTGGTAGGGCATTACAGATTGGTCCTGCCCCGGAGTCTTTGAGAGGGCGGATATTGGGCCGTCGCCTCCCCGCAGCCTCTATTGTCGGACGGGTATTGGGCCGTCGCCTACCCCGCATATGGCGCTCCGGTTTGGGTGGCTAAGCTCCGTAAGCTTGCCCCGGAGGTCTTCTTTAGTGGGGGGAGGGGGATCGAGCGCGTAGCTCGGCCCGTGCCCCTCTCCGGTTTGGGTGGCGAGGATCGGTCCTGCCCCGGAGTCTTGCGTTTTTGGGCTGAAATTTTCATGTAGAAAAGGCGAAATTTGAAGATGCAAAAGGGAGTAGGATATTTCATTCATGACTTACAGTTTCCGACTACATCACGACTGGCGCTCCGCATTCTTTCGAGTGATTAGCCCGCCCTCGGCGAGGGGGGCTGGGACGGGCACGGCCGGTCTGGTCCTCTTCCGCGGTGCTGTCAGCAGGAGCCAGCTTTTGATGGTAGGATTCGTCCCTGCCCCCAGGTAGGTCGACCATCAGGTTTCCCTCTGGGCCCTTGTGTTTGGTCGATCCCACGTAGCAGCTCCTGGACAGCTTCTGGCTTCCCCGTACTGACCCAACCCCTCGGGGGGTTTGGAACTTGACCATCTGGTGGAGCAGGCTGGGGAGCGCTCCGATGGCCGCCATGTAGGGTCGTCCTATGATCCCGTTGTACGCCGACGCAATGTTGACTACCACGAACAGAGTCATTCGGGTGACGACCTGCGGTTCTTCTCCGAGAGTTATTGGCAAGGTGATCATTCCTACAATAGGGGTCGAGTGACCGGTGAAGCCGACGAGGGGTCCGGTGCAGGGTCTCTGGTCCGTCGGCCTTAACCCCATCTTTTCGAGGGTGGACATAAACAGAATGTCGTAAGAGCTCCCTATGTCGATCAGGAGGCGGCTGACGATGGCCGTCCCTATTTGGGCCTCGATGACGATGGCGTCGTCGTGGGGCAGCTCTACTCCCTCTAGATCCTCGTCGCTGAAAGTAATGGGAGGATAGGTTATCCTTCTCCCTCTCGGATCCCCTCCGAAACCCGCCGTCATCACTTGTCTTGCGTACGCCTTTTTGCTCGATGACGACACTCCTCCGGAGGACGGCCCGCCACATATCGTGTCTATGCGCATGACCAGTTTCGGGGGGGGGGGAGATGCTCTTCCCGCTCACTGTGCGTTGGCGGGTCTGCTCTTCGCGCCCTCCGGTGGTTCACCTCCTCTCTATCTGGTCTCCTGCCTCCGACGAAGCCCCTGAGGTGGCCCGCCTGGATCAGCCGTTCGATTTCCCTTTTGAGGGTGAAGCAGTCATCGGTGTCATGGCCGTGGTCCCGGTGGTACCGGCAATACTTCTGGAAATCTCTCCGGGCTGGATCCGACTTCATTTCCCGGGGTGGCTCCGGCAGCAGTCCGGCTCTCGTTGCTGCGGCCATCACCTCTATCAGGGGGGCATTGAGCTGTGTGTAATGCGCCCGTAGGGGGCCTTCTTGTCTCGGGATGACTCGGGTGGGCCCTTGGGCCGGGGCAAACTCTCGGGCCGGGCCAGGGTGATCCTGCAGGCGTCGCCCCGCCGGTTCGCGCCTTGGTTGGGCCAGCTGGTCACGCCCTCGATAGCCCTCTTCTTGTCTTGGCCGAGGGTGTGATCGGGGCTCGCCCTGGAGCGGCTTCGCCGGGGGAAATAGGGCCTTTGTGCCGAGAGTCTCTTCGGCCAATGCGTGCCTCTCCGCCATAGCAACTAGCGCCTCATAGTCGATCGGCGGATCTCAGAGCAGGGATTTGTGGAGGCTCCGAGTCCGCAACCCCGTCTTGAAGGCCAGCATGAGGACCTCGTCGCCGCAGGTCACCACCACCCGTCTCTCCTCCTGAAATCGGCGTAGGTATCTACCCGTCGTCTCCCCTTCTCCTTGGACTATCGTGCTGAGATAGTCCAAGGGCTTCTTCTTCGTCCGCACGGCCCGAAACTCTTGGCAGAACTTATGGGACAGCTCGCCAAAGCTCCCAATGGATCTCGCGGGAAGGCCGAAGTACCAGTCCAACGCCGTGTCCCTCAGACCTTGCGAGAAATGCCGGCAGAGGAACGCCTCATCTACATCCTGGGCCTCCATTGCCACCCGGTATTGTGGCACGTGCGTGAGGGGGTCCCCTCTTCTGTTGTAGGTGGCGAGGTGGGGAGGTTTGAACCTTACTAGCCTTGGGGCGGACGTGATCCACCGTGCCAGTGGTGTGGCCTCCTCCGGGTAGGTAAGGCGCTCGGGCGCACCCCCCTTCGCCATTCGGGGGTCTGGCTCCGGTCGCGCCTCTGCTGCCGACGGTCTTCCCGCCCCCGGGGGTAGCGCGACGGTCACCCGGGGGGACTCCTTCCCCGGGTCGAAGATTCGACGGGTTGTGGGCTATGGTTCTCCCAGTACCATCGTCCTCCGGCCGCATCCTCCCAGATCCCCATCCGCTGCTGGTTCTCCTGCAGAAGCCTTTCGTGCTCGGCGGTGAGGAAGCGCAGCTATCGACGAACGGCTTCCTCACGCAAGCGATCGGGGGAGTGGCGCTGGCGGGGCGGACTTCCTCCACCCGGAGGGGGATCTACCCCACAACGGGCCGCGCTTGTCCTCCGGCGGCTGGCCCGCCGTCGTCATCTCCGGAATTTCCCGGTGGCCTTCGTTCCCCCTCCGTAGCCTTTCGCGTTCGGCGATGATGAAACGGAGATGGTGGCGGACGGTTTCTTCGTCCTGGTAGGCGCGTCGGACGGTCTCAGTCGCTTCGTCCAAATGCCTTTGCGCGGCGGCCACTTCCTCCCGGCGCCTCCACAGCTGCGCGACCTCCATTTCCTCTTCCAAGAGCTTCTGCTGGGCCGCAATCTCCTTGGCGAGCCCCCCGTCCCCCCTCCTCGAACTGAGGGTGAAGATTCCGTCTCACGTTCGGAGGCTCAGAGGGGCCGGGTGGTGGCTCCGCTCCCGCCGCTGCGTAGCCTCCCATTGCCTGAGTGACGGCCTCGAGGCTTTTCTGGATGGCGCGGGCCGAAGTTTGGACTGTCTCGGCGCCTATCCCTGGAGGGGGGTCAGTCGCCGGGGTGATTGGTAGAGAGAGTGGTTCCTGACCCACGGGATCCTTGCCGTGGTCAAGGTTCCGAGTCATCGGCATGGAATCTAACATGGGTGTGACCCTTCGTTCCCACAGACGACGCCAATTGTTGCGGGGTGGAACTCGCGTACAATGAATTTTTATTGAGGGGAACTAAGGGCACGGTGGTTACGTCGATAAGGGGGTTTAGGTGGGCTATTTAACAAGTGATTAGTGGGGTGAAGAGGCTAGACTTGCCGCCGGGGTGGCCACGGAGTCAAATCTAACCGGACACGGCGGAAGAGGATCGGGTGGCGGGAGCCAAAGGTTGACGTCGACCAAGGGGCGAGCTTTCCTGCACCACGAGTAACTCGTCAGAAGGGCAGGGTTGGGGTCCAACCCTTAGCCCCTCCGATGCCTAATTCAGTAATATGACTTAAAACGGGGGCTAGACACGCCGGTCGGACTGAGGGTGTGTCGACCGTACGCGGCGAGCTATAAGTGGGAGAACAAAGATATGGACGACCTTTGCTCTCGTGTGTAAATAATGGATTGAGAGAGAGAATTTTCCAACCTCCCCACCGTAGGCGGTAAGGGGGTATTTATACCTGACGGGAGATGATTAGGCGGGGCTGACCTGGCATGCTGACTCGATGCGCTGAGCTGGCCCGGCTATCAGCGGAAGCTTCGGACGAGGATGTCAGGAACAGGAGTGTCTGCCCTGCTTTTGTCAGACGGCGCAACGGCCTAGGGCACTTTTGTCAGGGTGTCAGGGCCGAAAGCATTTAAGTGTCAGGGGGCTCAGTGGCCAGGGGGTGCTTTGTCAAATGGTCGGGCGGCGTTAGTGTCAGTCGTGTCCTTACCCTAGGTTGTTTGTCGTGCGTGATGAACTAAAGGTCCGGCAACGCTATCCCCGGCATCGGGGTTCGTGGGGGATCGCCGGGCTGACCTGTTCGAGGCTTGGCCGGCCCGGCCGCGCCCCTTTTCGGTCGCGGGGCACAGACTGCTGGCCAGGGGGGATATGCACATGCCTCCGTCAGCATCCCGGGCGGCACCGTCCGGGCGTTCCCCGGGCGCCCTGCCCCTGGCGGGCCGAGCGACTGCGGTTGCTCGCCTCGGCCGGGAGGGGGGAGTGCCGCGAGGCGCGCACATTCTCATGTAGCCTCGGACCTCCGGGGCGGCGTTCCTTTCGCAAAGGGGTGGTTCAATGAGGTATGTCAGCGGACCTAGGCGGGAGTTGGACTCACACGATCTTTAGGTCGTAACAGGGTAATTGGTCAATATCCAACAAGTAGAACTACTTCTCAGGGTAGTAGTCTTGAAGTTCGTTTACATACATCAAATCCGTTTTACCTAATAGTGTTGTTTTACCCAGTAGTGTAATCTTTTGTGTTTATGTTGAAATTTGGATAAACAATTAAAATATCAAATTCGTCGATAGTTGAATCATTATAGGGAAGCTTCAAAGTGCTGATGGATGTTAAAATTTCCTCAGAAGAGAAGATCAGATTTGCCATGTTTAATTAAGGTTACCTATTTAACTATCAGTCGATATGACCGATAAATCGGTATAGGGTCCTAACCGATACGATATATCTTAATTTATCGAGTTTTAGAAGCTGACCCAATATCGGCCGTTATCGGATGTGTTGGCCGGTATATCCGACCGATACCAGCAGATTTGCATTTTTTAAATTAATTTTTATAAACTTATAATTGTTACAATATTTTAATAGATATACTACTAAGATATAATTATGTTTGAAAGAATGTTTATTTGTAATAATGTTCAATTATATTAATGTTTGGACTTTAAAAGCACATCTTATGTTAATGTTTGAATTTTCTTATTTTATATTGGCTTGTTCTTGATCTTCCATGTATTTTTTTAAAAGTAAATCATGTTAAATTTTTTTATATGCATACAATAACATGCAAGTAAAAGTTTAATTGATTAGATGTAACTATGAGGTTAGTCACTCTCGCTAATAAAGTCATGCTTTATTTTTACTTTTTATTACTGTACATAATATGTTAATGATTAATTTTAATACGTCATTATAACATTACTAGATTATATTGATGATATTTTCATGATATAATCAAATTAGGGTATAAAAGAATGTGTTTCGGAGTGTTTTCTCACCACAGAAGTTGTTGAAGGATAATCCAGATGAAGCTGCTGACGTGGAGGACGTGGACAGCTTTTTGGACACTAGACGAGCTAATCTCGGGCAGAAGGAACTCCGGGCAGAGTTATGAAGGTCAGGTTCGAGCTATCTCCACAGCTATCTACGACATAGGAAGCTCACCATGGGGTCTGATTTGGGGTTCGACCTAATCCCCTCTAATGCTTAAGTTAATGGATGACTTGAAGAGCCTCGGTGGAACTATGTTCGATCTTTTGGGAGATTGTTCGCTAATTTCAGGCCGAGCTATGGATGAAATATAATGTAGATGGAGCAGATTGTGAGTATAGGAATACCTGAGTGTAGGATCTCAGAGATGTGTCCCGTCTTTCATTGTTCGAGGGATTATTTATAGGTGATGGTCCGTTGGACATCGTTCCAGAATAACATTCATGCATTGAAGACAATTTACTGCATTTGGCCCAAGCTGTTGCTCTTGATGACAAGCCAAACGACTAGTCATGAATGTCCTCATTGATGAAGAGCGTTACAGTCGGCATTGATAAAGGATCTTAATGGTCTGCTCAGCTGGCACTTCAAATGGAGCAAGCATCTGCCTCACGTGAGGGTCACGGGGCTGTTGGGCTGAAGCCATTGGTTTTTCTGGACTCTTGGGCTTTAGTCAACTCAAATAAAGAATTAACTCTGGACTGGTCCAATGTAGTAACAATGGCTCCCGTCTCTCGAGCTCAATCGACGTGATAGTTGAGGTCAGGTGATGTGACACGTATGGACGGGAGCGACAGTCGAGGCAACACGTTTAATGTAGGCTGTTGGGGCACAGAACCTTAAAATTCTCTCGCCAATTGATCACAGAATTCAGAGGGACGTCGTTTTGAGATGTCGAGACGCGTCCGAGATCGGATGACCGAGATTGACTCTAAGGAAGTGCATCTTTGTATAAATTGGAATCGTAGGCGGAAGAAAACCCTTCATTTGCTTCCCAAAGGAATTGTGCTCCTTCTCGCTGCCGTCTCCCTTCTATTTATTTGCGTCTGCTGTTGTTGGTGCCCTTGTAAATTTTTTTTACACGTATGCAACGAACTGAGCTGATCGTAAGAGCTTTTGGAATGAAGAGTTTGAAGTCATAGGATTATTTTGACACTTAATAATGTAATTGTTTCTCTTGTATTTCAAAAAAAAAGTTCAAATTAATTCGAAGAGCATACAATACAATGACTGCAAGTTTTGTTTAAGTCAAGATATCAAGACAATGTGTTTTAAAAGATTCAGGCCGATGTATTTTCAGCAATGTTCGCTAGATCCTAGTGTTGAGAATAACAGTCACTCACTGGTGGGAAAAATAGAAAAAAAGTGATGTACGTAGATTAGTAATTGGGTCTCTATTAATTCCATGGTTTAAGCTTTTAAGTTAGATATAGTTTCAACTACCAGCTTGTGGCTTCATATCATTATAGAAGAATTTTTTACGAATAGTTGAATTTACTATATATATAAATGCAATAAAATTAAAATATACATATAACCTTCAAACCTTATATCATAAATTTGTTTTTGTTATCCCTTCCCTTTAACCGAAAAACACATACTACATAAAGCCAGATACCTCAATCCTTCATCATTAGTGATACGACTACTTTGATCGGGTCCGGAGGAGCCAAGTCAACCACGACCAGTCAACCAGCCAAACTACGGCCTCGGGCTCCGGCCCAAGGATCTTACGGGCGGGTCGCGTTTCTCCACCCACGACGAAGGCCCAAGAGATTGCCCGCTTCTGTAGCGGAGGAAATCGGGGCCCAAATCGAGAAGCCTTCGCCAAATATGGCAGCCGCCCCGTGCCATCATGATCCGCCAATTATGGCAGCCACCTTCATGGCTCGCCAAATATGGCAACCGACTTCATGGCCAGGCTTAATGGCCATCATTCCCCCGCCATTATGGCCCGCCAATTATGGCAACCGCAATGCCCATTACTCCAGCCTTCATGGCCCGCCAATTATGGCAATCACTTATGGCCATGACTCCACCTTCATGGCGTCATCAAGTGGGCACAATTAGAGGGGGTCAACCCTTCCCCATTTGCACGACCCCATGAATGGCGGCCATGATGTCACGTCATGGCACATGATGAGCATGGTTCGTCTATATGAGGAGGGGGCGGGCGTCATTTGGAGGGGGCCGGATCTTCACCACCTACAACGGAGGTACCTCATACTCCCATCTTACACCTTCTTCCACCTTGAATATTTCTCCTCCAAAGCTCGGCCCGAGGACTCGAGTATCGGTCTCTCCGCGAGCCATACGCGATCCCACCGAGCACTTATCAGGCCAGATCTGACTTTGGCATCGGAGGGGCTTCGGTCAGAACCAAGGTCCGACCCCCCTGATGAGCTCTCTCGTCTATTCAGGTCCAGGAGTTCCAGCGACGCCGAGGCTACCCCTCGGCATCCTTCCAGCCGGAGCCGAGCGCCCTCGTCCCCGACCTCGTTCGTCTCCTCCGTCACGAGGACGTCGCTCTGCCGAGGCTACCCCTCGCCGAGCCGACGCGAGGATCCGCGCGCCCCGCTGCGAGCGACTCTGCCTTCAACCGATCCCGGAGGTTGTCATCTCGCCGAGGCTACCCCTCGGCCCGCCAAAGAACGGAGCCGCGCCTTTCCGCTCGAGCGAACGCGCCGTCGGTCGACCCCACCGGTCATCTCCGTCTCGAGCGACAGCCACGACAACTCGGGGGTCCCGCGTGTCCCCTCTTTGACCGCGTTGACCACGCACCCTCCATACTATTAATGTGTTCTGCGAAAAATAGCAGAAACATTTGGCGCCGTCTGTGGGAACCGAGTCGACACCTACGACGTCAACCGCATCGGTAGCGACTCATTCCATGATCTAAAACCCGTCTCCCCGTAAAGACTAGATGGGATTCCCCCTCCCGCGATCCAAGATTGATGCTGTGGGCGGAGCAGAAGACTAGCGTTGGGCTGGAGAATTCGCACCAGATCGTTCCCCTTTTCCTCTCAAAAGTGAGCAGCTCGATTTGATTCTCGTCATCGCCACCGGGTCTGATCCCGAGCGATACGTCGAACATTGCTCCTCTTCCGACCTTGACCCCTTTGTCCGTTTTTCCTCCATCTCCATGAAAGGGGAGAGCCGAATCTGAGCCCGCCTCTCCTCAAAGAAGCCGAACGTTGCTCCGACATCTGCACCTCAACATGCATCCTAATGTTCGTGACCGTCTCATCGCCAAGAGGAGGCCGACCAGTCCAGGCCGAGGCCGAGGCTGACCAGTGCAGGCTGAGGCCGAGGCCGACCCCTGAGGAGGCCGACCAGTCCAGGCCGAGGCCGAGGCTGACCAGTTCAGGCCGAGGCCGAGGCCGACCCCTGAGGAGGCTGACCAGTGCAGGCTGAGGCCGATGCCGACCCCTGAGGAGGCCGACCAGTCCAGGCCGTGGTCGAGGCTGACCAGTTCAGGCCGAGGCCGAGGCCGACCCCTGAGGAGGCCGACCAGTTCAGGCCGAGGCCGACCCCAGAGGAGGCCGGCCAGTCCAGGCCGAGGCCGACCCCTGAGGAGGCCGACCAGTCCAGGCCGAGGCCGACCCCAGACTAGGCCGACCAGTTCAGGCCGAGGCCGAGGCTGACCAGTTCATGCCGAGGCCGAGGCCGACCCCAGAGGAGGCCAACCAGTCCAGGCCGAGGCCGACCCCAGACGAGGCCGACCAGTTCAGGCCGAGGCCGAGGCTGACCAGTTCAGGCCGAGGCCGAGGCCGAGGCCGACCTCAGAGGAGGCCGACCAGTCCAGGCCGAGGCCGAGGCTGACCAGTGCAGGCTGAGGCCGAGCCGCTGAGGAGGCCGAGAGGCCGAGGCCGACCCCTGAGGAGGCCGACCAGTCCAGGCCGAGGCCGAGGCTGACCAGTTCAGGCCGAGGCCGAGGCCGACCCCTGAGGAGGCCGACCAGTTCAGGCCGAGGCCGAGGCCGACCTCAGAGGAGGCCGACCAGTCCAGGCCGAGGCCGAGGCTGACCAGTGCAGGCTGAGGCCGAGGCCGACCCCTGAGGAGGCCGACCAGTCCAGGCCGAGGCCGAGGCTGACCAGTTCAGGCCGAGGCCGAGGCCGACCCCTGAGGAGGCCGACCAGTTCAGGCCGAGGCCGACCCCAGAGGAGGCCGGCCAGTCCAGGCCGAGGCCGACCCCTGAGGAGGCCGACCAGTCCAGGACGAGGCCGAGGCCGACCAGTCCAGGCCGAGGCCGACCCCAGACGAGGCCGACCAGTTCAGGCCGAGGCCGAGGCTGACCAGTCCAGGCCGAGGCCGAGGCCGACCCCAGAGGAGGCTGACCAGTTCAGGCCGAGGCCGAGGCTGACCAGTTCGGCCGAGGCCGAGGCCGACCCCAGAAGAGGCCGAAGCCGACCCAGCAAAAAGGTCAAACTGTCCTCTTCCCCCTTGCTAATTAATTGTGCGCTTTCAGACAACTACAAGAGCTTCCCTAACAATTCTCCTCTCTTAAACTTCTTGCGAGATGGTGATAAAAAGCCACATCCTCCGGTTTCAACAAATGTCTCACAAAAAGCTTGTAGATAAGGCTGCCATGGTCGCGACAACGCCGGAGCACACGGCGACCGGCATTGCGGCCTCGGCCAACTTGAAGGAGAGGCGCAAGGAGTGCGTCTAGATCCGGGGACGGGCCAGGAAGACGCGGGGCTACGAGTGGCCTGGCAAGGTCGCCAAGGAGAATGAGATCTCGGTCGAGTTCAGACAAGAGACAGCACCGACGACCCTCGCAGGCGTCGGGCTTAGCCCCGACTCGGCCTTCATCGATGGCCCTACCACCATCTCTGGCCATTGTCTCGACGTCCGCCATACCAACACCGTGCTGCCATCGCCAAGCATATGGGCTGAGCTCCCATCACTGTGCCGCCCTTGCCGAGCTACCTTGGTCATACCGCCAAACAGACAAAAGCGGGAGCCGGAGCGAGAGCAGGAGCTGGAGCAGGAGCAAGGATCCAGACAAAAGATGGAGCCGGAGCCGGAGCTGGAACTGGAGCAGAAGCTAGGATCCAGACAAAGCTGGAGCCGGAGCGGGAGATGCGGTCCAGACAAAAGCTATAGCTGGAGCTGGAGCTGAATTTTGAAATAGAACTAGAGCTGTGTCTAGACGAGGCCGACCCATCCAAGAGGAGGCCGACCACACCAGTTCAACCGACCCAGGAGGAGGCCGACCAGACAAGTCCGACCGCCTTGCCAAGTATCTGAGTTTCAACGCCAAGCCGATCTGGCCGAAGCACCCCCGTCCGAGTTCAAGCACCCAGATCGCTCCTTCGACCGTGCTGCTGGGTCCCCGCTTGCCGAACAACTCCTGCATCCACCGATCTGGACGAAGCAATGGCAGAGCGCCACCATGGAATCTTCGAAAGGCTTCACAAGGTCCTCACCCTTTTCGCCGGCCGTAAGCCGAGGGGCAACTCCCCTCGCCACCGGGCGGATCTCCTTTGCCGACCGTAAGCCGAGGGGCAACTCCCCTCGCCACCGGGCGGATCTCCTTCGCCGGCCGTAAGCCGAGGGGCAACTCACCTCGCCACCGAGCGGATCTCCTTCGTCGGCCGTAAGCCGAGGGGCAACTCCCCTCGCCACCGGGCGGATCTCCTTTGCCGGCCGTAAGCCGAGGGGCAACTCACCTCGCCACCGAGCGGATCTCCTTCGTCGACCGTAAGCCGAGGGGCAACTCCCCTCGCCACCGAGCGGATCTCCTTCGTCGGCCGTAAGCCGAGGGGCAACTCCCCTCGCAACCGAACGAACGGATCGGTCAAAGAGCTGGGGGCAACCCCCCCAGTAGGCCGAGCACTCCTTCGTCGGCCGTAAGACGAGGGGCAACTCCCCTCGCCACCGAACGAATCTCCTTTGCCGGCCGTAAGCCGAGGGGCAACTCACCTCGCCACCGAGCGGATCTCCTTCGTCGGCCGTAAGCCGATGGGCAACTCCCCTCGCCACCGAGCGGATCTCCTTCGTCGGCCGTAAGCCGAGGGGCAACTCCCCTCGCAACCGAACGAACGGATCGGTCAAAGAGCTGGGGGCAACCCCCCAGTAGGCCGAGCACTCCTTCGTCGGCCGTAAGCCGAGGGGCAACTCCCCTCGCCACCGAACGAATCTCCTTCATCGGCCGTAAGCCGAGGGGCAACTCCCCTCGCCACCGAATGAATCTCCTTCGTCGGCCGTAAGCCGAGGGGCAACTCCCCTCGCCACCGAACGGATCTCCTTCGTCGGCCGTAAGCCGAGGGGCAACTCCCCTCGCAACCGAACGAATCCGGACCGACGTTCTATTGTCACTAGCCAACTCCGCAGGACGGACCAAATTCTACAGAAAGAGCAACTTCTTCCCCATTATACTACATCTCCCGACCTCCACCTCAACAATGGTAGAGCTCAGAAGATGGGGGCAATTGATACGACTACTTTGATCGGGTCCGGAGGAGCCAAGTCAACCACGACCAGTCAACCAGCCAAACTACGGCCTCGGGCTCCGGCCCAAGGATCTTACGGGCGGGTCGCGTTTCTCCACCCACGACGAAGGCCCAAGAGATTGCCCGCTTCTGTAGCGGAGGAAATCGGGGCCCAAATCGAGAAGCCTTCGCCAAATATGGCAGCCGCCCCGTGCCATCATGATCTGCCAATTATGGCAGCCACCTTCATGGCTCGCCAAATATGGCAACCGACTTCATGGCCAGGCTTAATGGCCATCATTCCCCCGCCATTATGGCCCGCCAATTATGGCAACCGCAATGCCCATTACTCCAGCCTTCATGGCCCGCCAATTATGGCAATCACTTATGGCCATGACTCCACCTTCATGGCGTCATCAAGTGGGCACAATTAGAGGGGGTCAACCCTTCCCCATTTGCACGACCCCATGAATGGCGGCCATGATGTCACGTCATGGCACATGATGAGCATGGTTCGTCTATATGAGGAGGGGGCGGGCGTCATTTGGAGGGGGCCGGATCTTCACCACCTACAACGGAGGTACCTCATACTCCCATCTTACACCTTCTTCCACCTTGAATATTTCTCCTCCAAAGCTCGGCCCGAGGACTCGAGTATCGGTCTCTCCGCGAGCCATACTCGATCCCACCGAGCACTTATCAGGCCAGATCTGACTTTGGCATCGGAGGGGCTTCGGTCGGAACCAAGGTCCGACCCCCCTGACGAGCTCTCTCGTCTATTCAGGTCCAGGAGTTCCAGCGACGCCGAGGCTACCCCTCGGCATCCTTCCAGCCGGAGCCGAGCGCCCTCGTCCCCGACCTCGTTCGTCTCCTCCGTCACGAGGACGTCGCTCTGCCGAGGCTACCCCTCGCCGAGCCGACGCGAGGATCCGCGCGCCCCGCTGCGAGCGACTCTGCCTTCAACCGATCCCGGAGGTTGTCATCTCGCCGAGGCTACCCCTCGGCCCGCCAAAGAACGGAGCCGCGCCTTTCCGCTCGAGCGAACGCGCCGTCGGTCGACCCCACCGGTCATCTCCGTCTCGAGCGACAGCCACGACAACTCGGGGGTCCCGCGCGTCCCCTCTTTGACCGCGTTGACCACGCACCCTACATACTATTAATGTGTTCTGCGAAAAATAGCAGAAACAACTAGCTAGCAATAAACTTGAAGATTCCAGGAATCAACAAAACCACCAGAGAAAGAGATCAAGGTAATGTTGTCCCTTTCACATAACCTTGGTTTCCATTTATTTGCCCAATCATGCATCTCTTGATGAATGTCTATTTTCCAGTAATTCTTCTCTCTGCAGTTCATTCCATTAGCCAGCAACCCCACCAGAGAGAAGATCAAGGTGATGGTTTTCATAAACGTATTGGTTTTCTGGAACCGTTGTTGTACTGCAAAAAGAAATTAAGAAGATCAAAACGGTGCAACATAAGCCAGTGCAATTCTTACATTTTTGAGCTTCTTGATGGCATTTGATGCATTCTTGAATTCTTTCTGGGCTCTGCACTTCTTGCTCATTCTTGGCATTTTGTCGGCAGTCTTAAGTACGTATTTGCAGTCACTTGTCAATCTCTGAATCCCAATTCTTGCAGGCATTTCACAATGGATGGTCATTCAGTAAAGACACCACACCCAGTCGACGAAACTCCAATCATAGGGGTCCTGAGGAGAGCCGGAGCCTGGCATGCTTCAATTTATAGTGACGGGATGGTAAAAAACTACGGGCCATTCAAAACCAAGGCAGCAGCTGCAAAAGCCCATGATAAACTTGCAATCAAGATTCATGGCACCCGTGCGAGATTGAACTGTGAACAGCCCGAGTTTGCCGCTCAAGAGCGGTTTGTCGATGGACTGGACCTTGAACAGCTAGCGAACATGCTCATGAATGGTTCATATGAAAAGAGGTTCTCCCAATTCTTGGAGGCCGAACGATCCCAAGAATGCCGAGAACTGTTTAGAAAGAAATATGGTATACATGATCATTACCAACTGAGAATTCCGCGCCGTTATGCCTCTCAGTTCTTTCCCTGGGGAAGTGGTGGCCGAACAGGCACGGTGTCTAAAAGCCTCGACTTGAAGGGGGAGACCTGGACATTCCTGTCTCGCGAATACTTGTATCGCGAAGGTATCTATCTCTCGGGCGAATGGAGCAAATTCCGCAGGGAGAACAGTCTCGTGGAGGGCGACGAGATAATATTCTGCGAGACCAAGGAAGGGCAACGGTTGATAACGGTCGAACGTGGCTGCCAAAAGAAGGTACGATCGTTTATGTCAGGAGCTTGAATTCTTGATGTTTTAAGGGTATTCTCATTTGTCTCATTTCTTCTAGTTTTCTATATATTGATCCTTGTTATATATGCCTACGAAATGAGTATTCATATCACATGTTTCCTATTTTCAGACTCCATCAGGAGACTCAAAGGACCCAAGACTCCGGCCTACGCCCAGCACTGGTGAACCTTCTACATCCAGGATACACACAAAGGTGTTCCTCAGAAAGGTGCTCAGTAAAGCTGACGTTGAATATTGCCTGATGGTGGACAAGAACAACGGCGACCTGGACGACTTCCTGCTTTACTTGGGGTTGGGTCTGGGGACTAACAGCAACCAATTCGCAGATGAGAATAGCACGGGGAACTTGGAAATCAAGGTATATGACTGGGAGGGCAATCAGTGGGAATTTAGATGTTATCGTAATCCTGAAGATGCAGAAAGATTGTATTTCCACGGTGGCTGGACAGATTTTGTGAATGCCTGGAAGATCGCGGAGAATGACACGATAGTATTGTTTGATGTTGAGGGGGGCGAAAGAGAACACAATGTGCGTCGTTTGAGGATTGCCGTTGAAAGAGCTCATGCCAAGATCATGGTGAGGGAGCAGGCAGGAGCATGGGAAGAGCAGGACTGAAGAAATTCATTTAACTGTGATCAGTAGCATAAAGTGATGTAAACAAACATTCATTTTGTGTGCAGTCTTTTGAACATATCCACATGAAGACCATCGTTGTTTTGGTTCTGTTATAGAGAAATCTGTATCTATGTAAAAGCAGGAGTTGCTGTCTTTTGAACATATTTTTAACTCAAATGGGGAGTTTCATATCAGCACTTGATTGATTCCTGTCTTGGCACTGATTATGCCATATTTTATTTCTGTATTCCCTGTGAAACCCTGGCACGGGTACGACAGTAGTGTAGGATCCGTGTACGCTATGCAACACTAGGGGGTGAATAATGTATTGGCAATCAAAATGCTAATTAAAATAAATTAAGTAATGCAAAATAATAATTGCAATACAACACAAATAACCAGAGAATGCAATCGCAAACGAATAATTTATCCTGGTTCGGATCCCTACACCGGCGATCCTACTCCAGTCTTGTTAGTGCACGGGTATGGACCCTATTGTAGTATCCAAGTGTTGTTTTTTTGGTTTAATCACATTGGGTTTAGGCTCCACTTTAGTAAGATATTGTCCGTTCTGGGTCCGCACCGGTACCCACACGGTTTTATACACAGGGCTTTCCCCCAAAAGGCCTCTTACCAATGGAATTCCCAAGCCACACTTTTAAACCCACCAAGACCCCCCCCCCCATTGCCACCGGTGTGGGACTATTCGAGTCCCAACAATCCTCCCCTCGAACTAGGACCACATCATGAGCCTCCCCTCGAACGATCATCCAAACCGCTGCCTTAACTGAGCTCCAAGCAAGCGAAGTCCATTCTGGCTGCCTCCCCGTGAGCTAGGGAGGTCCATCCTTCTAATGGCATCGAGCCACATCCGCTTGCAACACGCTCTGCCATACTGCTGAGAGTTCCCCTCCATCAGCGACAGGCCGTGCCCGAGCTCTTTCCGCTCGGCACATGAGTCTGCTCCGCCCTGAGCATTGAAGACTCCCATAATCGAACAGTGGATTCGACTTGGGCTCGCCACGGTGGACATCACAACGTTTGGCATCCAGAGTGTTCCGTCTTATCTGTTCGGTACACGCCGAATCCCATACGTCGGCTCCTGAGGAAACACATTGGCACATCTTGGGTCCGGCTCTGATACCATGTTGTTTTTCTGGGTTTAAACACCTTGGGTTTGGGCTCCACTTTAGTAAGATATTGTCCATTCTGGGTTCGCATCAGTACCCGCACGGTTTTATACACGGGGCTTCCCCCAAAAGGCCTCTTACCAATGGAATTCACAAGCCACACTTTTAAACACCCAAGACCCCCTATTGCCACCGATGTGGGACTATTCGAATCCCAACACCAAGCACCCGACCTGTTAGGCGCCTGCAACCCGATACCTGTCGCTCAGAATGGGTCCTTGCTGAGTCAGACGAACGGGTCCTTCGACCGTTAGGCATGTGCCAATATTCGGGGGGGGGGGGGATTAATGGGGCCGAGTAAATGGGCAACCGTTACCCCGAATCCCAGAGGAGATCATGCCCGGATCAATGAGGGACGGTTACATGCAATCAGGGAGGAACCGCCTATAAATGGACAGAAGAACAAATGTAAGGGGGTTCCAATTCTAAGGTACGAGGTCTAAGACATAGAACTCTCGTTTTTCAGCTGATATTTCTTACACTATAGAGCTTGTGCCGCCAGTCCTGAGACGAACCTCCGTGGGTCGATCTCAGCTGCACCAAGCTCACTCTCTTTCTTAAGTTCTCATACTAACTTAAGCATCGGAGTGGATTTGGGTCCGAACCCAGATTCGAACCCCCTAACGTGTCCCTGTGATGTTAGATCGACGATCATCATCAGTGCTGAAGGTCATCATCGAGCTTCCTAGTCTCGAACGTTCAACGCATCAGCTGCTCGAAGGTCGATCGAGCATCGCACGATCATCAACTACTATCACCCGACCATGGTTATTCCAACCGAGGGTCCCACTCCATTTGCCAACGAGGCTCCGACTCAGCACCTAGAGTCTACGTCAGCTTGACAACTGTCTCGGTTAATTTTGGTCTTAACAAGTCTCATCCTCGTAAACCCGAGCTACCGATTTCCACTAATGCTTCCTAAACCAAGGCACGAAACTCAAACTGAGTACAATCCCTAAACTGGGATACAAAGGGGTAAGCCCTCCTTAGTGTGGAGTAAGCCCTCCAAGCGGAGTAAACCCTTCACAATGCTCTCACAACCAAAGAGCTAGGTTTCAATAAGAAATGAAACGAAATACAATCTTACCTATGCCTTGAATAGATTTTACTAATGTGTGTGAAGGCATGGAAGATTGAAAAGCCAAGTGCTTGATAAAGAGCTTGATGCACTTGGAAAAACTCTCTCATATATGCAAATTCAATGCATAACACTTTAACCAATTAAAAGAGGGATGAGAGATAGAAATGCTCTTGGATTTGGATCTAAAATGAGTTCTAAATGATAAGCATACGTGTCGAAAATGTAGCTCAAATGGGTCTTAAACAGGGCCTAAAAATGCACGAAAACCAAGAGAATCAACCCAGAAAAATCGCAACGAACGGCTATAAACGGACAGATTTACTGAGTCGTCAGACATCTGGTATAGTGTTCCTAGACGACGGGTAAACTGTTCAGACATCTGGAAACAAAGCATCAAACGACTGAAGAAAAATTATGAAGTCCAATCTCCAAGTAACCAATCAACTGAAGAACATTTGTTAGGCGACTGATCAACTGTTCAGTCATCTGGAAAGCCTTCAACAGATGGCTGACAATTATGGGTGAGAAATACAGAGAGTTACTGAAAAATAACTCACCCTGTTAAATCGTCTGGAGTTCATCGACCAGACGGCTGAGCAATTGTTCAGACGTTTGGTCTTTAAACATCAAACGGTTGAAACACATCTATGTCAAGCAATAAAAAGGTGACACGCCACACGTCTGGTACGCCTATACTAGACATCTGATCATGCTCCAAAAACAATATAAAGAGTGTTTTGAACATATGATCAAATGAAATGTGTTCTAAATCATTTCTAAGATACCATATGATGAAAATGATGCATATGAATGAGTGTGTGCACCTATTCTTAAAAAATATTTTATAAAGCAAAATACATGAAGATAAAATGAAAAATTACATTTTGAAGTCCAATAATCTTAATGCAAGCTTTTGCTCCATTGCCGTGAAACTATCATCACACACCAATTATTTTGTCTTCTCATCAAGCTAATCAAATATAAATCTGAGACTAAAACAAGTAAAGTCATTAGCAACTACATAATGAGGTGATAATCCTCAAAATAGTATTGGGGTAATTGGCCAATATCCCACAAGTAGAACTACTTCTCAGAGTAGTAGTCTTGAAGTTCGTTTACATACATCAAACCCGTTTAACCTAATAGTGTTGTTTTACCCAGTAGTGTAATCTTTTGCGTTTATGTTGAAATTTGGATAAACAATTAAAATATCAAATTCGCCGATAGCTGAATCGTTATAGGGAAGCTTCAAAGTGCTGATGTATGTTAAAATTTCCTCAGAAGAGAAGATCAGATTTGACTTGTTTAATTAAGGTTACCCATTTAAATATCAGTCGATACGACCGATATATCGTTATAGGGTCCTAACCGATACGATATATCTTAATTTATCGAGTTTTAGAAACTGATCCAATATCGGCCGATATCAGATGTGTTGGCCGGTATATCCGGCCGATACCAACAGATATGTATTTTTTAAATTAATTTTTAAATTAATTTTTAAAAACTTATAATCGTTACAATAATTTAATAGATATACTACTAAGATATAATTGTATTTGAAAGAATGTTTATTTGTAATAATGTTCAATTGTATTAATGTTTTGACTTTAAAAACACATCTTATGTTATGGTTTGAATTTTCTTATTTTATATTGGCTTGTTCTTGATCTTCGATGTATTTTTTGAAAGTAAATCATGTTAAATTTTTTTATATGCATACAATAACATGCGAGTAAAAGTTTAATTAATTAGATGTAACTATGAGGTAAGTCACTCTTCCTACTAAAGTCATGCTTTATTTTACTTTTTATTACTTTACATAGTAGGTTAACGATTAATTTTAATACGTCATTATAACGTTACTAGATTATATTGATGATATTTTCATGATATAATCAAATTAGGATATAAAAGAATGTGTTTCGCGGTGTTTTCTCACCACAGAAGTTGTTGAAGGATAGTCCAGATGAAGCTGCTGACGTGGAGGACGTAGACAGCTTTTTGGACGCTGGACAAGCTAATCTCGGGCAGAAGGGACTCCGGGCAGAGTTATGAAGGTCGGGTCCGAGCTATCTTCCCATCTATCTACTACATAGGAAGCTCATCATGGGGTCAGATCTGGGGTTCGACCTAATCCCCTCCAATAGTAAGTTAATGGATGACTTGAAGAGCCTCTGTGGAACTATGTTCGATCTTTTGGGAGATTGTTCGCTAATTCTCAGGCCGAGCTATGGATGAAATATAATGTAGGTGGAGCAGATTGTGAGTATAGGAATACCTGAGTGGAGGATATTCAGAGATGTGTCTTGTTACGACCTAAAGATCGTAGGAGTCTGACTCCCGCCCAGAACCACTAATATACCTCATTGACTCCCCCCTTTGCAAACGGACCGCCGGCCCAGAGGTCCGAGGCTACATGGGAATGGGCGCACCTCGCAGCGCCCCCTCCCAGCCGAGGCGTATAACCACTCTCGCTCGGCCCGCCGGGAGAAGTGTGCTTGGGGAACACCCAGACAGCGCAGCCTTGGATGCTGAAAGAGGCACGTGCATATCCCTCCCTGCCGGCGGTCCATGATTCGCAACCGAAAAGGTGCGCGGCCGGGTCGAACAACCCACGAACAGGTTGACCCAGCGGTCCCACGCGAACCCCACCGAGGGGAACCGCATCGCCGGACCCTTGATTCATCACGCACGAAAAACAACCTAGTATAAGGACACGACTGATACTAGCGCCGCCCGACCAACTGACAAAGCACCCCCCTGGCCGCTGCGCCCCCTGACATTTAATGCTTTCTGCCCTAACACCCTGACGCCCTGACAAAAGCGTCCCTGGCCATTGCGCCATCTGACAAAAGCGAGGCTGACACTCCCGTTCCTGACATCCTCGTCCGAAGCTTCCATTGACAGCCGGGCCGACTCAGCATGTCGAGTCAGCATGCCAGGTCAGCCCCACTTAATCGTCTCCCGTCAGGTATAAATACCCCCACACTTCTCACGGTGAGGGAGTGGGCAAATTCCCTCTCAATTCCATTATTCACACACAAGAGCAAAGGTCGTCCATATCTTTGTTCTCCCACTCATAGCTCGTCACGTACGGTCGATACACCCTCAATCCGACCTGCGTGCCCAGCCCCCGCTTTAAGTCCCGTTACTGACTTAGGCATCGGAGAGGCTAAGGGTTGGACCCCAACCCGGCCTTTCTGACGAGTTGCTCGTTGTGCAGGGTAGCTCGCCCCTAGGCCGAGATTGGCCTTCGGCTCCTGCCCTCCGATCTTCCTCCTCCGCCTCCGGTGGGATTCGACTCCGTGGTCTGCTCCAGCGACAAGTTAAGCCTCTTCTCTCCGCTAATCACCTATCAAAAGGCCTACCTAAATCCACTTATCAATACAACCACCGTGCCCTTGGTTCCCCCTAATACAAATCTATTGTACGCGAGTTTCACCCCGCAACAATTGGCACCGTCTGTGGGAACGAAGGGTCACACCCATGTTAGACCCCATGCCGATCACCCGGAACCCTGACGATGGAAAGGATCCCGTGGGCCAGGAGCCACTCTCTCTACCAGTCACTCCGGCGACTGACCCCCCTGCAGGGATGGAGACCGAGACAGTCCAGGCCTCGGCCCACGCGATCCAGATGAGCTTCGAGGCCTTTACTAAGGCGATGGGAGGCTGCGCGGCGACGGGAACGGAGGCACCTCCCGGCCCCTCGGAGCCTCCAAACGTGAAACTGAATCTTCACCCTCAGTTCGAGGAGGAGGGGGATACCAGGGGCTCGCCAGGGAGATTGCGGCCCAGCAGAAGCTCATGGAGGAGGAAATGGATGTCGCGCGGTTGCGGAGGCGCCGGGAGGAGGCGGCCGCCGCGCAGAGGCATTTGGACGAAGCGGCCCAAACCACCCGGCGGGCCTACCAGGACGAAGAAACCGCCCGGCACCAGCTCCGCTTCATCATCGCGGAACGTGAAAGGCTCCGGAGGGAGAACGAAGACAACCGGGAGATCCCGGAGGTGTCGGCACTGAGCTGGCAGCCCCTGGACGGGCGCGGCCCGCCGTTGGCCAAATCCCCACCGAGGAGGAGTCCGCCTCGACAGCGCCACTCCCCCGATCATCTGAACAAGGAAGCCGTTTGTCGACAACTACGCTTCCTCATCGCCAAGCGCGAAAGGCTCCTGAGGGAGAATCAGGAGCGGAGGGGGGTCTGGGAGGAGCCGGCCGGAGGGCGGTGGTACTGGGAGGACCGTAGCCCGCAACCCGTTGAATCCTCTACCCGTGGAAGGAGTCCCCCCGGGCGACTGCTATGCTATCCCCCAGGTCGAGAAGACCATCGGCAGCCAAGGCGCGACCGGAGCCAGACCCCTGAATGGCGAAGGGGGCACGCGCCTGAGCGCTCTGCCTATCCGGAGGAGGCCACGCCGTTGGCACGGTGGATCACGTCCGCCCCGAGGCCCGTAAGGTTCAACCCCCCCACCTGGCCACCTACAATGGAAGAGGCGGCCCTCTCACGCACGTGCAATAATACCGGGGGGCAATGGAGGCGCATGATGTGGATGAGGCGTTCCTATGCCGGCTCTTCTCGCAAAGTCTGAGGAACACAGCGTTGGATTGGTACTTTGGCCTACCCGCGAGGTTCATTGGGAGCTTTGGCGAACTGTCCCACAAGTTCTGCCAGGAGTTCCGGGCCGGGTGGACGAAGAAGAAACCCCTGGACTATCTCAGCACGATAGTCCAATGGGAAGGAGAGACGGCAGGGAGATACCTGCGCCGCTTTCAAGATGAGAGACGGGTGGTGGTGACCTGCGGTGATGAGGTGCTCATGCTGGCCTTCAAGACGGGGTTGCGGACTCGGAGCCTCCACAAACCCCTGCTCCGAGACCCGCCGGCCGACTATGAGGCGCTGGTCGCTATGGCAGAGAGGCATGCATTGGCCGAGGAGACCCTCGGCACGAAGAAGTTATTCCCCCTGGCAAAGCCGCCCCCGGACGAGCTTCAATCGCACCTACGACCGAGGCAAGAAGACGGACGCCATGGGCGCGACCAGCCGACCCAACCAAGGCGTGACCCGACGGGACGTCGCCCGCCGGACCGCCCCGGCCCGGCCCGAGCATTCGCCCCGGCCCAGGAGCCCGCCCGGGCCATCTCGAGGCTAGAGGGGCCCCCGCGGGCCCACTACACACAACTCAACGCCCCCATGTTAGAAGTGCTGGCCGCGGTGACAAGGGCCGGACTGCTGCCGGAGCCTCCCCGGGGATGAGGTCGGACCCGGCAAAGCGGGATCTCCAGAAGTACTGTCGGTATCACTGGGACCACGGCCACGATACCGACCATTGCTACACTCTTAAGAGGGAAATCGAGCGGCTGATCCAGGCGGGCCACTTGGGAGGCTTCGTGGGAAACAGGCAGGCAATCCAAGGAGAAAGAGCCCCCCAAGAGGCATGGAGGCCGGAGCCGCCAGCGGACCACGGTCCGGAGGAGCCGCACCCCCTTGGGGCGATCATGCGCATCGATGTGATAAGCGGGGGGCCACCCCCAGGTGAGGCTGTAACGACTGGTTTCCTTGTATCTGAATTTATTATAATATAATATATGTTTTGGTGGATTTTCTCCTCTTGTGTGGTTTTCGTCTCCGTAACTTTCATTTTCGATCGATTCGTCGTATTTTCTCGATTCTTCCGTAGGATCGTCGATTTCGAAGTACGTCGTTTGTGACGGGCTTCATAACGGTCATATCTAACTATTAGATCAAGCCTAGGAGTCTTAGGATTCGATCACGGGGCCTCGCGCTCCGTATCGGAACTTTTGGTGCTCATTAGCCGGTGTAAGAAGGGGCACCGACCGACTAGATGACGATCCAGTCGGTCGGCAATCCTTCATGGACCGACTAGTGAGCTTTCTAATTTTCTGAGGAAGCTACTGTTTATCGTTAGTCGGTCTAAGAAGGTTTGTTGACCGACTAGGTTGCAAACTAGTCGGTCGGCAATGCTTCTTTAACCGACTAACTCATCATCTAAATTTTGGTATCAATACTGTTCATTTCTTAGTCGGTCTAAGTTCATCTTTCGACCGACTAGTTGCTAAACTAGTCGGTTAAGTTTTGTACTCAGACCGACTAATTCTTGGTTCTACTGTACAGTCAAGTTACTGTTTACTCTTAGTCGGTCTAAGAACGTTCATCGACCGACTAGTTGCTAAACTAGTCGGTCAGTACTTGTTCATGGACCGACTAACTCTAAATCCTACTTTCGTTCAGGAGTTACTGTTTACACTTAGTCGGTCAGCGTTGGTCGACCGACCGACTAGTTGCCAAACTAGTCGGTCAGTGGTTGTTCTTTGACCGACTAGTCTGTGTTAAAACCCTAATTTCTGGGCAGCCGCCAGCCCAACCTATAAATACCCCTCCCAAACGTTTCTTCTTCCTCCAACACGATCCAAAACCCTAGAAACTTCCCCTTTGAGCCCCCATCTTCCTCCAAGCTCCATTTCTTCTTTCCAAGCCCTAAATCCATCATCCAATCCATCCATTCACCCTATCTACTACTAATCTTCCCCAAATCTCCATCAAACCCCATCAAATCCCCAAAATCCCCCGAAACCCTAGTTTCTCCAAACTTCCCCAATCATTTCCAGATCTGGTCCTAGGGTTCCCCGGAGTATTTCTTCCGCCTCCTCTCGGTAAGAAATCGATCTACCGTTGTTTTTGTAACTTAGATATATTTTTATGAAACCCTAATAATAATTCATGTTGTTTGTTGATTGGTCCCCCCAAACAGCGATTTCCCCGTAGATTGGCATCCGTGTGACGAAGTGGTCATCATTTCCGGTGCTAGGCAAGTGAAACTTGCCACTTAGGGTTTAGGCCATGTTTTAGGCCGTTTGCATGTTGTAGGCGTAAAAGAGGCTAGGCGACGAAATGATACTCGCCTAGGCGCAAATTGGGGAACTAGCTTGACAACGAAGCTAGTTCCGACATTTAGCATGTTGCACAAATACCATGTCATGTTTACTTTCCCTAACGGTACGCAAATCAAATGTCATGTCATTGCATTCTTTAAGTGTTTCTGTGATTGCGTAGCTTTGCTACGAATGCTTGTGTTTCCTGGCTCGTGACTAGAAGCGAGCATAATGAGTTGGAAACCCCAACGCTTGATATTGAATCGTGAATTAAGAAACAAGCTCCCGTGCGGGGCAACCCTGGCTCACTAGCTGGGCTCATGTACAGGGCCCTGGCTTGTTTAGTGCGGGATGGGGTGAGGGTTAAGCGGCCATTCAACTGGGGGTCTGTTTGATCAACAACTGCAGTTGTAAGGCGTAAACTCTTTGGGGTGGGGTAGTGTTTAGTGCCGATCGGACTGAAATGCTATGCCATTCAGTGAAGGGCGTAAACATCTACAAAACAGCCGTGAAATGTGAATTGTGTTTAGTGCCGATCGGTCTGACATGTTTTACCATTCAGCGAAGGGCGTAAACACTTGCAAAACAATGTGGATTGATTGATAGTAGCGTAGCTACTCTTGTCTTGTCTTGTCCCGATGATTGCTCTCATGTACAAATTGTCTTGCCATGTTTTAAATTGTGCACTCATGTTGTAACTGCCATGTCATGCATACTAAACTGTTAGGTTGCTAGTTGCCTTACTTTCAGTTTCCTTGCCCAAGTCCTTTAGACTTGCTGACATGTGCCCCTCTCTCTTTTGGGTGACGCATGTTAGACCTTGAGCCTGAGTTGCCCGCTGAGGGTGAGGTGTTTGCGGACGCTGAGCTTGAGTCCGTGTTGGACGGGGAGTACGTGGACACTGGGGACCAGTCCTAGTGTCTCCGTTGTGTTTTAAATTTTGTTAAACAGTTGTTTAGTTATTGGTGCGTGGCACCTATACTTATTTATGTTGTTGCTTTTGTTTGGCCTTGTTCTGGGACCTTAGACTCTTTCTTTTAGCCTGGTGGCTTTTCTGTGATGTTGAATATTTGTGGACAACCCATGGGATTGGTGTTTCTTTTCCGTATCATATTAATATTATTGTTGTTTCGATTGCAATTACAGGGACCTGCTTATACTAAATTGACGCTTATCGGGTTTGGGGCTTCACCGCTCCACTCCCGTGCAGACCTTTTCACGTCTCGCCTCCATTTTAGGGAAGCGGGTCGTGACAGAGGCGTTGCCCATGAGCACGGTGGAGGGTGTCCGACAGACGATGGGAGCGAGCGCCAACAGAAAGCCGAAGCGGAGAAGGATAAATCGACCCCTTATCACCTTCGATGAAGAAGATCAGAGAGAGGTTGAGTGTCTGCGTGACGGTGCCCTCCTCGTCGATGCTCAGATCGGGACGGTCATCGTCAGTCGACTCCTGATCGACACCGGAAGCTCCTGCGACATCATGTTTCTGTCAACAGTCGAGAAGATGGGGTGGAAGCGGGCGGACCTAAGGCCTGCACGGGGCCCATTGTCGGCTTCACCGGCCACGTGATCCCCATGGTGGGGATGATCACCCTGCCGATGACTATGGGGGAGGGACTGAGGGTCGTCACCCGGGGGGCACACTTCGTCGTCGTTGACATCGCGTCGGCATACAACGGAATCATAGTGTAACAACCCTAGTGTGCAAATACTAAGTAATCGTTAAATTCATCCAAGTTTCTCATACATGTGCACACCAATCCCGGGGAATAGAGAGATTTGCAAATTGCCCCTCGATTTTTCATTTATACCCAAATGAGGGTATCATTGTAAGATTGGGTTTAAGGCAAATTTCTTTAAGTGAAGGGTTATTGTGAAAAAGGGAAATGAGATATTTTCAATGGCAAACTTGTAATAAAATCAAGCATTTGGATGGCTAATTTTGAAAAAAAAAGAAAGAAAGAAAAAAAAAGAAAGAAAAGAAAAGAAAAGAATTGAGTATGGCTTAGTACACCATACTAAAGTACACCATACTCTCCCCACCTCTCACCCTCACCCTATGCCATACCTCACACTTCCCTCCATAATCCTTAAACCCATTTCCTCTCCCATCTCTCCCCATTTTCAGTTCATGGCCGAAATTCCCTAGAAAAAGAAAAAAAAAGAAGGGAGAGAAGAAAGAAGAGATGAAGAAGAAGTAGAAGTAGAAGAGAAGAGGAGGAGGGAGAAGCCAAGCTTAAGGAGACCCCATTTCCGATTCTAGTCATCTCTTGAAGCTCCAAAAGAGGTAGGAACTTCTCACCTCTCCCTCTAGTTATAGGTGATGGAAAGAAGCTTGTATGTTTGGGTTTTCTTTGAAATTTGGGAAGAATGTTGTAGAGCTAGGATTCTTGTTGCATGCTTGACAATTTGCTGAAACTTTAGATAAGTTATGGGATTAAATGGCTATTAGGAATGCTCTGAAAATTTTATATGATATTTATATCGTAGTTATGAAAAACTTTCATGTTCATCACGTTTTCTAATTCGAACTAGAAGTTGGGGTAAAAATTCGAATTGTGCAACATGCCAGGAATTCTGTCAAGCTGTACACATTTCAGTAAAACGAGCACCACTACCTGCACACATCTTGGATTTTGTCATCGCGATTTTTATGTCGAAATTCTGGCCATAATATGCCCAAAATTGGCTTTGAACACAGACACAGAAATTTGTCTGCAGAACAGTTTTGACACCCTTTACTAATTAATTTACCATAAATCACATACTCCATAGTTTTGCATGAAATTTTATATATGAACTCAAAACTTCCATATCTACAATTTTCATTCAGTAAGTTTTGTTAAATTCTCAATGAAAATGGCTGTTAATCATTGATGTTGTGACTGTTGACGAAATTTCAGCAAATTGCATTGTTTGCTAATGACTAGATTATTGTTTTGGTTTACTTCGGAACATATCGCTAATGTGGATTCATCAGTGATTAAGTGCTGTCTATGGGTATGCTACTTTATGTTGCATGTTTGGAAATGGATGTTTATGTTCATGAAGCTCGCAAGTTGTTGTGAACATCCCGATGAAAAGAATCCATTGGATCTCATTTACATGCTTCATACTCTAGGTTTAATGATTAGTTAAAAGACAACCTAGGGTGTTCTCGTTCCACTCGAAGTGGGTGAGTGCCCTAGGAGGGGTTGGGGAAACCAAGGTAACGAGTGAGCATGTGGGGTATGGACTGCTGAGCTGTGGGCCACTCCCGACGAGCCCTCAGCGGCGGGGAGTTGGTGCGGTTGTGGTTGAGATTGGTTATGTTGGTGAACGGCTTCTTTCGTAAGAGCTTGTCTCGGGAATTCGTAGCATTCCACCCACTTTACCGGGTGAGGTCCAGTCCCCGATGTTTGAACCGTTACTAAGGTTTCGAATTCATGCATGAAAACTAACCTATAAAGAAAAAACAGTAACTCTGGAATGTGATGCCTTTTCCTTTGTTGTGATTCCTTGTTGTGCACTATGATTAGAGTAGTAGAGTTGTGGAGTTCCTACTGGGCACGCTGTGACGTGTCCTCCCCCCTACAGGTCCAGGCACTGGTTTTCTGGCGGCGGGCCCGGGAGTGGAGACCCCGGAGGGCAGCTCGTCTCAGCAGGGTCCGTAGTGTTGTGGTTAGTGTGGGTCGCGTGGTGTAGTTTTGGGTTGTGTGTGTGTGATGAACGTAGTGTTGTACCCCTGTTCCCTTTGTACCCCGTAGGGTTGAGTTGTACTTTTGTGGGAGCTTTTGCTGTTGGGGTTGTGCAGTGGACTTGTGCAGTATTGGCCATTTAGTAGCGGTGCTCTATGACTCTTGGATGTTCTGTTCGTCGTATTTTACCTTACTGCCTGTGTTGTAGTGTCTTGTACTATCCTTCTGTGTTGGAGCTGTACTGTTCTGTTAATCGTTCAGTCTGTACTTTACTGCCTCTGTTTCCTCAGCGTTTCCAATGGCCTGCGTGACTTTGGTGTATACTTTAGCGCTTGGCACTCTAATACCGCGGCTTGTCACGTCGACCCTCCCTATTTTGGGCAGCGGGGCGTGACAAGTTTTGTGGTGGCCCATGCAGGTCCGCGCCCACTGCGATACGCGTAAAGGGATGTCACGCCCCGCTTCCCTAATATGGAAGGCGAGACGTGAGGAGGTCCGCTCAGACGTGGAGCTGTGAAGCTGCAGTCTGATAAGCGTCTGTAAGAATTTCAAACGATAGCGGGTCCTTTGCATTACGACGACACAACAACAACAATAATAAAACAGATAAAAGAACATCCACCACCAACATCCAGAAATTATTCTAACATCACTGAGCTGTCACAAAAGTATAAGTCTGAACAAAAGGCCTAAAGCATGGCCGAAACAAAAGTAAAGAGAGTCACCGGCTGAGACTAAGGGTAGGACCGGAATCCTCGAACTGAATGTCAGCAACCTGTCGTCCTCTACAACTAAGTCAGGCTCAAAACCTTACATGTGACACCCAAAGAGAAAAGGGCACATGTCAGCAAAAGTCTCCCAAAGAAAGCAGAGAACTTTTGTGCAAGGATACAAATAAAATAGAGCGACTAGCAGTTCTAACTATAATGAAAAGACATGCTATTTAAAGAATGCAACAATTTAAGATGACATGATGACATGCATGCACGTCGTAGCAGAAGCTGTGAGGAACACTGTTTTCACGAATCACGAACATTACCATTTCTCGAACATTATCATTTCACGATGTGCACAGGGTTTACTCCTTACAGCTGAAGGAGCGGATCAGGCATCCTTCTACGCTGCGTGATAGCTTAACCCTACCCCTCCCCAGTGTCGAGCCTTGGTTTCCCAAGTACGTGAGCTCGCTTCTGGATCACGAGTCCAGGAAGTGTTTTTCATTATGGACTGACGCCCACCTTCTGGATCACGAGCCAGGAAGTGTTTTTGGCATAGGGTTGTGCCCGCAAAGCAGGTGCCTAGCCTCAATCATTACAATAAGTGTAGCGTGTGCTACTCAATCATGATAAACATTGGATGCATGCAATGACATGGCAATGAGCAGATAATTTGCGTACCGTTAATTGAAATTAAACATGGCATGGTAACATGAATGCAAGCATGATGAGGGTGTCAGATCTAGCTTCGTTGTCAAGCTAGATCTAAAAAAAGTGTCGTCTAGACAGCTATCATTTCACTGCCTACTCTCTTTTACGCTACTGTACAAAATGGCCTAAGACGTGGCCTAAACAGAAAGCCGGCAAGTATCACTTGCCTGAACAGCGATCATAGTCTCAGTTCAACAATGGTCCAGATCTCCCTATGTGCTCCAAATCAATCATCCCAAACCTACAGTCCCGTATTCATTATCTTCGATTAGTGAGTTACCAAAGCAATGAAAACACAAATTTTATCTTGTTAACATGCGGTGTGGGTTCCTATGGAGCAAAATTTACCTCAACACGACGCGAGAGCTACTCTGACGTCGGATAGCGACTCCAGAGGTTGGATTCCGGTGTCGTGTAAGGTAACGGCGTCGGCTCGGGAATGGTAACGGGCCGTGAAGAAAAACGTAGTATAACTGCGACATGTATTCTTAACATCAAGCCAAGGGAATAATAACTATATAGATTTACACTGTTATAAATAGATAAACAAAACTACATATAACAAATTACTACAAGTGTTATTAACTCTATTATATACATGAAGTAACTACTTAATCATAGTTTACTAACATTTATATTACAAGGTACATACAGCTATATTATCAATACTTGTAGTGGAAATTTGTACTTGACATCTTATATTATTATATACTAACCTCTTACATTAGTGGAATTTATAAAATGTTAATAAAACCTTAAGCTAAAATTATTAACAACTAAACTATATGCTGTCAAAACTTACATAATTATACTTAACCTATTACCATTAGTTCATATATATATATCTATACGCATGTATCTAGCAACACAATATTATACGCTCGCTAGTAACACTCACCGCCGGCTAATTCATTGCTGTTGTTGTGCCCTCCGGTAACAACGACGGACGGAGTCGGAGGCGACCGGCGACAGGGGACCGGAGCAGTCTGGGGGCGCGTGGCAAGGTGAGAGATGCTGTCGGAAGTCGGAGGGCTGCCGACGTGAGGTTGCAAGCGACAGGCTGAGAGTGTGGTGACCGGACAGGAGGGCGCCGGCGATCTTGAATGGCGTTGCCCTGTTTTGAACAGAGGAGAGGAGAGGCGGTGGTTTCGGGGTGCAGGCTGTTGGCACCGGAGAATGTGGCCGCCAGAGATGGGATGGTAGAGGGGAACTGCGAGAGAGGGAGATGAGGGGACATGGCAGGGTGCGTCGGTGGTGGAGGATAAGCCGTCGGAACAGGGGAGGCGGTCGGAAACAGGGGAGAAGCAGTCGGCGAACTTGTTGAGGAGACCGCCGGCGTCGGGGAGTCGGAGGGTTGATCCGTCGGGCCTACCGTGTGCACAGAGGACGGCGAGATAACGGCCTGGAAGAGGTGGCCGCCGGGCTTGGCTGAGGGCTGGAGGAGCTGGGCGGCAGTTCGCGGGTTCTGGGTTGCACAGTGCGGAGTGAGCCGAGGCGGTGTGGCTCGCGGCGAGTTGCTGCGCGGCCAGAACGGATCGGAGGTCGGTGCTGAAGTCGAGGGTGGACGTGCGAGGTGAGGTGATGCACGGGGCAGCGAGGGTGAAGTTGAAGGGAAACTGTGGGTTTTGTAAAATAAATGAAGAGGACAGTATCCTCTGCATGGGATAAATGAAGAGGAAGAGGGAAGAGAACGTGGGTGTGATGTGAAATGATGGGAAGAGCTGCAGGACGTGGCTTCGATTCTCCTTGCACGTGAAGAGAAAAAAAATAGGAGAAACTCAGTTGGTTGAATACGAAAAGAGGGAGAATGTGAGTGTACGTCTGTCTGGGGTTGTTATGAAAAGTTAACAGAAAATATAAGTGGGTTCGAAAAGAATCTGATTAGTTAAAGGAGTGGGCTGATTCGTGGAATAGAGGGTTGTTTAGTTAGGATAGGTTTGTTATTGGTTGGTCAAAGTACTTGGTTGATTTGTTTTAAAAAGGATGTAAAAAGATTGATTCCTTCAACTGTCAGATTATTAGCTTAGGTTCTTTTTAAAGAAATAATAATTAAAAAATGGATTTGTTCTGAAACAAACGCACAGCACTTAGAAATCCAATGTTTATAAAGAAACCCGTCTTATTAATAAAAGATTTTATTGCAGATTGGCCCAAAAATTAGGAAGAAAAATACTGGGGCGCTCGCGCCTCCGAGAGGGTCGTGAAAATGGGGTTCGGTCGCGTGTCTAAGCTACGAAAGTACAATAATAAAAACAATTACGAAAATACACTCACGAATCCACATGCGCACAAAAATACGTACGACCGGAAAGCGGTCGTTACAAGGGAACACCGGTAAGGCTCCAAAATTTCAGTACACGACACTAATGCATTTGTTCTATTTCTCGCCTGCAGATGGAAGGTGGGAACGGGAGTTCCGGCGGGACCGGAACATCTGATGGTGGGATTGGCCCAGCTGGTGATGTGCAGTCTTCGGGTGACCGGACCTCAGCGTCAGCCCAGATGGCTAAGGTCTTGATGGGCATTTTAGAGCACATGGGTCAGATGGAGGAGAGGATAGTGGCGCCGATGCCATCGAGCTACAAGGAGTTCAGGACACTGCGTCCGTGATACTTCTCGGGCAGGGAGAGTAGCCTCGAGGGAGATGAGTGGCTGCGGCACACTGAGGATGATCTGACGATGTGTCGGTATCCCCTAGACGGTTGGGTAGAGTTGGTGAGGCGACAGTTGACCCATCAAGCTAGAGACTGGTGGGAGGCTCAGGAGAGGCGACTGAAGGGGAACATTGCTTGGGAGACCTTTCAGGAGTTGTTTGAGGCCAAGTTCCTTCCGGAGGCGGCGAAGGACGAGTTGAGGCAAAGATTTGAGCATTTGACTCAGGATGAGAGGACGGTGGATGAGTATGATGCAGAGTTCTCGTTGCTGAGCAAGTACGCGCCAGAGCTTGTAGCGACAGATGCCATCAGAGCCAGGCGATTCCGCAAGGGACTAGACATAGAGTTTCGGGCGGCCATGTCTACTCAGGAGTTATTGACTCAGGAGGCCGTACTGCGGGCTGCCAGACAGCATGAGACCCACCTACGGAGTGTGGGGAGGCCACAAGCCAGTGGTGGGAGACCAGCTGCTCAGCAGAGGACTGCACCTGGCCCAGTTCAGCGGGTGACATTCAAGCGACCGGGGGCTCCACCTCCGGCACAGAAGGGACCTTCATGCTACAGATGCGGGAAGCCAGGGCATGTGCAGAGAGACTACCGAGTTACGAATGCCAGGTGTTATACATGTGGAGAGCCGGGACACATCAGCAGATTTTGCCCATAGTCGGGTCATGCCCCGATGCCGCCGGCGTCAGCAGCTGTCCGGCCTACACAGCAGAGACCTCTTCCACCACCGCCGCAGCGGCTTGCCCTTCCGGCACCGTCAGGATCGAGACCGTCTGCACCGAGAGGACCCCCTCCACCTCCCCAGCAGTGACGAGGGAACCAGGGGACAGTTCCTCCACCGAGGCGACAGCAGTACACCATGACCCCAGTAGAGACTTCGGAGGGTGCTAGTCGAGTGATCACCGGTATGAATCTTGCCCCTATGCAGTCTATTAGATTTGAGCCTCAGTTATTCTATTTAGCTAGTTGGCTGAGTTTTATTGTTGTGATACTTAGGTATTGTTAGAGTAGCCTCCTACCTTGCTATGTCCTTATTTGACACTGGAGCGTCACATTGTTTTCTGTCGAAGAAGTTTGTGACACAACACTCCATAGTAGTTGACACCTTTGCTGCTAGTTGGAATGTTCACACCGGAAATGGGGTTATTTGTAGTGTCTCTGGGATACGGAACTGTCCAGTTGAGATCGGGGGACGAGAGTTGTATGCAGACTTTTTGGTGATTGAGTTACCCGACTATGAGGCAGTGTTTGGAATGGATTGGTTGGGGATGTTCTATGCTAACATAGACTGTAGACTGAGGAGGGTAGTTTTTCGGATCCCTGACCATCCAGAGTTTGAGTTTTGGGATGGTAGTAGCGAGCTTGAGCCCTTGAAGTTTCGAGATACGGTCGTGGAGTATTTGGACATGGAAGTAGAGCCCGTATTACCAAGCGTTGTTGAAGAATTTCCTGACATCTTTCCAGATGACATCTTTGGATTATCCCCAGATAGGTCCCTGGAGTTTACTATTGATCTGATTCCAGGCGCTCAACCGATAGCGAAGGCTCCATACCGTATGGCCCCATCGGAGTTAGCTAAGCTCCGCAATCAGTTGATCGATTTATCAGATAAAGGATTGATTTGCCAAAGTGTGTCACCGTGGGGAGCGCCAGTGTTGCTTGTGAACAAGAAGGATGGATCTTGGAGGATGTGCATTGATTATCGGGAATTGAATAAGGTGACGGTGAGGGATAAGTACCCGCTTCCCCAGATCGATGATATTTTTGATCAGCTTGGTGGATCCCGTGTGTATTCGAAGCTAGATTTGCGAAGTGGGTATCACCAAGTGAAGGTGAGAGAATCTGATGTCCCAAAGACCGCATTCCGTACTCGATACAGTCAATATGAGTTTCTGGTGATGCCTTTTGGAGTGACGAATGCCCCAGATACTTTCATGAGGCTGATGAATCAGATCTTCTTCGAGTATTTAGATAAGTTTGTGGTGGTATTTATCGATGAAATCTTGGTTTACTCGAAGAATGAGGATGAACATGCTGAGCATCTGCGGGTAGTGTTGAATACCCTCAGGCAGCACCGATTGTATGCTAAGTTCAGCAAGTGCCAATTTTGGTTGACCAAAGTTGCGTTTCTTGGTCACATAGTCTCTGGGGATGGAGTGTCTATTGATCCTGAGAAGGTTGCCGCAGTAGAAGGTTGGCCTATACCTCGGATAGTCACAGAGATTCGAAGCTTTCTGGGGTTGGCTGGGTACTATCGGAAGTTCATTAAGGATTTCTCGAAGATTGCCTCGCCTTTGACTCATTTGATGAAGAAGGATGTTGCGTATGTCTGGTCGAAGGAATGCCAGCGTGCGTTCGATGAGCTGAAGCATCGGTTGACCACTGCTCCTATCTTAGCTATCCCTGACCGTTCGGGTGGATTTGAAGTTTTCTGTGACGCGTCTGGTAGAGGACTAGGCTGTGTCCTTCATCAGCACGGGCGAGTGGTGGCATATGCTTCCAGATTGTTGAAGGAGCATGAACTGAACTATCCCACTCATGACCTGGAATTGGCAGCAGTGATCCTGGCTTTGAAATTATGGAGACATTTCTTGCTTGGTGAACACGTGAAGATATACACTGACCATAAGAGTCTAAAGTATGTGTTCACTCAGAAGGAGCTTAATATGAGACAACGACGATGGTTGGAATTAATGGCTGAGTATAACGTTGATCTGCTATACCATCCTGGGAAGGTGAATGTGGTGCCAGATGCTCTTAGTAGATTACCCGTCGTAATGAAGCTAACCTCTCAACTACAACTTCGGTGGGCAATTCGATAGATGAGAATAGAAGTTGTACTCCCAGGGGAGAAAACTGTTATGATGGGGCTACAGATCCAGTCTAATTTGGTGAACAGGATTAAGGCAGCTCAATCAGGGGATGCCAAGTTGAAGAGGATCCGAGAGCAAGTGGAAGCTGAACTTCGTACATATTTTCGTATTCACGAAGATGGGTCGTTGAGATTTGGGAACCGGGTTTGTGTGCCAAGTGGCGAGATTCGGGAAGAACTATTGAAGGAGGTACATAGTTTCCCATATTCTATCCATCCTGGAGGGACCAAAATGTACCGAGATTTGAAGCAGTATTATTGGTGGTCAGGAATGAAGAAGAGTGTAGCCAAGAGTGTGGCGTCCTGCTTGGTTTGCCAGCAGGTGAAGGCTGAGCACCAGAGAACTGTAGGATTGTTGCAGCCTCTCCCTATTCCAGAATGGAAGTGGGAGCATGTGACCATGGACTTTGTGACTGGTTTACCTCGGACACCTAGGGGCAATGATGCGATTTGGGTCATCATAGATCGATTAACCAAGTCGGCACATTTTATTCCGTTCCGAGTTGGACAGTCAACAGAGAATCTGGCTATGAGGTACATGGAGGAGATCGTGAAACTGCATGGAGTCCCAGTGAGTATAGTATCCGATAGGGATAGCAGATTCACCTCACATTTCTGGAAAAGTTTACAGGCTAGTCTGGGGACGCGTTTGAATTTCAGTACTTCATATCATCCTCAGACCGATGGACAGTCGGAAAGAACCATTCAGATTCTTGAAGATATGCTGCGAGCGTGTATGCTTGATTTCAAGGGTTCGTGGGAGGACCATCTGCATCTAGTCGAGTTCGCATACAATAACAGTTATCAAGCAAGTATTGGCATGGCTCCCTTCGCAGCTCTGTATGGAAGGCAGTGTAGGTCTCCTTTAAGTTGGGATGACGTTGGAGACAGGGAGTTTTTAGGACCAGACTTGGTGGCGGCAACAACAGATGTGGTGCAGACAGTCAGAGAGAATCTGCGCATCGCGCAGGACCGTTATAAGCACTGGGCTGATACAAAGCGGAGACCCATGGAATTTCAGCCAGGGGATTACGTGTTCCTAAGGATTTCACCGGTTCGTGGGACCATCCGATTTGGTAAACGTGGGAAGCTGAGTCCTAGGTACATTGGTCCGTTCGAGATTTCCGCTAAGGTCGGTGAAGTTGCGTATCGGCTAACATTGCCACCGGCACTCGAAGGTGTGCATAATGTCTTCCATGTGTCTCAACTCAGAAGATATGTGGGAGATCCCAAACATGTTGTAGATTTTTCAGAGATAGAAGTACGGTCGGATCTCACATATGAGCAGCAACCAGTGGCTATCTTGGACCGGAGGCAGAAAACGTTGAAGAAGAAGACCATTGACTTGGTGCGGGTCATGTGGCAGCAAGAGTCTCCGGGAGAGTCAACTTGGGAGTGAGTAGATGAGATGCAAGAGAAATACACGTAACTGTTTGAGCAATGACTGTTGTATCTTATATTTTCTGCAGTTGTTGGGTATTGTATATAAATGACTGCTCTCCTGATTTTGCTAAATTTCCGAGGACAGAAATTTTTCTAAGGAGTGTAGGGTGTAACAACCCTAGTGTGCAAATACTAAGTAATCGTTAAATTCATCCAAGTTTCTCGTACATGTGCACACCAATCCCGGGGAATGGAGAGATTTGCAAATTGCCCCTCGATTTTTCATTTATACCCAAATGAGGGTATCATTGTAAGATTGGGTTTAAGGCAAATTTCTTTAAGTGAAGGGTTATTGTGAAAAATGGAAATGAGATATTTGCAATGGCAAACTTGTAATAAAATAAAGCATTTGGATGGCTAATTTTGAAAAAAAAAGAAAGAAAGAAAAAAAAAGAAAGAAAAGAAAAGAAAAGAATTGAGTATGGCTTAGTACACCATACTCTCACCACCTCTCCCCCTCACCCTATGCCATACCTCACACTTCCCTCCATAATCCTTAAACCCATTTCCTCTCCCCTCTCTCCCCATTTTCAGTTCATGGCCGAAATTTCCTAGAAAAAGAAAAAAAAAGAAGGGAGAGAAGAAAGAAGAGAGGAAGAAGAAGAAGAAGAAGAAGAAGAAGAGAAGAGGAGGAGGGAGAAGCCAAGCTTAAGGAGACCCCATTTCCGATTCTAGGCATCTCTTGAAGCTCCAAAAGAGGTAGGAACTTCTCACCTCTCCCTCTAGTTATAGGTGATGGAAAGAAGCTTGTATGTTTGGGTTTTCTTCGAAATTTGGGAAGAATGTTGTAGAGCTAGGATTCTTGTTGCATGCTTGACAATTTGCTGAAACTTTAGATAAGTTATGGGATTAAATGGCTAATAGGAATGCTCTGAAAATTTTATATGATATTTATCTCGTAGTTATGAACAAATTTTATGTTCATCACGTTTTCTAATTCGAACTGAAAGTTGGGGTAAAAATTCGAATTGTGCAACATGCCAGGAATTCTGTCAAGCTGTACACATTTCAGTAAAACGAGCACCACTACCTGCACACATCTTGGATTTTGTTGATTTTGGTCTTGTGGGAAAGCTAACAAGTTTTTCTCAAAGTTCATCTCGATCTTTATGTTGAAATTTTAGCCAGAATATGCCCAAAATTGGCTTTGAACACAGACACAGAAATTTGTCTGCAGAACAGTTTTGACACCCTTTACTAATTAATTTACCATAAATCACATACTCCATAGTTTTGCATGAAATTTTATATGAGAACTCAAAACTGCCATATCTACAATTTTCATTCAGTAAGTTTTGTTAAATTCTCACTGGAAATGGCTGTTAATCATTGATGTTGTGACTGTTGACGAAATTTCAGGAAATTGCATTGTTTGCTAATGACTAGATTATTGTTTTGGTTTACTTCGGAACATATCGCTAATGTGGATTCATCAGTGATTAAGTGCTGTCTATGGGTATGCTACTTTATGTTGCATGTTTGGAAATGGATGTTTATGTTCATGAAGCTCGCAAGTTGTTGTGAACATCCCGATGAAAAGAATGCATTGGATCTCATTTTACATGCTTCTTACTCTAGGTTTAATGGTTAGTTAAAAGACAACCTAGGGTGTTCTCGTTCCACTCGAAGTGGGTGAGTGCCCTAGGAGGGGTTGGAGAAACCAAGGTAATAAGTGAGCATGCGGGGGATGGACTGCTGAGTTATGGGCCACTCCCGACGAGCCCTCAGCGGCGGGGAGTTGGTGTGGTTGTGGTTGAGATTGGTTATGTTGGTGAACGGCTTCTTTCGTAAGAGCTTGTCTCGGGAAGTCGTAGCATTCCACCCACTTTACCGGGTGAGGTCCAGTCCACGATGTCTGAACCGTTACTGAGGTTTCGAATTCATGCATGAAAACTAACCTATAAAGAAAAAAAACAGTAACTCTGGAATGTGATGCCTTTTCCTTTATTGTGATTCCTTGTTGTGCACTATGATTAGAGTAGTAGAGTTGTGGAGTTCCTACTGGGCACGCTGTGACGTGTCCTCCCCCTACAGGTCTATGCACTGGTTCTCTGGCGGCGGGCCCGGGAGTGGAGACCCCGGAGGGCAGATCGTTTCAGCAGGGTCCGTAGTGTTGTGGTTAGTGTGGGTCGCGTGGTGTAGTTTTGGGTTGTGTATGTGTGATGAACGTAGTGTTGTACCCATGTTCCCTTTGTACCCCGTAGGGTTGAGTTATACTTTTGTGTGAGCTTTTGCTGTTGGGGTTGTACAGTGGACTTGTGCAGTACTGGCCATGTAGTAGCGGTGCTCTGTGACTCTTGGATGTTCTGTTCGTCGTATTTTACCTTACTGCCTGTGTTGTAGTGTCTTGTACTATCCTTCTGTGTTGGAGTTGTACTGTTCTGTTAATCGTTCAGCCTGTACTTTACTGCTGTGTTTCCTCAGCGTTTCTAGTGGCCTGCGTGACTTTGGTGTGTACTTTAGCGCTTGGTACTCTAATACCGCGGCTTGTCACATCGACCCTCCCTATTTTGGGCAGCGGGGCGTGACACATAGGGCGCCCATACATGACGGCCATAGAGGCACTCCCCAGCCTGCTACACCAGATGATGAAATTCCAGACTCTACGGGGGTGGGACTGGTGCGGGGAAACCAGGAGCTGCCGGGAAGCCGCGACGAAGGGCCAGACAGGCGCTGAAGCCCGAAGCGGGCGGAGACGGTCCTCGTCCCTGACGAAAGGGAGGACTTCTGCGACCAGCGGCCGACCCCGTCCGAGGAGGTCGAAGAGGTACCCGTAGCCGCGGAGGAAGAAAAAACCGTCTCCATCGGGACGAAACTCCCGGCCGCCCTAAGGGCGGCCCTCGTCGGCTTGCTCCGAGAAAATGTGGATATATTCCCCTGGTCGCCCGCAGACATGCCGGGGGTTGACCCGATGGTGATCTCCCACAGGTTGAATGCGGACCCAGGAGCCCGACCTGTCCGGTAGAAGAAGAGGAGCGCAGGGGGAGAGAAGAAGAGGGCGGCCGAGGAGGAGGTAGAGCGGCTACTCAAAGCCAAGTTTATCAGGCCAGTGGACTACCCGGACTGGCTCGCCAACGTCGTCTTGGTGAAGAAACCCAGCGAAAATGGCGCATGTGCGTCGACTTCATCGACCTTAATAAGGTATGTCCGAAGGACAGTTTCCCCCTCCCGCGGATCGACCACTTGGTGGACCAGGCGTCCGGTTACGAGTTGTTAAGCTTTATGGACGCCTTCTCAGGCTACAACCAGATACCGATGGCGGAAGAGGACAAGGAGAAAACGTCCTTCGTCACCGACAAGGGCACATTCTGTTACACTAAGATGCCCTTCGGACTGAAAAACGCCGGGGTGACCTATCAGCGGATGGTAGACCGGATATTCAGCCCACAGGTCGGACGAAACTTGAAGGTCTACATTGACAACATGCTGGTAAAGAGCAGGAGGGCCCCAGACCACCTCGCCGACTTACAGGAAACGTTCCAAAGGGTCCGCCGATACAACTTAAGACTGAACCCTGCGAAGTGCATTTTCGGCGTGCAGTTGGGGAAATTCCTAGGCTTCATGATAACGAAGCGGGGGATCGAGGCGAACCCCGATAAGGTGACGACCCTCATCAATATGGCGAAACCACGGACGATTTGGGATTTGCAACGACTGAACGACCAGATCGCCGCTCTGGGGCGATTCCTGTCGAAATCCACGGAGAAATCGCTCCCCTTCTTCAGGGTCTTGCGCACTGCCTTTGGTGAAGCAAAGGACAAAAGGAGGGTAATCCCATGGGATGATGACTGCGCCCGAGCGTTCGTGGAGCTGAGGGCCTACCTACAAAGTCCGCCGCTCCTCGCACGGCCAGAAGAAGGCGAACCGCTAGGGTTGTACTTGGCAACCAACGAAGAGGCCGTTAGCTCCGTCTTAATCAAGGAGGAAGGGGGCGTGCAACGCCCTGTATATTACGCCAGCCGTATTCTCCGGGAGACGGAGACTCGCTACAGTCCCATTGAGAGGGCTGCCTATTGTCTGATCACAACGGCTAGGAAGCTCCGACCATACTTCCAGGCCCATCCCATTGCCGTCCATACTGACATGCCCATCGAGAAGAACCTGAAGAGGTTGGAGTGGTCGAGGAGGATGCTCAACTGGAGCGTCGAGCTCAGCGAGATCGACATAACGTACAAGGCCCAGACGGCAATCAAAGGCCAGGCGTTGGCGGACTTCGTGGTGGAATGCACCACAAGGGATGGCCCGGGGGACTGACCAGAGCCACCATCGGCGACCGTGTCCCCATGAACGACGGAGGTGGCGGAACCCTCAGAGCCCTCCCAGGGGGACATGGATGAATTATGGACCATCCACGTCGATGGCTCAGCGACGGGATCCGGGACAGGGGCGGGTATTGTCATTCAAACCCCCGACGGATGCTCGTTGGAGTACGCCTTGCGCTTCAACTTCCCGGCAACCAATAATGTCGTGGAATACGAGACCGCGGTCAACGGGCTGAAGCTCAGTAGGGCGGTGGGGGCGACAAACGTGTTGCTCCTTAGCGACTCACGGCTCGTCGTCCAACAGATCCAAGGAAGCTTCGAAGCCCGAGAGGAAACGATGAAGCGCTACCTTAAGCGCATCCAGATCGAGCTCCGCAAGTTCAAGAGAGCGGACGTCCAGCACCTGCCCCGCTCCAACAACCTTCGGGCGGACGCCCTGTCTAAGCTGGCTTCCTCCTCCGCGGCCGAGATCGGGAAGGCCATCTACGTCGAAAGCCTACTGACCCCACCATTGACGAAGAAGAACTAATGTGTGTGGGTACGGTGACGACGTGGATGACCCCATTATGAAGTACCTGGAGACGGGGGACCTGCCCGAGGAGCGGATGCTGGCTAAAAAGGTGGAGAGACTGGCCCTATCATTCGTACTCCTCGACGGAGTGTTGTACCACCGCCGCCGCGCCAACTTCGACGTCCTGCCCTATCTAAAGTGCTTGGGCCCGGAGCAAGCTGATTAAGTCATCCGAGAAGTGCACGAAGGCTTCTGCGGAAACCACCATGGCGGTCGCACCATCGCCCACAAAATAATGCGCCAGGGGTACTATTGGCCGACAATGATCCAGGACGCGGTTCAGTACGTCAAAAGGTGCGAGGCGTGCCAGAAATTCTGCCGGCGTACAACTGCACCTGCGGTAAACTTGGTGCCCATTGTGAGCCCGATCCCATTCGCCAAATGGGGACTCGACATCCTTGGGCCTTTCCCAAAGGCCTCCGGGGGAAGAAAATATCTAGCCGTCGCCGTGGACTATTTCACGAAGTGGGTGGAGGCCGAGACGCCGGCGCGTATCACATGGACGGACATGAAGGGATTTATCTGGCAGTCCGTTATATGTCGCTTCGGGATACCCTGCTTGATAGTCACAGATAACGGATGACAGTTCGATTGCGAAGGCTTCCGCGATTTCTGTTCGGGCTGGGGGATCAAGCTCCATTTCGTGTCAGTTGCCCACCCACAGTGCAACGGAATGGCGGAGGCCGCGAACAAATGCATCTTGAATTGTATGAAGAAAAAGGTGGACGCCGCCATTGGGGCATGGGTCGACGAGCTGTCGGGAATCCTCTGGTCCTACCGCACCACCCACAAGGCCTCGACCGGAGAAAGCCCGTTCATGCCGACATACGGATCAGAGGCGGTCGTTCCCGTGGAAATTGGAGAAGAGACGCTCCGGCTAAAACTCTTCGACGAAGATATCAATGGAGAGGGGCTCGGCCTCAGTCTCGAATTGGTGGACGAGGTAAGAGACCGAGCCCTGATGAACCTCGTCAGGCACAGCCAGAGGATGGCACGACACTACGACTCCCAGGTGAAGAAGCGGACTTTCAGGATCGACGACCTGGTCCTCAGAGACGCCACCTTCAGACCCGAGACCGCCCTCCGGGGGAAGCTGGCCGCCAAATGGGAAGGGCCCTACAAGGTCATCGATATCATCGGACCGGCCACGTACATCTTGGCAACCCCAGACAGAAGTGAGCTAGCCCACCCATGGAATGCGAAGCACCTGCTAAAGTTCTACCAATAGTTGTGAGTTTTTCTTTAATATATACAAGATCTACGTCTGCGCACTTTCCCAAACTTTGTTGTTTCCACATGACTCATTCAGCGCCAACCCTCCGAACCTCTGGGGCAGGGCCAACCCTCGCCACCCAAACCAGAGAAGGGCACGGGCCGGGCTACGCGCCCGATCCCCCCCTCAAGAGCTCTGGGGCAAGGCCATCCCTCGCCACCTAAACCAGAGAAGGGCACGGGCCAGGCTACGCGCCCGCTTCACCCTCAAGACCTCTGGGGCAGGGCCAACCCTCGCCACCCAAGCCAGAGAAGGGCACGGGCCGGGCTACGCACCCGCTTCAACCCTCCGAACCTCTGGGGCAAGGCCAACCCTCGCCACCCAAACCAGAGAAGGGCACGGGCCAGGCTACGCGCCCTCTCCCCCCCCCCCCTCAAGACCTCTGGGACAGGGCCAACCCTCGCCACCCAAACCAGAGAAGGGCACAGGCCGGGCTACGCGCCCGCTCCCCCCCTCAAGACCTCTGGGGCAAGGCCAACCCTCGCCACCCAAACCAGAGAAGGGCACGGGCCGGGCTACGCGCCCGCTCCCCCCCTCAAGACCTCTGGGGCAGGGCCAACCCTCGCCACCCAAACCAGAGAAGGGCACGGGCCAGGCTACGCGCCCGCTCCAACCCTCCGAACCTCTGGGGCAGGGCCAACCCTCGCCACCCAAACCAGAGAAGGGCACGGGCCGGGCTACGCGCCCGCTCCAACCCTCCGAACCTCTGGGGCAGGGCCAACCCTCGCCACCCAAACCAGAGAAGGGCACGGGCCGGGCTACGCGCCTGCTCCCCCCCTCAAGACCTCTGGGGCAGGGCCAACCCTCGCCACCCAAACCAGAGAAGGGCACGGGCCGGGCTACGCGCCCGCTCCCCCCCCTCAAGACCTCTGGGGCAGGGCCAACCCTCGCCACCCAAACCAGAGAAGGGCGCGGGCCGGGCTACGCACCCGCTCCCCCCTCAAGACCTCTGGGGCAGGGCCAACCCTCGCCACCCAAACCAGAGAAGGGCACGGGCCAGGCTACGCGCCCGCTCCCCCCTCGAGCCTCTGGGGCAGGGCCAACCCTCGCCACCCAAACCAGAGAAGGGCATGGGCCGGGCTACGCGCCTGCTCCCCCCTCAAGACCTCTAGGGCAGGGCCAACCCTCGCCACCCAAACCAGAGAAGGGCATGGGCTAGGCTACGCATAAGCCTCGCTGCGTAGCCACACCCCCGCCCTGGCAGACCCGTGATCCTTGAAAAGTCGAACCTGGGGAGGAGGACAAGGACACATAAACCGGGACAAACCAGGCATCAGGTCCCGAGGAGGTAGCCTCGATGTGACTCGACGAAACGAAAGGACGCTCGGGAAATACGCCACACATAATGATACACCCCAAAAGAGGTTCCATAAGCGCCACCTGACAAAAGCGGTTTCCAATGGGTGTGATTTCGAGGAGCCCATTAATAATTCCAACTCATCGCAGTAATTAGGGGGGAAACCATCAACAAAATCCCGCTATAAAGGCGCCACTCACCCTCCCGAAAGAGAGAGGAACAAAGATTTGGAAGGTATGAGAAATCGGCCCCGACACCCTCCACCCACTGGGAAACGGGCCGAGATGCCTCGCCCAAACAAAAGGGAGGTCACCGGCCCGCCGGACCCCCCCGGGAAGGCGACGCCTCCACCTCCACCTCGTCCTCCGCCCCCTCCAGGGTTCCCCCTCGATGTACGGGATCCCCAGAGAGGCCGAGCAACCATCCAGCATGACGACGGCGAGACGGAATACGATGAAGCAAGGGAGGGGAAGGAGGTCCGCCCGACAAACGGCGGGTCGGTCCTCCCGAGGGGGGTCACAACAGGGCTGCATCCCCGATGAAGCCAAACGGTGATTCATGGCGCGTCAGCTCGCCCCCGGACAGAACGACAGAAGGAGTTCAGCGGTCAGCAGAAAAGAAGGAAGGCCGCCCCGCAAACAGGGACCCTTTCACCCCGATGCAGCGGGCGACGAGTTAAAACAACCTCCCGACCCGACCACGGGTTTGGTCACACCTGCCCTATTGTTGTAGATATCATCAAGATCTCCTGTAAAGGCCGATGAAAAATATTCCTCCACGCGGACTCCTCATCCTAAGCCCAAGCGCACAACAGCTAGGGATTTCACCAAACACCGGGCAGCTAGAACCCCGCAAAAATAGCAACCAAGTTCGGTAAACACATCACAACGAAAACCAGGGGCATCTCAATAAAACCGGGTTCCCCCAAGGTCCGACCCGGCCGCCACATACAACGGCGCGTCGTTAAGAGGCAACGCCCCTCTCCAAATCGCAGGGTCACACCTCCGCGCTATGCCCCCACGCGGGACGAGATCTCACGATCCCGTGATAGCGGGCAGTACTCCGCGGGAGCCGCGTCACCACTCCTGAGTGCTGACCAAAGTCCGAACCATGTTAGAAGGGAGGTAGCGTTACGTCATCCGAGCCGAGCCGAGCCCCCGCCTCGTGCTCGAATGCCGGAGGTAATTGTTACGACCTAAAGATCGTAGGAGTCCGACTCCCGCCCAGAACCACTAATATACCTCATTGACTCACCCCTTTGCAAACGGACTGCCAGCCCGGAGGTCCGAGGCTACATGGGAATGGGCGCACCTCGCAGCGCCCCCCCTCCCGGCCGAGGCGTGTCACGACCAGATTCCCTAAAATGGAGGCGAGACGTGAAAAGGTCCGCACGAGAGTGGAGCTGTGAAGCCCCAAACCCGATAAGCGTCAATAAAACATAAGCAGGCCCCTGTAACCACAACGGAGCAACAATAATAATAAAAGGAGAGACAGAAATAAAATTCTCATATCTCATAAATTGTCCAACATGAAAATAAGTCCAACATCCAGAAAAGCCACCAGGCTAAAAGAAGGAGTCTAAGGCCAAGAACAAGGCCAACAAAAGCATCAACATAACAAAGTATAGGTGCCACGCACCGACAACAAAACAACAGTCTAAAACAAAAAGGGAAACACAACGAAAACACTAGGACTGGTCCCCAGTGTCCACGTACTCCCCGTCAAACACAAGATCAGGCTCGGCGTCAGCAAACACCTCATCCTCAACAAGGTGCTCAGGCTCCGGATCTAACATGTGTCACCCAAAAGAGTAAAGGGGCACATGTCAGCAAGTCTAAAAGACTTGGGCAAGGAAACTGAAAGTAAGGCAACTAGCAACCTAGCAGTTTTAGTATGCATGACATGGCAGTTATAACATGGGTGCACAATTAAGACATGGTGAACAGTAAGTACAAGAGAACAAGTATCGGGACAAGACAAGAGTAGCCAAGCTACTAACAATCTCAATCAATTCACTATTCACGTTTCACGTTGTTTTGTAGATGTTTACGCCCTTCAGCTGAATGGTACAACATTCACACCGATCGGCACTAAACACTACCCCACCCCAGAGTTTACGCCTTACAACTGCAGTTGCTGATAGGGCAGACTCCCAGTTGAATGGCCGCTTAACCCTTACCACATCCCACACGTAAACAAGCCAGGGTCCCTACACATGAGCCCAGCAAGTGAGCCAGGGTTGCCCCGCACGGGAGCTTGTTTCTTAGTGCACAATTCAATATCGAGCGTTGGGGTTATCAACTCATTATGCTCGCTTCTGGTCACGAGCCAGGAAACACAAGTATTGTAACGAAGCTACGCAATCACTGAAATACATAAAGGATGCAATGACATGACAATTAATTTGCGTACCGATAATGGAAAGTAAACGTGACATGGTAATTGTGCAACATGCTAAATGTCGGAGCTAGCTTCGTTGTCAAGCTAGTTCCCCAATTTGCGCCTAGGCGAGTATCATTTCGTCGCCTAGCCTCTTTTACGCCTACAACAAGCAAATGGCCTAAAACATGGCCTAAACCCTAGGTGGCAAGTTTCACTTGCCTAGCACCGGGAATGACGATCACGAAGGTTCGTCTCGCGGATGCTAATCTACGGGAGAAAGTCGCTGTTATGGGGAAACAATCATCAAACAACATGAAATTTCATTAGGGTTTCATAAAAATACAAATAGGTTATGAAAACATCGAGAGATCGATTTCTTACCGAGAGGAGGCGGAAGAAACACTCCGGAGAACCCTAGGACCAGATCTGGAAACAAATGGAGAAGTTTGGGAAACTAGGGTTTTGGGGGATTTTGGGGATTTGATGGAGATTTGGGGAAAATGAGAGGCGGAATGAGTGGATGGAGGGTTTAGATGATGGATTTAGGGCTTGGAATGAAGGATTGAAGCTTGGAGGAAGATGGTGGCTCAATGGGGGAGATTTTAGGGTTTTAGGTCGAGTGGAGGAAGAAGAAAATGTTTGGGAGGGGTATAAATAGGTTGGGCTGGCGGCTGCCCAGAAATTAGGGTTTTAACACAGATTAGTCGGTCAAAGAGCAACCACTGACCGACTAGTTTGGCAACTAGTCGGTCGGTCGACCAACGCAAACCGACTAAGTGTAAACAGTAACTTCTGAACGAAAATAGGATTTAGATTTAGTCGGTCGATGAACAACTACTGACCGACTAGTTTAACATCTAGTCGGTCGGTGAACGTTCGTAAACCGACTATGAGTAAACAGTAACTCGACTGTACAGTAGAACCAAGAATTAGTCGGTCTGAGTACAAAACTTAACCGACTAGTTTCACAACTAGTCGGTCGAAAGATGAACTTAGACCGACTAAGAATGAACAGTATTGATACTAAAAAAATAGATGATGAGGTAGTCGGTTAAAGAAGCATTGCTGACCGACTAGTTTGCAACCTAGTCGGTCAACCAACGTTCTTAGACCGACTAACAATAAACAGTAACTCCTGAATAATTTAGAAAGCCAACTAGTCGGTCCAAGAAGGATTGTCGACCGACTGGATCGTCATCTAGTCGGTCGGTGCCCCTTCTTATACCGACTAATAAGCACCAAAAGTTCCGATACCGAGCGCGAAGCTCCGGGATCGATTCCTAAGACTCCTAGGCTTGATCTAACAGTAAGATACAACCGTTATGAAGCCTGTCACGAATGACACACTTCGAAATCGACGATTCTAAAGAAGAAACGAGAAAACACGACGAAACGATCGAAAATGAAAGTCACGGAGACGAAAACCACACACGAAGAGAAAATCCACCAAAACATATATTATAATATAATAAATCCATATACATGAAAAGCAGTCGTTACATCCTCCCCAACTTTAAGAAAAATTCCGTCCTCGGAATTTCCGAATACTCACGAGTCCGGAAACAAAAGTGGGAAACGCTCTCGCATCTCATCCTCATTCTCCCAAGTAGACTCTCCAGGTGAGCCGTGTCGCCACATCACCCTCACAAGATTGACAATCTTGTTCCGAAGCGATTTCTGACGCCTGTCCAGAATCTGCACTGGATGCTGGTCATACGTCATATCGGGGCGAACGGTAATCTCCGAAAAATCCACCGCATGAGACGGATCGCTAATGTATCGACGAAGCTACGACACATGGAAAACATCGTGAACTCCTTCCAAAGATGGCGGCAAAGCCAAGCGATACGCTACCTCGCCAACCCTCTCCAAAATGTCAAACGGTCCAATGTATCGCGGGCTCAACTTCCCTCGCTTCCCGAAACGAATCACACCACGATTCGGGGAAATCTTCAAGAACACATGGTCGCCCGGCTGAAACTCCAAAGGACGACGTTTAGCATCCGCCCAATGCTTAAAACGGTCCTGAGCAATTCTCAACCTCTCCCGAATATTCCTGACGATATCCACGGCCTCCACGATCATCTCAGGTCCCAACAGCTCCCGATCACCAACGTCATCCCAACTCAATGGTGATCGACATTTCCTCCCATAAAGAGCGGCGAAAGGCGCCATGCCAATACTCGCCTGGAAGCTGTTGTTGTAAGAAAACTCCACCAGATGCAGATGGTCCTCCCACGAACCCTTGAAATCCAACATGCACGCCCTCAGCATGTCTTCCAAAATCTGAATCGTCCTCTCGGACTGGCCATCCGTCTGCGGATGGTACACCGTGCTGAAACTCAGACGCGTACCCAAGCTCTTCTGCAAACTCTGCCAGAACTGAGATGTGAACCTCGTGTCTCTGTCCGACACGATACTCACGGGGACTCCATGAAGTCGCACGACCTCCTGCACGATTCACGTCACATCACTATCCAAACTAGGAAAAGGAAATAAAAACGGAGAGTAAAAGAATTTTACCTCCATATATCTCCTCGCTAGCGCCTCAGTGGACTGTCCCACTCGGAATGGAATAAAGTGCGCAGATTTGGTCAATCGATCTACGATCACCCAAATCGCGTCATTCTGCTTCGGACTCCGAGGTAGTCCAGTCACGAAATCCATAGTGATGTGTTGCCACTTCCACTCCGGAATCGGAAGCGGTTGTAGCAACCCGGCCGTACGATGATGCTCCGCCTTCACTTGCTGGCAAACCAAGCACTTGTCTACACTCCGAGCCACGCTCCTCTTCATACCGTGCCACCAATAATTCAGACGAAGATCCTGGTACATCTTGGTGCCACCAGGATGCACAGAATACGGCGAATTGTGTGCCTCCACCATCAACTCCTCTCTAATATCCCCAGCTGGCACACACAACCTGGCTCCAAACCTCAGCGAGCCATCCTCATGAATCAAAAAGTCAGTCCGCAGACCGGCTTCCACATGCTCCCGAATCTTCACCAGCTTCGGATCCTCAGCCTGGCCAGCCTTAATCCGATCCACGATCGTCGACTGTACCTGCATGTACATCAACGACGAAGCCTCCCCAGGAAGAACAATCTCCACGCCAGACTCACAAAAATCCTGCTGCAATCTCCACTGCGCGGTCAAAATCATCACCGCTGGAAGCCTACTCAAAGCATCCGGAACCACATTCACCTTGCCAGGGTGATACTGCAAATCAATCTCATAATCTGCCATAAGCTCCAACCATCGATGCTGTCGCATGTTGAGCTCCTTCTGAGTGAAAATGTACTTCAAGCTTTTGTGATCGGTGAAAATCTTCACTTCCTCACTCAGCAGGAAGTGCCTCCAAATCTTGAGAGCAAACACAACGGCAGCCAACTCCAAATCATGCGTCGGGTAATTCTTCTCATGAACCTTAAGCTGACGAGACGCATACGCCACAACATGTCTGTGCTGATGCAACACGCAACCGAGACCCTTGCCAGAAGCATCGCAAAAGATCTCAAATCCACCGCTGCGATCAGGCACAATAAGAATAGGGGCAGTCGTCAACCTCTCCTTCAGGACACCAAAAGCACTCTCACAATCACCCGACCAAACAAAAGGTACATCCTTCCGCGTCAACCTGGTCATCGGCTCGCAATACGGGAAAAGTCCCTAATGAATCGCCGATAATAACCATCAAGTCCAAGGAAACTCCGAATCTCAGACGCAGACGACGGAACAGGCCACTCTCTGATGGCCCTAATCTTCTCGGGATCCACTGAAATACCATCTCCAGTCACCACATGCCCCAGAAAAGCAACTCTATCCAGCCAAAACTCGCACTTCGAAAACTTAGCATACAAACGATGCTTCCTCAAAATCTCCAACACCGTCCTTAAGTGCGAGGCATGCTCTTCCTCCGACTTCGAATAGATCAGAATGTCGTCAATAAAGATAACAACAAACTTATCCAAAAAGTCGTAGAAAATCAGGTTCATCAGATTCATGAAAACTGCGGGTGCATTGGTTACACCGAAAGGCATAACCACAAACTCGTAGTGTCCATACTTCGTCCTGAATGCTGTCTTCGGAACATCCCCCTTCTTCACCTTCAACTGATGGTAACCACTCCTCAAATCCAATTTAGAAAACACCCTCGAACCTCCAAGCTGATCAAAAATATCATCGATGCGGGGCAACGGGTATTTATTCTTAATGGTCACCGCATTTAACCCCCGATAGTCCACGCACATGCGACGCGAACCATCCTTCTTCTTTACCAGCAGCACCGGTGCTCCCCACGGAGACACACTAGGATTAATATAACCCTTCTGCAAGAGCTCATCCAACTGCTTTCGCAACTCTTCCAATTCAGCGGGTGCCATACGATACGGCGCCTTCGAAATCGGCTGCGCACCTGGAATGAGATCGATAGAAAATTCCAAAGCTCGATCAGGTGGCAAACCAGACATCTCCTCGGGGAAGACGTCGCCAAAATCACGCACCACAGCTGGCCACTCCAACTCCATCTGCATAGCCACAACCTCCACCGGCCTGGCCCGAAATCTGACAGGACCAAGCGAACTGCTACCTCGACTGAACTCAAATACTGGATGTCCGGGAATCTCGAACACCACCTTCTTTCTCCGACAATCGATCGTAGCATAGAAGCTCGCAAGCCAGTCCATCCCAAGAACTGCATCATAGTTGATGATGTCGTGGACAATGAAATCAGCGAAAAGCTCATGTCCACAGACCACCAACGAGCAAGAATTGCAACCACGATGCACCGAGACCACGCCATTCCCTGTAACGATGTTCCAACTCTTGGGAAGAGGGGACGTCGACAGGGAATGCCTCTCCACGAAGCTCCGAGAAATAATACACATCAATGCACCGGAGTCAAAGAGGACCCGTGCAGGAAATGTGCAAACCAAAACCACACCTAACAATCAATTAACAATCAAACCCAGTCTAGCAAACAACCATGTTCAAGCAAACAACATAATCTAACAATCAAAACCAGCTAGGAAAGTAACAGCTAGATTGAGGATTACCTGCGATAACCTCATCCACAGCCTCGCTCTCCACAGCGGTCATCAGAAAAGCCTGCCTCCTCGGCGGAACAGCCTGCTGAAAAGCCTGCCTCTACGGAACAAGAGCTGCTCCACGACCAGCAGGAACAGACGCTCGTTGCTGCAACGGCTGAGCTGCAACAGGTGCCCTCCGCAGCGGACCCGCATGCCGACAATCCTTCGCGACATGGGAAGCATCACCACAAACCAGACACTGGCCTAAAAACTTCCGACACTGATCCTTGATGTGGCCACGCTTGCCGCAGAAATGGCAAGTCTTCAGAATAGGACCTCCTGGCCTCTTAAACTGAGCGGACTGATTAGGCCTGAATCCAGGTCTAACCATAGCTCTCGCCTGTTCCAGAGGCCTCTTCCCAGCACCAACAATAGACCCCCTCCTCTGGTTCACGAGCAGCTCCTGCCTCTTGGCTGCTACTAGAACCTTCTGATAAGACTCCCGGTCAGAAGAGGTCACAAAACTCTGGAGCTCCGAAGCAAGTCCCTGCAGGAACCTCTGAGCTCTCTCCTCAGCGTCCTGCACCATCTTTGGTGCAAACCGACTCAGCCTCATGAACTCTTGGTGGTACTGGTCCACCGACGAGCCTCCTTGCTTCAAATCGATAAAACGCTACAGCATCTCTTCCCTGGTAGCTTTCGGGAAGAACTCACCCTCAAATCTGGCCTTGAAGGTAGCCCAGACGATCGGCTCCACCAACATCTTCTCTTCCGCATCCCACCAATTCCGAGCATTATCCTTGAGTTGCCTCTTTGCCAAATCAACCCATCCAGCCGGGGTGATCTTGGCCATCTTCAGATTGTCCTCGATGTTCCGAATCCACTCATCGGCAGCCAGAGGACCCTCACACCCATCAAAATATGCGGGACCCAGCTCCCGAAATTGCTTCGCTCCCGGCTCAGAGCGAGGGGCATCCGGAAGAGCCCGGGCAGCTCGAGCAAGTGGAGCATTCTGGACTTGCAGGAGCACGCCCTGTTGCACTTGCATCATCTGGAGCATCATCCGCATCATCTCAACGTTGGTGGGTTCCCGCTCAGGCTCCTCATCATGAGGGAGCGCACCACTACCCCCACCACGGGTGAATCGTCTTCCTGCCATCTAGTTACACAGAGAACGAATCAAATTAGACTCATAGCTTATGACCTCGGACGTCGAACTTAGTTTATTGGACATTCTAATATTATTATCGCTATTCCGATAATCGCAGTTACAGAAGGACCTGAATGGGCCACCAACAAAACCTGTCACGACCCGCTTCCCTAAAATGGAGGCGAGACGTGAAAAGGTCCGCACGAGAGTGGAGCTGTGAAGCCCCAAACCCGATAAGTGTCAATAAAACATAAGCAGGTCCCTGTAAGCACAACGCATCAACAATAATAATAAAAGGAGAGACAGAAATAAAATTCTCATATCTCATAAATTGTCCAACATGAAAATAAGTCCAACATCCAGAAAAGCCACCAGGCTAAAAGAAAGAGTCTAAGGCCAAGAACAAGGCCAACAAAAGCATCAACATAACAAAGTATAGGTGCCACGCACCGACAACAAAACAGCAGTCTAAAACAAAAAGGGAAACACAACGAAAACACTAGGACTGGTCCCCAGTGTCCACGTACTCCCCGTCAAACACAAGCTCAGGCTCGGCGTCAGCAAACACCTCGTCCTCAACAAGGTGCTCAGGCTCCGGATCTAACATGTGTCACCCAAAAGAGTAAAGGGGCACATGTCAGCAAGTCTAAAAGACTTGGGCAAGGAAACTGAAAGTAAGGCAACTAGCAACCTAGCAGTTTTAGTATGCATGACATGGCAGTTATAACATGGGTGCACAATTAAGACATGGTGAACAGTAAGTACAAGAGAACAAGTATCGGGACAAGACAAGAGTAGCCAAGCTACTAACAATCTCAATCAATTCACTATTCACGTTTCACGTTGTTTTGTAGATGCTTACGCCCTTCAGCTGAATGGTACAACATTCACACCGATCGGCACTAAACACTACCCCACCCCAGAGTTTACGCCTTACAACTGCAGTTGCTGATAGGGCAGACTCCCAGTTGAATGGCCGCTTAACCCTTACCACATCCCACACGTAAACAAGCCAGGGTCCCTGCACATGAGCCCAGCAAGTGAGCCAGGGTTGCCCCGCACGGGAGCTTGTTTCTTAGTGCACAATTCAATATCGAGCGTTGGGGTTAGCAACTCATTATGCTCGCTTCTGGTCACGAGCCAGGAAACACAAGTATTGTAGCGAAGCTACGCAATCACTGAAATACATAAAGGATGCAATGACATGACAATTAATTTGCGTACCGATAATGGAAAGTAAACGTGACATGGTAATTGTGCAACATGCTAAATGTCGGAGCTAGCTTCGTTGTCAAGCTAGTTCCCCAATTTGCACCTAGGCGAGTATCATTTCGTCGCCTAGCCTCTTTTACGCCTACAACAAGCAAATGGCCTAAAACATGGCCTAAACCCTAGGTGGCAAGTTTCACTTGCCTAGCACCGGGAATGACGATCACGAAGGTTCGTCTCGCGGATGCTAATCTACGGGGGAAAGTCGCTGTTATGGGGAAACAATCATCAAACAACATGAAATTTAATTAGGGTTTCATAAAAATACAAATAGGTTATGAAAACATCGAGAGATCGATTTCTTACCGAGAGGAGGCGGAAGAAACACTCCGGAGAACCCTAGGACCAGATCTGGAAACAAATGGAGAAGTTTGGGAAACTAGGGTTTTGGGGGATTTTGGGGATTTGATGGAGATTTGGGGAAAATGAGAGGCGGAATGAGTGGATGGAGGGTTTAGATGATGGATCTAGGGCTTGGAATGAAGGATTGAAGCTTGGAGGAAGATGGTGGCTCAATGGGGGAGATTTTAGGGTTTTAGGTCGAGTGGAGGAAGAAGAAAACGTTTGGGAGGGGTATAAATAGGTTGGGCTGGCGGCTGCCCAGAAATTAGGGTTTTAACACAGATTAGTCGGTCAAAGAGCAACCACTGACCGACTAGTTTGGCAACTAGTCGGTCGGTCGACCAACGCAAACCGACTAAGTGTAAACAGTAACTTCTGAACGAAAATATGATTTAGATTTAGTCGGTCGATGAACAACTACTGACCGACTAGTTTAACATCTAGTCGGTCGGTGAACGTTCGTAAACCGACTAAGAGTAAACAGTAACTCGACTGTACAGTAGAACCAAGAATTAGTCGGTCTGAGTACAAAACTTAACCGACTAGTTTCACAACTAGTCGGTCAAAAGATGAACTTAGACCGACTAAGAATGAACAGTATTGATACTAAAAAATAGATGATGAGGTAGTCGGTTAAAGAAGCATTGCTGACCGACTAGTTTGCAACCTAGTCGGTCAACCAACGTTCTTAGACCGACTAACGATAAACAGTAACTCCTGAATAATTTAGAAAGCCAACTAGTCGGTCCAAGAAGGATTGTCGACCGACTGGATCGTCATCTAGTCGGTCGGTGCCCCTTCTTATACCGGCTAATAAGCACCAAAAGTTCCGATACGGAGCGCGAAGCTCCGGGATCGATTCCTAAGACTCCTAGGCTTGATCTAACAGTAAGATACGACCGTTATGAAGCCCGTCACGAATGACACACTTCGAAATCGACGATCCTAAAGAAGAAACGAGAAAACACGACGAAACGATCGAAAATGAAAGTCACGGAGACGAAAACCACACACGAAGAGAAAATCCACCAAAACATATATTATAATATAATAAATCCAGATACATGAAAAGCAATCGTTACAAGGCGTATAACCACTCTCGCTCGACCCGCCGGGGGAAGTGTGCTTGGGGAACACCCAGACAACGCAGCCTTGGATGCTGACAGAGGCACGTGCATATCCCTCCCTGCCGGCGGTCCATGATTCGCAACCGAAAAGGTGCGCGGCCGGGCCGAACAACCCACGAACAGGTCGACCCGGCGGTCCCACGCGAAGCCCGCCGCGGGGAACCGCATCGACGAACCCTTGATTCATCACGCACGACAAACAACCTAGTATAAGGACACGACTGATACTAGCGCCGTCCGACCAACTGACAAAGCACCCCCTGGCCGCTGCGCCCCCTGACATTTAGTGCTTTCGACCCTGACACCCTGACGCCCTGACAAAAGCGCCCCTGGCCGTTTCGCGATCTGACAAAAACGAGGCTGACACTCCCGTTCCTGACATCCTCGTCCGAAGCTTCCGCTGACAGCCGGGCCGACTCAGCACGTCGAGTCAGCATGCCAGGTCAGCCCCACCTAATCGTCTCCCGTCAGGTATAAATACCCCCACACTTCTTACGATGAGGGGGTGGGCAAATTCCCTCTCATTTCCATTATTCACACACAAGAGCAAAGGTCGTCCATATCTTTGTTCTCCCACTCATAGCTCGTCATGTACGATCGACACACCCTCAGTCCGACCTGCGTGCCCAGCCCCCGCTTTAAGTCCCGTTACTGACTTAGGCATCGGAGAGGCTAAGGGTTGGACCCCAACCCGGCCTTTCTGACGAGTTGCTCGTTGTGCAGGGTAGCTCGCCCCTAGGCCGAGATTGGCCTTCGGCTCCCGCCCTCCAATCTTCCTCCTCCACCTCCGGCGGGATTCGACTCCGCGATCTGCTCCAGCGGCAAGTTAAGCCTCTTCTCTCCGCTAATCACCTGTCAAAAGGCCTACCTAAATCCACTTATCAATACAACCACCGTGCCCTTGGTTCCCCCTAATACAAATCTATTGTACGCGAGTTCCACCCCGCAACATGTCTCTTCTTTCATTGTTCGAGAGATTATTTATAGGTGATAGTCCTTTGGATGTCGTTCCGAAATAACATTAAGACAATTTACTGTATTTGGCCCAAGCTGTCGCTCTTGATGTCGAGCCAAACGACTAGTCATGAATGTCCTCATTGATGAAGAGCGTTACAGTCGGCATTGATAAAGGATCTTAATAGTCTACTCGGTTGGCACTTCAAATGGAGTAAGCATCAACCTCACGTGAGGGTCACGGGGCTGTTGGGCTGAAGCCATTGCTTTTTCTGGACTCTTGGGCTTTAGCCAACTCAAATAGAGAATTAAGTCTGGACTGGTCCAATGTAGTAACAATGGCTCCCGTCTCTGAAGCTCAATCGACGTGATAGTTGAGGTCAGGTGATGTGACACGTATGGACGGGAGTGACAGTCAAGGCAACGCATTTAATGTAGGCTGTTGGGACGCAGAACCTTAAAATTCTTTCGCCAATTGAGAACAGAATTCAGAGGGACGTCGTTTTGAGATGTCGACACATGTCCGAGATTGGACGACCGAGATTGACTCAAAGGAAGTGCATCTTTGTATAATTAAATAGGAATCGTAGGCGGAAGAAAACCCTTCATTTGCTTCTTAAAGGAATTGTGCTCCTTCTCGCTGTCGTCTTCCTTCTATTTATTTGAGTCTGCCGTTGTTGGTGCAGTTATAAATTTTATTTTTACTCGTATGCAATGAACTGAGCTGAGCATAATAGCTTTTGGAATGAAGAGTTTGAAATCATAGGATTATTTTGACATTTAATAATGTTATTGTTTCTCTTGTATTTCAAAAAAAAGTTCAAATTAATTTGAAGAACATACAATGACTGCAAGTTTTGTTTAAGTCAAGATATCAAGACAATGTGTTTTAAAAGATACACGCCAATGTATTTTCAGTCATGTTCGCTAGATCCTAGTGTTGAGAATAACAGTCACTCACTGGTGGGAAAAATAGAAAAAAAGTGATGTACATAGATTAGTAATTGGGTCTCTATTCATTCCATGGATTAAGCTTTTAAGTTAGGTATAGTTTCAACCACCAGCTTGTGGCTTCATCAATATCATTATTAGAGCACATGTTTCATCATGTACCTCCCACATTACATTAACCGTAAAAATCATTCAGTTTCTTCATGTCTGTCTGATCATGTCCAAACTCATGGTGTGAGGAATTGGGAGGGGGTGTTTTGGATGATAATCCAGCCTTGTTAAATAGAAGGAAGATAATGTCTATAGATTAGCAACTGTCCTTTTACTCATTGGCTTAAGATTTTGGTTTAGATATGGTTCTAATTATCGGTTTGTGTCTTCACCAATATAAATAGTTGTGAATGATCTCTCAGTCTATCTTGTCCTAAATACCTAGAACAAAGCATATGTAATTTTCGTTACATTTAACTTCAGGGTTTTCTTATAATTTTAATAGAAGAATTTTTTTTATGAATAGTTGAATTTACACTATATATAAATGTAATAACATTATAATATACATATAACCTTCAAACCTAATATCATAAATTTGTTTTTGTTATCCATTCCCTTTAACCGAAAAACACATACTATATAAAGCCAGATACCTCAATCCTTCATCACTAGCTAGCAATAAACTTGAAGATTCCAGGAATCAACAAGACCACCAGAGAAAGAGATCAAGGTAATGTTGTCCCTTTCATTTTACCTTGTTTTCCCTTTACTTGCCAAACAATACATCTCTTGATGAACGTAATTGGCTGCTGTTTTTCTATCTTACAGTAGTTCTTCTTTCTGCAGATCATTCCATTAGCCAGCAATCCCACCAGAGAGAAGATCAAGGTGATGTTTTTGATAAATGCATTAAGCAAATTCTTACTTTTTTGCGCTTCTTGATGGCATTTGACGCGTTCTTGAATTCTTGGTCATCGATACTTTCTCTGGGCTCTGCACTCCTTGCTCACTCTTAGCATTTTGTCGGCAGTCTTGTGTATTTGCAGTCAGGCATTTCACAATGGACGGTCATTCAGTAACGTCATCACAACCAGTCGACGAAACTCCAATCAAAGGGGTCCTGGCGACAGCCGGAGGTTGGCAAGCTACAATTTATACTGATGGGAGGGTAAAAACCTACGGGCCATTCAAAACCAAGGCAGCAGCTGCAAAAGCCCATGATACGCTTTCAATCAAGATTCATGGCACCCGGGCGAGATTGAACTGTGAGCAGCCCGAGTTTGCTGCTCAAGAGCGGTTTGCCAATGGACTGGACCTTCAACAGCTAAAGAACATGCTCATGGATGGTTCATATGAAAAGAAGTTCTCCCAATTCTTGGAAGCTGAACGATCCCAAGAATGCCGAGAACTGTTTAGAAAGAAATATATTATGAATGATCTGTACCAACTGAGAATTGCGCGCCGTTATGCCTCTCAGTTCTTTCCCAGGGGAAGTGATGGCCAAACAGGCACAGTGCCTCAAAGCCTCTCCGACTTGAATGGGAAGACATGGACATTCATGTCTCACGAATGTACGTCTCACAAATGTGTGTATCTCACGGGCGAGTGGATTAAATTCTGCACGGAGAACAGTCTCGTGGAGGGCGACGAGATAATATTCTGCGAGACCAAGGAAGGGCGACGGTTGATAAAGATCGAACGTGGCTGCCAAAAGAAGGTACTTGCAGCCTTCTCTTTTATGTCAGGAGCTTGATTTCTTGATGTTTTTAGGGTATTGTGCTATTTGTCGCATTTCTTCTAGTTTTCTCTGTACTGATCCTTGTTTTATATGCCATATTACATGTTTCCTATTTTCAGACTCCATCAGGAGACTCAAAGGACCCAAGACTCCGGCCTATGCCCAGCGCTGGTGAACCTTCTACATCAAGGATACACAAAAAGGTGTTCCTCAGAAAGGTGCTAAGTAAAGCTGACGTTGAATATCGCCTGATGGTGGACAAGAACAACGGCGACCTGGACGAGTTCCTGCTTAACTTGGAGTTGGGTCTGGGGACTAACAGCAACCACTTCGCAGATGAGAATAGCACAGGGAACTTGGAAATCAAGGTATATGACTGGGAGGGCAATCAGTGGGAATTTACATGTTATCGTAATCCTGAAGATGCAGAAAAATTGTATTTCGACGGTGGCTGGACAGATTTTGTGAATGCCTGGAAGATCGAGGAGAATGACACGATAGTATTGTTTGATGTTGATCAGGGGGGCGAAAGAGAACACAATGGGCGTCGTTTGAGGATTGCCGTTGAAAGAACTCATGCCAAGAGTTCCCAAGATCCTTCAACCGAGCTCCAGCTTGGTCCGAGCAGTCCGCTAAATGACGCAGAGAGTTTTCAAGATCTTTCTACTGAGCTCCAGCTTGGTCCGAGCTGATTCAGCCAAGACCATGGTGAGGAAGCAGGCAGGAGCAAGGGAAGAACAGGACTGAAGAAATTCATTTGACTGTGATCATTAGCATAAAGTGATGTAAACAAACATCCATTTCGTGTGCAGTCTATCACATGAAGACAATCGTCGTTTTGGTTCTGTTATGGAGAAATCTGTATCCATGTAAAAGCAGGAGTTGCTATCTTTTGAACATATTTTTAACTCAAATGAGGAGTTTCATATCAGCACTTGATTGATTCCTGTCTTGGCACTGATTATGCCATATTTTATTTCTGTATTCCCGATGAAACCCCAGCACGGTTACGACAGCAGTGTAGGATCCGTGTACGCTATGCAACACTAGGGGTGAATATTGTATTGACAATTAAAATGCTAATTTAAATAAATAAAGCAATGCAAAATAATTATTGCAACACAACACAAATAACCAGAGAATGCACTCGCAAACGAATAATTTATCCTGGTCCAGATCCCTACACCGGCGATCCTACTCCAGTCTCATCCTTGTAAACCCGAGCTGCCGATTTCCACTAAATCTTCCTAAACCAAGGCACGAAACTCAAACTGAGTACAATCCCGAAACTACGATACAAAGGGGTAAGCCCTCCTTAGTGTGGAGTAAGCCCTCCAAGTGGGGTAACCCTCAACAATGCTCACACAACCCGAGAGCTAGGTTTCAATAAGAAATGAAACGAAATACAATCTTACCTATGACTTGAATAGATTGTACCGATGTGTGTGAAGGCATGAAAGATTGAAAAGCCAAGTGCTTAATGAAGAGCTTGATGCACTTGGAAAAACTCTCTCATAGATGCAAATTCAATGCATAACATTTTAACCAAGTCAAAGATGGATGAACGATAGAAATGCTCTTGGATTTGGCTCTAAAATGAGTTCTAAATGATAAGCATTCGTGCCAAAAATGTAGCTCAAATGGGTCTTAAATATGGCCTCAAAAATGCACGAAAACCAAGAGAATCAACCCAGAAAAATCGCAGCAACCGGCTATAAACGGACAGATTTGCTGAGTCGTCAGACGTCTGGTATAGCGTTCCTAGACGACTGATAAACTGTTGAGTGTTACGCAATAATACGATGATAAAAAAACAATCGAATGAAAAAACAACAAAAGAAAGACACAGAATTGTTTACCCAGTTCGTCCGAAGACTACGTCTGGGGACGCCGCCAAGCCAGGGATTCTCCACTAATTTGATGAGATAAGGTTACAGATTACACACGATGCTACGAGGGACGCAACCCTCGAATAATAAAAATCTCACGGAATCTCACCCACAAAAAAGCAACTCACGCACAAGCACACCTTTCTCCCAAAAAAAACCTCTGTAGATACTAAAGCATTCTTTTCTCCAAAGAAAAAAAACTGCAGTACATTAAAAAAACCCCTTTCTTTTTAATGCATTAAGATAATTAATTCAAAGAGCCTTTTATCAATGCAGTAAGCATGAACGCACGGAACACAAAAAACCAATTCTGTTTCTTTTTCTAGCCTCAACTGCGGAACAAGATTTCAACCTAATTCGTTGCTGATTGATGCAAATCGCAACCAAAATTTTGTTGATCAGAGGAGATCGCAACTCCTTCTCTTCCAAATCGCAACTGATTCCGGCCGGCTGATTTGTTCAGGCTCCAAATCCCAACAATCTCCCACTTGGAGACTGAACCCATGTGTAATCATCTCTCCATCTTCTCATCAATAAGTAACCCCAAAAAACAACGGCGGCGCCAAGCCTCGAACTCCTCAAGCTCCAAGGACAGTTGAATCCATGCATAGCTTCAACTTTTCTAAGGTCACAGCTTTAGTCAGCATATCAGCAGGATTCTCATTTCCTCGAATCTTCACTAGTTGCAAAATCTTCTCTTTCAAGAGATGTCGAATGTAATGATACTTCAACTCAATATGCTTCGTTCTCGAATGAAAAACTGGATTCTTGGCTAAGAAAATAGCACTCTGACTATCGCTGTAGAGAATACTATTCTTCTGCTCTTTTCCCAATTCACTCAAAAAATTCTGCAACCATACCATCTCTTTACTAGCCTCAGTCACTGCTACGTACTCCGCTTCTGTAGTAGACAAAGCCACGATCTTTTGCAACTTAGAAGCCCAAGAAATCGATGTACCACCCAATGTAAACACATATCCGGTCGTACTCTTTCTCTTATCAAGATCACCTGCCAAATCTGCATCAACATATCCAGTCAGCTTTATACTCTTACCTTCGAAGCATAATGCCTTCTCTGTTGTACCTCGCAAGTACCTAAGGCACTTTACTGCTTCCCAGTGTTGCTTACCCGGATTGCTCATATATCTGCTCACAACTCCCACTGCATGCACAATATCTGGTCTAGTGCACACCATAGCATACATGATACTACCAACTGCTGAGGCATATGGGGTCTTCTTCATATAGGCACGCTCCGAATCACTACTAGGCGACTCCTTTTTAGATAGCCTAAACTGGCTACCTAAGGGAGTACTCACAGGCTTTGCATCTTGCATGCTGAACCTCTTCAAAACTCTTTCGATATATTTAGCTTGAGAAAGATATAACTTACCTGCCACCTTATCTCGATTAATCCGCATACCTAGGATCTGTTTAGCCTCTCCAAGATCCTTCATAGCAAACCGTTCGGACAATTCCTCCTTCAACTGATTCACCTCTTGTGCACAAGAACCTGCTATCAACATGTCATCAACATATAATAGCAAAATGATAAAGTTATTGTCAAACCTCTTGAAGTAGCAACAATGCTCTGCATTGCATCTAACAAAATCAATTTCATGCATGAAACCATCAAACTTCATGTACCACTGCCTTGTAGCCTGTTTCAAACCATACAAGCTCTTCTTTAGCTTACACACAAGCTCACTATTACCTTTGGACAAGTACCCTTCTGGTTTCTTCATGTATATATCTTCCTCAAGATCCCCGTGAAGAAAAGCTGTTTTCACGTCCATCTGCTCTAAAAATAAATTCTCCGCAGCAACTATACTCAAAACTAATCTAATAGTAGTTAGCTTCACAACGGGAGAAAATATATCTGTATAATCAATACCTTGTTTTTGCTGAAAGCCCTTCACTACCATCCTTGCCTTGTAACGCTTGCTTCCATCGGCCTCTTCTTTAATTCTGTAAACCCACTTGTTATGCAATGCCTTTTTACCCTTTGGGAGCTCCACTAGTTCCCAAGTGTTATTAGACATTAAGGAATTCATTTCATCTTCCATTGCAAGCTCCCACTTGCTCGAATGCTCACTCTGCATAGCCTCAACATAACATTCTGGCTCACCACTATCAGTTAACAAAAGATAATGTAAAGAGGGGGAATACCTTGCTGGTGCATGATGTTGCCTTTCTGATCTCCTCATAGGAGCTACAGGCGTACTTGGTTCTGCTTCAATAACCGCTTGCCTCAAGGGAGATACTGGCGAATTCAGTTCTGCCTCAACAATTGCTTCTCTCAAAGGAGATACTGGCGAATTCGGCTCTGCTTCAACAACAACTTGATCATTCTGAACAACTTTGTTCACACCTGAATTCGCGATATCTAATTCAACAACCTGAGGGCTTTTAACCTGAGTACCTGCACTTTCAATATTTGATGCGCCCAACTTGTCTTTGTACAAAACATGTTCATTAAATATGACATCTTGGCTACGAATTATTTTTCGATTCCGATCATCCCAAAATCTATAGCCAAATTCATCACCACCATATCCAATAAACGTACACTTCACAGATTTAGCATCCAATTTACTTCTAGCAGTAGCATCAATATGAACATAAGAAACACAACCAAAAACTTTAAGGAATGATATATTTACCTCTTTACCGGTCCAAGCCTCCTCTAGTATGCCATTATCCAAAGGAACTGATGGTCCTCTATTAATCAAGAAAGCGGCTGTGTTAACTGCTTCTGCCCAGAACATCTTTGGTAACCGACACTTCAGTCGCATGCACCTAGCACGTTCGTTCAAGGTTCTGTTCATACGTTCTGCAACCCCATTCTGCTGAGGGGTTCCTCTAAGAGTCTTCTCCATGTGAATACCATTCATAGCACAATACTCTTTGAATTCAGCAAGCTCATATTCACCACCGTTATCTGATCTTAAGCACTTCACTTTCAGACCTGTTTCATTTTCTACCAAAGCTTTCCATTTTCTAAAAACATTAAAAGCATCAGATTTATGTTTCAGAAAATAAACCCATACCTTCCTCGTGGAGTCATCAATGAAGGTCATGTAGTATGACGCGCCACCAAGGGATGTTACAGGCGTTGGTCCCCATAAATCACTATGTACCAGCTCCAGCTTCTGTTTCTTCAAGGTTCTGCCACCCTTCGAAAAACTGACCCTTTTCTGTTTCCCAAATACGCAGCCTTCACATAAACCAACGTCAACTACTTTTAGACCTGGCAGTTTACCTTCTGAACACAACTGTTTCATCCCCTTCTCACTCATGTGGCCAAGTCTGCAATGCCACAAGTCTGCACTCTGTTTGCACCTACAAGATCAATACTATCATGGTTGATAGTGGTCATATACAAAGTACCCTCCTTTGACCCTCGAGCTACCACCATGGCCCCTTTGGTTTTCTTCCAAGCACCCGAGCCAAATGATAAATGATAACCCTCATCATCCAACTGTCCTACAGAAATCAGATTCCTCTTCAAACCAGGAATATGTCTCACGCCACGCAGCTGCCACACAGGTCCATTCGGTGTTTTGATCCGAACATCTCCCTTCCCTACAATCTTCAAAGGCTCATCATCAACAAGATAAACCTTTCCAAAATTTCCAGGGGTATAATTCTCCATTATCTCACTATCAGGACATGCATGATACGATGCTCCAGAATCCAAAACCCACGATTCTAATGGACTGCACACACTCAAGATCAATGCAACATTGATCTCCTCTGATGCCACGTTTGCTGAGTTGTCAATCTTCTTTTCCTTCCTCGGTGCTTTACACTGATTCGAGTAATGACCCAGCTTCTTGCAATTCCAACACTCAATGGAACTCTTGTCTTTCCTCGACTTGCTCTTATGTCTTGACTTCGATCTGCCTCGATTCCAATTCCTTGATTCTGATCTGCCTCTATTTTCTGTACTCAGAACTGATCCCGAAGTGATACCCGATTCTTTCCTGCGAATTTCTTCACTTATAATCAGATCTCTTACTTCGTCAAACTTCAGTTTCTCCTTCCCTGCTGAAGCACTAACAACAGTAACCGTACCGCTCCAACTTTCTGGTAGAGAAGACAACAGAATTAAGGCTCTAACCTCATCATCAAAATCAATCCCGACTGAGCTTAATTGGGATGTTATATCAGATTGAACTCATTTAGGTGATCAGCAACAACTTTGTTCTCCGTTATCTTTAGGGTGAAGAGACGCCGCATCAGGTGAACCTTGTTCGCTGCTGAAGGCTTCTCGTACATGTCTGCTAAAACCTTTAGTATGCCTTTGGTGGTTTTCTCCTTCGTGGTATGGAACGCAACATTCCGTGAAAGAGATAGACGTACCACGCTCATCACCTTCCTGTCCAACACATTCCATTCTTCGTCTTTCATCTCTTTCGGCTTATCCTCCAGAGGTTGCCACAAATCTTTACCATAAAGATAATCTTCGATCTGCATCCTCCAAAACCCATAATCCGTTCCGTCAAACTTTTCAATCGTTGTTTTTTCTCCACCCATCGTATCTGCTTCCACCTAACCCGGTGCTCTGATACCAATTGTTATGCAATAATACGATGATAAAAAAACAATCGAATGAAAAAACAACAAAAGAAAGACACAAAATTGTTTACCCAGTTCGTCCGAAGACTACGTCTGGGGGCGCCGCCAAGCCAGGGATTCTCCACTAATTTGATGAGATAAGGTTACAGATTACACACGATGCTACGAGGGACGCAACCCTCGAATAATAAAAATCTCACGGAATCTCACCCACAAAAAAGCAACTCACGCACAAGCACACCTTTCTCCCAAAAAAAACCTCTGTAGATACTAAAGCATTCTTTTCTCCAAAGAAAAAAAACTGCAGTACATTAAAAAACCCCATCTTTCTTTTTAATGCACTGAGATAATTAATTCACAGAGCCCTTTATCAATGCAGTAAGCATGAACGCACGGAACACAAAAAACCAATTCTGTTTCTTTTTCTAGCCTCAACCGCGGAACAAGATTTCAACCTAATTCGTTGCTGATTGATGCAAATCGCAACCAAAATTTTGTTGATCAGAGGAGATCACAATTCCTTCTCTTCCAAATCGCAACTGATTCCGGCCGGCTGATTTGTTCAGGCTCCAAATCCCAACATGTCTGGGAACAAAGCATCAAATGGCTGACAGAATAGATGGACAGAAGAAAAATAATAAAGTCCAATTTCCAAGTAACCAATCATCTGAAGAACATGTGTAAGGAGGCTGATCAACTGTTCATTCGTCTGGAATGCCTTCTACAGATGGCTGACAATTATGGGTGAGAAATACAAAGAGTTACTGAAAAATAACTCACCCTGTTAAATCGTCTGGAGTTTATCGACCAGACATCTGAGCAACAGTTCAGACGTTGGTCTTTGAACATCAAACGGCTGAAACACATCTATGTCAAGCCATAAAAAGGTGAGACGCCACACGTATGGTGCGCCTATACTAGACATCTGATCCTGCTCCAAAAACAATATAAAACGTGTTTTGAGCATATGATCAAATGAGATGTGTTTTAGATGATTTCTAAGATACCATATGATGAAATTGATGCATATGAATGAGTGTATGCACCTATTCTTTAAAAATATTTTATAAAGAAAAGCAAAATACATGAAGATAAAATGTAAAATTACATTTTGAAGTCCAATAATCTTCATGCAAGCTTTTGCTCCATTGCCTTGGAACTATCATCACACACCAATTGTTTTGTCTTCTCATCAAGCTAATCAAATATAAATCTGAGACTAAAACAAGTAGAGTCATTAGCAACTACATAATGAGGTGATTATCATCAAAACAATATTGGGGTAATTGGCTAATATCGAACAAGTAGAACTACTTCTCAGAGTAGTAATCTTGAAGTTCGTTTACATACATCAAACCCGTTTTACCTAATAGTGTTGTTTTACCCAGTAGTGTAATCGTTTGTGTTTATGTTGACATTTGGATAAACAATAAAAATATCAAATTCGCCAATGGCTGAATCGTTATTGGAAAGCTTCAAAGTGCTGCTGTAACGACTGGTTTTTTTATGTATTTGAATTATCTATATTATATATATGTTTTGGTGGATTTTCTCCTTATGTGTGGTTTCCATCTCCGTAGCTTTCGTTTTCGATCGTTTCGTTGTGATTTTCTAGCTTCTTCCTTAGATCGTTGAGTTTTGGAGTAAGTCACTCATGACGGACTTCAAATCGCTCATATTTTAGGGTTAGAGTGATCTTAGAAGCTATAGAGATCTTCCCGAAGCTTCGCGCTTCATTTCGACACTTTTCGTGCACCTTAGTTGGTTCAAGTAGGGAAACCAAACGACTAGATTGAGATCTAGTCGGTCAGGAACTCTACTGGAACTGACTAGTTCATTGAATCAAAAACTCAGAAGTTACTGTTTACTCTTAGTCGGTCTAAGATCAACGATCGACCGACTAGATGTGAAACTAGTCGGTCATAACTTGCTCTCAGACCGACTAGTTCCTTCAATTAATTTTACCTAAGTTACTGTTTATCGTTAGTCGGTCTAAGAACGTCTTTCGACCGACTAGGTTGCAAACTAGTCGGTCAGCCATTGTTCTTTAATCGACTAATTCATTGACCATTTTAACGACCTGAGTTACTGTTTGGTGTTAGTCGGTCACAGTTAGCCGACCGACCGACTAGTTCTCAAACTAGTCGGTCAGCCAACCTTCTTTGACCGACTAACCGCTGTCGAAACCCTAGGTTTCGCCCAGCCGCCACACGATTTTCTATTTAAACCCCAAACGTTTTCTTTTCTTTCTTTCTCTTCTCTTGGCCATTTCCTTTCCCCCTTGACCTCTGATCTTCCCCAACCTCCCTCTAGCCATTCCTCCTTCCTCAAGAGCCCCCCTCTCACCACCATTGCGTCGGCCACCCTCCCTAGGCCGACGGCCAACCCCCAAAACCCCCAAAATCCCATTATCTCCAGATTTCTCCATCCATTCCAGATCTGAACCGTGGTTCCCCGGATCGTTTCTTCCGTTGCCGTGCTCGCTCGGCATCGATCTTCCATTTCCTACGGTAGTGTTCGAACCTTTAATATTTTCATCACCTCCATTTGATATTGTGAACCCCTAATAAAAATGGATGTTGTTTTGATGGTTGTTTCTTCATAACAGCGACTTTCCCCGTAGATTAGCGATTGTGAGACGAACCTTCGTGATCGTCATCCTCGGTGCTAGGCAAGTGAAACTTGCCACTTAGGGTTTTAGGCCATGTCTTAGGCCATTTGCTTGTTGTAGGCGTAAAAGAGACTAGGCGACGAAATGATACTCGCCTAGGCGCAATTTCAGAATCTAGCTTGACAACGAAGCTATATCAGTCATTTATCATGTTGCATAAGAACTACCATGCCATGTTTAATTTCAATTAACGGTACGCGAATTAATTGTCATGTCATTGCATTCCTTAAATGTTCCCGTGATTGCGTAGCACCGCTACATCTAGTGAATTGATTGAGGCTAGGCACCTGCTTTTAGCGGGCACAACCCTATGCCAAATTGTGAACCTAAAAACAAGCTCTTGTGCGGGGCAACCCTGGCTCATTTACTGAGCATCGTGTGCAGGGACCCTGGCTTGTTTACGTGTGGGAGGGGTAAGGGTTAAGCGGCCAATCAACTGGGAGTCTGCCCGATCAGCAACTTCAGTTGTAAGGCGTAAACTCTGGGTTCTGGGGTAGTGTTAAGCGGCCAATCAGTGTGAATGTCCAACAGTTCAGCTGTAAGGCGTAAACATCTACAAACAACTTGAAAACGTGACTAGTGAAAAGATTGAGAATGTTAGTAGCTTGGCTACTCCTGTCTTGCCATGATAATTGTTCACTTGTACTTGATGTTATACCATGTCTTGCTTGCACACTCATACTAAAACTGCCATGTCATGCATACTTTTAGAACTGCTAGGTTGTTAGTTTACCTTCCTTTCAGTTTCCTTGCCCAAGTCTTTTAGACTTGCTGACATGTGCCCCTTTACTCTTTTGGGTGACACATGTTAGATCCTGAGCCTGAGGTTGCTGCTGAGGATGTGGTGTTCGCTGACGCTGAGTCAGAACCCGCGTTCATCGAGGAGTACGTGGACACCGGAGACCAGTCTTAGTGCCCTCGCTGAGTTTACCTTTTTGTTGACTGCCTTAGTTGTCGGTGCGTAGCACCAATACTTTGTTATGTTGTCTTTTGTTGGCCATGTTATGGGCCTTTAGACTCTTTCTTTTAGCCTGGTGGCTTTTCTGGATGTTGAATTTTATCGTGGACAATTTCTGAGATTGGATTATTTCTATATCAGTCTCTCTTTCTTTGATATTATTATTTTGTTCCGTTCACATGTTACAGCGACCTGCATTGAATTTTTAAATTGACGCTTATCGGGCTTGGAGCTTTGCAGCTTCAAGTCTGAGCGGACCTCCTCACGTCTCGCCTCCTTAGCTTTGGGAAGCGGGGCGTGACAGCTGCTGTATGTTAAAATTTCCTCAGAAGAGAAGATCAGATTTGACTTGTTTAATTAATGTTACCCATTTAAATATCAGTCGATACGACCGATATTTCGGTATAGTGGCCTAACCGATACGATATATCTTAATTTATCGAGTTTTAGAAACTGACCCAATATCGGCCGATATAAGATGTGTTGGCTGGTATATCCGGCCGATACCAGCAGATATGTATTTTTTAAATTAATTTTTATTAACTTACAATTGTTACAATATTTTAATAGATATACCACTAAGATATAATTATATTTGAAAGAATGTTTATTTGTAATAATGTTCAATTATATTAATGTTTTGACTTTAAAAACACATCTTATGTTAATGTTTGAATTTTCTTATTTTATATTGGCATGTTCTTGATCATCCATGTATTTTTTGCAAGTAAATCATGTTAAATTTTTTATATGCATACAATAACATGCAAGTAAAAGTTTAATTGATTAGATGTAACTATTAGATTAGTCACTCTTGCTATTAAAGTCATGCTTTATTTTTTACTTTTTATTACTTTACATAATATGTTAATGATTAATTTTAATACGTCATTATAACGTTACTAGATTATATTGATGATATTTTCATGATATAATCAAATTAGGATATAAAAGAATGTGTTTCTGGGTGTTTTCTCACCACAGAAGTAATTGAAGGATAGTCCAGATGAAGCTGACGACGTGGACGACGTGGACAGCTTTTTGGACGCTTGCCAAGCTAATCTCGGGCAGAATGGACTCCAGGCAAAGTTATGAAGGTCGGGTCCAAACTATCTGCCTAGCTATCTACAAAATAGGAAGCTTATCATGGGATAAGATTTGGGGTTCAACTTAATCCCCTACAATGCTTAAGTTAATGGATGACTTGAAGAGCCTTGATGGAACTATGTTCGATCTGTCGGGAGATTGTTTGCTAATTCTCAGGCCGAGCTATGGATGAAATATAATGTAAATGGAGCATATTGTGAGTATAGGAATACCTGAGTGTAGGATCTCAGAGATGTGTATCGTCTTTCATTGTTCGATGGATTATTTATAGGTGATGGTCATTTGGACGTCGTTCCAGAATAACATTCATGCATTGAAGACAATTTACTGCATTTGGCCCAAGCTGTCGCTCTTGATGGCGAGCCAAACGACTAATCATGAATGTCCTCATTGATGAAGAGCGTTACAGTCGGCATTGATAAAGGATCTTAATGGTCTGCTCAGCTGGCACTTGAAATGGAGTAAGCATCAGCCTCACATGAGGGTCACGGGGCTGTTGGGCGGAAGCCATTGGTTTTTTGGACTCTTGGGCTTTAGTCAACTCAAATATAGAATTAAGTCTGGACTGGTCCAATGTAGTAACAATGTCTCCCGTCTCTCGAGCTCAATCGATGTGATAGTTGAGATCAGGTGATGTGACACGTATGGATGGGAGCGACAGTCAAGGCAACGCGTTTAATGTAGGCTGCTAGGGCGCAGAACCTTAAAATTCTCTTGCCAATTGAGCACAGAAATTCAGAGGAACGTCGTTTTAAGATGTCGACACGCGTCCGAGATCGGACGACCGAGATTGACTCAAAGGAAGTGCATCTTTGTATAAATAGGAATCGTAGGCGGAAGAAAACTCTTCCTTTGCTTCCTAAAGGAATTGTGCTCCTTCTCGCTGCCGTCTTCCTTCTATTTATTGGAGTCTGTTATTGTTGGTGACGTTGTAAATTTTATTTTTACACATATTCAACGAACAGAGCTGAGCATAAGAGCTTTTGTAATGAAGAGTTTGAAGTCATAGGATTATTTTGACACTTAATAATGTTATTGTTTCTCTTATATTTCAAAAAAAAAGTACAAATTAATTTGAAGAACGTACAATGACTGGAAGTTTTGTTTAAGTCGAGATATCAAGACAATGTGTTTTAAAAGAGACACTCCAATGTATTTTCAGCCTTGTTCCGTAGATCCTAGTGTTGAGAATAACAGTCACTCACTGGTGGGAAAAATTGAAAAATAGTGATGCATATAGATTAGTAAGTGGGTCTCCATTCATTCAATGGCTTAAGCTTTTAAGTTGGATATAGTTTCAACTACCAGCTTGTGGCTTCATCAATATCATTATTAGAGCACATGTTTCATCATGTCCGTCCACATTAACCGATCTGTATAAATCATTCAGTTTTTTCATGTCTGTGTCTGTTTGTGTTATTTGGGCTTGGGCTTCACTTTGGTAAGATATTGTCCGCTCTGGGTCTGCACTGGCACCCGCACGGTTTTAAACTCGGGGCTTTCCCCCAAAAGTCCTCTTAACAATGAATTCCCAAACCACACTTTTAAACCCCATGGATCCCCCCACTTTGGCCGATATGGGACTATTTCGAAATCCCAACAATCCTTCCCTCGAACTAGGACCACATCATGAGCCTCCCCTCGAACGATCATCCATCCGCCGCCCTAATTAAGCTCCGACCAAGCGTTACTTCATTTGGCTGCCTCCCCGTAGCTAGGAAGGTTCTCCCCCTTGACGGCGTCGAGCCACTCCACTTGCGCCGAGCTCCGCCTCCGAGCTATACCCGCGAGGCCATGCCTCTGAGCTGAGAGCGCTCCTTCATCAGTATCGACAGGCCGTGCCCGAGCTCTCCTTCAACTCGGCACATGAGTCCGCTCCGCCCTGAGCTTTGCGGACTCCCATACGCCGGCATCCCCTTGTGGATCCGACTCGGGTTCGCCATGGTGGGCATCACTCTGTTCGCCATTTGGAGCGCTCAGTCCTTTTTTTATTCGAAAAAGCCGAGCTCATCAACGATCGAAAACACACCGACTCCGGTGTCGGCACCAGAGGATCAAACACTTCGACAGATCTAGGGTCCGGCTCCAATACCTTGTTATTTTTCTGGGTTTAAATACATTGGGCTTGGGCTCCAATTTGGTAAGATATTGTCCTTTATGGGTCCGCACCGGTACCCGCGCGGTTTTAAACACATGGCTTTCCCCCAAAGGCCTCTTACCTATGGAATACCCACAACTACTATTTTTACCCCCAAGACCCCCCAATACTTCTGATGTGGGATTATTCGAATCCCAACAATCACCCTCGAACTAGGACCACATCATGAGCCTCCTCTCGAACGATCATCCAACCGTCGCCCTATAACTGAGCTCCAAGCAAGCGAAGTCCATTCTGGCTACCTCCCGTGAGCTAGGGAGGTCCATCCTTTTGATGGCGTCGAGCCACATCCGCTTGCAACACGCTCCGCCATACTGCTGAGAGTTCCCATCCATCAGCGACAGGACGTGCCCGAGCTCTCTATGCTCGACACATGAGTCCGCTCCGTCCTGAGCATTGCAGACTCCCACTGCATAATCCAACAATGTACGCCGACACATCCCACTGTATAATCCAACAGTGGATCCGACATGGGCACACCACGGTGGACATTAACACTATTCGGCATCCAGAGTGCTCTGTCCTGTCTGTTCGATACACGCCGACTCCCATACGTCGGCTCCTGAGGAAACACATCGGCACATACTGGGTCCAGCTTTGATACCATGTTGTTTTCCGGGTTTAAACACCTTGGACTTGGGCTCCACTTTGGTAAGATATTGTCTGCTCTGAACCTGCACCGGCACCCGCACGGTTTTAAACACGGGGCTTTCCCCAAAAGGCCTCTTAACAATGAATTCCCAAGCCACACTTTGAAACCCCTTGGATCCCCCCCCCCCCCCCCCCCCCACTTTGGCCGATGTGGGATTATTTCGAAATCCCAACAGTCTGATCATAATTTCCAAACTCATGGTATGATGAGTTTTGGATGATAATCCAGCATTGTTAAATAGAAGGAAGATAATGTCTAAAGATTAGCAACTGTCCTTTTACTCATTGGCTTAAGATTTTGGTTTAGATATAGTTCTAATTATCGGTTTGTGCCTTCACCAATATAATTAGTTGTGAATGATCTCTAATTCTATTTTGTCCTAAATACATAGAACAAAGCATATGTAATTTTTGTTACATTTAACTTCAGGGGTTTTCTTAAAATTTTAATAGAAGAATTTTTTTATGAATAGTTGAATTTACTATATATATAAATGTAAAAAAATTAAAATATACATACAACCTTCAAACCTTGTATCATAAATTGGTTTTTGTTATTCCTTCCCTTTAACCGAAAAACACATACTATATAAAGCCAGATACCTCAATCCTTCATCACTAGCTAGCAATAAACTTGAAGATTCCAGGAATCAACAAGACCACCAGAGAAAGAGATCAAGGTAATGTTGTCCCTTTCATATAACCTTGGTTTCCATTTATTTGCCCAATCACGCATCTCTTGATGAATGTCTATTTTCCAGTAATTCTTCTTTCTGCAGTTCATTCCATTAGCCAGCAACCCCACCAGAGAGAAGATCAAGGTGATGGTTTTCCTAAGGCTGTGTTTGGTTGCATGGAAAAGGAAAGAAAGAAAGGTGAAATGAAAAGGAAATAGAAAGAAAAAGAAAAGGAAAAGGAAACCGATTTCTTTTTTATGTTTGGTTAGTGAGGAAAATTGTAAAGAAAATTAAAAGGAAAATGGTAAGGAAAATGATTTCTCATGTTTGGTTGCTTATTAAAATGAAAAGGAAAACTAGATAGAAATATGATTTTATTTATAATTAATATTTTAAAGGGTCTCATTTTTCTATTAAACTCAATCCAAAGCCATTCTTCTAAAATAAAAAATGAGCAATAACAAAAAGATAATTTTTGTTGTCGATAAAAATTTTGGCTCAGAAAAGGGAAGAAAATTTTTGGGAAAGAAAACGGTTTCCTTCCGTATACAACCAAACAATGGAAATTAACTTTCTCATCACTTTTCTTTCCTTTTCTTTCCTTTTCCTTGCAACCAAACACAGCCTAAATGTATTGGTTTTCTGGAACCGTTGTTGTACTGCAAAAAGAAATTAAGAAGATCAAAACGGTGCAACATAAGCCAGTGCAATTCTTACATTTTTGAGCTTCGTGATGGCATTTGATGCATTCTTGAATTCTTTCTGGGCTCTGCACTTCTTGCTCATTCTTGGCATTTTGTCGGCAGTCTTATGTACGTATTTGCAGTCACTTGTCATTCTCTGAATCCCATTTCTTGCAGGCATTCCACAATGGATGGTCATTCAGTAAAGACACCACACCCAGTCGACGAAACTCCAATCAAAGGGGTCCTGAGGAGAGCCGGAGCTTGGCATGCTTCAATTTATAGTGATGGGATGGTAAAAAACTACGGGCCATTCAAAACCAAGGCAGCAGCTGCAAAAGCCCATGATAAGCTTGCAATCAAGATTCATGGCACCCGTGCGAGATTGAACTGTGAGCAGCCCGAGTTTGCCGCTCAAGAGCGGTTTGTCAATGGACTGGACCTTCAACAGCTAATGGACATGCTCATGGATGGTTCATATGAAAAGAAGTTATCCCAATTCTTGGAGGCCGAACGATCCCAAGAATGCCGAGAACTGTTTAGAAAGAAATATATTATGAATGATCAGTATCAACTGAGAATTGCGGGCCGTTATGCCTCTCAGTTCTTTCCCAGGGGAAGTGATGGCCAAACAGGCACAGTGCCTCAAAGCCTCTCCGACTTGAATGGGAAGACCTGGACATTCATGTCTAACGAATGTTCGTCCCACAAATGTGTGTATCTCACGGGCGAATGGAGCAAATTCCGCAGGGAGAACAGTCTCGTGGAGGGCGACGAGATAATATTCTGCGAGACCAAGGAAGGGCGACGGTTGATAAAGATCGAACGTGGCTGCCAAAAGAAGGTACTTGCAGCCTTCTCTTTTATGTCAGGAGCTTGATTTCTTGATGTTTTAAGGGTATTGTGCTATCTGTTTCATTTCTTCTAGTTTTCTCTGTATTGATCCTTGTTATATATGCCTATGCTATGACTTTTCATATCACATATTTCCTATTTTTAGACTCCATCAGAAGACTCAAAGGACCCAAGACTCCAGCCTACGCCCAGCGCTGGTGAACCTTCGACATCCAGGACACACAAAGGTGTTCCTCAGAAAGGTGCTCAGTAAAGCTGACATTGAAGATCGCCTGATGGTACAACGGCGACCTGGACGAGTTCCTGCTTGACTTGGGGTTGCGGCTGGGGACTAACAGTGACCAATTCGCAGATGAGAATAGCACGGGGAACATGGAAATCAAGGTATGCGACTGGTTGGGCAATCCGTGGAGATTTACAGGTTATCGGAATCCTGAAGAAGCAGAGACATTGTATTTCGACGGTGGCTGGACAGACTTTGTGAATGCCTGGAAGATCGCGGAGAATGACACGATAGAATTGTTTGATGTTGAGGGGGGCGAAAGAGAACACAATGTGCGTCGTTTGAGGATTGCCGTTGAAAGAATTCATGCCAAGAGTTCCCAAGATCCTTCAACTGAGCTCCAGCTTCGTCCGAGCTGATTCAGCCAAGATCATGGTGAGGAAGCGGGCAGGAGCAGGGGCAGATCAGGAGGAATGAAGAAATTCATTTGATTGTGATCATTAGCATGAAGTGATGTAAACAAACATCCATTTTGTGTGCAGTCCATCACACGAAGACCATCGTTGTTTCATGTAAAAGCAGACGTGGCTGTCCTCTGAACATATTTTTTACGCCAATGAGGAGTTTCATATCAGCACTAGACTGATTCATGTCTTGGCACTAATTGAAATACGTACAAGGATGCTATTACTACTCCTTGTATATTTGTAATGTTCGATATGAGCAACCCGATATTAACTAAAATTAAGGCATGAGATTAGGGTGATCAAAGCAAAATTTCGAAATGAAAGGCCACATCCAAATGATTTAGAGTAGGCTTGATAATAATCATCATAATTTTATTAAAAATTATGCAGAATCGTTATGGACTTATTGTTGCACATAAGCAACAAGATGAAGCACGCAAGTCCTACTAATCTACTGCTCCACACTACTGTTCCTTTTTGAGACTCTCCAGTGCTTCTTCCAAGTGAGAATTCTTCTTCATCTCTCTCTGCAGCTCAACCCTCAGCTCGTCCACGGTCTGCTGCAACCTCCCAACGATCGACATCAGCTGCTTCTCTCTCTCCTCCCTCATCTTCTCCTCGTTCTTCTCCCCTCCCCCACAGTATGCCAACACATTCATCACCATCCCTCTCTGCACGTCCAAACTCCCCAAGAGATAAACCAAATTGGGAACTAGAGTTTCCTTCAAAGCCTCGCTCTTTCCCTTCTCTTCTTCCCCCCTGTGCTCATCTTTACAACCCTGTGCCTTGTCTCCTGGGGACACTGGGCTCAACGGATACACTGGGCTCAGTTCAAGAACATCCTCGTTAAAATTCCATCCGCTCACCCTCCGGTTCTTAACAACCGGACCCGAGATCTCCTCTCCATCGACGCTCGCAGTATGCTCCTGGAATCTCTTCTCGACAGAAGGCACGTCCTGCAGGACGCATTTGACGAGGTAATCTGAGGACTTGCAGTTCTTGAAGAAGGGATGGCGTAAAAGCTTGTCTGCTGATGGCCTTTTTGAAGGGTCATGAGAGAGACAAGCAGCCACCATCTCCTTGAACGCCTTGGAGAATTTCTTCTTCTTCGTGTTCTTCTTGTCGTGGGCATCCTCCAGCCTTAGCCGGTTCGTTATCCGCATCATAAACGACTTGGATATTGATAGATGAGATAGAGGCGGCCGGCCATGGGCTAGCTCTAAGGCTGTTATCCCGAAGGACCAGATATCGGCCTTGATGCCGTATCCGACGTGAGAGTGAATGACTTCAGGTGCCATCCAGTAGGGAGTACCTGCCAGCTCATTCAGAAACGAGGAAGACGATGATGATGGCAAGCCTGGGGAGTGAGACTCGTAGATGGAAGCAGAGACGCCAAAGTCTGCCAGCTTGACAGTTCCATCGGAGTCCAAGAGAATGTTGCCGGCCTTGATGTCGCGATGAATGTGGCCCTGGTTATGGAGGTAGGAGAGAGCATTAAGGGTTTCTTTCAAGATTATCGCGATGCAAGGCTCAGAGAGGCCATCGGGGAAGGAGGAGGAGATGATGGAGTGCAGCGAGCCTGCAGCCATGAAGGGCATGACGACCCACAGATGGCTGTCGACGGTGAATGAGCAGTGGGCACGGAGGATATTGGGATGGGAGAGGAGTGCCATGGCTTTGGCCTCTCGACGAATATCATCAAGGTTGGCACGGGAGCGTTCGAGGTCGACGGACTTGATGGCCACGACCGAGGAGTTGAGAGGGAGGCAGACGGCTTTGTAGACGACTGCGCTGACGCCGCTGCCAATCTCATGGAGGATTTGGTAGGAGCTACGGTCTAGAGGGTACATGATCTTCCTCTCTTCTTCAGGTGTCATGGTTTTTGTTGCAGTGGAGGAAACTGTTCTTATGTATTTATGGTGATGAATTGGGTAACTTTTTCAGTGTAGGATTGATAATACAGTTATACAGGTGGCGGCAGTGTTGAGGCCTCTCAGGTGAATTAGATGGGGAAGGTGAGTAGAGGCATGCTTTCATGTGAAGGAATGGAGAGAATCATGTGAGAACTTCTAAAAAGAAGATGATGAAGGAGGAGAGCTTTCTTATGACTTGATGCTGATGGATTTAGTTGAACACATACAGAAACAGTAGACTATTTGTTTGTGGGGGTAAACTAGGAAGCATGGACATGGGTGCAGGTGTGGGCACTGATACGGGTAAGAATATGGGTTTAAAATACTGCAAATTTATATGAAATTTGCTACCTGCACCGCAAAAAAATGCGGTGCGGGTTATATTTTTACCGAATGAGGTAAGAAAAATTGCATTAAGGTGTATTAAAGTCACTTCAATACCCTGTTTTTTGCTTCTTTGGGTAGGAAAATAACTGCACCGCAATCATTTGCGGTTTGTTTAGTCGGTCTCATTTATATTCATCTGGCACGCGTGTCACATAAGCATCAAGTATTGGTGTCCAGTGAGTGTCAGTGTGTCCGGTATGGTTACAGATCCATGATAGAGGTACCCAGCTACATAAAGGGTAAATATACATTCTCACTTGTCTACTGTAGACGTATGTCAACAATGTATTTATGGTTGATGCCTATATTTTGCCTCTTTCAAGCATAAACATACAACCTTGTTCAACCAAAGATGGCAGCAAGAAAGTTGCCTCGGTAATTTTTTAACCATGTTTATAAGCAATAATAGCATTTTCTTATCGTGTGCTTAGTTTTTATCTCCTTATTTATGTGTATGCTGTGACAATAGAAGTTGACAGTCACTAGTTTTATCTACCAAGTGCAAGAAACTAAAATGAACAAAAAAGTACTCATACAACAGACTTAGACCAGACCGCACAAACATCAATCATAAATTAGTGATCAAATTTGTATTAAAAATACTTGAAAGGTCACATGTGTAACACAATTATTACTGCATTTATCATGGTAAAACCACCTAGAATCAAGGGGCTATGAGGAACCTGTTAGGCTTCAATCGACAACTAAAAACAAGAATATATGGCTACATTTCTAACTAAAAAGGTAGATACAGAAAAATACTTGCTCACACATGTTTCTTTTGCTTGCGCTGAGCTTTCCTCCACTTGAGAAAAATCTGATAGGAGAGGCCAGAGAAGACCATAACCACGCTCCCCCATTGCTTTCCAGAAAGGGGATTGCCACTCAGCAGGGAGGAAACCACAATGCTAACGAATTTGCGGGTAGTAGTAATGGTGGTGTTTGCAAGCGAGCCAAAGCGGGTGATGGTAAGGAATATAAAATTCTGACCTACTGCTCCACAGAGGCAGTACATGAGGATATCCCACGCTGCCTCAGGGTGCTCTTGGCAGAACCTTACTGCCTCAAAACCACTTGCTTGAGGCCACCCAAACATGTACACGACATTGTATATGGATCCCCAAAGATTCATTCCGAGCATTATTTCCCAGGCACTTGTCTTCGGATACCTGTGAAACCATGGAAACGCCGAGTAAATTGTGCCAAAGGGAATGCATCCAGATAAAGGTTACAAATACTAGTTTTCAATGCTTTTGCAAAACAATTCAATTTAAAGACTTGAAGAAGGAAGGTGGAGATTTGGCTTACTCTGCTTTTATAGAATCCTGGGTAGCATTTGTGAACCCATCAAATGCCAAGTTCAAAAAGCATAGCCCGTAACCAAGAGGAGCATTTGGGTGTGCAAGCTTGCTTATGGTCTTCGAGCTAGTCTGCAATAGAGAACCAAAAACACACACATAGCTCAGGGTATTTATAGTAATTCAAATTCAAAAAATTAAATGGGTTACAAGTTTAAGCAAAACCAATTGTTTGCATGGTTACACAGCATTGTGTAAAAAAGCAGTTCACAAAAGAAGGCAATAGAGTATCCTCTAGCATCAGATTGCCATGTCTTTGGAGAGCTAGGACCAACTAATAGCATGTTCTAGGTTTTAAGTTTCTTCTTTAATAGCCTGGTGTAAATGTTTTATAAGCTTCTAACGTGGTCTTGCAAAAAAGCGATAATCATTTGAAACATGGAGTTAATAGTAGCAGAGTTAATGAGGCAACTGACTACTGAGTTTTCATCTTAACGTGAACGAAACAAACCTTTGCTAATGCAAATGCCGAAACCCCTCCAGCAACAAGGAAGGTGCATAAGTACTCTGGAATAGTGTATTTAATACCATACACAATAGTCCCCATTAGCATAACTGCAAATAGTGAGAAAGAGAGAATCAATATTCTTAAAGTCAGAATTGTTTTCCATCTATTAGATACTCAATAAGACCATGATCACTTGTGTTCTCATTTACTTCCCATCCCATAAAGAGAATATTAACTCACCAGGTATCATTTTTGACGATTTGGCTAACACCTGCATGCACAAAAAGTAAAACAAAATTAGGAATAATGAGACGCATTAACAAAATTAGGAATAATGAGAAGCATTCTTTCATCCTTTTCTTCTCCTTTTTTAAATTATCTAATTTTAGACATTAGCCAGCAGTTAAATAAGTACCAGTTTGCTTTATAAAACAGAAATAACTACATACACATAATATTCTACAATCTTGTACATGCAGGTGCACACAAGAAATAATCATGAAAAGAGCGATAATGTTCGTATTATAAGAAATTTTTTTAATAGAAGACATTTATAACCAATTATAAGTCAACATTGAAATTTTGGCAACAGATGAACAAGCACAGTTAGAAAGAAGAAAGTCCATTGTAACATTATGACCAATATATGTTATATTTCCACATCCTAGAGATATTGTTCAGACATAAGTTTTACCCTGTTCTTTGTCCTTGTATGTGCCTGGAGTAGACCGTTATTCCTTAATAAAAATCTATCAATGTTCCCCTTCTTGTAATGTTTTCTTAGTTTTAAGAAAAATATTTGCATAATTCCTCCTTAGTTGCAAACTCACAAGCTTATATTGCACGATTAATAAGGTACGTTTTTCTTCATGTCCTTTTTCGGGTTTAATGAAATACATTCCCTTGTCATAAGTGAAATATTTGGCACCAACTTAGGTGGCTGACCTAGAGTACCAACTAAATCATAAAATTTTGACATGGTATCACGTTACACATGGAATAGACTGGGGTAAATTTTATGTGACATGAAATAAACCTTGATCTAATAATGCAAACTACTTTAGTCATAAACAAAGATCACAAGTCTAGTTATTATAAATATCTAAGTATAAACCCTAATCTTTAAAGCTAGCACATGCTGAATACTAGCACGGACTACATCAAAACAGCTCATCTAACAAATTTCTTGGTTTGCCAGTTTGGGGATGGACATGGAAAGCATCATGAAGCGAAACACGCTAGGTGGATTGCAGCTTGAGGGGGATTAGAATGACTTGGGTAACATTGATAAATCCTATAAAATATTAAGGATTAATAGTCAGATAGTATTCACTCATGATGAACCCAGGTCATCAAACTACAAGTGTCTGATATAGTTCATGACTTTAAAGCTTCACCTTCAAAAGAGGTTTTATTGCCAACATCATGTGTTATTAGCAAATGAATATTTATTTTGGTGCTCAGGCGGCCAAGTGCAGCTTCCATATCCTATCTTAAACTTCTTTTACACCTAACCTAATGATGTTCAGTCGTGAACATTTAACATGATATGTAATTACCATCAGAGCCAGTTAGATAGCAAACATGGTCAAACTATGTGGCATAGTTTGGACAACTTTATAGGACCAAAGACATCGATCTGTGTTTTGTCGTATGGTCAACCAATGACATTAGAAACTAGTGACACATATAGACGCACAGGCTTTTGTGATCATAATAGCAAGTTCTTCTGACAGAGGTCAGAATTGTTTAAATTGATAGTCGTTTAATTTCATAAACAACTCTACCTCGTGAACTAAGTGTAATGCCAATAGCAAGCCAAAGAACTTGAGGATATCGGGAGAAAATAGCTGATTGTGATAAAACACATGGTTGAAATCAAAATATTAATCGTATATGCTAAAGTATGCAGAAAATTTCAATTTCAATTTAGAAAATGGAAGCCGAGGCAACAATCGAAGGACTTTGTTTCTCAAAAGGCAATATTGTCTGTAACCGTAACGCAACATCCTCAAAAGACACAAGAACGCACAAATATCTTCATACACAATCTTTGACATCATTGTTCCTCTCAACAGCGTAACTAATATATTCCATGACCATAAAATCCTCTTCATGACCAGAGGGACGAATGTATCATCCAACAACAGAATTGGATTTTGTTTCACAGTATTTCACACCCAATTAAAGAAATTTTTCTACAATGGAGAAAAATGAATATCATATGACATATGAGAGATCGCTCGTATAGGCCGACATGGCCCAGCTCGTATAGGCCGACATGGCCCATTCTCTTCCACATGGTACAAGTGGTCACATATGTCATACTTTTGCCTCACGCGGAGGAGAACATGCCAAATCAGAGATATCCCATATGATACTCATTTTTCTCAATGTGAAACAAAGTTTTTATGAACACATTTTTAATTTTAGTCTCTACTTCCATTTTTTTATGAAAAAGTTGAAATTTCAATGGACCTGAGCTGGATAGCTGATGTACTTGAGGGCCTCGATCCCCATAGCCGGACCGATCGTATTCGTAATGCTTGCACTCCAGTAGCTCCACCAAGGGGCCCCACCACCGGACGATCCCCTTTTGCTCGGCCAAATCATCAACACTACAAATAAATTAGATCAAACCTAATAAATAATCAGTCGGTTCACTACTAAATTAAGAGGGAAAATAAAATTAATTTACTAATAATGAAGAAAATCTCAATTCACTCACTGATCAGCGACCAGATCAAGCACACCACATTCTGCGCGAGATTCAAGAACGACAGGTGCTCGAATCGCTTGCCGTCGGGACTGAATCTCTTCGTGGATCTGCAACATATGAGAGATCAAATCAAAAACCATTATTTCAAATTACAATAAATTAAAAATTTAAGAAATTACAGAATAAAATCAGTAGCAATAATACTGAGAAGCTTACACTGTCTCTTGGAGGACGCCTTGGGTGATGTAGGATGACCAGATGCCGGCGATGCAGAGGGCTAGCACCAGCACCCGCCCGAATCCGCCATGGCCCGCTACTTCCATCAATCGGGTCTGGTTTCTGATTCGTTATCGGATGTTTTCGCTGGGTTTCCTTTTCTTAGATCCGAAACGCGGGACAGAGGGATGAAGAGGAAGAACGCGGGTTTAAGGCGGGGCGGGCGAGAGCAGGAGCAAAGAGACGCGGGGGGACAACGAAAGAAGTCCACGTGGCAGTACGCTATTGGGTGGATAGTAGACGGTGAGGTGTAATTGGCTCGTATGACGTGTGCCCGTTAATGGGCCGGTCCCTTGAGTTGGACCGAACCAAACTTTCCGTAGTTTAAATTATTCTGTATTTCAAAAGGGATTAATGTAGGGCAGATTAGTGCAAGACACAAAGCGATGAGCCTCAACGAGTACAAGCTCATGTGTGACGTGTACCCTCCACCTTGTTTGTGTCTTGCCATCCTGGATCAAGTGTCAGTTTTTCTACATTAAATCCATTACAAAATTAACTGATGAGAGAACTAAGCATAAAATCTGTCTTATAAAAAGGGTTTTTTCATATATCAGTCTAAAAAAAACTAATTTGAAAAGTTGTCAGAGTCCCTCAATTCATCTAACTCACATGAAAAGAATCCATATTTCTCTTCTAACAGAAAATACAAAGTGACCGTCAAACTCCCACTAATCCATTGATCTGCCTTTGGGGTGAACAAATGGCGGCTGTTTTGACCAAGAGCAATCTGTTTTCGGCCCTCTCCATGGAGGCCGCATCTTGTCTCTGGCCACGCGACCCCATCATTATCGGCGCCACCATAGCTATCATCGTCATCATCGAATGGTCCTTTGCCAGCGGCGGCCGGAACAGCCTCAAAACGAGGGTGCGGGCCATGCGAATTGGCCAAAATGCATGACCGTAGCTTGTCAATGGTCCACGACCGGCGCGTGGGCATGTGGGAGGCTCCAGTGAAGGTCCGAGCTTGGGCTCGCGCCTGACACCAGTTGTCGGCGTGTCAGCCCACGCGTGGGCACACATGTAAGCTTCGGGAAGTACCATGAGAAGAGTTTGACTTAGTTGGGAGACGTTCAGCTAATGACCATGCATGTGATGTCACCTTGAACCAAGGCTCGACGTTTGTGCTCGGATTCGAGCCTGCTGAGGCACGGGACTTGGGCATGGGTGAGCAAGGGAAGACGGGCTTGCCGGCGTGCGACGCTTAGCCCCATCAGAGCTCGGTGGGTGTGTGTGCATGGCGGGTGGCGTGAGCTTGAGCACGCCGGGGAGCATGGCCCCGGTCCTCGACCTCTGAGTCTCTGACGGGCAGCAAGGGGGAGCAAAGCATCAAATTTAGGCCCCTCGGTGTGCAGGCAGGAAAGAGTGGAGGGTGCTCTGATGGTGTAGTAGGTAAGTGTAGAGGGAGAGGGTTGTTTCACTTGGCGACGTGACTCAAGTTGGCTAGAGCTCGTAATGAAAATGGCATATAGCAGTGAAGCATTAAGCATTCTCGGGTAATTTCCCAGTTGGACTTTCGCAAAACTAGGGATGACAGTAATGGCCTGACCCGTCCGGCCCGACCCGGCCCGCAGCCGGGTCGGGATAAGCTTGGGCTTTGTGCCCCAATAAATTATAGTATTACCATTCCTACGCAAAACCTCCTCCAGATTCTCCCACATCACATACAGGTAACAAGAACTTGCGTGAAACTTCCTTCAAACCAAAATAATACGGACCAAGATCTGTCCGCTATAGCCATTTTTCTTCACCTCTCATGACAAAAACAAACGAACGACAGTCTTAATTGTAAACATCACACACAAATCACAGTCTTGATGAATTCACAGTGACGAACCCTGGTTCGTTTTAAAGGATGATTTCTCATACTATAGGCATGCCAAGTGAACTACAATGTACATTTTTTCATCCAAGATCTTAAAATAGAATCCGTGTGCTGACTAGCTCCCCACCTACCACTCAGTAAAAAACGATGGTTTCTCCATCAAGCGATATCTTCATCGGTAAAGCTTTAGTGCTAGAGCAAAGGGACAGAGGTCGAACCTATGCATTGTAATCATCCAATCCCAGATCTCTCAGTGCGTCAGTCGCAGCATCTTTGCAGCTCTGATGGCTTCCCTTGGCTTTCCTTACGAGCTTCTCAATCCCATTGCTTAAAAGAATGGTCCTGCGCCAGGCCATGAAACCAAAAATGAACATGATTCTTTATTGAAAAGATATGAAAACTCTGATTGAATTATACAAATATGAAACAAAAAACAAGTATTTGATATGCAGTAAAATAACACACTGAGTAGAAAAATGCTTGATCTGCCTTCCTGTAACCGCCCAAAATTTTCCTAAGATACTCATAGAATTTTTCCTATATATTTTTATTTCCATTGATTTTAATTCTAACCATTATTTTTCTTCCTTATTTCTTTCTTTCTTATTTCTTTTATTTATTTATTTATTTCCTCTAAGGGCATGTTCTTTGGCTAGAATGTGGGCAAGAAAGTGGTATTTTACCACTGTTCACTCACTTAGCACCCAGTTCTCGTCCCACTTTCTCGCTGGTTGTTCGTTTGCTAGAAAATGGAGTCGGGATTCCTCGCTGACGTGTCGGCCAAAATTGAGAATCCGTGCGCCTTGCGAAATCTATGCAAAACACGAGGATTTCGCTGGAATCAAACCCAAAGGTGGGTCCCCCCCCCCCTCACGCGGCCAATTGGAGGCTGTTTTCGAATTTTTTATTTTTTTCTCTTCGGTTCCGCGTCAATTTGCTGGGGGGCCCCCCGCTATATGCACCTTGCACTAATTAGAATATATTAATAATTAAATAGTTTAATAATTAATTAGTTAGTTTTAAGTAATTAGTTTAGTTTTAAAAATAATAAATTGAATTTGAGTGGGCCCCACACCACTTTCTTCATCCAAATTTCCAAACAACATTCTCAACCAAAAGAACACAAGAAAGTTTAGTGGATCCCACAAAAAATTCCCAACTACACTTTCCATCCAACTTTCCAACAAAGAAATACACTACACCAATTTTCTCTCTCCCAAGATTCCACACCCCTACAACTTTCCACAAACCACATTCTTGCAAAAGAATAGGCCCTAAAGCCAATTCTCCTTTTCTTTTCTCTTCCCTTATTTTTTTTCTCTCGTTTTATTTTTCCCCTTTATTTTTCCCTTTGTTTAGAAGCCCAAGCCCACAAGGCCCGTCCCTATCATTTAAAATCCAAAATAAACATAACCATCTCTCTCCCACTCTCACTTTCTCACCGAAGCCTAGCAACCAAGCCTCTCTTTCTTTCACTCGTCTCCTCATGCGCTGAACCCAACACACACAATTCTCTCTCTCTCTCTCTCTCTCCCCCCCCCGAGTCGGTTCAGTCGACAGACTCTCTTTCTCTCGACCGCACCTCACCCGAACCCTAGGCTCCTCCTCCATGCGGCGCCGACTCCTTTAGGGTTTAAATCCCTTATCTGATTCGATTTTATTTTCGAAAGATTTTGGTTTTGAGTTTGTTTCAAACTCCTTTACGCGTTTTATTTTTCTACTTAAAGGAAAGGATTTCTTTGAGATTTCCATACGAAAAATTCTCTTTTTCTCTCAAAATTTCTGAGATAGAATGGTTGGGATTTTTGGTGGATTTGCTTGGAGTTCCTGCGCAACCTTTGGTATACGATAGATTCGATCTTTACTAAAAATTTTAATTGTTTATTTTTGAGGATTTTGGTAGAGATGGGGTGATGATTCATGGGTAGTCTTGCAGGGGATTATTTCCCGATGATTAATTTTGGCACCAACCGAGGTTTACGGTGTTTTGGTCGATGTTCGTTGTTTTCGTGTAATGGCCCAGAGTGCTATATACGTGGGGCATATACTTTTGTTTAAGAATAGAGTATATATCTGTGTACTATGTATTGTGTATATGCTTGTATACAAGTGAATACATGTGTGTCCTTTAGATGGTTGATTGTGCATGTAGTGTGTGCAGCAAACTATGAAGTGGTATAAAAATATTGTAAGATTGTGTGGAGTAGTACTAGTAATTAGACTTACTATAAGTGTTACTAATTGATGATGTATTCTTATTGGTTGCTTGCATAGTTACCCATGGATGCTTGTTAAGCGCTTATGTATTAGTAATGTAGTGTGTTTAGTAATGTGGGTGTAGTGTACATGCATGAACGGTGAGGTGATGCATGGATATGTGATGCATGAAGGTGGTTATGTGATGGTATGTGTATGTGGGTGAATGGGTCTGTAGGATTAGTGTATAGAGCCTAGGGTGAGAAGGGGATAATGTTAGTGGCATTCCTGTAATTAATAGGGGAGTGAGAGAAGTAATGGTATACTTGTAATTAAGGTTGGGTGGGTGTGTATAATGGGAGAGATATTTGTGGATGATGGCAAACTTGTAAATACGACTTCTTGACCCATCTACTTAATTCTTGGCTCTTCTACTCTTTTCTCATAAATTCTTCTCGTTTCTAAACTCTTCTAAAAATATATCTCTCTCAACAAGACCAGGCTGAATTCATCCTTTCCCCTTGCTCCCTTTTAGACTTTAGGGAGGCTGAGCACCCGTAGGGCTACGCCACCCTCACGCTACACACCTCCGTAGCATCTATGTCGTCATTTGGATGTTGTTGCTCATTCTAGGAGCTTGTGGGAGAGGAGAAGAGAAGGAAGAAGGAGAAAGGCTTGAAGGAGGAGGAGCCATAGGGATTTGGGCTACCCCTTGTCTCTAATCACCCCCTAATGTAGGATTCCACCTCCAACTAGTATTAGAGTTGCATGTTTAGTTTCCTGATTATTGTCGTCGTCGTCGTTGTTTTGTATGGTTTTGTGCGTTGAGCAATTCTGAGTTTTGTATGGTTTTGTGCGTTGAGCAATTCTGAGTTTTGTATGGTTTTGTGCGTTGAGCAAATCTGAGTTATGTATGGTTGTGTGCGGTGAGCAATTCTGAATTTGTATGGTTGTGCGCGGTGAGTAATCCTGAGTTTTAACTAGAATTAAATTCTGGAAAAATTATAACAGTGTAGCCCTTGAAATTCTACCCCAAAATCATATAAAATATGACATGTTCAATACAATAATTAGGAGTAAAAATTCCATCTTTACAACTTGTCGAAATTTCATCTAGGCTGGACACAGTTTGGCAAAACGTAGATCAGTCCCTGCACACTCCATAAAAATTGATGATCTTAGTCTCGTTGGAAAGATAACTTTTTCTATAACTTCTCCTGAGTGCACATTTTTGAGATTCTAACTGTAACATGTCCGAAATTAGCAATCTTTGCAGCTCTTAGAATCTGTCTGAAAAACAGGTTTGATAGGTCTTACCAAATAATTCACCATAAATCACACCGTGAGAATTTCCTCTTGAAATTTTACTGTGGCTCCACAACACATATATCTACAACTCTTAAGAGAAGGAAAATTGATGCTTAATACAAATATTTGGAGCATTATGCATCTGTTGGATACTGTCCTATTATTTCCAGAAACTGGGTTGCATGAATGTGTTGTTTTGTGTTCAATTATGGATGTCCATGTTTTGCGGCTTCATTATATGATTGTTACATGATTCATCAGTTGTTTATTTTGCCACCTCATGGTTCATAAAGTTGTTAATTTTCATTTATGATTCAATGTCTTGGTGATTTAATTGTTGGTAACAATGTTGGCCTTCAAGAGGTGTTAATGTGGGGAAAAGAAAGCAAGTTTGGATATGTTCATATTAGGGACACGGAGGTGGAGTGCACGGGCATGGACAAAGTTGCCATGGTAGGAGACGGGTGAAGTCGTCGTGGGCAACCTCTTGATACCATTAGATGGCTCCACGTGATAACGGCGTAGGTGCACGATACACTTGCACGTCGGCTCATTCATGGGATCCCGTTGCATTGCATCTCATAGCAATTGCTTTGTGTTAAATATGTATCATGGCATCATTGAGCATTATGTGTGACTTGTGGTTATAGTTGTGAATGTTGCCTTGTATGTAAGATTGTTGCCATGAATACGTGAATTGCTTAAGATGGGTGCATATTGGAAAAGTGAGGTGGTTTGCTTTCATTTGTGGAGCTTAAGTAAGTGGAAACGAGATGGGTTTCAGTTACTAGTGTCTATTGTTTTACTATTAACACTTAGTTGCTTATTTTAAACGTTGTACATGCTCCTGTTACCACTTGCATTATGCTAGTATGTATACCTTGCATGTTGCACGTGCACGCTCCCACATGCTCATAACTATAGTTGTTACTTCCTTTGCTGCAGTAGATGTTTATGCCATGTCATACACTCTGCTTACTCACGTGCACCTTTTCTACACTTCATGTAAGGGTTAGTTGGGGTATGGTATTCCTACTGTGTCACGCTTTGACGTGCCCCATCGTTGACTTTTCAGGTTCAGATATTGGAGTTGGTTGGTGATTATAAGGTGCGGCAGCGGAGTTCCGTGGATGAGTTAGGTTGGGATGGCGAGAGGAAAGGAGAGAGTGTTTGTACTTTTGGGGTTTTGTTTGGATAGTGACGAGTTGTTCATAATGGATGTATATACAGATGGATAATTTATTAGAAATCAGACTTTTCTTTGGGTTTAGTTGTTGAACAGTTTTCCTCTATGTTTCTTTCTGTGTTTATGTTATTGGTTATTTGGTTGTGCTTTGGAAACATTTCAGGTACTATCCCAGCAGTGCGCAGTGGACCTGCTAGAGTTTTTGTACTTTTCCTTTGTAACACTCGATGCCTTAGGAATACCTGGGATGGATTCGTACTTCCGAGGTATCCTGGGGAGCGGGTCATTACATTTCGTTTTAAAATTTTGTGTAATTCTATTTTGTTGTGATTAACCGCCATGGGAAGGCATAGTCGGGGTTGCTTTCGGTGATGGGTTTACACCAGCAGGACTTGTCGCCTTGGTGTTGGTTTCATATGGGCCTTTGGGGTTTGCTTACGGTATCCTGGGTTTAGGCCGACTTGCTCTTGGATAATTATTTTGTTGTTTACTGTTGATCATGTATGCTAGTGACCTGTTTGCATGAGCAATTCAGTCTCTTGTATGTTAGTGACCTGTGTGCATAAGCAGTTTTGTTTCCTTGCATGTTGGTGCCCTGGTTGCATGTGTAGTTCAGTTTTTTCCTTGCTTGATAGTGTGTTGTATGTATGTGATGTCCAGTTGTATGCTCCATGTTGGGTCAGTATGCTTGTGTGATATTCGTATGCCTCATGTGCTTTCCGAATTTCATGTGTGTTGTTCTATTGCTCGTGTGCTGGCCGAACTGTTGTTGAGCTGTTTTGTCTTGTGTGCTTGCTTTCAGTTCCTGCCTGAGTGCTATTAGTCTGCCTGTTCCTATTCCGATTGCCTTTTTGACGTTCTGTTGCCTGGATGATGTGATATGTTTGCTTGTTTGCTCTCATGTCTGCCTACTTGATGTCATATCCTATCTTTAGGCTGATTCTGTTGCTGGCAAGATTTAATAAAGTAGTGATTAAATTGGTACAACCCTAAGTTGGTTATTTCGTGTATGCAATCGTTGGTCTGAGCAACTTCTCTAAGCAGGTAGATCACGACATATTTACAGTTGGCACCATGATAAGTTGGTTTTTTCGTGTATGCAATCGTTGGTCTGAGCAACTTCTCTAAGCAGGTAGACCACAACATATTTACGGTTGGTACCATGAATCTGATCCATTCATAGATTTTTCCTTAATATTTTCATCATTTATTCGTTTTGAAGTGTTTTCTTGGAAACTTGTCATCTTTAATTATTAAATAGATATTTATTTGTGAATGTGAGAATGGACATGTACATGGTTAGAAAACTTAGCTGTTGGTCACACTAAATTATATGGTTAAGGGTTACGTAAAGTAATTATAAAATAATATTTGCAGACCTATATCTTGCACATGACATGACATTTTGAACATACTTTTGCATGACTTTTTAATTATGTAATTTAAGGATTAAAGACATGAACATGATACCTACACAACTAGAATTAGAACAAGTGTAACATCACGAGTTTGGGAAAACTTATACTTGAGAGAGTGCGAGAGCGATTGGAGCCATGCTTACGGCCCCCAGTCTGGGAGGATCTTCTTTCCGTCTCCCTCTGTTCTAAGATCCTGAGTTCTCTACATGTTCCTACAGTTTTGGACTCGGTCTGGGGTTCGCACCCCTCGTCCAAGGTGATTTCACGTTGCACACCGTGCTCTCCTTTTGTAAGTCATGTCACTATTTGTTTGGTTAATTGCTAGGCTCTTACTACTACTAGACTGTGCCGGTTAAGTACTTTTTATACAGTTTTCATTGCATGCCTATCAATTCCTACATGATAAATTAATTAACTGTTTAGTATAGATTTAATCTACTTTACTAATAGCGGTTCAATAATTATTGTTTCCGCTAGGTGACGAGCAGTTTGACGAGGAGGCTCCACACTACGAGAAGTCAGAGTTTTCCGTAGAAGACACAGATTTCTGAGAGTTGATTTTAGGAGTATTTATCGTTTTTTATTCGTTTCCATTTAATACTTTATAGTTTAGAGTTGTAGTTTCTTTTATGCTTTGGACATGGTACTTTTTGAAGGATGATATAAAATGAGTACTTTCATTTTTTAATAAATATTTACTGTTTATCTTTGTATTGAGTCATGCTTGCAACCTACAATACCTGCTTGCAACCTACAAGACCTGCAATATTTATATGCGTGTGATGGCACCGGAGTATGTAGCGTTACACTTCCTACTCAACCAGTATCTGGACAATCAGAAACACCCCAAGAAAATGGATAAAGAACACTAGTAAGCACATGGGAGAAAACTATATGGGTTATACAGAGCTCAAACACTGTATTGCCTAGAGAAGAGAAGTTATAGTCGCTTGTGCTGACCAGAACATGATAAGAAATGCCATTTCCCAGTGCACAGGGTAATCTTACGTATGGTCACCTTCATCGATGAAATCACAATTGCACTTCTTAGATGCCAACTTAAGAACATTTATCCAAGGACAAGGGTAAAAGGATGATCCGTATCTTTTTGACGAAGAGCTAAATAAAAAATAAAATCACTATAACAGCATCTGTAATCATATTATGCTTGGTCTGAATATTCAACAGATGCAAGATAAGATTTCCTCACATAAACATGTAGTACTCGAATGGGCGTCAGTTACAAAACAGGTCAAGCGGTTCTATGTGCATACATCACAACTGTCCAAAACAGGGGGGAAAACAAAGCTCACACCCAGAAATATCCCCCCTGGTTGCCCTAGACCAAGTATTAGTTGCTAATTTTCCATCGTAAAATTTACTAGTTAGGACAAGATAGTCGACCGGAAAAGCACAATGGCAAGGTGACCAAATATCTCAAGGAACGGTAGCCAAACACTTCCATCCCTATGATTCACACTCCCATGTATCAATTATCTCCAATCCATCTCCACCCCCCCCCCCCCCCCCCCCCCCCCCCCAGAACCCCGCATGACGAAAAAAAGAAAAACTAAAAAAATAGAAAATAAATGTTTGTTCAGTTAACTTCAGGTCTGAATATCTCAAAGCATTCATACGCAACCAAACAATCAGTAGATGATCAACTTTAACCACACAAAAGATGACAGTAATCTTCAATAGAAGGGTAACTATTAACAAGGGATGAACACAAAACTAGGACCAGTGGAGCATACCATAGTCCCACATCAAAATATTAGAGGATGTGATCATGTTGGGAATGAGGATTGTAGCACAAATAGTGGCAATTTGTAGTTCTGGGGCCCGTAGGGCAATTTTGTAATTTGGTGCCCGAGTTTCAATTTTGTAAATATGGTCAAACCAACCATATAAATAGGAGGGAAGGGGGTTAGTGTGAGGTATGAAGAAAATTGAAAGAGTATAGTGTAGAAGTAGGAGTTTAGGAGTAAAAGTTAGTTTTAGATCCTGTTGTGAGAGAGGTCATCCTCTCTAATTGAGGCTCTTATCTTTGTATTTCCCCGTTTATCTAAAAGAATCCCCTTTCTATCCTACCATGTTCTCATCAAGTCGTATCAGAGCTCAAGATCCATGGGGCCGATGTTTGATGTGGAGGAGACCAGGACCGCGCCGAAGAAATCTTTGGAGGAGAGGGGCCGTCGTCTATCGGAGTATTTGAGATTCTCGATTCATCAAATATTTGTGAAGACGCGCCTTCAAATAGCAGAGGATTTTGCGGAGATCGATCATCGCTACCCTTCCGCGGCGAGGGCGAAGATAGATCTAAAGATCATGAGTCCAGATTTGCTAGACCTAAAGAAGAAAGAGAACGGTGCAGATCCAAAGTCCACGGACATCGGCGATCCAAATCCGACGTAGACAAGGGACGTCGAACACGCGAGGCCTCCTCCATGGCCTCCGAAACTCTGACGACCCCCGGAGGGCCGCCCAGAGTTAGTCGAGCCCTCAGACGGCTGCACCGACTCCGGCAAACCCCCCGGAGGGCCTCCAGAGTCGATCGAGCCCCCGGAGAGTCGCACCGAACTCTAGGCAACCTCGAGAGGGCCACTGCGAGTCGTGCGATCCTCCAGAGGGCCGCAGCGACTCCGACGAGCCCCGGGGGGCCTCCACGACACGGGCAAGTGCCCGAAAGGTTTCCGCATGGGGTTTCGAGCGTCATCGACGGCGTCGCAAGCATGGTCTGGGACCACCACCGCCACCACTGCCCCGTCTCGGCTGGGCAAACACAACGGAGTAAATTTCTCGGTCATCAACCGTCGGTGTCGTCGGAAAATGGGATCGGCACCGATGAGTTGTCACTGCTACAGTGGGGGCTCAATTCAGCCGATCACGGGGCTGAGCCACCAGCCCGAGCCGGCTAAGCCGAGTCACCGACCAGTGAACAGTGAGCCATTTCTTTTGCTGAGAATTTCTGGGCCATTTTCAAATTGTCTGTGCAGCTTCCATATTTTGACGATTACATGCCCGTTTGGAGTCCAAATTCAGAACGGAAAGTGCCAGTGCATAGACGACGCAGCTGGGTACACACTACCACTTCTGGGGTAACATTTCAAGGATGACGAAGCTCGTATGAGGCCTTTTGATACATGAGGCGAGGAGACGTGCTCCAACACTAGAAAAAACGCACTCGTGGACTTCATAAACCACCTTGATGATAATGTGGTTTTTCGAGAGCGGAGTAGAATTAGGAATGAGAATTTTAGCCGCAATAGTGACAATTTTGTAGTTCTGGGGCACGTAAGGCAATTTTGCAATTTGGTGCCCGAGGGGCAGTTTTGTAAATAGGGTCAAACCAGCCCTATAAATAGGAGGAAAGGTGACGATTTTAGGTTTTGAGCTTAGGCAAGGGATTGAGGCATGATATGAGGGAGACTGAGATTAAGAAGTTTGTGTTTGGATTTAGAGTAGATATTTCTTAGGGATGAGATGAAAGAAAGGATATGGACTGGGTTAAAATTTGGGTTTTGATTTAGGAAAGGAGTTTCTTATGGGATGAGAGGAAAGAGAACAATGTGCGTAGGGGTTGGGTTTGGGAGAGAACTTTTTGAATGCGAGGAGGTGAAGAGAGGATGCAGTTTGGGTTTGGAAGAGATCCCTTAAGAGATGAGGAGTTGAATGATTTAGATTTAGTTTTTGGAAGAGGGATTTCTTGGGAAATGAGAAAATGGGGAGTTAAGGTTCGCGTTTGGGTTGGATTAGGGTTTGAGAGAGGGGGATTAGGAAGATGTTGGAGAAGACAAGGAATATTTTTGTAATTTTAACGGAATATTCTTCAAGTTTAGATAGAAGTTAACTAAGGGTCTCTTTTCAAACATTTTAATAAAATTATAAGATCAAATTGCAAATCACATGATTTGATGGACTCTTTCGAATTGGATGTTTTTAGAGAAACCAATGTTGAAAACCCCTTTTAACGTCTACACATTTCCACCGTGATGGCACATGGATGTTCATGTCCTTTTGACATGTTCAATACACTACTTTTTCTATGGAGAGGGAAAAAGTATCTAGTATATCATGGTCGTGTCCAAGAGCTGCTAGATTAAACCTTGGGACCAAAGTAGTATCTAGTCGTTTGTCAAGATTAGATATTAACTCCTTAGGTTGAAAATATCCAATAAACACAACATATAGGACACCCCCTAGAAATAACTATCAATGACATAAAAACGGACTTAAGAGTCCAAGCAATGAATTTTTTACTACAAAATTAGGACTTGATGAAGATAATGGGTATTAGGGTTGTGCGGGTCCGGGTACCATGTGTTTTTTATGTTACCCGAACCCTACCCGGTAAGAGACCGGTTTCTAAAATTTGGACCCGGAACCTACCCAGTTCGACCCTATACCCGAAACCTACCCACACCATATGGTTCCGGGTAGGTTCCGGGTACCCTGTAATTAATTACATTATTCTGCGTTACATTAACTAATTAGTTTAATGTATGTTAATATGATGATGCGGTCATATCAAATGAATTCCAGTAAGGTTCATGGGACCTAATTATCTTTTGTATGATCACATTTGCTAATCATGATTAGTCAAATGCTCAAGCCGTTGCTTTTATAAAAAAAATTCATGAGCCTTATGGATGACAACAATTAAGGTTGGATTAATGATCATATAATTTGACATGCTGCATATTTGACTGTATACCAACCGATCAAAGTGAAGTTTACACAATTTAAGGAAAGGCTTCAATGAAGACCTCTTTCACTTGCTCACATGGGTTGGTGAGACTGAGAGTGAGCAAGGTAGATTATTCAGAAGAAAGCATTGCCTTTGATGTAATGATAAAGACTTTAGGGGTAGAAACTTGTGGGGGCATTATCCCACGTATTTGTTTAGAATGATGTGATTGCATCTCCGACTGGTATTACATTTATGCAAAAGCTTCGGAGTAATATATGCATATTAATTTCCCTCTTTCATGATCGGACTCCTAATAAAGACGTTTATGTAATATATGGATATCGGTTCCGGGTCCGGTACCCGTTTTCTATAGATGGGAACCGGAACCGGACCCGATTTACACCGGTTCCTAATTTTCTTACCCTGAACCTACTCAGAACTAATGAGTATCTACCCGAAACCTACCCGTTCAGATAGGTTTCGATCGGGTATCTGGGTATCATGTACCCGTGCACATCCCTAATGGGTATAGTTCCACGTGGATTCATGGTCACAAGGCAAACAAACCCGTGAACATGTGAGTTTTTCCTTGGTCAGGGACGTGTTATATCTGGAAACATATAAACATGATAAATATCATACATATCGTAAAGGAAAATGTAGTAGGGGTCACAAACCGGATGGTACACAACTTGATTTTGGAAGATATGACACCAAAAGTAGTAGAGCTGGTCATCTTTCATATCGAGCTATTGAAGCGGTGCGTCAGCCGGACAATTCCATCGTGCTATGAGCAGACAATTCCAAAGAAATGGTAAGCTATGGGTAAGAGTTCCCGCAGCTCTTCCTATAAGAGTGAAACCTACAGAAGTTAAAATGGGAAGAGGAAAAGAAAATCTTACAGATTGGATTGCTCATGTGTCCATGGGACAAATCTCATTTGAGATGGATGTGGATTGGGAAGAGGAAAAGGAAATCTTACAGGTTGGATTGCTCGTGTCCATGGGACAAATCTCATTTGAGATGGATGGTGTAATCCTCATAGCAATTTCAAATGAACTTAACTCAAGTGGTATGACGCTTTTCTCGTAGGAGTTCGGGGGTTCACATCCATTTATCCACAGTGGCCAGAGGGATTTCGAATAGTATCCTTTATTTTCATCTTTTCCAATTTTAACATAGAATTTTCTTCTTCAACTACAAATTTTAAATTAACACAATTTTATGGATCTTTTCTAGCTTTTTATACTCCCTAAGCAATTTCACATGTTGCATGCATAAATCATCAAAAGTATGCTCAATATCAAAAACATCAATATCATTATCATTGCTATCACATTCACTATTTACATGCGAGTTGAAGTGCTAACCATTGCGGAAATTGAGGCCATAAAACACATATGGGATTTCTCTTCCATTTCTTCTTCTTCATTGAGTAGAATGAGTCACTGGAGCTATCTTCTCCATCACTCCAGCCAAATGCCACAAATGCCAGCTTCTTTATCTTCTCATATTTGTAACTCTTCATTTTCTTCTTCTTACCATTGTCTTTGGCTTTGGCTTTAGCTTTGTTCCTTTTCCTCTCTAAGGAATAATCTCTTCTAACATGTCCTGACTTGTTGCAATCAAAGCAAATATCGCTAGATAATCTAGCTTTGTTTAGACAACTTACTTCTTAGCATCTTTTTGAACATCTTTGAAATAAGAGCCACACTAGCTTCATCGAGATCAAGATCCTTAGACTCGGACTCTGCAGCTTTGGCTTTGAAGGCCAAATTCTTCTTTTTGGGTCAAGTCTCCTTTTCTTCCTCTAGTTCAATCTCAAACGCCATAAGGTTGTCCATCAACTCTTCCATAATGAGCTTGACGAGCTCATGAGTTCTCGGATTGCCATCGTCTATGGCTTCCATTCTGGACCAAGTGAACTAAGGATCTTCATAACCTGATCATACATAGAAATCTTCTTGCCAATACTGTAAGATCGTTAATTATCTCCAAAAACGAGTATTTATTTCCGAAATAGATTCACCATCCTTCATTTTGAAACTTTCAAATTTACTTTTTAAAAGATTAATTTTAGATCCATTTATCTTATTCGTATCCTTATAAGTTACCTCTAAAGTGTGCCAAATTTGATGTGCCGTTGTACATTGTGAAACACGGTTGAACTCGTTCCCATCCAATACGTGAAATAAAGCATTCATACCATTGGCGTTTATGTTGCCCTTCTTTTTGACTTCCTTCTCCCATGTCTCCGTAAGGGTGTTCGGCACCACGTACTCATTTTTCATAATCGTCCAAATATCGATGTCCATAGATTGGCAGTGGATCACCATCATTATCTTCCAATTAGCATAGTTGGTTCCATCAAATAAGGTTGGTCGAGTGGTAAGAAGTCCTTCGGCATATGATGAGGTTGACATCATCTAATCAACCATAACTCGGATACCACGTGTTGGAGATTCTGTAGATGGCAAGCAAACACTAGATGGTGATGAATAATGTTATCTAAAAATAAGCATTAATTAAAAATTAATCACTCTATGAATGCCTAAGATTCCAAGTAGTGTTATCTAACTTGAATCTTAATCAACTAGCTCAAATACTTGTAATAGAGATAAAGTGCACAACAGAACGAAACAACACAATGCAAGTAAAGAGCAATAGAGAAGAGAGACAAACAATTGCAAACACACAAAGATTTATCATCGTTAATCCTCCTGTGGGCTAGTCCAGGCCAAGCTGTGCTTGGAGTTTCATTAATTGCCTCTCTCAAATAGAGAACTTCTACATCTTCCTCTCTCCAATAAAGGGTCAATACAAACACCTTGCCTCTAGCAAGAATTTTCAAGTATAACGCCAACCTCACCAAGTGAAGACCTCACACGTAAGAGGCTTTTATAACAAGTACAACGAACAATTCAATTACTCATCACCACACCCTTGTGTGGATTTCACTTACGCTTTTGAAAATGAGTACAATTGCTCTTATAGCCACAAAGATTGAAGCTTCAGTGAATATGTGTGTGGTTGAAGAAAACTTCTCAAGATCTCTAAAAGAATAAAGATTATATTTTGAAGATCAAAAGAAAGGTGATTCAATCTCAAGAATAACAGAGATGAAGCTTTATAAGATTGAAATCAATCTGGACAGGTAAAACAATTGCTTAAAATCTTATGAAATTCTTTGAAAACAATTTGGCCAAGAAAACTTTGGAGAGTGTAGAGAGAGCTTAAAATCACTTGAAACATAGCTTAAAATTGTTCAATGAATGTTGCAAAACGCATCAGCCAACTCTCAATACATAGTGAACAAATCTATCAAAAATATATTTCCAATTTTGCCATCAAACGTATCTCCAATGACTAGTTAATATTCAAGTCAAATTGAGTCGTTGGGGACTGAGAGTCGACTCATATACAATTACAAGTTGACTCCTGAACCGCAAGTCGACTTCCTGCAGAATCCAGAAAATCCATAGAGCGCCAATAGCTTACTGGTCGACTCCAATACATATGGAAATCGACTAGTTTTCTGATACGCAGATTTGTATCAGAAAACTAAGGAATACACTATCTAAATCATTTTAAAACTTTTTCAAAATATTTTTACGAGTTAAAAATGTTTTTCTAAGAGTTTCTATGAATATGGAGCTTCAATCTCAACGCCTTACAACAAATCTAAAGGTATGAACTAAATTACATCAAAATTACCTCTATTTAGCTTTGATGTAGCTTTGATCTTCATTTCTATGTCTTTGATTCTTGAACTCTTGAGTTGCCTTGAATGAGCTTTCTCCACACTTCCACCTTGACCATGTGCTCTTAATTAGAATATCTTCATGGCTTTAAGCAAACTCCATTAGTCTTTGTAACGCCCCGCTCTCCAGGTGTCATCACAATTTATAACAGTTATATGCAGGTCCTGCAGGTGTCAGTGAAGTCAATGTAGAATAGTGTAGAAAGAAAGGAAATACTCAAAGCGTGGCATGTTATCACAGTTCTAAACAGGAAAAAGACATTACAATCTACACTACAACTGAAATGTAAATATAATACTCACCTACAGCCAATCCACGTCCCAATGTCCTGCACCGGAAGCTTTGACTCCTCGTGCTCATGCGCGTCTGTACAATCCTATGCATCATCCAGTGGGGCAACAGAATTCGCACATCTCAATAGAGTAGACAATATCTAAACACATGACATGAAGAGTAATGACGTACAAAAGGAGATATGACCGCAACAGAGATAATGGTACGGTACAGAAATGTAACATGTTATGATGATTAAATGTCCACAAACTCCTGTAAGGTGGTACTCACTAAAGTGAACCAATCCTAGGTCTTGACTTATGATGGAGAGAGTGATGTGCAACCCGAAGACCTTCCTGGACCGCGAGGGAGCGACCCTGCGCCGATTAACAGACTACTCAGGATCCATTCAACAGGTAGTCCATGGAAAGTGATAGTATCGTGAACGATCGTGATAGATCGTGGAATGGAAATCCTCCCAGACATGAGCCAAAGGACAGGCTCCAATCGCTCCCGCACTCTCGTAATTATAAGTTTCCTCATACCCGGTGAGTCAAGCTAAATTAATTAATTAATAGTTTTAGTGTCGTGATGTGGTCTAAGTTTAATATCATATAAACTACGTAGTCAATGGGGTCTACTGCCGTACATATAAAACTATCCAGTCATGTCAAGCACCAACCTCAAATCCACCAGTTATTCCTCAATAGTGATATCACAAGTAACATCTCAAGACTGCGCAATTTAACTCAACATTAAATTTCATGATACTAGCAAGCTCAAGAGATAATTAAATGGCATAATAATAAAGCTGATATGGTGACAAAAAAGCAGAGATATGTCTCACATCATGATATTCCAGAGCTAAACCAATATTAAAAGAAACAACACCAACTTTCTATGCAACGACCCAAGAATCGATGGGAACACAATAATTGCTTGATAAAGAAAAACCCGAAAGTCAAACTCCTAATGACGCTAGAGGATCTAGGCAAAAGGGACCAGATTTGGGGTCTTCTCAACACGTAGTGAGGGAACCGTGCCTACAGCAAAGTCCACTGGGTTTCTAGAAGGAACCAAGGGCTAACGACCACGACATGTGGGGAACGGGGCTCAGATCCCAAGTAAAACCTAACGAAACCAAAAGCAGCGAACAAAGGATTTAGCTGAACCCAAACAAATAGCAGAAAAGCCAGCCACAACCCAACAACCAGCAAGGAGCCCAAAGCCGCAAGCAAGTGAAGCCCAAACCCCCAACGCAGCTAGCCAAGAAGGCCACCGAGCCCTAAAACAGCAAGGGAGCCCAACCCGCAAGCAAGGGGAAGCCCCAAACAGTAAGCAAAATCAACCGAACACAAACAGCGAGCAGGTGAGCCACCGAACCCCAAAACAGCGAGGAGGAAGTTAGCCGAACCCAAAACAATAAGCGTCGAGACCTCGGGACCCAACGCAAGCAGTCAATGGAATCCTACCACACTAGATACATGTAGGGAAATCAAACCCTAGTTGTCTCCTCAAATCATCCTCTTTCGACTCATAGAAAATCCAATCTTCCCCACAATTATCAACTAATCATCCCAGATTAAAGCAAGATAAAATCACAATTAAAAATTGAGTGTATGGGGAGATAAGTCTACCAAAAATTTGCCGAAGAATCGAAGAAAATTAAGAACCCAAAATCCACGGCAAGATCCCGCAAGGATCGATCAGAGAAGGCCGAAGAAAACAAATCGTTAAGCTCTGAAAATTCAAATAATACTAAAAAGCTATGTAATCAAGAAGAATGAGAAGAAGAAAGGTTATGTAGGAGTCGGAGGAACCCCAAGAGGCGTGATGTCACCGCAGCAAGCGCATGACAGCGTCGGAGTGGCCTCGCAAGCCGTAAGAGGGGAGAGGGCAGAGAGGCATCGTGCAAGGACGGAGGGGACGAGGGGTGTCGTCGAGACCCTATCGGGTCTGCTGCTTTGAGATCGAGTGAGTGAGAAAGAGAATCGCGAGTTGAGAAGCCCTAGCGGGCTCAGGGCGTTGCGAGCGTGTGAGAGAGAGGGTTCGACGCACCGAAGAAGCCCTTGAGACTCGTTGCGGGGAAAATGATGGGGGAGGATTTAGTGAGCCCAGTGGGCTCGTGTAACGCCCCAACTCCTGGGAGCCGTTATTAGTGTTAGAGATGCATGTGCAGGTCCCGCATGTGCCAGTGAAACAAAGAGAACAGACAGGAAAATAAAAGGGATACTCACATAGATAGCAGAAATAAAACTGGGAACAAAAGTACAACTCTCAAGCCCGCTCCTATCTACAACCAAAAGTACAAAAAGTGAGCCTTTAGTGTACTCACGAACAGCCCGCGCTCAACGCCTGACGTCATGGATCGAGAACTGCTGACCCAACGTCTCCGTGTAACCCTGGGTGTCACCTAGGTAAACAACAAAAGTCGTACCACGCTCAGAGAAGTAGACGATATCTAAACATGCTAATGGTGCCACAAGACGTAAAGACTACATCATGCTAATAGTACTACGAAAAGTAAAGACAACAGCAGTGAAATAATAGTGTACTGAAAGAAAGCATGTGATAAGCATTTTAATGACAACTACTGTGAGAAGGTGACAGCTATAGTAAACCAATCCTATGTCATGACTTATGAAGGTAAGCATGGTGTGCATCTGGAAGATACCTTGACCGCGAGGGTGCGACCTCGGACAGAGTCCAAAAGTAGAAAGTACCGTACTGAAATAGTTGTAACACTATGGCCTGTGGCAGGGATCCAGGACCCATCAAGATGACCGTCCCTGTCTGCCCCCAGACTCAGGTCCCATCAGAATTATGCACGTCCCCCTTAACACGGGGGCTATAGATCAGGTCCCAGTCGCTCCCGTACTCCCTCGATCATAAGTTTCCCCGTATCCGGTGAGTAAAGCAGAAAGTAATCATTTTATTAATTGTTAGTGTTGTGAGGTGTTTATAAGTTACAACATGGAACGACCACATCGTAAAGTCATGAGACAACCTATCATGTCAAGAATCCTACTCAAGATATCCCACTGTCACAACAACACAGAGACCAACATAAGTGCATCGCAATAATTAACCTCAGAGTACTAGCAGCTCAAGTGACAACGTAACAATAATACTGGTAGGCAATAAATAGCAGGGATGTTTCTCATAACATGACATGTCAAAAGTAAATGGTGAATAAAGCAGCAAACCGTATTTATGAGCCACCCCAAATAAACGAGAAAAAGCAACATCTGAAAATAATAATAAAGCTCGAAAGTCAACCACAACGTGGCCTTAGAGGTTCTAGGCCATTTGGGATCAGAACGGGGGTTTCTCCTCATATAGTGGGGGCACCCATGTCCAGGGCAAAATCCACGGAGTTCCTAACAAGGGGCTGGGGCTATGTGTCAAAACATCGGGGCTATCCGAGTGGATCTCAGCAATAACCTAACATCAACGAGAAAACCCTCAGTCAGGCTTAATGGCAGCAGGTAATTGGCAAACCGCGGGTACAGTCAACATAGGCCGCAAGAAAAGGGACAGCAACGAGTAATTCTGCGAGCAAGGAGAACAACAACGACTAAGGAGCCATCGAATCTAGGGTTAGCAAGCAAAAGGGGCAAACAACAAACCAACGCAGCCCCTAGGGCACCCCGGGACTTCACAACGAGCAGGCGAGGGAAACCTACCCACTAGAACCATTGTAGGGACTCGAACCCTACATCACTCCCCCCTGAATCATCCTTTCCCGTATTAAAAGTTCAATTTTTATCCCAAAACCCCCGATACTTCACCCCAGAGCAACATGCAAACAGACTGAAGAAAACGAAAACGAAAAGGGAGATGAAGTCTACCGAAACCAAGAAGAAACCAGCGCAATGTAGAAGGATGAAGCCACATCAATTCGATCACAAATTTCAGCGCGAAAATCCCGAATCCACAAGGAATCAGCAGCAATTTTGAAGAAAAACAAATAAATACTTACCGAAAAAGCAACTGAGAGGAGGGAGACATGGGAGTTAAGTAGATAGCCAAACCGCCTCAGATGGGCTCCTACCCATCAAGATCGCCGTCGACAGCCTCAGACAGGCATCACGAACGAAAGAAAAGAACGGGAAGTGAGAGGAGAAGAAAAAAGAATGAGGGAGGGCTTTTATTAAATCCTAAAGCCTTAACAGGCAGTGGGCCTTACATTCTCCCCATCTTACAAAAATTCCGTCCTCGGAATTACAACTAAAATACAACAAAAAGGTAAGGATAACGCTCCCTCATCTCATCTTCCCTCTCCCACATAGACTCTCTAGGCGAATCTCTGCGCCACATCACATTCACCAGGTGGACAGTCTCGTTCCTGAGTGACTTCTGCTGCCAGTCGATGATCCTCTCAGGTTGTTGCCCATAAGACAAGGCTGGCCACACTGTTATCTCTGAATGATCTATCACGTGCATAGGGTCGCCCACATACCTCCGCAGCTGGGACATATGGAACACATTATGCAGCCCTTCCAAGGATGGAGGCAATGCAAGTCTGTAAGCCACTTCGCCAACTCGTTCAAGTATATCAAAAGGCTCAATGTACCGTGGGCTGAGCTTTCCCCTCCTACCAAAGCAGATCATTCCTTGGTTGGGCGAGATCTTCAAGAAGACGTGATCGCCTAGCTGAAACTCCAGATGTCGCCGCTTCGAATAACCCCAATGCATGTATCGGTCTTGTGCCAGTTGCAACTTCTCTCTGATAACTTGCACCACGCCAATAGCCTCCACAACCATCTCTGGTCCGACAAGCTCTTGATCGTCCACGTCATCCCAGCTCAGTAGAGATCGGCACTTCCTCTCATACAGTGCCGCGAAAGGGGTCATCCCAATGCTGGCCGGATAACTGTTGTATGCAAACTCGACGAGGTGTATGTGATCTTTCCACGACCCCTTGAAGTCTAACATACAAGCATGTAGCATGTCTTCCAAAAACTGGACGGTGCGCTCTGACTGCCCGTCCATCTGCGGATGATAGGTCGTGCTGAAACTCAATTGTGTGTCCAGGCGTCCTTGCAAGCTCTTCCAGAAGTGTGACATAAACCGGGTGTCTCTGTCTGAAACAATGCTGACAGGAACCACATGCAGTCTCACAATCTCCTCCATGTACTTCCTGGCAAGCATTTCCGTTGACTGACCCACCCGGAATGGTATGACATGAGCCAACTTGTTCAATCGATCAACGACTACCCAAACGACATCAGTATGCCTCGCACTCCGCGGTAACCCGGTCACAAAATCCATTGTGATGTGCTGTCATTTCCACTCTAGAATAGGCAGAGGCTGCAATAACCCCGTAGTATGATGATGCTCAGCCTTCACCTGCTGGCATACAATACACTTGGTGACACTCTGAGCAACGCTCCTCTTCATCTCGTGCCACCAATAGTGCTGCCTCAAGTCCTTGTACATCTTCGTTCCACCGGGATGAATGGAATATGGAAAACTGTGAGCCTCCCTCAACAGTTCCTCCCTGATATCTCCCGTCGGCACACATATCCGACTGCCATACCTCAAGGTTTTGTCTTCATGGATGCGAAATTCTGGCATCTGCCCTGCTAGAACTGACTCTCTGATCCTATGCAAACTAGCATCCCCATCCTGGGCGGCCTTGATCCAATCCACTAAGGTCGACAGAATCTGAAGGTTCATCAAGACAGCAATCATTCCTGACGGCACCACTTCTATCCACATCTCTCTGATCTCCGGCTGAAGCTTCCACTGAGTCGTAAGTGTCATAACTGCTGTAAGACGACTTAGAGCATCCGACACAACATTGACCTTCCCAGGATGGTACTGAAGGTCAATGTGATAGTCCGCCATGAGCTCAACCCACCGACGATGCCGCATGTTCAGCTCTTTCTGAGTAAACATGTACTTCAAACTCTTGTGGTCTGTGAACACCTTCACCTGTTCTCCCAACAAAAAGTGACTCCAGATCTTCAAAGCAAAGATAACTGCCGCCAACTCTAGATCATGAGTGGAGTAGTTCCTCTCGTGGACATTTAATTGTCTGGATGCATATGCCACGTCTTCACTAAGTTCATGTAGTACACAGCCGAGACCCTTGCCAGATGCATCGCAGAACACTTCAAATCCTCCCATCTGATCAGGGATAATCAAAATGGATGCGAAAGTCAATCTCTTCTTCAGCTCTTCAAAAACATCATTGCATGCCTTGGTCCATACAAACATCACATCCTTCCTCGACAACCGCGTCATTGGCTCTGCGATCTTCGAGAAGTCCTGAATGAATCTCCGATAATATCCAGCAAGTCCCAATAAGCTACGGATCTCCGTCACTGACGTAGGGGTTAGCCACTTCTGAACTGCTGACACCTTCTCTGGGTCCACATAGATTCCTTCTACAGACACTACATGCCCAAGAAAGGTCAGTTTGCTCAACCAAAATTCGCACTTGCTGAGCTTGGCGTACAACCGGTGATGCCTCAGGGTCCCAAGTACCTTCCTCAAATGCTCTGCGTGCTCCTGCTTATTACTCGAGTATACCAAGATGTCATCGATGTACACTACCACGAACTTGTCCAGGTACTCATACAACACCAGGTTCATCAGACTCATGAACACTACTAGTGCATTCATAACGCCAAACGGCATTACCAAGAACTCATAGTGCCCATATCTGATCCAAAATGCGGTCTTGGGCACATCCTCCTATTTAACCCTCACCTGGTGATAACCAGTTCTGAGATCCAGCTTGGAATAAACACTGGACCACCAAGCTGGTCAAACAAATCATCGATGCGGGAAAGGGATACTTGTTCTTCAACGTAACCTAATAGAGCTCCATGTAGTCGATGCACATGCGTCGGGTTACGTCCTTCTTCTTCACTAACAATACTGACGCGCCCCAAGATGATACACTAGCATGTATCCATCCCTTCTGCAAAAGGCCCTCCAATTGGGCCCGTACTTCCTCTAACTCCGATGGTGCCATGCGATATGGTTTCTTAAATATGGGCTGAACACCTGGCAATAATTCAATCGGAAACTCAGTACCACGGTCTGGGGGCAAACTTGCAAGTTCCTCTGGAAACACGTCCAAGAATTCACGCACAACTTCCGGCTTCTCCGGCTCCGCATCCATATCGACCGCTACTGCCTCTGCTGGTCTGGCTCTGAACTTGATCGGTCCTGTAGATCTGGTCTCTCGAACAAACTCGAATCTTGGGTGATCAGGCATCTCGAATATCACCACCCCACGATGGCAGTCAATGGTGGCATAGAATGTCACAGCTAGTCCATCCCAAAGACAGCTTCAAAGCTCGACATCTCGATGATTAAGAAATCTGCATACAGCTCTCGTCCGCTTATTTCTAGGGACAAGAGGAGCATCTACTGGACGTGTTTAGCACTCCTCCGGTGTTGACATCCCAACCAGAGGCGAGTGGTAACTCAAAAACTCCATGCTGGTCGACAAAACGTCTTGATATGAAGCAAAGGAAGGCCCCTGAGTCGAACAACGCAAGTACGGGCTTGCAAGCCACCAGCACTACACTTAAGAGGACATGCACTAAGTCTAATCGTACTACAACTAATGCAGGAAATAACCAACTGCGGAAATAAAAGAGATGTACATGTGATGACCTGTCGGGTAGCGTCGGCCTCTGCAGTGGTCATGGTAAATGTCTGACGTCTGTAGGGTGGAGCTCGCGGCCTGGCCTGCTAGTACGCCCCCCGCTGAGGTGGAAGTGGAGGCTCATGCTGAGCATCTCCAGCCGAAGTGCTAAAGTTGAAACTTGGGCTGAATATCTCTGCTCCTTCCGTAGACAATTCCTGGCAGTGTGATCCTGTGCCCCTACCGACGAGACACATGTTTAGGAGCGACCTACATTCTGCCCTAACTTGCCCTAACTTGCCGCAATGGAAACAACTCGAAACAGGACGTCGTGGCTGGTGCTTCTGGTACTGCGGCGGCTGCTGTTGTGGCTGCTGGTACTGCTGTTGCTACTGCTGGGGCTGCTGGTACTGCTACTGATGGGGCTGCTGTTGGGACGCAGGTCTCTTGAACTGCGTCTGTTGGATAGGTCGGTGGAACTGTCTGACAGGGGCAGGTGTCTAGGGTTGTCGCCGTCCAGATTCGCATAAGTAGTGGAAGAAGGTGGCGGTCATCTCTGCTGGACCCCCGCCTGCTGCAGTCGTGCCCGCTCCCCCCTGCACATGCTCATACTCCCGAGCAGTAGAGAGCATCTCAGTGTGGGTCGTCAGCCCGAGTCCCACCAATTTGTCACGAATATCAATGTCCAGCCCATGCCGAAACCTCTTCGCCCGAGCCGCAGGGGTAGACACTGCATCCTTGGCAAAGCTTGCCAATCGTTAGGAACATACACAAGCATGGTTAACTACTATGCATTGACATACGTACTAGCTGACTTTGGAAAACTCGGTAGCATACTCCACTACTGACATGGGGCCATGTTGGAGGTTCATGAACTGAGCCTCTAGCTCCAACTGTGCCTCTGGTGAGAACTAATGAAATACTGGCCATCGAACTCCTTGAAAGTATCCTATGAGATAGGCTTTTTGGACCGGTCCCCTACCGCATCCCACCAGTTCCTGGCCTCTCCCGTCAGCTGGAGCGTCGCCATGTCAACCCACAAGGCGGGGGAAGCCTTTGCTGCCTTTAGCGTGTCGATGATCGAGCGTATCACCCTTCTGCAGCCAGGGCATCTCCCAGTTCTGCAAATACCGGCGGTCGCAGTGACCGAAACTGCTGGACCCCGCCTTCCCTAGGCTCCCTCTGGATCGCCTGAACCATCTTACGTAAAGCTTCATCGAAAATCTGGTGCACCGTGTTCTACCCGGCGCCACCAGACCCTGATCTTGAAGCCATAAGTGCTCTCATGGATGGTCTACGTCTCTTGCGCACGAAAACTTTCATGCACCTGCATCATATGCCAAGATCGGGTCAGTGAGTATTTCGAATACGTACTTTTCCGTCTGTCCAACACTGTTCACGAAGCGTTTGCAGGGACCTGCATAGGCCACCACTTTGTAACGCCCCAACTCCCGGGGGCCGTTACTAGTGTTAGAGATGCATGTGCAAGTCCCGCATGTGCAAGTGAAACAAAGAAAACAGACAGAAAAATAAAAAGGGATACTCACATAGATAGCAGAAATAAAACTGGGAACAAAAGTACAACTCTTAAGCCCGCTCCAACCTACAACCAAAAGTACAAAAGGTAAGCCTCTAGGGTACTCACGAACAGCCCGCGCTCAATGCCAGACGTCCTGGATCGGGAACTGCTTACCCGACGTCTCCGTGTAACCCTGTGTGCCACCTAAGGAGACAATAAAAGTTGTACCACGCTCAAAGGAGTAGATGATATCTAAACATGCTAATGGTGCCACAAAAGGTAAAGACTACAGCATGCTAATAGTACTACGAAAAGTAAAGACAACATGCTAATAGTACTACGAAAAGTAAAGACAACAGCAGGGAAATAATAGTGTACTGAAAGAAAGCATGTGATAAGCATTTTAATGACAACTACTGTAAGACAGTGACAGCTATAGCAAAACAATCCTAGGTCGTGACTTATAAAGGTGAGCGCGGTGTGCATCTGGAAGTTATCTTGACCGCGAGTGTGCGACCCCGGGCAGAGTCCAAAAGTAGAAAGTACAGTACTGAAAGAGCTGTAACATTGTGGCCTATAGCGGGGCTCCTTGACCCATCAAGATGGCCGTCCCTATCTGCCCCCGGACTCAGGACCCATCGAAATGATGGACGTCCCCCTAACACGAGGGCTATAGATCAGGTCCCAGTCGCTCTCGTACACCATCAAAAGTTTCCCCGTACCCGGTGAGTTAAGCAGAAAGTAATCATTTTATTAATTGTTAGTGTCGTGCGGTGTTATAAGTTACAATATGGGACGATCACATCGTCAAGTCATGAGACAACCTGTCATGTCAAGAATCAAGCTCAAGATATCCCACTGTCGGGTACAACAACCAAGAGACCAACATAAGTGAATCATAATAATAAACCTCAGAGTAATAGCAGCTCAGGTGACAACGTAACAATAATACTGTCAAGCAATAAATAGCATGGATATTTCTCATGGCATGACATGTCAAAACTAAACTGTGAATAAAGCAGCAAACCGTATTTATGAGCCAACCCAAATAAACGAGAAAAATCAACATCTGAAAATAATAATAAAGCTCGAAAGTCAACCACATCGTGGCCTTAGAGGTTCTAAGCCATTTGGGATCAGAACAGGGGTTTCTCATCATATAGTAGGGACACACATGTCCACGGCAAAATCCACGGGGTTCCTAACAAGGGGCTACTATCCGAGTGGATCTCAGCAATAACCCAAAATCAGCGAGAAAACCCTCAGTCTGGCCTAATGGCAGTAGGAAATCAGCAAACCGCAGGTACGGTCAACATAGGCCGCAAGAGAAGGGACAACAGCGAGTAATTCAGCGAGTAAGGAGAACAACGACTAAGGAGCCACTGAATCTAGGGTTAACAAGCAAAAGGGGCAAACCACAAACCAATGCAGCCCCTAGGGCACCTCGGGACTCACGAGCGGACGAGGGAAACCTACCCACTAGAACCATTGTATGGGCTCGAACCCTACATCACTCCCCCTTGAATCATCCTTTCCCGTATTAAAAGTTCAATTTTTATCCCGAAACCCCCCGATACTTCACCACAGAGCAACATGCAAACAGACTGAAGAAAACAAAAACGAAAAGAGAGATGAAGTCTACCGAAACCAAGAAGAAACCAATGCAAGGTAGAAGGATGAAGCCACGGCAATTCAGTCACAGATTTTAGCGCGAAAATTCCGAATCCACAAGGAATCAGCAGCAATTTTGAAGAAAAGCAGATAAATACTTACCAAAAATGCAACCGAGAAGAGGGGAGAGAAGGGAGTTAAGTAGATAGCCAAACCGCCTCAGATGGGCCCCTACCCATCAAGATCGCCGTCGACAGCCTCAGACAGGCATCACGTCGACATTGAACAGCCGCAGGGAAGTCGACGGCTGCTGCAGAGATGGGACAAGACGGCGAAGCCCCATCAAGGGCCTCACGTCTACGGCGAGCGAGAAAGGGGGATGCACCTCACCGAGAAACCCTAGCGGGTTCTCATTCAAGTCGAACGAAGGAAACGGCGAGGGGGATCTTCGAAGCCCTCGCGATTCGTCGAAGAAACGCAAACTGCGAAGCCCTCGTGGGCTCTTGTCGAGAGAGACAGCGAACGACGAAAGAAAGAAAAGAACGGGAAGTGAGAGGAGAAGAAAAAAGAACGGGGGAGGGCTTTTATTAAAGCCTAAAGGCTTAACGGGTCGTGGGCCTTACAGCTCGGGCCTGAGTGGGCTAAGGAAAGAAATAGAAAAAAAAGAAAAGTGGGGGAGAAGTGGGCCATCACAGTCTTTATGTAATTTTATCTTCCATTACTTTGAACTCATGCTTTTGACATGAACGTTAATATCTACACACTCATAATTATGATCAGTACACTTAATTTGTTTAATCATCATCAAAACTACACTTAGAGTGTCTCAAACATGAGGAAGAGTGATGAAGAACCAATTTTTTTTACTTACATTAAAATTAGAGATAGATGTTTCGGATTGACAATTAACAAAGGCAATTGTACAAATTTTGTCACCAACGCAGCTATCAAGAAGATAATATCAAATTTCAAACCTCATCTATAATCTTATAGTGTTGCATGTGTTGATGATAACTTATATTCTGTTACCCAACTATGTCTAATGCTTATCCAGTATTCGAGCTATTATGATATCGTCTAGTGTGATATCTACCTATAAATGTACACATATTCTACTAGGTAGGTATTAACTGTATAACTTATATGTTACACATTCTGGGAGAGCCAATATATAAATATTTATATTCAAAAGAAAGAACATTATGTTGATCACTTGTAAACCCAAGAATATGATTAAAAATCAAAAAATGGGTTTACCTGTGTAATAACCCACTAACCCAAATACCTCAATATGTGAAACTCATTTCCTTAGAGTGACATTATCCCAAGTGCATTATCGAAGCATTTTGCATATGATTTGAGTGATTTACATCTCAAGACTTGTCAAATTCTTGTAATTAACAATAATACTCACTAGTCTGTTGCAGAATCAAATCCTTGTAATTAACAATAATTTGTAAGAATTTACAATTACACGTGACGATATAATTAAAATTTGCCTAGAGATGTTCGTAAAGGCTTTGTCTGTATCATACATATTCTCAATGAGCTTTAACGAGTGAAGATCCTGATGTGATTGAGTCGAGTATTTCATTAGAGTTTGAGTACATACAATCATTAGTCAATTTTCATTATTCGCCCTTCACACATGTCACAATAGAACTGATCGTAATTTCTATCCGGTTGTGCTATTCTTATCGTCATTTATCATGTGATGTGATAAAGTTATCAAGAATGATGATTCATCCTGTTTGAATTCCAGATAGTCTTTTTTATTTTATTTTTGAGATAGAGCTATAGTTTGAGTCCCTTGAGTCTTCAATTTATTTTGAGTCTTTCGATTATTTTATTTCGGACATATTTTGAGTCCTTTTGGGTCTTTTATTTATTTTGAATCTTTTAGTTATTTTTGAATTTTAGTTCCATATTGGATGTACTTTTTGAAATCAAGTTGCAAATCAATATAAAGGCTACAAACTTGTTTATTTTTCACTGAATAGTTGAATGAAAATTTTTGATGTAAACTTTCAGTTTTCCTAAAAAAAATTAAAATTTTTGCATTAAAATGCGAGAGTAAATTTGGTTGTATGGACGAGAGGTCCGAAAAATCTTCATGTTCAAGATGGATGAGTCTGTGATCGTTAGATCTAAGGGGTGCGAGGTCTGAAAATTTACCAAATCCCCAATTTTCTTTCAATTCCACTTCGTTCTATGTCACCAATCCAAATGAAAACCCTCCTGATGACAAGCCCCTAAATTATGGACATCTTTGTTGCACAACTCATTAATGCAAATGGAAAATTTACATTCTTCTCGTGAGTAGAAATGACTTTGCAAAGCCTTGGCAATTTGAATAAAATAAATAAAGAACTGAAACATCAATGCATCAAATAACATAAGCCTATCACGAAGTCTAAACGTGAAACCTCATTCCTGTCAAAGTATATCTTGGCATCTTGTGGATGGTTGAGCAATATGGAATGACAAATAACATGATGAAGTGGGACTAAAAAACTGATATTTTCTTTTTTTTCCCCCTTAATTTTTGGTTTTTTTCCCTCATGCCCTTCATAAAATGAAATGCAATCAAGCACAATGCTTCGTTAACTGGAAAACAAAATATTTGTACAAGCAGCAACTGAAACCTAAAAGAATATTTAACTCCATGGCCACCAGCTAATCATAAACTGCACGGCTTTTCTTGTGTTGGTCATTTATACTAAAATTTAGATTCTTTTTTTCTTTTGTAAATCAAAATACAGGCAGCCCATAACATTAATGATATTTGAGGATACATTTAACAGTGCCTTGTCTTACCTAGACTCTTTGTTGTGTTGAAAATACCAATAAGAATTAATCCAAGCACTTAGGTAGTGGATGTTTACCTATTTTCTGGGTTTCTGGCGACAATATTACGAATCATAAGACAAGACTGCCGTTGCATCTGATAGGCACCAGGGAACTTCTGCATTGATTGGATTGCCAGATCCCCAGCACCAGCTTCAACTGCGCTAGCTGCATTCTCAGGGGACCTTAATGAAAGTACACCAATGAGAGACATAACCTGAACCAGAAAGCATCCTCACTTATTCATTTAGATGATTGAAATGGGAGTCAATCAAACTTCTATTGAGGTTAGAATATTGCAAACTAATGAAAACATAAAACTCAGTTCTTATGCTTAATTTATATTTGAATACCTCTTGTAGAATAGATGGATCGTCCGTAAATCTGGATGATAATTTAATTAGCCTGTCAAGACCACCCTTCTGAACAATAGCAGTTTTGTTATCATCACTTCCTGCCAACTTCAAACAAACAGTAGCTGATAACACATTAGCAATACCCAGAAAGTAGTTCAATCAGATATTTAAAAAAGGCAGTTGCAAAGACCTTAGACAACAAGGAACAGCAAGCTCGAGCCACAGCCTTGTTATATTCAAGGCTGCCATCTATAAAATGAAAAATTGCATCTATTCCTCCATTATCAGATATTGATCGGCAGATTTCATCCTGGAAGAATAATAAAGGACAAAACCAAGACCAATTTAGCAAAGTAAAAGTTCATGAGAGTGACCTAGGAAAAGAGGGAGAAAGGTTAGATATAACGGTTAGACGCAGATGACAATAAACAATTATCTAAATCACAATTTGAATATTTTGAGTTGGCCAGATGGAAAAATCAACTTTTAAATTTAAGCGGCCATCTAAATGATTTTGATGTTCATGTTTTACTTCTCATTATGGCTGTACAATATGTGATGTATCCAGTTTACATATGCTTGGTGCATTACGTTGTGATTCATGTAAAGTGTATAATAGATAACTTGATTTTTGACTTCTTGGTACATGATTTGTACAGCATAATTAGAGGGCTACAACATCATGGTTGTCTTTAAACTTAGAAATGTTCAATATACATGGAAAGATATATTGCAATAGCTCAGCAGTGAGCGGTAGTCATGTCTGCCAATTGCAATGATTGACAGACACGAATGTTCTGTTTTGTAATGACATAAATAAAACCGGTGTATGGTTGAAAATAAGGACTAACACTGCCGGTTGCAATGTCTTTTTTGGCAGGGACAATTAATGGCCCATACATGGTTGAAAATAAGGACTAACACTGCCAGTTGCAATGTCTTTTTTGTCAGGGACAATTAATGGCCCATACACTTGGGTGTCTATTAAGGTAGCACTACATTGCACTCAATTTCTGCCCAGACACACAAAAACTAAATATGCCACCAAACTATCTCACACTCACATCATCAGTAGGGCAATAAGCAACCAAATTCTACGGTATGAAACTGCAAACCCATCCAGCGGAAGTATCAACATTAGAAATTTGTAATTTAAAAACACCTCATGCACCGTGCTTATGTCGAGATTGAACACATTCATTGGAAGCTTTGAGGGATAAAACCATAAAAGGGATAGCCTAAAGGGGAAAAGGATGTATTAATTATAGAATGAAAGATAACACTTTAATAAATATTTGACCAATGTTAGAAAACTCAAGTGATGCCAAAATTAATTGGCCATGTCAGATTAGACTTGCACCTCAACAATCTGGAAGACAGTTTGTTCTTCGGTCCAAACGACATGGACACCATCAGTGAGACTATGATTACTTATGGGCCAATAGGCCCAATACACACCAGAACTAGTGGGATGTTAGCAGAGTTGTCATAGAGCACTGTGTAGGAGCAGCAAGCCCATTAGAAGGAACTAGACCCACTCTCTAATGTGCTTGAAACCCATATTGACTCAGAAAGGATTAAGTCTATTTGAGTATGATTCATAATGGCATATTTAATCATGTATCCATTTTATAATTTAAACAATGTGGGACTAAGCCTACTCTCCAATTCCGTGCCATACCATCATTTTTAACCACTCGAAAGGATGCAAGATAGATTCCGAAAAAAATTTCCACATTGGTTCATATACAATCGAGCCTAACTGACACTAAAGGGAGTTAGTGTCCCACAGATCTTTGCAGACAGGCTAGGTTGCACTTGCAAACGAACCAAGCCACATAATGTGAGGAATTAGGTCACACCTTGAGACAAACATGACAACATGTGTATTGATGAGTGTATTAAACCAAAACAACCATGTGCAAACAGAGTCTAAGAGCAAATGGCGAGGTGTTGGCGTCCACCTCAAGCCCAAAATCACATGCAAATTTAATCTCGAAGCAATTGAACGAGCATCATCGACAAAAGCAAATCAAACCATGGACCATGATATTACTTTTAGAAACAATAACCATATTAAAAGGAAATATGCCTATGAATTGAAATAACTATGGCTATTCATTGAAACCCATAATGGATTAATTTAATGTGAATCATTAACCCTAACATATTTAACCATATATCTATGTTTTAAATTACCCCACGTGAAACAAAAACTACTCCATAATATCTAATTCCTTGCCATCCCATATTTTTTAATCATTCAAAAGGATGCAAAGCACAAGCTCTAATAGATTGATTTAGACCAAATTTTTAATTAGAACATAAAAAAGAGTGATTCCTCGATACAAAAAAGAAGCAAATGAAAGAAAACCCGACTGCTCTTTCTGCTTGATCTAGGGTTGGTATTGCCCTTACCAGTAACAACCTCTCTCCATCCCAAAGTCAGTGACCAATTAGAGAGCTTATATAGGTGCAACAAGTTGTAGATTTAGGTTTCAAATCGAAACCCATAATTTCAAAAAAGTTGGGAATAAGACCGGATAATTTAATTGCAATCTATTTAAGCAGTCAAACTATTTGTGCTAGTTAACGATTTCAGGCACAATATTTTGTCGCATTCTTATGATCATAAATTTATAGAGAAATTTTGTTGGGACATCCTTTTCAAAATGATGTGTTGTACTGATACGTTTAGGGCTTTTTGAGGAGATAAAGGTAGGATTTTTATGGAGTGGAAAGGTAAAAATAGGGTTTTTAGTCTAAAACGCACATCTGAAATAATCAATTATAGCTACTACAATAGATCTAAAGGCTGATTTACTCTAGTGAATGAAAGACAATTCGCTAGCAATTAATCTGAGGCTTAGGAAAAATAAACTTACAATTCAATTCTTCGATGATCCGCTATGGCCAACTGGCCCCATTGTTTAAGGGAAGAATTAGCAACATGTGTTGAATTACGAAGCAATCCCCTTCCTTATCACGGAACTACGAATTAGCAACATGTGATGTCCTGCTCCGTTATGCTCCCCACCAACTTCATGGTGTGGTTCAACATAAACCCACACCACAAAGTTAAGCAACATCTCCATAATGTCGAGAATGTGATGCTCCTAATTTGCCTCCCCTGCCATGAGCTCCACAACTGCCTCATCATCATCCTCATCGTTCACTATCAACAACTGGAGAGTGTGGTTGCCACTTCGATGTCTTGGTGTGAACTTCTCATCGCATTTAAAACAAAGACCCTTCGTGTGCTTATCCCGCATCTTTGCCTCCGTCATGCGCATGAATCGCCCCTGGTCGTGCCTCACTACCCTTCTCTCTGATGGCGATTGTCTCTCTTAGTGGTGCCTTCTGCCTTACTGTTGGTACCTAACTGCGGAATGAGAATCCGCTCCACGCTCCCTTGGTGCGCCACTCCTTGGTGAGCCCATCCTCTGCCATCCGAGCCAAACGCATCATGTCCAGCAACCCTCCAGGACTCCGTATGTGCAGCTATGTCCGTATGCGTGGGTTAAGATCCTTCATGAAACATCTCTCCAAGGACTCCCTGACACTACCCGAACGCGGCCCGCCAACATCTCAAATTTCCTGATATACTCTCTGACCACCCCCTTCTAGTCTCAGTACATAGAACTGCTTATACATGTCTCTCATTGGGTCTCACGAAATCAGTCTAGCAATCAATTTTTAAATTCCTTCCATGAACAAACAGGGTGTTAATGCTCTCCCCATCGGTATCAAGATAAGGTTTTGCTCTCTAAACATATTCCAATCGCCTTCAGTTTTTCTGCTTTAATAAGGCACGTCACCTCAAAATATCTCTCTGTCTTATATATCCACCGATCCGGGTCTTCACCCTCAAATATTGGCATCTTCAACTTCCTGATCCTGCTGTCAGTGTTGAAATCTCTCGGCACTACTCTCCATCGGTACGGGTCATGATAGTGTTGCCAGTGCGGACCCCGTCGTACGTCAAAGTCTCCACTCTCCAAACATACCTCCCTCTTTCCTGTCGTAATTCTTTCGGCCACCATCTTCCCAATCAAGCCCCCCATCTTCCGTGTACTCTGAAACATCATCACTGTATTTGTTGACCTCCTCGTAGTCCAGATCATGCCTGCAAAATCCACACCGCGACCCCCCTCGAAAGTTCCCCAAATCTTCGTCGATGCCCCGACGAGACCGCGTGCGATCCTATAACTCATGACGGGTCGCCAGGGGGTCTGACAGCCACTGGCAGGCGGCCACCAGGGGGGCTGGCCAAGGGCTCGACAAAGCCCTAGCAAGGTGTCAGGGCTCAGATTGGCCCTGGCGGCCTCGCCAAGTTTTGTCAGCCTCCAATGGGCCTCCACTGGGGCCGTGGGGCCCCTGGTGTTGCTGTTACACCCCACCGCCCTCCTGGTGATGTTCTCTCTTCCTCGAACTCCAACTTAGCATCGGACAAAAGCCCTTTGCAGAATTCCTTGATCTTTCCATTCCCTTCTCCAAAGTTGTCGTATTTTGTCCTAGATCTAGTTGGACGTCCAGATCTGATTTTCTCGTCGTCTTCAGATCTGAGAACCTTTGGGATAGTTGTTGCATTAGGTATTGCAGGAAGACTCCCAACTTCTCTTCCAACTTCGCGTCCAATTTTGCCTCCATCCTTACTTCTGACGCCCTTAACACGTCTTTATGATGCCCTAACATCTGATCTGAGTTCCTCCATAAATTTCTTCAGATCCGTCACCTCGAAATCGAGTTTCTCCTCCAAAATTTCCACTTTTTCGTTGTCGTCTTGGATCATAACGCTCTGATACCAATTTGATGTGATCCGCGAGATGAAATAGGATGAAAATTAGGATTTTGTTTAATATTTGTGGAAATGTAGGATTTTTTAGATCTAAAAGAGAAAATACAAAAGATAGTAGTTGTATTCGAGAGGATGTCGTATTCCTAGCTTTGTATTAGAGATCCAAGCCTAAATCTCACAAGTCTAGGGTCCTAATCAACTCCTAGAAGGTTTCTGATGCGGCTAGGCCAGTAGAGAAGACGGCTCGCGCGGACATAGAGGGGGCTCCGGTTCATGTCTATCAACGGAGGAGACGACTTGGGTCCACCAAGGACCCGGTCCCAAACTTGTAATTCCGCAAGAGAAGGGGAGAGTTAAAGGGTAATTAGACATTTGCTAATCCCTCCCCTAATAAGGGGCCGGCCGGCCCTAGCTACGGAACTTATCGAAGAATTGAAGAGGTAATTTAGTTTCCCTAGAACCCTAGTTTAATTCCTATTGCTAATTAGTTGTTCTTGCATTTAGATCTATTATCCTAGGAATTAATTAATATTTTTAGATCAGTTCGTCCTCGTTAAACCCTAAATTAGGAAGTCCAAAGCCACAAAAATCCCACCTTTGATCCCCACAAAAAGCCCTAATCGTATCAAATTGGTACCAGAGCCGTCGATCAATGGCGAGCACGCGATCTATGGAGCGGGTGGAAGTTTTGGAAGAAAAGGTTGAACGGCTGGAAGCCCAAATCAGCAAGGGTTTCATCGACGCGAGAAAGGAAGACGCCGAGATAGCCGCGGAGATCCGGGGAGAGATGAAGGAGAACCAAGAGAGAACGGAGGCAAAATTGTCGGAATTAACGGAGGCTATAGCGGCGTTGACCGCACATCTCATACCAAAGGCAGATCCAAGTAAAAAGAAGCCACCTTTGGCGAAGGACAAGGGTAAAAGGACAGTTTTTCCGAAGACATGCCGGAACGAGATGGCGACGGAGGCGTGGATCCAGAAGAGAATGAGTGTGGGGTGTATCAAGACCCCCCCCCGATAATGCGCACAGGAGAACGGAACGCCGGAGGACGTTTTCCACCCCTCCGGCAGCAGGCGGGGTTGCCGTCGCACCCCCACGGGCCTCTGGGTTGACGGCAAACCCCCAGAGAGCCGCAGGGGTGCCGCCGAGCCTCCAGGAGGGCCGGGTGCACCCGCCGAACCCTCCTGGGGCCTCGACGAACCCAGGCGGTGCCGCCTGGGGGCCGCCGACCCAAAACTGGGGTCGGCCACCCCCGACGACCCCCTGGGTGGTTTCGCCCGACTTCCTGGGGGGCCCCTCGAGTTGCGACAGACCCCCGGGGGCCCCCTCATGTCTTCCAGGCCTGCCGACAGCCGCTTTAGAGCATGCCCGAGTTTTCGGGGGGCATTCCGAGGTCCGAGGAGAACAATTTCCAGATTTTCAGCCATCAGGGGAACCCAGCGGAGGATTTCAGCAGCCTAGAGGGCACACCAGTTCACAAGGGGCCCGTCGACCCAGCCCCCACTTTTCGGGGGAGTGACGGGTGATTGAAGAGCGTACCAGGACCCACCAGGGGGCCACCAGGCAGAGTATGGACACCCACAGTGTGACTGGCAGGGGCATGGAGCAGAGGGAGGATTCCGCGATCGAGGCGAGGCTTATTTTCCCGACAGACGACAGGGGTACCAGTAGAGTGGAGGATTCCTACAGCATGATAGAGGTGAATACGCTGGCAAGAGACGTTTAAGGAAGCTTGAGGTGTCCATCTTTGAGGGAGGAAACCCAGATGACTGGTTGTACCGGGTGGAGAGATACTTGGATGTGTCAGCAGTCCGCGGAGAGGAGTGGCTACGGGCGACAGGCGTTTGTCTGGAGGGGGAGGCCTTAGGCTGGTTCCGTTGGACTGATCAGCAGCGGCCATTTCAGACGTGGGGGGAGTTTACGACGCTCTTGATGGAGCGATTTGGTGCAGGGCCGTCTGGAGGGATGTTTAAGAGACTATATTCACTGAAGCAGGAAGGGAGTGTAGGAGATTATATCAAGAAGTTTGAGTCGCTCTGCCACCGAGTACGGGGAGTATCGGAGGAATCCTTGGAGGGCTGCTTTATGACGGGGCTGAAGCCTACGGTGAGATCCGGATTGAGGCAGTTCGAGCCAGTTGGCCTGCGCGGGATGATGACGTTGGCGAGGAAGGTGGAGGACCATCAGGAGACTGAGCGGAGGGCCCGCGGGACGTGGGGAGGCACCACGTTCAGGAGTCAGGCAGCTGCTACAGGGCAGAAGACTGCACCTTCTTCAGGGACCACGACTGGTCAGGGAGCTACGGCCGTTGCTGGGGGCGGCAGAGACAGTAGGCAGGAGCCCCGAGCTGGGGGCAGGTGCGGAGGATGACAGATGCTGAGATACGGGAGAAGCGGGTGAAGGGATTGTGCTTCCGATGTGATGAAAAGTTCACCCTAGGACATCGATGCGCTGATCGGACTCTCCAGATACTGATAGCTGGCGATGAGGAGGGAGAGGACAAGGTAGTCATCTTAGAGGCGGGGAGGATGAGGAGGAGTTAAAGCACCAGCACTTGGACTTGGCGGAGGTGTCCCTCGATTCCATGGTAGGGTTCACACCGAATCATACCATGAAATTGGTGGGACAGATGGGCAGTCAGGATGTGATAGTGTTGGTTGACAGTGGGGCCACCCACAACTTCATTTCCAGCAGGTTGTTGGGGGTACAGGGACTGCAGATTAGTGGCACGGGGCGATATGGAGTGATGCTGGGCACGGGACAGGTGACACAGCACACGTGTCTGCCGCGGGGTGATTGTGACCCTTCAGGGAGTGCAGATTGTCACAGACTTTCTTTCCTTGGAGCTAGGGAGTACCGATGTCATCCTAGGGATGAAGTGGCTGCAGACCCTCGTGGAGACCAGGACAAATTGGAAAATGCTGAGGATGGAGTACAAGGATGGGGGGAGGACATTGGTCTTGCAGGGGGATCCCAGCCTCTGTCGTTCTTTGGTGTCGTATAAGGCCATGTCCCGGGCTATCCACACAGCGGGAGGAGGGTTCTTGGTAGAGCTACAGGCTGTGACCGCATCAGTGCAGAGCGAGGACCAGACACAGGCGGTGGTACCGGAGGTTGAGCAGCTGCTGGCTCAGTATGAGGAGAATTTCCAGGCACCACAGGGCCTGCCACCACACAAAGATCATGAGCACGCCATCGTCTTGCAGGAGGGCGTGTCCCCCATCAGTGTGCGATCCTACAGGTACCCACAGGTACAGAAGGATGAGATAGAGAGGCTGGTGGAGGACATGCTGCAGGCAGGTGTGATACAGCTGGGTACTAGCCCATTCTCCAGTCCGGTTTTATTGGTGAAAAAGAAGGATGGCAGTTGGAGATTCTGTGTGGATTACAGGGCCCTGAATAAGGAGACAGTGACAGATAAATTTCTCATCCCTGTGATTGATGAGTTGTTGGATGAACTCCACGGGGCAGCCTGTTTCTCCAAAATTGATCTGAAGTCGGGGTACCATCAGATACGGATGAGGACGGCCGACGTGCCCAAGACTGCTTTCAGGACTCATGAGGGGCACTATGAGTTCCTGGTCATGCCCTTCGGCCTGACGAATGCCCCGGCGACCTTTCAGGCCCTGATGAACAAGGTATTCCGACATTACCTACGAAGGTTTGTGCTGGTATTTTTTGACGACATCCTGGTGTACAACCGCAGCATGGAATAGCATGTGGGGCACTTGCGAGAAGTTCTACATGAGTTGCAGGAGCAGCAGCTATTTGCTAATAAGAAGTGTTTGTTTGGACAGCTGCAGGTGGAGTATTTGGGACACGTGGTGTCTGCGGAGGGGGTGGCGGCTGATAGGGCCAAGATTGCAGCCATGTTGGACTGGCCGATACCTACCACTTTACGGGGGTTGCGCGGTTTCTTGGGCCTGACAGGTTATTACAGGAAGTTTGTCCAGGGGTACAGTACAATTGCTTGGCCACTTACCGAGCAACTCAAGAAGGACAGCTTCCACTAGGGCGAGGAGGCGACCAAGGCGTTCGAGGCCTTGAAGCAGGCGATGACGACGGTGCCTGTTTTAGCACTTCCAGATTTCAGCAGACCATTTGTGATAGACACCGACGCGTCAGGATATGGGTTGGGCGCAGTGTTGATGCAGGACCAGAGGCCTATTGCTTTCTTCAGCCAGACTTTGTCAGCTCGAGCGAGGCTGAAGTCAGTATATGAGCGGGAGCTGATGGCGATTGTCCAGTCGATTCAGAAGTGGCGGCCCTACTTGTTGGGTAGGAAGTTCATAGTGAGGACCGACCAGCGGAGCTTGAAATATTTATTGGAGCAGCGCATGGTTACCGAGGAGCATCAGAAGTGGCTCTCCAAGTTGGTCCATTTCACATTCGAGATACAGTACCCGGCCAGGCCTGGAGAACAAGGCGATAGACGCCTTGTCACGACGCGAGGAGCATGCAGAGGTGGCGGCCATTTCAGCACCGGTCCTTCTGGACTGGGAGCCTTTGAGCAGGGAGATTGAGGCTAATAAGGACCTGACGAGGATACGTGAGGCACTGCAGCAGGGCTCCACGGACTTCCAGGGATACAGCATGGACGGACAGAGGCTTCTATACCACGGCAGACTGGTGATTCCCAGGAGCTCCGCCTATATTCCGATGATTTTTCAGGAGTTCCACGGCAGTGCCATCAGCGGGCACTCCGGGATACAGCAGACTTACAAGAGGATGGCGAAAGAGCTATACTGGCCCGGGATGAAGAAAGACATTGCCCAGTGGATAGCAGAGTGTGACGAGTGCCAGCGTCACAAGTATATGGCAATGGCACCAGCAGGACTCCTACAGCCGTTGGCCTTACCAGAGAGGGTCTGGAAGGAGATCAGCATGGATTTAATCGATGGGTTGCCGCGATTAGATGGTTACAGTTCTATTCTAGTGGTGGTCGATCGGCTCAGCAAATATGCTCATTTCATACCCCTAAAACACCCGTACACCGCAATTACGGTGGCATCAGCTTTTATGAAGGAGGTGGTTCGCTTGCACGGGTTTCCCGCCTCCATAGTGTCCGACCGCGATAAGGTGTTCATTAGCAGTTTCCGGAGGGAGTTATTCAAGGTGCAGGGGACCAAGCTGCGAAGGAGCACTGCCTATCACCCACAGACGGATGGTCAGACAGAGGTGGTGAATAGGAGTGTGGAAACCTACCTGAGATGCTTTGCGTCAGATGCGCCGAAGCAGTGGGCCAGATGGTTGGCATGGGCAGAATATTGGTACAACACCTCGTACCACTCGGCAGCACAGAACACTCCATTTTGGATCTTATACGGTCGGGACCCGCCCCAGTTGATCCACTACAGCCGAGGGGCCACACCGGTGTCACAGGTAGAGGAGCATTTGACTGAGAGGGACAAATATCTTGAGGAGTTGAAGAAACACATGTTGAGAGCCCAGCAGATTATGAAGACCAAGGTTGATGCACACCGGAGAGATGAGCAGCTTGCAGTGGGAGACCGGGTCTACCTGAAGCTCCGACCTTACAGACAGAGGACCTTGGCCCGTCGAAGCAATGAGAAGCTAGCAGCTCGCTACTATGGACCTTTCGAGGTGACAACTCAGATCGGGAAGGTGGCTTATCGTCTGCAGTTGCCAGCCACTTCCACCATTCACCCGGTGTTTCACGTATCGCAGTTGAGGAGGGCCATCGGGAACCACACACTATCACCAACCCTGCCACCCACTTTGACAGATGACATGGAGGTGCTTCTGGAGCCTCAGGAGTTGACAGGGATCTGGCAAGCCAAAGAGGGGACACAGGAGGTGCGTATTCGATGGCGGGGCTTTCCAGACTACGATGCTACATGGTAGTCTGCTACAGTGATCCGCAACCAATTTCCGGAATTCCACCTTGAGGACAAGGTGGCACTTTTAGGGGGGAATAATGATGCGGCTCGGCCAGTAGAGAAGACGGCTCGTGCGGACATAGAGGGGGCTCCGGTTCGGGTCTATCAACAAAGGAGGCGACTTGGGTCCACCACGGACCCGGTCCCAAACTTGTAATTCCGCAAGAGAAGGGGAGGGTTAAAGGGTAATTAGACATTTGCTAATCCCTCCCCTAATAAGGGGCCGGCCGGCCCTAGCTACGGATCTTATCGAAGAATTGAAGAGGTAATTTAGTTTCCCTATAACCCTAGTTTAATTCCTACTGCTAATTAGTTGTTCTTGCATTTAGATCTATTATCCTAGGAATTAATTAGTATTTTTAGATCAGTTCTTCCTCGTTAAACCCTAGATTAGGAAGTCCAAAACCACAAAAATCCCACCTTTAATCCCCACAAAAAGCCCTAATCGTACCAGTTTCTTCGCAATAACCAACATAAAATCCTTCTAACCCTAGCCGCCCCATAATAAACATGGTTTCATCCCTGAATTTTCCGAATTAAAGAAAATTACGAAAATACCCCTAAGGGCCAAAATTACAAAAAAAGCGCCCGGTTCAGCCCCGCTGGTTGTCGCACGCCTTGTCCGCCTCTGATATGTGGTAATCATATCGGGCTGATGGTAATGGTAATGGGAGGACATGTGGTTCTGGTGTGGTGGTTTTAGTTGATGGCGCAGACAAGAGAGAAGCAAAGGGGAAGGAAGAAGATGAACAGTCGAAATGGGATGATAGATTCAATTCTCATAGTTACAAAGGTGTAGTTTTGGCATTTTAAAAAAGGGAATCATGTAGATCAGTTAGCACCTAATATAATACATGAGGTGCAAGACACAAAAAGGCGGGCCCCATAGAAAGTACAAGCTCATGTGGTGGGACTTGTACTTTCCAACTTTATGTGCCTTGGCACCTGATCCATTAGATCAGGTGACATTTTCTACATTATTCTCTTTAAAAAATTCAACTTGTTGCCTTGGAATCAACACACCTGCAGTGAAGTAGGACTCAATATTGGCTTTTAAGGAGTGCACTAGGTGCCCTCATTAGCAAGACACTTAAATTTAAAGAAAACTTTTGAAATTATGAAAAAGGTAATTTTGCTTTGAAAAGTACTGCTAACTTTTGGAAGTAAACAATAAAGGCAAACAACAGATCCCTGAAAGCTATGCTATCGAGGCGCTGACTAGTCGGCGACTAGTCGCCGATTAGTCAAAAGTCGGTGGAGGACCGACTTGAAATTTTTCAAAAGTCGGAAGGTGAGTCGGACACCGACTATGCGTCGACTTGGTCCAACTTTTTGACCGCTTTGGTCCGACTTTTTGACCGACTTGGTCAGCATACTTCTACGATCAAAATACAAGAGGGAAAATTGTTTGTCTCATGTTCTAACTTCGTGGTAATCAAAACATTCACAGTGGATCGAGTTGAATTCCAAGAGAAAGCCAAGAAGGCATGGAAACTCTCTCCACCAAGAGATTTTCAGCAGATGACCATCAGTAATGAACTCTAGAAAATGTTCACTCTAAAATTGTGACTGGCCACATCCGTTTCCATGTAGAGATCTTATCCTTGGCGTATAGTTTCCCGATTCCGCCATAGAATCCAACTGTCTCATTGTCTGCTTTCCTATGATCCTTCTGACTGAAGGTTGTTCGCTTCTATCGCGAACCAGGTGTATATTGATTCAACTCTAACATGACAATATCTGCAATAATATGCATACAAAATATTTAAAAAATAGTGAATTTGCAAAGAATTTATCTGAGCTAGAAAATTGTATGCCCAGCACAAACCTTAAAAAAGAAGCAACATCTGATACAGGAAATAAAATATGATAACACTGGGTGCGACTAGTCGTCGACTCGTTCGACTAGTCATGAGTCGGTACTTGGCCGACTCGCTGCCGACTCACCGACTTAACTGCATAGCTTGAAAGCCAACATGAAATCCAACTAACCCACCAGTTCCAGTTCACAGAGTGCCCCAAGGTCGCATGAAATTTAAATCCTTTCACCAACGCCCCCCCCCCCCCCCCAAAAAAAAACAACAATAAATAAATAAATAGCATTAAATTAAATAATAAAATTAAATCAAATTTAAAAAAGAATAGAGTGAGACCTATAATTTGTGTTTGAGTTAATTTAAAGCCTACCTGACCCAGCCGGACTCAACCCAAGTCCTGATTTGTGAATCCTGATATCAATACCAAAAATGGATCAAATACAGATATGAGCCATACATGGTATTCTTAAATTGCCTTAATATATGTTTCCTAGATTGAGAAGAATTTCATAATACAAGATGGCCCAACTGTCTTAATGAAACAAATAAGGATACATAATTCAAATGCATAACTTACTCTTGACAGAAAACGTTATAGTTGTTTATAGATGAATTTATAAACAGTAGCAACTATGAAAAGTATCTGTATTTATTAGCTGCTTTAGCTCTAAGCTTTTTTTTTCATTTTGAAAAAAATAAAAAAACCCTTGGTCATTTGAAGTATTATGTTAAAATCAAACGTAACTGATCAGCATGGCTGCCATAATCATTGACGTTGAGCAACCCGCATGTCTAAGCAGGTTGATTTATGTGCTACTCAATATATAATATTATAATTAGAAATTTCATCAGTGTTCCACGCTAAACAGAAAACCGATCAGGAACAAAACAGTCCAAATGTACAGTGTTTCATCAATATCAAGGCACAATTATATATTTTGCTGGTTATTAAAAGAAACATACATTGACCGCGACCGCCTTTAAAGCAATGCACGCAGAAACCAAACAAGATAAACTGGGTTGCCTTCCCTTCAGCTGATCAACAAGAGCATTTGCAATGCCAAGCTTAGCAAATCTTCGAGCATATACGAAAACCTGGGTATCATGTTCCCAAGCTAAGGTTATACATAATTTTATAACTATCAGAATGAAGAAATAACAACTAAATACTATAAGACAACATGGTTCGCTAACTTGAAAAATAAGTGCAACAAAGAAGCATTGATTTTAGGAAACCATTCAAACATAGTTTCAGACGTCAAACAATTATAAAAATTGTCCAAGTAAAACTGAAATTTTCATAATTTGTCACAGCTCATTGATGTCTGTGGCCTTAATCAAGCATATGCATCACCATGAATGCACCAAAAGAATTCATTTAACCTGTATGCCTAAAACTCTCCTTTCCAGTCAGAATATCTATGATCAAGTTTAACTGTTTAACATTATACACAACAATGCTTTGGTCACAGGATTGACAATCTAACTATATTATATGAGACAATGCATTTAGGTCAGGGATAATTTCCATTCAAAACTTTAAGCTGTTTCATTTTTAGATATGATGTTTGGCTCTATATAATTTATCATCCATTCAAAACTTTCAGGTGTTTCATTTAGATATGATGTTTGGCTTCATATATTTCTAATGGTAATGAAACTATGCTGAAAATTCCTAGTGATAAGTGATATAGGACATAATTGGGTCTAGGGATTTGGAGGATGATTTGGGAAAAAACTAGATAATTGGGGATTTTCTTGGCTTCACACCAAGGGTTACCGAGGCTTCGCACCAAGAAGGGGAGTGGAACCTTTCACATGTTTTGAGAAAATTCTCTGTTTTCATTCATTCGTTAATTGTTAATTGATTAAAATAACAAGTCTGGTGGCCTTTAAATAGCCTTACAACCCAACACTTCTCATAGCCCATTTGATGTGGGACTAAATTCACTCAAAATACTAAAACTCCTGAACATTCAAAATAAACTAAGAGACTCAATAAAATAAAAATACAACTAAAATTACAAATTATGATCCATATCATTCTCCCCCGCTTGGAAACTTCACATCCTGGTGAAGGTAGGCAGAAGTAGCACACCTACACAGAAATCAGTAGTCCTCGGCAGTTGGAAAAGACACATCCACGAACCCTAAAGTGTATCATGATGCAGATTGGTATAAGCACGCCCTCTAATAATTTCTCCTACTTTACGGAAGATAGAAAAACATTTAGCATTTCTTTGTTGGTCAGTGTATGAGGATCTGGGATAACAAACTCTATATGCTAAATCAGAATCGGTGGTTCTTCTTTCGGCAGTTGTGGTGCAGGCTCAACTGTTAGCTTTAGGCAAGGCTCTGGCTCATGTTCAAGTTCTGTCTATGGCACGGATTCTTGCTTGTGTTCGGGTTCTTGTGCTGACTCTTATCTTGTCTCGGGTTCCAATTCAGGCTCAGACTTTACTTTGGGCTCATGTTTCAATTCGGGCTCGGGCTCACACTTGAGTTTATTCTGTTGTTTCCTTCCCACTTTGCAATCACTTAAATAATTCGTTTGTTGCTCTCAATTAACTCTTTTTCTGACCCGATTTCTACCTTTGGGATTGAAGATTACTGTGGCTTCTTGGGAATGTACCCATGCTCGGAAGAATATCGACATCGAAGAGCAATCTGAATGTTGACCATCGATGATAAGGAACTCAAAGATTCAAGCACCAAGATAGCGATTCTCCTCCTAGCTTCACATAGACATATTTATATTTTGCTTCGTTAGATAAATAAAAACCGAAAGAACTTTTCCAGATAATACTCATAATCATCATATCCGAATTTATCCTTGAAGCCATAAAAGAATGGTAATTGTCTCCACTTCTCGAGCTCAAAACTTGTTCAGGAAATGTATTTATTGTAATAATCATCATAGTTATCACTGTTGTGTCCCATAATTTAAAAAATATTTGCTTGTATGGATGTTACATATACGTAGCCGGCTGAGTCAGCTACCCACTGGCGCGAACAACACTGAATTCGGACTCCAATTGCACCCTAAATCGACAAAGTTCTGAGGCTGCGCAAAATCCCTCCGAAAATAGGCCGAAAATACTCTGAAAATGACAGCGTAGAAGGGAATTGTAGCGATAGACTTGTTTTGGGGCTTTTTTGTGATGGAGGACAGTGGCGGCTGATGATTTGTTGTGATTAGGGTTTGATGATTTTTTTGTGGTTTTCTTGAAATGGGGCGGCGGCTAGATCTGAAAATTAGGGTTATGAGGGTTTTGGAATTTTTTTAAAAAATGTGAAAAAAATTAAAAGTGAAAAGGGAATTTCTAAAGGAAAAATTGAAAGAAAAATTTGAAGAGAAGAAAAGAATCGTTCGGCTCTGATACCAATAAGCATAAAACAGTTGTAGGTAAGCCAAAAAAACCAAGATTCATCATCATAAGTATCGTGTTGTCATTGTCATCACCATGCAAGCCTCTTCCCATTAACATTGGGTTGTCTATGGTGTCCGTCGATATGAACCTAACTGATTAAGCAAATTCTCTCATGCAATTGCATGATGGACCTAAAAAGCTCTCCTAGAAGAGGGTTGAAAGATGGTATAATTTGCTATCAGGAACTGCATGCATATTGAGGCATGACACACGCGAATGAGACTAACTTTCCCCCCCCCCCCCCCCCCAACCGGAATTCAATAAACAAGAATAGTATTGTTATGACCAACAAAAACTGTCCATAATGATAAAAAGTGAGGTAAGTTCTTTGTCAATGACATACCAAGTTTGTTACAACAACTAAAAATACGAAAAACTCCATCTATCATGTTTATTTCCATATAGATCCTCTGTTTTTAAAAAGAAATTTCTGAAAGCTACTTCTTTAAGGTGTTTCTAAGTTTTCAGTTCAAAGGTTTACAAAAACCCCGCAATTAATAGTTTTCCATAAGATTTTTGGCTGTTTCAGGAGTATTTGAGGAGTTAAATGCAAAAATCCCTACAATATATTATTCTCCTTGTATAAGAAACATTGATTATTTAGATGAATGAAGAGTCAAAATTACTTGAATAAAGCAAATCATTGTTCAAAGCTCAAGCTTCACCATACTCTTGAAGGTTGAATCAATGGCAGTTTACATCACTTGTTTAAACAGGCAAGTTGGAGATATATAAGGAGATATATACTCAAATATCTTGTAACAACTTGCATTTTAAATAGGCTAATGATATTAAATACATAATGAGAAGTCAAAAATGAAGCATGACATAAAAATGTCAGAATGTAAGAAAGGTTGAAGAATTTGATGGTTAAAAGATGTTTCAGATACTAGAACATAATATGCAGGGTAAGTACTAAACAGACAGACTGGTTACATGGGAAAAAATTGACCATTCGATGACATCTTTCTGCACCATTGTGGAGACTACTTACAACATGTTCATAAAAAAAAGTTAACGTTGCTGAAAAAAATGTCTCTTATGCGTTTCATAGAAAATATATACATCAGTGGTTTGGAACTAGTTTCATTACATTTTTTAGTGTTATCTGTGCCTAAGAGTAGGCTGTAATTACTTAATGAAACTATCATCTTTCAGCTGCTTCTAGACTTTAACTTAGTCGAGAAAAGAGGGATGGGCAGACCATCACGTTGACAAGCATAGATTGCAAGACTGATTGTAATAAGTTAGGTATTCCTCATACCAACCATCCTTCTACGAATCAGGGCCCCCAATTTTGTTCGCAATTTTCATCTCATTTGATTTGCCACCAAGGGAGAATGACAAATAACATCAAGTTGACAGCCACTTGTAAAGCTTGTGTCAAGTTTTTCTAGATCCTTGAGTTCCGTGGCTGATTTCATAACAATTTTGGAGAAGGCTGAGATGATAATCGTGATTCTAATGAGAGATTAAGAACGCAAAACATCTGGGTTGTACTATAACAGTTATATGTATTCTAATTCTCCATAACTTAAATGTAATCACAATCAATCTTTGAAGGAAGATTTGTTCGATGCCCTAAAATTTATTGATGATATATTTAAAATAGGAAAATGCGAAGTCTTATTCTAGAATGTATGCACATCTTGTAATAGTTCTTCATATCAGTACATCACTCCCTCTAATGGCAAACTTATATAATAACTTTGTCTGTGAAAAGGTCATCTGATCTCTTGGCAAGCCTTCTTTTGTGAAGGCAATCTTAAACGCTTAAAAGCTCATTTTAGAACAGCAGGAATATGCATGGATGTGGCATTCCACCTTCGTCCGATCAGATTAAAAATAATTAATTTCACTCCCATGACTCGATTCAAGCAGTTGTGACAATATGAGACTTATCTCCTCCACATCAAACTTATCCAAACCAGCAGTTTGCATACAAAGCCATCTGGGAATGTAAGTTGATATGTGTAATTTCCAAACAATACTACAAGACTAATGAAATACTACCCCCACAAACATACTGTTTATAGAACAGTAGGGTGACTGTTTTCACATTTTAAGAATCCAGATCTTGTGCACTGTAATATAATCTAATTTGCGAGCATATTATCAGTATCACCAAATTGGTGTACAAAGTTTCTGAAGATGTTCTGTGACCAGTGTTGTCGACAGGGACTAAGATGTCAAAGCAATAACTGCAAGGATTCCACAGCTGTAAGATAATCCAAGTGCTAAAACTTATGGATTAGATCAGAGTAATAAACATCCAATGACACCCAGTATGATGTAAGATCAAGATGAACAGTTCGGAATCACCCATTGGAGCAGTCTGTAAGTAATTTAAATTAATATGACGCTTCAAACTTATTAATTTTCGTATAAGACATGCTTGTATATGCATGTAAGTATGAACACATATTGATGGCATTTGGCATATTACAATTATAGAAATGTTACTATAGTTATAATAACTACATAAGTAGTTATAACTCCGTGATGGAAGGAGTTAAATAAAGAGTAGTTCTTGCCTACACATGCATGGTGAAAAATTGTGAAGCTTGGATTATCTTGAATTAATTATTTTCACAATCCATGTCTTATAATTTTACGACTTACATAAAATTTTATTTCTACTTCTTTGATCTAGTAGATATTATTACTTTATTATAGTCATAAGTTGTAAGCATGATATAATTAGACTAGATGTTAGTATTAAAGTTTCTGAATATAGATTACCATAAAACTTATGGAATAGACATAGCATCGATGAGTTAAGTGGTTATTGGAATTTATCTATTACGCCAACATGATTCAGTCACTTGACTATTTTTATTAGCATGTGTATAAGCAATCATTGTGATAATCATGCTATTTAGTTTTAATAATTGGCTCTACATACGAGATTAGTTTTAATGCTCTACTCTATAAAGACTAGCCTTATAATTATGCTCTACATTATACGAAATTGATTTTATGGCTCTATTCTATGGAGACTATCATTGAAACTGTGCTCTATTCTATATAAGATTAGCCTTAATGCTCTACTCTATTGAGATTAGTCTTTGAAATTATGTTTTACTTTATACGAGATTGGTTTTTAATGTATTTTAATTATACATAACTGACCTTATATATCTTTTGATATATGAAAATTTGGTAGTAAACTTGATACTTGAAAAGATTTTTTCATGCACTACATAAAGTTATATAAAGTTATATTTATATTATTTGAATCAAGTAAACTATAAATACAACTATAAGTAGTTAGCGTGTTTTAAATAACTAGATGAAGATATTAAAGTTATCGAGTATTAATTATTACGAAATTTAGGGAATAAACACAGCATCTATAAGTAAAGTGATAATTGTATTTTACCCATATAACATCTTATTACTCTTCTAGTGTTGTAATTAACTCTACATTTAATATCTACCATACTCCACAGGAAAATGGATATTTACGTAAATTAATTGAGTTGAAACAATTCTAGACTTTAGTAGGAGCAATCTCTTATACCCACAAGTACAGAGATTTCTTTCATTAATAATAAATTAAACTTGCCTTAATTAAAGTTTAGTGATGAATCTAGAGGACCTATATCCATAGAAAGGTCAATTCATTACTAATTAAAATAAAGATTATTTGGTGTAGCTAATTTATGTTTTATGTGCTCAATGATATTTAATAGGCATTATGATTAAATGTTACAAAATATAAAGGGGTAAACTTGTATCTATTCCTTTACGAATAACATTTTCGAATAACAATACAAGTAGTCGATATGGAAGAATCAACATTAAGTTCCATAAGATTGAACTTAAAATTATGATCATTGATGGTGTTTGAGCACATTAAGTTAAGTTATATTAACCGATTGATTAAAGAATTTATAATTATTATAGTAAAAGGTCAAATAAAAAATATGAGCTCATTTATATGATGATTGTCATTGTAATGATTCTAAACATATTTTGAGGGTTATTAGTATGTAGACATGACTTATAAAGTGTGTACATTAGAATTAAGTCATGTGATAATAATTTATAAAGCAAATAAAAGTTAGACTCATAATAGTCAAGTATTTATTCAAAAAGTAATTTGCATAAGGTTGTTTACGTACAGTTATTTACAAATATAAAAAAGATATTGAATCTTCTTAAAGAAATATTTATGTTGTTGATTAAAGTACAACGATTAAATTTTGGCCATAAGTTATAGTTGCAATAATGTTATGCTAATGTTTTAAAGATATTAATAGTATTCGAGTCAAGTGGAAGAATGTGATACATATAAAGTGGCGGCGGCAAAACCCTAGGAGGAGGGGTATTTGGTTAATTCTAGTAGGGTTGATTTTGTTATAAATAAGAGGGCATGGGTATTAGTTTTTCTTATGTTGAATCTTGAAAGTTTAGTAGCTAATTAGATTAGAACCTTAGTTATTGGGAAAGTTGGCCTTCCTCTCGAATTGGAGCATGTATCGTTCATAGTTCCACGACAATCAATAAAATCCCAACTTTTTGCCCTAAATTCTTTCCCAATCCTATCAAATTGGTATCAGAACACTTGATTCTAGAATCAACGGTGTCGATAAAAAAAGTGGATGCTTTGGCGGGAAAAAATGAAGAACAAAGTGGAGGTCATCAAGAAAACGACGGAGGAACAGTTTTCGTCTCTTGAAGCCATGATGAAGCAATTGATGAAGATGAATAACCGCCCACCACCTGAAGCGATGGCTGCCAAGACGGATATGAACATGGAGACGCCAGAGAAGGCGGCACGGCTACAAAAGGTGTTAGCAAAGGAAAGGTCGTCGTCTTCGAAAAGGAAATCCAACCAAGCGACGACTTGCATGATCCACGCGCGTAGGACTAGAACCCCCTATTTTTTGGGGGTGCGGATGGAAGAAGCGACGGCCCCGTTGTGGCCCCGTCGTGGCTTGTGGTGGTGACGGAGACCCCGTGGCGGGCCATCGATGGGCTACAAGCACCAACGGCCCTTGGAGAGACACATAGGGGCCTCAGGGGGCGCCAGAAGGGCCACAGGGGCCTGCTAGGCCCCACATGGTGGTAACAACCCCTAGGGCGTCGGTGTGGGCCGTACGAGGGCCTAGGGAGGAAGTGACGGCCTCGCGGGGGCTGGCAGAATGGTCGATGGGGCCCGCTTGACCCGACAAGCGGGTGACACCTGGGTAGCAGCACGAACTCTACGGTGGCCTAGAGAACAAGCGGCGGCCGCAGGGGCCGACTGAGGGCCTGCGAGGCCTATCGGGTCCCACAAGGGGGCGTCGACAGCGAATGAGAGCCTGCAGGGGACCCGACAACAAGGAACATGGGGTGGCAGCCCCTTGGAGGGATCGACAAAGGCAACAGAAGCCCGGGGTGGCTCGACAAGGACTGAGGTGTTTTGCGGTGGTTCGACGATGAATGGGCAGACGGTAGCGCAATGGAAGGAATATCGTTGGAGGAGTTTGGGGGGTCACATAGCTCCAGATTTGAACATATACCAGCAATTTAACTACGAGCAACCTCGATGGAGAGCCAGACAAGGACAATTTGGCGCTTACTCGTGAATTAGGAAGTTAAAGATGCAAGGAGAGGACACCAATGGTTGGGTGTACCTTGTCGAGAGGTACTTTACAATGAACCGACTTATAAAGAGTGAGAAGCTGATGACAGTAGCCTTATGTTTGAAAAGAAAGGTATTGGCATGGTTCTATTGGAGAAAACATAGGCAACTTGTACGTTCGTGGGAGTTTAAAGATTGCATGTTGGACCATTTCCGTGATACTCAGAATGGCGATCTGCATAAATAGCACGTTGCACTCAAACAAAAGGAGGACATTGAAGGAGTACAAAGAGAGATTCGAGCTGCTTTCAAACCAAGTGAGGGAGATATCTGAGACGGTATTGGAGGGAAACTTTATGAAATGATTCAATGCAGACATTCGAGCCGAGCTACATATGTTAAGGTCAAGATGATTGGGTGAGATAATGGAGTTAATTCAGATGATTGAGGACAGGAATGTTGCAGAGCGGCGTGCCAAGGGCACATGGAGCGAATCCACTTTTAGCACCCAGACGATGATAGTGGGACAAAAGACACGGGCAGGAGGGGCCCAGACCAACCGAGACAAGTGCAGCGAGACGCGACCAGTTCAAATACCATACTGAAACAAAAATACAAAACAAGTGCATAAATGGCTGTGTTTGCGTTGTGATGAGAAGTTTGTCCCGGTACACCAGTGCCAAGATCACACCATCCAGGTATTGACAGTCTATGATGAGGATGATGGCATGGAGGTGAAGAGGAAGAAATAAGATAGCAGGAGCACCCTTACTTGGATATGGTTGAGGTTACGCTAAATTCTGTAATGGGTTCATTTCGAATCGCACCATGAAATTAAGAGAAATGATTACAGATCAAAATGTCACAGTGTTTATCGACAATGGAAGCCACAATTTTATTTCCAACATGGTGATAGACTAGTAGAGGCTACAGTTGGGAGACACGTGTAATTTTGATGTGGTCATGGGGCATGATAGAGCGCAGTTGATGAATATGTCGTGGGTTGATTTTGACACTACAGACATTTAAATATTGGTGGACTTTTACCACTAGAACTAGGCAACACGAACGTAATTTTAGGATGAGATTTTTGTAGTCCTTGGTAGAGATGAAGGTTAACTGGAAGTTGTTACATATGAAATTCCAAGTAGAGGACCGACGAGTGACACTTCAGGGAGATCCAAGCTTTATATCAAACCTTGATTTCTTTGAAAACCATGGTAAAAGCATTACAGACAGATGTGGTTTTTTGGTGGAGTTACGTGGCTTGGCAGGAGAGACCGTTGAGGAGGACCGGAATATTCCCGCAGCAATACAACAGCTCTTAGTTCGATTTGAGTGAGTGTTCCAAACACCCCCATGGTCTTCCCTCACCGCGGGATAACGAGCATGCCATAGTCCTGAGAGACGAAGCCTCGATCATCAATGTGAGACAATACTAATATCTCCAGTGCAAAAGGATGAGATAGAGCACATGGTAGGGGCGATGCTACAGGCCGGAGTCATTCAGCCCAGTATGAGCCAGTTTTCGAACCCGATTATGCTAGTCAAGAAAAAAGATGACAGTTAAAGATTTTGTATTGGCTATTGGGGGATTGAACAAGTAGCCTATCACAGAAAAAATTCACATACCCGTGATCGATGAGTCGCTTGATGAGCTACATGAAACGGTAGTATTTTCAAAGATTGATTTGAAGTCGAGTTACTATCAGATTCGGATGAGGAGTGATGATGTGGCCAAGACCGCATTCAAGACTCATGATGTGCACTATGAGTTCCTGGTCATGCCTTTTGGCTTGACCAACGGCCCAGCTACCTTTCATGCATTTATGAACTAGGTGCTTCGGCCATATTTGTAAAGGTTCAAACTGGTTTTTTGACGATATATTAGTGTACATCTGGTCTATTGAGACACGCGTGGAACATCTGGATGTAGTTTTGTAGGAGCTACAGAATCATCAGCTGTATGCTAATAAGAAGAAATGACTATTTGCACAGACACGAATAGAGTACTTCGGGCATGTTGTTTCGATAGAGGAGGTTGCAGCTGATAGGTCCAAGATAGCAGCAATGATAGACTGGTCGCAACCCATGATACTAAAAGAGCCACAAGGATTTCGGGGGATCAAATGGTATTACAGGAAGTTTGTCAAGATTTACGGTACAATTGCTTGGCCACTAACAGAGCAACTAAAGAAAGACAACTTTCATTGGGGGAAGAGGCGACCTAAGCTTTTGAGACACTAATGCGAGCTATGACTAGTGTTCTAGTATTAACTTTACAAGATTTCAGCAGGCCTTTCATTGTGGAGATAGATTCTTTGGAACATGGTCTAGGAACAGTATTAATGCAGGATTAGCGACCAGTGACCTATTGCAACCAGGTGCTGACTGCAAGAGCACGGCTCAAGTAAGTCTATGAGCGTGAGCTGATGGCAATCATCTTGGTGGTGCAGAAATGGAGGTTATACCTGGGTCGATGCTTCATTGTTCAGACAGATCAGATGAATCTCAAGTTCTTACTAGACCAGCATATGGTGACAGAGGAACATCAGTGGTGGCTTCCAAGTTACTAAGATATGACTTTAAGATCTAGTATAAGCTGAATTTGCCAAGATTGGAGAATAAGACGGTTGATGCTCTGCTCAAACGAGGGAAGAATTCTCAGTTGATAGCATTGTATGTTCCTGTTGTGCTTAATTAGGAACCTTTTGTTACAGGAGATTACGGTGGACAAGGGCTTGTCGAAGATTCGGGCTGCACCACTGCATGGATCGACGGAGTGCCCAAGCTACTTATTAGACGGGCATCAGTTGTTATATCAGGGATGGATCATATTACCTCAGACATCTGCCCACATTCTGATGTTATTACGGGTACTTCATGTGAGCGCTAGTGGGGGGACACTCCTAGGTCCTCAAGATATACCGTTGCATGGTAACGGAGTTGCTTTGGGTTAGGATGATTAATGATGTGACAGATAGAGTGACTAATTGTGATGTCTACCAACGACACAAATTTACAACAATCGTATCGAGAAGATTTCTATAGCCATTGTCTCTGTCGAATCGGGTCTCGGGTCTGGTAGGTCACAATGGATTTCGTAAAAGGATTGGCTTGATCAGAAGAATTTTGTCATTTTTGTTGTGGTGGACCACCTCAGTAAATATGCACATTTTGTCGCTCTTTGACACCCCTACAATGCGGTGATTGTAACAACTGCTTTTATACGGGAGGTGGTGTGCTTGCATGTGATTCCAGAGTCTAGAGTCTATCGTGTCTGACCACGATCGTGCCTTTGTGTCATTTTTAGAGAAAGTTATTTAGGATGAAGGGGCAATTTTAAAGCGGAGCACAGCCTATCACCCTCAGATGGACAACCAGTCGAAAGTAGTCAACAAAAGCATAAAGACATAGCTGTGATATTGTGTCAAAGACGCCAAAGCAATGGGCAAAATGGTTGGCTTGTGCTAAGTATTGATACAACACTTCCTATCACACAGCATCTCAGATCACTCTTTTTGAAATCTTGTGTGGGTAAGATCATCTGCATTTGCTACATTATGACCACAGTTTCACACTTGTGTCACAGGTTGAGTAGTATTTGGAGGAGAAATATAGGTTGTTGTAGCTAAATCGATATTTGATAAGAGCACAACAAATCAAGAAGAAACAAGCAGATGATCATAGAAAGGAGATGTAGTTTACAGTTGGAGACCAGGTATATCTGAAGTTTCGGCCCTATCGTCAGACGTCTTCGTCTCACAAGAGGAATGAGAAGTTAGCACCATGATATTTTGGGTCTTATGAGATCGAGGCAAGGAAGAGACATGTGGCCTATCGTTTGAAGTTACCGTCGACTTCTACTATACATCCAGTTTTCCATGTTTCACAGTTTCGTCAGGCAATTGGAGACCACACATCTTCACCATCTTTACCACCGACCCTGACTAAGGACATGGAGGTGATCATGTAACCATCTGAGTTGAAGGAAGTGCTCCAAGGAAGTACATGTACAAAAGAAGTGTTAATCAAGTGGAAGTGCCTTCCTAAATATGAATCAACGTGGAAGCCCTTAAAGTAATCTATCAGCCGTTTTTAGACTTTCATCTAGAGAACAAGATGTCTTTTTGGGGATGATATAATCACACCCCAGCAGCGGCAGCCAAATGGGAGTCAAGGAGCGGCGACGACAAAACCCTAAGGAGATGGGTATTTTCATAATTTCAATGGGGTAGATTTTGTTATAAATAAGAGGGCACTGGTGTCAGTTTTCTTATGTTGAATCTTGAGGGTTTAGTAGCTACTAGATTAGAACCCTAGTAATTGAAAGAGTTGGCCTCCTCTCGAATTGGAGGCCGTATATTTGATAGTTCTAAAAATCAATAAAAATCCAATCTTTCTGTGCTAAATTCTTTCCCAATCCTATCAAATTGTAAGAAATTTCCACTAATGTGACTCTTCTGTCACGCTCCGCTTACCAAAAACGGTGGAAGCGAGAGCGTTACAAAGGTCCGCATGAACTGGGGCGGTGAAGCTTGAGTTCATTACGCGTCTGTGATAACAACTTGCAGGGTTCTTGCTTGCTTTCCAGAACAATAAAAACATTATTAAATTACATGCCACAATCCAGAAGTTCGCAGAAATAAAAATTACAAGACAAGGCCTCAGCAGGGCCAAAGAAATACAACGACATACATCAATAAAAGATACAAATAGCAAATCCAGAGGGGAACAGCAATAGTCTGAGCTCTAGTCCTCCATGGGGAGTGACTCAGCGTCAACGGCAAATTCCTGACTTTCCAAGTCAGGTGTCTCGAACAGATCTTCCTGGTACGCATGCTCGGGATCTGACATACATTCCAAAAACACGAATGTATGTCAGCAAGGGTCTGCAAGAAAAGTTAGACGACCCAAGGCAAGGTGTACGAATAAAAATGAATATGAAGCATTAAACATAGTTATAACAAATTTAAAGAAAAGTAAAGTACTTTTTAAGCATGGCAGTTCTACGAAATTTAAAGCAACTTAGCAGTTCTAATGTATTTAAAACAAATGTGGCAGTTTTAAAGTACGACTAAATTTGTGACAATCATTTCCGTTTTCATGCAATGTTTATCTAACATGCTTAGGGTTCTCGCCTTTAAGACGTGATGAGTAAGTCATTCTTCTCGCGGGGGTATAATCGCGATTGATACTAACCCACCGTATAGGTGGTGTTCTTAAAGACATGACCCTTTCATACGCTTAGCGACCGCTCAACCCTAACCCCACCCGAAAATGTGCTGAACACGGGCCATCCTAATCACGAATGCACGTGTTCACGAAATCGAGATGTTTGCCTTGAAGCAAACGATTTTTACGAATTCAAGTTGTTCAAAGTGTTCCGTCAATGTCCATAGTACTAAGCAATTCAAGAGTGCGTTTTAATCAAGTGTGTGTATGTCATGAAGTGAAGCGTATTGAGATTTAATGTATTCTAAAACAAGGGAATACAATTTTTAAATGGAGTAACAATTTAAAAGATTAATAGTTCAATAATTTGATCAAGGTAGCACACTTGCCTGACTGGGATGATTTTGGGTGTCCAAGCAATTTATGGAAAAATACACGACGTATCTGCGTTATTAAACATACAATATCAGACTAGTCAAACACAACCGATCAAACTAACAACCTATAATTTAACAACCTAGGTTTAATCTTGCTAGTTAATAAACCCAACCCAATAACACAATTTTAAACCCAATACCCATTTTAAAATCCAATAAGTTAGTTCATGTGAACTATACCCAATAAGCTAATTCCTCAAACCCATTTACTTAAAACCCTAAGGCTATATCCAAAATCCATTAACATGGCACCCAAACCCAATAGCTACAATTTAAACTAAACAAGGGTTATTACCCAATACCCAATAGCACAAACTTAAACCCAATAAGAAATATCTCTTAAACCCAAACCCATTTGGAGAACTTAAACCCATTAAGAAAAACCCAATAACATTTCACCTTATCTCTTCTTCTTCTTCTTCTTTACTGTTTCTTTCTTTCTCTTTCTTTTTCTACAGCTAATGACTTCCCCTTCTTCTTTTTTCTTTTTTTTGTTGCAGGCTCACGGCAGAGGGGGCTTCGGCAAGGGCTTACGGCGGCGGCAAGGGGAGGGGCGACGACGGCCTGGGCGGAAGGGGCTTCGGCAGAGGGAGGCGGCTCGACCTGCGGGGACGCGCGCGCGGCGGCGTAAGGCGGCGGCGGCGGCTAGGGCACCCAGCGGCGACGGCGGTTGTAGAGGTGGAGGAGATCCGGCGGCTAAGAGGAGGGAGGCACGGGAGAGAGAGGGGGGTTTGAATGTATGTGGGTTTGTAGTTGTTTTGATCTGAAATGTTTTCAGATCTTTCTCTTCTCCTCTCAACTTCTGTTTTCAATTTGATTTTCCGGTTTGATTTTTGGATGTGGATTTGTTGGCTGAAAGTTGTTTTGATTTGGTTTGGGATTTGTGGCTGAGGGGTTTGATTTGGTTTCTTGCTGCATTGATGAGGCCTTGGGTATGCTGATGAAGAAATACCAACAGAGAAGGGGGGACACATTGAAGGGGGAGGTTGGCTGTGGGGAAGGGAAATGAAGACGTTAGTTGGATCTCACCGATTCATTCGGTGGGATTCAATATGTTAGGTAGGTTAATCGATAAATTAATTAGGGATAATTAATTAGGGTTAAGATTTAATTAATTGCGCCATGGTAAAAAGTAAAAACCCGAGACGCGCTCGCGTCGACGCGTAGGAATAGGTCTCGCGCACGAAAACGTCCGGACAATCAAAACGAAGTACGGCACACAACAAAATCAAGACGCCTAGAAATACTGGTCGTTACACTCTACCCACCTTAAGAAAAATTCCGTCCTCGGAATTCTTATTCACTAAAGAGCAGAGAACAAATATGGATAACGTTCTCGCATCTCATCTTCCCGCTCCCAGCTGGACTCTCCAGGCGAGTCACAACGCCACATCACCTTGACTAGACTAACAGTCCTGTTCCTGAGGATTCTCTGGCGTCGATCAAGAATCTCCACGGTTGCTGCTCATACGTCAGATCTGGCCGAACCGTAATCTCAGAGTAGTCTACAGCGTGAGAAGGGTCGCTGATATAACGACGGAGCTGAGACACATGGAAGACGTCATGAACTCCCTCTAAGGATGGCGGCAGTGCTAAGCGATAAGCTACCTCTCCAACTCGCTCTAGCACATCGAAAGGTCCAATGTATCTCGGACTAAGCTTGCCTCGCTTCCCGAAACGGATCACTCCTCGATTCGGGGAGATCTTCAGGAATACATGATCTCCTGGCTGAAACTCTAGAGGACGTCGTTTAGCATCCGCCCAATGCTTATAACGATCCTGAGCGATCCGAAGCTTGTCTCTGATATCTCGCACAACATCAACTGCTTCGACTATCATCTCTGGCCCCAAAAGCTCTCTATCACCAATGTCATCCCAACTCAGTGTCGATCGACATTTCCTCCCGTAGAGAGCAGCAAATGGTGTCATGCCAATGCTCGCCTGATAGCTATTGTTGTAGGAGAACTCCACCAGATTTAGATGATCCTCCCACGAGCCTTTGAGATCCAGCATGCAGGCTCTCAGCATATCCTCCAATATCTGAATAGTGCGCTCTGACTGGCCATCCGTCTGCGGGTGATACGCAGTACTGAATTTCAGACTGGTACCCAGGTTGGTCTGCAGACTCTTCCAGAACTGAGAGGTGAATCTTGTATCTCGGTCAGATACAATGCTCACGGGAACTCCATGCAGTCGTACGATCTCCCACACGACATGTTACACATCACAACCTATACTAGAAAGAATCATAAAGGTATGAGTTAGATCACTACCTCCATATACTTTCTCGCCAGTATCTCCGTGGATTGGCCTACTCGAAATGGTATGAAGTGTGCAGACTTGGTCAATCGATCAACGATGACCCAGATTGCGTCATTCTGTCTGGTGCTCCGAGGTAAGCCAGTCACAAAGTCCATCATGATATGCTGCCACTTCCACTCCGGGATTGGCAAAGGTTGCAGCAGTCCAGCAGTGCGATGATGCTCTGCCTTCACTTGCTGGCACACAATACATTTGGCAACGCTCCGTGCCACGCTCCTCTTCATTCCGTGCCACCAGAAATTCTGACGAAGATCCTTGTACATCTTCGTACCTCCAGGATGAATAGAATAAGGCGAGCTGTGAGCCTCATTCATCAACTCCTCTCTGACATCTCCTGCAGGCACGCAGATCCTGCTACCATATCTCAAAGATCCATCCGTGTGAATCAGAAAATCTGTCCGAAGTCCTGCTTCGACTTGCTCTCTGATTTTCTTCAACTTAGCATCTCCACCTTGAGCAGTCTTGATTCGATCCACAATCGTCGATTGAATCTGCATGTTCATCAATGATGATGTGACTCCTGGTAGTACAGCTTCAACATTCATCCTTCGCAGATTCTGCTGCAATCTCCACTGAGCTGTGAGAATCATCACTTCGGGCAGTCGACTCAAGGCATCCGGTACAACATTCACCTTCCCTGGATGATACTGAAGGTCGATGTCGTAGTCTGCCATCAATTCCAATCATCTGCGCTGTCTCATATTCAGCTCCTTCTGAGTGAATATATATTTCAAACTTTTGTGATCAGTGAAAATTTTCACTTTTTCACTCAGTAAGAAATGCCTCCAAATCTTCAAAGCAAAGATGACGGCAGCCAACTCTAAGTCGTGAGTCGGATAATTCTTCTCGTGGATTTTCAACTGTCGAGAAGCATAAGCGACTACATGACCGTGCTGATGCAGAACACATCCAAGTCCCTTGCCCGATGCGTCGCAGAAAATCTCGAAGCCTCCGCTTCTATCCGGAATAGCTAAAACTGGTGCAGAGGTCAGTCTCTCCCTCAAGGTAGAAAGAGCTTGCTCACAAGAGTCTGACGAACTGAACTTAACATCCTTCCTCGTCAATCTCGTCATCGGCTCAGCTATCCTCGAGAAGTCCTTGATGAATCTGCGATAATACCCCGCCAATCCAAGGAAACTTCTAATATCAAACGCTGATCGAGGGGTAGGCCATTCACTGACTGCCTTAACCTTCTCCGGATCCACTGATATACCAGCTCCTGATACCATATGCCCAAGGAATGCAATTCTGTCCAACCAAAATTCGCATTTGCTGAACTTGGCATACAGTCTATGATAACGGAGCGTCTCCAATACCATCTTTAAGTGCTCTGCATGCTCCTCCTCGCTCCTCGAGTACACCAGGATATCATCTATAAAGATCACCACGAACTTATCCAGGAAATCATAGAAGATAAGATTCATGAGATTCATGAACACAGCAGGGGCGTTGGTTACACCGAAAGGCATAACCACAAATTCGTAATGCCCGTACTTGGTCCGAAAGGCTGTCTTGGACACATCTTCCTTCTTGACTTTCACCTGATGGTATCCGCTCCGGAGATCCAACTTCGAGAATACTCTCGATCCACCAAGCTGGTCAAAGATGTCGTCAATACGGGGCAACGGGTACTTGTTCTTCACTGTGATCTTGTTCAGCTCACGATAGTCAATGCACATTCTCCTCGACCCGTCCTTCTTCTTCACCAACAAAACAGGTGCTCCCCAGGGAGAAACACTACGATGAATGAAACCCTTCTCCAATAGTTCATCCAACTGTTTCCTCAGCTCTTCTAGCTCTGCAGGAGCCATACGGTAAGGCGCCTTCGAAATCGGTTGAGCTCCTGGCATAAGATCAATACCGAACTCCAACGCTCGATCAGGCGGCAGTCCAGAAATGTCTTCCGGGAAGACGTCTTCAAAATCTCGCACTACTGCAGGTTTCTCTGGCTCAGCTATCAAAGATGCAACAATCGGTCCACTCGGCTGGGCCCGGAATCTGACTGGTCCAAACGAACGACCTCCACTAACGAACTCGAACACCGGGTGATTAGGAATTTCAAATACCACCTTCTTCCTGTGACAGTCAATTGTGGCATAGAAAGCTCCTAACCAATCAATGCCGAGAACAGCATCAAAGTTGGGTAGATCATGGACAATAAAGTTAGCATATAACTCATGTCCACTAATCACCAACAGACAGGGTCTACATCCCAGAGCGACTTTCACTACACCATTCCCAGTGGTGATGTTCCAACACTTGGGAAGAGTGAAGGTGGGAATCGAATGTTCACATACAAACTTCTGGGATATGATGCACATGGAAGCCCCCGAATCAAATAGGGTCAGGGCTGGGTGAGAGGAAACTAAGATGACACATAAGATATAATATAACTAAGTTAAGCATGGTGATCTAATCAAGCATGAATGTATAAAATCGACGACTAGGTCTAGAAGTTACCTGCGATCACGTCATCCTCAGCTTCTGCCTCCACAGCGGTCATGGTAAACACACGGCGCTTCGGCTGATTGGCCTGCTGAAAGGCCCGATTCTGTGGAACCAGAGGTGGTCCACGCTGTCCAGGTGTAGGTCCCATCTGCTGAGCGGGTCCGGGAGCTCCAGGGGGTGCGGGTCGAGTGCTGAGGGGGCAGTCTCTAGCAGTATGAGCGGGCGATCCACAGACTAAGCACTGATTCAACATCCTCCTGCAGTCTTTCTTCATATGCCCCAACTTGCCGCAGTAGTTGCAAGTCATCTGAACTCGGCTGGGCCCAGGTGCAGCTGGCCTCTTAAATTGGGTAGTGTGAACAGGACGAACCATAGGCCTAGGTGCACTCCTCTGCGGCTCCATCGGGCGCTTGCCCGTTCCAACTGAAGGTTCCTCGGGTAGTCTCTCCACAATCTCATGCTCACGAGCACAATCCAGAACGTCCTGAAGTGTCGTCGGTCTCGCCGAGCTCATCGAGGCTTGGACCTTGCGATTCAGGCCCTTGCGAAACTGAAACGCACAGTCTTCAGGGTCTTCAACCATGTGAGGTGCAAAACGACTAAGCATAGCAAACTCAGCCTCATACTCGTCCACAGTCATATCTCCTTGGACCAGGTTAGCGAAACGTTGCTGAAGCTCTCTCTTGGCTGCTTTGGGAAAATATTTAGCATCGAACATTTCCCTAAACATGCCCCAAGAGATCGGTCTGACCAGACGTTTCTCCTCCAATTGCCACCAGCTCCTGGCGTTGTCGGTCAGCTGTAGTTTCGCTACATCAACCCATCCAGCCTGAGGAATACGTGCAGCACTCAGCTTATCTTCAGTCGCTTGAACCCATTCATCAGCTCCTAGAGGCCCTTCTCTTCCAGAGAAGCTCTTGGGCTGCAACTCCTGGAACTGTTTAACTCCTGGTTCTGCCTTAGGGGGCGGTGGTTCAACTGGTGCATCCTTCTGCCCCTGCTGGATTAGTTGCTGCTGAACCTCAAGCATCTCCTTCATGACCCCAAGGATCCGGTGGATGCCATCGTCTCTAACTCCATCGGCACCGGCTCCACGTCGAGGGTTGCGTCTTCCTGCCATACTGAGACAGAAAACCTCAATCAACCTCCTATACATGGTTGTTCTAGATGCTTGGCTAATAATAACATTCTTATTGTTCTGAATTTTCGCAGATGCAAGACCTGCATGGGCCATCACTAAAACCTGTCACGCCCCGCTTCCCAAAAACGGTGGAAGCGAGAGCGTTACAAAGGTCCACATGAACTGGGGCGTTGAAGCTCAAGTTCATTACGCGTCTGTGATAACAACTTGCAGGGTTCTTGCTTGCTTTCCATAACAATAAAAACATTATTAAATTACATGCCACAATCCAGAAGTTCGCAGAAATAAAAATTACAAGACAAGGCCTCAGCAGGGCCAAAGAAATACAACGACATACATCAATAAAAGATACAAATAGCAAATCCAGAGGGGAACAGCAATAGTCTGAGCTCTAGTCCTCCGCGGGGAGTGACTCAGCGTCAACGGCAAATTCCTGACTTTCCAAGTCAGGTGTCTCGAACAGATCTTCCTGGGTACGCATGCTCGGGATCTGACATACATTCCAAAAACACGAATGTATGTCAGCAAGGGTCTGCAAGAAAAGTTAGACGACCCAAGGCAAGGTGTACGAATAAAAATGAATATGAAGCATTAAACATAGTTATAACAAATTTAAAGAAAAGTAAAGTACTTTTTAAGCATGGCAGTTCTACGAAATTTAAAGCAACTTAGCAGTTCTAATGTATTTAAAACAAATGTGGCAGTTTTAAAGTACGACTAAATTTGTGACAATCATTTCCGTTTTCATGCAATGTTTATCTAACATGCTTAGGGTTCTCGCCTTTAAGACGTGATGAGTAAGTCATTCTTCTCGCGGGGTATAATCGCGATTGATACTAACCCACCGTATAGGTGGTGTTCTTAAAGACATGACCCTTTCATACGCTTAGCGACCGCTCAACTCAAACCCCACCCGAAAATGTGCTGAACACGGGCCATCCTAATCACGAATGCACGTGTTCACGAAATCGAGATGTTTGCCTTGAAGCAAACGATTTTTACGAATTCAAGTTGTTCAAAGTGTTCCGTCAATGTCCATAATACTAAGCAATTCAAGAGTGCGTTTTAATCAAGTGTGTGTATGTCATGAAGTGAAGCGTATTGAGATTTAATGTATTCTAAAACAAGGGAATACAATTTTTAAATGGAGTAACAATTTAAAAGATTAATAGTTCAATAATTTGATCAAGGTAGCACACTTGCCTGACTGTGATGATTTTGGGTGTCCAAGCAATTTATGGAAAAAACACGACGTATCTGCGTTATTAAACATACAATATCAGACTAGTCAAACACAACCGATCAAACTAACAACCATAATTTAACAACCTAGGTTTAATCTTGCTAGTTAATAAACCCAACCCAATAACACAATTTTAAACCCAATACCCATTTTAAAATCCAATAAGTTAGTTCATGTGAACTATACCCAATAAGCTAATTCCTCAAACCCATTTACTTAAAACCCTAAGGCTATATCCAAAATCCATTAACATGGCACCCAAACCCAATAGCTACAATTTAAACTAAACAAGGGTTATTACCCAATACCCAATAGCACAAACTTAAACCCAATAAGAAATATCTCTTAAACCCAAACCCATTTGGAGAACTTAAACCCATTAAGAAAAACCCAATAACATTTCACCTTATCTCTTCTTCTTCTTCTTCTTTACTGTTTCTTTCTTTCTCTTTCTTTTTCAACAGCTAATGACTTCCCCTTCTTTTTTTTTCTTTTTTTGTTGCAGGCTCACGGCAGAGGGGGCTTCGGCAAGGGCTTACGGCGGCGGCAAGGGGAGGGGCGACGACGGCCTGGGCGGAAGGGGCTTCGGCAGAGGGAGGCGGCTCGACCTGCGGGGACGCGCGCGCGGCGGCGTAAGGCGGCGGCGGCGGCTAGGGCACCCAGCGGCGACGGCGGTTGTAGAGGTGGAGGAGATCCGGCGGCTAAGAGGAGGGAGGCACGGGAGAGAGAGGGGGGTTTGAATGTATGTGGGTTTGTAGTTGTTTTGATCTGAAATGTTTTCAGATCTTTCTCTTCTCCTCTCAACTTCTGTTTTCAATTTGATTTTCCGGTTTGATTTTTGGATGTGGATTTGTTGGCTGAAAGTTGTTTTGATTTGGTTTGGGATTTATGGCTGAGGGGTTTGATTTGGTTTCTTGCTGCATTGATGAGGCCTTGGGTATGCTGATGAAGAAATACCAACAGAGAAGGGGGGACACATTGAAGGGGGAGGTTGGCTGTGGGGAAGGGAAATGAAGACGTTAGTTGGATCTCACCGATTCATTCGGTGGGATTCAATATGTTAGGTAGGTTAATCGATAAATTAATTAGGGATAATTAATTAGGGTTAAGATTTAATTAATTGCGCCATGGTAAAAAGTAAAAACCCGAGACGCGCTCGCGTCGACGCGTAGGAATAGGTCTCGCGCACGAAAACGTCCGGACAATCAAAACGAAGTACGGCACACAACAAAATCAAGACGCCTAGAAATACTGGTCGACTCTTCAAACCTATTAATTGTAGCATAAGACATGATTATATATGCATATAAGTATGTGCACATATTGATAAGTTATTTGACATATTATAACTATAGAATGTTACTAAACTTATTATAACTATATATGTAGTTATTATAACTCCTATAAAGAGGAGTCCTTACCTACACATGCATGGTGAAGAATAGTGAAGTTTAAATTATCTTGAATTAATGCATATTTTCGGATTAAGTATTCCTCATGTAAGAATAATAATGAAATTAAGGATTTTATTCATATATATTATCAAAAGAAAGCATGTTCATGTTTACTATCTTGTTTGACATGTTCATGAGTTGCATTTGTGTATTATTATGCCATGCCATGTAGTTTTGGGAATCCATCGATTCCCACACAGTCTACAAAATAGTTTGGCCGTTGATACAAACTTCAATGTCAGGAACAACAGAGGATGTGTGCAGTATATGTCATATATACATTCATTTGTCTATAAACAAAAGTATAGATGCAGACGTTAAGTATATATGTATACATATATAATCTAATTCCTAAATTAAAAGTTTTAAAAAAATAAAATGAATACACTACATTAAGACAAGCTAAACAATATATGTCCAAGTCCAAGAGAAAAACTAACAGCATGGAGGAAATGGAGATACCTGGGAGAAGACAATAGGTGCATATTGCAATCCAAAAATAATATCATATCAAAAGAAAGATTCAATCATTTAACAGGATCACATGCTAGATAAATAAAGCTTATCAAGATGACAAGAAGCCTAGGGGAAGACACTCGTAGCATAGAGAATGTTTAATGACCATCTGGCTTTGCAATCATCCGCAATATCATATCCAGAAATGCAGACATTCGCAAGATAGAAATTGTATTAAAAACAGATAATTAAAAGACAACAACCCATGGAGAAGATAATTAACATATGCAATGGGTAGCCATGTCAGCATCTACATACCTGAGAAGCCACCACACGGTTATCATCAGGTGTTAATAGGGCACGAATAGCATCATACAATCTTTCTGTAGTGCCTTTCTGTTCTCTCAGAATCTGCAGAAAAAGTTGATCAACTTTCAAGTCCATGAATGATTCCTTCATGACTTCATTGCCAGTTGCAGCTGCTGCAATGACGGCAAAACCACCGTCTAGCACGTCAGAGTTTTGAGCACTCCCCTTGAGAATATCAACGACAACTGTATGTCCACCAAACTGCCTAAATGTCTCTGAACTTTGAACATCTGAAAAATGAAATGAAGCCATCAAATCTAACGCATTGAGTTTGTACTAGCAAAAATATTTTGTAAACCGAACTGAAGCTTCTGCTGAAAATATAATTTTTAAAGTTCATGTTTCATTTATTCGAATCCCACTGTTTTTCTGTTCTCCATACAAACTCATTTTACCGCTAAACTACCAGAGATTTTCATTATGAAATGCGAGAAAATCAATGTTGTGGGTTCATGGGGGAAAAAGCAGTGTTCGAATTAATAAATCATAATGCAACCGAAATTTCACAAGGTGGCTATCGCTGCTACACAACCCACGATTACATATGAAAAACAGATTCTGAGGTTTGAAACATACCACAAAGAATGGAACTCAATGCCTTCAAAGCTGAGACGAGAGCCTTCTCAAACTTAACACTAGAGCATATTGAGATGAGAAGCTCAATGCCTCCGTTCCTTGCCGCAATGGATGCATTCTCCAAACCTTCACTAGAGCAGAGATCATAGAGCTTGTTGAGCAGCTCAATCATCTCTTCAAAATTGTTGGTCTCGTTGAGGGAATTAGAAATTACTCTAAGCCTATCCATTGAGTGGATAATAGGATTGTCCTTAATACCGTTAGCTCCAGGGATGCACTTTACAATGCCTGAAGAGAAGACAAATGATTAAAAAGTACCATGTTACATCAAAGATAATATGATAACAATATCAAATATGGAACACAATCCAACTGGCAAGTGTAAAGTGATATAGGATCAAATAATCCATATAATCCAACCTAAGATGAGGTAAATGTATGTGTGTTGTACATGTGTGTATCGCATGAATGGCATAGACCAGAGGTATCCTAGAAAGAGGGGGCTAGTCACAATATAGTTCAACTTGGTAGAGCTGCAGACCCTACAAACGGATGACACAAGATTAGAAATCTACATATAAATTTGTATACTGAAGTTAATCGATGTCAAAAATGCACTAAGCTGCCTCATCCACTGTATTTACTGATTTACTAAAAGAGAGGCATTTAACAATGCGAACCAATCGATTTCTCAAATACAGTGAACAGATTAACTGTTAAGACTGAAAAGTGTAAGCTTCAAAAGACAAGGAGTATCTTCACAAATTCATAACTTTCATTCCATAAGTAAAAACTTACAACCGGGGAAAAAATAATTATGAACCTTTTATAAATATATGACAGATTGCAATAATTTTTTTTGGAAAGATGACTGGTATCCATCCGCGCAAATTCAGTAATACTGTACCAGATGTAGCAACCTAGTTTTTAGCCATGTGTCTAATCAAAATTTGTGAAGGGTATATTTTACTACAAAATTCAAAATAGCATGGGAACCATCTAACAAGATGTTTTGAGCTAACTGCAACTTAAAGACTGAAAATAGCTAGAATCAACCAACTAGAGACTGGTTTGCAACTAGTTCAAAACTGGTTTCTCTGAACTGTACCTGAACCCAATAGCTATTGATAACTAAATGAATGAATGAACGCATGTATGTACGTAAGTACATATATATGTAATTACATATATGTGTATGTATGTGTGCAAGTACATGTGTGTGTAGAGAGAGCTAGACTGTCAAATTTCCATTTATTTTTTTAACAAAAACTTAAAGTCCCAAATAAAAAAATTATAAACCCAAATCATAAATCTATTTTTATTGGATGTGATCTAACTTATCTAAACTATCTACAAACAAAAATTCAATGATTTCGATATGTTTATATGTATCAAGAGAGTAACAAATTATTCACATCAAATAAACCTATGGAACATTAATTTTGTCGCCACGTGATACACAAATAAAGCATACTGAAGTTACATGAATTTCTGTTTGTAGATAGTTAATATCTATCAAATCATATCTAATAATATGGATTTGTGATTTGGGTACACAACTTCCTATTTTGAGAGTTCAAAATATAAATGAAATTTTGTAGTCCAACTCATATATATATAGCTACTTTTGGAAGCATTAAGAATACAAATGTTCCCACTTTGTTTACAATCATGCGCCTATCAAATGAAAAATGCAACCCGTTAGATGTGATCGACTAACTAAGAACTATCTAAAAGTCAAATTTCAAAGGATGTCACCATGGTTTTCCTATATAAAATATAACCAAAATGCATTATAGTTATGCAAAAGTTTTTCAATCTTGACCATGTAGATGGATGAGAAAGACATGTCGAAATCTTTCAAAATTTGGTTTCTGAATAGTTATTAGCTAGCATGTCACGTCTAACTGCGTGATTTTTCATTTCATAGGTTCATGATTGAAAACAAAGTGAAAGCAATTGCATGATTGATTCTTCCAAAAGTAGCCTAGCTAAACTTTACACACATGCATGCACGCATGCACATACATACATATTTGGGAAGACAAGCTAATGCAGGGAGAATAATCTGTATCTTATGTAATATATACTCATACAGCAACCAAAAAGTCCATTTTCAACCATTGCCTAGATTGGCAAAACTGATGTTGCTCGTCCTCAAATCTGAATACACCAAATATTATGCTATTTTATGCTATTTGACCATAAATCAGATAGTCAAAATATAATGGTATTAACAATGCAACATTTTCCACCTACATATTCACGATCAAATAATATGAAAATAGTATGACATTCCATGTTATTTGGTATATCCACGTTTGAGGACATGATCGACATGAGCAATGCCATTATTCGATCTAATGATGAAATACGGAATCTTTAGCTTTCATAATAAAAAAATTTCATGACACATTATGCCCACTTTTCTAACACATACAGTATATTTTTATGTGGTTTTGCTTAGTAATAAAAGGGATCAAAATAAACAATAAATCTTACTATTCTTATATGCTTCATTAAGGAAAGCATTGCTTTGATGTTTTTCCAGAGAAAAAACATGTATATTACCGTATTTGAACTTAAATGTGTAGTGACTACAACAGAAACCCTAAAACATAAAAGTTGTTAAGTGTGTGTGTGTAAAAATCCAAGAAACAGAAAACGCTTTTCAATCCAAATCATAAATTTGACAGAATCTTCTTCTTGAGATAGGAAAAAGGCCCAAAAAAAAGTAATTTATGCCTCTGGCTAGCAAAAGCTCTAAAACGGAACAAAATATAAAAAAGAGAATTCTTTTGATGTGATATTAGCTTGGAAGGAGGCATTGCTACATCCACATGGTGGAGACTTAAAAGGACAAACATTAGGACGTACATGTTTTCTTGTTTTGGGAGTTCGATTATAATTTCCATGTTCATTGAAAGCCAACTTTAAGTCCACTCAGACTGAAGATCATCTAAAGTAAACAGGAGTACATTTTCCTGCGCTTGGATAACTGAAATGGATATCATTGTGGTGAATCTCAGATCTTCAAGTTACCAAAGAATAAACTATACTGGTGGACTCCAAGAATCATTCAAGTTAGGCAATGAGATAGGAAAGCCAACTTAAATAGATGAACTGACAACTAAAGTGACTCCACTTGCATCTGCAAAAATCTGTAGTTGGTAACAAGATGTTGGCAACTAAATGTTTGCATACATTTTAGAAGAATGAAATGGAAAATATTGGAAGATGAACAATTTACCCCAACTGTACTTAATCCTTTTTATCTAATCTCCATCATAAAACAGAAATAAATCCACTCATTCAATTTTATCTCTTACCACATGTCATGATTATAATATTCCCAATGCTTTCACACAGTTAGTGCCACCTCAGATCTAGCATGTGACTACCACTATCATCTAAATCTAAATTACAGAACAACTTTGTTCCAGCACATGTAATTACAATGACCCAAATTGCTTGGTATGAATTCTTAATCTTATAAATAAATTTTAGAGAAGTGTGAACCATTTGCTTTCCCCGTAGTTATCATTATTTGTTCATTTTTGTACGAGCCTACAACACAACGCTATTATTAGCAATGGCTTGCAACACTAGCATTGAAACTCATAATACAATAACGTCTCTATGTTATCATGGTTCCTTGTCCTCGCAATGAACTTGGGGATAAGTGCCTCCTGCGGTCATAATCGTAGTTAAGTGCACCTATCCTGCCAATGTGCATGATATTTCTTTCTGTTATTACTCACAGTAGTTCTGATTTCTGGGGGCATATGCTTCTAGCAAACCCACAATATTGTTTGAACTTTAAACTTCATAGTGATTTAGATCCAAAATTTTGGATGTAGCATCATAAATTCGTAATATTCTTCATGATTACCGCATTACTAATTCCCTCTTGATTCAACCAGCTATAGTTTAAAAAACAAAATTGACGGTTAAAATTGCGAAATAAAGTCGAGTTCTCCTTTATCTTCCAACAAATCACATATTCTTTCCCCTATTTTGCTCTAGAAACCTTCTCATCGTCCTTTTTTTCACATTCTCTTGAAAATTATGTCCTTCTCCACCGAATACCAGATATTCTAGGATCAAAGAGCACACCTCATTCAGATAGTTCGGTCGTCGGTTTTTTTTTTTTTTTAATTTTCAATTAATTGCATCTTTTCCTTTAGTAACACCACACGACCTTCACATTTTTCTTCATCTCCGTTAGTTTTTCAAAATTTGTTGAGAGAGATAGACATTCTGACAAGAGAGTAAGGTCCGCGCAAAAGGCATCAGATATACTGAAATCAAAAAAATGAAATTGAGAATGAGATCCGAAGAAGGCACCAGAGAGATCGACGCCTTGGAGGGTTAGGGTTTGGACGGCATCCTGAAGGGCTTCGTCGGGATCCATGCCGAGATCTTCCATGTTCTCTTTGACCATCGAATCGAATGCTTGCTGAGAGATGATGCGCCCCTTCGAGCTCATTGTGCTTTGCTTGATTGATTGATTGCAGTAATGGTGGTTTTCGTTAATTGGGACTCTTCAATCCCGACGATGGACAAATAAAAAGGAGAGAAGGATTAATTTTTTGAGTGAGGGAGTACTGAAATTTGGTGTGCGATGTCTGTCCGTCTGAGGGGAATGAAAGTTTTCAGACGGCGTCATTTTATATTTTTGAAAAATGTCCGATCCCACGGGGGTTCAGCCTGGGGTGGCTCCGGTTCGGTTTTAATAAAATTATCCAAAACAACTTAAACCAGATCGTTTTAGCCCATGAACATTTTTTATCTTAATAATCGAAACTGGGCCTTTCATTTTATTTTAATTTTTTTTATCCATCTGAAAACAGGAAACATGCGTTGTGGAACACGGATACACCCGTCCTGATTGCTTAACCCCGAATACGAAGAAGTTAGGTATCCATCAAAGCCCTAAAAGCTGGAAAATAAAGAAAATATACGGCACATCCACCAAAAAGCCCATATAAGCTCAGTGAAAAATGATTGGAAGGGGAATGGTAGTGGTAGGAAAACGAGGAAGAATTGTTGTGAGATTTGATAAAAGAGAAAGGCTAACAGCACCGCTGATCTGCGGTGCAGTCTACAAACTATTCCCAATTCTAGTAAATGTGTCTCTTCAATATTCTAACGATGGGAATTGATGTGACAAGTATTTTCAAATTGGGAAAATAATCATACACTGCACCACATCGTATGCGGTGCAGTTAGCAATGCTCTGATAAAATTTGATGCCTTCTATCATCAACGATAGCAGGCTCACAAGCCTTCCACCCATAGATTTTTTTATAAAACCTCATACTTAGGCAAACAAACTAACTCTTGCACTCTCATTGCAAAATATTTAAATGGCAAACAAAGTTTACCCAACTTTAAACTTTTATTCATTCTTCTCTATTGAAAAATAAAACAAGGCCTGATGCCTTTATACAGGCTTATAACACAAGCGGCCTACTACCACAACCGATGTGAGACTAGAATAAGAAATTATTTATATACCACTAGGCCAACATGTTGCTGGATCCAGTCATGTGTATAGACCCAAATCCACCACCGTACACCATAAAAAAATTGATTCATTTTCGACGACCAAATCAACCCTTAATATAGAAAAAATTGATGACAATGATAGAAGTGTGAAATTTTCTTCTCTAATGTTATAATCTAAAACAAAATTAAACCGAAGACAATATTCAATCAGCTGCTTATGTAGCTTTTCTTTCAGGTCCAAGTTGACTTGTGCCCAACTAACCTCAATGGGTTAAACACATTTGATCCAAGGTGAGGACTTTATACACCGGCTTGTTTCGGTGCAAGCAATCATTGCATTCTATTTTAAGGAAAAATATGTGAGAGATAGTTTGAAGTGACTGGTAAATTAGACATTGTTTTTCCAAAACAAGCAATTAATCAATGCATACACCGAAGCATTCGGTGTATTTAGTCTTCCTCTTGATCCAAATTGGCACTTCTCTTCAATCAAATCACCAAGAGACCATAGTGTTAGACCCAATCATGTGAATGGATACAAACCCAGTGCCTTACACCAAGGGCCTGTTCGGTTTTGTGAGAAGTTCTTTGAGAAAGTTGTGAATATGGTTTAGGGGTTGGAATACTAGGAGTGAGAAAAGTGGGGGGTGTTGTGTTTGTTTTCTTTTTTGGAAAGTGTGTTGAAAAGTTGTTTTAAGAAAGTTTTGTGGGTCACACACAAATTTATTTCGTTTATTTTGTTGAGATGTTGTTTGAAGAAAGTTGATGTGGGTCCCGCTTTTAAATATAAATTATAATAATGTTGTGAACGGTTATTTAACCGTAGTTGGGTGAGATTCTGGGCTATCCTAGAGATAGGCACATATCATTGTAAGCCCATATTTGTATTCTCCCAATTGCCTATAAATAAAGAGCTGTGGGCTCCTCCCCCAGTAGTTGATTTATAACACGTTATCAGCACGACTCTAAAATTTTCTTTTCCGCAAAAATTTTCTCCGTTCGTTGCGAAGGCGAAGGCGAAGGCTAGACGGGAGATCCACGAGCGCGGTGCAAGGCTTCCTCCATCGAGCGTCGTCATCCGCGTAGGGCTTCGAGCAACCGTCGCTATATCCGAAGGACGGATATAGAGGTAAAAACACTAAAAACGATATTTTTAATCATACGTATGATTGCCCCTCCCCTAGATCTCGCAAGATCGATATGGGGATTATTTTTCGCCTTGAAAACGACGGACTTTTCATCCCAAAAATACAATTTTTAGGGTTAAACCCAAACTTTTAGCCCCCGGCGGCTCGCCGCCGGCCTCCCCACATCTCCGCCACCCCCGCCCGTAGCGGGGGGCATGCCCGCCGCGCCGACCAAAGGGGGCTACGACCCCCCCCCCCCCCCCCCCCTCCCCCTGCAGGGGGCGCGGCGGCCCTGCCGCGCCCCCCTGCAAGGGGGGCGGCGGGATAGCCACCGCGCCCCCTGCAGGGGGGACGGCGGCCCCCGCCGCCGATCCCCCCTTCAGGGGGGGCGGCGGCGGCGCCCTCCCCCCTGCAAACTAGGTTTGCAGACCAAAAAAAAGCCTATGGGCCAGAAGCCCACAGGCCGATTTATTCAAAAAAAACAGAAAAGTCTGTGGGCATGAAGCCCACAGACCTGCTGCGGGCTTCAGGCCCACAGTCAGATTTCTTCAAAAAAAAGTTCTATGGGCTCAAAGCCCATAGGCCGACTTCGGGCTTCAGGCCCGCAGGCTGTTTTATCTGGTAAAAAAATGGGGGAGGCAAAGGCTATTAACAAGCCTCGAAAGGCTACTTGCTAGCCTAAAAATTAATTTAAAAAGGGGTTTTAAGGGCAAAATATTCGTGAAAAATCACGGTAAATTACGGGACAAATATCGGGCAGGCGAGGACTTTTTGGGGATTTTTGGGGGGCTTTTGGGATGATGAGGGAACCGCTTTTCCTCAAACAAAGAAAATGTTTATTTTGGGCACTTAATCAATTTAATTGATTAAACCCATTTACTTTACAACCTATGCATCGTAATTACTTTTACATGCTTTTCATCGCTGGCAAAACTATGTGGATATTATATGCGTGTTTGTGCATTTTATTTAAGACTTAATAATTAGGAAGATCCAGCGACCGCTCTGCTGTTAGTTACCTAACCTAACGGTGTATGACGTTGCCTAGTGGTCCAATAATTATTAAGTGATTAAATATTGTTTTATCCACATGTGAATAAAATGCATGTGATCTCTGTGAATGAAAATGTTGATGAGCACAATATTTCTGCATGAATTGCTAAATGTGGTTTTTGGATCGGTCGTTTAGTCCCACAGTTTATTTCCCGCACTTTTCTTTTATTTTTGAGAGAAATTGTAGTGAGGAATTTATGTAAATGTCAAAGAAAGAAGACCAATTTCCATGGAGACGGAGGCCACGCTTGAAGACGGAGATATTATATGGGACCCACGGGGTTTCCAAAGTTGTATTTTCATTTTATTCAAGCTGCAAATTTGTATAATTTGGACTGTGGACTTTTGGACTCTTTCTTGTTGGACTGGCCGATCCACACACTTAGCTTTTCGCTAAATATTGCATCCGCATGAAAATGTTTTCTCTGATTAATTATTAATTCATGCATGTTTGTGCTCTGCTAGATAAATGGCTAATATTGCAAGCATTGATTTCGAAGTACTGGAAGCATCAGGTAGAAACTATCTAAGCTGGCAGCTAGATGTAAAGTTTCACCTGCGGGCAAAGTCCATCATCGCTGCTGTGACTGAAAAAGAAAATGTTAGCGATATAGAGAAGGCGCAAGCCATCATCTAAATTCGCCGTCATGTGGACAAGACCTTAAAGGCTGAATACCTTACGGTCGAAGATCCACTTGAGCTATGGACTGCCCTTGAGGACAGGTATAAACATCAGAAAGATGTTATACTCCCAAGGGCACGATACGTGTGGGAGAACCTGAGACTGCAGGACTTTAAGTCCATTGCTGAGTACAACTCAGCACTTTTCAGCATCACCTCACGCCTGAAGTTGTGTGGTGAGAAAGTCTCAGAAAATCGCATGCTGGAAAAGACGTATACGTCCTTCCATGAAAAAGATGCGATACTCATGCAGCAATACCGTGAACGCAAGTTCACCAAGTATCATGAGCTGCTATCATGTTTACTCATGGCCGAGCAAAATAGAGAGCTTCTTCTCGCCACTCACAATATGCGCCCTCCCGGCACTGCCCCATACCAGAAGCTCACTATTACAGTATTACTCTTCCTTCAAAAAGAAGAGAGATAATAAAAGAAACGAAAGACCACAGAAGGGGGGTCAACAGAAAAATGCCAAGGGCCACGTACAGCAGCAGCGAAATAATGAAAGTAAGCGGAAGTTCACGTGGCACAGAAACGACAAAAATTATGCACCCACACCCAAGAGGGAATGGGAAGACCAGTGCCATAATTGTGGCATAACAGGCCACTGGTCCAGAGTGTGCCGAACTCCGCAACATCTCCAGGATTTGTATAAAGAGAACAAGAAAAATAAAGCTGAAACAAACCTGATAACCTCTGATGCTCCAGTCAAGTTTTCAGTTGACAACTTCGAAAATGATGACATGCTTGATTAGTGTAACGACCCGCTTTCGGGGGCCCGTTACTTATTTGATAATTGCGTAGGTTCTGCAGTTAACCAGTGAAATCAAAATAGCCACGATGCAGAGATGTACAAAAATACCCAAATGGTGTCCAATTATTACAATCCGAACCGTACAAATGTTCCAACAATGATAAAAGAAAGAAAGAAAGTACACAACTGAAAATAGCTCTGGAAGCTGCGGTCTCATGGTCGAAGTCTGGCGCTATTAACTCTAGAGCATCTGCCTCCATATGTATGTCGTCTGCGGTGCCACGGAAATGGAACCGTAGGTAAGTCACAACAATTCTAAATAAAGAAATAGAGGTACTGTACACGTATGACAAAGCAGACCAAAGTGAAAGTAAAGTACGGTGCAGTGTCTGTACAAGTGTAGAAAGTAAAAGTACGGCAAGTAAAGTGCGGCAAGTATGGTAACTGTACTGGTAAGGAAAGTAAAGTGCAAGTACTGTAAAGAAAGTAATTGTGCAAGTTACACTAGAACTACGTGACTCAAGTAGGAGAGTACAATATGTGACCGTTCAGTTCGTCTCTTGCCTGGGTGCTACCCAGACGAATGCCGGTACCCAGGCAGCAGGATGGTTTGCCGAAACACAGGCAGCTAGACAGGAGGCCGAAACACAGGCAGCTTGACATGTAGATCGAACTCTAGTCACTCCCGTACTCTCACAATTGTGAGTTACCCTGAAACCCCGGTGACGTGTCAAGTACAAGTTTTTCACAAGATTGTTCCACAGGATGTTACACATGTTAGTCACACCAGGTCAACTGGTTGACTTCCTCATTGAAAACCAGCAAGTAGGATAAAGACAAGCCCAACACCAAAAGCTATTACTTCCGTGCTTTGAGCACGTGGTAGTGTGGCTAGCACACAATTTACCCAAGTTTGTAGTTGTGTGCTACAACCACCAAAGTTGAAAGTTGGCAAAGTAATCTTTGGTAGATTACTTTCATTTTAGTTCTCTAGTTTGGTTTAACTTGAATATCCGTTCTGAGGCTATAAGTGAAGTGTCACAAGTTCATGCAAGCACAGTAGACTAGTTTTCTAAACTTAGAATATGTCGTGACTTACAATATTCGAGCTCGTCGTGGAAAGACGAGGTTGGAGCTGGAAGAGCTGGTGCACGAGATTTGGTACCTGCAATCACAAAAATACTCGGGTAAAGAACGCTACATTTTTATTTAAATAATTCGATTGTCCTGATTTTTAAAACTGACTGAAACGGTGTCGAAAACGATTCTAAAATTTTATATAGACTATATATGGTGAAAATAATTTTACTGCAAGAAGGAATATTTTTCTGAGGCTTATAGTAATTTTTAGGATTTTTAAAAGATCAAAAACAATTTAAAAACTATTTTTCATTTAGTAAAGTATTTATTCAGGAATTTATTCTGGGTGCAATCTACATCGGAAAGTTGCAAATGAGGTGTCAAAATGACCGTCTCGGAGAGTACTTTAACATGTATTTTTCTCAAGTATTAGTTTACGTGAAAATAAGAAGATACGGATTTTTGAACGAAAATAACGGATTTAACTTATAGGCTTAAAAATTAATTCTGGAAAAACTAAGCGTCGGATTGAGACGAAACTAGTGCCATTGGGTCCAGAATATTATTTCTGATTTTCTGGAGCTAGTCACTCATTTTTCTAGGGCTTATATTTTAAGTTATGGATTTTACATTATAAAACCCTATTATTAATTAAAAAAACCAGAAATTTCGAAATGTTCTTCGAATTTACGAGAATGCCATTGCTCACCCACGCACCCACCGTCGACTTCTCCTTCGTTCGCAAGCTGCAGGGAGGCGGGGGCTTCGAACGTCGAAGATGCTGACGGCGGCGACGAACGGCGGCGAGGCTCAGGCGGCGGTCTGAGGCGTCGAAAGCGGCAGCAATCGGAGCGGAGGAGGGCAGCAGACGGGGCTCCGAGAGGTGCTAGATGCGGCGGTGGCGGATGAGCTTCGAGCTCCTGTCGGAGCGGCGAGCTGCAGGGCCTCACGACGGCGTCGAGGCGAGTGCAGAAGACGACGGCAGCGACAGCGTCGGATGGGAGCTCCGGTCGGTGCAGTGGTGGCGGCTGCTGTGCCTCACGACGACGACGGCGTTCTTCGAAAGGGTGGAGGCGGCGTTGGGCTGAGCTCAGGGGGACGACGGCGCTGACGGCGGGCGGGCAGCAGTCGAGGCCGCCGGAGGGTAGAGGGGGTATGGAGAGAGAAAACGAGAGGGAAGAGAGAGAGATACGGTGTGTGAGGGAGAGAGGGGTTTGTGTATGTTACGGGTTGCTTTGAAAACAAAAGAGAGAGAGTTTGAGAGAGCTGAGAGGGAATGAGACTGTGCCTGGGTTATTTCGAATAAATGAAGAGGGAGAGAGGGAACTGCCTGTGTGAAAATGAGAGGGGAGGGGAGTGTATATATAGGGTTTAAGAAAAAGGGGTAGATGAGGGGGTGTGTGGGTTAGCTGAGAGAGAGTGGGTAGGGTAGATACGGGCTGGGTTAGGTGGGGTAATTAGGTTAGGTTAATGGTAATTAGTATTAAGTAAACCCCTTTAATGAAAGTTATTAGTGAAAATACAAACACGAAATTACGAAAATGCCCTCACTAGTAAACGTGTCCGAAAAATTACGAAAACATACCCACGGGATCGTATCATCGCGAGGATCGCGAATACGAAGACCGTTTCAGGGTTTGAGCTACGGAAATACTAGTTTTTGGCCAAAACGTTTAGAAAGCGGGTGTGCGGGTTCCCGATTGAAACGATATCAGAAAATTACGAAATTAATGTGGGAAGCCCCAAATGATCATAGGATGCTACTGCAGAAGTTTGAAAACGTTTTGAAGATGTTTGTATAGAAAATAAATTCATTGACCCAAAACTGCAATATCTGAAAATGAATTTTTATCAGATCTTTTAGAGGTATTTGACGAAATCCGATTTTACTAAAATACTCCATAACTAGTCTGGTACTCCAAAATATTTTTATAGGAAATTTTTGAAATCAGTTAAAACTCCTAACAAACCATTATAAAATACAATTAAAATTGAATTTACTTTAAATACTTAATTTAAATATTTTTGGAAAATACAGGCCGTTACAATTAGCCTTTACTTTTATCTTAGCAAATTGTTTAGAACATTTCATGTTATGAGAGCTTTTATATTACGCAATCTGTTTTGAATGAAAATTTTTAGACAATAAATGAATATGTCTGTCTGAATATATATGTGCATATACGTTTCATTTTTTGAAACTGCTCTCATAAATGATTAGTAGACAATAAACACGTACGATTTTTTCAATACAAAGCCCAATATCAGGGCCATATTGAAGATCCAGAGAATGCAACATTGTTGCCCCCAAACGTCACAAAAATAGAGGATGCACTAACCCCTCCGAATTCCAAAAGAAACTTTTTAAGTTTCAAGGACATCCGTTTCAACAGATTGCATTTGGAAACAGCAAATGTAAATGAAAAAAAATTACCGTATGCAACGTCTCAAGATAAAGGATTAAAATCCATACTTGAACGTTTTGAGAGCCTTAGAGGCCTCTAACATACGAAGATTCGGAGAAAGGAAGCGGAATTAAACGGAGCACCTGAAGTGCCCGACATCAGCCTAGTTTTTACTCTGGCATGATGGACTTGGCCACCCTGGATTTGTGATGATGCACTGCATCTCATCCCATGGGTATGACTTGAAGAACCAGAAGATTCTTCAGAAGGGAGAATTCCCTCGCATCCCTTGCTATAAGGGAAAAATTAATTGCAAGGCCATCTCCACAAAAAGTCGAAAAAGAATCTCCACGCTTCCTCAAAAAGAATACAAGGAGATAGATGTGGATAAAATCCACCACCTCTAGTGGGCTATTTCGGTACTTTATTGTACTGATAAATGCATCCTCAGTATATTCGTACGTGTGCCTACTACAGACCCGCAACTTAGCTTTTCCAAAGCTATTGGCACAAAAATAAAAATGTTGCGGGCACATTTCCCAGACAATAAAATATAGAAAATAAGTCTGGTTAATGTTGGTAAATATACCTCCCAGTCATTTCAAGAGTACTGCCAAGCAACGGGAATAGAAAATGAACATACAAGTGCCGAATGTTCATACCCAAAATGGGTCGGCAGAGTTACTGAAAAGTAGACTCCAATGGATTGAACGTCCATTAAATCCCGATTGCATATGGATGCATGGGGACATGCAAATTCTGCAAGCTGCACCGTAAATGAAAATAAGACCATCTGGAGGTCAGAGTCTCCAATGCAACTTGCATATGGAATGCCACCGAACATTTCTCTTCGGAGAATCTTCGGTCCGCAGTTTAAATCCCCATCGCACCAACACAGAGGACAAATATGGGTCCTCAACGTCGCCTAGGTATCAATGAAAATACAAAATCATATGCTATAAGGTACAACCTATAGCCCAAGGAAAATTTCGCTGAAACTAGGGATCGAACAAATTCAAATGAGCATGTCTCATAAATGATGCATCAGTCTCCCTAAGTTATCAAAAGCGAATACCTTACGATTTGGCGAAGGAAAATTATGGAGATGCTGTTATTGGATGTTGTGACGGCATACCTTCGTGGATATCTTGTAAAGATAATTTCCACATTTTCTTAAATGCCTGAATAGACTTCGGGACGTCTATTCAAAATGAAGAAAAACAATAAGTATAACAAATAAATGTACAACCAAGAGAATCACTTGACAAGTCAATGATTCCTACTGAAGTTTGTCTTTGCATCTGTGCAAAGAACAGGATTAGAGATCATAGTTGGAGACAACTAAATTCTCATCGGATCTCCTGAAGAGAAAACCGAACTACATGTACAAGCCTGACTTTTAAACATGAAATAAAAAGACCTAGGCAAATATAAAGTCATGGCTCATAGAATCCTGTTACAAACGCCCAGAAGTGCGTTGGAGAAATTAAAAGGACCATTGTCATCCAAAGTACACCTACGGTGGTACACTTACTGGATGTACAAAAAGAACCCTTCCGATCGCTGAAAGAGGGGGAGGATATAACTGGTCCTAAAGTCCCTTATCTAAGTGCAATCATGCACTCCTCGCTAACTGCATGTGTCCCGTGTAGGATCCTGCCAAAACAGAGTTAGGATCGATAAATAAAGTTGAGACTTACGCTTGCGTATGCGGCACGGTAGTCTCTGAACTTTGCCTTCGGATTCACCACGACGGATCGAGTCTTCTCACGAACGGAGTAAGGCTACTAAATCCACAATCTAAATCTCTACTTTAGATTAAGAACTTGGATAGAGGGAGAGGAAGTATTTCGGCAGAGCTTCGCTAGGATGAAGATGCATGCATGAATACCATGCAAAAGATATAAGAAATGGCTTACCCTTGGGTCTTATTTATAGCCCCCAAGGTAGTTATTTTAGGGTAAATTGTTCCTTTGGAACAATTTAATTAAGGTGTACCATGGTACATGGCACATTATAAGCTTAAGTTGTACCATATGCATGGTACAACATAAGCTTAAGATATTCCCACTTTATTAGCCATATGTCGCATGCACTTATGCATATATAATGCGACTTTCCTACTCATCCAGAGATCCTCTCCGCAAGGGAACAGATTCCCTTTGCGTACGACTTCGTGTACGCGACGTTCGAGGTCCGTATTCCCTCGTACATCCCCTACAAGGGTGTACTAACGTCGTCCATATCCAACATCTCCCACTCACACTTGAGGGGATTGTAAGAGAACGTCTTTCTCTTAGTTCTTTCATCTATCATACCGAGAAATAGACCGTGCGACCGTCATGCGCTTAGAGTCTGTTGTTGTGCACTTGTTAGAGATACACAACGACCTCGAAGGTGCAAAGTTGAGTAGTTCAACGCATGCTTTACCCTAGATTATTTCTTCACATTTCTTGTACTTTATATTCAACAATTGAATCCCATCTGGATTACAATTGGCTGGCCAGCTTTGAATCATTAAAGTCCAAATGTGAATATGAAATCAATCTTCCTCTTCTTGCGAACCTTCTGATCTTCACTTGATTCGCTTTTCTAACGTGCCCTGCCGAGTCGAATTATCATAGCCCATTAGCAACACGCTAAGATAGCGATCACCTCGTCAAATCTAAAGGAACCAATTGGAGTCCTTGAGGGTAAGAGTTAAGACCCGTATGGCCTTTGAGTCTCACATAATAGCAAACACTATTGCTACTAACTCAGTGGTCGAAATGCATACGTGGTATGAACACGTACTACAACATCACTCCTTTCCCAGGGAGAGTATGTCTTAATGATGTTGTACGGATGAAAGATCAGACACCACAGTGTCTATCCTTTTGAGTCCCCTTACTACTCATGAAATATTCACGGACTCTCATCCTGCATAAGACAGATAGGATTTAAAAATCCTATGAGATCTCTTTCAAATATCCTTGTGATACAGATCTCAGATCTTTTGTAAGCATCCATATGATGCAGATCTTTCATTCGACTATCTTGTTTAAGTCACGACTCTAAATCATTTGTCTAATGATTTTGACTTTAAACTAGTCTCATCTGTATCTTATCCTTCTGATAAGATAAGGCGGTTGCTCATGTGAGAGAGCCAACCTTAATCTGTCCGACATACACACAATAAAATAGCTGAGACTTAAACACAAATGTATATAAAAAATCATTTGTAGAAAACTTGTATGCAAATTAAACTTTGATCTTCTATAGACATGGGAAATATTACATGATACAGCTCAGCACCTACGCATTCCCATAGATGATAAGTGTTTGAAAAACACATCTCTGGGGATCGCCTTAGTTAGGGGATCCGCTATCATCTCATGCGTGGATATGTATCCTATGTCTACTTCCTTCCGTTTGTCATAGTCCTTCGCAAACTTGAATCGAATATCAATGTGTTTGGTCTTACAATGAAATTTAGGATCTTTGACATAGGAAATCGAAGCTTGACTATCACTGTATATTGGAACAGTGCTCGAGTCAGTGGCATCCGTTAGCCTGTCTAAGAATTTCCTAAGCCAAACAGCTTCTTGGACCGCCATGCTGAATGCTACGAATTCGGCTTCCATGGTTGATAGGGCGATGCAGGTTTGCTTCTTGCTGCTCCAGGATATTGCACCATTCCCGAGCAAGTAAACAAAGCCTGAGGTAGATCTTCGCTCGTCGCATGCACTTATGCATATATAATGCGACTTTCCTACTCATCCAGAGATCCTCTCCGCAAGGGAACAGATTCCCTTTGCGTACGACTTCGTGTACGCGACGTTCGAGGTCCGTATTCCCTCGTACATCCCCTACAAGGGTGTACTAACGTCGTCCATATCCAACATCTCCCACTCACACTTGAGGGGATTGTAAGAGAACGTCTTTCTCTTAGTTCTTTCATCTATCATACCGAGAAATAGACCGTGCGACCGTCATGCGCTTAGAGTCTGTTGTTGTGCACTTGTTAGAGATACACAACGACCTCGAAGGTGCAAAGTTGAGTAGTTCAACGCATGCTTTACCCTAGATTATTTCTTCACATTTCTTGTACTTTATATTCAACAATTGAATCCCATCTGGATTACAATTGGCTGGCCAGCTTTGAATCATTAAAGTCCAAATGTGAATATGAAATCAATCTTCCTCTTCTTGCGAACCTTCTGATCTTCACTTGATTCGCTTTTCTAACGTGCCCTGCCGAGCCGAATTATCATAGCCCATTAGCAACACGCTAAGATAGCGATCACCTCGTCAAATCTAAAGGAACCAATTGGAGTCCTTGAGGGTAAGAGTTAAGACCCGTATGGCCTTTGAGTCTCACATAATAGCAAACACTATTGCTACTAACTCAGTGGTCGAAATGCATACGTGGTATGAACACGTACTACAACATCACTCCTTTCCCAGGGAGAGTATGTCTTAATGATGTTGTACGGATGAAAGATCAGACACCACAGTGTCTATCCTTTTGAGTCCCCTTACTACTCATGAAATATTCACGGACTCTCATCCTGCATAAGACAGATAGGATTTAAAAATCCTATGAGATCTCTTTCAAATATCCTTGTGATACAGATCTCAGATCTTTTGTAAGCATCCATATGATGCAGATCTTTCATTCGACTATCTTGTTTAAGTCACGACTCTAAATCATTTGTCTAATGATTTTGACTTTAAACTAGTCTCATCTGTATCTTATCCTTCTGATAAGATAAGGCGGTTGCTCATGTGAGAGAGCCAACCTTAATCTGTCCGACATACACACAATAAAATAGCTGAGACTTAAACACAAATGTATATAAAAAATCATTTGTAGAAAACTTGTATGCAAATTAAACTTTGATCTTCTATAGACATGGGAAATATTACATGATACAGCTCAGCACCTACGCATTCCCATAGATGATAAGTGTTTGAAAAACACATCTCTGGGGATCGCCTTAGTTAGGGGATCCGCTATCATCTCATGCGTGGATATGTATCCTATGTCTACTTCCTTCCGTTTGTCATAGTCCTTCGCAAACTTGAATCGAATATCAATGTGTTTGGTCTTACAATGAAATTTAGGATCTTTGACATAGGAAATCGAAGCTTGACTATCACTGTATATTGGAACAGTGCTCGAGTCAGTGGCATCCGTTAGCCTGTCTAAGAATTTCCTAAGCCAAACAGCTTCTTGGACCGCCATGCTGAATGCTACGAATTCGGCTTCCATGGTTGATAGGGCGATGCAGGTTTGCTTCTTGCTGCTCCAGGATATTGCACCATTCCCGAGCAAGTAAACAAAGCCTGAGGTAGATCTTCGCTCGTCGAGATCACCCGCCCAATCAGCATCGGTATAGCCTTCGAGTCTCAAGGTATTGCCTTGATAGCATAACGCATAGTCCGCAGTCCCTTTGAGGTATCTTAATATCCTCTTTACCGCTTTCCAGTGTGCCTGTCCTGGGTTGGATTGGTAACGGCTTACCATACCAACAGCATAGCAAATGTCCGGTCTGGTACACATCATGGCGTACATCAGACTCCCGACAGCACTGGAGTATGGAACTTTTTCCATAGCTTTCTTTTCTTTTGGATCTTTGGGACACATCTCCAAACATAGACCCTCGCCTTTGCTTATTGGAGTATCAATTGGCTTGCAGTCCTGCATATTAAACCGTTCTAAAACTTTCTTTATATATGTCTCTTGAGAGAGAGAAAGAAGTTTCTTTGAACGATTCCTTGAGATCTTAACCCCAAGGATATATGCAGCTTCACCCATGTCTTTCATCTCAAAGACGGATGAAAGCCAAGCTTTGATATCCAAGATAAGACGCTTATCATTTCCGGCTATAAGTATGTCATCTACATAAAGAGACATAATTATATACTAGTTTTTAATCCTCTTAATATATACGCAGTTGTCTTCGTCGAGCATGGACAAACCATACGACAAAACGACTTCTTGAAAGCGCATATACCACTGCCTTGAGGATTGTTTAAGACCATATATGGATTTACGAAGTTTACAAACCTTATGTTTGTTTTCTTCTTGTACAAACCCGTTTGGTTGTTCCATGTAGATCTCCTCATCTAGTTCTCCGTTAAGAAAAGCAGTCTTGACATCCATCTGATGTAACTCGAGGTCCAAACAAGCCACCATTGCCAGAATTAAGCGAATGGAGGTAAAACGCACGACAGGAGAGAAAGTCTCTTCGTAGTCTATTCCTTCCTGTTGCGTGAAACCTTTCGCAACAAGGCGAGCTTTATATTTCTCGATGGAGCCATCAGCCTTATGCTTGATTTTGAGAACCCACTTGTTCCCAATGGCTCTACGTCCCTTAGGTAAATCAACCAAGTCCCAGACTTGGTTTGTTTTCATGGATTGAAGTTCTTCTTCCATTGCCGCTATCCATTTATCTTTTGCAGGGCATGTGACGGCCTGTTTGAAATTTGCAGGTTCGTCATCATCTTGTAGTAATGTCATGAATGTTTGAGGAAATTCATCCTCAAATCTCAGAGGTGTTAGCCTCGTTCGATTACTACGTCTTGTTTGAGTTTGATCACTCCCACTTGGAATGACATCACTCCCACTTGGAATAACATCACTCCCACTCGAAATAGGATTGGTATCGTTCGTATCATTCATTGGTGAAGTTTGAAACGTATTTTCTTCTTCACCAAGAATTCTCCCACTCGAACGTTCCGATCCTTCTTGATCCCAAGTCTCAAACAAGGATAAGTCTTGACTTATCTCACCCTGTCTTGGAAACTCATTTTCCAAGAAGACAACATCCCTCGAATCGAATTCTATTAGACCCCCATTGTCCTCTTGACCGACGAAAACATATCCTTTGGAGTTTTCAGCGTATCGGATGAAGATACACTTCCTCCCACGTGGCCCAAGTTTGCCATATTTGTGAGAGGATAAATGTGCATAAGAGGCACAACCCCAAGGTTTTAGAATGCTTAAGTCTGGAGTTCTATTGTTCCACAACTCATAAGGAGTAGAACTTACCGACTTCGAGGGTACACGGTTTAAGATGAATGCTGCCGTCAATAATGCATCACCCCAAAAGGTGATGGGCAAATTTGCCTGAGACATCATTGATCGGACCATTTCCATCAATGTCCTATTTCTTCTTTCCGCAACACCGTTTTGTTGCGGAGTGTAAGGCATAGTTATTTGATGAACTATGCCTTTTTCATCACAGAGTTCCTTAAAACTCGTTGATTGATATTCCCCACCCCGATCGGTTCGCAAGACCTTTATCTTGCGATCTAGTTGATTTTCCACTAAACTCATATAGTTTTTGAAGCAAGATAAAGCTTCATGTTTGTGGGAAATCAAATAAATATGACCGAAACGAGTGAAGTCATCAATGAAAGTGATGAAATAGGACTTCCCGCGTCTTGTCTTAACATTCATTGGACCGCAAATGTCCGAATGGATAAGCTGTAATGGAACTTCGGCCCTTGTGCCAGTTCCAAACGGCTTGCGACAAGTTTTCCCTACAAGATAATGTTCGCAAGTTGACATTTCAACTTTTGAAACATTAGATAGCAAGCCACTTTTGGCAAGTCTATCCATTCTAGTTGGTCCAATATGACCAAGTCTTGCATGCCAACAAATGATCTCAGATTCAGAGTTAGAAGCATTTGTCAAATGGAAACTTTCATTAATGGAAGAAGAATCATCATACATTGTATTTAAAACTATTAATCCATTACAAACATTACCCGATCCAATTAAAGAACTATTACAAACAAGGTCAACCTTCTGTTTATAGAACATCCATTCATAATCTAAAGACATTAACATGACCACGGATAAGATATTTCTTCTAATATCTGGAGCAAAGAGGACGTCGTGCAATAATAAAGTCCGGCCGTTGTCGAGAACTAGCTTGCATGTTCCGACGCCTTTGACTTCAACACGTGTGTTGTTGCCGACGTATATCCACTTTGTTCCTTGAGTTATCTTTCGATACTCTACGAAGAACCTTCTGTCCTTCGCTACGTGGTTTGTGGCCCCTGAATCAATCAACCAAAAATAGTTAGATTCAGCAAGAAACATAGAACTAGAAACACATATGTAACTAGCCCTACAAGTTACCTTATCACTTCCATCCGTACACGTACGAGCGAAGTGACCGTACTTGTTGCACTTAAAGCACTTGATCTTCTTCAAGTTTTTCTTCTTTGAGTGCACATTCTTTTGCCACTTTTTGTTCTTAGTCTTCTTTGACGTTTCCGGTTCTTGCTTTCGTTCGTTCACAAACCTTAAGCGTTTATTCTTCCGCTTATTTCCTCCATGTGAGGAACTAGCGGCCATGTGCACTTCTGCACTTGGTTTTGCGGCTTGAATCCGCTCTTCCTCGAGTTCGAGGTGTTTCGACACATTGCTTAAAGTTTTAATGCACTCATTATGAGTGAGGTGCATTTTCATGTTATCCCAGCTATCTGGGAGTGAACGAATGACTGCTTGGATCTGCTGTTCGTCAGACAGCGTAACACTCGCATCCTTTAATTCAGATATGAGATTCGCCATGTGGCGGAGATGCTTTTTCATAGAATGATCTCGCCGCATCTTGTACGAATCAAATTGAATGTTTAAGGAGCGGAGTTTGGTAACCGAAGTTCCACCAAACTTTACTTCTAGCTCAGACCATATGTCTTTGGCTAGGTCGAATTCCTGAAATAGACGCATTATGTCATTGTCCATTGCGGACAGTAACGTAATACGTGCTATTTTGTTCTTTCGAGTCCAAGTGTCATAAGCTTCCCGGTCCCTCTTGTGTTGGGCCGTATTGCCCAACTCAGGTTCTTCCATTATGTTTTGGAGTGTTTCAAGCACATCTTGCTCCTCCAAAACATATTGGATTTTAATTGACCAAAGTTTATAATTGTTGCCGTTGAGCTTTTCACCTTTGTTAAGCTCTGCGACAATGTTCTTAGAAGCGGTAGACATATTCGAATCAAAAAACTGCAAAGAAAATGAAAAACACGATCAAAATTCTATGCATAAAGTTTCGATTCTTTAAACACTTGATAAGTTCCTTGGATGCGTTGAAATGTTACTCTAGAATCGAGAAGTTCACTACGTTCCCAACTACCATCTAGAAGTAACTTTCAAAGTATCCCTCTTACTTATCTCAAGTAAAAAGAAATCAGAAATAATACCCGTATGGTATTTGCAGCGGAAAAATACTTTGAAAAACATGTCTTTCAAAATGGAATATGTGAGAATTTGCGCAAAGAATTTTAGCGCAACAATTGCCAAGCCACGAGACCTGTTCTACACACCCATGGGTTAGATAACCATGGCCGGATCGTGGTAGGACTTGGAATTCTAAATTGCGCTATCCCGATTAAGGACGGGACATAACCTATTTGAAAAACATCTTTTTCAAAAAATTTGAAAATACATTGGCTAATCTCCGTAGAGTAGAGCACAATGTTATGTGCATTGGCTAATCTCCATAGAGTAGAGCACAATGACATGGCTAATCTCGCATGAAGTAGAGCACTATGGCTAATCTTCAAGGAGTAGAGCCCAATGAAAAACTTCATTAAAACGTTAGCCCCGTATGGGCTAGTCGGCACTGTGGTTAGCCCCGTATGGACTAATCGGCACATTCGAGTTTGACCAAGGCCTTTTGTTACCCCGTATTGGTCAGTTGGCAAGTTTGCAATCAACCCAGACCTTCTGTCGGATTGGTCGACCAAAAACACCAAATTGGTCGACCAATTTCTGGTTTGGAACTTCTTCCCGGCCAGGGCCTCTGCCCTGGCCGAGGCTTGGCCAAGGGCCGGCCAGGGCCTCTGCCCTGGCTGGCCAGGGGCCCTGGCCCCTCGGCCAGGGCCTCTGCCCTGGCCGAGGCCGGCCAGGGCCGGCCATGCCCTGGCCGAGGCCAGGGCATTGGCCCTGGCCTCTGCCAGGGCCGGCCAGGCCGGCCTGGCCTTGGTCGGCCACTGCCGGCCTGGCCATGGCCGGCCATGGCTTGGCCATGGCCGGTCATGGCCAAGGCCATTTGGCATTGGCCGGCCATGGCCGGCCACCCCCTTTGAATGGGGTTGCCGCACACTCTCCTCCCCCTTGATGGGGTGGTCGCCGGTGGTTATTGGCCGTAGCCAACCCCCTCCGCTTGGGGAGGGGGGGTGCATGGCCATCATAGCCCATTTGGCCATGGTGCACATGCACCAAATTTCATCTTCTCCGATGGAGATAACTACCATCATCTTCCTCGATGAAGCACCCGTTCGTCGAGAAATTAGTTATTTTTCTAATGGCCGTGTGCCAAAAATGAAAAATAACATACTACGTGAACGGTCGGTTCTTCCCGTCACGGAGAGTTCCTACCATACCCGTAATGATAGGAGACCCTAACGTGAAAAGAACAACCGCTGCGTTCTCTCCGTCACGAAGCGTTCCTACCATATCCGTAATGGTAGGAGACCCATTCGTGAAAAAGACAACGACTCGTTCATAGTCTCGGCGGACGGCGGTTTGACCGGGGCGAACCCTTCTGGCTCTGATACCAATGTAGGATCCTGCCAAAACAGAGTTAGGATCGATAAATAAAGTTGAGACTTACGCTTGCGTATGCGGCACGGTAGTCTCTGAACTTTGCCTTCGGATTCGCCACGACGGATCGAGTCTTCTCACGAACGGAGTAAGGCTACTAAATCCACAATTTAAATCTCTACTTTAGATTAAGAACTTGGATAGAGGGAGAGGAAGTATTTCGGCAGAGCTTCGCTAGGATGAAGATGCATGCATGAATACCATGCAAAAGATATAAGAAATGGCTTACCCTTGGGTCTTATTTATAGCCCCCAAGGTAGTTATTTTAGGGTAAATTGTTCCTTTGGAACAATTTAATTAAGGTGTACCATGGTACAT